>OY288249.1:26455634-27725797 GCA_958450325.1 Agrostemma githago
TCAAAAGGTCAACGGTCAATGGTCAAAAGACGATAGCCAAAAGTCAAAAGTCGAAGACTAAAAGACGAAAGTCAATATAATCAAAAGTCGGTAAATCAGACAAAGATTCGGAATAACATACGAAGATGGGCCGGTCAAAGCATGTACAAAGTGAAGTAATGGGTCGCGCAACCAAGTAAGCCCAGCAAATATAGCAAGGCATCTACCATCCCAGCCCATGCACACAAGAGGGAAGAAGTCAAAGTGGTTCCTACAATCCAGGAAACCCTCCAGCAGACCAAGAGAGAAATCAGGGGAAGGGTGTAACGGCTGGGGGAGCATTAAAGACAACGGCTCTGAAGGAGAGAAAAAAGGTAACGGCTCCAGGGGGCGAGCAGCTATAAAAAGCAAAGGACGGAAGAAGAAAGGGGACATGAAAGGCATTAACAACACACCCCAATCCTGAGAAAACACTAGAGCAAACACCAACAGTCGATTATAGTCAAAACTTCATACTTGTATCCCTCTTATTTTTTTCGTTCTTTCCGTTCATAGTAGAATCTTGGTGGGATTCCGACTCCCCCCGCGGTTTTTCCTACATCGGGTTTCCGCGTCACCAAAATTTCGTGTGTCATTCTCTTTGTTTCGTTGTTCTTGGTTTACTAGATACGATACCGTTTCGTCAACCCGTAGTAATAGGATGATCGCTTTAACCCGCAACCGAAATCGTTGACCCGATAAATTTTTACCAAAACAGGAATAACAATTATATCTTATATATTGGCAGCGGAACAGCGTATTAATAAGAAGTATAACAAATATAATAAACCCAAAAGTATATATAATTTGTATGAATAGAATAAAGCAACTCAAACGTGATGCCTTTGTTGGTATCCACACAAGTACAAAACTATGACGTATATGCTAGTATAAGAGTTTTGTGAGATGGTCTTACAAAATTCTCTCTCTAATAATATGAGTCAATGCTCATAATTGTATATTATGGTTCATCATATGAACCTCTTTATATAGGATAACTGGTTACTGACTTAACCTAGAATTATGTTATTACCATAACTCTAAATATCATACTCCGTAATTACATTATTACAATAAGTCTAATATCATAACCAGATTTTTACTATAACTCTAAAATTATCATAACCCAACAATGTAGTTACATTGAACCGTATTACTACTGACCCAATATTATATTAATATACCGATATATTAATAATATCTCGTACGCATTTTATGTGACCTAATTGGATCACTTAAGACTAGTAGACATATAACCCATTTACATATCAATCCGACATCGACCTTTAGCAAGGCATATCGGATAAATACTTTACACGGGTTAATCTGTATCGGACAGTGGACATAACTCCTTCATTTTATTAATGAAATTGATATTTACAAAATAAAAAGATAACAATAAGATCGAATTTAGAGATAAATTATTATGATAAATGATACCTAACATAAGATTATAAAAATGGAGGATTTAAAATACAAAATTGGGATTTTCTACGTGGTACCCTAAACTTTTTACTTTTCTACCTTGTACCCCACACTTTTTACTTGTATACATGGTACCATTGTAATTTACTAAAAGTTTCGTTGATACCCTAAACTTTATTATTATCTTTATTCGTATCCCTAAACTTTTTTTTTCGTCAAGTTTTGGCAACAAATTACCTTTTTATGTTCAAGATTAAAAGTTAAACGTCATTTAACATACCTAATTAACCGATAATTGAACTTAAACTAACAATTTTGTACGTGTTTGTAGTTATACTCCGAATCTAAGCGAATTATATTTTTGACGTTATATTGTCAAATCAAATGACAACATTTAAATTAAGATTAATTACTTGTTAATTATTTAAGTTAAATGAAATTGAAGTCTTAATTCTAAGATAAAAACATAATCCAATGACAAAACTTGATGAATTTTTTTTCGGGGCGCTAGTTAAATTAATAATAAAATTCAAGGGTACAATGTATAAACATAGAAAAGGTAGGGGTACCATGTAGAAAAGTGAAAAATATAGGGGTACCGCGTAGAAAATGTCTACAAAATTAGACAATACATGGCTAAATGATAAGTGTGTTTTGTAGTGCTTATTCGTTGTGTTTGGTCCCGGTTTCTCTTTTGGAATCGCTCTTTGGAGTTGTTTCCAGGCTACTTACGCTTCTTCTAGTTCATTTTAGGTTCCTAAGACCAATCTTGGAGAGGTGGAACGATTCCGACTCGTTTCCGACACATTTGGAGCCAACGAAGAGAAGCAACGATCACTCGGTAGCTTAGACTCGATCCCGAGCCCTTGGGACCCATTTCCGAGCCCCTTAGACTCGATCCCAAACACCGAGAATCGATGAGAAGCCTATGAGAAGCAAGTAGGGACCATTGAGATCATATTTGAGGCCTACAAGACCCATCCTGGTCGGGATTGCAAGCATCACGACCGGGATGAAGTGCAAAGGGAAGCGCAGCCACTGATGTGTCATCCCGGCCGGGATGATGATCCTTCCCGATCGGGACCACCCTTCCCGGCCGGGAAGGTGCCAGCACAGCCCGTGTTTCTTCTTTTCTTCTCCTTTGCTCGTGAACCCATATAAATACCCTCCGTTTGTATTGTTTAAGCACCTTACATTACTCTACATTATTCTAAACCCTAATTAGACTCTCTTCATTCTTAGCTTTGTTTACATTAATCTTTTCTTAATCCTTGTTAATCTTAGCTTAATCTAGTTAGTAAACCTTGTAATAAGGAATCTCTTGAAGAATCCATCAATCCTTGTCAACTTTTGGTGGAGATTTTTGGGTGTTCTTTTAATACAAGTTCTCATCTTTTCATCCTCTTGTTAGTTGGTATAATCAATGTTTGGATGTCTGTGTTGATTTCTCTTGTTTGTATTATTGTTAGTTTGATTATGTGTGAGTAGACTTATTGTGGGGTTAGTAGGGGGATTAAGTGTGGATTATGGATGATTAGGGTTTGATTGAGGGTAAAGGTGGATTCTTTGTTACTAGTCACATGTTGAGCACACTAAGTGTTTGTTGAATTGCTTGTTTGAGTAGAGTTGGCCATTCTTCTCATGCTAGTCTTCCTCGTCTCATTGTGTGGTTGATTTGTGATTGAATCCTTGTGTATTGAGTAGGCATCTTGCATGAGTATCAAGCATCCTACTACACTTATGAACCCAAACTAACCCTACCTTTTCCCAATTTGATTTTCTCCATCCTATTAGCCATTGTTCCTCTAGTTTGATTGTTTCTTTTGGCTTTAGTTGCTCCAATTAGTTCATGTTAAGCCTAGTTCATTGTTAGTTTAGTTTCATCTCCTCCAATCATAATAGTTAATCAATTCTTGTTAGTTAGTTCCCCTTTATGTTGTCTTGGTTACTTAGTCTTGTTTTTGAGTTGACCCTAGTCTAGACACCCATTACCGTCCCCGTGGACTCGACCCTACTTACCGTAGCTACGTGTTAGGATTAGTTGGATTCATTTGGTGGCGGGACCCACGGCAATTCCTACCATCACTAAACCAACCATATTTGTGCTTGAATAGCATATTGTTTGATTTTTTATTATCATGTTGATCCACCATGGATATTACGAGAAGTACGTGGTAATAAATTTGTTTTTTTTTTGTTCAAGGAAGAGCGCACTTAGTCGCATTACAATATAGGGGGAGGGGGGATTCGAACCTGAGACCTACTGTCCCAGAGCACCTAGTCCTAACCACTAGGCTAAGAAATCTTCGGTGTGGTAATAAACTTGTTGGGACAAATACATACATGAATTCCCAAAAATTTCTTTGTTATCAAAATTTCTTAAAAACAATGAATATTTCCTTCAAAAAAAAGCAAGTTACATAACAAAAAAAATCATTAGTATTCATACAACACTTTAAACGTGGACAAATACATGAATAAACCAAATCATAGTGTATTGAACAGAATGATATGAAGAAAAAAACTAGTGTGTTACCCGTGAAAAATTTCACGGGTTGCACAGTTTCAGTTTCATATACGGTATAACGAAGGCAGTATGGTTTAAAGAGAATACATTAAGGGAATACATTAAGGGACTAAGGCAGTAGTTAGTACACTAATAATTGGATGAAAATAAAGACAAAACGTTACATGTTTTTATGTGTGTGTAAGAAATGAGGTGTTACACTGATGAAAAAAGATAAGTAACGTAATTGAGTTTTTTGAAATTAGTGAAGATCTCGTCGAAAGTTTTCCAATTTGATGAAGTTCCAATGCAGTGATTTGATATACAAATTTTGTGTGGTGCAACAAAATCATCTAAAAGAAGTAATGAAGATAATACGCGTAACAACAAATCACAGTTAAGATACGAACGCATACTCGTATGCAAAGTAGGTCAATAGTGTAGACAACAAAATATCCACAAAATATAAAATATTTTCATATTTTATGATGATATGATGATATAAAATTTCACAAAATCCACAAAATATGATGATATAAAATTTCACGGGTTGCCCAGTTTTAGTTTCATATAAAATATTATGAAGCCAAATCGTTTGGAGAGAATACGTTAAGGAACTGAAAGTTAGTTAGTATACTAATAGGTGTACGAAACTAAAAACAACACATTACACGTTCAAATGTGTGTCTAAGAAAAGTGTGATACCCGTGAAAGCTTTCACGGGTTGAAGTATTTTTATTGATATTTCCTAACGAAGGAAGACAAGATTGGTCTTCAATTATGTGAAAGAGGGTGATCATCCATACTTGAGCAATTCTTTTTGTTAGAGAGAATTACTTGAGCATTATAGATGTAGTAGACGTTAATCAGCTTGTAAAAAAACAAATATTTTACTCATAGTGCCTCGTAAATGAAATGACAAAATTAGAATAATCGAACATATAACTATTAAAAGACCGTGGAAAACCAACGACCCGTATGATCGGACGCATATTTGAACGTTCGACTCGACTCGACTCGACTCGTGACCCTATTCACTCGACCCGTTCGATAGGTCTAACTTTTTAGAATATGTGAACCAAATATGGAGTAATTAATTTTAGAATTCAAAATGTTAGAAATGATTTATACTCCCTCCGATTGCCTATTTTCTTTTCTCTTTTGTTATTGGGCTGAGTTTGATTTTCTCCCCTATTTCCATTTAAGGAAAGTTTTCCACTCCTCATTAATTAATAATATTTCTCTATCCTACTTTTTCACCTCACTTTTTCTCATTTAATTTAATATAATATTTTTCTCTTTTACTTTTTCATTCCATCTTCCATATTCTACTAATATAATACCGGCCTCTCCTTATTTTCCTCCCTAAAAAGAAAGGGTAAGAAAATAGGCAATCGGAGGGAGTAATAATTTTTTGTAATTAATTTATATAACATGTAGAATAAAATATTTGTTAAAATATGATAAACATTCGTATTTATATTTATATCAGTATGAAACGTACAAAATACAAATAAAATATTAGTATTAACTACTCCTAAGTAAGCTCTATTTTGTTACGAATTTTTTTTAACAAAGGAGAAGGTGCGATAAACAATTTCTTACCCGTATTATAACAATAACTCGATCCACGATCCACTTAACCGGACTCATCGAACCCTTTTCAATTCAAAGATTTTTCAAAACGGTTGTTTATTTAATGTCAAATCTCATCTTTATGAAATTTACATTAGTGCAGGATAAATAATATTTTTTTCCTGAATTCTAAAATGATTTTATTTTTGCATTTTTTTAAAATCTTGGTAGTATGATTAATTATCATTCTCAAGCAGTCAATTCTCGAGTTGTTACTTCTAACTATTGAACGTATAAGTAAATAAATACATTATTGACAGTCTATCCTCTTAGTATGATTTAGTAAATTATAATTTACTAAAAATTAATAAAATTACGATTTACATATACACGATCGTAAATAGAAGTAGTATGTATAAACTTGTGCACCCGGGAAAGACCCATTTATGCACTAAATACTAATTCTTACTATCGTTTCAATCAATCCCTTAAAATACAACTTAATTAAGGCTCTTACTTTTTTCTGATGCAATTAATTTTGTAACATAGAATTAATAGTAGTTTTGTAAATCAATGTATATCATTGAAAACCAAAACTACTTTAATGCACAATTGAAAAAAATGATTAATGTGTGTTTTATTTTCTATGCAATTAGTGTTAATGCATATACGTGGTTAAACTTAGACGTGATCGATATACTTTTATATCAATATATTTTACATAATGAATAATCATTTACCAAATTTATTGGAGTATACATTAGTGAGATAAGAAGTTACCAAATTATTATTTTAATATTTTAAGTCAAAAGTTGAATTTTATAATTTTAGACGGATTATTATTTAATAATTCCAATGTACAGTGTTCTTTTGTCAATTTAGATTAATATTTTTCATATAAATAAAAATATTAGTAATCTTTAATAATACGAGAACACCTCATCACCTTATATTCTGACCCGACCGTGACCTTCATACCCGGGTTTTTTGACATTTTTATATGTAATGTTCTGAAGCAAAAAAATATGGAGTAATTAATTTAGATTTGACGCAATGCATCAATTAATTTCAATATTTAAGTCTGTTAATAGTGATTTTGATACATTTGTTTATTATATTAGTGAAGGAAAAAATTATGGGAAAATCAATTTATGGGGAGGGGAGAAAGGTCTACGGAAAGGGGAAACATATTTATGGGAAGAATACTAATTTATGGAGAGCAATTAAGGCTAATAAATTTTTTCAGTAGGAGTGGGAAAAGGGAAGGTTGGAGCTTTAATTAGAGGAATAGTATCAATTATTTTTATTGGATGACATAATTTTAGATAATAAAATACTTATAGAGTACATGGAGAAAAAAAATTGTGCCATCCCTTAACTAAAATCCTGCATCCGCCACTGGCTATACACAAAAAAATCTTGTACCAAATAAAATTAAAACGGTACCAACTTATAAAATATTCTAATGCGATTAATTACTATGTCTCGAAAATCAAACGCTAAATTTTTCCTTAACATACACAAAAAACTACGCGATTAAATAATTGCGAATTGCGTTTACCAACTAAATCCGGTGTCAATTTTTTTTTTAAACTAAATATGCAATTAATTATTTTGTCTCGAAAATAAAAAACCAATTATTTGTAGTCAACGACTAAGAAAATTCTACAATGCAATTAATTACTTGATATACAAAATCAAGTACAAAAATGCTATTTTGGTTTTCCCCATGAACTGTAAAAGTCAGTAGAACCTAATCCTGCAAAAACTTCCAAAAAAACATATACAATTTATTAGAAAAATATTTATATATTTTTCAAAATATAAAGATCAATCCAAAAATATTAGAATTGTTATATAACAATTTATAAATAAAATTCAATCCGAAAATAAATAAAATTATAAATAAATAATTTATCCAAAAATAAAACTCAATCTGAAAATACAAAATACGGAATATAAATTACAATTTAAAAATCTAAAAAATTAGAAAATATAATTAGAAATATTATATATTAATATACATATTTAAAATTCAATCCGAAATATTATTTATATTAAACAAAAATATTTATATTTTTTACGAATATATAGAATAAAAGATGTATATGTATATAAAATATAATATTATTCGAAATATATATAAATATAAATATAGTTATTTATTTATATATGATAAGCAAAAATATTTAGAATAAAGCCTCTTTCAGTTAAAAAACTTCAAATAAATATTTGATAGAAAAATATTTCTATATATTTTTAAAAATATAAAATTCAATCCAAAAATATTAGTACTATTAAATAATAATTTATAAATAAAGTCAATACACAAATAAATAAAATTATTTATAAATAATTCATCCAAAAATACAATTCAATATGAAAATACAAAATACTATATAAATTACAATTTATAAATATAAAAAATTAGACAAAACAATTAACCCTAATGTATATTAATATACATGTTCAAAATTAATTCCGAAATATTATTTATATTAAACAAAAATATTCATATTATTTACGAATATATAAAATAAAATACGTATATTTATATAAAATATAATATAATTTGAAATATATATAAATATAAATGTAGTTATTTATTTAGATATGATAAACAAAAATATTTAGAATAAATCTCTTTCAGGTAAAAATCTTCTAATAAATATTTATTAGAAAAATATTTATATATTTTTCAAAATATAAAATTCAATTCGAAAATATTAGAACTATTTAATAACAATTTATAAATTAAATTCAATCCAATTAAATAAAATTATTTATAAATAATTTATCCAAAAATAAAATTCAAACCAAAAATACAAAGTATTACAAATTACAATTTATAAATCTAAAAAATTAGAAAATATAATTAGAACTATTATATATTAATATAATTTTTCAAAATTCAATCCAAAATATTATTTATATTAAACAAAAATATTTATATTATTTACGAATATATTAAATAAAAGATGTATATATATATAAAATATAATACAATTCAAAATATATATATATATATACATGTATGTATATATATATATGTATGTATATATATATATGTATGTATATATATGAATATATATGTATCTATATATGTATATATATGAATATATATGTATATATATATGTATATATATGTATATATATATATGTATATATATATGTATATATATATGTATATATATAGACACATATATATATATATATACATGTATATATATATACACATGGAGGCAGGATCTGGTACATTTGTCATATTTGCTACAATTTACCTTTTAATTGTGACCATTAGATCTCCATGATCAAGGGTTGAGATTAAAACTCTCTAAATCCCAAAGCATTTTTTTCTCAGATTTTTATAGTTATTTCAATGTACAAACAAGATTATTTTAATGAAGAAGAATAGTTATTTTATAGTTAACTCAATTATTTACTGAGAATAATGTTATCAGGTTATTTCAATGTAGATACGTAATGATTTCAATGTAGAAAGATATTTATTGTATTGAATAACTTGTGTTATTCCAATGTAGAAACTCAGTTATTAGAACTCGTGGTATTGTATTGAGATGAAATTCAAATATAATTAACTTTATAATAATGTTATTGGATTTTACGTAATTATTCCAAAGAAGAAACTCAGTTATTGTAATGAATATCTCATGTTATTATATTGGACCGACACTAAAATATAATCAGTTTTAAAATAATGTTATCTCATTTTACGTAGTTATTAGTCCAATGTATACTCAGTTATTGTAATGAATGACTCGTGTTATTGTATTGGGATGAAACATCTCGCATGTCATTGAGGGTGCACCCAGCGAAAGACACTTCACTGAAAGGCAAAAACAAAGAGAGTATTAGTTACAGTAGAAAAAAATAAAAAAATTGAAGTTCAATAATCACATATGTGCTATAGAATAATTATAAAAAACACTATAAAATAACCCTGGTTATAAAACATAGTAACTAATATAATGAAATAACTTCAAGAATAATATAGAATAACCGCAATAATAGTATAGAATAATTAGAATAACATAATAAATTAATTTGGAATTTCATAGTAATAATAATGTACAAAACCAGAAATTCATGCTATGAAATAATATGTAGTTATTTCAATGTTCATATTCAAGTATTTCATTGTTCATATTCAAGTATTGCAATAAAAAGTTCAGTAATCCCTAAAAACTCAACAATCTAACATGAAGACCATCAAACCCTAATATTGAAACACAGTAAATTCTAAGTTCAAAAAATTTGAAAAAAAATGCAGACTAATAACGTAGACTAATAAATTGAAAAAAAATTGAATAACGCAGACTGATAAACGCAGTACTAAATAAATTGAAAAAAATTGAACAATACTAAGTTGAACAATACTAAATAAATTGGAAAAAAATCATACAGTACAAAAATTATGTAAACGAACTCGTCAATTTTGTGAAATCTGTAGCAAACGAATTGCAATTTTGTGAAAATTTTGTGAATGAGTGTTTAATATAGAACGAATTGCCCAATCAGATTGACAATTAAATTGACGAATTTGACAAAATTAGGAATCAGAACGAAATCAGAAAATCAAAAATCAGAACGAAATTAGAAAATTGACGATTAGAAGGAATTGACGATTAGAAAATTGACGAAATCAGGAATCAGAACGAAACTCTGCACTACGAAATCAGAATGAAAATTAAAACGAAAATACCTAATTGATGGAGTAAAGGGTTTCTTTTGCCGGAAATCAACGCACAAATTGATGGAGTAAAGTGTTTGGAACGAATTTGCCAGAATTGTCGAGGTTCCTTTTGATGGAGTAAAGGGTTTCTTTTGTTCTGGTTAACGTGATGTTGTGAATTAGGTTGGGGATTAGGTTTTCTTCCTATTGGTGGAGTAAAGAGTTTGGGGAAGGATTAACGTGATATTCTCATTTAATCTTGGCCTTTGATTTAACTGTATTTGATGGCCAGGATCAGTAGGTAAATTGTAGGAAAATGTAGGAAATGTAAAAGATCCTACTTCTATACACATGTATATATATATACATGTATATATATATACATGTATATATATATATACATATACATATATATATATATAGAATTAGGTACTGTTGTAAACACATCAATTTGGTGTAAACACCCTAACAATCTGAACCGTTGATCTTAATCTTGATCAACGGCTCAGATTAGATCTCACAATCCAACAAAACCCCCAAATAAATCCTTACAACCTGCCTCTCTTTCTCTCTCCTCTTTTTCTCTCTCTTTTCTCCAGGTTTACATCAATTTTCCCCCCCAAAAAACCCCAAATTTCCTCTCGAAAATTCATCATCCTAATTTACCAGAAATTCGTTAATCCTATCATCCTAGTTTGTTCTATCTCGAAAATTTGCTCAATTGTATACGAAATTCGTTTCGTTCAATTCAATTCAATTGTCAGAAATTCGTTCAATTTTCAGAAATTCGTTTATGATGAATATGGATTCCACCGAGCATGAACCTATTTTTGATGAACATGAAGGTAATGTCGTTATAATTCAATACCTAATTGTTTTTGAATAAATATTCGTTTTTAAAGTTATTTATCCGGTTTTTGAGCATGGATTCGTTTTTAACTATTGGTTTTTGATTTCCTCCAGAATTCTTTATGATAAATATCAATTTCAACATAGAAAACATGAATCAACTTGAAGGTAATCTCAGAATTTTAGAGAGTACTTGAATATATATGTTGGAATAGTTGAATATATGTGTTGGAGTAATTGAATATATGTGTTCGAGTAGTTGGAGTAATTGGAGTACTTGAGTATATTTGTTGGAATAGTTGAATATATGTGTTGGAATAATTGAATATATATGTTGGAATAGTTGAATATATGTGTTGTAGTAATTGGAGTACTTGAGTTTGTGTGTTGGAATAGTTGAATATATGTGTTGGAATAGTTGAATATATGTGTTAGAGTAATTGGAGTACTTGAGTTTGTGTGTTGGAATAGTTGAATATATGTGTTGGAATAGTTGAATATATGTGTTGGAGTAACTGAGTATATATATGTTGGAGTAATTGGAGTACTTGAGTATATGTGTTGGAATAGTTGAATATATGTGTTGGAATAACTTAATGTTAGACATAACTTAATGTGTACATACCTTATTGAGCTGGATAACCAGAACATTAGCAAGTATGGGTATGATATTTGTGCAGCTGGAATAACAAAATCATATCACAAGACACAAATAGATATATAAGCCGATTTTTGGTTCTGCCTTTCATGAGTGTTACTGTGTTAGTGCACCTTGTTGTTTGATTCAGTTGGATGTTCTTCATGAAAGGAAGGAACTATCGTCTCATTTCCTAATCACTTCGTTTATGGCTAGGATTTTGTGAGTAATCAAAGCTGAATTTTTAACTTATATAGTAGACGTTGCTTCTTCCGTCATCATTTGTTATGGACTAAATTGTATATCTGTGCCCAATGCAGATCCTTGAATGGATGGAGAACAACCGATTTTTCAGACAACTCGTTACGTTTAAATTTAACGTGTATGCTTAAGGGTATTGATGAAGCTAAGATGTATTTTTTCAATCTTCCTCCTGAAGTGAAGAGACACCGTTCTTGTACGAAACCTTATTAAATTGCTACTGCTCTAGTAAACTGCCGGTTAAAGCATTTGCTCTTTTCTAAAAGATGGACAAGATGTACGGTGTGTCCAGTAGTTTGGTTTTCGACAACCACATGAGTTTATACATGAAACTAAACTAGCCATAGAAAGTGCATGATCTTATCGAGGAAATGAAGCAAAGAAACATCCCTCGTAGCAATGTTTCGTACCATATTTTAGGGCAAAATTATGGTCAGCTAAGGATCTTGCAGGTGTACATAAAGTTATGCAGGAGGTTGAAAGTCACGGGTTTTTGAGAAACAACTGGAAAATGTACAACACTCTTATGATAGCGTTTATCAATGTCGGTCAGCTTGAAAAGGTGGATTCAAAGAAAGTTGGTAGAAGCTGTGAAACTTCGGTGTTTATTTGACCGCACTGCAAATCTTCATCTTATAAGCTTGTATGCAAAAATTGGTAACAAAGAGTCGGTCTTTTAGGCATGGGGTAACCTGAAATCGAAGTTCAAAGATCGTCACAATAAAAAGCTACCTCTTTATGCTTCAAGCTTTATCCAACCTAGACAACATCGAGGGTTTGAAAATGATATTGTAGGAGTGGAATTATGTTTTTGTAGATGCTTTATCATTAAAACTACTCGTATTTCATTAGTGTCATTTTTTGTTGACGCATTATGTTTTTTTTTTAAAGTATGGAATGCTTAGTGTTTGGTGGTTTGTAAATGATATTGTATGTAATTAGACGAACATAATTATTCCAATGTTTTGAAGCAGTTACTCCAACATGTTTTGGTGGTTACTCCAACAATCATTCAAATTGTTGATTGAATAGATCAATTATTCATCTTCAATTACTTGTTGTTATTCCAATGTTTACAAGCTGTTATTCATATAGTGAACAAATCAATCAGTTACTCATCTTCAGTTACTCTAATGTTGTTATTCCAATGCTTACAAGCAGTTACTCCAACATTTAATCTCAGTTACTCTAACAGTTTACACCAACATTTAACACAAAGTATTCCAAGCTATAATAACAAGTATTCCAATCTATAAGACCAAATATTCCAAGCTATAAGACCAAATATTCCAAGCTATAAGACCAAGTATTTCAAGATATAACACAAAGTATTCCAAGTTATAATAACAAGTATTCCAAGCTATAACACCAAGGACTCCAAGAAATAAGACCAAATATTCCAAGATATAGCACCAACTACTCCAACTATTATAATTATCGTATTATAAACATATGCTTTCATCGTCTGAGTTGTATACTTGTATGAATGTCTTCAACGTCATATAGTCTTATCCTTTTGATTGTGTCGTAAAGATTTCCGAGTGGGCCCTGCATATAAATCATATTTATTAAGCAACTATTATTACTATCGTATCATTCAAGTACTCCAAAATATATATTCAAGTACTCTAAAACATATATTCAAGTACTCAAAAATTCTGAAATTCAAGTACCTATTTTAACATTCCAATTTAGTTACTCCAACACATATATTCAAGTACTCCAACATTCAAATTCAATTACTCCAACACATATATTCAATTCTGAGTTACACATATATTACTCCAACATATATACTCAGTTACTCCAACATATATACTCAGTTACTCCAACACATATATTCAACTATTCCAACACATATACTCAGTTACTCCCACACATATATATTCAACTATTCCTACACATACTCAAGTACTCCAACATATATACTCAGTTACTCCAACATATATACTCAGTTACTCCAACACATATATTCAACTATTCCAACACATACTCAAGTACTCCAATTACTCCAACATATATACTCAGTTACTCCAACACATATACTCAGTTACTCCAACACATATATTCAACTATTCCAACATATATACTAAGTTACTCCAACACATATATTCAATTATTCCAACACATATACTCAAGTACTCCAATTACTCCAACACATATACTCAAGTACTCCAATTACTCCAACACATATATTCAACTATTCCAACACATATATACTCAAGTACTCCAATTACTCCAACACATATACTTGTTCGGGCAAAAAACTTGCACCTTCAAAAATGCAACGTGGCACGCTACGAATGGACGATCAAAGGTCAAAAGGACAAAAGTCAAAGGTCGGAAGGTCAAGAGACGACAGTCAAAAACCGAGGGTCAAGATAAAGTCAAAGTCAAAAACCGAGGATCAAAGGTCAAAAGTCGACATTATTGGGCCAGGCAGGAACCCGAAGCATCAAAAGATAACGAGCTGAGAAAAGATACATCAAGAGGGGAGGTGGGTTAGACCGAGGAAAAACAACGACCCACCCCAACAAGTATAATGACCTATTCCCACTTCAACCAGTATAAAGCAGGAAAAGAGTCAAAACCGACTCCAAGACTTGAGGCCCGATTTCCGCAGACCAAGGGATAAGGAGGAAGAAGTGTAACTGCTAGGGAAGAATTAAAAGCCAAGATTCCCCATTGATGAGGAAGATAGCAATCTTAACAGCTATCAAGCAGTAGTAAATTCCACATTAAGAGGCAATAAGGGAGATTGAATGCCGAGATTCTCCATTGATGAGGAAGGTAACCGCCATAACAGCCACGAAGCAATAATTGCTCCACATTAAAAGGGGCCATAAAGACACCAGAGGAGGAGGGGCCATATATAAAGGGAAGAGAGGAAGATGAGAGGGGCATTCAAGCACCCCTATTCAAGCATACATACGCACAATCTAGCATAGCCACAACACAGTCCAATCACTCCAATCACTCATATTTGTATTCTTTCCTCCATTCTTTTTCATTCATAGTAGAACTTTGGTGGGATTCCGACTCCCCCCCGCGGTTTTTCCCACATCGGGTTTCCGCGTCACCAAACTTTGTGTGTCGTTATTTTCTTTCGTTGTTCCTCGTTCTCTATTTGTTCTCGATTTCACCGACCCGTAGTTATAGGACGAACGCTTTGACCCGCAACTTAAATCGTAGACCCGGTATATTTTTTACCAAAACAATTTGGCGCCCACCGTGGGGCAAAGTGATCATTTCCTATAAGCCAAATCCCACAGTGAAGCAATTCCGTATCGCCATATCCAGATCCGATCGAAGTCCTTCCAGCAGTCAGGGAGCATCAGCTCAGCCCATTGGAGGAGGGTCATCCCCAGGATCAGCAGAGCCGGTTTTCACACCCCTCACCCTGGGAATTCCCACCAGGCCCCCTCCGACGCCTAAAACCTCTGGGGTCACCAGCTCCTCCAAGGCCAAGAAGGAAAGCGTACCAACCAGAACCTCGACTCCAGGAGGATTCGTAGGAGAAGCTTCCAGTGGAGCGGGGTCACCAGACCTGATGCAGAGTATGCTCTAGTGAATCAATGCTCTGCGCCAAGCAGTAGAAACCCTGCAGAAGGACAACCAATATATCAAGGCTCGGATCTCGGCAGCAGACAAGACTCCAGTTGCATCGCTCCAGATGTCACCAGAGATGCTGCCTCTGATGCCTAGGGGAGAACCCAGCACCCGTAGGGAATCAGCAGCTGGCAGGAAGACCACCAGAGAAGTCCCTTCAGAATTGGTCACCAGGCTGGAGCTAGGATTGGCTCCACCAGACCCAGTCATTGAACCCCAGGGGTTGGGTTACCTAACCTACGGCCCCACACCTGGCAGATCTCCTACCACAGGTAACCTTCTCTCCAACATCGAAAGTCGAGAAACTAACTCATTATCTTTTGCAGGTACCCCTGTCCACCAGGCGCTAGGATGGCAATTTGTAACTCCACCAGGGATGACCACCTTATCCAACAACCAGCCCTCTGGAGGAATGTGGACAACGCCTACCCTCAACCAGCAGGCGTCAGAGTGGCAGCCCAGATCCGTGACAGCAGCAGCACCTTTACCTCCTCCTCCTAACAGTCAACATCCTGGGGAACCTTATTCAGGGAGTACTCCTTTCAACTTTTCTCCTCCTGTCTCCAACCCTCTTGCAGGAACAATCAGCACGGCAGATCAGCAACGCCAGGAACTGAAGGAATTGAGGGACCTGATCAACAAGATTCCTGGAATGCCACGCCCCCTAGAGAGAGCAGCTAGGGACAGCTACGCAGATTCATCCTTCATCGACGATCTAGCCTGTGTTGCTGTACCCAAGGGCTTCATGCCACCAGCCATGACGCTTTATGATGGCACTGCAGACCCCCTAGATCACATCAACCAGTACAAATAGAAGATGATGGTGGTGACCGTTACGGGGCCCTTGAAGGAAGCCTGCATGTGCAAGGGGTTTGGCTCCACTCTGTCAGGAGCAGCCCTCCATTGGTTCGTTGGTCTGCCTAACCGAAGCATCACCTCCTTCGCTGACCTGGTCAATGCCTTCAACCAGCAGTTTGCCAGCAGCAGGAAACCAGAAAAGCAGACCAGTGATTTGTATCGGGTAGTGCAGAAGTTCGAAGAATCTACACGTGACTTCCTCAACAGATTCAATAACGAGAAAGTAATCATCCCCAGATGTGATGTGCCCACCGCCATAGAAGCCTTCCGCCAAGGGCTCCACCGGGATTCAGACCTCTATAAAGACCTCACAAAGTACCCATGTGCCACATTCGAGGATGTGCAGACCAAGGCGATGACAGCCATCAGGCTAGAAGAAGATTCAGGCCCCAGAAGGGCTGCGTATGGTTATGTCACCAGAAAGGCGCCAGCAGAAAAGAGGGGTGAAAGATCAAAGCCCTATGACAGGACCGTCAGCAAGGTTTCCGAGGAGAAAGACTGGAAGGACAATCCAGGATTGCCACCTAAAGTAAGTGAGTATGGGTTCTCTACCAACCTTGATGGGGTGCTCAAGGCTCTGAGGGAGTTAGGGCGCAGAGTCAGGTGGCCCAGGAGACAGGAGTACACCAATGACCGAAGAGACGCCAGCAAGAAGTGCGAATTCTATGACGATATCGGACACCATACCGATGAGTGTGTCCAGCTCAGGAGAGAGGTTAAGTTCCAGTATGATCAGGGGAATCTGGATCACCTCATGTCCAGAAACTCTAGCAGAATAAATGCAGCAGATCAGGTATTGCCTTCTCCACCTCCAATATGTACCAGAATTGTCAATGTGATAACAAAAGGATCGGAATTATGCGGGCTGACCTACTCAGCAGCCAAGAGACATGCTTCTCAGACCAGAGGGGACAGACCAGAGCACTCCTGCAGAATCAGTTGCAAGGATCTTCCAGCTGTCACCTTTGACGAAACTGATGCAGAAGCTACTTCAGAGAGGCACCATGACGAATTAATAATTACTCTCTCCATAGGGAATTGTACCGTGAAGAAGATTATGGTGGACACTGGGAGTTCAGTCAACCTCATCATGTTGGAAACTCTCCAGAACATGGGGTTTAGCGAGAAGGATCTAATGAGGAAGGTGGTTCCCTTGGTGGGTTTTAGTGGTGAGACCAAGCATTCTCTGGGAGAGATCACCATTCCTACCTATGCCGGAGGAGTAAACAAGCAAGTACGGTACCTAGTCATTGATGGACCCTCCACCTACAACGTGATTCTAGGAAGGCCTTGGATCCATGAGATAAAGACAATCACCTCCACCTATCACCAGTGCCTGAAGTTCCCTACACCCTGGGGAGTGCAGAAGATCAACGGAGACCAAGGAGAAGCCAAAGATTGCTACAGGGTAGCCCTTAAGAAGACGGCGAGCCCCCCAGCATAGCAATTACAGAGCCTTCATCTGCCTCTGTAGGAGTACGTAGAGCCACCTCAGGCGGAGTTGGATGAAGTCAACTTGGACAAGCAACATCCAGAGCGAAAAGTGTTAATCGGATCAGAATGCACAGGTAATATCCGCCAAAACCTCATTGAATTATTAAAAACTAACATGAACTGTTTTGCTTGGTCGCATGATGATATGGTACGTATAGATCCGAGCATTATCACCCACAGGCTAAGCGTGGACCCAAGCTACAAACCAGTCCAGCAGAAGAGAAGGAAGTTTGCTCCAGAGAGAAGTCAGGTCATAAATCAGGAGGTGGACAGTCTGCTGGCTGCTGGAAAAATCAGGGAGGTGAAGTACCCAGAGTGGTTGTCTAACGTGGTAGTGGTTCCAAAGAAGAATGGCAAGTGGAGGGTGTGCGTCGATTTCACCGACTTGAATAAAGCATGGCCGAAAGATCCATTCCCCCTACCACATATAGATGTCATGGTAGATGCTACAGCAGGCCACGATATGCTAACCTTTCTTGATGCATGGAGTGGGTACAACCAGATCAAGATGCATCCAGCAGACCAGGAGAAGATAGCCTTCAGGTCTGAGAGAGGTATATATTGTTACAATGTAATGCCTTTTGGTCTGAAGAGTTGATAACTGTAGTTTGTAGTGCCTATTTCGTAGTATTTTGGTCCCATTTTCCTTGTGGAATCGCTCCTTGTGAGCGATTCATGGGCTACTTATGCTTCCTCTAGCTCGTTTCAGGTTCCCGAGACCATTCGTGAGGAGTTGGAGTGATTCCGACTCAATACATACACTTTTCGGAGCCAACGAAGCGGAGGAACGATCACTCGATGCCTTGGATTCGACCCCGAGACCTTGGGACCCAATCCCGAGCCTCCGAGACCCGATCCCGAGTCCCGAGAATCGATGAGAAGTTCATGTGAAGCAAGGAGGAACCAAAAGGATCATATTGGAGGCCTACAAGACTCATCCCCGACGGGTATGCACCTCATCCCGTCGGGGATGAAGTGCGCTTTTAGAGGAGCCACTGCCAGGCCATCCCGGTCGGGACCAACCCGTCCCAGTCGGGACCACCGGCCGTCCCGGTCGGGATGATCCCGTCCCGGTCGGGACCGGCGAGCTGTAGCCGAACTCTCTTTTTCCTCCCTCCTTCATTCTTGTACCCCTATAAATACTTCCCTATTGTATTGTTTATGTATCCTACCTTAGTTTAGACTCTCTTAAGCCTCTCTACAAGTTATAAACCCTAGATTTAGTTCCTCACATTAGCAAAAATCTCTCTTTAATCTTTAGTTATTTCTAGTTAATCTTAGTTAATTAGTTCTTGTATTAAGAAGATACTTGAAGATTTCTCCAAGCTTGACAACCTTGGGATTATTTTGGGGTTTCTTATTTATACAAGATTGCATCTTCTTCTTCATCTTATGTTGGTATAACTTTCTTTACTCTTGTTCTTTGTTATTAATTCAAGTTTGAATCTTTACTTAGTGTTGATTGTTATTGTTCATATTGTTCTTGATGATGAATGTTAGGGTTATGGTGTTGTTTTCTCTTTTTATTGTTGTAGTTAGTTTGATTATGAGTGAGTAGTTTACTTGTGGGTTAGTAGGGGGATTAAGGGTAGGATATGGGTGATTAGGGTTTGATTAGGGGTAAAGGATGAATCTTTGTTGTTAGTCACATACTTGGCACACCTTGTGTTTGTTGAATTGCTTGTTTGAGTTGTAGTGGCCATGCTTCTCATGCTAGTCTTCTTCTACTCATTGTTTGTTTTGTGTGTGGACATGTTGAGCATAGTCATCGACATTGGTTTAAGTTGCGACCGCCCGGACCGAATCTAGAAATTAGGAGGCATCTACACTCTTGATTACCCAAGTCACCCTACTACACTTATGAACCCGACCTAACCCACTTCTTTTCCATATTTGATATCATCTTTTTAGTTAGCATCATTTCTTTAGTTTGCTAGTTGATTTGTGGTTAGTTATTCTATCTTAGCCTTGTTTAGCCTAGTTCATAGTTATTCTATTTCCTACTTCTCCTCTCATCATAATTCACCATTTATCGCTTCTTTGTGTTTGTTTGGTAGCATAGTCTTGTTCTAGGCCGACTTAGTCTAAACCTTGTGACACCGTCTCCGTGGACACGACCCGACTTACCCTAACTACCGTTAGGTGCTAGCCGGTTATTATTTGGTGGCGGGATCCACGACAAATCCCTACCATCAATTTGGCGCCGTTGCCAGGGACGGTGCATTGTTTAGACTTTGTTTGCTCATTTCTAGACTTAGTTACTCTTCTTTGTGTCCTTCTATCATCTCTTGTGAATATTCTCTAGTTTTTCTTGCCTTCTTAGCTTTCTTTTCTCTTTGTCTCTAGTTGTGTTTACTTATTGTCGTTGCCTAGTGCCCATAAAGCACTAGGTGTTCTCACGTTTGTTCTAGTGTGTAGTGTATGCCTAGGCGGGGAGGCGAATCCTTTCTCTTTAATCCAGAGCCGGAAAGGCTTTTTCGAGCTTTTCGCCAACGGACGATTAACCGGGTTAGGATCTCTCAACCAAGTGCAAGCAATACCCATCAAGAGCAAGCTCAAGGAAGCGATATTGAGGAAGCATATCGAGAGACGGCCGAAGGGAATTTCACCAATCCCTTTGGAGATTCTAGTCCTAGCTTCCCTTCTACATCTACTTCAACTCCATCTACACCATCTTCTCCCTTACATCCAATAATGCCGAAGTTTTCCTCCCACTCTACATTTACGGAAGATGTCTTGCCGGGACCTAATGCTCTACCGGCCGCTTATGCCAGAAATTTTACGGCCAAGACTCACTTCATCCAACTTGTGGAGAGGAACCAATTTAGTGGTTGCCCACCAAAGACCCGCACCAACACATGGAGACTTTCTCCGATTATTGCGACGCTATCTCTCAACCCGGTGTTACACAAGATCAAATCCGATGGGTTTTATTTCCATTCTCATTAATTGGAAAAGCGAAGCAGTGGATTAAGAGTCTCGATAGGGCAACTATGGGCATCGACACTTAGAAAAAGCTTGCATTGGCGTTCTACCAAACTTTCTACCCTCCGGAGAAGACTAATTTGCTTAGGGCCTCCATCACCGGTTTCCAACAACGGGATGAAGAGAGCCTTTATGAGGCTTGGGAGAGGTTTAAGTCTTTGGTTAGATTATGCCCTCATCATGGACTCTCACAATGGTTCTTGGTCCAACAATTTTGGAATGGTCTTTATGAGGACTCAAGAACTATACTCAACATGGGCTCCAATGGTAGGTTTACCGAGGTCGATGATGACCAAACATGGGCGAGAATCGAAGAGATGGCGGTGCATAATTCGCAATATTCAAGGCCTAGGAAGGCAAATCGAGGAGGTAGGCACGAGGTTGATGCTATAACTCAATTAAGCATTGACCTTGGAGCTCAATTGAAGACACATATGGAGACCATTGACAAGAAGCTCCAAGGTCACCTCACTCAAGTTCAAAGCATCGGTTCCTCCAACCAAGCCTCAATTTATGAAGTGAATGCTTTGGGATTTGCACCTCCTTTGCCTTGTTATGGGATGTGTGACACTTGTGGAATTGTTGGTCATGACCCTATGAATTGTAGAGGAAGTATTGAGCAAGTGAATGCTTTTCAAGCGTTCATGCAAGGTGCCTTCCACTCTAATCAATACCAAGCTTCTAATCAAGTCCCTCAACAACAAGCCTTTCAACACCAACAATAACATCGTCCTTATGTTCCACCTCCCTTAAAGGACAACAACCAAGGTTACCAAGGCAACTCAAGGCCTTTCAACAACTTCAAGCAAAGTAACCAAGGTTCATTCAACAATAATCAAGGGTTCCAACAAGGGAACTTCAACCAAGGCTATCAAAACCACAACCATGGCAACAATCAAGGCCTTAATCAAGGAAATTCTCGTGGGTTCCAAGGGAACCATCAACAACAACAAGCAACTCAAGGCAATCAACAACAAAGCAAGCCTAGGAGCCGATCTCCTACTCATGACTATGGTACTCCATTAGCCCTCACCAATACTCCGCATAATCGATCATCCCCACCACGGGATTTCGACATACAAAAGCAAATGGTGGATATCCAAAGGGATACTCAAGAAATGCAAAAGAGGCAATTGGATACACAAATGTCACAGCAAGGAGCCATTGCTCAAATTTTAATGGATAACAAGGAAATGAAAACTCACATGAAGATGATTGAGAATCAAGTAGCACAACTTGCATCGGGAAGTTCTTCAAGACAAAGAGGGCAATTACCTCCTCAAGGTGTAACTCCGAATTTTGAGCATGTCAATGCCATCACCATAAGGAGAGGTACATCTTATGACTCCCCTCCATTCCCTAGTGAGCAAGAGCCAATGCAAGAACCGACAAAGAAAATGGCATCTCCAATTCAAGAAAGCTCAAGCTTTGATAATCCAATAGAGGAGCAAGTCTTATGGGAGGTTGAGAAACCCCAACAAGACAAGCTTCCCCCACTTCAAGCAAAAGACAAAGGAAAAAGGAAAGTGTCATTTGAAGAGCCCACCTCGATTGAGCAAAATAAATACCAAATCAAGTTGCCTTTCCCATCAAGGCAAATGAAGACTAAGGTGGACACTCAATATGACAAGTTCCTTAGTATTGTGAAGAAGTTGGATGTGAGTGTCCCATTTACCGAGCTACTTACCCAAATCCCGGCATATGGAAAATTTATGAGAGAAATATTGGCTAGGAAGAGATCCGTCGACAAGGAAGAGACCATTGCGTTCACAAGAGTGGTGAGCGAGCTCATTCAAGGTTCTACGCTTCCAAAGTTGAAGGATCCGGGTAGATTCTCGATCCCTTGCACCATAGGCCACTACAAGATCGAAAGAGCATTATGTGATTTGGGTGCGAGTGTGAGCATCATCCCTTATTCCATTTGTTGCCGACTTGGGATGAAGGAGCTTAAAAGTACTTCTATCACGCTCCAAATGGCCGATAGTTCATTCAACCGACCATTGGGGATGCTAGAGGATGTGCCGGTGAGAATCGGTAAGTTCTTCATTCCGGTTGACTTCATCGTGCTCGATATGCGGGAAGATGCAATCACTCCCATTATTCTTGGGCGCCCATTTTTACACACCGCCGGTGCTATGATCGAAGTGAAGAATGGTAGGATCACCTTCGAGTTAGGCGAAGAGAAGTTAGTGTTTGACCTTCAAGGTAACACTTCGCCTACTAATGATGAGTCTTGCAACATGATCCAAGCCACTAAAGACATCGATCTAGGGGGAGAGTCGGGACAAAGCTTGAACAAGAACTCTTATGTAATTGAGGATGATGACTCCAATTTGGAGGAAGATGAGTGCCCATATCATGGGCTTGACGACAAGTTGAAAAGCAAGGAGAAGGATGAGCCTCCCTTGGGGCCACATGAAGACCGGTGGACGTTTGGGTATATCCCCAAAGACCAAAAGTACAAGTTTAAGTCATTGAACTTGGAAGATCGGGATGTCCCGGGAACGTCGAGGCAAGGCCATGAAGAGCCTTGGTATGTGGTTGGTTATATCTCGAGCTTGATTGAAGACTTTGCTAGGGCCTTCGATTTGTTCCTTCGTGCTCTTGATGGAGATGGAACTAATTTTGGTTGTTGAAAAAGATTGAAGAAAGTACCACCTTGGTTTGACGGAGTTCCACAAGAACCGTCTCTTTGTATATATCTCTTTCTCTTGTAGTTTGTTTGGTTTTGTGAATTTCTTGATTTTATGGATGATTGATGAGCGTTTTGAGGGAGGGAATTGATGTGTTAATTGAGTTTATTGTGATAGGAGTGAAGTGGAAGTGATTCCTAGGGAAGAGTGGTCATTGTTTGAGCTTGGATTGTGTGAAGGGAAGTCGGTTTTTTGAAGCTTGGAACGAGCTTTTGGGAGCTATAGAGGGTTTGGAGACTCTTCCCGGCCTATAAGAGGTCATCCCGTCCGGGATGGAAGGCCCATCCCGACCGGGAAGGATGTCATCCCGTCCGGGATGAGGTGCACAAAAGATGGGTTCACTGACAGCTCATCCCGATCGGGACGAGGTCTTCCCGACCGGGACGAGACAGTCATCCCGATCGGGACCACCCATCCCGACCGGGATGGACCCCTGTCCTCCTTTGGCTCTTTTCTTCGTTGTTTGAGACCACCCAACCACTTTATACCCCCTCCCAACCTCCCTACATGTCCTTACTCTCATTGTATGACCCATACACCTCACATACACGTTTTCACCTCACTTTCTCTTCACTTTAAACCGACTTTCGCATCAAAAAACCTCCTCACTATACCTTTCTACCCCAACCATGGAACCGGATCGCAATTCGAGAGGGATAATGACGACGACGACTAGCTACGTGCCTATTCTCACTTATGAGACGATGGAGCGAGTGAGTTGCTACCCATATGGTATAGCAACTATCCTCTCTTTTCCGTTTTTATAGCTTGTCCTCTTTTGTTTATTCCCTTTCCCTTTTACACCTTTGAGTCATGGTAGCCCTCGGGACATTGGTAGTTATTGCTCCCGACTCTCGATGACGTGACTACATCGAGAGTCATTTCAAAATCCAAATTTTTCAAGATTTTCACCTTTTTGTAGGATTTAGTTGGATTTAGGCGGAATCCGGGCTAGGTGACTTGATTACACCTAGTCCTACCCTCCCATTTCCTTTTATTTCCTTCTTTTTATTTTTCTTCCCCCTTCCATATCTTTTCTTGTCTCGGCCCATGGTGACTTGACTACACCTCGGCCGGACGCTTTCTACCCTTTCCTCCACTTTTCTTTTTGTTTTTTTAGCTTTATTTTCGTAGTTTCTCTTCTTTTCTTTTGTGCTCCCATGCACTACGGTCGAGCATGAGGACATGGCTCGATTTAAGTGTGGGGGAGCGATATTCTATCGTAGTTAGTTTTATTTTCGTAGTTTTTCGAAAAATCTTTAAAAACCCTAAAAATTTGAAAAATTTCACAAAAATCAAAAAGATTTTCCTTTTGTGTGTTTTCCTTTTGTGTCGTATATTTGTTTTGTTGTGTGTGTTTGCCCCCTTTTCCTTATAGGTTGCTTAAACCACCGATGGCTTTGGAAAGCTTTCAAGATGTCCGGTAACATCTCCTATCCCTTTTTCCTTCTTTGTCTCTCGCGGAGTTTGGAGGAGAATGTGATGTGGTGTGCTCGGGAGGAGCTTTGTAAAGTTTGATGTTGGTTGGTTTCTCATTTGGAAGATAGGGGTGGTGTTTGTGTTTTCATTTGTGTTCGTTTTGTGTTGTTCTTGTTTTGTTGCTTTTGTTTCTTTTTCTTTCATTTTCGTTGAGTCTTTGTTTTGTGTTTTGTTGTGTGTCATGTGTGTAAATGGTTTTCGAAAACCCGGTTTAGAGGCTAGTGTGTGAGTGCTTACTTTCCCTTCCTAGTAGTGTAAATCGAGTCTTGGACTTTAGTCTAGTAGAATGACCCTAAATCAATGAATTCGTTGGTCCTTTACCTTGAGTCCACCTAGCTTACTAGGGATTTACTACGGGATTTGCACTTTTGACCATTATGACCACCCACGGTTTGAAAAGGCCTTGGTTACCGAGTCCCGTCCCCTAGGTGACCGTGTTTGGGATTGTTTAATTAGTCCAAGTTCTCCACTTTTTGTGGGTTTGAAGGGAAAGCGCGCTCCCGACTCTCCCATTACCCTACCTCCTACAAATATCCACACAATAAATTGCAAAAGTGTTGATTTCTCTCTTTCTTAATTGTCAAGAAATGCCAAAAAGCCAAATCTTGCCAAAAAAAAGGCAAAGAAAAGAAAAGAAAGAAAAGAATGAAGAGAAAGAAAAGGCACAAAAGCCAAAAAGAAAATAGAAAAGAAGAAAAAGAAATGGCATGACAAAACAAAACAAAAATGCAAAAGAAAAGAGAAAATGCCAAAAGAAAATCGTCTCACAAAAAGATCTTAACCCCACAAAAATAAGCCTTTTTCCGACTTTTGCCGTGAAGAGACTACCAAAGGACCGAGTCCCTAGGAAGGATGATAGCGGCAAGGGTCGGTCTTCCATCATTTTGCATATTTCCACCTTTTTACTTGGACTAGTTAGGCGGTTTCGGACATGGGACGACTCTCTTGGCTCATTGCTAAAGGGGGCGTGGTCTCACTTACCTACAGTGTCGACTAACACCGTGGTTCTTCACTTCCCACTCCGCCAATCGTCCCGTGATACGTTCTTAGAAGGTTAGGAGGAACCTAGGTAAGTTACCAACGTTTTTTATTGCTTTGTCGTCATACTATTAGGGTTTAGTCCACCTCGGTTTGTATTGCTAGATTGGGAACGTTGTCACTTACCTCGAGTCCTAAACCGGTGCTTCTTTCACCGCTTGTTTGAGGGAAGCGGTATTTTTTTTCTTTTGGGTGCAACCGATTTTTGTTTGTTTGTTTGTGTGTTTGTTGTTTATGGGTTTTGTGTCCGGTTGCATCCACAGTTTTGTCGCAAGACACCACTTGCCTTGCGGATAGCACTTGTCCTCTAAGTGTTATCGCGTGAGTTGAAAGGGCGTAGGGTGCGCTAATACCCATTCGGCTAGTATAGTAGTTAGTATGTGCTTACTCGAGGGCGAGTAAGGGTTAAGTGTGGGGGAGTTGATAAGTGTAGTTTGTAGTGCCTATTTCGTAGTGTTTTGGTCCCATTTTTCTTGTGGAATCGCTCCTTGGGAGCGATTCATGGGCTACTTATGCTTCCTCTAGCTTGTTTCAGGTTCCCGAGACCATTCGTGAGGAGTTGGAGTGATTCCGACTCAATACATACACTTTTCGGAGCCAACGAAGCGGAGGAACGATCACTCGATGCCTTGGATTCGACCCCGAGACCTTGGGACCCAATCCTGAGCCTCCAAGACCCGATCCCGAGTCCCGAGAATCGATGAGAAGTTCATGTGAAGCAAGGAGGAACCAAAAGGATCATATTGGAGGCCTACAAGACTCATCCCCGACGGGTATGCACCTCATCCCGTTGGGGATGAAGTGCGCTTTTAGAGGAGCCACTGCCAGGCCGTCCCGGTCGGGACCAACCCATCCCGGTCGGGACCACCGGCCGTCCCGGTCGGGATGATCCCGTCCCGGTCGGGACCGGCGAGCTGTAGTCGAACTCTCTTTTTCCTCCCTCCTTCATTCTTGTACCCCTATAAATACTTCCCTCTTGTATTGTTTATGTATCCTGCCTTAGTTTAGACTCTCTTAAGCCTCTCTACAAGTTATAAACCCTAGATTTAGTTCCTCACATTAGCAAAAATCTCTCTTTAATCTTTAGTTATTTCTAGTTAATCTTAGTTAATTAGTTCTTGTATTAAGAAGATACTTGAAGATTTCTCCAAGCTTGACAACCTTGGGATTATTTTGGGGTTTCTTATTTATACAAGATTGCATCTTTTTCTTCATCTTATGTTGGTATAACTTTCTTTACTCTTGTTCTTTGTTATTAATTCAAGTTTGAATCTTTACTTAGTGTTGATTGTTATTGTTCATATTGTTCTTGATGATGAATGTTAGGGTTATGGTGTTGTTTTCTCTTTTTATTGTTGTAGTTAGTTTGATTATGAGTGAGTAGTTTACTTGTGGGTTAGTAGGGGGATTAAGGGTAGGATATGGGTGATTAGGGTTTGATTAGGGGTAAAGGATGAATCTTTGTTGTTAGTCACATACTTGGCACACCTTGTGTTTGTTGAATTGCTTGTTTGAGTTGTAGTGGCCATGCTTCTCATGCTAGTCTTCTTCTACTCATTGTTTGTTTTGTGTGTGGACATGTTGAGCATAGTCATCGACATCGGTTTAAGTTGCGACCGCCCGGACCGAATCTAGAAATTAGGAGGCATCTACACTCTTGATTACCCAAGTCACCCTACTACACTTATGAACCCGACCTAACCCACTTCTTTTCCATATTTGATATCATCTTTTTAGTTAGCATCATTTCTTTAGTTTGCTAGTTGATTTGTGGTTAGTTATTCTATCTTAGCCTTGTTTAGCCTAGTTCATAGTTATTCTATTTCCTACTTCTCCTCTCATCATAATTCACCATTTATCGCTTCTTTGTGTTTGTTTGGTAGCATAGTCTCGTTCTAGGCCGACTTAGTCTAAACCTTGTGACACTGTCTCCGTGGACACGACCCGACTTACCCTAACTACCGTTAGGTGCTAGCCGGTTATTATTTGGTGGCGGGATCCACGACAAATCCCTACCATCAAGAATGCTGGTTCCACCTACCAGAGACTAGTCAATAAGATGTTCAAGAGACAGATTGGGGACACAACGGAGGTATATATTGACGACATGGTCGTCAAGTCAAAACAAGCTTCGCAACATACAACACACTTGGAGGATACCTTCAACACCTTGAGGGAATACAAGATGAAGTTAAATCCTTCAAAGTGCACATTTGGAGTGTCATGTGGGAAGTTTCTGGGGTACATGGTAACCCAGAGGGGAATTGAAGCTAGCACAGAGCAGATCAAGGCCATCCTCCAGCTGGAATCCCCACAGAAGCCAAGAGACGTGCAAAGGCTGACTGGAAGAATTGCTGCTCTGAGCAGATTTATCTCTAGGTCTTCGGATAGATGTCGACTGTTCTATGATATCCTAAAGAAGGCCCAAAGATTTGAATGGACAGCAGAGCACGAAAAGGCGTTTCAGTGACCTGAAGAATTACCTCAGCACTCCACCTCTGCTGTCAAAACCAGAACCTGGAGAACCACTCTTCCTGTATTTATCAGTAACCGAGGTAGCAGTCAGCGCAGTATTAGTACGTGAGCAAGAAGGAGCACAACACCCGGTATATTATGTCAGTAAGTCTCTGCTTCCTGCAGAGACCGGATACACATCCCTTGAAAAACTCGTACTTGCACTTGTTACGGCATCTTATAAACTTCGACCTTATTTTGAATCACATGCTATTTCCGTAATAACAAATTATCCACTAAAAACTATTATGAGAAAACCTGAGTCAGGGAGAATGGCCAAGTGGTCTATACACTTGAGCGGCTTCGACCTGAAATTTGTCCCCAGAACAGCGATAAAATCTTAGGGGTTAGCAGACTTCGTATCCGACTTCAGCCCAGCACTGCAGACCCAGGCAGAGAAAGACATCCTCCTCCTTGAGGAGGACAAAGGCGAACAGGTATGGAAGCTAAATGTAGATGGCGCATCCAACATGCGAGGATTTGGAGCAGGATTAGTTCTGAAGTCTCCTCAGAGGGATCTCATAGTCCAAGCAGTACGGTGCGAGTTCCGAACAACAAACAACAAGGCAGAATATGAAGCTCTAATCTTGGGTCTCCAGCTGGCTCTAGACCTCAAAATCAAGCGCCTAGAGGCATACAGCGATTCCCAGCTAATAGTTAACCACATGAATGGTTCGTATGTAGCTAAGGACTCCAAGATGGTGTCTTACCTTGAAATGGCAAAGGAGCTCTCCCTTAGATTCGTAGCCTTCTCAATCAACCAGGTCCTTAGGGACCAGAACGTGGAAGCAGACGCCCTAGCCACCCTGGGGGTAACCTTCAAACCAGGCGTAGTTTCCACCATACCCATTGTCCATGTACTGGAGCCAGCAGTTTGGATAGGCACACAGGAACACCAGATGCTGAGGCAGGAGGACAATTCACCAGACCAGGGATTGCAGTGGCTGCAGGAGGCAGGAGTCTGCAGCACCTCAGTAGAACAAGAAAGAATCCCAGACTGGAGAAAACCCTACCAAGAATGGCTGCAAAACGATATCCAGCCAGCAAACAAGAAGGAAGCCCGGAGTTTTAGGATGAAAGCGTCCAGGTATACCCTCATTGATGGTGTCATGTTCAAAAGATCAGCCGCTGGACCATACTTGAGGTGCCTAAGTCAGCAGGAGGCAGAGGTGGTTATGCATGACCTCCACAGTGGTGAGTGTGGAAATCATGCAGGGGGCAAGAGTCTATCCAACAAAGCACTCCGCCAAGGTTACTACTGGCCGACAATGTGCAAGGACGCGAGGGAATATGTTAAGAAATGTGACGCCTGCCAGAGTCATGCACCGGTCAATCACCAACCAGCAGAGCCGTTGCACGCAGTAATTTCTCCCTGGCCCTTTATGAAATGGGGGATGGATATTGTTGGCAAGTTACCGAGAGCCCCAGGAAACAAAGTTTTTATGTTGGCCATGACTGACTACTTCTCCAAGTGGATAGAAGCAGAAGCATTCCCTCAGGTGACTGAGAAGCAGGTTATATCCTTCATAAAACGTAACATTATCTGCATGTTTGGCATTCCTTCAGAGATCATCTGTGACAACGGATCCCAGTTTATTGGCAACAAGATGGAGGCCTACTGCGCCAGGTGGAACATCACACTAAGCAAGTCCACCCCCAGAAACCCTCAATCTAATGGTCAGGCGGAGTCTAGCAACAAAATTGTGATAGACAACCTGAAGAGAAGGCTGGAGGAGGCAGGGGGCAGATGGGCAGAGGAACTCCCCTTGGTGCTGTGGTCTGACAGAACTACACCCAAGGTGGCTACAGGACAAACACCTTTCAGTTTGGTCTTTGGTGCTGAGGCGGTCATCCCTTCAGAAGTAAGAGTGCCCACTCATAGATACGGATGCATAACCGAAGACAGGAATCAGGTAGAGATGGCAAGCAGCTTGGATACTATAGATGAGCTCAGGACCGATGCTCAAATAAGGATGGCCTCCTACAGACAAACAGTCGCCAGAAGTTACAACAAGAACGTCAGAGTTAGAATCCTGTAGGAAGGAGACCTAGTCCTCAGAAAAGTCTTCCAGAACACCAGGAACCAACGAGCAGGAAAATTCGCCTTCAATTGGGAAGGGCCCTACCAAATAGAGAAAGTAGTTGGGAACGGAGCCTACCGACTTATGACCATTGAGGGGAAGATCATCCAAAAGCCATGGAACATCGTACACCTAAAGAAATACTTCTTCTGAGTGGGCCACAGCCGCCAGCAATCTGGGCCACTGCCGCCAGAAACATGGGCTACAGTCGCCAGAAACGTGGCATCTATTCTGCCAGGTGCACCTTTACCAGAACCCAGGTTTAATCTTTTCAAACCTCGCAAACACGTATTTAAATTTTCCTATCATTCTTTTGTTTTCTTTTCTTTCTTTTAGCAAAATTCAAATTTTTTCCCGCATATTTAAATCAGATAAAATTTTGATTTCCTTTTTACGTGTGTCGTCAAAATTCAATTTTCTAGAGCATTAAGGTTTGATTTTCTTATTGCGTACATTTTCAAAATTTAATTTTCTCTCTCCATTTATTTTCGAAATTCGATTTTTTTCTTCCACATATGTCTTCAAATATTGTGTTCCCTATCTTTGCCAAATTTTTGTCAGTTTTCTCAAACTGAGTGCTGGTGACTAATCTGGTGGAGTGTACAATTTCTACAGAGGGCGTGCGTCTGTGACTAAGTGCCTACAACCGGGACATTACAGTCTCCTGCGCCACTTAGCACCCACGCAAAGCGTGGCACCTCCGACTGAGTGGGCGAACTAAACCCCAGGCCACCACTATATCAAAGGTCGACCATACAAACATAAGGCATGCATACAACAGAAGGTAGTTAGACAAAACTACAACAAACGATTACAATCAGACGCAAACAATCACGATCCAAAGCAAACATTTACGACTTTCTGCTAAGGCACGAAGTGCCACAAAATACTAACACACGTCGCTCCCCTGAGCAAAGGCGAAGTCATTACAGAATTTTTTGCAAACACTAACAGATCAGAAGTTCATGCCATGCAGGATTCACAAGCCGAAAACAAAGTACAACAAAGGAGGAGTAACATCACTCCAGCAGAACTTGGTCCACAGCATGGACATTCTCCTCTGGTGGAGGCGGAACTATATCGGATCCTCCTGCAGAAACCTGGGTCTCTGGTGAACAGTAGCAGAACCTCTCCCAGGATCATCAGCAACATCCTCCTGGTCCACACTCTCTTGCCTATCAGACTCCTGATCAGCAATAAGAAAATCAACGGACTCCATCAGATCATCCGCCTCCACATCAGAAAGAGCATCCAGATCAGGCGCCACAGGAAATTCCTCATCCAGTCACTTCTTCTCTACAACCAGATTCCTCCGCCAACAATCTGCGAACCAAGTCCAACTCCTTCAGAGAACCTTCTTCTAGCACAGACCTGGGACCAGGAAGTAGCATATGATCCAGGAAAGTTATATCCTCTGCAGACTTACCAAAGCCTTCAGGAAATTTGAGCACCACTTCAGCAGAAACCTCATCAACGGATCTGGGGGCAGAATAAGAGGTAGACTTAGAAAGGTCTGACACTAGAGGTCCACTTTCTGCAGGAGTAATTTCTAGGAGAGAGGACAAATTACGCCTTCTCCTAGAACCAGCAAGGCCAGCTGAAGCAGAGCCAACTGCCTACAACTGAAGCAAGCGGAAATTCCCGCCTAAGATGAGCTTAGTCGGAAATTTGGGGGCATTTGTTCAGGCAAAAAACTTGCACCTTCAAGAATGCAACGTGGCACGCTACGAATGGACGATCAAAGGTCAAAAGGACAAAAGTTAAAGGTCGGAAGGTCAAGAGACGACAATCAAAAACCGAGGGTCAAGATAAAGTCAAAGTCAAAAACCGAGGATCAAAGGTCAAAAGTCGACATTTTTGGGCCAGGCAGGAACCCGAAGCATCAAAAGATAACGGGCTGAGAAAAGATACATCAAGAGGGGAGGTGGGCCAGACCGAGGAAAAACAACGACCCAGCCCAACAAGTATAATGACCTATTCCCACTTCAACCAGTATAAAGCAGGAAAAGAGTCAAAACCGACTCCAAGACTTGAGGCCCGATTTCCGCAGACCAAGGGATAAGGAAGAAGAAGTGTAACTGCTAGGGAAGAATTAAAAGCCAAGATTCCCCATTAATGAGGAAGATAGCAATCATAACAGCTATCAAGCAGTAGTAAATTCCACATTAAGAGGCAATAAGGGAGATTGAATGCCGAGATTCTCCATTGATGAGGAAGGTAACAGCTATAACAGCCACGAAGCAATAATTGCTCCACATTAAAAGGGGCCATAAAGACACCAGAGGAGGAGGGGCCATATATAAAGGGAAGAGAGGAAGATGAGAGGGGCATTCAAGCACCCCTATTCAAGCATACTTACGCACAATCTAGCATAGCCACAACACAGTCCAATCACTCCAATCACTCATATTTGTATTCTTTCCTCCATTCTTTTTCATTCATAGTAGAACTTTGGTGGAATTTCGACTCCCCCCGCGGTTTTTCCCACATCGGGTTTCCGCGTCACCAAACTTTGTGTGTCGTTATTTTCTTTCGTTGTTCCTCGTTCTCTATTTGTTTTCGATTTCACCGACCCGTAGTTATAGGACGATCGCTTTGACCCACAACTTAAATCGTAGACCCGGTATATTTTTTACCAAAACAATTTGGCGCCCACCGTGGGGCAAAGTGATCATTTCCTATAAGCCAAATCCCACAGTGAAGCAATTCCGTATCGCCATGTCCAGATCCGATCGAAGTCCCTCCAGCAGTCAGGGAGCATCAGCTCAGCCCATTGGAGGAGGGTCATCCCCAGGATCAGCAGAGCCAGTTTTCACACCCCTCACCCTGGAGGAGGGTCATCACTCAACTATTCCAACACATATATTCAATTACTCAAACACATATATTCAACTATTCCAACATATATATTCATGTACTCTATAAAATTCTCAGATTACTTTCAAGTTGATTCATGTTTTCAGTGTTGAAATCGATATTCATCATAAAGAATTCGGGAGAAAATCAAAAACCAATAGTTAAAAACGAATCCATGCTCAATAACCGGATAAATTTACTTACAAAACGAATACTTATTCAAAAATGAATAGGTATTGAATTATAACGACATTACCTTCATGTTCATCAACAATAGGTTCATGCTCGGTGGAATCCATGCTCATCCAAAACGAATTTCTGAAAATTGAACGAATTGAATTGAATTTCTGAAAATTGAATTGAATTTCTGAAAATTGAATTGAATTGAACGAATTGTATATGAATTGAACGAATTGTATACGAATTGAACGAATTTCGTATACAATTGATCAAATTTTCGAGGTAGAACGAATTAGGATGATAGGATGATGAATTTTTTAGAGGAAAGTTGGGGGTTTTTGGGAGGAAAATTGATGTAACCCTAAAACAGAAGAGAGAGAAAGAGAGGAGAGAGAAAGAGAGGTAGGTTGTGAGGGTTTTTTTTTGGGTTTTGTTATCTTCTGATGATTAATCTCAACCGTTGATCAAGATTAAGATCAACGGTTCAGATTGTTAGGGTGTTTACACCAACGGTTCAGATCAACGGTACATATATAGATATATAGATATAGATACATATATATATATATATATGTATATGTATATATATATATATATATATATATATATAAAGTCCAATTGATCACCACGTCTGTATTGTAAATATGCAGTTACAAATAATCCCGCCAAAGTAATAGGAATTAGACCTAAAACGATTCCAAATAGAAAAACTTTAATCATTTCAATGCGTTTGAAAAAAAAAGGTAATATATATATGGTTATTTATTTATATATGATTAAATAAATATATTTAGAATAAATTCATTGACCTGTACTATACAAATAAACTTTCACAAAACAAATAAATTTTCACAAAAATATATCGCCCAAAAATAATTAAATAAATCATTGCTAATAGGATGAAGTCAATTATGCCACTACTAATTGGTCAAGAGCAAGCAGCTTTTGTTAAAGGGAGGAATATTTTTGATAATATCCTACTTTCACAGGGTTTGGTAAAGGGTTATACTAGGAAGTTTATCACTCCTAGATGTATGATCAAGGTAGACGTAAGGAAAGCATTTGATTCACTCCAGTGGGATTTTTCGTCAGCTATGTTGAAATCTATGGGGTTTCCTGATCAGTTTGTGTCTTGGATCATGGGATGCATTAAAGAGCCTTGGTATTCTTTCAAAATTAATGGGGGGATTGCTGGGTTTTTTTTCATGGAAAGAGTGGTATCAGGCAAGGAGATCCTCTTTCTCCATATTTGTTTGTTTTAAGCATGGAGGTTTTATCTAAGAGACTTAGGAATATCTGTCTACAAGAACAGGTCTCTTATCATCCTAAATGCTGCAGGCTTAAATTGACTAATCTAATATTCGTAGATGACCTAATGATTTTTACAGTGGGGAGATGTTCCCTCTGTCAATGCAGTAAAAGATGCTCTCAATAGTTTTGCCCTCCTCTCTGGTCTTCACCCTAATATTGATAAAACATGTATATATTTTGGAGGTGTTAAGGCTAGTATACAGCAGGAAATTGCTCTTTACACAAGTTTCTCTACTGGAAGCTTCCCTTTTCGTTATTTGGGTCTGCCTCTTACTACTGCTAGGATTATTATTCCTCTGTTTGATGCTCTTATACTGAAAGTGCACCATGCTATTCAACATTGGTCAAATCAGTTACTTTCTTATGCTGGCAAGGTGCAATTAATTAATTCAGTCATATTTGGTTTAGAGAACTTCTGGTGTACAAGTCTTCTGCTATCTGTTTCTATTATCAAAATTCTTAATAAAATCTGCAAAGATTTCTTTTGGGGTATTGAACCAGGACAGAGGAGGTTAGTTTTTAAAAACTGGAAAGATGTGTGCTCTCCTTGGGAATATGGTGGGTTTGGGATTAAAGATACAGCAACTTGGAACTTGTCTTTGCAATCTCAGTGGCTTTAGAGGTTTTAAAAGGAGCCTAACAGCATCTGGTCTCACTGGTGTAGTGAGTATATCTTGAAAGGAAGGGACATCTGGTCAACTCAGGTTAAGGAAAGCTATCCTATAGGATTCAGGCACATCCTAGATACTAGGGATAGACTTGTGCAGCTAGCTGGTTCAGAAGATAAAGCTAGGAATTGGATTCAAGAATGCTCTTTGGATTCTAAATTCCTGGTGTCTAAAATATATCAATTGGTGAACCAATGGAAAGTGCAAAAATGGAAGACTATTTTACACTCTTCTTTACTGGTGCCCAGTCACAAAATTATTGCATCCATGGCATTTCAAGGTCAGTTAGCTACAGCAGAACAGTTTGCAAAGAGAGGATTCCAGCAGGCTTCTAGGTGTTCACTATGTGAGAATGCAAGTGAAGATCATTTGCATCTTTTTTTCAAATGCAGTTTTTCTACTCAGGTCTGGAGGGCAATCTTGCATTGGTTGTCCTTCACTTACATCGGAAATCAGTTGGATAAGGTATTAAATGGTTGATTCAAAAGAAGAAGACTAAACATTGGAAATACAACTGGATTGCTACAAGTTTGGCAGCTACTATATACATGCTGTGGCAGGAAAGGAACACAAGAGTGTTTACTGGTGAAAAAGTTTCTGTTGATGGTACGATTGAGGGGATTCAGTTTTCTGTAACTACTAGGCTTCACATTCATCATGGTAATCCTAAGTTTCGAAGGATAATAGAACACATGTCTATGTAATTAGACCTAGAGTGATATTCTTTTGCATCAAAATGTAATTTCATTAAAATCATTGAAATGATAACTTTTCCTGCAAAAAAAAATAATTAAATAAGTTTTCAAATAGCTATAAAAAATGAATTGACTTTAATTCCTAAAATACCTCTACGAAATTCACTTTATAATCTTCATTCATCATCACCTGGAAAAAATATATCCTTCATCAAAAATTAACATCACCGTCGATTATTACACACATTAAAAATCGAAAATATAAATTCACAGAATTAGTTTTTTTGTTATTGAATCTCAAAAATTGATTTCGATTGAATTTAAAAATAAAACAAATCGGTACATGAAATCAACTAAATAAAAAATCGAAAAATTATCGAGATGATTCGATCTTTCAATTTTCCTTATTTTGGCTTTCTTCTGCCTGAAAATTCACCAATCAATTTAAAAAATAAAATCAGATTTCTGAAATATCAATTGGCAACTATATTGATAAATCAGAAAAACTTATTTATAGTATGAATTGATGTGATTGAAAATTTGGAAAAAGTGAGATAATGGATTATTAATTAGAGGGATAGTTGGGAAGAGGGAAAATTGGGGTGGGAAATGTAAAATTGGAGTGGGAAAAGGGAAGGGCAATTATGGAGGGCAATTAATTAGGATCAAGGGAAACGTAAAATTGGACTGTGAAGATCAATGGAAACAGTTATGGAGAGCAATTAAGATGACTGCTTCGTATATTGCGTTGAAGAGCAGTTAAGGCTACTGTATGTTTGTTCTACAATTTTCTCACAGATTAATGTGTTGGCCCATTGGTTTGGTTAAGTGCGATTGCCCTAAGAGGGTGTGGGTTCGAATCCCATTGTTGTTTTTTTTGGGAGGAGATTTTGGGCTAATTTGAGGCATTTAATTTGAATGCATACAACATTGCGTTCAAAATGGGAGCTTCTCATGCTCATTGGTAAATTTTAGTTGTCTTTTTTTGTTTGTTATATACAAGTATGGATATTATGACTTGGTGTTCTATGCACTTTTGATTGATTGTACATAGCTTGGAGAACCTAACTTACCTAAGTATCGAAAGGCATTGGGCTCAAATTTGTGAAATTAGTCGTATGGAATTTCAAAAAAATTTATAACATCTCAAGGTTCACACATAGAAAGAAGTGATACTTTTGAGGTATGTGCATGCTATTGCATACTCCATTTTATTCATTAGCTTTGTAGTGTGTTATTAATTTATAATAGTTTTAGTTTTTATACTTACCCTTGGCTATCATTATCTGTAAGACTGTAACCATTGGAATTTTTTTTCCTTATTTTTCTTATAATTCTAAATTACTTTTTCTCATCAAACAAAACTTTATATGGTCCCACTTTTCTTCGGAATGTAATGGTATAATATTATTCGAAAGTATTTGAACGGATCCATGTAACATCCGTGAAGTATTTCATGACTTATGAGGATTTATTTGTCAATGTTAGTGGTTTCGTTGTAGCTCTAAGCCTCTAACACTCTCATGATCAACTTTTTACATTTCTAGCTAATACTTTTATTTATATTTTAATGTGGTATTTGACTAAAGTATTCTATTTTTGAATTTCTTTTACAGAGTCTTGTTTTAATCGGCATCTTAGTAGAGCAAGTAGAGTACGATGAGTACAATTGATATGCTAATGCACCATTGTCGAAAAACTTAGTGAGTAATGTAATTTCTTTTGTTGGAGACTAGTCACAGAAAATCTCTCAAATGTTACTTTATGTGAATTAAGCTATGTATTGTAAGTTTGGCTATTTGTACTTTCATTGGAGTGATGCTTGAGAGTTATAATCCATGTAATTGTGTAGTATTTGTATTATTATTCAGAGTAATGAGACATTTGATTGGTAATGAACTGTACTTGAGCTACAACATGTTTTTGATTTTTTTTAACAAAAAACATGGAAAAGTCAACGGTTGTGAAAAAAGATTGTCGCCTAAAATCTGCTTTCAGCGACGGTTATAAAAGAGACTGTCGTCTAAAATCTACTTTTCGCAACGGTTATAAAAATGACCATCGTCTAAAATCTACTTTTCGCAACGGTTATAAAAAAGACCGTCGCCTAAAATTTATTTTTCGTAACGGTTATAAAAAAGACGTCGTCTAAAATCTACTTTTTGCAACGGTTACATGTTTTAACCGATGCAAAATGTCTTTAAGGCTACGGTCACCCAACTTTTGCGAAAAGTAATGGATCTATAGCAACGCCTAGGAATCCAACGGTCAAAGACCGTTGCGATATGTGGTTTTTAACCGTTGCGATATGTCATTTTTGTACTAGTGAATTTTTTTTAATCGTCGACAAGAAAAGACAAAATCGTAGATCCGTGTCGGTGGGTGCCGTATATTGTCAACCTACCGGCACGGCAGCGAAAGCGTAATAATAAGGTCTCAAGAATCGAGAGGCTCTGATATATACCATGATAAAATATAAAGATATTTGTATTATTTGAATGTTATGTCTACATACAGACTCATATTTATAGAGCACGAAGATATTGCAGTATCTTCTAATTAATATGGTAGATAATATAACATATTCTCTCGTTTTCAATATTATTCTGATTACGGTATACTACAATATACCGTGCACCGCACAGGTCTGTGTTTGTTTGATATCGTTTGTCATTGTAGACACCCACATTTTGACCGCCAGGTGTCTATAGCAGTTTCCAAAAAACACCTGATGATGATCGGACGTAAACATGACTTAATACACTCGATTTTGGACTCGGAATCAATAGTAGTTGGCACGAGCTTTTAGCGGAGTAAAAATCTCACCAAACTGACCTCAAATTCAGGCCCAGTGGGTCGTTTCCAATCAAATGAGACTAATTTGTGTCAAAACCGAGACCAGGGGCAAAACCGTCTTTTAGCGACCGGGTCAAACCCCGGTCAAAGGCATTTCCGAGGCATAGAAATCAGCCGCGCAAGCTTCGACAATTTGATTCGGAGTCAAATACTACAAAAAATCAGCAATGAAGAAGAATTAAGCAAGCTTTTCCTATCCAAACTCGGATTCCTTTTTTCCATCCAAAAACTGAAATCCTACTTCACCCCAACCGGTGTTTCTTCCCCTCCAAGCAACCTTTTCCTATCCAAAGTGGGTGTTTCTTCCCATCCAAGCCGGGTTTTGTTTCCTAGACAAAGCCGAAAATCTCTCCTATAAATACACCCCCTTGCACACACAATTACAACAACAATTACAATTCCCGACATCACATCAACAATTCACATCAAAAATTAGCAACATCAATTCACCACCCAAAATTCTAGGCAATTTTAGGCAAACTATACACAAGTACCGTTCTAATTTTTCTCTAGAAATGTCGTAGGACACCCGAGATAAAAACTCATCAAAGACCCGAGAGCAAAACTCGTCAAATCCCCTCCCTAACCATACACACCATAACTCACCTATATACATCTTAACGCTCCCGCGCCTAGGCCGCTAATACGAGTCCGTTTTCGAGATAATTAAACATGTAGGTTGAGGGTGTCACAAATCCCGCTTTCTCCTTTTCTCTCTTCCTTTTCTTCCGTCTTTCACGTTTTTTTATTACTTTTTTTTTCTTTCCTCGTTTCTAATACCGATATTATCGTAACAACTATCTAATTTTCACAAAACAAACATTCTTAAAGTATGATATCGATTCTATAATCGAATATCGTATCTAAAAGAATTAAAATTAATCTCGTTGATGCTAAGACAATCGTCACATAGTCCTAAAAAGACATAATACGACGATTTCAACACGGAGAGAATTTTATTTTGTCTTAGTTCGATTTTCAAATAATTTATAACCATCTTTTCTAAAAATCACTCCGAATATTTGATATCGATTCCATAATCGAATATCGAATATAACGAGTATCGAAAATTTAAGTCGAGTAAAAATCGTCTCATATTTTTACGCGACTTAACAAAATTATCGATTTTCCAAAAAAAACTATTTTGAGAACAGTCCGCCACGCGAGTCGCGCACCCTCCGCGCGGGTCGCGTGGTTCCCTGAAAACCGCGAGTCTTTTAGCATCATTCGAGTCCCGATAAAATATTTTTATGACTTCGGTCAACACGTGTCAAATCAATCACATGTCATAAACTTTTCAAAACCATGCATCATATCATATTTACATCTTTTATTCAATTTGCAAACCGTTACTAACCCGTTTGTTCTTTGTCTTTGTATTTTATTCATTGTTTGTTTTATTATACTAAAACGAACTTCGCATGCTAAAACAACTTTGACATTAATTTTAGATGCATTAAATTGACTTAGCAACCCATTCAATTATTCGCATGTTTAGGCAAAACAATGTTTGCATATCATTCATCGTATTACTAACGCGCGTATTTCAAAATCAAACGATATCTTAGTAGAGGCCGCTAATGTGCGGGCGGGGTTGGGTGTTCTTTGTGAACTTTCCAACACGTACCCTCACCCCTTACTCAGAACCATGGTTTCTGGATATCCGAATCCATTGGCACACGAGAGTCATTCAATACACGGTATCCGATAATGTCGGTATCTGTATCAAATGTAAAGGGACGAACCCAATAAACTCTGACATCCAAATGAGCCATACTTTGTGCATGGCCCACTAAGATATAGAGTGGGTTCGAACGGGCCCGAACTCCCACAAAGTTCGGTGGCGAATTCACTTCTATTTAAATTTCAATTCGACACATCTCATATGGAGATCCATTCGCCTCCCCAAACCCGCACGTGGCCGCGTCGGGGTGGACCTATGTCATGTCCACAATTTGGCGACTCCGCTGGGGATTAAATGATGTGTGACTTACCATCGGCATCCTCAGGGTGAGACTCGAATAGAAATCGTTTGACTAAGTACAATACGCGTTTTAGTTTTACGGTTCATGCATAACCCCATATTTTCCCGGGCCGGTACTGGTGACCGACGTCCCACTATACCATTGATGTAATCCAAATTGGATATGTCAAAAAGTGTTCATAGCAGATTCGTATGGGTTTTACGGCATGTTCTAAGCTCAACTCGACTTAGGAAGTCCGCCCCGATTCTCGAATAGGCTATGTACACTGGTATAGACCCTTTATAGACTGACCGAAACTTAGAAGTAGAGCATACATGGTGTCGTTACTATGCTTGCGTGACTATGTGCTAGTTGGCTTCTAAAATCGTTTTTTTTTCAAAAACCGTCATTTTTCAAAATTTGCATTGTAATCCCCTAGAAATTCTAACGCAATACAGTGGCGGAAACACTGTAGAAGTGGGATTATAACACACTGTAACTATGTCTTGATTAAATAAAAACGGTAAGTCAATACATAAGCCATAAAATAAAAAATGGCTACAAAATAAAAATATAATAAAATCCATAAAATGGGTTTTAACAATCCATAATACAGTGATCTTATTAAAACGAGCAGGATCCACAACTGCTCGCTAGCCCACCTGAAGGGAAACACATATACCTGCCATGTTAAAAAAAACATAACAGCCACAATCATTGGGGAGCAACGTCAACGTTCTCCCAGCCGTATAACAGGATTTTAAAACTATAATTACTATTATAGAAATATAGTAAAAACGAAAAATAGTAAAAAATATATAATAAAAATAAGCTTTCAGTGAAGAATTTCACGTATCGAAACAATATAATAGAAAATGAGTTTTCCGGAGAAAACAGAAAACATTTGCCAACCTGCGAACCAAATTATAAAAATAATAATAAAATATTCAAAATGGTGTTATGGATAGGATTAGTGTAGACGGCTAGACTTTACTAGGAAATACTAAAACTAGCTTCGAGAACTTAGTTCAAACAAATCAAACTTCGGTCTCTAACTAGGCTACTTGTGGACATGACATAGGTCCACCCCGACGCGGCCACGCGCGGGTTTGGGGAGGCGAATGAATCTCCATATGAAAACGGATCGAATGGAAATTTAAATCGAAGTGGAGTCGCCACCGAACTTTGTGGGAGTTCGGGCCCGTTCGAACCCACTCTATGTCGTAGTGGGCCGTGTACAAAATACGGCCCATTTCCGATGTCAGAGTTTATTGGGTTCGTCCCTTAGCATTTGATACCGATACCGTCACTACCGGTTATCGTGTATTGAATGACTCTCGTGCGCCAACGGTTTCGGGCATCCGGAAACCAAGGTTCCGAGTAAGGGGTGAGGGTACGTGTTGGGAAGCCCACGAAGGACACCCAACCCCGCCCGCACTAGCGGCCTCTACTAGGATATCGATTGACTTTCAAATACGCGCGTTAGTAATTCGGTGAGAATGCTTATGCAAGGATTGTTTTCCCTAAGCATGTGATGAATAGAAAAAGAGTTTCTATGTCAATTTAATGCAATTAATTCTACGTCGAAGTTGAATTTTAGCATGTGAGTTCATTTTAATACGATAAAATAAACAACCAAAATTGACAAGAGAAACAATAAACGCGTTAGTAATGATATAACAGTTTGTGCAAATATTGAATGATATAGAAAGATGCTATAGAGTTAATGCATGGTTTCGAAAAAGATGTTTCACGTGATAGATTAGGCACGTGTCGACTTAAGTCACGAAAAACGATTAACGAGACTTGAATGCTATTGTAGGACTCACGGTTTGACGTAGTAAAGGGGCCACTCCACCGAGTCATTGTGTGACTCGACCGAGTGGACCTCTGAAAGAGGTTCTGTCCGGGTTTTACGACCCTAATCGACCGAGTTACTGACCAACTCGACCGAGTACATCGCCACTCGACCGAGTCACTGTGAGACTCGACCGAGTGGAGGTCGTAGAGACATTCTGTTTCGTGTTACGGACCCTACTCGACCGAGTTATTGACTAACTCGACCGAGTACGTTGTTGACCGAGTCACTGTGAGACTCGACCGAGTGGAGGTCGTAAGAGACATTTTGTCTCGGTTTTGGTGATCTCACTCGATCGAGTGTCGTAGGCACTCGGTCGAGTGGCACCTGTACGAATCAGGTTCGTTTGCAATTTTAATTATCGATTTTGAAATTGCTTTTGATTTTTGATGATTTGATGAATTGGGCATAAATATTGTGAAATTTGTACTCAATTCTGAACTTGAATACTCGTCGTATCCCATATTCGATTATTGAATCGATATGAAATACTAGAGTGATAGTAACGGAAAATTAATTTAAGTCGATTTAAACTAACTACCGCGATCTAGTAGATTCTCTCCGCGTTTGATAATGTCGTAATTCTAATGAATCGAATGACAATTATCTTAGCATCAATAGAAATCGCGTTAGCTAATTCGTATGACTAGATCGTTAGATTCGATGTCTAATTATGGAATTAGTATCGAATCTACGAGATTGACGCTATGCTAGAATTGAAAGACTTGATTCCCTCGGCCTTTCCGACATCGAAATAAATCCCTAAGGATTGTGATGCCGGATCCGCGTCAACGGGTTTCGACCCTTAGAAAATATGTGATTTGAAGAAGGTTTTTAGAAAATCGATGCAATATGCGGTGCAAACGAAAATAAACGAATTATTGTTGAAATTGACCCGTTTCAATAATCAAATGCTAGGGTGTCAGGATAAGCGACCGGCAACGCTGTGTGCAGTACACTTGTATATTCGGGTTTCCTTATCCTGACATCCTTCACACTCGACACAAATCGACGGGTATTTTAATGTTTTAATACTAACGGTATCAGCGATATTATGATGCAATAAAGAACTAAAAAAAATGAAAAAAAAACGAGGAAAAGGTGGAAGATGACGAGAGAAAGAGAAGAAAAGAAGAAAGGGTTTTGCACCCTCAACCTACATGTTCTTGTGCTCGGTATGGACTCGTAATCGCGGCTTTAACATGGGAGTTTCGAGGCTTATGGAGGTTGAGTTGTGGTGGTTAGGGTGTTTGGTTCCTAAAGCTAGGTTTAGGGTTACGGTTCCTAGGCTAGGGCTAGGGTTTGCTTAGTGTAGTATTAGGGTTTGATAAAGGATGATCAAAGTTGTAGGGTTTGTAAAGTTTAGGGTTGCAAAAGTTGTGTAGGGTTTTGTAAAACTTGTGAAAAAAGATGTGCATGAGGGTGTTTATATAGGCTAAGCCTAAGACCTCGGTTAGGGTTACTCGACGGAGTAAACAGCTGACTCGGTCGAGTGGCCCGTTGTGCCAGCAGTCGGGCTCGAAACAGGCCCATTCGATCGAGTGGGTGGGGCACTCGATCGAGTGGCCCAGCTGGGCTGCGCGGGTCCGTCAATTTGGGCCGCGACCTTGGATACTTGTGTTTGACTTGGACTTTGGATGTTTGAATGGCTGTTTTGTATGTCTCGGAAACGACTTTGACCGGGGTTGACCCAATCGTAAAAAAGTTGGTTTTATTTCCGGTGTCGGTTTTGGCCCAAATTAGTCTTGTTTGACTCGGAACGGTCTGCTGGGCCTGGATTTGAGGTCAGTTTTGTGAGATTTGTACTCCGTAAGTGCATTAGCCAACAACTAATACTCCGTAAGTGCATTAGCCAACAACTAATGGATTTGAGCCCATATCCGAGCGCGTAGAAACACGTTAGCGTCCGATCATCATCGAGTGTTTTTTTGGGAAACTACCATAAACACCTGGCAATCAAAATGCGGGTGTCTACGGATATGGGCTCAACCGTAATAGGACGGCGACTTATTGTAGACACCTGCATTTTGACTGCCAGGTGTCTATGGCAGTTTCCAAAAAACACCCGATGATGATCGGACGCTAACGTGCTTCTATGCGCTCGGATACGGGCTCAAATCCATTAATCGCAGGCTAACACACTTACAGAGTACAAATCTCACAAAATCAACCTCGAATCCAGGCCCAGCGGACCGTTCCGAGCCAAACAAGACTAATTTGGGCCAAAACCGACACCGGAATTAAAACCGACTTTTTGCGATTGGGTCAACCCTGGTCAAGGTCGTTTCCGAGACATACAAAACAACCATTCACAACATCAAAAGTCCAACTCAAGAAGCAAAACCAACAGTCCATCTTCAGACGAGCCATCAGGTCAAGTCCGTCAAGGCAAAACCCTGGACACCAAAGTGCATGACCATGCCTATATAAACACCCCCCATGCAACACACTTTTTCACAACCTCAAGAACCCTAATCTTATACATGCAACCCTAATCAAACCCTAGCAATTCTACACTAGCAAAAAAACCCTAAACCTAGTTTTAGGAATCAATCCCGAGCCACCATAACTTAACCTCCATAAAACCTCGAAGACTCTTGTGTTAAAGCCACGGTTACGAGTTCGATCCGAGACAAGAACATGTAGGTTGAGGGTGTCAAAACCCCGTTCTCTCCTCCTTCTCTTCCTCTCGTCATCTTCTTCGCTTTTTCTTACTTTTTTATTTTTTTTTTCCTTTATTGCATCATAATATCGATAATACTAATACAAAACATTAAAATACTTATCGATTTGTGTCGAATAAGAGGGGTATCGGAATAAGGAAACACGAATATACAAGTGTACTGCACACAGCGTTGACGGTCGCTTGTTCCAATACCCCGATTATTTGATTATTGAGATAAGTTAACTTAAACAATATTTTTTTTATTTCGTTTGCATCATTATCATTAGTCGTATATTTACATTATTTTTCAAAAACAAGCATTATATTTAATAAGGGTCGAAACCCGTTGATGCGGATCCGACATCAAACAATTCGCAAGAATTAATTATGATGTCGGGATGCGGAGGGAATCAATTCGAGTTTTTTTAATTAAAGTATCGATCTATTAGATTCGATACCAATTCCATAATTGGATGTCGAATCTAATGATTTAGTCAAATAAATTAATTAACACGATTTTCGTTGATGCTAATATAGATGTCCTCTAATTCAATTGGATTAATTACGACATTAATAAACGCGGAGAAAATTTATATCGTGCTAGTTAATTTAAAACGACTTACATTATTTTCTTTATTTTTTCACTCTAGTATTCCATATCGATTCCATAATCGGATATGGGATATAACGAGCATCAAAATCAAAATCGAGTATAAATTATTCCAAGTATTTAATATCGATTTCATAATCGAATATTGAATACGACGAATATCGAAAATATTAAGTCGAGTGCAAATTACGCAATATTTGTACGCGATTTAATAAAATCATCAATTTTCCGAAGAAAACAATTTCGCTCTTTTTTTATTATTATTCTTCGAACATCATTTTTTTTAGACAAAACATTTTTTTTAGATCTCGATATATTTTTCCTTGACCTCGGTCAACACGTGTTAATCCATCACGTGACCTACTATTCTTTCCAAAATCATGCATTCATCACATCTATATCTTTATTCAATTTATTACTCGTTACATCGTTACTAACGGTTTGACTGTTTCTTTTGTCGATTTTTGTCGTTTATTTTATTTTACTAAAATGAACCCACATGCTAAAATTCCACTTTGACGTAGAATTAATTGCATTAAATCGACATAGAAACCCTTTTCAATTCCATTCACATGTTTAGGGAAAATAATCTTTGCATATCTTTTTCCCGTTCAATTAACGCGCGTATTGGAAAGTCATTCGAATTCTTAGTAGAGGCCGCTAATGTGCGGGCGGGGTTGGGTGTCCTTTGTGGGCTTCCCAACACGTACCCTCACCCCTTACTCAGAACCTCGGTTTCCGGATGCCCGAAACCGTTGGCGCACGAGAGTCATTCAATACACAATATCCGATAATGCCGGTATTGGTATCAAATGCAAAGGGACGAGCCCAATAAACTCTGACATCGGAAATGGGCCGTATTTTGTATACGGACCACTACGACATAGAGTGGGCTCGAATGGTTCCGAATAACCACAAAATTCGGTGGCGACTCCACATAGACCTAAATTTCAATTCGATCCGTTTCATATGGAGATTCATTCGCCTACCCAAACCTGCGCGTGGCCGCGTCGGGGTGGACCTATGTCATGTCCACAATTTGGCGACTCCGCTGGGGATTAACTGATGTGTGACTTACCATCGGCATCCTCAGGGTGAGACTCGAATAGAAATCGTTTGACAAATACAATACGCGTGTTAGTTCTACGGTTCATGCATAACCCATATTTTCCCGGGCCGGTACTGGTGACCGACGTCCCACTATACCGTTGATGTACTCCAACATGGATATGTCAAAAGGTGTCCATAGTCGATTCGAGTGGGTTTCGCGGCATGTTCTAAGCTCAACTCGACTTAGAGAGTCCGTCCCGATCAACGTCTAGACTATGTACACTGGTATAGACCCTTGCAGACCGACCGAGACTTAGTGTATAGCATACATGACGTCGTTATAATGCTTGTGTGACTACGTGCTACTTGGTTTCCGAGTCGTTTTCAAAAATATCAACTTTTCAAAAATTACATCCTCCTTTTCAAGATATTCAATTTTCAAAACCCGGGACACATACCGAATTTAGGACTTATGATTTTACTCAAAATAGCCTATTTTCTAGCCGGTATGCTGCCCAAATCAAAACTCGAACTTTCAAAACTCATGGCCCAATGACTTTTCGTCCTCTTTTTCGGAAATTTGGGCCATTCACCGAGTCCACTCGGTCCTTTTTCAAAAATCAATCAATTTTCAAAACTTCCCTCCTCTTAGGACTTCCCGTATTTAGCAGTGTCGGGTCATGTCTTAAGTTGTCAAGTTTTTCTAGCGTCGAAGCTCTGTCGATCTTACATCACGGGCTTCTTCCCTATCCCAGTCCGCCTTATTAGACTAAGGCAAGGCCCACCTAAGTAGGACATACTCTTACGAAGGAAGGTCCGTCAACACAATCGAGTCAAAAGTCTGGGGATGTCCCACGTGAACCTTCCTTCGAACAGGACTAGGCCCACTTGCCGAATCCTAAGGAAGGCCCACCTTTCGCAAGTCACCCGTCTAGGTGTCTTTTCCGAGTCAACCTTTTACAAGGCATAGCCCTATAACAAAAGGTTCACGGTCCTTACGTCTAAGGGTCACTCGTCCCACACTCGAGTCTTAACAAATCTTCAATCCCACTTGGGGATTACCCCTTAGCAGGGCGATCAATCACGGTTGCTCTAAGGGTCATGTCTTACACGTGTCTCACACAACCCACTTTCGAGTCACTCAGATGTCACACCATCTGAGTCCCTAGCCTCACTTGGGGGCTATTCTCCGACGGAATGACTAATCACAGTCACTCCGAGAATCGTACCCTACACATTTGTCTTAGGGGAGTCTAACCCGAGTCAAACCGGGGTCGTCCCTCCTCTTATGCTATTTCCTATGCCTTGGTGAGTTTGAGTTCCGAAGCAACCTCTCTGATTACGTGGTGCTCTTACAGACAGGCCACCCGCAACCCGACATCAACGCAAGATGGAAGAATTGAAAGATGCCCTAACCAAAATCGAGACTCAACTGACCTCCATCCTTGCTAACCAAGCAACTTTGGACACTCGCCTGAGCACTGTAGAGAAGACGGTCCCAGTTGAAGGAGCTGAGTCCACTGGGCCCATAGCCGAATTGGTCAGTGTTGTTCGCAGGCTCGAGGAGCAAGTTCACTTATCAACAAGCAACTCAATCCACTCCGAAAATGCTCGCATTTATTCACCTTTGAGTAACGAGCTACCGGCCAACCTCAACTTGACGGGAATTCCTATGTTTGAGGGTACCGAAGACCCGGTCCATCATATCCGGGCTTTCAAAGACTTCATGGCAGTCAAAGGGGTAAAGTCCACCATGTTTAAGCACTTATTCCCTTCCTCCCTCCAGAAGCACCCCAAAGCCTGGTACTAAAGGCTCGATTCCAAGAAATACCCGACTTGGGATGATGTGGCAACAGAGTTCGCTCGGAACTACGCCGATAATATCGAGATCCAGACTACAATGCGTACTCTGGAAGTCATGGCCCAAGAGCCCAAAGAAGGGTTCACTAAATATCTTCAAAGATGGAGGGCCGAGAGTTTAAAGTTGGTAAACAAGCCCAACGAGAAGACGCTAGTGGAGGCCTTCGTCAACAACCTCCTGCCTTCTTACCGCGTCCATCTTAGGTATGCCGGCATTTCAAACTTTGCCGTACTTACCGAAATGGGCATTAGGATTGAAGATGATCTTCGACATAATGAAGATCTGGGTGAAGTTGATACTAAAGGCTATACTAGACATCAACTCGAGTCCTTAGAAGCCGACGACTAATGACAACATTATCCGAGACTCCGGATCCGATTTGAGTCCGAGTCTGAGTCCGAGTCTAGGATGTACTATTCCCTTCAAAGTCGAAGTCAAAGTCAAAATCAGAGTCAGAGTCAGATTCAGTTGTATTCTGTCCTCTTTTTCAAAATTCAATAAAATCAGCTTTCAATATTCTTTCTCATATATATTTTCCTTATGTGTTTCCGAGAACATGATGAACACCATCATACACTGTGAGCACACGCACGTGACTATTATGGGCACATCTATAATGACTGCAGGAAACCGAGCCCGTGTTTTTTTTTTACCTATTCCGTGTCTGGTATAGAAAAACCACATATATAACTACCCGTAGCAGGAGCGGTACCGAATCCTATGACAAATCTAGGTAATCTCCTAGTTTGGGTTCAAGACGGGAGGCAAGCCCATTTCCCACCATAAAATACCCCTCCAATAAGACTGACCAATCCCTACCTTAGGTGTTAGTCTGACAGGCAAAAAAAACACTGGGCAAAAAAAATCAAAAGTAAAAAAAAAAACAAAAGAAGGCCATCAAAAAAAAGAAAGGGCCAAAACAAAAAGAAGACCATCAAAAAAAAAGAAAACTGGACAAAAAAAAATCGAAAGTCCATGAGGAAAAAAAGCAAAAGGCCAAAAAAAAAGCAGGTCATCATAAAAAAAAAATCAGAATACCCATGACCGTGGTCAACGGTCAATTCAAGGGAAAGCCCCACGACCAGGGTACGGTCAAAACTATCAAAACCCATGACCGCGGCTAAGAGGTCAATCAAAAATCAAATACCCATGACCGTGGTCAACGGTCAACTCAAGTGAAAATCCTTTGACCGCGGTACGGTCAAATTCAAAATTATCCGTGCCATCCAATAGGAGAGTAACAATCAAGCTGGTCAGCTAACACCACACTCAGCCTTCTCACATTACAACCCTCAAGACCTTCCCGAGACCCAGGCCAGAGACAGCCCGGAATTTTGAGGATTCAAGCTCCATAGGATACCCCTAACAATTAGGGCCAGACATGGAAACCAGATCCCGCATTATCAAACCAGCCCTCGAAGCCTTAGCTCCACTGAACCGAGCTCCAGATTTCGAGTCATCAAAACCAGATCCCACATTATCAAACCAGCCCTCGAAGCCTTAGCTCCACAGAACCGAGCTCCAGATTTCGAGTCATCAAAGCCATTTACTTCATAGCACCACATTTCCAAAAACATCAAATTCCCCGAGAGCAGAACTCGTTAAAAATCCCGAGAACAAAACTCGTTAAAATTCCCCGAGAGCAGAACTCGTTAAAAATCCCGAGAACAAAACTCGTTAAAATTCCATCCAAACCAGTTACCAACTCCAAACACGGGAACTCAACTTGCAGTCGGCATAGAACATGCCCAAATAGTTCACACCACCTCTGGGGGCTACCCCGGAGAACGCTCACAGTCACAGGATTAACATCCTAACAATTCTAGCCCTTTGATCAAGACATCATTGGGAATGCACCTAGCCTTCACCATCGCTCTGGCTAGTTACACACAAAGCCCTAATAAACTAGGCGCCATAATACATCTTCCAGTCCACTGAACTACGGCATGGTTTGATTTCACCACACGTGAATACGTAGGCAGCCTTTCAACAGAGGCACAACCACTGACATTGACACACATTAAAAAGGCACTATCATTCCGGTCACGACACCGTCATGTTCTCAAGAGCTAGCTTTGTCATCCTGGGGGCTTCTCCTAGGCAGAAGTTCTCCTTCCACTCACATAATCCAAATACTTCCAAAATCTAGCCTCCTTTCTATAGTGTGTCCTAGTACTCGGCTCAGTCGAAGACAAGAATCTGTCAGGACTCGAGGCAATACCCACTTTGGAAATGTACCCAAAAATCAGAAATCCAGAGGGGCACCAGACTAAAACAGTCTCATTACAGGCTACTGCAATCCCCCCCATAGCATATCTATCCCGTTTCGACGTGCGACCGTGTTGCCACTCGCCTAGGCTATGGGATAGCGCAACTTAAGAGTCTTGTTAGGCGGCCCACACCCCTACCGAGTCACGGTCCAACCCCTCGAGAGTCCAGTCGTGTCAGTCAACTCGTCCGGTCACGTCCAGAGTCGAGTCTGTCGGTAGGCCTCTCTCTTCAAATTCCACTTTGAAATTTGCAAATCTAGCCATTCGAAAAAAGATCCTTTTCGACAAGGTCAAATTTCGGTCTATTTAAACTGCAAATTACTTTCCTAATCTTTGTTAGGAGTAAAAAATCTCAACGTTTCCAAAATTCAAAAAATCTCAAATTTTCAAGATTTCAAAATTCAAGTTTTCAAAAAATCATTTTCCCCCAGCGCGAGTCATTTTGCTACCTACGTGTTGCATGCATTTTATGTGACTTATACAGGTACGACTCAAACAGGGACGTGCAACCCACTATACCTCCCCAGCGGAAGCCAACGGTGGTATCTAACGGGATGGGCCTACACACAGGCGCACCCAGGACTTACGCGATAAGTCCAAATTCCCCACGGAGGTACTGTCATCAAGCGCAGGTACGATTTCTGTCTTGTGGCTGGCGAGCCCTTTACGCAAGTCTAATGGACTATAAACGACCCGATCGGAAGTCTACCAGGTCTTAATTGACTTGGTAGCTACTCTGACTTTCGCCTTATCCAAGCCTCAGTCAGAGTGGGGGCTCTGTAGACACCTGCATTTTGACTGCCAGGTGTCTATGGCAGTTTCCAAAAAACACCCGATGATGATCGGACGCTAACGTGCTTCTATGCGCTCGGATACGGGCTCAAATCCATTAATCGCAGGCTAACACACTTACAGAGTACAAATCTCACAAAATCAACCTCGAATCCAGGCCCAGTGGACCGTTCCGAGCCAAACAAGACTAATTTGGGCCAAAACCGACACCGGAATTAAAACCGACTTTTTGCGATTGGGTCAACCCTGGTCAAGGTCGTTTCCGAGACATACAAAACAACCATTCACAACATCAAAAGTCCAACTCAATAAGCAAAACCAACAGTCCATCTTCAGACGAGCCATCAGGTCAAGTCCGTCAAGGCAAAACCCTAGACACCAAAGTGCATGACCATGCCTATATAAACACCCCCCATGCAACACACTTTTTCACAACCTCAAGAACCCTAATCTTATACATGCAACCCTAATCAAACCCTAGCAATTCTACACTAGCAAAAAAACCCTAAACCTAGTTTTAGGAATCAATCCCGAGCCACCATAACTTAACCTCCATAAAACCTCGAAGACTCTTGTGTTAAAGCCACGGTTACGAGTTCGATCCGAGACAAGAACATGTAGGTTGAGGGTGTCAAAACCCCGTTCTCTCCTCCTTCTCTTCCTCTCGTCATCTTCTTCGCTTTTTCTTACTTTTTTATTTTTTTTTTCCTTTATTGCATCATAATATCGATAATACTAATACAAAACATTAAAATACTTATCGATTTGTGTCGAATAAGAGGGGTATCGGAATAAGGAAACACGAATATACAAGTGTACTGCACACAGCGTTGACGGTCGCTTGTTCCAATACCCCGATTATTTAATTATTGAGATAAGTTAACTTAAACAATATTTTTTTTATTTCGTTTGCATCATTATCATTAGTCGTATATTTACATTATTTTTCAAAAACAAGCATTATATTTAATAAGGGTCGAAACCCGTTGATGCGGATCCGACATCAAACAATTCGCAAGAATTAATTATGATGTCGGGATGCGGAGGGAATCAATTCGAGTTTTTTTAATTAAAGTATCGATCTATTAGATTCGATACCAATTCCATAATTGGATGTCGAATCTAATGATTTAGTCAAATAAATTAATTAACACGATTTTCGTTGATGCTAATATAGATGTCCTCTAATTCAATTGGATTAATTACGACATTAATAAACGCGGAGAAAATTTATATCGTGCTAGTTAATTTAAAACGACTTACATTATTTTCTTTATTTTTTCACTCTAGTATTCCATATCGATTCCATAATCGGATATGGGATATAACGAGCATCAAAATCAAAATCGAGTATAAATTATTCCAAGTATTTAATATCGATTTCATAATCGAATATTGAATACGACGAATATCGAAAATATTAAGTCGAGTGCAAATTACGCAATATTTGTACGCGATTTAATAAAATCATCAATTTTCCGAAGAAAACAATTTCGCTCTTTTTTTATTATTATTCTTCGAACATCATTTTTTTTAGACAAAACATTTTTTTTAGATCTCGATATATTTTTCCTTGACCTCGGTCAACACGTGTTAATCCATCACGTGACCTACTATTCTTTCCAAAATCATGCATTCATCACATCTATATCTTTATTCAATTTATTACTCGTTACATCGTTACTAACGGTTTGACTGTTTCTTTTGTCGATTTTTGTCGTTTATTTTATTTTACTAAAATGAACCCACATGCTAAAATTCCACTTTGACGTAGAATTAATTGCATTAAATCGACATAGAAACCCTTTTCAATTCCATTCACATGTTTAGGGAAAATAATCTTTGCATATCTTTTTCCCGTTCAATTAACGCGCGTATTGGAAAGTCATTCGAATTCTTAGTAGAGGCCGCTAATGTGCGGGCGGGGTTGGGTGTCCTTTGTGGGCTTCCCAACACGTACCCTCACCCCTTACTCAGAACCTCGGTTTCCGGATGCCCGAAACCGTTGGCGCACGAGAGTCATTCAATACACAATATCCGATAATGCCGGTATTGGTATCAAATGCAAAGGGACGAGCCCAATAAACTCTGACATCGGAAATGGGCCGTATTTTGTATACGGACCACTACGACATAGAGTGGGCTCGAATGGTTCCGAATAACCACAAAATTCGGTGGCGACTCCACATAGACCTAAATTTCAATTCGATCCGTTTCATATGGAGATTCATTCGCCTACCCAAACCTGCGCGTGGCCGCGTCGGGGTGGACCTATGTCATGTCCACACTTATAAATGCGTGGCCCTTGTTTAAGATGATATGTACACCCCTTCTCGAGCACCATAAATACTCAGTTCAACCCGACGGCATCTTACACTGCGAGGCACGAGTCTAAGAAAATATACACACACTCCCGAACACCATATATGCTCGGTTCAACAACCAGTGTGCCCCATAAAGACACACCAGCCTTATAGTTGATGGCAAAAACGTAAACCCCAGAATATATTACTCTAACCTCACACTTGTCCTTATTCCATAACTCCAAAACAAAGCCATTATCGATATTCAAAAAAAAATCATTATAAATAGTAAGAGAACAAAAAGAAAAAGATCACTTTCCAAAAGAGGAAACTTTCTATTTTAGGAAACTTCTATTTTTAGAAACTTTACTAAAAATAGCATCATATCAAAATATCGAAAATATTAGTTTATACTAATACAACATTTTTAGTAAACAATATAGATTTATAAAACTAATACTTTCGGCCTTAACGATATTAATTATCAAAGTGAGAGCATTTAGGTTTATGAAATTATTTAAATATCTTCCGAGTGTTTATAAAATGAATAAAAATGTCTTAAACATTTTAATACTACTAATCAGGGTGTTTTAAAAGTTTATAAAATTAAAATTCCCTAATTATTAATAGTTTCGACAAAACGAACATAAATAGGATTTTACGGCAAATGCCAAATTAAATACTTTAACGTCTTTTATTTAATTAAACCAATGAACATATTTAGAGTATGTTAAGGGATGATTTAATTCTTAAAGTTTCAGTTTTAAATATTTTCAAAATTGTTGGAAAAATAATTCTTTTAGGTAAGACGAAGCATTTTAACGACAAATCGTAATTTTGTCCAAAAACCATTACTGTTAATTAAAGACTTTAATAAATAGTACAAAAATTACGTAAAATAGCAAAAAATTATTTTTGGACGTTCTGACCAGAAAAGAAAATTTTCCAGAATTCTTAAACTCTGTTTTTAAAGGGGTTTTCTCGTTAATCGTCTAATCTCGACAATAACGATTAATAAATATAGTAATTACAAAACAATTTAAGTATTAATATCCAAAAATTATTATTAAACTTAAAAATCATGATTTTCCAGAATCTACAATTTTTTCCATATTTCCAAAAACTCCAGATTTAACAAATCCCGTTAAAACCGTCTTTTAAACCCGTTTTCACAATTAACGATTCCATTAATAAAACTTATCGTTCCCAACATTTTATTAAAGCACTAAAAATCATAAAATTACATTTTATTATAAAATCATCAGAATCATATTTTTTTTCCAGATTTAAACAAAAGACCAGAAATCGAGAATTTAAACGACAAACACGGTTTTAACGATAAACGATGATTTAAAGTGATTAATTAATTAATCAACTTAACAATTCCGAAATATTATGAAAAAAATACATAAAATTCTATTTCATCAGAAAGTTTCACCATGTCAAAAATCAAATTAAAATAAAATGTTTAAGTGCTAGAACTAAAAATCGGATTTTAATCATTTTTGTCCGTAAACGGTAATAATTCAATAATCGATAACTAAAATATCACAAAAATACTAAATTATTAAAAATCATCAAAAACATCATTTTTACAGAATATAAACATATATTACATGTTTAGGCCGAATATAACGATTTTACAAATTAATATGACGATTTAATCGTTAATCTCGTAAAAGCGATAAAAATACCGAAACATACAAATTTTCAACTTTTAAAAATTTTCCAGATTATATGACATACATATATTGTCAAAATAAAATTATAATTATATACATGCAATTACACAAATAAAATCATGCAATACCGAGTAACATCGACGTTACCTCTAACCCAAATCCGAGTTGATTATAAATTCATCGGCTTCGGGATCAACCAAGAATCCTAATTCACATGACATACATGGTACAAAAATACCATGAGAAAACTAAAAGAATCAAGGTAAATAACGATCGGAAATAACATCGATTATTACCTTAACGAAGGGAAAAGAAAATCGATAATTTAGAAGATGAAAATACGACGATCAAAGCTTGATTATGGATGAAAATGGCTGCTGAAAATGGGCAGGAACACCAGCCAAAAAGAGGAGAAAGAAGAGGTTTTTGTTAAAATAAAATTGATGTAAAAATGAATAAGAAAAATGTGAAAGGATGGTGGATGAATGAAGCATTAAAATTGATAAAAACAATGTAAATGTAGTCTTAAAATTTCAGCCAAAATGAATGTGATGATAGCATGAAAAGTTTGTAATTTAAGCATGTAAATCAATTAAAGAGAAAAATATCTTTTTACTTAAAGTTTAAACATAAAGTGTTACGTAAATAAAAGTTGTAATCAAATGTTTTACTACATGGTGTCACGGTCCACAAAGGTCTCTTTTTAGTTGTAGGTTGATAAAAATAAGGATCATAAAATTATTAAAAGCATTTAAAAGCAATTCAAATAAACCGCGCGTTCGAAAATAATTATTTACGTAACTTCGTAATAAAATCACTAAAGGCTAAATTTTCGTAAATAAAATATTTCTTAGTTGAAAATATTATATAAATATATCTAGACATTTTTAGGAAAAGGAATAGCTTAAATCAGAGTTTAAAAACGTTAATTCGTAGAGATGTAGAATTCCTCGCAGAAAAATAATTAGTTTACGAAGAAAATCAAATAAATAGATTCAAAAGAATTAAAATCTTTCAAAATAAAAATAAATTCCATTAGACTCAAAAATGAAAATAGAGCTTGGAATAATGATGAAACATAAGGCCAAAATGTGACAGAGTTATGACGAAGTCATAACGGAAATGATAAAAATGCTAGAAAAATAGCGGGTGTTACATGCATCCTTTTCAAAACATCCAACTTCAAAACCCGGGGCATATACCGAATTTAGGATTTACGATTCTACTCAAAACAGCCTATTTCTAGCCGGTATTCTGCCAATTTCAAAATTCAAAAATATTTTTGAACTTTCAAAACTGTCACCCGGCTCGCCTTTCCGTTTTTTTTCGAAAAAGCCGGGCTTCCCCCCCTCCCAAATTTTTCGGGCTTTCAAAAAAATCTATTTCAAAACTTCCTCTTCTTAGGACTTCCCGTATTTAGCAGTGTCGGGTCGTGTCGTAAGTAATCAAGGTCTTTAGCGTCGGAACTCCGTCGATCTTATATCACGGGTTTCCTCCCTATCCCAGTCCGCCTTATTTAACTATGGCAAGGCCCACCTACGTAGGACATACTACTACAAAGGAAGGTCCGTTTACACACTCGACTCTAAAGTCTGATGAATGTCTCACATGGACCTTCCTTCGAATAGGACTCGGCCTACATGCCGAATTCTAAGGGAGGCCCACCTTTCACAAGTCACCCGTCTAGTGTCTTTTCCGAGTCAACCTTTTACAAGGCTTTGCCCTATAACAAAAGGTTCGTGGTCCTTACGTCTAAGGGTCACTCATCCAACACTTGAGTCTTAGCAAAGCCGAGATTAGGCGAGTCGGGACACCTGTCATTCTCTCCAATCAAGGACCCTACTAAAAAAACAACCAACCGAGCATCCGAAAGTCCGGATTTGATTCGAGTCTAAGTTTGAGTTTGAGTCTAGGATACCCTAAATCCTTATTTCCAAATCAGAGTCAGAGTCATTTGCGTTCTGTCCTCTTTTCAAATTTCAATAAAATCAGCTTTCAATATTCTATTTCTCATATATACTTTCCTTAATGTGTTTCCGAGAACATGATGAACACCGTCATACACTGTGAGCACATGCACGTGACTATTATAGGCCCATCTATAATGACTGCAGGAAATTGAGACTCGTGTTTTCCTTTACGTGTTCCATGTCTGACGTAGAAAGCCACAAAACTATCCTTAAGGAGCAGTATCGAGTCCTATGACAAATCTAGGTAGTCTCCTAGTTTGGGTTCAAGATGGGAGGCAAGCTCATTTCCCACAATAAACACTCATCCAATAAGATCAGTCAATCCCTACCATAGGTGTTAGTCTGACCGACAGAAAAATGAGAAAAAACTAGACAAAAAAAAAGCAAAAGTCCAATAAAAGAAAAAGCAAAAGGCCAAAATAAAAAAGCAGGCCATCATCAAAAAAAGATTCACCCATGACTGAGGTTAAACGGTCAACCCAAATGAAGAATCCCATGACCGGGGCTAAAAGGTCAACCAAAAAAATCAAAAACCCATAACCACGGTTAGCGGTCAACTCAAGTGAAAAACCCTTTGGCCAAGTACGGTCAATTATCAACACTCATACCATCAAATAGGGGAGAAACAATCAAGCTGATCAGCTAACACCACACTCAGCCTTCCCACATTACAACCCTCCAGACCTTCTCGAGACCTAGGCTAAGAGACAGCCCTGAATTTTGAGGATTCAAGCTCCATAGGATACCCTAACCATTAGGGCCAGACGTGGAAACCAGATCCCGCATTATCAAACCTGCCCAATCGAAGTCCGAGTCATTTTTACTCGACTTCCCCTTTCCTACCACATTGCAATACCTTACCCTCGAAGCCTTAGCTCCACAAAATCAAGCTCCAGATGTCAAAACATCAAAGCCATTTACGACCTAGCACCACATTTCCAAAATTATCCAAACCAGTTACCAACCCCAAACACGGGAACTCAACTTGCAGTCGGCATAGAACATGCTCAAATAGTTCACACCACCTCTAGGGGCTACCGTGGAGAATGCTCACAGTCACAGGATCAACATCTTAACCATTCTAGCCCTTTGATCAAGACATCATTGGGAATGCACCTAGCCTACACCGTCAATATGGCTAGTTACACACAAAGTTTTATTAGACTCGGCACCATAATATATCTTTCAATCACAGAACTACGGCTTGGTTTGATTTCACTACAGGTGAATACGTAAGCAGCCTTTCAACAGAGGCACTACCACCCACATTGACACACATTCAAAATGCACCATCATTCCGGTCACGACACTGTCATGTTCTCAACAACTAGCTTTGTCGTCCTGGGAGCTTCTCTTAGGCAGAAAACCTCCATCCACTCACAAAATCCATATAAATTCAAAAAAATCTAGCCTCCTTTCTATAGTGTGTCCTAGTACTCGGCTCAGTCGAAGACGAGAGTCTGTCAGGAACTCGAAACAACACCTATCTTGGGAATGTACCCCAAAACCAAAAATTCAAAAGAACACTAGACTACAGCATGGTTACTGCTGAGCCCTGCAGAAAAATTCTCATTGCAATCCCCCAATAACAGATCTATCCCATTTCGATGTTCGACCGTGTTGTCACTCAATTAGGCTACGGAATAGCGCAACTTAAAAAGTCTTGTCATCTTAGGTGGCCCACCCCCTTACCGAGTCACGATCCAACCCTTAGAGAGTCCATTTCGTGTCTGTCAGCTCGTTCTGTCACGTCCAGAATCGAGTCTGTCAGTATGTCTCTCTTCAAATTCTCATTTTAAAATTTGCAAAAACTTAGCCATTTGAGAAAATCCTTTTCGACAAGGTCAAATTTCAGTCTGTTTAAGCTGCAAATTTCTTTTCTACCCCTTTTCATTTGGAAAACCTATCTCCTAGCACGTGAGTTGCTTTCAGGGCTTCGATTTCAAAATGAAGCAAAAATCATTTTCCCCAGCGCAAGTCAGTCTATAGATATTAGCTGCATTTCCTATATGCTATCTTGCTACCTGCAATGTTTCCTATTTCTGTCTACATATCTAACATTTCAGGTACCAGCCTGGCTTCCCAAAGGAACATCAAGTTTTTTATTCCCCAGCGTGAGTCATGTTTCACCTAAGCTTTACATGCAAAATTCTGTGTAACTATACTCAAGGCTTCGGAAGCAAGCCCTCGCAACTCACATATCTCCCCAGCGGAAAACCCAAGATGGCATTTTCCCGAAATAGTACGGGATGGGCTCATATATAGGCACACCCGGGATTTATACGACAAGTCTGATTCCCCGCGTAATTTCGGGATCGGGATGTGTCTGCGAACGGACACACCCAGGGCTTCTTAGGCAAGCTCACGCATAATTTTGAATCGGGATGTGTCTGCAAACGGACACACCCAGGACTTCTTAGGCAGGCTCCAGCGTAATTTCAGATCGGGATGTGTCTGCAAACGGACACACCCAGAGCTTCTTAGGCAAGCTCGCGCGCAACTTCAAGATGGGATGTATCCACATATAGATACACCCAGGGCTTCAGAAACAAGTCCCCACAGAGCTATTAGCATCCACTCAGGTATGATTTCTATCTTACGGCTGGCTGGCTCTTTCACGCAAGTCTAATGTACTATAAACGACCCGACCGGAAGTCTGCCAGGACTTAATCCTCGATTGGCCTAGTAGCTACTATGACTTTCGCCTTGTCCAAGCCTCAGTCAGAGTGGGGGCTCTGTAGACACCCACATTTTGACCGCCAGGTGTCTATAGCAGTTTCCAAAAAACACCCGATGATGATCAGACGTAAACATGACTTAATACACTCGATTTTGGACTCTGAATCAATAGTAGTTGGCACGAGATTTTAGCGGAGTAAAAATCTCACCAAACCGACTTCGAACTCAGGCCCAGTGGGTCGTTTCCAATCAAATGAGACTAATTTGGGTCAAAACCGAGACCATGAGCAAAATCGTCTTTTAGCGACCGGGTCAAACCCCGGTCAAAGGCATTTACGAGGCATAGAAATCAGCCTCGCAAGCTTCGACAATTTGATTCGAAGTCAAATACTACAAAAAATCAGCAATGAAGAAGAATTAAGCAAGCTTTTCCTATCCAAAACCGAATTCCTTTTTTCCATCCAAAAACCGGATTCCTACTTCACCCCAACCGGTGTTTCTTCCCCTCCAAGCAACCTTTTCCTATCCAAAGTGGGTGTTTCTTCCCATCCAAGCCGGGTTTAGTTTCTTAGACAAAGCCGGAAACCTCTCCTATAAATACACCCCTTTGCACACACAATTACAACAACAATTACAATTCCCGACATCACATCAACAATTCACATCAAAAATTAGCATCATCAATTCATCACCCGAAATTTTAGGCAATTTTAGGCAAACTATACACAAGTACCGTTCTGATTTTCCTCTAGAAATGTCGTAGGACACCCTAGATCAAAACTCGTCAAAGACCCGAGAGCAAAACTCGTCAAATCCTCTCCCTAACCATACACACCATAAATCACCTATATACATGTTAACGCTCCCGCGCCTAGGCCGCTACTACGAGTCCGTTTTCGAGATAATTAAACATGTAGGTTGAGGATGTCACAAATCCCGCTTTCTCTTTTTCTCTCTTCCTTTTCTTCCGTCTTTCACGTTTTTTTATTAATTTTTTTTTCCCTTTTCTTTCCTCGTTTCTAATACCGATATTATCGTAACAACTATCTAATTTTCACAAAACAAACATTCTTAAAGTATGATATCGATTCTATAATCGAATATCGTATCTAAAAGAATTAAAATTAATCTTGTTGATGCTAAGACAATCGTCACATAGTCCTAAAAAGACATAATACGACGATTTCAACGCGGAGAGAATTTTATTTTGTCTTAGTTCGATTTTCAAATAATTTATAACCATCTTTTCTAAACATCACTCCAAATATTTGATATCGATTCCATAATCGAATATCAAAATATAACGAGTATCGAAAATTTAAGTCGAGTATAAATCGTCTCATATTTTTACGCGACTTAACAAAATAATCGATTTTCCAAAAAAAAATAATTTGAGAACAATCCGCCACGCGAGTCGCATGCACCTCATGCGAGTTGCGTGGCTACGCGAGTCGCGCACCCTCCGCGCGGGTCTCGTGGTTCCCTGAAAACCGTGAGTCTTTTAGCATCATCCGAGTCCCGATAAAATATTTTTATGACTTCGGTCAACACGTGTCAAATCAATCACGTGTCATAAACTTTTCAAAACCATGCATCATATCATATTTACATCTTTTATTCAATTTGCAAACCGTTACTAACCCGTTTGTTCTTTGTCTTTGTATTTTATTCATTGTTTGTTTTATTATACTAAAACGAACTTCGCACGCTAAAACAACTTTGACGTTAATTTTAGATGCATTAAATCGACTTAGCAACCCATTCAATTATTCGCATGTTTAGGCAAAACAATGTTTGCATATCATTCATCGTATTACTAACGCGCGTAATTCAAAATCAAACGATATCTTAGTAGAGGCTGCTAATGTGTGCGCTGGGTTGGGTGCTCTTTGTGAACTTCCCAACACGTACCCTCACCTATTACTCAGAACCATGGTTTCCGGATGTCCGAATCCATTGGCACACGAGAGTCATTCAACACACGGTATCCGATAATGTCGATATCGGTATCAAATGCAAAGGGACGAACCCAATAAACTCTGACATCCGAATGGGCCATACTTTTTGCATGGCCCACTAAGATATAGAGTGGGTTCGAACGGGCCCGAACTCCCACAAAGTTCGGTGGCGACTTCACTTCGATTTAAATTTCAATTCGACACATCTCATATGGAGATCCATTCGCCTCCCCAAACCCGCGCGTGGCCGCGTCGGTGTGGACCTATGTCATGTCGACAGTCATTCTTGTTATTTTTTTTCTTTGTTCGTTACCGTATCTTCTATGAAACAGCCTCATAGTTTTTTTTATTGCGAAACTTTTCACATAGGAAGTGGTTACTGATTTAGTAATCATCTCCTATGTGAGAGGTCTTACAATAAAATTATCATGACACCGTCTCATAGGATATTATCCACAGTGTTGTTTCACGATTCGGTACGAAATACCAACGGTGTGTTTATTTTTCTTCATGGTTTTGTACTTGAAATTATGCAAATTGTGAAATGTGTCATATATCATTGTTCTTGTGTTTGTTTCCTCTTTATTTTCTCGCTTCGTTCTAATTGGGCGAGTTTGGTGCTCTTACCCTTTTTCATCCATATTTTTCATTGTCTTCCATTTAATTTTCGTGCTTCACATCCGTATATATTTTGTTTGTATTGGTTTTGCCATATAAATTCCATTATCAGAAGTGTATTAATTAGTATGATTTATATTAATGATGATGACTTACTACTTTATCATATATTATTTATGAAATGAAGAAACAAAGTTTTATGGTATGTATGGTGAAGGGATTTCTTTTAATTAAGTCTTATAATACGAATTTTCTGTCACAAAGGATATGACATACATATGATAAAATGAATATTAGTATAATCAAACTTTACCGACTAAAAATGACGACGTTGACAACGACAATATCATAATTATATTATATTTTTGAATGAAATGGATAAATCTTTGAACAAAATGCATAATCTTATTTTTTAAGTAAAAAAATGCACAATCTAATCATTCATTCAACGTATTTGCATTTAATACCACACGTTTAATAAACTTATTTCTTTTACTTTATTAAAAGAAATTGACCAATGTGAAAAAGATGACATGGCTTCATGAAATGCTTTCAAATCAAACGATAATATATAATTGCTTTGTTTGAGTTAATGATAACATTGAATTCTTACTATCCTTTATTTACAAGAAATGTCATTGAATTCTTATCACTTAAGGCCAACCATTCATTTCTTTGACATTTTATATTCATTTTTAACAACATATGAAGGTTCACCATCATTTCTTTACCATTTTATATCCATCTCTTATTTTATGTGCAAAAGGTAGCAGTACAATAAATACTGACCGGAGGGAGTATATCTTACCAATATCATAAAGAGTTTTAAATCCAACTTCCAGTTTCACGGTTTCAGTGAAAATACTCATATCATTTGAGTTAACTTACTCTCAGGGTCAATAGAACATTATAATCGTCTATTTTAATTAACTTATTAGGAGTAATATGATGTTCTCTTGCCTTAGATGACCATTTTACATAACACAAACCATACTCAATCGACTTATTGAGTATTTACATTCTGATTAAAATGTACTCGTATTAGAAACACATTGTCACATTAATGCCTATTCAAATAAAATCAGCCATGCTTCGGAACACTGAATAATCTTTTTTGCTAATATACTTTATTAGATGATTTCCTATTGTCAAAAATCAAATCGGCATGGATTCAGCCAACGTAGTTCCTAAATGCGAAGAAATGAAACACCATTTTGTAAATAAATTATAAAAATAAGAAATATATTAGTAATTTCAAAAGAAATCTTTTTTGGATAGTTATGTATTTAAATGCAACAAATCGAGTAGGAAACACCAAAAGTACCTTCCCCACCTCAACACTATATGTATATGTATATAAATATTATATTATGTTCAACTTGAGCCAATTTCCTAACATTAATATTCATAATTAATTAATTAATATATAATAATATAATTGTATAATTACATCCCAAAATTGTATAATTGTGAAAATAATAATAATAATAATGGTTAGGAGGGTAGAATTAAGACGCATTGATGATGAACTAAGCCGACAATTATCATTTGCTAAGCGGAGAAATGGAATTATAAAGAAAGCATTGGAATTATTCGTGGTGTGTGGAGTTGATTGTATATTTATAGCCTTCTCGCCATCTGGTCGTCTTAGTTATTTCTTCGGTGACAAAAGGTATTTTCATTCAATTCCCTTTTTTATCGTCAACCAAATTCATTTCACTCATTTGTATGTATTGTATGGAGTAGTAATTGTATACATTTAATTTACTTCATTCACTTAAATTAATTTATTATTATTATCATTATTAATGCATTCATCGTATATACTTTATTATAGGGTTGAAGAAGTTCTTGCTCGATTTGTTGCGATCCCGGAGCATATTCGACCACTGTAAGGCTTCGATATACAATTCATCAATCTACTCGTATCATCTAACATCATATTGCTTTGCCTTAATTATTATTACATACCCTCTTGTTAAAACATATTGCCAATTGATTATTCATACATATAGCTAATCATGAAATTAAGATCAATTTAATGTGGCCATTCTATAACAAATGTTCATACACAAGTATCTTAAAATCAAAAATTATTTTGTAAGATTATTAGATTGTCATACCGGTTAAATTACTTATTTAATAAGCTTTATTGCATCAAAATGTGAAGCTTTAATTTGACAATCAGTAGTAGTCCAATGTTTTCATATACTTTAATCAATTGACAATACACACATATTAATGTTCATATTGATTAAGTGCATTTCCAATTAATTGTGTTTTGTTATTATTTGTTTCAGCCATTTGTCCGAGCCAGAGGTAATAACTTCTTGTTTAGTCTTTTACTACATTTAATGTATGTGCGTTGTATGGGATACATAGTTTTTTTGAGGGGAAAAGCGGGAATTATATTAAATTAATTTCCGCCAACGCAATAATTGCATCCGGAAAGGAAGAAACGTACATTAAATCCACCCGACTTCTCGAGTACAAATGAGCAACATGGTGTGCAACACAATTACCGTTCCATCTAACATGTGACCAACGACAATGAACAAAACCGTCTTTCAAAGCCAAAATATCCGCAACAAGAAGGCCCAACTGGTCCCTAGAATCCCGACCTCGCTTAACCGCATCAACCACAATTTGTGCATCACACTCAATAATAATGTTACCGTAGCTGGGATGCTTTGCCAACTCGAGACCCAGCAACATAGCTTGTGCTTCAGCTAGCCTCGGATCCGGGCCACCTTGGGAACGTTTGCTGCAAATCATCATGACCTGACCAGCTTCATCCCGTGTTACCACCCCTAACCCCACTTCCCTGTTCCCGAATAAAGCAGCATCAGAGTTAATCTTGAGAAAACCTTCCTCCGACCTTGCCCACGAGTCCCGACTCTTCTGGCTTCCACCCCCCGAGCGGCCCCGTACCTCCTTCCCATATCTAGAGTGTTCTTCTAGCATCCCGATCATGATGGAATCAATCGACGGTGAGTCTTTATCAAATGTCTAAATGTTCCTAATGTACCACACTCCCTAAATCATAGTTAAGAACCTATTCCGCTCGTCCCCTTGGATTCTCGTCAAGATCCACACTAATCGTCTTTTGAAGGACGAAATGGGGGCATCCTTCAGGAGTTGATCAAACTCACTGGAACTCCAAATAGAATGAGCCCAATCAAAACAAAAGAGAACATGAAAAACCGTTTATGAAGCGGAATTCCATATCGTCAGTAGCATAGTGGCGAGCCACTAAGTTGGCACGAACTCCGATGTTATTTGAGCAGGCTCGCCAAGGCAGGTGGATATTTTTGGTACCGTCTTTAAGCCCCAGATCATCCGCCAGACATTCACTCCATCTGTGTCATCCTCGGACTGGGCCGGGCTAGGTCGCTGTCTCATTCCAAGCCAATACGCAGAGCTAAACGGATATTCTCCATTGGAACTCGGCCACCAGAACAATTGATCAGCCGGTTGCCGACTACTTGGCAGAATACCAAGAATAACTTGAGCTTCTCCTGGGGTGAAGATTTCCCACACTTTATCCCGATGCCAGAACCCCAGAACAGGGTCAATAAGATCTGCTACCCTCATAGACACATCCACATCAAAATTAAGACAGGGGACATGACCAACACCATTCATAACGAGCCACGCCTCGTCCCACACCCAGATACTCCCTCCCTTCAAAACCAAACACACCAAAACCCGTTTTGCCACTATTCACAAGTCCAGACAATCTTCAATATTCTCGACAATCCACAAAGCAAAATATAGTCACGTGGGATCTTGTTTGATTCATCTTTGTGAGTAGAGTAAGAATATCAAATTTTTAGAATTTTTAGTAATGTAAAATGAAAGATATTGACGGTGTAAAACACGTCTCGGCAAATGTGAAAAAGCAAGTGGTGTGTTTGGTTATGAAGGGAGGGAGTACTTTGACCATCGCTGACTCTCCATCTTAGCCCCTCTAGCAAAAAGGATTTAGAATTCCAGAGACTCCGCCACACAAAACTCGGGTCCTACCCTCGTCTTGCCTCAAGAAGAGACCCGTTTTTGAAATATCGGGCCGTAAAAACCTTCCCCACCAGTGAGTCGGGTTTAGTGAGGAGATGCCAAACTTGTTTGGCTAAAAGGGCTTGGTTAAAGACGCGTAGGTCACGGAAACCCATACCTTTCACCTCTTTCGACTAACACATCTTCTCCAATGACCACCAATGTAATTTTCGTTTGGTCTCCGTGGACCCCCACCAAAACTTAGCAATGATTCCATGAATTTCACTAACCAACCCCTCCGGGATCGCAAAAAGACTCATCATGTCGGACGGGATAGCTTGTGCTATCGCTTTGATCACTATTTCCTTGCTCGGTTTAGAGAGTAGCTTCTCCTTCCAGCCTTGCAGTTTCTTCCAAATCCCGTCTTTCAAACCCCGAAAGATAACTTTTTTGGACTTTCTAATAATCGTCGGTAGGCCCAGGTACTTCTCATATCGATCAACCTTCCGGACCTCAAAAAGCAACCTGAGTGTCTCCCGAATCCTTGCAGTGACTTTCTTGCTAAAGACAATATCCGACTTGGAGTAGTTAATCTTCTGTCCTGATGCACTCTCAAATTGGCTAATGTGCATTCCTGAGTATTTGCCCGCGCAAAAATAATACAATCATCCACAAAAAATAGGTGAGAAACTCGAGGAGCTCCTCTACACACTCTGGTACTATGAACGCGACCCTCGTCCGCCGCCTTCCTAATTAGGTACGAGAAAACATCCGCGCAAAACTGAAAAAGGTACGGGGAGATGGGGTCACTCTTTCTAAGGCCCCGGGTCGATTGGATTGGATTCGAATCACTTCCGTTAACCCTGAACTTGTGAGTCACCGACATAACACACTCCATAATTCGTTATATCCAGAGGTCCGAGAAACCAAGTCGTCACATGACCTCTTCCAGGAAACACCATTCGACCCGATCGTAGGCCTTGCTCATATCGAGTTTTAGAGCCATCAACCCGGCCTTCCCTTCCCCCTCTTCATGGCATGAAAAGTCTCATAAGCTATAGGTGCGTTATCGGTTATGAGATGACCAGATATGAAGGCACTTTAGTTCTCCGTAATGAGACCGTCGAGCAAAAATTTTAGACGATTGGCTAATGTCCTGGAAATAATTTTGTAAATTACATTACATAGGCTAATAGACCTAAAATCCGACATCTTTCTAGGAGAGTTACACTTCGGGATTTGGACAACCGAGTATTGTTTATTGTGGTCAGGTCCATCCCCCCGTTCCACCATTGCTTCACAAACTAAACCACATCACTACCAACCACCTCATTATATTTTTGGAAAAATAGGGCGCTCATTCCGTCGGGACCTGGTGCCTTATTAGGGTGCATTTGAAACAGAGCACTACGTACCTTATCTTTCGTCACTTGGCAAATTAGAGTCGTGTTCATATCTGGTGAGACCGTACCCTTTATACTCAAAACATCCTCTGACATAAGCGGGTAGCTTGTTGAAAACAAGCTGGTGAATTACTCGCGTACCACCTGTTGTTTCTCTCCCTCCTCCGTATGCCAGGTCCCTGTCTCATCTTCCAGCCCATCAATCGTTTTCCTTTTACGGCGTTGTTTGGATTTATGATGAAAATATGGCGTATTTCTGTCCCCGTCTCTAATTTCGTGGGATTTTGCTCGGGTCCGCCAATATGTCTCAACCTGTAGTCGTAATTCGGCCACCTCCTTCGTAATATCTCGACACGTGATTAACATATCTGCTGACGTTGGCCTTCTTTGCCATTTTCCGAGCTCATACTCTTTTAGTTTTAGCCGTGTATTAACATCTCCAAACCGCTTCCTCGACCAGGACTCAAGCCTGGCCGCACACCCTCAGACTTTATTGACGAGACTTTCCACCTCAGCTTGCTCCCACGCCTCCTTAACAACTTTCCTACAACACGGGTCAAATAGCCAAAACGGCGCAAACAGAAAATTCCTGCTCCGCTTTATTTGAGCTCGAATTAGCTCCTATTTGCTTTACGATTAATGGTGCATGGTCAAAAGCGAAGATTGGGTTGTTAACGATCGTCAAGAGAGGGAACAACTCTTTCCAGGCACTCGTGCCTACAACCCTGTCAAGACGTTCCCGGATAAAATTATGCATATTACGACCCCTTTGCCATGTGAACTTGCTCCAGTATATCCAAGATCATGAAGAGCACAATCATCAAGAGTATCTCGAAAAGCGTCCATGCTTGCCTTGCTCCTCGCCCTCCCCCCTCCTTCTCATCGGGACTTAGGATCTCATTGAAATCCCCAAAAAGGACAATCGTTACCGGTGAAGACCTGCATATATTACGAACCATGGTCCATGTTCTGTGCTTGTTCTCGTTCTCCGACCAGCCATAAATACCCGCCGCCCTCTACACTGCCTCCCCCGCCTTGTTTTTTTACCTCGACGACGACATGATTCTTATCATAGGACACTAAGTCTGCTGAGATGTCATTCCACCATAAACCCTGCCCGCCTGAACGACCCTGGCTACTAATACAAATACCGTCCCTAAACCCATACTTACCTCGTAATCGAGTGAGATCACTCCCACCCAGCATCGTCTCCATCACAAAGACGATGTTAGGGCACTCCCTCCAGTACATCTCGGTGAGGGAGCCAACCGTCAGGGGGTTGCCCAACCCTTGACAGTTCTAACTTAAGATTTTCATTGTTGTTCCCGGGGCTGCTCAACAACAGCCTCCGCTACTTTCTTGTTGACGTCCAACACCATAGTATCATCCCCTTTGCCAATCTTGCATCGATGAAACAGCCCATCATAATTTTCGTGGTCTCCCTCCACCTCTCTGTCCCGCTTGCTCCCTCTCCCCTTATTTTTCTCAATAGTGGTTGTGTTAAGTGCGGCATCTTCCGTGCCTTTGGACTGTCTGACAGCTTTGAAGGCATTCTCGCGCCTCCCTGCTCTTCTCGAAGAATTCAATGTCTTGCTCTTGGAGATGGCAGGCTTAAATTTGACCTGCTCAAAGTCCAGCGCCTCAGTATCTTAATTACTTACTTTATCACTCTTCTCAACCTCTCCTTTTGTCTTTACTGCCTGTATCATATCCCCCTCCCACATGATTACATCCCCACCCGTGTTCTTAATGAAGTCATCCCTCATTAAATTCCCCTCAGACCACCCTTCATTTTCATCATTTTCCTCCCCAACCAACCCCCGCTCTTCATGTGTACACCCCACACCTCCAATACTGGACCCAGCTAGCAATTCACGTTCTCCCTCCCTCGTGTTTACAAGACTCGTCTTCCCTACCGGCTTACTCCCCCCACTACCGGTACTATCCATCGACCTTGACCCCTTTCCCATTGGTCGAACCACGACCTTTCTGAGCCGCTCGATCAAATTTGCCACCGCCTCATCCTCTTTTTTTCTTAAACTCTAAATCCAAGGCCTCCGACAAACACCGACCCTTAACAGATCTCCCTTCACCTCCTACTTTGCTCGGCTTCCAAGGCGAAGCCTGATGTTTTTCATCAAAGAGTAGCTCGCCTTCCTCATATGGACCCTCGTAGCAGTCCCGTTCACCATGCCCGAGAATGCCACAGCCATAACAAAAGGTCGGGATCTTCTCATATTTGACATCAAAGTTCACCACTTTCCCACTCGTCATAAGGATATAAATACTACTTTGAAGAGATAATCGGACGTTGTGTAAAATATGAAGCCTTACCGCCCTCTCCATCGCTGGTACCTTCGCTATGTCAGCCTCTAGGAACCCACCCAACTGGTCCCCCAATTGCTTCAAGTTACCCTCATTCATTCTTCCCTTAATCGGGAGGTCGTAAACCCGAACCCATAGTGGTACATGAAAGAGCGGCAAATCAGCTAATTTATCCTCCCCTAGTGGGTCATTAAAACACCATAGAAATTTATCAAAATGTCAAGGTTGGTCCTCCACCACTTTTGCTTTGTCTTTTTCGGGTTCAAAACGAAAAACAAAAATACGATCTTTCACATCTAAAACGTTGCCAACGGTCGTACCATTTGTGTTCCATATTTTGATCATGGTGTCTATGGCCGCACGGACGTTGATCGATTTTGTGGTCCAAATCTTTCCAATAAGCACGTATTCCTCCTTTTCCCCCCGTAGAATCATCTTCGCCGTCCCAAACAAATGCCTTCTCCTGGCCGACCTTCTCCTTGCCCTTCCTCGACCGACTGCCTTGTCTTTCCTCCATTGATCGCTTGTCCCCGTAAAAGGGCAGCAAGAAGATTAACGGATATCACACAAACAAGAACCGCTGAATTGTTGTAATGCCCTACCATATTTTGGAGGGAGAAAACTTTGAAACCAAGAAAAGTCTAGAAACCCTAGCAAGAGCTCTCACAAACCCTATGAGAGAAAAAAATTACAGGTCTGATATGTTTCTTCATTTTCTATGATGCATACATAGTAAACCTTTCCATGTTTTGACTTGTGATTTTTATTAAAGACACTTAAGTCAGTTTTCCAACATAAAAAAAACAAAATAACAGATTCATAATTTATCGACGTTTTAAGTTAATCGAAGTACGTCAAAATAAGTTTTTTATCATGAAATTTTGTTATGTTATTTATCATTAAATGAAATCTCACACGACTATACGAGTATTATTATGATATATATACTTATGGCAATATGAATTAATAGAAATTTAGAAGCACAATTTGGTGGGATGGAGATTGTGACATTTATGTCAAATAATTCAAGATCAAAAATAGTGAATCTCTAACAACATGTTGTCAACTGTTATTCACGCCCTAATATGAAAAATAAATAAATAGAAGTACTGATATTGACAAGTATCATAAATGTCACAACCAATCTTTCTTAAGACGGATACTCTTTCTTAAACATTAAAATGGGTCAAATATTAGCAGATCGTGCTCTTAAAGATAAAACATTTGACATTTTCTAGGTAACACGACATGTGATTTGGTATGTATTTGACCCATTTTATGATATATGACGGATAGTGTCATCACAAACAAGAATATGCCTAAATGTCAACGAAACATGAACACTAAAATATTTACTACAATAAAAAATCAAGATGTTTTATAAACAAGGTTATAATACAACGATAGCAGCTGTGGGTTCCCTCGTAAAAAAAAAGTGTTAATTGTATTAATATCATGAGTACTCAATTTCAATACATGTCTTTAACTAAAACATCAAATTTCCTACTAGTAGCATATGCCCAGTAATCTAACCCACTGACTGTTAATAGATGTCTTAATATATATGTTGCAACCTAGCAGTCACTCTTCCGCTAATCACCCTCTTGACCTCCATAATTAATCCATCAGGTTTCTTTACACACAGATTAACTCGACACAGATTACGTTCTTGCCATAAACAATAAATCAAGCCCATAAAAGCAGCAGCTACATTCTGCTTCTGCATTGCTGATTTAGTCCTCCAGCGAGCAAGCCAGTTCACAGTATCAATAACAGGGAAAGAAAATCCAAGCCATTGTTGTAGTAGGTAGAAGCACATCTTACTATACACACAATCAAAGAACATGTGTCTTTGTGTCTCAGCATGTTCCCGGCACAGCAAGCAATGATCATCCTGTAAGAATCCATACCGTACCGGTCTCTCCCTCGTCATCAGTCTATTATTCATATAGATCCAGCCTATAAAAGAGTGTTTAGGTACAGCCATTTTACACCACACATTAGGCTTCCATTTTACCTGAACTGTGTTTCCAAGAAGCAAATTATATCCTTCCTTAATCGAGTAATCAGCACCGTTATTCCACTTCCCAGTGCTGAACGAAGCAACAAATAGTGTCTTAATCAAGCAAATCCGTCGCCAACTCCAACTAGTGGCTTCGGATGGCTCATAATCAGTCTAATTTGTGCCCTTCAGATAAATCGCATTTACCCATTTGATCCACAAGTGGTCCTTCTTCTCATGTATCCACCAATTGTATTTACATATACTCGCCTTGTTCCATATGGAAGCATTCAATATTCCTAATCCACCATATTTATACCCCTGACAACTACTTTCTCAAGCCATAAGGGGGATCTTCTGATAGCTTTCCTCCCCTGCCCACAGGAAATTTCGACATATGCTCTCAATTTGCTTGATCACTCCAGTAGGGAGGAGGAAGATTCGACACCAGTATGAGTGCAGCTGAGTAAGAACAGCCTGTACAAGCGTAAGTCGGCCAGCGTAACTAAGTTTCCTGGTTCCCCAACCTCTTATTCTCTTGGTCATTCTTTCTGCCAGCACAACACAGTCTGCAGCCATCAGTTTCTTATATGAAATAGGTACACCAAGATACCTAAAAGGAAGTGCCCCACAACTAAACCAGAAATTTGCAACAATTTCTGTTTAGCCTGCTCAGTAACTCCACTGATCACCATATCTGATTTTTGTCAATTAACTTCCAAGCCTGACGTCTGCGAAAACCATTCAAATGCCCTCTTAATGCATTCAACTGATTCGTCATTAGCGTAGCAGAAAACCAAGAGATCATCTGCAAAACACAGATGCGATAACCTGATTCTGCTACATAAGGAATGAAATTTAAACCCCTTTTTTAAAGTCAAAACATCTAGGAGCCTAGTGAAATACTCCATACACACTGTAAACAAGAGGGGAGACATAGCGTCCGCCTGTCTTATACCACGTTTCCCCTTAAAATAACCAAATAAAGACCCATTTAACGCAAGAGTATATGATGGAGTGCTCACATATTCCATAATCCATCCCACCATTTTCTGTGGGAATCTCAGAGCCATTAACATCTGCTTAATAAAATCCCACTCGATGGAATCATAGGCCTTCTTTAGGTCAACTTTCATAAGGCATCGAGGAGTACAACCCTTCCTATTGTAGAGCCTAACTAGATCTTGACATATTAGTATGTTGTCCACAATGTCCCTCCCCTTGACAAACGCACTCTGATTCTGACTTATCACATAGGGTAACACCGTCATGAGTCTAGAACAAATGATTTTTGTAATGCACTTATATAGTATATTACAAGAAGCTATCGGTCTAAAATCCATAACAGATATGGGTCTTTCCTTCTTGGAGATAAGGGTTACAATGGTCGCATTGATCTGCTTAAGAATCCTGCCAGAGGTGAAGAACTCTTTCACAGCCTCAATTATGTCCTTCCCCACAATCCTGAAGCCATCCTTGAAAAATCCGCTGAAATAACCATCAGGTCCAGGGGCCTTAACCTCCGAAATATCTCATAGCATTTGCTTAATCTCATCATCATGTACTTGTCTTATTAATTCCTTCCTATGCTCCTCCTGTATCAGACTGCCTCTTTTCACCACCTGCAGGTTTACAGCCTTAGTCACTTGGGCCTTCCATGGTAGTTGATTATAGTACTCGAGAAACGCTTTCTCAATAGTGTCCTTGGTATTACATATCTGACCAGTTCTATCCTCAATAACATAGACCCTATTCTTATTTCTTCTTGCTTTAATGGAGGAATGAAAATATTTAGTATTATCATTTCCCTCCAACACCCATTTGCATTTCGCTCTTTGCGCTAAGAAGTTGTGCCTTGCGTTCTCTAGGTCTCTGTAACTCTTAGCCAGCTCTCTTTCAAAGTTCTGTAATTGAATATTCCTAGGGTCATCATGCAACTTCATTTGTGCTTCCATCAAGGCTGCTAGGGCAATCTGGGCACTCATTTCAATATTATTATAACCAGCCTTGTTGAGCAGTCGTAGGGGCTTCTTCAACTCCTTAAGTTTTCTTACTACTTGAAACATTCGAGACCCATGGATGTTCTTGTTCCATACATCTTGTATAATTCTCTCAAAATCCTTATCCTTCCCCCCACATATTGAAGTACTTGAAATTCCCCCTTCTAGGCTCCTCATTCCTAATTATGTTGATCACGCAAGGGTAATGATCGAACCGTCCTTCAGGAAGAAACTGAACCTTAAAACCAGGCATGTTGGTCACCCAAGAATCATTCTCCAACACCATGTCTATTCTGCTGAACCTCCCAACCCCATCCTCGTGTTTATTATTCCATGTAAAAAATGACCTAGTAGCTGGCGTATACTCAAGGCCACACTCTAAGACACAATTCTAGAAATCAATGAGTTCTGCCTGTGTAACTGCATTCCCAATCCTCTCATCATAATGCAAGACATTGTTATAATCTCCTATAACCAACCAAGAATCACGCCATTGTTAATTAAACCTCTTAATGGATTCCCACAGCGATCTCCTGTCTCCCACTCTGTTAAAACCATACACAAAAGACATGTTCCACCTCACATTATTCAGTAAGAGGTGGATTTGTGTATGTATCACTTGTTGTTCTATACTCACGATTTTCAGATCGTACACCTGAGCATCCCATATAACCCATATCCTGCCTCCTTCCTCTCCCATCGTATTAGTAATCAAGTTCCAATTTATTCCAATTCCATCAAAACCTTTATTAATAGAAGCCTTCCTAACCCAAGTTTCCATTATGTCAAAAAGTCCTATATTATTCTTATCCAAGAACCAATTAAGTTCTTTTTTCTTTTTAGGACTATTTATTCCTCTCATATTCCAAAACCCAAAACTAGTCATTGCAATCAATCTCCTCCCCTCCACCTAGTATGCCCTCAGAGTTATGCAATTGAAAAGTAGAACTTAACACATCATAAAACGATTTGCCTTCAACCCTTATCCCCCTTTTTTCTTGATGGCCACATTCAGTTATTATCCTAGCCGGACTAATAGTCACCACAGGCTGAATAGGCAGGTAAAGGTGTGACAAGAACCTCATGCTCGAGGATAGGTTCCAATCCCTCCGTCCCCTGTGTAGGTGGTGCATCCGTCAGTTGAGGAACAACAGTCTGTATTGGTTGTTTGGGTCTCCAAGTCTACCCTCTCCCTGCCTTGACTTCCTCTTTCTTTTTGTAGCATACTACCTCATCAGGTCCAATACCCTGACATAGCTTGCATCTGATCGGTTTCCATTCGTAATGTACAATCTGCGTTTGCGTGATGTCCAGTTCATCCTGGAATGAAATAACATCAGGAAGCTGACTGTCAAACGGAACCTCAATTAATACTCTATCATAAGCTAAGAATGTCTTCTCCTTTGTCATTGTATCTGTTCTCAATGGATTACCCACTAGCCCTGCAATCTTCATTAGAGCATTACCCCAAAATTTCAGTGGTAGGTTGTAGAAGCGCACCCAAATAGGAACCTTCGCAACATTAGTTTTCTCCATTTTCAGGTTGGGGTTCCAATCCTTCACAACCACTGGTTTAGCATCAAAAAATAAAAATCCCTCCTGCAAAACTTCTTGTTTCCTTTCCGTAGTTTTAAATCGGCCAAGACAGATCCCATTAGGCTGAAAAGATATTTGCTCAATGCTGTTTTGGCCCCATTTACGCCTCAAGAATCCACTCTGTACAAACCATGGTGGGTTCGCACCAAGCACATAGCACAAAACAACATTTGCCCAGTAATCCATTTCCATCTGAACATCCTCATGAGTAAGAAAGAGTGATTTACCAGTTGTACCTGTACGTCGTTGAACCGTGTTCCACTGAGGTATCAACTCTCCCCGTTCTGTAAGTATGTGTTGGATGACCTCTTCCATGTCTTGTTCTTCATGAGCTGAGCCTTGCTCAAGTTCCTTCACTTCACGATCATCATCATCAAACTTACTCTGATGCTGACGTAGGTTGTCCTGAATACGTATCTTTGTTTTATTTGGCGTACTATTATTATTTGTGTATTTATTATGGTATGATCTACTATTTGATTTTCGTGCCTTACTACTATTCGATCTAGATGTCTTCTTCTTGCTCCTTGCCATTGCAATTTGCAGGAAGAAGCTCAACCAGACCTCTCTTTAGACTTTCTCTCTCTAAACGGTTAAAAAAAAGGTTATAATACAACGAAGGGAAAAAACATTCGTCATACGTTAGTACAAAATCTGTATAATAACGGATGCGTATTTTGAATTAGCTGAGAATCTGAGATGCCAACATAATAAATCGTTAAAACACTTGGACAAACAAATATAATGATGAGTTGATCTAAACTAAAAAGATATATCAAGTTTCATACTATGTGACCATGCGAATATGCGATGATGTGACTACGTGACCTTCAAAGAAAAGTAGTCTACTTGTCTAAAAACAATATCAACCGGATAATACAAACAAAAAACTTAAGAAGTTATAATTAAAAATTAGTCTTACCCTGTTTTCTCACAAATTTTGACAAAATTTTTCTTTTTAATCAATTTGTTAGTATGTTATCATTCTTGTACAAATTTCAAAAAAACAATACCCCTCCTAGTTTCCATGACCTTCCCTATTTTTTTATTGGCACTAGTTTACTCATCTTTATTCTTTCCATTTGTTAATGTACTTTAATCATTTCTTTCTTCCTTCAATTCTTTATTCTTTCATTTACTCACAAACCCCCATCATATTTCTACTTTATATTTACTTTAATCAATTTTATGTTCTCTTCTTAATTTTTGTGCCAAAAGAAAGGACGATCATGGATAATCGGAGGGAGTATTATTCATGTAATTTGTCTTCAAAATCTGTTTATTGCGATGGTAGATTTATTACATACTTATTTTGTTGTAGATTTTTTTAGTGGATTATAATGGACAAGACTTTCCCAATAAAATCACAATTTAAATTATGTTTAACTGTATCAAATGGAATATCAAATATTAGAACGTGTAATGCTTAAGTTCTTCATTAATGTCAAGAGTATAAATACAAGTAGATACATCTAGGGTAGAAGATACAAGATCAATAATAGTCTAAGTAAAGATACGATGCTTATCATTAAGGTGAAGATAAATAAGAATGATACGATCTGCTAAAAAAATATTTGACAATCATCACATTATATTCTTAAACACGCACCCGCAAGACGGTCAGACGAAGAGTAAGACGATCATGGAAGTTAAGTCATGGAACCGAACAGGAGGGGAGATAGACGGACAGAGGCTTCTTAAGAGTGTCCAGACGAAAAGTAATATCGATCATGGAAGTTAAGTCATGGAACCGGGCATGAGAGGGGGGGGTGGGTGGGTTGGGAGACAGACGGACAGAGGCTTCTTAAGAGTGTCCACGAGTCGATGTGTCACTCGATGAAGACAATGACTATGTTTGCCTGAGGCATAGTTGGGGTCTCGGTCAACTTAAGTGGGTCTAGAATAACTCTCCGTCGTTTGAGCAAAAGTGAAAATATCTGGAATATTCGTCATGTCATTTTATTTATTTATTTTACGACAATGAAGAGACGGAGTGGTAGATCAAGTCGGTTGAAATTCACGGATGAAATTACAGAATTGAATAATGTGCGAACGAAATTGGAGATGACTTTTGTTGTGATGGGTACGTTTAGAACGATTTCAAAATTGTTTTGAAACTAATTTCAGTGACCAACTTAGGGCACCATTTTTTGAGGTGTAAACCGATCTGGATTGGATCGATAATTAATAGTATGGATAGACGGCACTGCATACTTTAAAGTATTTGTCAAAGTAGTGGCGGATTGTTGGCAGAAAGGTGGTCAAAAGTTGGTGTAACAGTAGCTGTCGGTCATTGTTTCAAGTGAGAAACAGAGAACTCGGGGGCTACTTTGGAGGGGATTTTGTGGGGACTTTTTTTACAGATGTTGTGACGTTTTTTTTGGAGTCTGTTGGTGGCTGCGAGGAGTATAAGGTGGTCTTTTAATTGGTGGTGTCAAAGGTGATTAAGGCATGTAAATGGTGTTCTAAAAAAGAGTTGTCGGGCACTGTTTCAAGCGAGAAACATATAACTCGGGTAGCAGTTTTGGAGGGATTTTAGGGAATCTTTTGGACAAGTATTATGACAGATTTTGACATAGGTTTTACGAAGGATATGATAACTATGTGGCGATCGTTCGTTAGGCCGAAAAGGGTGGTAATTTTTGATGTAGTTCGTTTGCATTTTTTAAAATGGTAAAGTGTTTTGATGAGTTGATGGTTGTTAATGATAAAAGTGGCTATGGATGGGATTAAGGTACCTATGGGGGCGACTATGATAACTCGGCTTTGAAGATACCAAGAGGTGTAGACGGGGTGGAGAAATAGTGGATTTGTCGACTAGGATAGACAACACGGGTTAGGGTTAGGGTTAGGGTTAGGGTTAGGGTTAGGGTTTGGGTTTGGGGACTGGTTGGGTGTCATCTAAAGAGACATAGACCATTTGAACGAGTATAGATTCGGAAGCGTCGTTGTTGTTAGGTAAGAATGTCAGTAAGTTGGGTACAGGTTTGGTGTCATCGAGCTTTCATGACCTCCAGGAGTACGGCAGTTGCGGCGGCATCGGAGTCCAGTGGTAGGATGGAGACTAGCAGCTGGAAGACGGCGGTGGTGGAAGACATTTTTGAGGAAATGAAAAGGGGGAAGTGAGAGTGTGGTGGTTGAATCGGTGTTTATGAAAGGATGGAGGTGTGAAGTGTGGTGGTGGTAATGGTGGCAGTCACAAAGGAGGTTGAAGGAATGTCAGAATAGTGGGTTGTCGATTGTTGATGGTGGTGGTGGTAGTGGTGGTTAAAGGAATGGGGGTAATGACATGTAAAAAAAAATAATAAATAATGTTTGAGGGATGACATGAACCCTATTTATGTATTGTAATTAGTTTCAAATAGGCACCGAACCTTATTTAAGAAAATGATACAACGGAAACACACAAATAAATCATCATACGCGACAAGATGTCAATAAAAACCTCTATGAAAAAACTATCATGGCAAACTATGGAGTTTCTCGTTTGCAGCCCAAAAATCAAAATCGTAGATATAATTGTCGTGTCAATTGGTTTGAAGAACCATTAATGCAACCAACAATTTATTAATCGTGGTGTTTTTGGTTTGAGAGTTTGGAATATATTCTATCCATTCTAGTATTTAGTTGAAATATTTTAGAATTGAATTAGATACTTGATGATTCCAACTATTATACAACTAGTTATATAACACTTTTTTTCAATCAATAGATTATACAACCAGCTGTACATATCTCCATGTATAACTGCTTTTATGATTTTGAGTGTTATCACAAAGTTTTGGAGATTTGTTGTAACTTTCTAAGCTTTGAAACTCATATTATGAGAAGTCTTGTTAGAATTTTTGAAAAATCTAATTAAAAATTTATTTCAAATTTATTTGAAAAGTCTTGTTAGAGTTTTGTTATAATTTATTTCAGAGTAAATTAAAAATTACTCCCTTCAAAAATGCACTAATTAAAATTTACTCCCTTTTAAATTTTCTTTAATATTTAACATCCAAAAAAATGTAAAATTCAAAATTTGCTTGCATTTATTAATTCCGGCGAGTTCAAGTGTATCTTGACCAAAATATCTTTCCTTTCTTCATTTCAGTGTCAATCCTAATTAGAAAGACCCAAAAAATACCTAAATCGGCGATTATCTTAATACCCAAAAAAATGGGGAGAATTTTTTATAGTGATAACGAGGATATAAGGAAGAAAACGAAAGTAAGGGGACGGGTACTTTTGGTATGAAATGACCAAAAGAAGAAAAAAATTAAATTTGGCCGGAGCAACTCGCTGGAATTAAAAAATGCAAGCAAATTTTGAACTTTAACGTCTTTTTGGGTTATAAAAATTACTCCGTAATTTGTTTTTTAAAGGGAGTAATTTTTAATTATTGTATCTTTAAATGGAGTAATTTTTAATTTACTCTCAAATTTATTACTCCCTCCTTCTCGTTCATTTGTTTGTCTTTGATTAAAATACTCCTCACAAATATGAATATATAAGACAAACAAATGAACGAAACTAAGGGAGTATAAAGTTTAATTAGGTTTTCCTAAAAAAAATAATTAAGTTGTTTAAATTTGCACTTTCTATCACTAGAGAAGTTCCTGCTTTATATAAATACTAGCTGGAAAGTCTGTGCGATGCAAGGGCCGTTTTCTAGTGACATCGGTAATGAATCGTTGTTGGATGAACAATGACATTGTCATCACCACGTTCATTCGCAAGAACACAAATAACATCTATAGAATCAAGGTTGATGTTAGACATGTTAGACCAAGTACTTATTTTTTGTACGTGTTATATAATTTAACAAATAAGTTGTAAATTAAACGTGTTAGACCACCATTTAACAAATAATTGCAAATTAAACGTGTAAGTTGCATATCCAAGGTTAGAGATGCATAAATAGCCTATGTTAACATGCATAAATAGTATTCTCAAGCACACAAGTCCAGTGACAACTAATAATAATATAAAATTATACGTATACATACCTGATAGAACAACAACGTTTTGACGATGATACTCCAATTGATGGAAGTGTACGAAGTCAAATTTGTACATCAGAATATTTGGAAGGACTTTTTTTTGTCTTCACGTTAGTTTTTTAAGTAAAATTTAACAAATTCTTACTATCGCTTACAACGCGATAATAATTGACTTTGTTCGGCTCTACTTTAAAGTCCACGACGAAACATATAGAGCCTTCTATAATCTTTGGTCAGTAGATTCTCCATAAAGTGCTCCCGATGGTAGCATGTACATAATTCACCTAAATTGAAAGTGTGCATAACGTTAATGATGCAAGAGTATATAGACATGAGTATACTAAATATGAGGGGAGATTAGGTAAAAGTCCCTCTTCGTCGATGAGAACCATGTCCACACATATCGGGCTATTATTATTTCAAAAGTTAACAACTTCCCAGAGTCTTGAAACACGGACCTTGATCTTCCAATCGGTTTTAGATGAATCTAATTCACTCAGTAGTGAATACGACCTGTCGAAGAAAATAAAGAAGAGATAATTAGTCTTATTAAGAAATACTTACCAACGAATGCTAAAAATACATCAAAGAAATCTACGCATGCACGGAAATTAATGCTAAGGGCCTTGCACTGTCCTTGCTTAGTGGCTTAAACATTTGATTTTGTCATCGTAGTATGGTTAAATTATCAAAAACCTTCATCTTCCGCCCATACGTTCTAAAGACTTGAGAAAGGTATTTTTTTATAATATGGAGTATTAGGGAAAACAAATGGGTGTGTAAGGGAGGGAAAGTCATATCATTAAGGATAAACAAAAAAAACTATAAACAAACCAAGAAAACAAAAAACAAAAACAAAAACGGAGAAGCATAATTTGAAAAAACTACATAAAGATGTATGTGAAATCATTACGGTGGTGACGATGTCATTATTGATTCCTAATACTTTGATGGATATATTGAATTGAACCATCTCATTAACCTTATATAGCTAAATCAATAGACCACACTTTCCTTTATTTAAACCAATAAATTATTTTCCTTTATTGTGTATATCAGTTAATAGTTCACACTTTCCTTTATTTTAACCAAACATTTTTTTATTAAAAACATAAAATTAGGGTTTATTGTGTTATTTATCAACAGTTTTCTTTATTTAAACCAAAAAAAAATATATTAAAAAATTTCAATTAGATTGTTTAGAATATTCTACCACGAATCTAATTAAGAGATTCTCTTGATTTTAAAACTTTTTGTTAATGACACTTTCCTAAATTCAGGTTGTATTAAAGACTTTAATTCCCTTTCATTTATTTAAACCAACAAAATACATTTAATAATTTATTCAGGTTGTATTAAAAAAAATTAATTCACTTTCATTTATATAAATCAATAAAATATATTAAAAGTATTATTCAGGCTATTGAAAAAAGTTGATTCTTTTATATATATATATATATATATATATATATATATATATATATAAGCTCTTTTAATTCACTTTCCTTTATTTAAACCAACAAAATATATTAAAAAATTTATTCAGATTGTATTAAAAAATTTAGTTTACTTTCCTTCATTTAAACCAACAAAATATATTAAAAAATTTATTCAGGTTATATTAAAAAATTTCAAATTTATTCAGGTTGTATTACAATTTTTAATTCACTTTCTTTTATTTAAACCAACAAAATATATATTCAGATTGTATTAAAACATTTTGTTCACTTTCCTTCATTTAAACCAACAAAATATATTAAAATTTATTCAGGTTGTACAAAATAGTTTAATTAACTTTCTTTTATTTAAACCAACAAAATATATTAAAAAATTTATTTAGCTTGTATTAAATTTTTTAAGTTACTTTCCTTTATTTAAACCAACAAAATATATTAAAAAAATTTATCCACAAAAAATTTAATTCACTTTCCTTTGATAAAAAATTTATTCAGTCTGTTTAAAAAAATTCTTCTTATATATGACCTCTTTTAATTCACTTTCCTTTATTTAAACCAACAAAATATATTAAATTTTTTATTCAGGTTTTATTAAAAAATTTAATTCACTCTTCATTATTTAAACCAACAAAATATATTGAAAATTTTATTCATGTTTTATAAAAAAGTTTTCCTTTTTTAAACTAACAAAATATATAAAAAAAATTATTTTAGTTTGTATTAAAAATTATGATTCACTTTCCTTTGGTATTTTTTTTTTTCAAGTTGTATTTAAAAGTTGTTGCTTATATATATATATATATATATATATATATATATAGAGGTGGGATCAGGTGAGTCCACTTATATATGTTGAGTCCGTGAGTCCCCATCTTAGCCCTTGATTCAATGTTAGATTAATGGACAAGATTTAATCTCATAATTAAGGAAATAACTAACAAATTTGGTAAATATATCATTTCTCTCTCTCCTCCTTAATTATCTCAATGCAAATCTTTTATCTCTATTATCAATCTTTTTAAATGTTTTTTCTCTCACACAACAAGTTTTTTCAAAAGTAAGTTTTTTTCATTTTCACAAAAAAAATCATTATTTTCTTACTGGTACGTATGTTACTATGTTGCTGCCATAATCAACTATGTTACTTTAACTCATATAACGTGTTACTTTAATTCATGAACTGTGTTACTTTAACTCATAAAATCTGTTACGTTGTTTAATATATTCTCCTGCAAAAACTATTACTCTAACTCATACAATGTGTTACTCTAATTCATGAACTGTGTTACTTTAACTCATAAAATCTGTTACGGTGCATATTCTCTTGCAAAAACTGTTACTCTAACTCATACAATGTGTTACTTTAATTCATGAACTGTGTTACTTTAACTCATAAAATCAATTACGTTGCAGAGTAGTCTCTTGCAAAAACAGGAGTTCCAATTAAAAAAAAGAACAATGTTTGTTTTTATTAAGATACTCCAAAACAAAAAGTGGTACAAGATTCCAACTAAATCAACTCCATTACAATTCCAATGTTTCACACTTGTTACTCATAATGTCCTACTTATAATTCTTCTTCTTCTTCATCCTTCGCGTTCTCTCCGTCTTCTTCTTTTTCATCTTTTTCATCTTTTTCATCATCTCAGAAACTTTGATTTAATCTCACCACCGCACAATGGAGGAAACTCTCACCCACATCCCTACATCATTCATGTGGATTAAAGTAACAGATAACAAGAGTTAAAGTAACAGATGAAGTGCATTGAAGTAACATTGAATTAAATTAACAGAGTATGCTTATACACCAGATATAAAGTAACAGAGGTCAGACATTAAAATAACAGAAAGTATGAATTAAAGTAACAGATAATGTTCATTAAAATAACACCAAATATAAGTTAGTGCAAAAAATTCATATAATGATAAAAATGAGAGTATGACGCAATATCTTATTATTTGATATTGTTTCCTATTTTGAAGTCATCACGTCCCATAATTATAGGAAGTAGTATTTTTTTTCTTTTTTTTTATATGGCGTTACTCTTTGATATTGTTTCCTATTTTGGTGGCAATCACGTCCTATTATTATAGGAAACAATATCTTTTTCTTTTATTATTTTTTTAATATGACAGTTTCCAAAATTCTTAGGACACTAAGATGCACTACAATAACAGATGAAAAACACTAAAGTAACAACTGGAGTGTATTAAAGTAACACGACATATAAAGTAACAGATGGTAGACATTAAAGTAACAGATGCTCTACACTAAAGTAACGCAGTATATGAACTACAATAACTCAATATATTGTAAACGTAAAAACTAATAATTGAGTAGCATCTTAATGACTTCCATGGCGATTCCAGTATAAATTACAAAACATATATACTCACCGTTTGTGTGTTCTACGATTTGCATATGAATCTATGATGAATAACACGACCATGAAAACAATATCAACATGAAAATTAGCGCAAAACATGAATGACACGACCATGAAAACAATATCAACATGAAAATTGACGCAAAACATGAACACAAATTGACGCAAATTAATCAAGATAATGAATAAAAATTGACGCAAAACATGAAAGCAATATCGAAACTCACCATTGTTATACTCGATGAATTGTTTATCAACCGTTAATGAAGGTGTCGCGATCATTGAATTCATAGTAACGGAATTTCGAGCACAGATTTGATTGAATGAATGAACGTGATGATCGATGGGAGTTTTTTTTTTTTTAGGTTTTGATGAACCTGTGAATGAACGTGAATGAATGAGGAATGATTGTGATTATGGGAGTTATTGTTTCCTATAATATGGGAGTTATTTTAGGATACTAAATCTTCCTCTCTTTTTTTTCTTTTTTTTTAAATACAAAATATTAGGATGGATCTTGTCCATCCATCCTCATCCCATCCAACGGATGGGATGAGGACTTAGGGACTCAACACTTATATAGGGACTCATTAGAACCTATCTATATATATATATATATATATATATATATATATATATATATATATAGATAGGTAGGTTCAAATAAGGGCAACAACTATTTTAAGAGCATAAGGTCAAGTGTTAAAGTTACACAAAAAGTGCTTAAAGTTACACGAGATGAGTTTTATCACTTGAAGTGATAAAAGAGCTGAATGTTATAGTTACATATCAATTTTAAACAAATGCCACTTTATCGTATGTTATCTGTAACTTTAATATACACTTACTGAAAAATGGTGACATTATTTGAACCTACCTCTATATATATATATATACACACACACATACATACATATACATACATACATACGACCTCTAATATTACCCCTCACCTGAAAAAGTTCCTACTATATATTGATTGAATTTATTGGTTTGAGAATAGTATAATATAATTGTCATTTTGATCTAAATATTAATTACACCATCCGTATATTATTATTATTATTATATATATATATTAAGACTTCTGGATAATTGTAGTACCAGGAATTGGTTGGCATACTTAACGAGCTTAAGGAGAGAACAGACGAGCAACTCCGAAACGACCGGTAAATAACAATCAACCTCCTAAACAACTTGTTTCATATACGACAAACATTTGAGTGCTCCATTTTACTCCGTAAGAACGGGTAAAAACAATAGTTATTACAAATGGTAACTGGTAAGAACTCTTTCACTCCAACCATTAAGTTATTATGATTCAATTTTCATCCGTGACTTGATGCGTTCATTCAAAACGAAAAAAATTAACTATATATATTTGTTTTGAGACAAAGTAACTAATTTTTGTGTTTATTTGCATTTTCTTCCTTCCTCGGATGGTGTTCTCCAGTACAGTTGTGGTAAGTCAAACTTTCTACCTTAAAAGGCTAATTAACTACGATGTATTTTTTTTAATTTTTTTAAAGGATCAAAATTGTATATCTCGTTTAAATTTTTCTCGATACAATTTTATGGAAACTATATAGAATATCCGGTAATTCGCATCGGATATCCGAAAATTCATATAATTAAAAACGTTTGCCATATCGCATACTCCGTATATATGATAAAACCGTATAATATATTTTTCGCCCTTACATGCAATCCGGAACTAACCTTTACCGTCAGCATTAATTGGTTAAATAACAAGTTTGCCCTTCATTATTCTTTTCTTTTTAATTTCTAGACTCTTTAATTAACTATGTTGACGATTGTTTCGGTTTTTTTAAAACCGTCTTTTTCGATTATCATCATGTATAAAATAAAACCGAGTTCATATAAAGGTAAGAGTTTCAACGTAAGAATTTTAAATTAATTAATTATACGTATTAGCTCATTACCAACTTAATTAAGAATTTTAACGTAATTATATAATTAAACACGTAATTAATCCTAATTTATCTTATCACAAAACTCGAGAATAGAAAAAAAAATAAAAAATTCACACCTTGATTCAGTCGATTGACCGGCCCATTAGTCGACTGATGAGCCGTTTGGTCGGTTCATGGTTAATTTGAATACAATGTAAGAAATACTCAATTAATTACTTTTAGCTTAATGGTTGCACGATGCAATTTTCACTTTGAGCCATGTTCGATTGACTCTCACTTCCAACAGCACCTAGAACTTGCAAACAGGTCATTCAGTTCACTTTTGTATTGGGTTAAATCGGTTTGATTGAACTCGGGTTGAACTTAATTTCAATTTTAATCGGGTTCATTGCAATTAGTAACTTTAATCTGTTTGTACTATTTCAAGTCTGGTACGATTTTGGTTGGGTTGATTTCAGTTCTGTTGAATTTCGGGTCAAAATTTTCTCGATTTGAGAGTAAAAAATGTCTTAAATGGACCTTATACTTTTCAATTTGAATGTAATAATTCATAATACTATTAATAAATAAATAAATAATCAATAAAAAAACACCAAAATCTGAGTGTATTTCTAAGAAAATAAACATTTTTCATTCAGGGTCAATCAGTTAAGCTCTTATCGGTTTAGATATATTCTAGTTCGGGTTTTATTGAATTATTAAAATAAATTAAAATATACTTAAACTATTTTTAAAAGTCGCTTAATGGGAAAGTAGTCAACAAGTATACTTTTGACCCTCGCGGAAACAAAAAACCCTAGAGAGAATAAGTGCTTAGACGATTGCGAGGCAAACTCGCAACACTGTGTTCGGGGCTTCACCACCAGAGTCTCCATGGTACATCAACATCACTAGGAGGAAGACAAAGGTGAATCCTCGAGTATCGAATGAAGTACTTCACAGTGCAAGGAAAATACCTAACCCGGACGCACCCTTGAAATAGAAAACCATGTAAAAGGATGGGTCATGATAAAGAGGAATGTAGGACCAATCTAAAAGCGCCTGTGGAGAAGGCAGTATGGCGTGAGAAAAAGGGTCCAACACAGGAACCTCTGCAAGTACAGATGAAGTCCATTGCATCATCTCAAAATGTCCAAGGTCAGGAGAGTCAAAGTCCTCCACATTTGCAGAGAATGGATTATCCAACACCAGAGGAGCCTAAGATTATATTAAGCAAGCAAAGAGAGCCTGAATCAAAGGGGTCTTCACAAGAAAAGGCTAGGAATCATTCATGTGTAGAGAAGGTGAAAGAGGTAGGGCAGAAGAGTGGCCAAGTTTAAAAAGGTGACTCCTCCCCTCCACTTAATCAATGAAGATTGGTTTTTGGAATGTGAGGGGTTTAAATAGAGTTAAAAATAGAATGAGCTCTAATAATGTAGGACTATTTTGTTTACTTGAGACAAAAATAAAGGTTCACAATCAAAATAAAGTCATGAGTAAAGGGTTTAGTAATTGGTGTGTTACTACTAATAATCATACTCATGTTGGGGGGGGGGACTTAGGTGTTATGGGACCCTGCTCAATGTGATATACAGGTGGAGAGGTATACATCCAAATTATTCATGATTCTGTGCATAAGACTATTTCGGGGGTGAGATACATGGTGACTTTTGTCTATGCACATAATACAATAGCTAAAAGAGACCCACTATGGCAAGACTTGACTGATATAGCTAGATCTACCTCAGGTCCTTGGATTATAGGGGGACTTTAATTGTGTTTTGGTGCCAAAAGAACGATTAGGTGGTGGATTTTCACTTACTGAAGCCATGCCCTTTCAAAATTGTATTCATGAATATGAGGTAGTGGACTGTCCTGCTACTGGTGCATTCTACACTTGGAATATTAAACAACCGCCTGTCCTCCTTCCTTATGAATGGTACATGTTTTTGCCCATGCCACATTGTGTGCCCTTTTGTACCTCCATCCCACAAAAAGCTTCTACAAATGTCTTCAATCTTATTGAACACTCCTTTGGGTAAGATAAATATGGTGGCCCAGTAGGAGTGAAGAGTCTTATAGACTGCTTTGATCAGTATCAATCTGCCAGCATAAGAAATCTTTCTAACCCCAGCACCCTTATCTTTCAGTCACTTTGTCAATCAAGGTCTGGCAGTCCTTTATTGTCAGTTTTCCAGGCTTAATGGAGACTCTAAGATATTTGAAAGGCAATTGCCCCTCCGCACACCCAAAAACATGGATGATCTCTTGCTTTAATGTATTAGGGATCCCATTGAAATAAACATTTGATTTCCCCTTGCTCATCTGCAGACTAGATGCATAGGAGAAGGTGGAAAAGGTTTTAATTAAGATCATGAGCGATTTAACATCCCCTTTGTAGAAAAGAAGCAAATCATCCGCAAACATCAAACTACTTAGCCTCATTGTTTTGCATAATGGATGGAACTTAAATTCCATAGCACTGGTAGTATATGCCAGCAATCTTGTAAGGTACTCCATGAATATATTAAATAGTAAGGGAGATAAGGGGTCCCTTTGTCTAAGCCCTCTACTTTAAAAAATCCAAAATTATCTTCATTTGAATTGAGGGTATAAGTGGCAGTGGTCACACACTCATGGATCATAGCACAGAAATGCTCAGGAAAATTCATAGATTTGAGCATTTGGAAAAGGAAGCTCCACTCTATTGAATCATAAGCCTTTTGTAGATCCATCTTAAAGAGGCATTTGGGTGAAAGAGACTTCCTCCCATACAGCTTAACTAGATCTTGACATATACGAATATTTTCCAAGATATGCCTCCCTTGGATAAATCCCCCTTGAGTTAGGGAGATCATGTGAGGTAAGACTTGAGCCAATCTAGAACAAAGCAGCTTGGATATGCATTTGTAGACTACATTGCAGCAAGCTATAAAACTGCATCACAGAGGAGGGTTGAGGCACGTTAGGAATCAATGTGACATGAGTAGCATTCATCTGCTTCAGAATTTTACCAGTGGAAAGAATTCTTGTATTGCCCAGCATACATCTTTCCCAACTATATCCCAGCATTCTTTGAAGAACTTGCTGGAATACCCATCTGGCCCCGGGGCCTTATCATTGGGGATGATAAACATAGTGGTTCTAATCTCATCATCAGTCATTGGAGCAAGGAGGATTTGGATGTGAGAATCCTCACACTTTGTTCCCTGATCAATGACCCTCAGACTAACATTTGTGGTAGAGTTTCATGTCCCCAGAAGCTGCTTATAAAAGTCCAAGAAGTTATCTTGTATGTCCTGGGGAGTGGTATGTAGCACCCCATTTTTATCCTCAATTTGAAGGATTTGATTTTGCTTTCTTCTTGTTTTCAGTACTCCATGAAAGTAGCTTGTATTAGCATCCCCTTCTTTAGCCCATTGTATTTTAGATTTTTGTTGTAGATACTCTAGTTGTGTTGCATACAGCTGCTGGTATAAGGATCTTGCCTTACACTCCTGCCGAATCAGAGCTGTGTCACCAGGCCACATACCAAGTTGTCTCTGAATATTATTCGGGTAAGGGCAATATCAGTCTTCCTCTCAATATCAGAGAAATGCCCTCTGTTCAAAGATTTAAGACCAGGCTTAAGTAGTTTCAGAAGTCTAACTAGTCTGAACATCCTGGTGCCTTTAATGTCAGTATTCCATCCCTCCAGTACAATATCTTTGAATTGAGGAGCTGAACTCCACATATTAAAATACTTGAATGACCTGTTTTTCCTTCTTTCCTATTGAATAGTTTGAACCACATATGGAGTGTGATCAATGTCACCTTCAGGAAGAAAGTTAGCAATCATATCTGGGAACTCATTGAGCAACTAATGATTCACCAGAAATCTATCCAATCTGCTATAAACTCTATCCTCAAGACATTGCTTATTTTCCTAGTAAACATGGCCCCCTAGCTGGACTGTCTATCATGTCACATTGGGTGATACAATGGATGAAACACCCCACATTGATTGAAGATGTCCTATTTATGAGCTTTGCTTAAAGGGATTTGAAGTACTATTCATATCAACAAAGTGCACTTTCTTTTCTGGTTTGCCCATGATAAGAACTCTGCAGTTAAGCGTGCTTGACTGGGAGCAATCTTAGGATGGGTGACCTCCTGGGAAGGTTTCTAGGATGCACATGAGTGAGGACAAAATGCGCTGGAAAGGACTCGTGTTGGTTTGTGGGACCAGTACAAATCCTGGCGAGCTACCACGGTTAACATTTTCGGTCCTAGGATTGGGCCGGGGTGTTACAATGGATGAAAGGATCAGCAGCAACCTGATTAAATGCTCCCCTACCCTTTCATTAGCATTGATCATACAATTAAAATCTCCCCCAATAGCCCAGGATCCTCGACTATTAGCAGCCAATCTTATCAAGTTACTCCATAAAACCTCTCTCTCATGTATGCCATTAAAGGCATAAACAATAGTAAGGGCAAAACTCTGCTTATTCTGTTTATTCTGAACCATCAAATGAATGTATTGAGCATTGTACTCCTGAAACTGTACATCAAAAAGCTTATGCTGCCAAAGAATCCAAATCCCACCCCCGGGATGGAGGTGAGAATTTGTATTTAATTTTATAGTATGATATATTCAAGTTTTCATGAGATTATGATGATGACTTAAATTTCACAGTATTTCTACTTTATGGGGCCTAATCACTCAACTCGAAACCTAAGGAGTTCAATTTCACAACTAACATAAATTTAATTACTACTTTCGCATTAATCATCAAATTTTTAAGATATAGAGGATGTGTAAATTGGATAAAGAAAGAAATTGGTAACTGGACAAGTTGTCCCCCGAGAAGTTAATATTTTTGTCATGTTATCCGAATAATTGAAAACACTAGTATAGACCCCGTGCATAAATGTATTTTTTTTTTTAGTTCCGCGAAGAGCGCACTTAGTCGCATTACAATATAGGGGTGCATAAATGTATGAATATATAAAATCGGTTTTTCTAACGTGTGTCCACTGGGCACACGTTAATAAGCCGATTAAGGTAAAAACCGATATAAAATTTACTTTGTAGCATACTAATTATAGATTTTAAATTGGAGATATATTAATGTTAACATTTCTCAATTTGAGAAAATTAATAATTTCAAATTAATAAGCAAGGTAATTGAGTAACATCATTAAATGTATATTTCAATGAAAATATTTACTACTCGTACAAAGTATAATTTTATTTACGTTATTCTCATATTTTGAAACACTTAATTCCCTCATAAAATATATACACTAATACTATAAGCATCTTTATCCATGGACAAAAAAAAATCTCCATGGAAAGAATGGAGGAAAAAAATAATATCCATATGCTCTTTTTTATCCATGGAGTTTTTCTCCGTGGGATGGAGAAAAGTAAACATATTCATGAGCATGGAGACTAGAATGGAGAAAAATCTTACTCAAAATGTGTATTTTAAAGTTTTATGTAGTATTGAAAGTGTATAATATTTAAGTTTTATAAGTTAATCCAAATTTTTTATGTACTATTCAATATTTAAGTTTTTTAAGTTAATCTAAATGTCTTATGAAGATGAGAAAGTTAGAGAACATCAACAAAAAAAATTATTCACATTCCTAATTTTTTTAATACAATTATGAAATATAAAAATCATTAACTGATAATGTTATACTCCGTATAATTAGGTCAAAAAAATAAAAGAAATATGTAATATTCTGATAATATAAGAGAGAAAAGTTGAGGTGTAATTGAATGAACCACCTAAGTGGAGAGAAAAATTATCCATGGATACAAGTCTTATTTTTGTGGAATGGAGAAATGAAAATGATGACTATGGGTCCCACCAATGGAAAAAAATTATCCATTGATATGGATGCTCTGAATAGTGCAGATTCTGTGCGGATACATGGTTTTTCTAGATGGAGTAATGACAGACTAAAGTCGTATGCCTCAAATTACAATTTTATAATAACTTATAGCCAACTACCAAAAACAATAGTATAATGAAAATAAGGGTCGAACCCACATAGAATTGGATTAATTATAATGGTATACTAATATAGAACGATAAATAACTAATTAATTAAACAATAAGAAGGGGGTTTGAATGATTGTCTAATAACTAAAACAATAAAGATGAAAACTTTAACTAAATCAAAGGATTAAAAGATCTCGGATCAAGTACAAATCCACAACTTAATCACAATTGATCATCGAAATTCGGTTCAAATTATTATTCTTGACTACTTTATCGTGAATCATAGATTCTAATCCTCCTTATGAATAACTAATTAAAACGTATCTCGTTCTTAATTAGATCTAACTATTAAACAACCTAAACAATCCAGCTCTAGATTTAATTCAACAACAACATTAATAGATAGAGAATTCGATAAAGAGATAAATAAGAACATACAATCCAGTTGTGCTATAAATCTATGATAATTGCTCCTAAATCTTAATATTAACGAATCTCATTCAGTAATTAAGTCTGAGATATTACTCTAGTCAAGTTAATCAACAAATTATGTTCAATTAACAAAACTAACAACTGAACGATGAAATAGATAACTAGTTGATCACTTTAGAAATCAATAACAACATTCATATAATTAAACTGAGCAATTAATCAATGATCAAGAATAAAGATTAGAACTTTCAAACTTACAATCAATAATTATGCGCTTCAATGCCTTCAACCGAGACGAAAAATTAGTTACACATAAAACTAGGGTTCTTAAAATAATCTCTAATAAACGTACAACTGATATATTAATAATCCAAAAACTAATACTAGTAATCCCCTATTAACTAAAAGGATAGGAACTACTACAAAATTGATGAGGTGTCATTCTCTCATCAATTGTTTTCCCTCCAAAAGTTTTATTCTTCAAATATAGAAACAATAGTTAATTAAAGAAACAATCAATAATAAACTTATATTTATAAAATTGTAATTGTATAAATTAAATTTTACGATAAATAATAAATATTGATAAAAAAAACATTAAAAAAATCATGCAAGTTTTATTTAAATATTATTTGACTCAGTTTAATTAGTTATAATTCTCTATCAATCAATTATTTTATTATATTAGTTACAATGTATTTTTTTTCTACATTTTTTAACTTATGCACGAATTCTTTTACTGAAAGGATAACACTAGCTTATGTGTCATCATCACATTGAAAATTTTCTCTCTAAACTTTTAGTTCTCATTTATGGAAAGAAATAAGTAATTAAGAGAATAAATCAACAATTAATTCATACTCCGTATTTAATTTATAAAATTCTCATTATATACAAATTACGAGTAGTTTTTATGATAAATCAGAAAAATTGAAAAAAATATAAAAAAAAAATAAAAAATATTTATTTAAATATTATTTGACTTAGTTTAATTAAAAAAAAAAGTAAATAATTAAATATATTAACTAAAATAGTAAATCATTTGACCTCTTTATAAGCCTCTTCATTTTTTCTCACAAAAAAAACTCTTCATTTTTCTCACAAAAAAACTCTTCATTTTATACTAATACTTATAAGTAATACTATCTCCGATTTTTAATGTTTGCCCCATTTGATGAATATATGGGGTGGAGTATTATATTGAAGGGGACAAACATTAAAAAAACGAAGGGAGTAACATATTTTCATGTTAAACACAAAGTTATAATAAATTATTAACATTTTAATTATAATTATTAATTATTAATATTATACATCATGGGATCTATTCTATCAGAAGTACCATTAATTAAAAACCATGCAATTGCATGGGAACTATTCTAGTGACTATATAAATTAGTAATAATAGTAGTCTAATAATAATAGGAAAGTCTAATAATTACCAAAAGCTAATAATAAAATAAAATAATAAAATATAATCCTAATAAAAACTAAGCTGTCACAGAACCTAAAGCAACTTAAGTTCCATCTTCAATCCCGAGCTGCGTAAGATTGTCAGTTCTCCGACTTCGGTTGGATTTTTTGCTTCCGGATCTTTGTCTCGGGCCAAATCAACTAAAGAATCATGTCGTACTCTAAAATCCTCAAATTCGTTCGTATGATAATCACACGGACATTACACAAATACGACAGAATAACACCAATTTAGTCAACCAAATTACTCATAAATCATCGTTATAACCATGACTAAATACAACCTATCAAGTAATAATAATGTTTGTCGTTTAATAATATATCTATACTTAGAATAACTTTTAATTTATTAAAACATGCAATTAGTTAGGTATATATGCAAATTATTGGGGAGTATATTATAAGTGTGTGTGTAATATCCCTCTTCATTGAGAAGTAACATTTCAAAGCTTCTTATTTCATCGGGATTATTCCACGATGATAACAAATATATCTTATGGTCTCACTTTTAGTTTCTACATTAGGTAGAAACAACGGGTTTGAAAGGTTGATAGTGGCTATAGAATTTAGCTAAATTTAGGTTTAAATTAATGTAGTTTTGAATTTGTGATTGAGTAATTTATACATAATTGTGTGATGGTACTTATACCAAATAAATGTCGACACAAACAAAATTGAATATGTATAGGATAACAATCATATATAATGTGTAATACATGAGTTTCTAGGAGATTTCCTATGTATAGAAGATTTTCTAGTAGAATTGTGAGGTGAATTGAATGCAAATGCCTTTATGCGATCTGGTTCATTACATATATTTATACATGGTATAATTATGTGAGTTATATTTTAATAATACATATGGACATTTATGGATTGAATAATAGTCATATATAATTATATGATATTTTAATAGTGCAATTATATTGTTAAAAATGGATAGTTATCAATGTAATAAATGACTCATATATATATTTAGGTTATAATTTTATTTGAGTTATATTTTAATGATACATGGACATTTATGGATAAGATAACAGCCGTATATAATTACATGATACTTTAATGGTGCAATTATTTTTTTACTAATAATCAATGTATCAATTATTTTTCCTTAATTACATAATTTTGTTGTGTATAACCTTAAGGCATAATTTAGTGATAATTGAATTAATAAGATATTAGAGCGTAGTGGTAGAGAAGAAGAACTACAAACCGGTGGTGAAGGGTTTGATATGCATATAGCACATTTCACCTACTTTTCTTATCCATTTATTTTTTGATTGTGGATAGCACTAGGCTGGAAAAAAAATGTGAGTGAGGGTTAATCTCTTAGTAGTAAGAGGATTGACTAAACATGTAAAAAAGTTCTAAATTACCAATCGAGCTGGCAAATTTTTTTATCAAACGCACTTAAAAAACAAGTTACGAATTACTCCCTCTGTACCACTAAGAGCATGGTTAACCATAGATTGAGATTGAATCCAAAGGGAGGATGGAGTGGAAAATGTCTCACATCCATGGATGGAGCCATCCTCCATGGAATGAATCGTTGGTGAAGGATAGAAAAAAGGAGAGAAGTATGAGTGCATTAATGAGAAATTGTTCTTTATTTTTCTTATTAAAAATATTTATTCTATAAATATATAATACTAGCATTTTCTAACTCTATTAACCACTAGTTCATTTCAATCTAAAGTAACCTTCGATTACTTATTCATATCAATCTTAACATATTTTAAATATTTTTCGGGAAAAAGAAAAGGATAATAATAATAATTACTTTGTATAATATCAATTATAATGATCCGAGATTTCACAAATTCTTTGATTTCTCCAAAATAATTAAATATACACAGTACAAAAAATATGAAATAAAAAATTTTCAAGTCAAAAATTGATTTGTAATTCGTTGCTTTTATTAAAAAAATTATGTTAAAACATTATGAAATATAATACTATGGTAATTTATAAAATAAAATGAAAATTAACGGATAGGGTATCATAAATAAGATGTAATAAGGATAGAAAATTGAATTCATGGGTAAAAAAGTACTCCCTCCGTATCTATATGCATGTTTGTCCGCTTTTAATATAATACTTCACCCATATATTAAAAATTGTGAACAAACATATAGATACGGAGGGAGTATTTTATAAGATAAAGAGAAAATAGAGTAGAAAAAGTGAGGTGGAAGAAGTGGGGTGCTCTATGGAGAAAAATTGTATCCGTTGGCAACCATGGTCTATGTTCTTCCCATTTGTAATCAAATGTGAGAACATAATAATGAAATGGAAAAATCATTTTGGTACGGAGGGAGTAGTGATTATTGCAAGATTTCTTAGCAAGATTTATGGAGAGAGATTTTGTTCCCATCAAATTCAAATTGATGATGTACTAGATAGTTTTTAACTAACGTATGAAAACGGAAGATGATACACTTACACGCGGTGTATGAGAATTTCATACACAGCGACCCGCATCGCGCCACGTGGATGATTAGGCTAGGGTTAAGTTAGTAATTTTACCTCTTTAGTTAATCATTAATCTTAATCTAGTTATGTCAATTATAGAAACTTTTGTATATTGTTTTTATTTTACATTTTTCGATTTCGTGAAATAATCATATAATATTGTTAATATATTTTTGATTCATTTAAAATGTAAAATTAAATTACATTTTGTAGTTTTTCAAAATCTTAATTTATTATTATATATATGAATAACAGGTAAATATATTAAAATAAAAAATTAATAATTAAATTTTTTGAAAATTTTAAAGCAAATTCATGAAAATTTTATTTAAATTTTTTAATACGATTTTTTTAGTATATTAATAATTGAAATATTTCCTACATATATATATAATGTAATTGTCAAAAATAAAAAAAGTATATCCAAAAATTTACTTTATAATTTTCAAAATTTTTAATTAAGCTTCCAGAATATATTCACGCTTTTTATAATTATAAAAAAATTATTATATAAAAATATTTATTATAAATATACGTCCACGTCGTAAAAAGATTATATGAAAATATGTAGAAGATGTATAGAAATATACTGTATAATGGATTGGAATGAAATGGAATATTAATTAAGAATATTCCATATGTTTTCACATTGTAATTACTTTGATTTGTTAACTTTTATATATTTACCTTTTATATAGAGTAATCATATGTTTAATATGTTTAGTAATCATATTATTTATCTTTTCGAAAATTTTAATATATTTACCTTTTCGAAAATTTTAATATGTTTTGAAATGGAGTATTATTTTTCGAAAATTCTATTTATTAATTATTTATTTTAATATATTTACCTTTTATATATTTGCAGAATAATAGATTAAGATTTTAAAAAATTATAAAATATAATCATATTAATTAATTTTACATTTTAAATTAATCAAAAATATATTAACAATATTATATAAATTTTTCAAGAAAACAAAAATAAAAAAACAAATTACAAAAGTTTCCAAAGTTGACTCAACTAAATTAACTAAAAGTGTAAAATTACCAAACTAACCCTCAATTAATCACTCTAGATTAACAAAAAGTTGACACGTGGCGTGATATAATTCGCTGTGTATGAAATTCTTATACACCGCGGGTAAGTGTAGCCTTTTCGTATGAAAACTCAACGTTAGAGTAAAATTGTACCCAATCCTTTTTACTAAAATCTTCTTCCTTTTCTTTTTTGGTATATATATTTTTTAAGATGTTCCTCTTTCAATTTTGATACAAAATATATGGTTAATATTAATCCAACCTTTACTCCACAAAACTACAACCACATATTCTTCTTCCCTAAAATTTTGTACCCAAAACAACATGAAGATCACTCTGAAACGGAGGGAGTACTTTATACAACAACAAAAAAATACTATTTTGATTTAGTAATATAGTCCGTCTGTATTATACTCCCTCCTATCCAATTCATTGTACCATTAACTTTTGGGTTGTCTTCGAGACGCGCCTTTGACCTGTCTTTTCTGATCTCCGTTTATACGCAACTTTTATTTACAAAAATTATTATTATACGAAAGAATTTTTCATTATAAATCTAAAAGTATTAGTTTTGTCTCAGAAAAATATTATTTATTTCATGAAGTTTGACCCTCAAAAAGTAAATGGTTACAATGGATCGGATAGGAGGAAGTAGTATTATAGTGTTATTCAAAAAATACATCAGAGTGGTTTTTGAATTACTTTATAGTTCTCTCACTATTTTGTTTATCTTTAATCAAAATACAAAAAAAATACTTGTTACAAATCATACAAAAGACAAACAAATTGGATATGGAAAGAATCCCCTTATATATTAAAGAAGACACTATGATCAATGATGTGACACAATAACAATCCTCCATTTGGAAATCCAGCTTAATAATCTACTTAACATATAACTAGTTTAGGCCCCGTGCAAATGCACTGCTTATATAGATGATAAGAGAATATTGACGGAAATAAAAATTGATTTAAGTAAAAATTTTAATTGTCAATTGAAATAAACATCGATATAAATTTTAAATGCTACATTAATTTTTATCTATTTAAAAGTTCATCAAATAAACTATTGCATTGAATTTCTTATGATGGATTAACTTATAAACTATTCTGCAGCCCAAGTACTATCCATAATAGTGATTTTAGGTAGGAAAACTGTTAATGAGGATGCGACATGTGTCATTTATTTTTTTATTGGTTTCTCTTTTAGTATATAGAAGATCTTACACAAGACAAGCATAACAGCAAAACTTCTACTTGAAAAGTAGCACCAAGAAGGTTTGAACTCATAGCCTAGGTTGCACGGACACTTCTCCAAACCAACGTGTTGTGTCGGACACACGTGTCGGACACCGACACACGTCGGACAAACGACAATACGCGTCGGACACCTGCAAAATTGTGTCCGTTTTTTTTTAATTTATTTGGACATGTATCGGACACGGTTCGTCATATTTGGAGACATGTCTGACCCGGTTCATAATATTTAGAGACTCATCAGACATACCTAACATTGTTTTATTGAGTTCCGAATTTAATAAATTACAATATTGTAGGTTTATGGTGGTTACTTGATGCTATAAAAACTTATTATAAGATTAAATAACTAACTAACAATTATATTATAGCGGTACAATTGTTTGAATTTCTAAGATTTGATTTTTAACTTCAAATTTATAAGACTGTAATTTTTGGTTTATTATTTTACGATAACTGTGATAGTGTAAGTAACCAAACATATATCTTAGATATAAAAATCTTCAAATTCTCTTTATTTAAATATGTATATTGATTTTTTTTCCTGCCATGTCTTTGTCCTACAAAATTTCGAATGATGTGTCACGTGTCCGATACGTGTCCGTGTCCGTATCGGTGCAACCTAACTCATAGCCTTTATATTAAAACCAAACTCCTTTACCACTACACTAATCTGATTGCTTGAGTCATTCGTGTTTTTAATTAGTTTCCTAATAAATAAGTATTACGGAGTATTCATTTTCTAAAACATATAAATATTAGGGATTTTTATCGCAGGGAAATTATTATTCATTTTTTATTAATTCTTATCTCAATAATGTATAAATATTAGTACTAGTATTCATTTTCTAAAATATATTGGTACATACAAAAGTATACAAAAAAAATCATTTTTAATTATTTTCATAATTTAAATATTAAAATTTCCTTCTTAGGGAGTTTGGATATGACAAAGTTATTTAAGAAAAATTATTAATGTGCTATGGGAATTGTGGTGATGTTGAATGAATAGATGACAAAACTCAATTGTTAATAAATTTAAATTTCCTTATTTCTAGAGTATAATTTCTTTCATTTTCCTTTTTTTGTATGAACGGTGTGAAATGCATATTCTACAAGTAATTATTTCGACATCATATGTCGTTATACTTACGATATCTTATGCATTTATCATACACTATTCGAAATTGGGCGAAATATACCTACATACGTGGGTTGTTTGACTTAGATACAATGGCGGACCCAGGAATTTATGGATTGGGGTGCACAATTTTTTTTTTGCCAACATCTAAAAATCTAAATTTGTAAGAAAAAAAAAGTAAAATAACAAGAAAATAGGAATTAAGTTGAAATTTAAAAATTCGAGTGTCTACAATACGGAAGTAGTAGTACACCGTATTAGTTATTTTAACTATAAAGTAAATTAACAATCATACAAAATTTGAAATTGGCATCGAAAGGAACTAGAAACCCAACATCTAAACTACTCCGTAAAAACTTGAAAATCAAAATCTAGAATTGAGAATGAGGATTTCAAATTGGGATTAGCGATATTAAACTTAGGTAACGCAAGCCCACACCGCGAATCCATGGATACTTGTCCGGGTGTGGTAGTGATGAGATAATTGAGGATAAGAGACTAGGAATGTCGTAGTTAGTTGGAACTTTGAGCTATTGAAGATTTAAAAAAACGCAATTTTGTTTTTTTTTTGAATCCCGAATATGGGACTTATCTCATTGATATAAAATCTGAACAAACAATCGAGGAAACATATTCCGGACCATTATCATCCCAAGAACATCTACCAAAGCTACCTAAAAGATAATGCGCAGTCGCATGGACAGCCCGATTACAATCCCGGGACACAAAAGACCAAACAATATTATCAAAATAAGAGCATAAATCAACAATATCATCCAAAATTGAGAACAAGTTGCTTCTGCCATGAGTATCTTGCTGTAAGCAATTGATCACCAACTTGCAGTCACTTTCCATAATAATGTTTTTGTAGCCCCGCTTCCGTGCCTCTTGCATCCCCATCAAAACAGCATCAGCTTCCACTTCATGTGCCTCCAACTCCCCTCTAACTCTCGAGCAAACACCCCATAACATACCACCGTCCTCCTTCCTTGCTATTGCCCCGCAACTTCTTCCTCCACCATAGACACCGGCATCGCAATTGATTTTAATATATCCTGTCGGTGGTGCTTGCCACACCCTCCGTTCGCCAGTCCGCCCCCTGCCCGCAGCATACCCAGCCCTCCTTGTCCCACCCTCTCGCTCCAACTCCGCTTCAATATCGCACACCCGAGCCACCACCCTGTTCGCCTCAGCCCTCCTACTATCGAAAACCCACTTATTCCTTGCCTCCCACATGGCCCAACACCCAATCATAAACCTCCCTCGCTCCCCTTCCTCCATCTCCCTCCACACATCTTCCACCCACTCCCTCACCCGCTCATGCCCGTTTTCCTTCTTTATCTCCACCCCCTGCCCATCCCAAACCCCAGACCCCCACCCACACCCCTTAACAAGATGGAGACAAGTCTCCACCTCACAAAGACACATAGGACAAATAGCATCCGAGCCAGAAATACGCCGAGCAATATTACCTTTTGTAGGTAGAGCCTCCGAGCACAGTTGCCAGAACAAAACTTTGATTCGAGGGAGCACCCGTGCTTTCCACACCTTCGTCCATAGCCACTTCTCCTTAGTGTAATCAGAGGGACCATGTTCTCCCATATCATTCCCGGTCAGCATCTTGTACGCGGACTTAACCGAATATATTCCATCCCTCTCCTGACTCCAAAACCACATATCCTCCCTCGCCCGAGAATTTTGCCTCATCCCACATATAATATCTTGCTCAAATGGAAGGAACAAACCTCGGATTTTCGTCATATCCCACGTCCCATCAGGCTTTATAATCTCAGCAACGCGCATATCTTCATTCCCTATCGGACATGGTGAATAAATTAACCCAGAGCCACTGTTTTGCAACCACGCCTCACCCCACACCCGAGTACTCAAACCATTCCCAATTCTGCGCCGAATACCACCCTTCACTACCTCCTTTGCCTCCCATATTCCTCTCCAAATGTAACTCGGATTGTTCCCCAGATTCGATTGAAGGTAAGACCCATTCCTGTAGTACTTAGCTTGAAGTACTCTGGCGAGAAAGCACCCCGGGTCAGTCATCAACCTCCAAGCATGCTTTCCCAAAAGAGCCATATTAAACTTATGGAAATCCCTAAAACCCAATCCACCCATCACCTTCGGTCTACATAGATTCTGCCACGCCACCCACGAGATTTTCCTCCTTCCACTCTTCTTTCCCCACCAAAAGCTCGAAATAAGGGATCGGAGCTCGTCACAGAAATTAACGGGTAGCTTAAAAACACTCATAACATAAGTAGAAATCGATTGGGCCACAGCCTTAATCATCACCTCTCTACCCGCTTTTGATAAAAGCATTCCTTTCCACCCGTTAAGCTTCTTAATGATTTTCTGCCGTAATATCCTCGTTACCTCCATTTTCGACCTGCCCACCGTCATTGGAATCCCCAGATACTTTCCTGGCTCCTCAACCTTCCTAACCCCCATTTCCCTCGCCACACCCTCCCTAACCCCTTGCCTCGTGCCATGGCTGAACGACATAGTCGTTTTGTCCAGATTGACAAGCTGTCCAGAGGCCGATTCATAGCTACGTAACACCTCCTTAAGTGCCCTGGCCTCCTCCACTCGAGCTCCACAAAAAACAAGGCTATCGTCTGCGAAAAAAAGATGGGAAATAGTCGGGGCCCCATTGGCGATTCTTAGCCCATAAATCGTCCTAGCATCGACCGCCTTCCTGATTTGGTGGGACAACACTTCTGCACATAATATGAACAAATACGGAGATAATGGATCACCCTGTCGCAAACCCCTTCTCGGTCTAAATTCCTGAGATGGCTGTCCATTAATAAGCACTTCAAACGTAACTGTCGAGACACAATGCATAACCCGGTTCACCCTCCCCTCCTCGAACCCCATCCATCTCAACACACGTTCCAAGAAAGCCCACTCCACCCTATCATATGCTTTCGCCATGTCTAACTTAACAGCCATATACCCCTCCTCAGCTCTCATATTTTTCATGTGGTGAAAAGCTTCAAAGGCTACCAAAATATTATCCGTAATTTGGCGTCCGGGAGTAAATGCACTCTGGTTTTCCGAAATAATATCACCAAGAAAAATCTTTAGACAATTGGCTAAAACTTTCGAAACAAGCTTATAAATTACATTACATAAACTTATAGGCCTGAAATCACCCATTTGGCTCGGATTTTTTACCTTCGGAATGAGAACAATAAAGGTCCGATTACACCCGCGTGGCAAAGGAGCCCCTCGAAGTACCTCCAGCACCTTCTCCGTCACAAAAGGCCCTACCACATGCCAATATGTTTGGTAAAAAAGAGCGTTCATCCCATCAGGACCGGGGGCTTTCGTCGGATGCATTTGTTCTAACGCAGTCCAAACCTCAGCCTCATTGTAATCACGAATCAGGTGAGCATTCATCTCAGTTGTTACTCTTCCCTCCATTCCTTCCAGCAAATGATCGAACTCCCGCGGCTGACTCGAATCAAACAGTGTTTCGAAATATGAGCGCGCCACACTTTCAACTTGAGAGTAACCCTCTCGCACCACCCCATCTCCATCCCTCAGCTTCGAAATATTGTTATTACGTCTCCTAATCATAGCTTTCTTATGAAAATATCTTGTATTGCAATCACCTTCTCTAAGCCAATTCGCACGAGATCGCTGTTTCCAAAAAATCTCCTCACTACGCATAAGATCCGCCAGCTCCTTTAATTTACGACACGCCTCCGTTCGTTCACGTTCCTTCCACTTCGCTCCTAATTCTCCAACTGTTCAAGTCTTCGTCGCTTCCTATTGATATCTCTAAGTAATTTCCCAATACTCACCCCCTTCCAACGCAGCAAAGCCTCACCGCACTCACGTAATCGGTCCAGGATATCCTCTCCTCCCCTGTTCCACACCCTCCCTACTGTCTCCTCACACCCATCTTCTCCAACCCATACTTGTTCGAACCGAAATAATTTCCTTCCCCTACCCGTCTCCGTACCTGGTTCAAGAAAAAGATGAATCGGCGCATGATCCGACCACTCCCTTGTAAGGTGTGCCAATTTAGCTCTCGGGAAAAGGTCAAGCCATGCGTCATTCGCCAGCGCACGATCTAACCTGCATTGACGATTCATCAGCTCAGCCTGCCCATTATCGTAAGTAAATTCGTACCCTTCAAACGCTACATCTCTCAACCCACAATCATCCACAGCCTCCCGAAAATTGTTCATTTGCCACTGAGCCCGGACCCCTCCTTTCATCTCATGAGCATACAAAATCTCGTTAAAATCTCCCAAACAGACCCATGGCCCTTCATACTCCTCATTCAGCAAGCGAAGCAACTCCCAAGACAGATGTAGTTCAAAAAAAAACGCAATTGAAAAGTAGGCAATAGAGTTTTGGAACTAGATAGGGTAAAATTAATAGTGGGATGGAAAAAATAAATAGAGAGTGCGGTTAGTTGGAATCGAACCAGCACTAACTGCACAAATGTTTCAGTCTTTACCTGTGCGCCACATGCTTACTCTTATTTAATTCGTGCGCGCAATTAGTATACTATCTTTACTTTCAGTATTTCAATTAAAAAAAAAGAAATCGAAGGGTGCGCACCCCTAGATCCGCCCCTACTTAGATATTGAACACACGGTAATAATTGTCTATGTCAATATTCATTTTTTTACATTATTTACAACCAATATCGTCTTTCAGTTCATCCTCATATGGATTTTGATTTGCCTTTTTTATGCAAAAAAAAAAAAACGCTTCAACCCCATGAATTTTCACGGGTATTACACTATTTCTCTAAATTCAATAATTTCACAAATGTACCATGCAACAAAGTCTTTATGTTATACTGTTTATTAATTATCTTCGATATCTTCTAATGACAATGAAAACGTCTCAACCTCGTGAATTTTCACGGATTAGTACACTAGTAATGTGTAAAACACGTCATTCCCATGAGGATTTTTTTCGAACATGTATCCAGGGAGTACATGTTGAGTGTCTAAGTAAGTTAAGTTATCACATAAATATATCATGGGACACATGTTAAAAACTCTTATAAATCTTAGATTCACCTCTAAACTTGTGACCCGTATCTGATTGACCCAACCCTTATAGTCAATCCGTCCAATCCATTTGAATATTTGATAGATTTACATCTAAAAGAATAAGTGTCAATTTATGCTAGGTAATATTTTAGGCTGGAAATTTTGACCGAGATAAAAAGAGTAATAATGCATGCTTCAAATTTTGTAGGCTATCCAACGTGAAATCGCAAAGGCGAAGGCTGAGCTAGAGAGTGTGACATCTGAAATAAGGTTGGGTTTCTAGGATCCAGCTATTTACCTCATCTCTCTTATTCATGTAAATTTAGAATATTTTCAGTATACGCATAATTCATAAGAAATAAATAAATACGGAGTAAAAAAGAGATCGACGCTCGGACGGTAATAACATTCCTAGCAAACTACTAAAAATTATCATCAATTCTTGTATTTTCGTGTTGCAACGAAGAATTTAAAGTCATACTATGTAATTTACGTGACTTGATTGTTAACTAAGACCAGTGTTGTTAAAATGTGTTGCGATGACTGTTTCGTGCCTGTTTTTTTTGTTTTTTCAGTACTATGATTATTTTTATTATTTTTTATGAAAAGAACTTGCATTAATAACGAAATAAATTACAAGAAGTCGGTGGGTAGCCGAAATACTATCTAGGTCCCCACTTCCCGGTCGATAGCAAAACTAATTCTAGAAAAGCTCCCATTCTATGTTTTTTTAATTATTATTATTATTATTATTTATTTTATTCTAATAAGTTATTATTATTATTATTATTATTAATTATTATGAAATGGAATTGGTTTCATGGTTTGTGAATATAGTAAGAAATACAAACCCAATCTGGATTCAGTAATGACAATTGAAGAAGCAACCATCTCTGAAGCAACTCTTGAGGATACCCTTGCTAGAGTCCAACAAAGAATGGTACTTTACTTTCTATATATAATTCCAAATGATTTTATTTTGGCCCTAAAAATGTTAGCTCTCTTTCAATAAAATAAGCACTCATTTAATGTAACCATATGACAAATGAAGGATATTTTAGACAGTATTGCTTTTATAATGAATATAAAGAGTTTGTTTTATTTTCTGGAGTTTTTTTTCATAAGCTCCTTTTTACAACCTTCTTCCTAGTGGCGTAGTTAACTAATCTTTACCGTTATTTCAAGAAATATGAATAGAAATTTTTAAAGACACGAGTAAGCATAAATTATCTAACAGAATGAATTTCATTCGAAACCCATGCAGTAGTCTTGAAACTTCTCGTGTCTTTAAAGTTTTATTACCTACTATATTAGCAATCAAATATTAATGTGACTTGATCATCAATGTTCTCAATGGTTCATTTGTTTGTGGAAGCAGAAGCAGCTATCAGAAAATCATGACAAAGATGCATCTCAATCTTCCGGTTACAAGGTACGAATTGAATGAATTGAACTACAGGAGTACTTGTCATCCACCGACTTCCTATGTTGCTCATAGCACAACACAATCTATTTAGTCATCCTATGAATGAATTTATTGAGTCTAATGTAATTAATACCGGCCTGTATACATACATACATACATATATATATACTTAAAGATTGGAGGAGGCGAAGCTCATTCAGGCGAGCCTGTGGACCAACTGGGTGAAAACTACGACAACCACCACGATGACCATGACCAAGACCAAATTCGTACTCAGTCTTCTCCACCATACAGGTTCCAATCTGCTAACCGAAACTTTTGTAGTACAGTATGAATCAGACAAACTTCTGCGAGGATTTGATATTTTGTTATATGATCTAACAAGATTGGTTCGTTTGGTGACAGCACCCAAGTTACAGTTAAGGAGCGAGCGACACACCAAAATCCATTCTCAGAGATGGTTAGCCCTTATCCTCAGCAGGGAATGTCATTTTCCAGTCTCCTGATGTCTGCTGATGTACCCGAAACTTTGTCTCCAATTAGGGTATGTCTCAGAACTTGAGCCTATTGAGATATTCATACTTTCATATTTTATGTGTGTGTATGTACGTATGTATGTATATATATATATATGTATATATATATATATATATGTATATATATATATATATATGTATATATATATATATATATATATATATATATATATATATATATATATATATATATATATATATATATATATATATATATATATATATATATATATATATATATATATATATATATATATATATATATATATATATATATATATATATATATATATATATATAGAAAAGTAGGATGGTGAAATTGATGGCTTTGATTAGATTAAAAAAAAAGGGGAAAGGGTTGCCTGACAGCAGCAGCAGTGATGAGTTGTCTTCTGCCTTACTATCAATCACACTAAAACTCTCTCACTACAATTCAAACCACTCCCTCTCATTCATATTAAACACCCCATTTATTTTCTATACAATTTAATCAAATCACTCCCTCTCTAAAATTCAATTAATACTCTTCTTTGACAAACTTTTTCAATTCTTCAACCTTCATTCATTTTCATCTTCATCTTCAACATCTCCATCTTCAAACTTCATTCATCTCACAAAAAAGAACAACTTCATCTTCAAGCTTCATTCATCCAACAAAAAAAAAGAATTTCTTCATCTTCAAGCTTCGTTCATCCAAAAAAAGAACAACTTCATCTTCCAACTTCATTCATCCAACAAAAAACCATTCTAATTAACACTCCCTCCGTCCCAGAAAGATTGTCCCATGAACTTTAGCTCACAAATTAAGGAAATGGTGTGATGATTGAGTATATAGGTAATGATGACCCCTTTATAGGGTGAGTCATAATGTTGGGTGAGGTGGTGTGAGTTAATGGAATGGCAAAATGGTAAATACTTTAACTTAGTAGGGACAAAGTTGTAAAAAGAGATAGACTTAAAAGGAAAGTTGAGAAATGGGACATTCTTTAAGAACCTACCCAAAAAAGAATACGGGACAATCTTAGTGGGACGGAGGGAGTATGTTCTAGTTGGAAATATTATTTTGATTGATTCTAAAAACATTCTATTTTAAAAAAAAGAACAACTCATTTAGTGCGTAATGTTCTTGCAGAATTGCAAGGTCACAAAAAAAATGAATGGACGACAAAAAAATGAAGGTTGAATATGGATGAATGGACGACTGTGACTTGCCACAGTAACGACATTCTAAAAAAAATGAAAGTATTAATCACATACAAAAGTATTTAAACATTCATTAAATATTCAACTTCCATTCATGTTGATTTATTTTATAGTTGATTTCATTATTGTAAGGAGCGTGACTATACAACATTAGGAGTGTGACTATACATCATGGCGAGTGTGACTATACAAATACGACCACTTTTGGCTACAAACCAATTGGTGCACAGCTGCGTGGTTTTTAAAGGTGAAGTATAGACCTCGCGTGATTATGAAACCAGAAAATAACGATGAAAATATATTTACATTAGAAAAAGTCCATCCTTTACACATAGTACGTCAAACATAAAAACATTATAACCCAGCAAACATCCTTTACATATAGTACGCCTATCCTAAAGCAAACATTTTATCCTATACAAACACTCAAGAGCTTAACAGTTGTCTTCGGTACGTGCGCAACAATACGTTGTCCAATTATGTGGTCGGTCGCTGTATCTTCCACGACCTTCTTCTTCCCACCGCCCCTTTTACCAACATTCCTCTTTCCACCAGCCATTTCACTGCGACAAAACACACAATCAATCTAAATCACACAATGAATATGATTATACAACTGAATATGTGACTACAATGACTATACAACTGCGTGATTGTACAACATAATCAGTGTGATCCTACAACATAATGACTGTGATCCTACAACATAATGAGTGTAAATATGCAGCATACTGACTGTGATCGTCTTACAACATAACGAGTGTGACTATACAACTTAAACTGTGTGACTATACAACCTAATCTCTGTAACTATACAGCTGAATTATACTTATTTATACTTCAATCATCATTAGCAAAGATGATTATACACACTAATCACTGCAAGAATTTGTGTGATTCTACAATACAATAAATGTGACTATACAATATCAAGTATTTGACTATACAACCTAAAGTGTGTGACTACAAAACTAAAACCGTAAAATGGAAAATAAAAGACATTTAGTTCATTATACTTCAATCATCATTAGCAAAGTCACATTCATAATTAGAAAGATGATTATACCTATAAATCAGGGCAAATTATTTAAACATCCATTAAATATTCAACCTCCATTCATCCATATTCAACGTTCATTTTTCTTTGTGGATAATGAAGATAAATAATTTTATAAATACCAAAAAAAAGGGATGAAAAATAAAACAAGCATGAAGATGATTAATTATTTTAAAGATGTTTTAAAAAGATAAAAACAAATACCTGAAAATCATCGAGGTTCGGAAGTAGGGGTTTAAGGAACGTGGAATCTTGAACGTAGATAAAAACAAATACCTGAAAATAGTCACACACTTTATTAAAGTAACTTTAAAAAAACGAAAATATCTAAACACTCATTAAATATTCAACCTTCATTCATCCATATTCAACCTTCATTGTTTTTGGATAATGAAGATAAATAATTTTATAAATATCACAAAAAAAGGTATGAAAAATAAAACAAGCACGAAGATGAAGATGATTAAACGCATGATACCTTAATCCCAAGGTATTCTACAGCTGCGTGATTCTACAACATAACGAGTGTGACTATACAACATAATGAGTGTGACTATACAACTGAATATGTGACTACAATGAGTGTATAGTTGCGTGATTCTACAACATAATGAGTGTGACTATACAACTGAAAGTAGGGGTGTGCAAAATCCGGGTCGGACCGGAAAAATGGACCGTACCGGACCGGAATCTACCGGACCGGACCCGGAATAAAAAATTCCGGTCCGGGTTCCAGTCCATCATTTTGGGCGATTCCGAGTTCCGGTCCGGTCCGGTCCTGACCCGGTTTTTTCCGGTCCGGACCGGTTTGGACCGGAAAGACCGGAATTATGCTTATTTCTTAAAAATTCCGGTCTAACCGGTCCAAACCGGTCCAACCGGTCCACCCGGTCCGGAATTTTGGACCGGAATTTCAAAAAAAAATTGAAAATTCCGGGTCAACCGGTCCAACTGGTCCGGTCCGGTCTTGGACCGGATTTTTTCCGATCCGGTCCAAAATTTTGAGATTCCAGTCCGTGTCCGGTCCGGATTTTTTTTTTTAAAATTCCGGTTTCGGGTCCAACTGGGTCCGGTCCGGGTCGGTCCGGGTTGGACCCGATGCACAGCCCTAACTGAAAGTGTGTGACCTTGCAATTCTGCAAGAACATTACGCACAAAATGACTTGTTCATCTTCATCTTCATCTTCAACATCTCCATCTTCAAGCTTCATTCATCCCACAAAAAAAGAACAACTTCATCTTCAAACTTCATCTTGAAGATGAAGTTGTTCTGTTTTTTTTTGTGGATAATGAAGATGAATAATTTTATGAATACAAAAAAAGTATGAAAAATAAAAGAAGCATGAATATGAAGATGATCGAAGTTTATGTATAAACATACTTTGGTATGATGATCGGAGTTATTGACGGAGTATGTTGTGTTAAAAATGAAGTATGATCAGAGTTGTTGACGAAGTATTGTCGGAGTTATTAATGGAGCTTATTTGACGGGATTTTGTTAGAGAGAGATGAATTGAATTGAGGAAATGAATTGAAAATGAGTGGATTGGGAAGGGTAATAGGCGGGAGAGTAGAGGAGAGAAGTAATGCAGTGATTGATTTGAGGGAATGTTCGACAGCCTTAATGACATATTTGAATTCGTCGTATAATTTAATGGCTGAGTAACATATTTTTTGGTAAAAAAAATCTCATCTGGTGACGGAAACGGAAACATATAATTTTAGTGTACCTAATACTCGTTTCAGTGTATCTAATTTTTTTGATGTACCTTATTGGAATTTCAGTGTACCTAAACTACATTTCAGTGTACCTTTTCAATTTTTCGTGAATAAATCTTAACATTTTTAATAAAATATGATCAGTTATGCCTAATAAACTATTTGAATAAATGAAGCTAAGGGTAAATTAATCATCTAAATTTTCGAAAAACAAAATTAATTGAGTTTTTATTAAGGTTCTCACGATTCTCAGCAAGTGGTGGTTCTCACCGGATCTGTGTGTGCGTGTGTGCGTGTGTGCGTGTGTGTGTGTGTATATATATACATAGAGAGAGAGAGAGAGAAGAGAGAGAGAGAGAGAGAGAGAGATGTTCTCATAAGGTCAAAATCTCTTATAAGTTCATAAGTTCTAGTGTTAAAGTTACACAAAAAGTGCTTAAAGTTACACGAGATGAGTGATAAAGTTGCACTTTATCACTTGAAGTGTTAAAAATGCTGAATGTTATAGTTAAATATCAATTTTGAACAAATACAACTTAATCGTATGTCATCTATAACTTTAATATGGACTTAATTACATTTGGTGAACTTACTTGATCTCTTTTTTTTCTCTCTCTCTCTCTCTCCACACACACACACAGGTTCTCATAAGGTCAAAAACTTTTAAAAGTTCATAAGTTTCAGTGTTAAAGTTATACAAAAAGTGTTTAAAGTTACATGAGATGAGTGATAAAGTTGCACTTTATCACTTAAAGTGATAAAAGTGCATAAATGCAACTTTATCGTACGTCATCTGTAACTTTAATATAGACTTAATTACATACGGTGAACTTACTTGATCTCCTCTCTCTCTCTCTCTCTCTCTCTCTCTCTCCCCATATATATATATATATCACGTCCTCAGGCGACCATGCCTTTTGTCAACAATATTTGATACTGACGGAATTTTTGGATGACTTCACTGGCTCTACGAGCCCGCCATCTTTTATTTATTAAACGAACAACCAATATAGTGTAAGTGCCATCAACAAATAGTATAAATTTGGTATACGTTGATGTCGTGATGACATCACCTTGAAAAAACTACTCTTTTGATATTTTGGTTGAATAATTGTCCATCAAATAGAATAGTTATGTTCTAAAACTTGTCATTATCTCATAAATAAACGGTGTGAAACAAACTGCTCTTTGATATTTTGGCTGAAAAACTACCCCATCAAATAGAATAGTTATCTTCTAAAACCTGTCATATCTCATAAAAAAATGGTTTGAAACAAAATGCCCGATTTCCCCCTTTTCATTCAAAAACCCTCATTTTCCCTTCCATCCTCTCTCGATCGCTCTACTAGACAGCCATGTATACCTTTCACACTAATTTTTAAGCAATATGAAAATTGACTATGGTTAGAACTATGAAACCCCAGAAATTAAAACATTAAGTTGAGACGAAATACTTCTCACTCTTAATCAAGTTCTTTTGTTTTGGGAATCAGTTTCTTTTTTCTTCAGTTTGTTGATTCAACATTATCATCCGTGATTTAGTGAGCGATCAGTTTCATTAATGCATGTAGTTTTTTGATGTCATGATTTAACTGAAAAATTATGTTTTTTTTTCATCTACAAAAATTAGACCTATCAAACGGGTCGGGACGGTCGGATTTCGGGTTTGGGTAAAATACGGGTCAGGTGTATTATAGGTTTGGAAAATACGGGTTTTTTATGGGTTTCGGGTCAGATTTTGTTTCAAATCTGAGTTATTAACGCATTATGAAAACTTTAATTGTCTTTATTTTTTTATCATAAATTCATTTTTATTCTTAATTTTCTATATAATCTAATTTAATACTCCGTATATGATATTAGTAATAATAAATATGTTTTATTTAATATACTTTTAATATACATTGATATTACATTTCTGTAGAAAGTACTCGTATTGTTATTTAAAAATTGTTACACGTTATGACAAACCTTGATTCGATTTATTGATTTTTTATCATTATAATAATATTTTGATAAAAATATGATTTAAAACATTTATAAGAATTTTATTTCTTGAAATTTTGAAAATAAATAAATATTTTTTACTATTTTTGAGAATTTTTTGTCTATAATATTAATAAATTTTTAATTTACCTATTTTTAAGTCGGGTTACAGGTCTGACGGGTTTGTCTCAGAATATTCGGGTCATTATCGGGTCGAGTCACTTTCGGGTTTAGGTAATTTGCAGACATGTTTCTTTGGTTTTTTCGGGCAGTTTTCGGACGGATTTTCGGGGCGGGTCATTTTTTGATAGGTTTGGTTGCATTACATTTTTTAACATGAACACGTACTCTTATGTTAGAGCTTTATCATTCTATGTAAATGTTTAGGTAACATTGTGTAAAATATGACGAATATATTAATATTTAATAAGCATCTATGCAAAATTTGCATTGGTTAACACTAGTCTTATAGAATTCGAATTTGCATAACCTGAATGACATGCATAAATTGACGAAAAAATAACAGGAAACAGTCCGCCAGGCTCGTTCACTGCCATTATTACTGTCATCTCAACCACTTGAGCAGAATAGCATAAACTCTTTCCATCAAAACCAATGCAATTTTTTGCAAGAAACTCACAACATCTATCAGTAAGATCATGATTCTTCCTCAATCATCTAGATTGCATAAATTTTAAACCTTCAATCAGTTCAGTTATTGTTTTACTTTATATTTGTGTATGTTCAAAAATTTTCACAGAAATGGTCATATACCAGAAGCCGCGCAATCATCAAACCTAAATGGGAGAACTTACAGGAATCCAAATGGATATTTTTTGCCAAATGAGACTCTACCGATCCAAGATTTTCAGCTCTCTACAAACCCATTTCAGGTACAACCCTCAAATACAGTTGCTGTTTCTCCACCAATGCTTTATCAAATACTAGTAAAGCGTGCCTTAATGATTTTCTTATGTTTCCTTAACCCGGTTAATTATGTTATACTAAGATCTAATTTAACTATCGCAAAGAAATAATTCACGATTGAATGAGATGATAACCACACCTGAGAATGTGGCTGCGGACATAAGAAGAGATGTGAAGATGAGGTTGCAGGTATTGATGCCTGGATACGTCCTGGGATGGTAGCCTATTCATCATAGTTGTCTTGTGTTTTGATCTTGTCTTATATTTGCTGTGAAGGTAGGAAGCTGTTTCCTATCCTTATTATGAATCTCTTTGAAGCTTGTTGAACTGTATTGGTGTGATCATACAGAGATCTATATTGTTTTTTATATATAATCACATTTTATCAAAAAAAAAAGTTTTAACTTAACTACGCCATTTGCTTAATTATGGCTAGCCACAAATGCAGCTAGGGGAAAGTAGCAGGATGACGCCTTTCAACATTCGTCAATGGCCTAATCAGATAGCTTTGCAGCGAAATCCATCTTTATTTGGGTACCCTTCTTTGTTGTAATGATGAAATCATTAAGGTTGACGATAAATTCTTTCATTTAAATTAATCTTGTACCATTTTCAGGCAAAGAGGTGGCTATGAAGACATGTTAACTTCGGGTTCTGATACGAACCACATTTCTCTTCAAGATTCAGGGTCATCAACAGTAGCAGCTTGCTTCAGACCACTGAATCTTCAAACGAATCATAAGGTATTCATTCCATTATAATTTTTCTCGTAAATTGTTCAGATCAAGCAAGTGAATTACTCCATAACGACGTATTTTAATTTATTTTGTTCTTTATTGTTAAAATCAGTCAGTAATGGGAGATAGTAGTGTGGGGCCTAATCTTGCTCTTAATTTACAAGGGCCCTTGTCCAACACCATCCAAGTTAGTCAACTAATCCCTTGTAAGCAGGGTAAATTTTCATGTTCATTCCATGTAATCAAAATTCTGACTTAATTACATGCAAATCAATTACAGCAAGGATTACTAGGAAACCAAATGCATCTTGAGGCAGTTGGATCACCAGAGGCTTTAAACAAGGTCTACTTCTGAATTCATACAAATCAGTTGGACAAAACAAATCTAATCCTAAAACTAGCTAACGACCCAATGAGGAAATGAACAGCTATGTGCCTAAAAATAGACCTGCAGTAGCTAAAAGATGTGGTGGGAAAATATAGTACGGAGTAATATTCATATTATCGATACAATACTGTTTAGTCGTCATATTTTTACCTAATAGCATAACAGATAATTGGTGACAAACATCAGCTGATAAATAGATCACATTATCTACAGAGAAAATCACCATGGGCTAATCAGAATGATATGGCACTAGGACTGCCAAATAACCAGAACATGCATCCAGGACTGAGGTAAAAACTTGATTTCCAAAAATCTAATATTTATGGGTAATTTGAATCATCATGAATGTATTTTATACATATATGTGCTGTTTTTTACAGGCCTACAACAAATGCAGTTTATAGCTCTACATATGAGATGATGGGTTTACCTATTGATCCTCATTTTAGAATTCTGGAGGAGCTTAGGAAAAGAGGTAGACATTTATATCTTTTGGTTGTCTTCAGATTGTATAGTTCCTCTATGTAACTAAACTTGTCGAAGAACATTCCTTTTCTTGTGCAGATGATCATGGTGTCAACAATCAACAACAACCAAATCAGTGAAAAACATCATTCATGATTCATCATTTCTTGAATCAATGGACCCTTTTTAATAATGATTCATGTTAGTCGACCCACCATCACAATTATCAACCATTTAAAAGGGTTTTAACAGTTTGTTTAGCAATGTACTACATGATTATACTTTCATATACTTTTTTTCCTTCAAAAATAAACTTAAATGCATACGCTAATACACTTAAATTCGGAATTGCGAGATATAATAGGAATAAGATCATAATGGCATAATCTCAATTTTTTTTCAGTTTACAATTTCTCGTATTTATATTTTTCGCTTTTGAGATTGATGCTCAAGCAATGTGGATTACCAAAAGTCTTATCTCCTTGATGCTTTTTTGTGGACATGACATAGGTCCACCCCGACGCGGCCACGCGCGGGTTTGGGGAGGCGAATGAATCTCCATATGAGATGGGTCGAATTGAAATTTAAATCAAAGTGGAGTCGCCACCGAACTTTGTGGGAGTTTGGGCCCGTTCGAACCCACTCTATATCTTAGTGGGCTATGCACAAAGAATGGCCCATTCGGATGTCGGAGTTTATTGGCCTCGTCCCTTTGCACTTGATACCGATACTGACGTTATCGGATACCGTGTATTGAATGACTCTCGTGCGCCAACGGTTTCGGACATCCGGAAACCGAGGTTCTGAGTAAGGGGTGAGGGTACGTGTTGGAAAGTTCACAAAGAACATCCAACCCCGCCCGCACATTAGCGGCCTCTACTAAGATATCGTTTGACTCTCTAATACGCACGTTAGTAGAACGATGAAAATGATATGCAAACAACGTTTTGGCTAAACATGCGAATATTTGAATGGGTTGCTAAGTTGATTTAATGCATCCAATACTAACGTCAAAGTTATATTTAGCATGCGAGTTGATGTTAGTACAATAAAATAAACAACGGAAAATAAATCGACAAAAATAGAAACACACATGTTAGCCACGATTATAACGATAATAACGGTTTGCAAATGATATAGAATGATGTAAATAACATGATGCATGATTTTTAGAAAATAGTAAATCACGTGATAGACTTGACACGTATTGACCGAAGTCATAAAAAATATTACCGAGGCTCGGAAGGTGTTTTGGGACTCACGGTTTTGTCGTGATAAAGGCCACTCGATTGATTCATTGAGGGACTCGATCGAGTGGACCTCGGAAAAGGATTATGCCCAGAATTTGAGGTGATACTCGACTGAGTCACTAAGAGACTCGACCGAGTAGGTCGCCACTCGATCGAGTCATTGCGAGACTCGACCGAGTGGTCCTCAAAAAACCATTCTGCCTTGGTTTTGGGGTGCCACTCGATCGAGTGGGCTAGGCACTCGATCGAGTGCCCCCTGTACGAACTATAGTTCGTTTTGCAATTTGTATTGATTTCGAAATTGCTTTTTGATTTTGGGAAATTGATGAATCGGGCAAAAAATATTGTATGATTTATGCTCGATTCGCACTTTGATACTCACAGTATCCGATATTCGATTACTGAACCGATATCGAATATTTAGAGCGAAACCTAAAAAAAATATGTTTGTAAATCGATTTAAATCAACTGACACGAAATAGGTTATCTCCGCGTTTATAGTGTCGAGACTAATTCTTTCGAATTATGTGATCACTATTTTTAGCATCAATGAATTCGTATCGGTTAGATTTATTTGATTAATTCATTTGGATACGACATCCAATCACTGAATTGGTATCGAATCTAAAGAATAACTCTTTATGATTACTTGAATTCAAAAGAGACTTGATTTAATTCCCTCAGCATCCCGACATCATAATAAATCCTTGCGGATTGTGTGATGTCGGATCCGCGTCAACGGGTTTCGACTCAACTAAAAAAAGTGCTTGACTTGAAAATAGTTTTGTTGTATGCGATGAATGATGAGGATGACGCGACAAGAAGAAAAAAATGACTTTGTTGATGTTGACTCGCTTCAACAATCAAGCGTTCGGGGTGTCGGGATAAGCGACCGACAACGTCGGGTGAATCACTCTTGTATATTCGGATTTCCTTATCCCGTCATTACTCCCGCTCGACACGAATTAGCGAGTATTTTAATCCTTTTAGACTAATAATATTATCGATATTATAGACGCGACGATAGAATAAAAAAAACAAAAAAAAAACAACGACGACGGACGAAAAGGGACGGACGACGCGAGGAGGAAAAGGAGAAGAGAAAAGAACGGGATTTTGCACCCTCAACCTACATGTTTCTTAGTCTTGGATAGAACTCGTTAGTTATGGCTTTAGCACGGGAGTATCTAGGTTTACGTAAGTTGAGTTATGGTGGTTTAGAGTTTTGCTAGATGCTAGGGTTGTAGGTAGTAATTAGGATGTTTTAGGGTTGAACAGGGTTGTAAAAAAGGGTGAAGAAAAAGATCCCTAAAAGTGTTGCAAAGGAGGTGTATATAGGCAAAGGCCAACCTCCCCGTCTGGGGTTACTCGACCGAGTAACCTGCTGACTCGGTCGAGTGGCCCAAGCAACCGCAGTCGGGCCTGTTTAAGGGCCCACTCGATCGAGTGGGTCAGCAGAAGCGCAAGGGTCCGGTTTTTTGGACCTTGAGTTGGGTATTTTTTTGGGTCTTGTATTTGGGCTGGACTTTCGATGTTTGAGTGACTATTTTTTGTGTGTCGGAATGGCTTTGACCGGGGTTTGACCCAATCGCTAAAAGTCGGTTTGACCCAAATTAGTCTTATTTGGTTGGAAATGACCCACTGGGCCTGAATTTAAGGTTAGTTTTGTGAGATTTGTACTCCGTAAAAACCCCAAGCCAGAAACTAATGGTTTCGAGCCCATATCCGAGCGCGTAGAAACACATTTGCCTCCGATCATCATCGGGTATTTTTTGGAAACTGCTATAGACACCTAGCAGCCAAATGTGAGTGTCTACAATTTTACACACTAAATGGGTAGATGGTAAGTTCCAACGTCAATGTTATATTCTTTTTTTGGTAATTGGTAAGTATATTATATAGAGTAGCCATTTACAATAACATACACCGTCAGAAAAGAAAAAGCAGGACACACCTTCCTAAGAACCAAAGAAACTGTAAACAACTTATATCCTAGCTCATAAGACTATCAGTCCACTGTTTATCCTTCAGAGTAAGATTGCATATACCTCTATCTCTGATAAACAGTCTAAATTCCTCAATTATGATGCTAGCCGTTAGTTCATGCCTGAGTAAAACACCACCAATTCTAAACAGATTACACTGACGCCAAACATGATATAGAGTAGTGTGGGCGCCGTCACCCGCTCGTCGCGCGCATCCGTGTGGACTGTCGCGGCAGCCACCCAGACGACCCCTCAGAACACTGTCTGGTCCAGTCCGATCCCGCGTTCGGAGCAAAGTGTTGGACCTCGATTTGGTTGACGATTTGAAAATGTATGGGCGCATCTATGTTTCTCTTGAATCGATCGAGATGTGGTTGTAAATGTTTAAAAGCCGATTCATTTGGTCTGGCGACTGTTTTAGTGAACCGAATACGTTGCCGATTTGTTGAGTCGTCACCGAGTAATTTTGGGATACTTAGAAACCGTTCAAGTCAACTTTAATCCTTAGTCAACTCAAAGCTGAGTGACATGGAGACCTAAAGATAAAGACTTGTACCTTAAGCACTCTATGCCTAGAATGACTCTCATTGCCAATGGTTTCGGACATCCGAAAACCGTAGATTCTTTGTGTAATAACCGCAATTTATACAAAAGTCAAACCCGAGTCAAGGTAAGTCAAACCGAGTGTCTCATTCTATACCAAACCTTTTTCCGAGCCCAATTATTATGACCCTAATAATATCAATATCAATATCAATAGCAATAGTATAATAACAATATAAAAATAATAATCAAATAGTAATAATAATATAATAATAGTAGCAATAAAGAAGTGAAGTACGTTTTACGTATAACCTAGGAATTGGTTTCATTCGCGCAGCCTAGCTCCTCCGTTTAATTCATTCGCATCCCCTTCCTCCATCCTTGCATTCCACCATAACCAACTCGCACCTACCATCAACATCTGATCCCACTTTCATCAAGCCCTAATACCACTGCCATATGTGGCCTTCCGTCACCATCATCGAGTTTCTCCGTCGTTAGTGTAGTCGGAGCCATGCTCTTTAGACGCTTTGATCACTGCCCTATTCCCGTGTTTGTGGCTGTGCATAGGGTCCAAGTCATTTTTGACTTAAGGTATGGTTGTGTACTCGTTGTTGTTGTCGTTCTTGTATCGTTGTTGTCTGGATAGCTGTCAGTTTGTTGTTGTTATAATTACGGGTTGTTGTCGTGTAGTTGTTGGTGTCGGGGTGACTATTGGGTGTGGTTCCTGGCGTCTTTGAGCCATTGTTAATATGGTGTGGGGGATGGTGTTGAATGTTGAGTCGCAGATAGTTATTGCTCGGATAGATTCCGGTTTCGGGTCCGGTCACGGTCTCAGTTCAATCCTTACAAGTCGAATTAGCTTTGGCGTGTATTTTTATTACGTAATGTTGTGTGGGTGTACATGAAGATAGCGCTAGTAGATTCTTGGGTCGGTCTCGGTTTATAATTTAATTAGGGTGGTCGGTCTCAGTTTATATTCTAATTAGGTCGGGTCGGTCTCATTTTATAATTTAGATGGGCCGGTGTCGTTCCACTTAATAATTTAGTTAGAACGGTATATCTGTTATTTTATAATTTAACTAAGTTAAGATTGATTATTAACTTAAGTGTGTGTGTATGTATGTATATATATATAAAATATTTTATTAGGATCGGACTTCGTAGAAATTCCGTGGTGATTTGTGCTATCGATGTCTTCGTGATTTGCTGACAAGGTAAGGTTTTCCTTACTTAGAATACGTTAATATTATTATGCATGTACGAGTTACGAGTACGATGTGATATTGTGCTAAAGAGAATAATGTTGAATTATGATGGGAGAATGATTGAAGAATATTAATATATTGGAGTTGGTGAGGCTAGCTTTAGACCTAGCCGAGGCCTCTGATCACGGTCCCCTCCCTGATTTCTCCTCGCGGGTTGTTGAACCTGCGGGGGGTGTGCACACTCGGAATGAAAGGGTTTGTCAGAAAAGTTGAGATAAGATTATTGATTGGTACCGATGTTGGTACTGAGAATATTGAGATGGGAATATTGACTGGTACCGTGATGGTATCGAGAATGTGGAGATGATATTATTGATTGGTACTGATGATGGTACTGAGACGATTGAGACTGGATGTTTTATATTACGTATCTGTGTTGTAATGTTAGCGTGTTCTAACCATTTTCTATGTCAAAATTGTCACCCTATTTTATTGGGAGGCCTGTGGTCATCCAATTGATATTTCCGATCAATTGGGGAGTAGTCTATAATACAAGTTACGTATATCGTGATATGTTTGGATGCTGGGATGCTTGTACGGGATTGGGATGAATGCGATAATGATCCTAGTCAAAGCACGGGTTAATGCGTATGCATTCCTTTTTAGATAGATTGTATAGCTTCCGCTGTGTAACCAAAGTTGTAATAGTTAATGAGTTATATTGTTTAAATCAGATGGTCGGTTTGGCATTCCATGTTGTATTGTAATGAGTACTACCTCGGAAAACCGAGATGGTAACACCTTTATTTATTTGGGAATGCCTTGATAAGGCTTCTGGGTAAATGGGGGTGTTACAAAGTGGTGGAACGATCTTGGAGCCTAAAATAAATGAGCCTAGGAAAATAAAATGAACCCTGGTAATGGACCATCAGAAGCCCCTCTAAATTCGGTTGAAGAGACATCCTTTTACCAACCTCGGCCCTCCTGGTCTTGACTCGGTAACAACGTGTGAGAAATGAGATGGGTATATATTAGGAAGGGATACGTTGTGATGCAATGAATGTCCTATGATGCTTATCTATGATAACCGATTACGATGTTTGATGCGTATGACGTAGTGAACTTTATGACTGAGGTTCGGCTGGTATGTCGTTAAGGTGTTAGCATGGTATAATAGTTAGTACGATGCCGTATGAGTTATATGTTAGGATACATAAGGTCGAAATAGGAGTCGATCATCCTTCAGTGGGAGAACGGTCATAGACAGGGTTGTTAGTAATGTAGGATATATCACGTGGGTAAGCGATATATACTTTGAATATCACATTATATCACGTGGGTGTTTGTACGTAGTAGTGTGTTTGTGGTAATCTATGTCTATCTAATAAAAATAAAATACTGTAGCTGTCTCACGTTATTGTAAAGGAGGTTGATACCTGGTGATGGTATGTTTACTGTAATATGTCAAGTGGGTCGATAACTTACGTGGTTTAAGTATATTATAATTGAATTTTATTTAAAAGTACTTGGATTCTTGCATTCTGTTTTGAGTATTATATGTTTCCTTGCCAATGTAATGTACAAGTCACTTTCACGTTAACTAGGATCGGTATCTACAAGTTTAATGGTGTCATGATGTGTTAATGGAGCTTTTCCGCATATGAACCAAGTACGAGTTAATGAGACTAATTGTCGAACAATGTAAGAATACTTGAGGTCTGTTTTGAGTTCATGTGAGTTACTTGCTTTATATCGATCCGAGAAGTCCTTATCGGTCCTCATCCTTCACTCGTAATGGTGTAAATGAACTTGTCTATTGATCGGCTCTTGAAAGCGTATGTCGTATCTAGAATTATGTCGATCTGTCTGTATTATAAGGAGTAACAATGTATATAAAAATGCGTCGTTTTCGTTCCACCCTGATTAATAAAATGTGAGTGACAAGATAAAGTGTGAAATCGAATTCTGTTTATTAATTTAATTTGAGTACAACGTGTTATTAAAATGATATATTTGTGGTGTCGTATTCATTAATGTGAATTTGTATCAATAACACTTGAACATTTGTGTTTTGTTTCGAGATTTTGTGTGTCCCTGTCAATTTGTTAGGTCCTGAGTCATACCTTGTCGATTTCAATTCTTGATGCTTTAGTTGAGTATTTATAAAAACCCATGTGGAGTTAATGACATGCACATTTACAGTAGCGCTTCATCTAAACCGAATAATATGTTTACTGAGTTCTACTTTGATGGCCCAAACAAACATACTTGCTAATTGTGTTGAGATACTGTCAAAACACCTTAAAACACCTTCGTTAACATGAACAATCACTTGGATGACTTTGAATAAAGGCATGAATACTAAAGGAAAGCAAACAAAAATTGGATACTTAGTGATAAGTGTAGTTTGTAGTGCCTAATTTGTTGTGTTTTGGTCCCGTTTTCCTTGTGGAACCGCTCTTTGGAGCGTTTTCTGGCCTACTCATGCTTCTTCTAGTTCGTTTTAGGTCCCCAAGATCATACATGGAGAATTGGAACGATTCCGACTCATTTCATACGCTTTTGGAGCCAACGAAGAGAAGGAACGATCACTCTTTGCCTTGGATTTGATCCTGAGACCTTTGGACCCATTCCCGAGCCACTTAGACTCAATCCCGAGCCCCGAGAATCGATGAGAAGCCCATGAGAAGCAAGGAGGGACCTTAGAGGCTATAATGGAGGCATACAGACCCTTCCCGGGCGGGATAGTGGCCTTCCCGACCGGGAAGGAGAGCACAATTGAGCAGGCCACTGTTTTGGACCCGTCTCGGCCGAGAAGCACTTCGTCCCGGTCGGGACCATCTCGTCCTGGTCGGGACCATCTCGTCCCGGGCGGGACCGTTCCGTCCCGGGCGGGATGAGTGAGTTGCAGCACGCAACTTATTCTTTTCTCCTCCTTCATTCTTGTAGCCTTATAAATACTTCCCCCTTGTATTGTTTAAAAAACTTACATTACCCTAGACTCTCTTAGGCCTCTCTACAACATTCAAACCCTAGATTTAGTGTTCCTCTTATTAGTTTAATCTTCCTTTAATCTTTAGTTAATCTTTGTTTAATCTAGTAATTAGTCTTGTATTAAGGAGATTCTTGAAGACTCTTCCAAGCTTGACAACCTTGGAGATTTGTTTGGGTTTCTTATTAATTCAAGTTCTCATCTTTTTCATTCTCTTGTAGTTGGTATAATCTCTTATCTCTTGTTCTTTGTTTATTCATCAAGTTTGAATCTTTACATATTGTTCATTGTTCTTGTTTGTTCATTATGGATGTTTTGATTATTATGTCTATTTCTCTTGTTAGTCTTAGTTTTGATTTCATTATAAGTGAGTAGATTCCTTGTGGGGTTATTAGGGGGATTAAGAGTGGATTATGGGTGATTAGGGCTTGATTGTGGGTAAAGGTGATTCCTTCGTTGCTAATCACTTATTGGGCACACTATGTGTTTGTTGTATTGCTTGTGTGGGTAGTAGTGGCCAATGCTTCTCATACTTGTTCTCTTCTTCTCATTGTGTATTCGATTTGTGGTTGAATGTTTGTGTTTTGAGTAGCATCTTGCATGAATATTCGGGTCTAGTCTTAGACACGAGAGTGCGGACTTTGGCTTTGGCGCGAGAGCGCAAACCGACCTTAGTAACTAAGTGACACTTATACCCTTGATTACCCAACCATCCTACTACACTTATGAACCCGACCTAACCCCACTCCCTTCCATATTTTATTCATCCTTTTTGTTAGTTATCATTCCTCTAGTTCATTGTTTAGTTAATCTTAGTTGTTTCTATTAGTTCATATTATTTCTAGTTCATTGTTAGTCCATTCTCATACCTCTCAATCATCATAGTTTGTCAATTATCGTCTTCTTTGTGTTTGTTTGTGACTTAGCCTTGTTTGTAGGTGGACTTAGTCTAGACACTCATAACCGTCTCCGTGGACACGACCCGACTTACCCTAGCTACCGTTAGGTTTAGTTGAACTCTACTTGATCGGTGGGGACCCACGGCAAATCCCATCATCAATTTGGCGCCGTTGCCGGGGACGGTGTATGTTTAGACTTAGTTTGCTTATTAGCTTGACTTAGGTACCCTTCTTGTGCTCTTCTTCTATCTCTTGTGCATATTTTGTAGGTTTTTTCTTAGTTTCTTTAGTTTCTTTTTCTCTTTGTCTTGGGTAGTGTTCGTTTATTGTCTTTGCCTAGTGCTCATAAAGCACTAGGTGTTCTCACGTTTGCTCTAGTGTGTAGTGTATGCCTAGGAGGGGAGGCGATTTCTTTCTCTTCAATCCAGAGCCGGAAAGACTCTTTAGAGCCTTTCGCCAACGGACGATTGACCGGGTTAGAATCTCTCAACCAAGTGCTAGCAATACCACCGAAGAACAAACCCAAGGATCCGACTTTATCGAGCAACCTCAAGGCAATACCGAAGGAATCTTCATAAATCCCTTTGGTACTTCTTCTAATCATTCCTCTCAACCAAGTCCTCCTTCAACATCTACATCAACACCATCACACCGTCCTCTCCCGCATATCCAATAATGCCTAAGTTCTATTCGCACTCAACGTTTACGGAAGATGTCTTGCCCGGTCCAACCGCTTTACCGGAGGCATATACCGGCAACTTTGTGGCAAAAACACAATTCATCCAATTGGTTGAAAGAAGTCAATTTAGCGGGTTACCAACCGAAGATCCTCATCAACACATGGAAACATTTTCGGATTATTGCGATGCTATCTCACAAACGGGAATATCCCAAGACCAAATCCGGTGGGTATTATTTCCCTTCTCTTTGATCGGTAAAGCTAAGCAATGGTTCAAGGGGTTAGACAAGGCGACTCTTGGTATTAATACTTGGAAGAAGCTAGCCTTAGCTTTCTACCAACAATTTTATCCCCCGGAAAAGACAAATCTATTGAGAGCTTCTATCACGGGATTCCAACAACGTGATGAAGAAAGCCTCTACGAAGCGTGGGAAAGATTCAAAGCCTTGATCCGCTCTTGTCCTCACCATGGTTTATCACAATGGTTCCTTGTTCAACAATTTTGGAACGGGTTATATGAAGACTCAAGGGCCATTCTCAACATGGGATCGAATGGAAGGTTTACCGAGGTGGATGATGACCAAACTTGGTCAAGAATCGAGGAGATGGCGGTGCACAACTCGCAATACTCAAGGCCTAGGAAGGCGAATCGAGGAAGAAGGCACGAGATCGATGCCATTACACAACTAAGCATTGATCTTGGAGCTCAACTAAAAACCCACATGGAATCTATTGACAAGAAGCTCCAAAGCCATTTTGATCAAGGTCAAAGTGCAAGTGCCTCCCACCAACATTCCATTCAACAAGTTAATGCTTTGGGAGTTGTATCTCCTACATCTTATTATGGGATATGCGATACTTGCGGGATAGTGGGACATGAGCCTTTACATTGTCGTGGTAGTATTGAGAAAGTGAACGCCTTTGAAGCATTCAAGCAAGGTGCCTCCTATCCCCATATGTTTCAAGCTTCCCAACAAGTTCCCCAACAACAATCTCTACAACACCGTCCATATGTGCCACCTCCCTTAAGGGACAACAATCAAAGCTATCAAGGTTATATAGGCAGCCCAAGGCCATTCAACAATTTCAAGCAACATAACCAAGGTACCTTCAACAACAATCAAGGGTTCCAACAGGGGAACTTCAATCAAGGTGGTTTCCAAGGGAACCAACACTCCCAAGGACACCATAACTACAACCAAGGTAACAATCAAGGCCTTAATCAAGGTAACTCTCATGGGTTCCAAGGGAACCATCAACAACAACAAGGATCTCAAGGTACTCAACATGAAAGCAAGCAAAGGAGTCGGTCTCCTATTCATGATTATGGCATTCCTCTAGCCATCACAAACACTCCTCATAACCAAAAATCTCCCCCTCGGGATTTCGACATGCAAAAGTCAATGTTGGACATGCAAAGAAGTCAATTGGAGACACAAAGAACCCAACAAGAAATTATTGCTCAACTTCAAAGGGATAACTTGGCAAGAGATGCCCATATGAAGATGCTCGAAACCCAAATAGCTCAACTTGCTTCGGGTAGCTCTTCAAGGCAAAAGGGGCAACTACCTCCTCAAGGTGAAACGGCGAAATTTGAGCATGTGAATGCTATTACCTTGAGGAGTGGTTCATCTTATAACTCCCCCTTACCCCCTAATGAGCAAGAACCAATGAAAGAGGTTGTACCTCCACCTCAAGATAATTCAAGCTTGGGAAATCCAATGGAGGAGCAAGTTTTGTGGGAGATTGAGAAACCCCATGAAGACAAGCTTCCCCCACTTCAAGGAAAAAACAAGGGAAAAGGGAAAATGTCATTTAAAAAGTCTAACCTTAATGGGCAAGACAAGGTGCATATCAAGTTGCCTTTCCCAACAAGGCAATTGAAGACTAAGGTGGATGTTCAATATGACAAGTTCCTTAACATTGTGAAGAAATTGGATGTAAGTGTCCCTTTTACCGATCTACTTACCCAAATCCCGGCATATGGAAGATTCATGAAAGAAATCTTGGCTAGGAAGAGATCCGTCGACAAGGAAGAGACCATAGCGTTCACAAGAGTGGTGAGCGAGCTTATTCAAGGTTCTACGCTTCCCAAGTTGAAGGATCCGGGTAGTTTCTCGATCCCGTGCACCATAGGCAACTTCAAGATTGAGAGAGCACTATGTGATTTGGGCGCGAGTGTAAGCATCATTCCTTATTCCATTTGTGAGCGACTTGGGATGAAAGAGCTCAAGAGTACTTCCATTACACTCCAAATGGCCGATAGTTCCCTCAACCGACCTCTGGGGATGTTGGAAGATGTGCCAATAAGAATCGGGAAGTTCTTCATTCCGGTCAACTTCCTTGTACTCGACATGCTGGAAGATGCTATCACTCCCATTATCCTTGGGCGCCCATTTCTACATACCGCCGGTGCTACAATTGATGTGAAGAACGGTAGGATCACATTTGAGTTAGGCGAAGAAAAGCTCGTGTTTGACCTCCAAGGCAACACCTCGCCTACTAATGATGAGTCTTGTAAAATGATCCACGCCGTGAAAGACATCGGTCTAGGGGATGGGTCGAGTAAAAGCTTGAAGAACGACTTCTATAGAATTTAGGATGATGATTCCGAGTTTGGGGCGGATGAATGCCCGCATCATGATTTTAAAGACAAGTTGAGAAGCAAGAAGAAAGATGAGCCTCCCTTGGGGCCACATGAAGATACATGGACGTTTGGGTATATACCGAAGGATCTCAAGGACAAGTTCAAGCCCTTGAACTTAGTAGATCGGGATGCCCCGGGAACGTCGAGGTTAGGATGTGATGATCCTTGGAGTGGAGGTTGGAATTCCACTAGCTTGGTCGAAGATTTCTCGAGAGCCTTCGATTTGTTTCTTCGTGCCCTTGATGGAGATGGAATTGGCCAAGTGTTGTTGAAAAAATAATGATTGAAGAATGCACCATTCATTGATTTGACGGAGTTCCAAAAGAACCGTCTTATTGTATATATCTTTTTCTTGTAATACTTTTAGGTTTTCTGAAATTCTTGTGATTTGATATTTTGATGAGTGATGTGAGGGAGGGATTTTGATGAATGTTTTGAGCCTATTTGATAGGTGTGAAGTGAAGATGAATCCTAGAGAGGAGGGGTTATTGTTAGAGCTTGGATTGTGCGAAAGGGAGTCGGTTTTTGAAGCTTGGGACAAGCTTTTGGAGTTATTGAGGGTTAGAAGACTCTTCCCGGCCGAGAAGAGTGCATCCCGACCGGGAAGGATGACCCATCCCGACTGGGAAGGAGTCATCCCGATCGGGATGAGGGTGCCAAAAGTTGGGTCTTCTGAAGTGTCATCCCGACCGGGAAGGAAGCTTCCCGACCGGGACGGGCGTGTCATCCCGACCGGGATAGCCCCCTGCTCCTTCTTTTGCCTCTTCTTTGTCATGTGAGCCCACCCTACCACTTTATACCCCCTCCCAACCTCCCTACCTATCCTTGCCCTTATCATATGACCCCTACACTTCATATACACTCATTCACCTCATTTTCTATTCACTTTACACCGACTTTCACATCAAATCCCACCTCCTTATACCTTTGTACTTCAACCATGCGGCCTAATCAAGAATGACGAGGAATAACAACGACGAAGACTAGCTATGTGTCGTTATCGAACTTTGAGACGTGGAGTGAGTGAGTTGCTAACCGATCGGTACGGTAACTATCCTTTCTTTTCCATCTTTTATTGCTTGTCTTCCTTTGTTTGTTCCCTTCCCCTTATACACTTTTGTGTCATGGTGGCCCTAGGGGCCTTGGTAATTGTTGCTCCCGACTCTCGATGACGTGACTACATCGAGAGTCATTTCACAATCCAAATTTACAAGATTTTCGCCCTTTTCGTAGGATTTAGTCGGATTTGGGCAGAATCCGGGCTAGGTGACTTGATTACACCTAGTCCTCCCCTCCCATTTCCTTTTATTTCTTTCTTTTTAATTCTTCCCCCATCCATATCTTTTCTTGTCTCGGCCCATGGTGACTTGACTACACTCCTGCCGGACACATTCTACCCTTTTCTTCGCTTCATTTTTGTTTCTTAGCTTTATTTTCGTAATTTCTTTTCTTTTCTTTTTTGTCTCCGTACACTACGATCGAGCATGAGGACATTGCTCGGTTTAAGTGTGGGGGAGCTATATTCTATTGTAGTTAGTTTTATTTCTGTAGTTTTTTCGAAAAATCTTTAAAAACCCTAAAAATTTGAAATTTTTTCACAAAAATCAAAAAGATTTTCTTTTGTGTCTTTCTCTTTTTGTGTCATTGTGTCGTACTGGTGTTGTGTTGTGTGTGCTTACCTTCCTTTTTCCTTGTAGGTCGCCTAATCACCGTTGACTTTGGAAGGCTTTCAAGATATCCGGTAACGCCTTTCTATCCCGTTTTCCTCTTTATCTCTTGTGGACTGTGGAGGAGATTTGTGATGATGTGTGCTCGGGTGGAGCCTTGTGAAGATTTGTGGTTGATTGGTTGCTTATTTGGAAATTCGGGGTGGTGTTTGTTCTCTTTGTATGTTTGTTTTGATTTGTTTTGTTTTGTTGCCTTTTGTCTCTTTTTCTTTTGTTTTTGTCGTGTCTTTGTCTTGTGATGTGTAGTTGTGTCTAGTGTGTAAAAAGGTTTTTGAAAACCCGGTTTTGAGGCTAGTGTGCAAGGGTTTACTTTCCCTTTCTAGTAATATGAGTCGAGTCTTGGATTTTAGTCTAGTAGAATGACCCTAAATCAATGATTTCGTTGATTTCTTACCTTGAGTCCACCTAGCTTACTAGGGATTTACTACGGGATTTGCATTTTGACCATTATGACCACCCACGGTGCGAAAAGGCCTTGGTTGCCGAGTCCCGTCCCTTAGGTGACCTTGTTTGAAATTGTTTGATTAGTCCAAGTTTCTCCCCTTTTTGTGGGTTTGAAGGGAAGGGCCCGTCCCGACTTACCCATTTCCCCACCATCTACACATTTTCCACAAAACAAATTTGCAATTTGTTGAAATCTCTCTTTCTTAGTTGCAAAAAGAAATGCCTACAACTCAAATCAAGCCAAAAGGGCAAAGAAAAGAAAAAGAAAGAGAAGATTGAAGAAAAAGAAAAGACACAAAAAGCCAAAAAGAAAACACAAAAGATGAAAAAGAAATGGCATAGCAACACACAAAGCAAGAAATGCAAAAGAAGAAAAATGCCAAAAGAAAACCGTCTCACAAAAAGAGTACCCACATCCCAAAAATAAGCCTTTTACCGACTATTGCCGTGAAGAGCCTACCAAAGGACCGAATCCCTAGGAAGGATGATAGCGGTAATGGACGGTCTTCCCTCATTTTGCAATCGCATCCCCCTTTTTACTTGGATTAGTTGAGCGGTTTTGGGCATGGGACGACCCTCTTGGCTCATCGCTAAAGGGGGTGGGTTCTCATTTACCTACAGTGTCGACTAACACCGTGGTTCATCCTTTTTCCATCCCGCCGATCGTCCCGTAGTACGTTCTTAGAAGGTTAGGAGGACCTAGGTAAGTTACTAACATTTTTATTGCTTTGTTGTCATACTATTAGGGTTTAGTTCATTTCTATTTGTGTTATTAGCTTGGGAACGTTGGCACTTGTCTTGAGTCCTAAACCGGCGCTTCTTTCACCGCTTTTTAGAGGGAAGCGGTATTTGTTTTTTTTTTTTGGGTGCAACCTTGTGTTTGTTTGTTTGTATGCTTGTTTGTTTATGTGTTTTGTGTCCGGTTGCATCCACAGTTTCGTCGCAAGACCTTACTTGCCTTGCGAAGTGCACTTTTCCTCTAAGTGTACTCGCGTGAGTTGAAAGGGCGTATGGTGCGCTAATACCCACTCGGTTAGTAGTCTAGTTTCTTTTAGTCTTTAGTTAGTTTGTGCTTACTCGAGGGCGAGTAAGGGTTAAGTGTGGGGGAGTTGATAAGTGTAGTTTGTAGTGCCTAATTTTTTGTGTTTTGATCCCGTTTTCCTTGTGGAACCGCTCTTTGGAGCGGTTTCTGGGCTACTCATACTTCTTCTAGTTCGTTTTAGGTCCCTAAGATCATACATGGAGAATTGGAACGATTCCGACTCGTTTCATACACTTTTGGAGCCAACGAAGAAAAGGAACGATCACTCGGTGCCTGGGATTTGATCCCAAGACCTTGGGATCCATTCCCGAGCCACTTAGACTCAATCCCGAGCCTCGAGAATCGATGAGAAGCCCATGAGAAGCAAGGAGGGACCTTAGAGGCTATAATGGAGGCATACATACCCTTCCCGGGCGGGATAGTGGCCTTCCCGACCGGGAAGGAGTGCACAATTGAGCAGGCCACTGTTTTGGACCCGTCTCGGCCGAGAAGCACTTCGTCCCGGGCGGGATGAGTGAGCTGCAGCACGCAACTTATTCTTTTCTCCTCCTTCATTCTTGTAACCTTATAAATACTTCCCCCTTGTATTGTTTAAAAAACTTACATTACCCTAGACTCTCTTAGGCCTCTCTACAACATTCAAACCCTAGATTTAGTGTTCCTCTTATTAGTTTAATCTTCCTTTAATCTTTAGTTAATCTTTGTTTAATCTAGTAATTAGTCTTGTATTAAGGAGATTCTTGAAGACTCTTCCAAGCTTGATAACCTTGGAGATTTGTTTGGGTTTCTTATTAATTCAAGTTCTCATCTTTTTCATCCTCTTGTAGTTGGTATAATCTCTTTTCTCCTGTTCTTTGTTTATTCATCAAGTTTGAATCTTTACATATTGTTCATTGTTCTTGTTTGTTCATTATGGATGTTTTGATTATTATGTCTATTTCTCTTGTTAGTCTTAGTTTTGATTTCATTATGAGTGAGTAGATTCCTTGTGGGGTTAGTAGGGGGATTAAGTGTGGATTATGGGTGATTAGGGCTTGATTGTGGGTAAAGGTGATTCCTTTGTTGCTAGTCACTTATTGGGCACACTATGTGTTTGTTGTATTGCTTGTGTGGGTAGTAGTGGCCAATGTTTCTCATACTTGTTCTCTTCTTCTCATTGTGTATTCGATTTGTGGTTGAATGTTTGTGTTTTGAGTAGCAACTTGCATGAATATTCGGGTCTAGTCTTAGACACGAGAGTGCGGATTTTGGCTTTGCCGCGAGAGCGCAAACCGACCTTAGTAACTAAGTGACACTTACACCCTTGATTACCCAACCATCCTACTACACTTATGAACCCGACCTAACCCCACTCCCTTCCATATTTGATTCATCCTTTTTGTTAGTTATCATTCCTCTAGTACATTGTTTAGTTAATCTTAGTTGTTTCTATTAGTTCATATTATTTCTAGTTCATTGTTAGTCCATTCTCATACCTCTCAATCATCATAGTTTGTCAATTATCGTCTTCTTTGTGTTTGTTTGTGACTTAGCCTTGTTTGTAGGTGGACTTAGTCTAGACACCCATAACCGTCTCCGTGGACACGACCCGACTTACCCTAGCTACCGTTAGGTTTAGTTGGACTCTACTTGATCGGTGGGGACCCACGGCAAATCCCACCATCACTTAGCTGATAACACTTGCTGCCTGTGTGGTCAGCAAAAGGAAATGGTCGAGCATATATTAGAGGAGTGCGAATATAGCAGCAGAATTGAGTATGAAATTGTGGCTTGGTGTGGTGCAACCCGTACTTTGCAGATGTTAGCTGATGCTAATCATGATATTATCAGATGGAAAACAGATTCAATGGTCTGAAATGCATACTATTACCATGTCTGGAGGCAAAGAAATGAAGCTTGGTATGAGATGAAACTTTTGAGACCGGAAGAAGTGGCTAGGAGGATGAAGAAGGAACTCACAGCAAGAGCCGTGGGGGAAGAATGCTACTATGCTGATTCACTGGAATAGCTAAGTTGCAATTTCTAGTCAATTGGTTGGTTTGTCTTAAAGTGCGAAGTATTAGTCAGGACAGGACATGAAGGTCCTATAATGTAAATGTACTCAAGGATTTTTTTGGCAATATACTCACATTTTACCAAAAAAAATAAAATAAAATAAAAAACATGAACAATGTATTACCGAATTGTTTCATCTGTTTACGGTGCCTATTTCACAAAAGTTTATAAAGAGATTCACATTTATTTTAAGTCTAGTTCTTCAGTGTAAAAATTTGGGATCTAAATAATCCTATTACTTCAACTTATTTGCTAGTGGTCAAGTTTATCATTATAGACCTTACTTAGAGATTAAATTATCGTTGAGAACTTTTATCGAGGCCACTTTGAAGAGTTTGGCTAATGTTGGAACTTGGTTTTGCTAAAAAAAAAAGATTTGAAACTCTTCTTACCAATCGAAACTTTTGAAGGCCAAAATCTGCCAATTCATGAAAAGGATTTTGCAAATCATTATTACGTTTGGAATTTGAAAATAGTTTTAACTAGAAAGTTGTAGAGGGTTGTCTTCCGAATCTAACCCTACGGATTTACACTGTTTTGAGTACGATGATTTAATTACGATTTTTCTATCATGACTGCAATGTTCTAAAAACGTGTCTAAATCCACTGAATGATCATTGTTTCACCTTGTTCAAGTGAATGCACTAATGTGAAAGTGTCCACCTTATCGCATGGTGTAATAGAGTTAGACTTATATGTTAATGACGAATTCAGAGTAAACTCGGGTCAAAAGAGGTCATACTAGTTCATGTTGCATAATTTCCTTAACGTGGATCTTACGGATCAGGTGTGTTGTTGTCTGATAAATTTGTGATCATGGTCATGAATTGCTTATGTGATAAAGAACATCGATACACATATCTTATAAGTGGGAGTCGTCACAATGAGAAGTCAAGAAAGGCCGAGTCATCAAACGGCGAACTGAGTACTCAACTTACGTACAGTTAAACACGAAATCATTTTCCAGATTTTGATCGTAATAACGTAAAGAATTTGGACATGTTCGGTGAACAAGTCAAATGCTGGTCTTAATTAATCTTGTACATCCCTGATCAGTTTCCTGTCCTTACTTATTGGTCGATGAGTGACATAAGCCTAGAGGCATAAATGTTTGTAATGTCTACGTGTTGATTGTTGGTCCTAAGTCGTATGTTAGTGTCTAAATCTAAAACTTATTCAAACATAATACGTGAACTATATCTAGTCGGTTTTTGCAATTACGAGGAATAAATGTCACCTGCTAATTGTCTCAAGGCCTGAAGTTGTTAACGTGGTCATCTAAGAGGATTCAGTTATTTTGTTGCCTTGCCGTGATGAGTATACTGCCTGAGTATGCCTTCACTCAGTATATATGTGTGTGCATGGGAGTCTTAACCTATAAGAGATATAACAGTGTCAATGAGTTATCATAATATAGATCGGGAGTACATGTCTTAATAATAAAACCGGATCATGAGATATAATGACGAGATCAAATGTCGTGAGAATGTGGCGTCGTTTAAATTACCTGCAAGAATTTCATGATAGCGGTGGTTAACAAGTCTCACTGTATAAGTAAGAGTAACAATACCGAGATTCATTATAGAAGGATAAAATATATAATGATGGTACGAGGGTTAGTAATAATGAGTAGTAAGAGGTCCAAGGTATATACATGAATTTCGTGTGTCATCACTTATGTTTTGATACCAGCATGTCGGTTATATTACAAGGTAGTAACATCACGATCACGACTCCATGAAGTAAATGTCACAGGGTATCGAGTCCTGTGAATGGAAAAATCATTCTTGTGTGAATTAATTGATTTACTTGAGTGATAGTCGTGTTGACCATATATGTAAGAGTGTCACGGAGTGAGGGTTCATGAAATTATATAAATTTATAAGTGTATTAGATATTGCATTGTTGACACCCGCATTTGGCTGTTATTTGTCTATAGCAGTCTCCGACAAAACACCCGATGATGATCAGACGTAAACGTGCTTTAATGCGCTCGAATGTGGGCTCAGAATTAATAGTAACTGGCATGGGCTTTTAGTGGAGTACAAATCTCACAAAACCGACCTCAAATTCAGGCCCAGTGGGTCGTTTCCAACTAAATAAGACTAATTTGAGTCAAAACTGTCACCGGAAATAAAACTGTCTTTCAGCGACTGGGTCAAAACCCGGTCAAAGTCAAAATCCGAAGCAAAGGACCAGCTATGCATGCCTCTAGAAACCAGCCCCAAAAACTAAATCAATTAAAAAATGGTCAACAACCTTTCCCTAAATACACTCCATCCGTTTGGAGGCTAATGGTGGGAATTGCCGTGGGTCCCCACCGCTCAAGTAGAGTCCAACTAACTTAACAAGTAGCTAGGGTAAGTCGGGTCGATATCCACGGAGACGGTTAATAGGTGTCTAGACTATGGTCTACCTAAAAACGAGGCTAAGTCACAAACAAACACAAAGATGATGAGAATTGACTAACTATGACGGTTGGAGGAGATGAAAGTGGACTAGCAATGTACTATGTATGATATGAACTAATGAAAAAACTAAAGATCAACTAAGCAAGTAAACTAGAGAAGATGATCGACTAAAAAAAAGATGAATCAAATATGGAAGGGAGTAGGGTTAGGTCGGGTTCATAAGTGTAGTAGGATGGTTGGGTAATAAAGGGTGTAGGTGCCACTTAGTTACTAAGGTCGGTTTGCGCTCTCGCGCCAAAGCCAAAGTCCGCACTCTCGTGTCAAAGACTAGACCCGAACACTCATGCTAGATGCTACTCAAAACACAAGGATTCAATCACAAATTAGTCAAACAATGAGAAGAGGAGTACAAGTATGAGAAGCATTGGCCACTACTACCCACACAAGCAATACAACAAACACATAGTGTGCTCAATATGTGACTAGCAACAAAGGAATCACCTTTACCCACAATCAAACCCTAATCACCCATAATCCACACTTAATCCCCCTACTAACACCACAAGGAATCTACTCACTCATAATGAAATCAAAACTAAGACTAACAAGAGGAATAGACATAATAATCAAAACATCCATAATGAACAAACAAGAACAATGAACAATATGTAAAGATTCAAACTTGATGAATAAACAAAGAACAAGAGAGAAGAGATTATACCAACTAACAAGGAGATAAAAAGATGAGAACTTGCATTAATAAGAAACCCCAAATAATCTCCATGGTTGTCAAGCTTGGATGAATCTTCAAGAATCTTCTTAATACAAGACTAATTAACTAGATAATCTAAGATTAACAAAAGTTTAAAGAAAGATTAGGCTAATGAGAGGAGCACTAAATCTAGGGTTTTAATGTAGAGAGGTCTAAGATAGTCTAATGTAATGTAGGTTCCTTAAACAATACAAGGGAGGAGTATTTATAAGGTTACAAGAGTGAAGGAGAAGAAAAGAATCAAACACGGGCTACAGCAGGGTCATCCCGACCGGGACGAAATGGTCCCGACCGGGACGAAGTGATCCCGACAGGGACGGGCCCAAAACAGACCCAGTTGCTTTTGTGCACCCCATCCCGGACGGGACGGGTCTTGTAGGCCTCCAATATGATCTTTAAGGTTCCTCCTTGACTCTCATGGGCTTCTCATCGATTCTCGGGGCTCGGGATTGAGTCCCAAGGTCTCGAGATCGAATCCTAGGCATCGAGTGATCGTTCCTTCTCTTCATTGGCTCCAAAAGTGTATGAAATGAGTCGAAATCGTTCCAATTCTTCATGAATGGTCGCGGGAACCTAAAACGAACTAGAAGAAGCATAAGTAGCCCATAAACCGCTCCCAAGGAGCGATTCCACAAGGAAAACGGGACCAAAACACAAAAAATTAGGCACTACAAACTACACTTATCAACTCCCCCACACTTAACCCTTACTCGCCCTCGAGTAAGCACAAACTAACTACTAAACTAGCCAAGCGGGTATTAGCGCACCCTACGCCCTTTCAACTCACGCGAGTACAGTTAGAGGAAAATTTCACTCCGCAAGGCAAGTAAGGTCTTGCGACAAAACTGTGGATGCAACCGGACACGAAAACACACAAACAAACAAACATAAAAAACAACAAACCAACGGTTACACCCAAGAAGAAACAAATACAGCTTCCCTCTACAAAGCGGTGAAAGAAGCACCGGTTAAGGACTCAAGGCAAGTGGCAACGTTCCCAAGGTAATAACACAAATCGAAATGAACAAAACTCTAATAGTATGACAACAAAGCAATAGAAATGTTGGTAACTTACCTAGGTCCTCCTAACCTTCTAAGAACGTACTACGGGACGATCGGCGGGATGGAAAAAGGATGAACCGCGGTGTTAGTCGACACTGTAGGTAAGTGAGAACCCACCCCCTTTAGCGATGAGCCAAGAGGGTCGTCCCATGCCCAAAACCACTTAACTAGTCCAGGTAAAAAGGTGGATATGATTGTAAAATGAGAGAAGACCGACCATTACCACTATCATCCTTCCTAGGGACTCGGTCCTTTGGTAGGCTCTTCACGGTAATGATCGGAAAAAGGCTTATTTTGAGAGGGTGAGAATCTTTTTGTGAGACGGTTTTCTTTTGGCATTTTTCTTTCTTTTGCAATTTTGCTTTTTGTGTTGCTATGCCATTTCTTTTTCATCTTTTGTATTTTCTTTTTGGCTTTTTGTGCCTTTTCTTTTTCTTCAATCTTTTTTTTCTTTCATTTTCTTTCTTTTCTTTTTCTTTTCTTTGCCCTTTTGGCTAGATTTGAGTTGTAGGCATTTCTTTTTCGCAACTAAGGGAGAGATTTCAACAAATTGCAACTTTATTTTGTGGATATGTGTAGGAGGTTGGTGAATGGGTAAGTCGGGACGGGCCCTTCCCTTCAAACCCACAAAAAGGGGAGAAACTTGGACTAGTCAAAGCAATTCCGAACATAGTCACCTAAGGGACGGGACTCGGCAACCAAGGCCTTTTCACACCGTGGGTGGTCATAATGGTCAAAATGAAAATCCCGTAGTAAATCCCTAGTAAGCTAGGTGGACTCAAGGTAAAGGACCAACGAAACTATTGATTTAGGGTCATTCTACTAGACTAAAGTCCAAGACTCGATTCATACTACTAGAAAGGGAAAGTAAACCCTTGCACACTAGCCTCAAAACTCAGTTTTCGAAAATCTTTTTACTCACTAGACACAACTACACACCACAAAACAAAGACACGACCAAAAATGAAAGAAAAAGAGACAAAAGGCAACAAGACAAAACAAAACAAAACAAAACAAACACACAAAGAGAACAAACACCACCTCGAATTCCTAAGCAAGTCACCAAATCAACCACAAACTCTACAAAGATCCACCCGAGCACACAACATCACAAATCTCCTCCCAACTCCACATGAGACAAAGAAGAAAAAGGGATAAAAGATGTTACCGGATGTCTTGAAAGCCCTCCAAAGTTGACGGTGATTAGGCGATCTACAAGGAGAAAGGGAGGCAAACACACACAACACAACAAAAGTACGACACAAAGACACAAAAAGAGGAAGACACTAAAGAAAATCTTTTTGATTTTTGTGAAAATTCTCTAAATTTTTATGGTTTTTTAAATTTTTTCGAAAAACAACGAAAATAAAATTAAACTATACTAGAATATTGCTCCCCCACACTTAAACCGAGCAATGTCCTCATGCTCGATCGTAGTGTATGGAGACACTAAAAAGAAAAGAAACTACGAAAATAAAGCTAAAAATCAAAAATAAAGCGGAGGAAAGGGTAGAATGTGTCCGGCCGGGGTGTAGTCAAGTCACCATGGGCCAAGACGAGAAAAGATATGGATGGGGGAAGAAATAATAAAAAAAAAAAGTAAATAAAAGGAAGTGGGAGGGGAGGACTAGGTGTAATCAACTCACCTAGCCCGGATTTCGCCCAAATCCGACTAAATCCTACAAAAGAGGTGAAAATCTTGTATATTTGGATTTTTCAAATGACTCTCGATGTAGTCACGTCATCGAGAGTCGGGAGCAACAATTACCAAGGCCCCGAGGGCCACCATGACACAGATGATAAGGGGAAGGGGAATATAGAAAGGGAGACAAGCAAAAAAAGACGGAAAAGAAATGAGAGCCGCCTTACTGATAGGTTAGCAACTCACGTACTCCATCGTCTCAATGATCAATAAAGGCACTTTTGCTTGTCTTCTTCACTTTCATCCCACTTCAAAACTCGATAAGCCCGCATGGTTGAAGTACAAAGTTATAATGGGGTGAGATTTGATGTGAAACTCGGTGTAAAGTGAAGAGAAAATGAGGTGAATGTGTGTATATGAAGTGTAGGGGTCATATGATAAGGGCAAGGATAGGTAGGGAGGTTGGGAGGGGGTATAAAGTGGTAGGGTGGGCTCACATGACAAAGAAGAGGCAAAAGGAGGAGCAGGGGACCATCCCGGTCGAGATGGATGGTCCCGGTCGGGATGACACGCCCGTCCCGATCGGGAAGCTCCCTTCCCGGTCGGGATGACACTCCAGAAGACCCAACTTTTGACACCCTCATCCCGATCGGGATGACTCCTTCCCGGTCGGGATGGGTCATCCTTCCCGGTCGGGATGCACTCTTCTCGGCCGCGAAGAGTCTTCTAACCCTCAATAACTCCAAAAGCTTGTCCCAAGCTTCAAAAACCGACTCCCTTTCTCACAATCCAAGCTCTAACAATAACCACTCCTCTCTAGGATTCATCTTCACTTAACACCTATCAAATAAGCTCAAACACATTCGTCAAAATCCCTCTCTCACATCGCTCATCAAAATGAATTCCAACTTACAAGAATTTCACAAAACCTAAAAGGATTACAAGAAAGAAATATATACAATAAGACGTTTCTTTTGGAACTCCGTCAAACCAAAGGTGGTGCATTCTTCATTCATTTCTTTAACAACACTTGGCCAACTCCATCTCCATCAAGGGCTCGAAGTAACAAATCGAAGGCTCTCGAGAAATCTTCGATCAAGCTTGTGGTATAACCATCCACACTCCAAGGGTCTTCATGATCTAATCTCGACGTTCCCGGGGCATCCCGATCTACTAAGTTCAATGGCTTGAACTTGTACTTGCGATCCTTCGGTATATACCCAAACGTCCATCTTTCTTCATGTGGCCCCAAAGGAGGCTCATCTTTGTTCTTGCCTTGCAACTTGTCTTCAAATTCATGATATGGGCATTCATCCGCCCCAAGCTCGGAATCTTCATCCTCAATTCCATGGAAGTTGTTCTTCAAGCTTTTACCCGACTCATCCCCTAGATCGATGTCTCTCATGGCGGTGATCATTTTACAAGAATCATCATTAGTAGGCGAGGTGTTGCCTTGGATGTCAAACACGAGCTTCTCGTTGCCTAACTCAAATGTGATCCTACCGTTTTTTACATCAATCATAGCACCAGCGGTATGTAGAAATGGGCGCCCAAGGATAATGGGAGTGATAGCATTTTCCGGCATGTCAGGCACAAGGAAGTCGACCGGAATGAAGAACTTCCCGATTCTTATTGGCACATCTTCCAACATCCCCAAAGGTCGGTTGAGGGAACTATCGGCCATTTGGAGTGTAATGGAAGTACTCTTGAGCTCCTTCATCCCAAGTCGCTCACAAATGGAATAGGGAATGATGCTTACACTCGCACCCAAATCACATAGTGCTCTCTCTATCTTGAAGTTGCCTATGGTGCAAGGGATCGAGAAACTACCCGGATCCTTCAACTTGGGAAACGTAGAACCTTGAATAAGCTCGCTCACCACTCTTGTGAACGCTATGGTCTCTTCCTTGTCGACGGATCTATCCAATTTCTTCACAATGTTAAGGAACTTGTCATATTGAACATCCACCTTAGTCTTCAATTGCCTTGTTGGGAAAGGCAACTTGATATGCACCTTGTCTTGCCCATTAAGGTTGGACTTTTCAAATGACATTTTCCCTTTTCCCTTGTCTTTTCCTTGAAGTGGGGGAAGCTTGTCTTCATGGGGTTTCTCAATCTCCCACAAAACTTGCTCCTCCATTGGATTTCCCAAGCTTGAATTATCTTGACGTGGAGGTACAACCTCTTTCATTGGTTCTTGCTCATTAGGGGGTAAGGGGGAGTTATAAGATGAACCACTCCTCAAGGTAATGGCATTCACATGCTCAAATTTCGCCGTTTCACCTTGAGGAGGTAGTTGCCCCTTTTGCCTTGAAGAGCTACCCGAAGCAAGTTGAGCTATTTGGGTTTCGAGCATCTTCATATGAGCATCTCTTGCCAAGTTATCCCTTTGAAGTTGAGCAATGATTTCTTGTTGGGTTCTTTGTGTCTCCAATTGACTTCTTTGCATGTCCAACATTGACTTTTGCATCTCGAAATCCCGAGGGGGAGATTGTTGGTTATGAGGAGTGTTGGTGATGGCTAGAGGAATGCCATAATCTTGAATAGGAGATCGACTCCTTTGCTTGCTTTCATGTTGAGTACCTTGAGATCCTTGTTGTTGTTGTTGTTGATGGTTTCCTTGGAACCCATGAGAGTTACCTTGATTAAGGCCTTGATTGTTACCTTGGTTGTAGTTAAGGTGTCCTTGGGAGTGTTGGTTCCCTTGGAAACCACCTTGATTGAAGTTCCCTTGTTGGAACCCTTGATTGTTGTTGAAGGTACATTGGTTATATTGCTTGAAATTGTTGAATGGCCTTGGGTTGCCTATATAATCTTGGTAGCTTTAATTGTTGTCCCTTAAGGGAGGTGGCACATATGGACGGTGTTGTAGAGATTGTTGTTGGGGAACTTATTGGGAAGCTTGAAAACATATGGGGATAAGGGGCACCTTGCTTGAACGCTTGAAAGGCGTTCACTTGCTCAATACTACCACGACAATGTAAAGGCTCATGTCCCACTATCCCGCAAGTATCGCATATCCCATAATAAGATGTAGCAGATACAACTCCCAAAGCATTAACTTGTTGAATGGAATGTTGGTGGGAGGCACTTGTAGTTTGACCTTGATCAAAATGGCTTTGGAGCTTCTTGTCAATAGATTCCATGTGGGTTTTTAGTTGAGCTCCAAGATCAATGCTTAGTTGTGTAATGGCATCGATCTCGTGCCTTCCTCCTCGATTCGCCTTCCTAGGCCTTGAGTATTGAGAGTTGTGTACCGCCATCTCTTCGATTCTTGACCAAGTTTGGTCATCATCCGCCTCGGTAAACCTTCCATTCGATCCCATGTTGAGAATGGCTCTTGAGTCTTCATATAACCCGTTCCAAAATTGTTGAACAAGGAACCATTGTGATGGACCATGGTGAGGACAAGAACGGATCAAGGCTTTGAATCTTTCCCACGATTCGTAGAGGCTTTCTTCATCACGTTGTTGGAATCCCGTGATAGAGACTCTCAATAGATTTGTCTTTTCCGGGGGATAGAATTGTTGGTAAAAAGCCAAGGCTAACTTCTTCCAAGTATCAATAACAAGAGTCGCCTTGTCTAACCCTTTGAACCATTGCTTTGCTTTACCGATCAAAGAGAAAGGAAATAATACCCACCGGATTTGGTCTTGGGTTATACCCGTTTGTGAGATAGCATCGCAATAATCCGAAAAGGTTTCCATGTGTTGATGAGGATCTTCGGTTGGTAACCCACTAAATTGACTTCTTTCGACCAATTGGATGAATTGCATTTTTGCCACAAAGTTGCCGGTATAAGCCTCCGGTAAAGCGGTTGGACCGGGCAAAACGTCCTCCGTAAAGGTTGAATGAGAAGAGAACTTAGGCATTATTGGATATGCGGGAGAGGACGGTGTAGATGGTGTTGAGGTAGAAGTAGAGGGAGAACTAGGTTGAGAAGTACCAAAAGGATTAATGAAATTCCCTTTGGCCGTCTCTCGAGGTGTTCCGTCTAAGTCGGATCCTTGAGCTTGTCCTTGATTGGTATTGCTAGCACTTGGTTGAGAGATTCTAACCTGGTCAATCGTCCGTTGGCGAAAGGCTCTAAAGAGTCTTTCCGGATCTGGATTGAAGAGAAAGAAATCACCTCCCCTCCTAGGCATACACTACACACTCGAACAAACGTGAGAACACCTAGTGCTTTATGGGCACTAGGCAAAGACAATAAACGAAGACAACAGGAGACAAAGAAGAAAAAAAAGAAAGCTATAAAAACGAGAAAAACCTACAAAATATGCACAAGAGAAAGAAGAAGAGCACGAGACGGGTAACTAGGTCAAGCTAATAAGCAAACTAAGTCTGAACATGCACCGTCTCCGGCAACGGCGCCAAATTGATGGTGGGAATTGCCGTGGGTCCTCACCGCTCAAGTAGAGTCCAACTAACCTAACACGTAGCTAGGGTAAGTCGAGTCGATATCCACGGAGACGGTTAATAGGTGTCTAGACTATGGTCTCCCTAAAAACGAGGCTAAGTCACAAACAAACACAAAGATGATGAGAATTGACTAACTATGACGGTTGGAGGAGATGAAACTGGACTAGCAATGTACTATGTATGATATGAACTAATGAAATAACTAAAGATCAACTAAGCAAGTAAACTAGAGAATATGATCGACTAAAAAAAGATGAATCAAATATGGAAGGGAGTAGGGTTAGGTCGGGTTCATAAGTGTAGTAGGATGGTTGGGTAATCAAGAGTGTAGGTGTCACTTAGTTACTAAGGTCGGTTTGCGCTCTCGCGCCAAAGCCAAAGTCCGCACTCTCGTGTCAAAGACTAGACCCGAACACTCATGCTAGATGCTACTCAAAACACAAGGATTCAATCACAAATTAGTCAAACAATGAGAAGAGGAGTACAAGTATGAGAAGCATTGGCCACTACTACCCACACAAGCAATACAACAAACACATAGTGTGCCCAATATGTGACTAGCAACAAAGGAATCACCTTTACCCACAATCAAACCCTAATCACCCATAATCCACACTTAATCCCCCTACTAACCCCACAAGGAATCTACTCACTCATAATGAAATCAAAACTAAGACTAGCAAGAGGAATAGACATAATAATCAAAACATCCATAATGAACAAACAAGAACAATGAACAATATGTAAAGATTCAAACTTGATGAATAAACAAAGAACAAGAGAGAAGAGATTATACCAACTAACAAGGAGATAAAAAGATGAGAACTTGCATTAATAAGAAACCCCAAATAATCTCCAAGGTTGTCAAGCTTGGATGAATCTTCTTAATACAAGACTAATTAACTAGATAATCTAAGATTAACAAAAGTTTAAAGAAAGATTAGGCTAATGAGAGGAGCACTAAATCTAGGGTTTTAATGTAGAGAGGTCTAAGATAGTCTAATGTAATGTAGGTTCCTTAAACAATACAAGGGAGGAGTATTTATAAGGTTACAAGAGTGAAGGAGAAGAAAAGAATCAAACACGGGCTACAGTAGGGTCATCCCGACCGGGACGAAATGGTCCCGACCGGGACGAAGTGATCCCGACCGGGATGACATGGTCCCGACCGGGACGGACCTAAAACAGACCCAGTTGCTTTCTTGCACCCCATCCCGGACGGGATGAGGTCCTTCCCGACCGGGACGGGTCTTGTAGGCCTCCAATATGATCTTTAAGGTTCCTCCTTGACTCTCATGGGCTTCTCATCGATTCTCGGGGCTCGGGATCGAGTCCCAAGGTCTCGGGATCGAATCCAAGGCATCGAGTGATCGTTCCTTCTCTTCGTTGGCTCCTAAAGTGTATGAAACGAGTCGGAATCGTTCCAATTCTTCATGAATGGTCCCGGGAACCTAAAACGTACTAAAAGAAGCATAAGTAGCCCATAAACCGCTCCCAAGGAGCGATTCCACAAGGAAAACGGGACCAAAACACAACAAATTAGGCACTACAAACTACACTTATCAGAGGCACTCGATCGAGTGCCATAGAGCCACTCGATCGAGTGACCCTCCAAAATCGCACCAGACGCCTCGCTTTGAGCCACTCGATCGAGTGCTCGATCGAGTGAATCCTGTACAGGGTCAAGTCTATAAATACACCCCTCATCTTCTTCATTTACCACCCTTTTTTAACACATACATTTCAGCCATTCTTCCACAATCATAATTGCAATTCATCACCCCTACACACACATACATATACAAACACGAGATCAAAACTCGGCAAAACCAAAGAGCAATCATTCCTATGAACCATACACACCATAAATCTCCTATATATCTCGACGTTCCTGTGCCTTTGCCACTAATAGACGAGCCGATTTCCGAGAAACTAAAGCATGTTGGTTGAGGGTGTTAATTCAAATCCCGATTTCTCTGCTTCTTCCCTCTCTCTCTCTCTCTCTATATATATATATATATATATATATATATACATATATATATATACATACATATATATATATATACGTATATTAGTCGTTACTTTTATTTTACATTAACATTTCAATTATCGTTTATTCCATTTCGTTATAATATTAATATCGTGTACAATTATATAGAATTAAAATGATCTCGAGTCGAATATGCTTAAAAACAAATTCCGTTTAAGATCCTTTTAACTCCTTTACAAGTTGTAACAGAGGCGACACCCTTTCGAGGAGCGCCGCCCTAAACACTTAATGGCGTAATTCGATAGCGGATATTTGTCGTTAAATGTATTCGATACCTTTTTTAAGATTAGTACGAAGCCCGTTGATGCCAAATCGAACTCCACGTAATCCGTTAGGATTAAATACGGCGTTGTGACACGGAGGGAATCGATTTTTGTTCTAATCAAATAAATGCACGTTTTGAGCATCAAAAACCGAGTAAAGTTTAAATTACACGATATTTTTACGTAACTCGGTTAGCTATCGATTTTAAAACCAAAGAAACGAAATTGCCACCTTTTTCGATACGAACAGCAGCTCGTACATAGGGCACCCGATCGAGTGCCTTGGCTCACTCGATCGAGTGACCCCTCAAAATAGAGGCAGGAAACCCTCACAAAGGGCACTCGATTAAGTCCCTTCTATGACTCGATCCAGTGGCCTTCATAGCACGATTACGTGAGCCTCCTACATGTAACAAGCCTCATCAAATTTTTTACGACTTTTAGTCGTCACGTGTCAAGTCCATCACGTGCTTATCTCTTTTTTCAAAACCATGCATTGCATTCATTATTCCTTTACTAATTCAATTATTTCAATTCTTATGCTCCATGTATTGTATTTCCGGGTTGTATTTCCGCCCGTGTATTTTGTATCTACTTTTGAGTTTTTTTTTATTTTCGTTGTTTATGTTTATCGCATTTAAACGAACCTCGCATGCTAAATCACTTCGACGTGAACCAAGATGCAGTAAAATGACGTAGCAACCAATTCAATATTTATTCATCGAAAAATGTTGTTTGCATAACATTTCACCGAATCACTAGCGCGCGTATTCAAAAACCGATCGATATCTAAGTAGAGGCCGATATGTGCGGGCGGGGTTGGGTGTCCTTTGTGGGCTTCCCAACACGTACCCGCGCCCCTTACTCAGAACCTCGGTTTTCGGATGTCCAAAACCGTTGGCGCACGAGAGTCATTCGATATATGATACCCGATAACATCGACATCGGTGTCGTAATGCAAAAGGATGAAACCCACAAGCTCTAGTATCAAAGTGGGCCGTACTTTGTGCACGATCCACCGAAATATAGAGTGGGTTCGAATGGGCCCGAACTCCCATAAAGTTCGGTGGCGACTCCTATTTCGATTTAAATTTCAACCCGAGAACTATCTCACATGGGAAATATTTCGCCGCCCAAACCCGCAGGTGGCCGCGTCGGGGTGGACCTATGTCATGTCCACAGGCATGCCAACATGTGAAATGTGTCGTAACAAGTATAATAAGAATAAACATAGTTGTGGACATGACATAGATCCACCCCGACGCGGCCACGCGCGAGTTTGGGGCGGGGAATTAATCTCATGTGAGACGGATCTCGGGTCGAAATTTAAATCTAAATGGAGTCGCCACCGAACTTTGTGGGAGCTCGGGCCCATTCGAACCCACTCTATGTCTTAGTGGGCGGTGCACAGAGTACGACACATTCCGATTTTAGAGTTTATTGGGTTCGTCCCTTTGCATTGCTATACTGATTCCGATATTATCGGAAATCGTGTATTGAATGACTCTCGTATGCCAACGGTTTCGGACATCCGGAAACCATGGTTCTGAGTAAGGGGTGAGGGTACGAGTTGGGAAGTTCACAAAGAACACCCAACCCCGCCCGCACTTAGCGGCCTCTACTTTGATATCGTTTGTTTTTCATGTACGCGCGTTAGTTTGATGATTAAATAATATGCAAACAACGTTTTGACTAAACATGTGAATTATGTTTGATCTTTATAATTGAATGCATCTTTGAACTAAGTCGAAGTTGTATTTAGCATGCGAGGTTCGTTTTAGTATAATAAAACAAACGACGAGAATAAAATACAAAAGAAGTAAACGAGTTAGTAACGACGATAACGGTTCGTAAATAGTATAGAATGTTGTAAAAGACATGATGCACGGTTTTGAAAAGATTAGGACACGTGATGGACCTGACACGTGTTAACCGAGGTCATAAAATGAATTTTATCGAGGCTCGAAATATGTTGAAGGCTCACGATTCTGACGTGACAGAGGTCACTCGATCGAGTCATGGAGAGACCCAATCGAGTGTCTCTTGTTAGACCCTCCTGCCTCGATTTTGAGGTGCCACTAGATCGAGTCAGGCGTGACACTCGATCAAGTGGACCTCGTAAAAGCTTTCCACCTCTGATTTGGGGTGTCACTCGATCGAGTGGGCTAGGCACTTGGTCAAGTGACTCCTGTACGAACTATGGTTCGTGAATTTTTTATTTTGAAATCGATAACTTCGCTAAATCGCGTGTAAATATAACATGATTTATACTCAACTCAGTTTTTGATACTCGTTATATTCGATATTTGATTATGGAATCAATATCTAATATTTAGAGTGAGTTATGTAAAAGATATTCACAAATCGTTTTAAACCGAATTAAGATGAAATAAATCCCTCTGCGTCGTAATGTCATAACTAGTCTTTTCGGATCATGTGACTATTATTTCAGCGTCAACGGGATCGTATTACTGATTGATCCTTTAGATTCGATATTCGACTATAGAGTCTTTATCGTATCCTAGGAAATAATGCTTTTTTGAAAATAGTACGATAATATCGATATTAGAAATGAGAAAAGAGATAAATAATAGTAGAAAAAACGTGATGAAGACGATGTGGAAGACGAGAAGGACGAGAAAAAGAGGAGAAAAAGAGAAAAGACGGGATTTGTAACACCCTCAACCTACATGCTAATTTCGACCTCGATTCGGAACTCGTAGTAAAGGCGCTTGCGTGGGAGTAACGGGGATATAGGGAGATTTAAGGCGTTGTATTTTGGCTTGGGTTTCCAATAGGGTTTCTAAAGAAAAATCGGGATTGTGTAGCCTAGGATTGCTAGAGTTTTTGAGCTGTGTATTGTGTTGTTGTTGTGTAAATTCTGTGTTGTGAATTGTGTGTGGGAGTGGGGTATTTATAGGATGAAATGCCCCAACTCGGGATAGAAGATACACGTCTTTTGGATAGGAAAAGCTTGCTTTGATGGGAAGAAAACACCCGGCTTGGGTGGAATAGGATTCCGTCTTTTGGATAGAAAAGGAATCCGGTTCTAACTGGAAAAGGGGCCACTCGATCGAGTGGTGCATGGCACTCGATCGAGTGCCCGGTCTGACCCCGGTTATGGTGGGTTTTACGAGCCTACTCGATCGAGTGGGCTGGTCCACTCGATCGAGTGGGTCTGGTCGGGTGGGTAACTCTTTTAGAGATCGAGTTTTATCTTTAAGGGTCAGTTTTACCTTTTTGTAGCTGATTTTTGTGGTATTTGGTTTCAAATCAAATTTCCAAAGGCTCCATGGCTGACCTCTACGCCTCGGAAATGTCTTTGATCGGGGTTTGACCCAGTCGCTAATAGACGGTTTTGCCCTTGGTGTCGGTTTTGACCCAAATTAGTCTTATTTGACTAGAAATGACTCACAGGGTCTGGATTTGAGGTCTGTTTGGTGAGATTTTTACCTCGCTAAAAGCTCGCGCCAAATACTGTTGATTCTGAGTCCAAAATTGAGCGTATTAAGTCATGTTTACGTCTAATCATCAACGGGTGCTTTTTGGAAACTGCTATAGGCACCTTGCGGTCAAAATGCGGGTGCCTACAGAGCCCCCACTTTGACTGAAGCTTGGACAAGGCAAAAGTCAGAGTAGCCACCAGGCTAATCAAAGATCAAGACCTGGCAGACTTCCGGTCGGGTCGCTTATAGTCCATTAGACTTGCGTGAAGGGCTCGCCAGCCATAGCATAGAAATCATACCTGAGTTGATGCTAATAGCTCCGTGGGGACTTGTTTTTTGAAGCCCTGGGTGTATCTGTATGGGGATACATCCCATCTTGGAGGTGCGCGGAAGCTTGCCTAAGAAGCCCTGGGTGTGCCCGTTTGCAGACACATCCCGTGTTTCTTTCAGGATAAATCCCACCTTGGGCTTTCCGCTGGGGAGTTTAGTGAGTTGCGCAGGCCTGCTTCTAAAGTCCCGGGTGTACCTGTATGCTGACACATAACTTTGCAAGTAACATTTAGGCGAAACACCAACTCACGCTGCGGAAATAAAAATTTGATTTTTGAAAATTTTGAATTTTTTTGAAAATTTTGAAATTTCTTTGAAGATCGGAATACTCGGGATGACTCGATTCCTGTATCAGATTCGGAAAAGAGTTTGGCCTGTATGAGTTACAGAATGATTGAAGAATTCCTATTCCTAAGACAGTTAGGGATGCTAACAGGATTCCCTTACTAAAAATAGAGGGTTCTTGATTTGGTTTCCACATCTCAATTCAAATCTTTATTCTCTTTTCTCAAAATCCTTTAGACTTTCAAGAAAAAAAACAACTGCTATGGGTATTGAAAATTTGACGGCAATGCTCCAGGCGTGGTCCCAGTATTTCCGGGATGAAGAAAAAGTCCAGCTGACTCAAATGGGAATTACTGCTCTATTCCTGCTTCAACGCCTCATGGTTGATTCTTACTTTCTGGATGCCTGTATAACCTTTTGGGATACTACCCACCATGTTTTCGCGTTCCCTCGAGGAGAATTATGCCCTCTCCCCGAAGAAATTGCAGCCGTTGGCGGTTGGTGTCCTAATGCTCGTCCTACCATTCCTCCATTTTATTCTGACCCAAGGAGGAGATTAAGGGATTTTCTTGGCTTATCCCATGCTGAGACAGACCGCATGGTGCGGATAGATTCTGTTTCTCTATTTGACTTAGCCGACAAATTCATGAATTCTGGCGGCGTAAGAGTTACTCCCACTCATAGGCGTAGGGCTTTTGCCTTCTGCATGCTGCATCGATATATCTTCGAGGGAAAAATGGATGGCGAATCATGCTTGGGTCAAATTAGGCTAATCGGCATAGTTGATCAGATGGAGACGCGTGACAGTCCGGCTTTGTCTGGCAACCGGGGAGATCATCATAGGCCTCGATGCTAGAAGACTTGACCCGGACCGACAATTGATGGGAAGTACCCGTCTTTTGCTGGTATACCTTCGCGGCTTTTCTATGTTTTTTTTCTTTTTTTTAATGCAAAAATTATGACGTACAGGGGTTACTCGATCGAGTGGACCCGTCACTCGATCGAGTGACCTTGATAAGACCCGTCTGCCTGATTTAAGCTAGTCCACTCGATCGAGTCAGGCGTGACACTCGATGGAGTGCGTGCTAGTGGAGCCCAAATTTGCTTACGGAAATTTGCATTTTTTTTCTTCTTCTTTTTAGATTTGGCTATCCGAGCGCTTGTCGATCATAGAGCCCCCGGTGAGTATATCCAAGTATCGCAGTAGCCATATTTGCTCAAGGAGACGGCGGATAAGCTCGAGTCATTACATCAACCGAACTTATTGGGACGAGGAGCTAAAATTCCATGGCGGACCCTTGATTAGGTGTACCATTGTCTGGTGGTCTCTTTCGAAGTTGACGGGGCTAGCCAAGAGAGACAAAGCTCGTTACCTGGTGATCCTGTCGCTGGACTGGACCGTTCATATTTATCCGGACCACATTCTGAGGCAGTTCGGTTCGTCTCAACAAATCCCCGAGACTGAGGCAATTATTAGCGTTTCGCTCCAGTTGACGGACGCTATGTGTGACACGTGGTTACAACGTTGGTTTACCCGTGCCATATGGACCATACCCCGCCCTTGCCAATCCATTTGGGTTTCGGAATCATATCGAAAATGGACTTCTAAGGAGTCCGAGGAGGCCCGTAAGGCTTTGAAGATTGATGAAGCTTTTGACTTAGTTCGCAGGGAGACGGTGAAGGACAATAGGGGTTTCTTTGACGAAGGAGAGACTCCTGCCACCCTTGTCCGATTGGAGTCGGGTTCTACATCAAAAACTAAGACTCCAACTAAAGAGACCGGTGCTAGCGGCTCACAGGGACAATCGAGCCCCCGGACGAACTTAGAGGGGAGGCTAGGGCTGAGACTAGCGGCCCGAGACCGACTAGGCCCACGAGATCGGTTGCCAGAAAGGGTAAGGGCCCGACTTGGGCCGACTGAAGTGACTGAGGACTCGAGTTCGAAGAAACGAGTCCGGGCTAAGGAGGTTCCTGTGGTGATTCGGGAACGCTCGCCTCCACGCCGTCGCCAGTGGACGGAAAAAGAAGCCATGGACAAGGGAAAGGGCAAGATGCCCTAAATACCGAGCCTTAGTTTTTTTATTATTTAAGTATTACTATTATTTTTAGTGCCGTGTGCTTTTTTTTTTTTTTTTGAATTTTTCACAATTTGTGATTTTTCGAGTTTATCAGATTTTTAGTAATAAATAAAGGAAGTTTATTATTTAAACTGTTCTTGTTTTTCTTGATTGCAGTGGTTGTGCCCTTTTTGAGGGGCTGCCTACGTATCCACAATTAGCGGAATCAAACCAAACGTAGTTCAGATTTTTATAAATTTGCAATTTCGAAATACACCAAGACTACTGGTTCAAGATGTTACAACAGTAGAATAAGTAATTCTAGCTTTTGACTTGCTTTTAAAAGTTTATGTAAAAAAAACGATTTTAATAAACTTTTCTAATGACATTGAGAAAGGGCTTAAGGGTAGTAATGCTTCAGTTGGTCTAGGTTGGTTGGGTTGACAAACTCATTCCCGTCCAGGTCCGTCAGCATCACAGCTCCGCCTGATAGAATCTTCTTCACCAAATATGGCCCGGCCCAATTGGGTTTGAATTTTCCCCTCGGGTTTACTGGTAATAAGGCTCGAACAGACTTGAGAACCGAATCCCCTTCTTTAATGTTCCTTGGCCTCACTCTTTTATTGAAGGCCCGTTGGATCCTCTTTTGATATATCTGGATGTTATTGATGGCACAAGATCGTCGTTCATCCAATAGGACTAGCGAGTCATACCGTGCTCGTACCCAATCAGCTTCAGGTACTTGACTTTCAAGCAAGATTCTGAGGAACGACACCTCCAACTCGACGGGCTGGACTGCTTCCATCCCGTATGTTAGGTAATACGACGTTGCACCGGTTGCGGTGCGGATTGACGTCCGGTATCCCCATAGTGCAAAAGGTAATTTATCGGGCCAGTCCCGGTAATTATCAGCCATCTTTTTGAGTATGGTGACAATTGTCTTATTAGCCGCTTCTACCGCTCCATTTGTTTGGGGTCGGTAGGGTGAAGATGTATGCCTTTGAAACTTATACTTGGTTAGCAGGGCCGCTGTTTCGGCTTGAAAGTGGGTCCCGTGGTCACTGATAAATTCGTGCGGGATTCCATATCTGCATATTATCTTGTTTTGGATAAACTTGGCAACATGCTTGGCGTTAAGAATGCGGTAATATTCAGCCTCGACCCATTTGGTGAAATAGTCGATAGCTACCAGAATGAAGCAATATCCACCGGTACCCGAAGGATTTATCTTCCCGATTATGTCAATAACCCATGTCGAAAATGGCTAAGGTGACGTCATGGTATATAGTAAGGATGGCGGCATCTGTTGTACATTGGCGAAGATTTGGCAGTTGTGACAATGCTTGACATATAACTGGCAGTCGGTTTCCATGCTATTCCAGTAATACCCGAGCCTCATGATTTTTCGAACCAGCATCTGGGCATTCATATGCGGACCGCACTCGCCGTCGTGTACTCCGGCCATAACTTTCTCAGCCTTAATTTTATCGACACATAAGAGGAGAGCCCCCTGTGACGTCTTCTTGTATAGTTTCCCATCATCGGTACGGACGAACTGGGTAGCCAGCCTTCGCAAGGCTTTCTTGGCTCGACTGTCGGTCCCGGGAGGTTATTCCCCGGTCGTCAGGTATGTTAGCACAGCTTGATACCTCGGCTCGAGATCAGGTATGTCAATGTCTTCAATGTCGTGGACGTACGCCGGCTGAGACCATCTTTCGTCACAAATTGGCATACTAGTCACGTGATTGGGAATATTTAGTAAAGATGCCAGTTTTGAAAGTGTATCTGCAAATTGATTTTCCTCCCGAGGCAAATATATGTATTCCACCTTTAGGAGTTGTTTCTCGAGATCCCTTACTCGTGCCTGGTAGGCCACGAGATTGGCGTTACGAGTTTTCCATTTTTGAAGTGCTTGATTAATGACTAGGGATGAGTCACCGCGTACCCGAAGGTTTGTGACCCCCAAGTCGGCGGCAGCTCGTAGCCCACGGATACATGCTTCGTACTCAGCGGCATTATTGGTAACATGGAAGTCCAATTTGATGGACACGGGAGTATGTTCCCCTTTTGGCGAGATTAAAAGAATCCCAACTCCGAATCCTCGAAAATTGGATGCCCCGTCGAAGTATAAGTCCCAGGTTTCGGTATTGGTATGGAAATTATCTTCATCTGGGAAGGACCAAGTGTCGGTGTGTCCTTCTTCAGTTACGGGACTGTCGGCGAGGAACTCAACTACGACCCGGCCTTTAATGGCTTTTAACGGCACGAACTTTAAGTCGAACACTGCCAACATTAGGGTTCATCTTTACATTCTACCATTGAGGATGGGCTTTTCAAAGAGGTACTTGATTGGATCCATCTTAGATAGCACCTGCACCTCGTAGCTGAGCATATAATGTTGAAGCTTCTTAGTGGCCCAGACCAGAGCTAAACACGTCTTCTCGAGCATGGTGTATTTGCTTTCATACTCAAAACTTTTTGCTAATATAGTAGATAGCTCGTTCTTCGGAGTTGACCGTCTGAGCTAGCATAGCCCCCAAGGTTGTCTCGGTCATTTTAAGGTATAACGACAAAGGCAAACCGGGTTGAGGTGGCATCAAAACTGGTGGAGCAGACAGGATTTCCTTGATTTTGTCGAAGGCTGCTTGACATTTATCATCCCATAATATTCGTTCCCCTATCTTCAGCTTCTTGAAAATCAGTTCACATACCATAGTTAATTTTGAAATGAACCTGCTGATGTACTGGACTTTCCCGAAAAACCCCCTTATTTCTTTTTCGGTTTTAGGAGGATGCATCTCAGTAATGGCCTTAATTTTAGTTGGATCGACTTCGATGCCACGTTGGCTAACGATATGACCCAGTAATTTGCCAGATCTTACCCCGAAACTGCATTTTTGAGGGTTTAATCTCATGTTGTACTTGTGTAGTTGGGTAAAGAACTTTCTCAGAGAAGTGATGTGACCGTTCCTGTTTTTAGATTTGACGATCATGTCATCCACGTAAACTTCTACTTCTTTATGCATCATGTCGTGTAATAAAGTCGTAGCAGTTTGTTGATCTGTCGCACCGGCATTGATAAGACCGAATGACATGAAGGACAGTAAGTACCCCAAGGTGTAATGAAGGTGGTCTTACTTATATCTTCTTCTGCCATTTTTATCTGGTTATACCCAGCATACCCGTTCATAAATGATAAAAGGGCATGATCAGCTGTGTTATCCACCAGTATGTCGATGTGTGGTAACGGAAAATCGTCTTTCGGGCTCGCCTTGTTAAGATCCCGAAAATCTACGCAGACGCACACCTTACCGTCCGTTTTAGGAACCGGCACGATGTTTTCAACCCAGTCCAGATATTCGGACACTTGTATGAAGCCAGCTTTGAATTGTTTATCGACTTCTTCCTTGACCTTAAGGAACCATTCGGGCCTCATTTGACGGAGCTTCTGTTTAACCAGCTTGAACCCGTCTTTGATCGGTATGCGGTGCTCGGCTATTTCCCCGTCTATCCCCGGCATGTCCTTGTAGGACCATGTGAAGACGTCTTTGAACTATTGAAGGAGGCTTGTGAACTGCTGTCTCTCTTCAGGATCTAAGGATAACCCTATCTTAAGCATCTGAGGTTCTAAGGTTGTTCCCACATTAATGGACTCGGTTTCCTCGATTAACGGGTTCCGGGACTCCCTCTGCTCTAGTTGCTCGATCAGATGTGGAGGTAGGGGTACCTGTTCGTCGAGTTTCCCAATGTCATTGCATAAAACATTTTTGAATTTAAAAGCTTTTTGAAAATAAGACAAGTCGTAAGCAGAACGGTTGTTATTATTGATTGTAAATTTTGAAAATAGCTCGAAATGAGCTGCCATCTGATCATTGGTCAGTGGCGGGATAAGTAAGGCGCTCGGGACAGACCCCAAAGCACCAGCAGAAGGAGTAACTAAAGGGAGGGGGGTGATTACAAGAGTGACTCTAGCACCGGACCTCCTAGACTCGACCTCAGACTCCGACTCGGACTCAGACTCGGACTCAGACTCAGACTCAGGCATGTCTCCTTCTCCGGCGATCAGCTTGTAAGTCCTTCCTTGATTGTCAGTCCATTTGACAGTCTTCCTCCAGGCTTTGCTCCCCGTCTCGGAGCCTACATCCGAGATCAGCTTAGTCGGGTCAAACCTATTGCTGCGAAGAATAAGGTTGACCAGATCTTCCTTTGGAGTTGGGGCCACGGTTTCTTCCCCGAAAAGTAGCCCTAACACGGGCTCAGCATCGTTGATATCTTCTGACTGAACGAGGGCGAAGACATCATCTAGGATGTAGTTACAGTCCTGGGCCAAGTGGGTCCCAGGGTGCACAACATTGGGTTGGTACAGACCAACCTGACAGCCCCAAATACCGGTGTGACGAAGTAGTCGGTTAGTCGTGGGCTATAAGGGCTCAAGTAGATACCCTTAATGAGGTTGAAGGCTCTTTCAATACCTGCTCGGACAATGTTGCCCGGAGTTGTAGCATAACCGAGGCCTAGATGCGATTCTTCATTTTTAAGGACCTCGATAATCTTCCTAGCTAGAAGATTGGGTGGGGATGTAGCCCCTGGTAGATACCCTAGATTTTGTAGCATCGTGTCGAGGCTAGTTGTGAAGTAGGGTCGGAAAAGATACTCCTCTTCAATCATTCCTATGAAATCGAACCCCCATAGATCCGAGCGGCCCGTGGCGCTACAGTTAGCCACAGTGATAGGGGTTGCGTCCAAGGTGATGACACTATCGTGTAATGGCAACTTGATCTTCTGGTGAAGGGTAGAGGATACTGCCTTGACAGCGTGGATCCATGGCCTCCCTAGGAGTAGGTTAAAGGAAGAGGTGACATCGATTACTTTAAACTCCAGCTCCTTTTCTATCGGGCACGTTATGATGGTTAGCTTCACGGCCCCAGCTACCGACTTTGGGCTTCCATCGAAAGCCTGAATGGTTTGAGCAGTCGGAATGTAGACGGCCTCGGTAATGCCGAGGACTTTGGCAATCCTCAAGGGGAGGACGTTGCCCGCGGACCCGTCATCAATTAGGGTCATTGGGAGGTACTTTTCACGGCAAATTACCGTGATGTAGAGGACCGTGTTGTGGGTAGCCCCGAATGATGGTAGATCGGCTTCAGAGAAGGTGATTAGTAGGCCTTCTTCCTTAGCTTTGCCCTTTAAGTGGGGCAAGACCGTGGCTACCATTTCAGCAGGAGTAGCGGAGGAGTCGATCTTGACTTGATCGAGGGCCTTAGTGAGTGCCTCTCGATGTTCATGTGAGCTAACTAGGAGTTGCCATATAGAGAGATCAACTCGGGTCTTCTTTAGTTGCTTCACGAAAGCCTTTTTGGTGGTTGGCTCTCAAGGGGCGACTTCCGCCCTGATTGGTTCAGTGACGGTTATCGAAGTAGGGGCGTCCCTAAGATGGTTACTGGCTAGGGCCTTAGACTTAGCCTTCCGGATTTCCTCCGGAGTAATAGGGACGGCTTCCCCTTTGGTGAGGTACACATCATCCTCATCGTCGAACCAGATCCAGTTCACTTGCGGGATAAATGGAGAAATGAGGTGCGAGCAGTCAATTACTTCTCCGGAAATAATGGCGTGAGTAGCTAAGGGATTGTCCTTATTACTAGGCTTGTTTCCGGGTAAGGGGATATTACCGCTCTCGATGAGATCCTGGATCAAGTGTTTCAGCTTCCAACATTTTTCGGTGTCATGCCCATTGCCTCGGTGGTATTGGCAATAGGCCTAGACATTGTAGGCTTTGGAGCGTCGCTCGACCCGGACTTCAGGTGTTGGGCCTATTGGTTGGATTAGGCCCTTTGAAGATAGCCTTTATAAGGCATACGTATTGGTAGTACCCATATCAGTGAACACCCGTGGAGTGGTATTCTTTTTAGACGGGGTATCAAGTAGATTAACCTCGTCGAAAATGTTGCGAGTAGCAGCTGCGGATGTGGGCTTGCTGGTGGATGAGTTGGCCCTTTGATAACCCTTATTAGAGGCCTTAGTAAGGCCCTCTAACCTTAAATCATCCTCAATTCTCATCCCCATTTCAGTTAAGGTGGCGAAGTTGGATATGACAGCGTACCGGAGATGGACCCGGTAAGAGGGAGGAGGTTCTTGACGAAGGCCTCCACTAACACTCTTTCTTTGGGCTTATCGACCAACTTCACACTCTCGGCCCTCCATCGTTCAAGGTATTTCGTAAATCCTTCCTTGGGTTCCTGGGCCATAACCTCCAGGGTGCGCATCCTGGTCTGGATTTCAGTGTAGTCGGCATAGTTCCGAGCAAACTCCGTTGCCACATCATCCCAGGTTTTGTATTTCTTGGAATCAAGCCTGTAGTACCAGGCTTTCGGATGCTTCTCGAGGGAGGAGGCAAACAGGTGCTTGAACATGGTTGAATTCACCCCCTTTACAGCCATGAACTCTTTGAAGGCCCGGATATGAAGTACCGGGTCTTCGGTCCCATCGAACATTGGTAGGCCCGTAAGGTTGAGGTTAGCGGGCAGTTCATCATTCAGGGGCGAGTAGGCGCGGGCATTCTCCGTGTGGATAGTGCTGTTGGTTGACAGGTGGACCTGTTCTTCCAGCTTGCGGACCGCGCTGACCAGTTCAGCTAAAGGCCCAGAAGTCTCGACCCCACCATTAGGAGTTCCTTGCTCCACGGCGCTCACACGGGTAACAATGGCTATCTGGTCGGATTTGATAGCCGCCAGCTGGGTTTTAATTTGAGCCAGCGAGGCTGTCAACTAGTCCAAAGCTTCTTGCATCTTGTGTTGATGTCTGGTTACCGGTGGCCTGTCTGTAAGAATACCACATAATCAGAAGCTGACCCAGATGCTAGAATCAAAACTGTACATCCCGAGCAAGGAAAAGACTAGAGGAGAAAACAACTCGAGACCGACACCTAGACGGGTGACTCGTGGATGGTGAAACTTCCTTAGGATTCGGCTGAGTGGGCCTAGCCCTATTAGAAGGAAGGTTCATGTGAGATTTCCCAGACTTTGGACTCGAATGTGTAAATAGCCTGCGTTTGTAGGAGTATGACCTACGTAGGTGGGCCTTGCCTCGACAAATAACACGGACTGGGATAGGGAGGAAACCCGTGATGTAAGATCGACGCTAAAGACCTTCGACGACTTATGACAAGACCCGACACTACTAAATACGGGAAGTCCTAAGAAGAGGAAAGTTTTGAAAAGGAATTTTTTTTAGAAAAATCCGAGAAAATCGGTGGATGGCCCAATTTTTGAAACCGGCGAAATGCTATCGGGCCGCGATTTTGAAAATCTGAAAATATTTTGAACTTTTAAAATGGGCAGCATACCGGCTAGAAATAAGCTATTTTGAGTCAAATCGTGAATCCTAATTTAGGTAGCATCCCGGGTTTTGAAAATTGGATATTTTGAAATGATGCATTTTTTGAAATGATGATTTTTGAAAAATGACACGGAAACCAAGTAGCACATAGTCACGAAAGTAATATAATGACACCATGTATGCTTTACGCTAAGTCTCGGTCGGTCGAAATCGGGTCTATACCAACAACGAAGGCTTTCTCGTAAATCAGGACGGACTTCCTAAGCCGATTTGGTCTTAGAACATGCCGTGAAACCCATACGAGTTTGGCCATAGAAGTTTTTAGCGCACCCATTTAGGAATGAACCGCGGTATAGTGGGACGTCGGTAACAAGTAACCGGCCCGGGAAAGATTTGGATTATGCATGAACCATCGAACTAAAATGCGTACATTACTAATCGAACGATTTCTTTTCGAGTCTCACCCTAGGAACCCCGATGACTAGTGGTACATCAGGTATCCCAAGAAGAGTCGTCAAATTGTGGACATGACATAGGTCCACCCCGACGCGGCCACGCGCAGGTTTGAGGAGGAGAATGAATCGCATGTGAGATGGATCTCGGGTCGAAATTTAAATCTAAATGGAGTCGCCACCGAACTTTGAGGGACTTCGGGCCCATTCGAACCCAATCTATGTCTTAGTGGGCCATGCACAGAGTACGACCCATTCCGATTTAAGGGTTTATTGGGTTCGTCCCTTTGCATTGCGATACTGATTCGTACATTATCGGAAATCGTGTATTGAGTGACTCTCGTATGCCAACAGTCTCGGACATCCGAAAACCATTGTTCTGAGTAAGGGGTGAGGGTACGTGTTGGGAAGTTCACAAAGAACATCCAACCCCACCCGCACTTAGCGGCCTCTACTTAGATATCGTTCGTTTTTCATGTACGCGCGTTACTTTGTTGATTAAATGATATGCAAACAGCGTTTTGACTAAACATGTGAATTATGTTTGATCTACGTCGTTTAATACATCTTTGAACTAAGTCAAGGTTGTATTTAGGATGCGAGGTTCGTTTTAGTATAATAAAACAAACGACGAGAATAAAATACAAAAGAAGAAGCAAATGAGTTAGTAGCGATGATAACGGTTCGTAAATAGTATAGAATGTTGTAAAAGACATGATGCACGGTTTTGAAAAGATTAGGACACGTGATGGACTTGACACGTGTTGATCGAGGTCATAAAATGAATTTTATCGAGGTTCGAAATATGTTGGAGGTTCACGATTCTGACGTGACAGAGGTCACTCGGTCGAGTCATGGAGAGACCCGATCGAGTGCCTCTTGTAAGACCCTCCTGCCTCGATTTTGAGGTGCCACTCGATCGAGTCAGGCGTGACACTCGATCGAGTGGACCTCGTAAAAGCTTTCTGCCTCTGATTTGGGGTGTCACTCGATCGAGTGGGCTAGGCACTCGGTCGAGTGACTCCTATACGAACTATGGTTCGTGAATTTTTAATTTTGAAATAGATAACTTCGCTAAATTGCGTGTAAATATAATATGATTTACACTCGACTCAGTTTTTGATACTCGTTATATTCGATATTTGATTATGGAATCAATATCTAATATTTAGAGTGAGTTTTGTTAAAGATATTCACAAATTTTTTTAAACCGAATTAAGATGAAATAAATCCCTCTGCGTCGTAATGTCGTAACTAGTCATTTCAGATCATGTGACTATTATTTCAGCGTCAACGAGATCGTATTACTGATTGATCCTTAGATCCGATATTCGACTATAGAGTCGATATCGTATCCTATAAAATAATGCTTTTTTGAAAATAGTACGATAATATCGATATTAAAAAAGAGAAAAGAGATAAATAATAGTAGAAAAAAACGTGATGAAGACGACGTGGAAGAGGAGAGGGACGAGAAAAAGAGGAAAAAAAGAGAGAAGACGGGATTTGTAACACCCTCAACCTACATGCTAATTTTGACATCGATTCGGAACTCGTAGTAACGGCACTTGCGTGCGAGTTACGAGGATATAGGGAGAGTTAAGGCGTTGTATTTTGGTTTGGGTTTCCTATAGGATTTCGAAAGGAAAATCGGGATTGTGTAGCCTAGGATTGCTAGAGTTTTTGAGATGTGTATTGTGTTGTTTTTGTGTGAATTTCTTTGTTGTGAATTGTGTGTGGGAGTGGGGTATTTATAGGATGAAATGCCCCGACTCGGGATAGAAGATACCCGTCTTTTGGATAGGAAAACCTTACTTGGATGGGAAGAAAACATCTGGCTTGGGTTGAATAGGATTCCGTCTTTTGGATAGAAAAGGAATCCGGTTCTAGCTGGAAAAGGGGCCATTCGATCGAGTGGTGCATAGCACTCCATCGAGTGCCCGGTCTGACCCCGGTTCTGGTGGGTTTGACGAGCCTACTCGATCGAGTGGGCCGGTCCACTTAATCGAGTGGGTCTGGTCGGGTGGGTAACTCTTTTAGAGATCGAGTTTTATCTTTAAGGGAGAGTTTTACCTCTTTGTAGCTTATTTTTGTGGTATTTGGTTTCAAATCAAATTTCCAAAGGCTGCGTGGCTGACCTCTATGCCTCAAAAATGTCTTTGCCCGGTGTTTGACCCGATTGCTAAAAGACGGTTTTGCCCTTGGTGTCGGTTTTGACCCAAATTAGTCATATTTGACTGGAAATGACTAACAGGGCCTGGATTAAGTCATGTTTATGTCCGATCATCATCGGTTGCTTTTTGGAAACTGCTATACACACCTAGCGGGCAAAATGCGGGTGTCTACAATAGTGGTACAAATAAGCGCTCTGTTTATCTTAGACTGCTGAAATGTGACATGAGAATAAGTATGCAAATACCCTGTTGGTACTTATGTTGAACTAAGAGAACAATCTAAGTGGGCACGTGTTAGTAAAAAGAGAATTTATGTTGTGAAATGTGGATTAATGCGGGGTAAAACCCCTCGCGATCAGTAATGGGTGAGTAAGTTGAGAAATATAGATGAAACATGAACGAATCGTTGTTTTAGGCAGGATGCCAGGCCAAAAGAGTGGACGTTGTAAAATGATCAAGAGAGGTTATGCGTGTAGAAAATGTATTGACAATCGTTGTGATGGAACGCGTGAATTGATTAGACACATCACCAACTTATTGATCACCCCTGGTCAGTCCTTACAAGTATATTTGTTAGAAAAGTTTACAGTGTCCTATTATAATTGCATAACGTGTTATATGATAAGGTCGAGTTAAGAGTTATCTCCTTAGTGTCAAGATAATGTAGAAATATACTGGAGGTGTTGGGTAACGTGACTATAAGATTAGTGAACTTCGGGGCGAAGTTCCTAATAAGGAGGGTAGGATGTCATACCTTGTCGGTTTCTATGATGTGTGTGCTTAATGATCGTGGCAGTTTTCGCGTAATAGGTTGGAATAGATGACATTAGTCATAAGTGTGTGAATAGTTAGTCAATTGTACAGTAGCACGTGATGCTGATACAACAGTTAAGTATGTGATGAGTCATGTGATGTAATCGATTAAGGGTGAATGGTGCGAGGTGTCAAGTTAGTCGAGAGGCGTCATTAGTGGTTGGATCATGAACTTCGGGATGATGTTCCTTATAAGGAGGGTAGATTATAATACCCTGTGTTGCTTACACATGGTTAGAGTAGTTACAATGATACATGTTGGCAGAGAAGGTCGTTCACAGCGGAGTTGTGTGTGTTGTGTTATGTTAGATGGGTGGCGAAGTTCGGGACGAAGTTCCTTATAAGGAGGGTGGATTGTAATTCCCGCAATTTATACAGAAGTCAAACCCGAGTCAAGGTAAGTCAAACTGAGTGTCTCGTTCTATACCAAACCTATTTCTGAGTCCAACTATTACCATCCTAATAATATCAATAGCAATAGTATTATAACAATATAAAAATAATAATCAAATAGTAATAACAATATAATAATAGTAACAATAAAGAAATGCAGTAGGTTTTACGTATAACCTAGGAATTGGTTTCATTCGCGTAGCCTAGCTCCTCCGTTTAATTCGTTCGAATCACCTTCCTCCATCCATGCATTCCACCATAACAAACTTGCACCTACCATCAACATCCAACCCCACTTCCATCAAACCCTAATACCACTGCCAGATGTGGCCTTCCGTCACCATCATCGAGTTTCTTCGTCGTTAATGTAGTCAGAGCCATGCTCTGTAGACGCTTTGATCACCGCCCTATTCCTGTGTCTGTGGTTGTGCATAGGGTCCAAGTTGTCTTTGACATTACGGAATGGTTGTGTACTTGTTGTTGTTGTCGTTCTTGTGTCGTTGTTGTCTGGATGGATGTCAGTTTGTTGTTGTTGTTACAATTACGGGTTGTTGTCGTGTTGTTGTTGGTGTCTGGGTGGCTATTGGTTGTGGTTCCTGGCGTGTTTGAGCCGTTGTTAGCGTGGTGTGGGGGATGGTGTTGAATGTTGAGTCACAGATAGTATTGCTCGGATAGATTCCGAATTTGGGTTCGGTCAGGTTGTCAGTTCAACCCTTACAAGTCGAATTGGCTTTGGCGTGTATTTTTATTACGTAGTGCTGTGTGGGTGTACATGAAGCTAGGGCCAGTAGATTCTTGGGTCGGTCTCGGTTTATAATTTAATTAGGGTGGTCAGTCTTAGTTTATAATCTAATTAGGTTGGATCGGTCTCATTTTATAATTTAGATGGGTCGGTGTCGTTCCACTTAATAATTTATTTAGAACGGTATATCTGTTATTTTATAATTTAACTAAGTTAAGATTGATTATTAACTTAAGTATATATATATATATATATATATATATAATATTTTATTAGGATATGACTTCGTAGAAATTCCGGGGTGATTTGTGCTGACAAGGTAAGGTTTTCCTTACTTAGAATACGTTAATATTATTATGCATGTACAAGTTACGAGTACGATGTGATATCGTGCTAAAGAGAATAATGTTGAATAATGATGGGAGAATGATTGAAGAATATTGATATATTGGAGTTGGTAAAGCTAGCTTTAGACCTAGTCGGGGCCTCTGATCACGGTCCCCTCCCTGATTTCTCCTCGCGGGTTGTTGAACTTGCGGGGGGTGTGCAAACTTGGAATGAAAGGGCCTGCCAGAAGAGTTGAGATGAGAATATTGATCGGTACCGATGTTGGTACTGAGAATATTGAGATGGGAATATTGACTGGTAGCATGATGGTACCGAGATTGTGGAGATTATATAATTTATTGATACTGATGATGGTACTGAGATGATTGAGACTCGATGTTTTATATTACGTATCTGTGTTATAATGTTAGCATGTTCTAACCGTTTTCTCTGTCTAAATTGTGACCCTATTTTATTGGGAGGCCTGTGGTGATCCAATTGATATTTCCGATCAATTGGGGAGTAGTCTATAACACAGGTTATGTATATCGTGATATGTTTGGATGCTGGGATGCTTGTACGGGGTTGGGATGAACGCGATAATGAAGGTCATAGCACGGGTTAATGCGTAGGCATTCCTTTTTAGATAGATTGTATAGCTTCCGCGGCGTAACCAGAGTTGTAATAGTTAATGAGTTGTAATGTTTAAATCAGATGGTCGGTTTGGCATTCCAAGTTATATTGTAATGAGTACTACCTCGGGAAACCGAGATGGTAACACCATTTTTTATTCGGGAATGCCTTGATAGCGCTCCTGGGTAAATGGGGGTGTTACACTTTGTAAGGAGTGAGGGTACGTATTGGGAAGCCAACATCCGATATACATCAACACTCCCATCCGCACAAAGCAGCCTCTACTATTCAATTGGTGGACTGACAACTTCGTTCAAATGTGGTGTAAATGCGATAACAACCGTTGTTTTAACCCTATCCCTTTGCTATGGCGGTTGTTTTAGGAGCAAATAAATTGTTGTCGACGTAGGTGTTTTTACATTCTTTGCATGCGATTTCACGTGGCAAGCATGCCATATAAAAGTGCACGTAGGAGAGTGGAGAATACTGGATAATACACGTATTAGAAAATTAGGAGAGTGGAGAATATTAGTCATTCCCGTGTTATACCTTACCCAGTTTCTGCTTAAAGTGCGTCGGTTCCGTATTAATAGGGACACGTCGAGCCACATGTGAGGTGTGAGCATCGAGATTGATACGAGACTAGACCACTGCTCGTTTTGATTAGTATTTGTTGTTTACGTTTTGATTTCGTGTTAGGTGATTTAGCATGCGATTATGGTCATAAACGTGGTAAATCATACGAAAGCGGTAAAGTGCGATATGTAAGTAAATCACATTGTATGAGATTTGCACCCTCAGGATGTACACTAAACGAAGTACGAAGGCGATTAAGAATAGATCTTATAATGATGACTAGTCAGATTCGATTTAGGTGTTTTAGTGCTTGAGGTTGAAGTTGCGGACGTCACGTATTTTAGACGAGTTGGTCTTGACTGAGCCAAACAGGAGTAATGCTTGTACGCCATTTGGAGTGCAAATGGTGGACGCATCGTGGAATTAGTATCCACATAGGTCAGAATTGACGACGTCAAAATGCATAATTAAAGTGCGATATGTAAAGTTTGGTTTAGATGACAATCAAGTGACGATATCGACTTGTACGAGATGATCCTTCAGAGTCCTGCGACAATTTCAGCAGAGCTTCGCTAATGTGGGGCAAGTTGACGAGTCAACACGGGTGCCCTTGTTCGTCCTTGCGAGTCAGGAACTCGTAGGAACTCTAAAGTGTAGTGTTGATTCAGGGTATGCGAATCGAGGAGATAACGATCGAGTGGCTTGTTCATAATATCGTGGAGTGCAACGCTAATGAAGAGCTATACAAGTTGTGTGGAGCTCGTAGACGAGAAGAAGGTTGTGGTGTGTCGATTATGAGCGGAGGAGGAGGGTATTTATAGTTTTTCTCGTAGTTCAATCCGAGATCTCGGGCGCAGCACATCGTGCGACCCAATATTGAGACACCTGGAACTCGGCGACGTGATTCTCAAGGGCGTCCCACTGGGCGCCTGAGATTTTGAAGATTCGATTTGATAAGAATCCAAAACGGAGATACACAGGATCTTTGTGATTGCTTACTTGTTAAGAATTTGGACCCCTGACCTAGTGCACGCGCTGATGGGCCTTGGGTGCGCATCCCGAGGCTCGACTATGTTTTATGCGTTGACTCGAGTTTGACTTTGCGTGTTTCGGGACCGATTCAGAGCCCCGGAGTCGGAATTGACTCTAGTTAGTGTTTACGCGACCATAATGACATGACTAAGACTGTCTTGATGTTGAATTAATTTCTCGGAGTCATTATTTGATCCGTTTGACAGAAAAATCATCTAAACCATCGTAAAATCATGTCGTGTTGCAGTCCGATCATCGTCGTGTGTTTGTCGGACGCCCTGCAATCACCAGGTCCAAATCAGGGTGTCTACAGAAGCCCCCACATTGACTGAGGCGTGGATAAGGCGAAAGTCAAAGTATAGCGACCCAGATCAATCGAGGATTACAACCTGGTAGCTGTCCGCTTGGGTCGATTTAAGTCCATAAGACTATGTACTAAGGCTCGTTAGCCAAGGTTTTGAAATCATACTTGACCTCCTTGCCTGCGGTTGCTTGTTGAAGTTTGATCTGGATTTGCGTACTTTGACTTAGGTTTGAAGAGTTATTTTAGTTGATGAGTGCTTTAATTTGATCTTCGGAATAGACCATGTGTTTGAGTCCGTCCATGGTCTTTGTAATTGTATTCTTTGGAATAGGATCCTGTATATCTCTGGATCCTGCGTGATGTATTCTTTGGAATATATCTCTGTCTATTCCTGGACTCTGCATATGTTGGAGTTTTAATACCTCACAAGCGCACCATGTAATCGTAGCACAATAGAGGGTCGATCCCACAAGGAGCAAAGTGATGCCTAGTCGTGTTTACCCAAAATGTTTATCTAAGTCGATGAAAGGTAAGAATGGTTAACTACACCTACAATAAAGAACGATAAACTAAAGAGAGAATTAAAACTAAAAGAAAATAGAAGACTAAAGATGAAACAAACGAAAGCTAAAAATGACGGTTACTCGAATAAAGAAAGGCCTAACAAATCACAAAGACAAGAACCAACCTAACAATCAACACAAACTACAATCCCACACAAACCACATATTTACAACAAATAACACCACCAAGTAACCTCCAACAAGAGTAACAACCACAAATCCTCAAGCGACCATAAATCGTCAATCCAAAATCTACGTCCCCACACTTGAAACGAACATTGCCCTTAATGTTCAAAATTGAGGGAGGCAAAAGGAAGGGAGGGTGAAAAAATACCTTTTAGAGTTAAAATATTCCCCACACTTGAGCGGTTCCGCCTCTTTTCCATTTTGCAACATTATGGTTACTAGTTGGAGGTACCAACAAACAAAAACGCAAACAATAAACAAAAACATAAATACGTACAAGAAACTTGGGGTGCCTCCCAAGAAGCGCGGTTTTAAGGACTGCCAAACCTACAATTAAGCTTAAGTCTAACCGGGATCCCACAATCGGTATCCTAGGCCACTCATGTTTCTAAACTCATCATAGTATCCAACATCCCTAAAATCTCTTCTTTGCTTTTTCACTTCTTTCATGAGAGGTAGGCTATAAACCACATAAAAGATATGATTAGTCTCCTTGACAATCATATCACTCTTCTAAACGCCTCCTTCCTTGTCCCAAATCACACCACTTCCATGTAACAAACCAATGATCAAGCTAGTTTCATTGAAAGAATTCTTCCAAACATCTTCGAACATCGACTTTTAAGTGAGGGCTAGAAAGTCTTGAGGAAAACAATCAAGATGAAATGAAAATGCATCCTCAAAGACAATGGACTCATAAGAAGGGACATGGAAGTCAAGAGAAAAACAAGTGAGAGGAATAAGAGATTCATCAAGAATGGAAGGGGTAGACTCATGAATTTCCTCAAGAAATATCTCAAAAATGGGTTCGTCTAATGTGTCAACATTATTATCATCCCATTTAACTTCAACATCGTCATCAAAGGTTTCAACAATGTTTGATTCACATAATTCATAATCTTTTGGAAACAAACAAGTTTCCAACACACATCTATTACTTGTCACAATAACATTCGCATGAAAGGATGCACATAAAATCTCTTTGTGGGCTAGCTCCTCATATTTGGTTGTCAAAAATCATATGAAACCCCAAAATATCCAATCATTCATATGAAAGACTCGATTAAAGCTCAAGTAATTTGCCGAGACTACTCCTCGGTGAATGACAAGCTCCCCGCAAACTTGAACCTCACGGGTTTGCCCATGTTCGAGGGAACTGAAGACCCGTTACTACATGTGCGGGCTTTCAAAGAGTTTGTGGCTATTAAAGGGGTTGATTCAAGCATGTTCAAAAATTTGTTCGCTCCTTCCCTTGAGAAACACCCAAAGGCCTGGTACTACAGGCTAGACCCCAAGAAATACCCAACTTGGGATGATGTGGCTACAGAATTTGCTCGGAACTATGCTGATAACACCGAGATCCATACCACAATACGCTCCCTAGAGGTTATGGCCCAGGAGCCCAAAGAAGGTTTTACCAAATACCTTCAACGCTGGAGGGCCGAAAGTGTGAAACTGGTCGACAAGCCCAGTGAGAAAACCTTAGGGGAGGCCTTTGTCAAGAACCTTTACACCTCCTACCGGGTCCATCTCCAATACACTGTCATACCCAATTTCACCACTCTTACTGAAATGGGTATAAGGATAGAGGATGATTTGAGGCTAGAGGGCCTTACTAAGGCCTCTAGCAAGGGATACCTAAGGGCTACCTCTTCCACTGCTAAGCCCCCATCTGCAATTCGCAGCATTTTCGACGAGGTTAATCTACTAGATGCCTCATCTAGGAAGAATACCCCACCTCGGGTGTTCATCGATATAGGTACCACCTATAATTATGCCTTACAAAGGCTATCCTCCAAGGGCCTGATCCAACCGATAGGCCCAACTCCTGAAGTTCCGGTCGAGCGACGCTCCAAAAGCTACGATGTCCAAGCCTATTGCCAATATCACTGAGGCAATGAGCACGATACCGAGAGTGGAAAGATACCGTTGCCCTGGACTTGATCGAGAGTGGAAAGATACCGTTGCCCGGGGCCAAACCGAGTAACAAAGACAATCCCTTCAGCTCCCATGCTATCTTTACCATTGAGGTGATCGACTGTTCCCACCTCATCTCTCCTTTCATCCCACAAATAAACGGGATCTGGTTCGACGATGAGGAAGATGTGTACCTCGTCAAAGGGGAAACTATCCCCATTACCCCGAGGAAATCCGAAAGGTTAAGTCCAAGGTCTTAGCTAGTAACCACCTCGCCAAAACTGGTCGTTCCTATCAAGCTACTAGCTTTAAGGACACCCCTGTCTCGACAACCGTTACTGAACCTGCCAGGACGGAAATTGTCCCTGAAGAGCCGAGCACTGACACGGCTCTAGTCAAACAGCTGAAGAAGACTCGAGCTGACCTCACTATATGGCAACTCTTGGTTAGCTCGCAAGAACATCGAGAGGCACTTACTAAGGCTCTCGATCAAATTAAGGTCGACTCCCTGGTTACCCCTGCTGAAATGGTAGCCACCATCATGCTCTATAACAAGGGCACGTCCAAGGAAGAAGGTCCACTTATTACCTTCTTTGAGTCCGACCTACCACCGTTCGAGGCCTCTCACAATCTAACCCTGTACATTACGGTGATTTGCCGAGGGAAATATCTCTCGATGACCCTGATTGACGATGGTTCTGCTGTGAATGTCCTTCCCTTAAGGACCGCTAAAGCCCTCAGCATTACCGAGGTTGACTATATCCCGACTGCTCAAACCATCCAGGCTTTTGATGGGAGCCCAAAGTCGGTTGTTGGGGCCATTAAACTGACAATCATAATGGGCCCAATTGAAAAGGAGCTGGAATTTCAAGTGATCGATGTCACCTCTTCTTTCAACCTGCTCCTCGGAAGGCCGTGGATCCACACTGTTAGGGCAGTGTCCTCCACTATTCACCGAAAAATCAAGTTGCTCCTACAAGATAATGTTATTACTTTGGAGGCAACTCCTATGACCATGGCTAGCTGCAATGCCACGAGCCGTACGGACCTTCGATTATTTGATTTTGTGGGGATGATCGAGGTGGAATACCTCTTCAGGCCTTATTTCACCACTAGCACTGATACGATGCTACAGAATTTGGAGTATTTTCCGGAGGCAACCGCGATGCCATATCTTCCGGCTGGGAACATTATCGAAGTCCTGAACGACGGAGAATCACGCTTCGGTCTAGGGTATGCCATGACCCCAGGTAACGTTGTCCGGGCAAACATTGAAAAGGCCTGAAATATCATCAAGGGTATCTACTTAACCCCATATAGCCCGAGATTGACCGACTACTTTGTTACACCGGTTTTCGGGGCTGTCCAAGTTGGTCTATACCAATCAACCCTTACATGTCCCAAGGCCAAATTGGCTCGGGAATGTAACTACATTCCGGATGACATATTTGCCCTCATCCAGTCAGAATCCAAGGAGGGTGCTGATAATACTGAACCCGTGCTGGGGCTGCTATTTGGGGAAGACAAGGCTATCCCGACTCCTAAGGAAGATTTAGTGAACCTGATCTTCCGAAGCAACAGGTTCGATCCCACGAAGGTGATATCTGAAGTCGGCTCTGATACCGGGATTAGGGCATAGAGGAAGACCATCAATTCGACCGACAGCCAGGGCCGAGTCTACAAGCTGACCACTGGTGAAGAAGATTTGCCGGACACCGATTCTGAGTCTGAGTCTGAGTCTGATTCCGAGTCTGAGTTCGAGTTTAGAGGGTCTAGTGCTAGAGTCCAGTATGTAACCCCTTTCCCTATAGTCACTCCCACTGGAGCCTCGGGGTCTGTCTCGAGTTCACTCCAAATCCCACCTCTGACCAATGATTAGATGACCGCTCTCTGAGTTGTTTTCAAAATTTGCTATCAATGATAATGATAACCGTTCTGCTTACGACTTGTCTTATTTTCAAAATGTTTTTGGTTTTAAAAATATTATATACAATGACATTGATAAACCCGATGAACAGGTATCCTTACCTCCGCATCTGATCGAGCAACTAGAACAAAGGGAATCCCTAGATCCGGTAATCGAAGAAATCGAGTCCATCAATGTGGGAACTACTTTAGAGCTCCAGATGCTTAAGTTAGGGTTATCTTTAGATGCCGAGGAGAGACAACCATTTACGAACCTCCTCCATGAATTCAAAGACGTTTTCGCATAGTCCTACTAGGACATGCCGGGGATAGACTAGGAAATAGCCGAACACCATATACCCATTAAAGATGGGTGTAAGTCGGTAAACCAGAAGCTCCGCAGAATGAGGCCCGAATGGTCTCTCAAGGTCAAAGAAGAGGTTGGCAAACAGTTCAAAGCCGGCTTTATACAAGTGTCCGAATATCCGGACTGGGGTTGCAAACATCGTGCCGGTACCTAAAAAGGATGGTAAGGTGCGCGTATGTGTAGATTTTTGGGGTCTTAACAAGGCGAGCCCGAAAGACGACTTTCCATTGCCACACGTCGACGTACTGGTGAACAAAACCGCTGATCACGCCCTTCTATCCTTTATGGATAGATATGCCGGGTATAATCAGATTAAAATGGCAGAAGAAGATATGAGTAAGACCGCCTTCATTACTCCTAGGGATACTTACTGCTACACTGTCATGCCATTCGGTCTCATCAATGCCGGGGCCACTTATCAACGAACCGCCACAACCTTATTACACGACATGATGCATAAGAAAGTGAAAGTTTGTGTAGACAACATGATCGTCAAATCCAAAATTGAGACGGACACATTACTGCCCTAAGGAAGTTCTTTACCCGATTACGCAAATACAATATGAGGCTGAACCCTCAAAAATGCAGCTTCGGGGTAACATCAGGCAAATTACTGGGTCATATCGTTAGCCAACGTGGTATCAAGGTCGATCCAACTAAAATCAAAGCCATTACCAAGATGAAGCCCCCTAAAACCAAAAAAAGAGATAAGGGGATTTCTCGGAAAAGTTCAATATATCAGCCGGTTCATATCCAAACTAACCATGATATCTGAACCGATTTTCAAAAAACTGAAAGTAGGTGAACGAAAGCTATGGGACGATAAATGTCAATAGGCTTTCGATAAAATCAAAGAAATCCTGTCTGCTCCGCCGGTATTAATGTCACCTGAACGAGCCATCTACTACATCAGCAAAATATTCTTTGAGTATGAATGCAAGTACACCATGCTCGAGGAAACGTGCCTAGCCCTAGTTTGGGCCACCAAGAAACTCCGACATTATATTGATGGTGGGATTTGTCGTGGGTCCCGACCGTCAATAAATAACCGACTATTCCTAGTGGGTAGCTAGGGCAAGTAGGGTCGATATCCACGGAGACGGTATTGTAAGGTCTAGACTAGGTCGGCCTAAAAACGAGACTAAGTCACAAACAAACACAAAGAAATGCTAATTGACAAATTATGATGGGAGAAGAGGTAAGACTAGACTAACAATGAACTAGGCTAAAACAATGCTAAATGAAATAACTAAATACAAACTAAACAATGAACTAGAGAAATGATGACTAACTAAGAAGATGAAATCAAATATGAAAAGAAGTGGGTTAGGTCGGATTCATAAGTGTAGTAGGGTAATTGGGGTGGTCAAGGGTGTAGGTGTCTCTTAATTGCTAGAGTCGGTCCGGGTTCTCGCTACTTAGACCGATGTCAAGGTGGGTTCGCGCTCTCGCGTCTAAACCCTAGTCCACACTCTTATGTATAAGACTATTCTCAACATAATCACATACTAGACAAACAATGAGTAGAGGAAGACTAGCATAAGAAGCATGGCCACTACAACTCAAACAAGCATTTCAACAAACACATAGTGTGCCCAATATGTGACTAACAACAAAGATTCACCCTTTACCCCTTCAAACCCTAATCACCCATATTCTACCCTTAATCCCCCTACTAACCCACAAGGAGACTACTCACTCATTATCAAGAATAAACTAACAATAGTAAGAGAAAACAACATCACAAACCAAACATCCATAATAAAGAACAAGAACAATAACAATAACAATATAAAAAGATTCAAACTTGAATAAATAACAAAGAACAAGGGTAGAGAGATTATACCAACAACAAGATGATGAAAAAGATGAAAACTTGCATAAATAAGAAACCCAAATCAACTCCAAGGTTGTCAAGCTTGGATGAATCTTCAAGTATCCTCTTAATACAAGATTAACTAAACTAGATTAACAAAGATTAACTAAGGATTAAAGAGAGATTAAAACTAATGTGAGGAACACTAATCTAGGGTTTGAATGCTTAATGGAGGCCTAAAATAATCTAGGGTAAAGTAGTGTGCTTAAACATTACAAAGGAGGAGTATTTATAGGGTTACAAGAATGAAGGAGAAGAAGGGAAACAAAGGCGGGTTACAGCACCATGGTCCCGACCGGGAAGGACCGGTCCCGACCGGGAAGGGTATGGTTCCGACCGGGAAGGGATGGTCCCGACGGGGACGGACCCAGAACAGAACACCCCTCTTTTGTGCACCTCATCCCGGACGGGATGAGGCCATACCCGTCGGGGATGAGTCTTGTAGGCCTCCAATATGATCTTTAAGGTTCCTCCTTGCTTCACATGGACTTCTCATCAACTCTCGGGTCTCGGGATCTAGTCTAAGGGGCTTGGGATCGGGTCCCAAGTTTTCGGGGTCGAATCCAAGGCATCGAGTGATCGTTCCTCCGCTTCGTTGGCTCCGAAAAGTGTATGTATTGAGTCGGAATCGCTCCAACTTTTCACGAATGGTCTCGGGAACCTGAACTGAGCTAGAGGAAGCATAAGTAGCCCATGAACCGCTCCCAAGGAGCGATTCCGCAAGGAAATGGGACCAAAACACAGCAAATTAGGCACTGCAAACTACACTTATCATATATGCTCAGTTATGAGATACATGTATTATCCTAAATGGATCCTATTAAGTACCTATTCGAGAAGCCCATCCTTAGTGACAGGATGTTCAGGTGGACTTTAATGTTGGAAGCGTTCAACCTCAAATTTGTGCCATTAAAAGCTATTAAAGTCCAGGTGGTGTGGACATCCGTCTACATCGCCCGGCGCCCCACGCGCGCTCGCGCGAGACCGACCCGGTTTCATCGTGGCGGCCACCCACGCGGTTCCCTTCCGGTCGGGGGCTGGTACGATCTCGCATTCGGGGCGAAGGTCTTGGAACTCGATTCGGATGACGACCCGAACTTGTACTAGACTGGTGCGGGCACCCGTGTTTCCGTTTGGGATCGATCGAGTCGTGGTTGTAAGTGTTGAAAGGCTGATATGTTTAGTAAGGCGACCTTTTTAGTGAACCGAATTCGTTGCTGATTTGTGGAGTCGCCACCGAGTCAATTACGGGGATTTGGAAACCGTTCATGTCAACTTTGATCCTGAGCCGGCTCAAAGTTGAGTGGCATGGGACCTAAAGATAAAGACTTGTACCCTTAAGCACTCCATGCCTGGAATGACTCTCATTACCAATGGTTTCGGACATCCGGAAACCGTCGATTCTGATTAAGAGGTGAGGGTAGGTATTGGGAAGCCAACATCCGCTAGACATTGACACTCAATCCCGCCCGCACAACAGCGGCCTCTACTAATCAATCGGTGGGCTGATAACTTCGTTTCTTTGTTATGGCGGAAGTACTGTAACATCCATTGTTTGAAACCCTATACCCTTTGCCATGTCGGTTGTTTAAGGACAAGTAAGTTTTGTCGTAGAAGTAATTGTGTTTACATTCTTTGCATCCGATTTCATGTGACATGCAGGTCATGAAAAGATGAACATAGGAGAGTAGAGAGTACTAATATTATGCCTATTAGGAAATCAGTTTTAACGTGATAATACGGATATTATTCGTTCTCGTGGTATACCTCACCTAGTATTCTGCTTAAGAAGCGTCGGCTCGATATTAATAGTGATGTGTCAAGCCGTGTAAAGGGAGCACCAGTACTAATACGGAACTCGACCATCGCTTTGTTTAGTTTTAGCCCGTTTACGTTTTGGTTTCCGTTTTAGGTGATTTAGCATGCGATTATAAGGTCATAAAAGCAATAAATCATAAGAAAGCTGTAAATGCGAATGTAAGTTGATTGGGGTCGGCCGCCTGTCGAGTAGCCGCCTGCTAGGCAAGCCCTGAGACGGTTCCTGTCAAAGAGTTGAAAGATCAGCCCCTAGCAAGAAATTAAAACAAGAAGCATAAAACACTAAGGGTGGCCGTCAGCTGCTGGGAGCATAGGCCAACCCAGCCTGTCGGGACTTGGCAGCCCCCTGCCAGAAGACTGTCTGCCCTGGGAAAATCCCTGGCCGACAGGGCCAGAACCCCCAGGGGCCCTCTCGTCATTTCGCCTAAGGTAATTAGGAATGGATGGATGAGAAGCCGCCACTTGTCACTTCTCTATCCAACCATTCCTCTCCCACTTCTCTCTCTTGTGGGAAGGTATAAATACCTCCCCATTTCCCACATGAGAGGGGTTGGATTTTCTCTCTCTAGACTCTTACTCCTAAAAACGCCGCCTAGTTCCTCACGAGCTAGGTTCGTAAAGGCATTTCACGGACTGACTTAGGCATCGGAGAGGGTTTCCTCGGACAACCTCCGAGGCCCTGTGCGTTCATTGTGCAGGGAGCAGGCCATTTCCGCCGGGAAGGTCCGATCCAGGGAGTGATAGAAAGGGGAGACCAAGGGAAATCAAACGATCAATTGTTCACCATTAACCCGATTGTACAACCCGGATCCTAGACCGGGTGAATTGTTTCCGTGACCGGAACAATTTGGCGCCGTCTGTGGGGAACTTACGGTTGTGCTCACGAGTTACCCACTAAAATCAACCACTCATAATCACAAAACTAAACACAATCATGCCAGAAATCGTTGATGCCAGTACAGGAGCGGGTCCGACGGTCCCACCGGTGACCCCCCTGTATGGTATGCCGCAGTCGGAAAGGGTTCCTCCTGCCACGATCCTAGGGGTGGAGGGAACCAATCCCCTCGGTGGGTCTAACACTGCTGTGACACCTGAGTTGGGGACGCACCCAGGACGTGCTCTCAATCTGACCCCAGCTCAGATGGCACAGGCGGCCGCGTTCTTCTCTGCGATGCTGAATCAGGAATTCACACCTGAGGACTTGGTAGGCAGGGTCGCATCGGCTCCCAGGCAATCGTCCCCAGTCAGCAGGGACGAGGCCGGGGGCACGAGGCGGACCGCCGCCAGAAATGCTCAGAGAAAAGCGAGAAGAACAACTCAAGTGTATACGCACGTGCAAAGGCGCATCACTACCGGCAATCCAGAGCCACCTGTCCAGCAGGCGTTCTCCATTCAGACAACAGAGTCAGCGTCTGGAGGACAGGGAGGCTTATCCCAAGGATTACAAGAGCGAATGAGGCCCAGGGAGCCCATGTCAAAACGCTTAGGGGAAAGGTCGGGCGGAGTTTTCTCCAGGCTAACACCTGCAGCCAAGGAACAGTCGGCCCCCAGCTTATCCCAAAGCCTGCAATCCCGGCTCAACCGGGGACAACCGCTCGAGTCCAGGTACCATCAGGGTGAAAACCTCTGCCACTCTCAGAGGAAGAGGCCCAGGCAGATCTCCCCGGAAACAGAGGATGAAGCAGCAAGCAGGCCACCACCAAGGCACCGCTCCCCCAGTGCGAGGAAACCGACCCATAAACAATGGGATTCTCACGGTAACCAGTCTGGGGAAAGCAGGTCACGACTGGTGGGCAGGCCCACAAAAACCCCGCTGCACCCTGAGGTACAAGAGTACCCCATTCCAAAAATCAAAATGCCAACCATCAAATTTGACGGGACGACAGACCCTGAAGACCACCTGGCAGCCTTTGAAAGCCACATGGGCATGTATGACGTAGATGATGCCATCTGGTGCAAAGTTTTCCCAACCACCCTGGTAGGGCTCGCGCAGGGATGGTTCAGAGACCTCCGCCAGGGGTCAGTCAGGTTCTTCATAGAGTTGGCTGAAATTTTCCTCGAACAGTATGCCGGAAATAAGAGAAGACGCCTTACCCGTTTCGATCTCATGACCCTGAAACAGAAAAAGGGTGAGAGTGTGAGAGAATACATGAGAAGGTTTGATCTATCCTACCAACAGGTCAGGGAGATCGATGATTCCACTGCCGCCTACGCCCTGACAATCTCCCTACTTCCAGGGGAAATGAAAAACCAGATGATCAGGGCCCAGCCAGAAACCTTGGCCATGGCCAGGAAGATTGCGGAAGGGTTCATTCTGCAAGAGGAGTTCCACGGCCTGACGGATACCCCTGCAGGTCAAACAAAGCCTCAAGGGGGACCGCAGGGTGGAAGGGGCAGAAGTGAGCCAGGCAAGCAAAGGGAAGAGGGAGACACTCCCAAGAAGGAGCGCACAGTCTACCAGCCCAGATTCGACAGTTACACTGCTCTGAACAAATCCAGGGCAGAGATCTTCGAACTGGAAAAAGAAACTGCTAAATGGAACCGCCCGAACAAACCTCGCAGCCCAAAAGGAGACCCCAAGAAGTTCTGCACCTTCCACGACTGTATAGGCCATACCACCGAGGAATGCCGTCACCTGAAGGACGAAATCGAGAAGTTAATCAGGAACGGATGGTTAGCCAACTATGCGGCTAAAAATAAGTCTCAGAAGGAAGTGTCTGAAAAACCCGAGGGGTCGGTGCAGAACCGCATGGTGATCCATGTAATTTCAGGGGGCACTGAAGGCCAGCTCAGTCGAAGAGGCCAAAAAAGACAAATGCGCGAGCTAAGGAACCAGATCTGCTATGCTGAGAAAGCAGGGAGTCCAAGGGGGGTGACATTAAGCATCACCCCTGATGATGCAGGGCGCGTAATATACCCGCACAGTGACCCTTTGGTGCTGTCTCTAGAGATCAGCAACCACATTGTGCGGAGGTGTATGGTAGACACAGGGGCATACACAAATCTATTGTACAAGGACGCCTTCGAAAAAATGGGCCTGGAAAAAAGGCACCTACGACCTGCTCCCGGATCACTGTATGGATTCAGCGGGGCAGGCGTGCTGCCCATGGGAGTCATCGACTTGCCTGTAACCTTCGGGGAAGGCTCTACGGCCAGGAATGTCAGGGCAACCTTTGTTGTTGTGGACGCGAGATCTGCCTACAACGCCCTGATTGGCAGGGCCACTCTGGACGAAATCGAAGCGGCCATCTCCATCAGGGCTCTCACCATCGCGTATGTCACTGACTTCGGGCTGGAAGGAAAAGTGCGTGGGGACCAGGAGTCAGCCAGACAATGCTACTCCGTGGCCCTGCAAGAGCACGAGAGAGATAGAAAAGGAAAAAGAAAAGCTGACGGTTCCCCCTGCAGAGAAGGCGAAGTCCCAGTCGAGCACCCGGCGCTCGACCTCCTGCAACCAGGGGGCGAAAGTATGCTGGTGGACTTGGAGCCAGGAAGACAGGTCCTGGTAGGAGCAGGCCTAGAGGAATCCTACCAGGCCGAACTGGTCAAACTACTGAAAGAGAACAAAGACGTGTTCGCCTACTCGGCGGATGAGATGCCCGGCGTTGATCCATCATGCATCGTTCACAAGCTGAATGTGAGCATGGATGCCCGCCCTGTAAAACAGAAAAAGCGAAACATGTCTGCAGAAAAAGACGCAGCAATCAAAGAAGAAATTGACAAACTCTTGAAAGCAGATTTTATTGAAGTCTGCGACTACCCGGAATGGCTGGCAAATGTTGTCATGGTCAAGAAATCGTCGGGCGCATGGAGAATGTGCGTTGACTTTACAAACCTGAACAAGGCCTGCCCGAAAGACTGCTATCCACTCCCCAGAATTGATCAACTAGTAGACGCCACCAGTGGCTATACCATGCTGAGCTTCCTAGACGCCTTTTCAGGGTATCATCAAGTATACTTGTGGCAGCCGGACAGGGTGAAGTGTGCGTTCATCACCAGTTCAGGCACCTACATGTACAAGATGATGCCATTCGGGCTCAAAAATGCAGGGGCTACATACCAGCGGTTGGTTGATAAAGTGTTTGAAAAACAAAAAGGCAGAAACATCGAGGCTTACGTTGATGACGCCACTGTAAAAAGCAGAGAAGACAGAGAGCACCTGATAGACTTGCAGGAGACCTTCTGTTCCCTGCGCGCTTACAAAATGAAACTTAATCCGAAAAAGTGTACATTTGGAGTCCGCTCCGGAAAATTCCTGGGGTTCTTGGTCAGTTCTCGGGGTATAGACGCCAACCCTGAAAAAATTCAGGCAGTTCTAGACCTCCCTGAGCCCAAGACCATTAGAGACATCCAGCGCCTGACGGGCCGCATGGCCGCCTTAGCACGGTTCGTCGCCCGATCAGCGGACAAGGCCACTCCTTTCTTCAAAATACTGAAAGGAAACAAACAGTTCAAGTGGGAAAACGAGCAGAAAGAGGCCTTTGAGCAACTAAAGGACCATCTTAAGAAGCTCCCCACCCTGGCTAGGCCAGTAGCAGGAGAAAAGCTTTTCCTCTACATTGCAGTAACCAATATAACTGTCAGCGCAGTCATCCTACGAGAAGAGGCAGGCACCCAGCAACCTATATACTTTGTAAGTCATGCACTGGGGGCAGCTGAGAAGAATTACCCGATGGTCGAAAAAGCCGCCTACGCGGTCATAGTTGCTGCCAGGAAACTCAGACCTTACTTTGACGCACATCCAGTCGTAGTTCTCACCGACCAACCCCTGGAAAAGGTGTTGGAAAAATTTGAAAAATCAGGGAGATTGTTGAAGTGGGCAATTGAGCTGAGTAGGCTAGGTATATCTTACCAGCCGAGAACGGCCATCAAGGCCCAAGCCTTGGCAGATTTTTTGGCTGAGTGCTCCTATTCAGGGAAGGAAGAAGCCCCTGCCCAGGAATGGATCGTGTATACTGACGGATCCTCGATAGCCAATGGCGCAGGCGCATGCGTCGTGCTAACCAGCCCAGGAGGGACTGATTTTGAGCATGCTCTCAGATTTGTTTTCCCAGCATCAAACAATGAAGCAGAGTACGAAGCAGTACTCGCAGGCGTCAGGCTAGCTAAAGCCGCAGGAGCAGAACGAATTGTCCTGGCGACAGACTCCCAGCTCATCGCCAACCAAATCAATGGAGAATACGAAGCAAGGGACCAAGCAATGGCCACATACCTGGAGATGGTGAAGGGAGAGTTATCCGGCCTAAAATCTTACGAGGTCAAACAGATCCCCCGATCCCAGAACAACAGAGCAGACGCCCTGTCGAAACTGGCAAGCTCCAGTCTGCAGGACATCCGTAGATCAGTATGGGTCGACGTTTTGCACGAGAAATCCACTAACCCCTGTCAGGCGGTTAATACCGTGGAAAAAGAGCCAGAAAACTGGATGACTCCCTTCATCCAGTACAAGAAACATGGTATCTTACCATCAGATTCATTACAAAAAAGGAAGACACAGGCTAAAGCAGCCTGGTTCATACTCATTAATGAAGAGCTTTACAAGAAGTCTTTTACTCATCCGCTGCTCAAATGTCTGCGGGCGGATCAGGCCGCTGAAGTATTAGAGGATATCCACTCAGGGATATGTGGACATCACATTGGTGGGAAAGCACTGGCCCATAAGGCCCTCAAGGCAGGCTACTACTGGCCTACCATGCTGGCAGATGCTAAGAGCCTGACCCAGAAATGCAGAAAATGCCAACTCTTTGCCCCATCCATCCATGTCCCAGCCCAAGAGCTCAGGCCGATCCTATCCCCCATCCCCTTCGCTCAATGAGGGATGGACATTCTGGGACCCTTCGCAGTGGCCACAGGGGGCAGAAAATTCTTAATTGTCGCCATAGACTACTTCACCAAGTGGGTGGAGGCCGAAGCAGTGCCCAACATCACTGAGCCGGCGGTCAGGAAGGTGGTCTGGCGAAATATCATCACCAGGTTCGGTCTACCAAAGATGTTGGTATTTGACCACGGCAGGCAGTTCGACAATGATCCGCTAAGAATCTGGCTGGAAAGCCACAACATCTCAGTCGCCTACTCAGCTGTCTGTCATCCTCAAACCAACGGACAGGCAGAAGCAGCCAACAAACAAATCCTGAACGGCCTGAAGAAAATGGTGGATGACTGCAAGGGTAGGTGGGCTGACGAACTCCCCAGTATACTCGGGTCAATCCGAACTACCAAAAAAGAGTCTACAGGCCAAACCCCATTTGGTCTGGTATATGGAGCAGAGGCACTATTGCCAATTGAGGCAAGAATTCCCTCTCTGCGCTCCCTGCAGTACGACCAGGCTGAAAATGAAGCTGCGATGGTTGAAGCCTTAGACCTGGTGAATGAGCTAAGGGAGGAAGCCAGTACCAACATCGCTGCCTACCAGCAGCGAATGAGGAAAGCTTTCAACAGCAAGGTGCGACAGAGGAATTTCCAGATGGGCGAGCTGGTTCTGAGAAAGACACAGGCGATTGGGAAGTCAAGAGAACATGGAAAGCTGAGTGCCAATTGGGAGGGCCCATACCAAATAACTCAGGTTCTGGGACCAGGCACATACAAAATAGCCAATCTGGAGGGACAAGAGTTAAGTGCTCACTGGAATGCAGACACACTAAAGAAATATTACGTCTAAGCAAGAATACAGGCAGTTTTTACTTTTACTGAAAAAGGCGGAGGACGGTCAAAAATGTCGACGGCTCCGACCACCCCAATGTCAAAAAGAATTTTTAAGAGAAATGAGAAGATACAGATTTATACTCGTTGCCTGTTCACACTCGCGTCTTTCACACACAAACGAGCAGGGGGCAATAGGGGGAGGCCCCCCTGTTGCCGAAATTGGGAAAAGTGAACCCCCCAACGCAAATCAAAAGCCACCCTGCTTACCTCTGGGCAGGCAGGGGGCAGGCCCCCTGGACTTTGGACAAAAGCCAGGGACAGGCCGTACTAACAAGAACTGGGGGCAGGCCCCCCAACCTTCTATAAAAAACGCAAGAACCACCCTGCTTACCTCTGGGCGAGCAGGGGGCAGGCCCCCTGGACTTTGAACGAAAAGCCAGGGACAGGCCAGGCTAACAAGGACTGGGGGCAGGCCCCCCAACCTTGTATAAAAATAAACGCAAGAACCACCCTGCTTACCTCTGGGCAAGCAGGGGGCAGGCCCCCTGGACTTTGAACGAAAAGCCAGGGACAGGCCAGGCTAACAAGGACTGGGGGCAGGCCCCCCAACCTTGTATAAAAAAACGCAAGAACCACCCTGCTTACCTCTGGGCGAGCAGGGGGCAGGCCCCCTGGACTTTGAACGAAAAACCAGGGACAGGCCAGGCTAACAAGGACTGGGGGCAAGCCCCCCAACCTTGTATAAAAAACGCAAAAGCCACCCTACTTACCTCTAGGCAGGCAGGGGGCAGGCTCCCTGGACTTTGAACGAAAAGCCAGGGATAGGCCAGTCTAACAAGAACTGGAGGCAGGCCCCCAAACCTCGTGCAAAAAACGCAAAAACCACCCTGCTTACCCCTGGGCAGGCAGGGTGCGGCCCCCTGGACTTTTGATCAAAAGCCAGGGGCATGCTATGACAGGCGATTAAACAAATAAGAAAAGAATCCCTGAATTTTAAAGCAGTTGGCCGTAAAAAGCGAAGAGATATTCTACAAGTAAAACCCATGAAAGGTGGAAAGGTCTTTACAAAGGTTAAAGAAGAAAAAGCAAAGTGGCGAATATTACAAACAAAATAGCCATAAACACCGGCTTAGCATGGAAAGATAAAAGCTTTTATAAGAAAAGAGGAGCATCACGTAGCATCCTGGTGAGCATCAGCATCTGCCTCAGGCTGCCTGGTCACCCGAGCTTCATTCTTAGCGGCATAGAGACTCCGGAAAGAGTCCTCATCAAAGGTAGGGAACATCTCCCCAATCACCTCCATTACCAGCCCCAGAGAAGAGTTAGCACCACTCGCAAAGCTGGCATCCACTGCAGCCTCAGTCTCCTCAGCCAGGGTCTCTTTCTCTTTCGTCCATTCCCCCTTAGCCTGTTCAAAAGCCGACTTGGCCTTTGACAGCTGCTCCTCCAGGTCAGTCACTCTCCCCTTCAAGTGCCCCATCTCGGCCAAAGATAGATTGGCTCGGTCCAACGACTGCCGGCTCTCCTTCAGATCAGCCTCTAGCTTGGAAACCTCCTTCACAGCCATTTCCCCCTGCAGCCTCCATTGATCAGCTTGCTTCTTGGCCTCCTCCAACTCCCCCTCTTGCCTTGTCATTTTATCTTTCAAAGAGCTTATCAAGGAGACGTCCCTTTCTATCATGGCCAGGCGGTCGGGAGGAGGAGCCCCAGGGGTAAATGTTAGCTCCTCATCACTCAGGCGGCTGAGAGCCGCCAGTTCCGCAGATGCCAGCATAACCTGGGAGGTACGCTGGATATATTGAAGCACTTGATGAGAAGTGGAAGTCACCATCTTTGTAAGGCGGTCGGCCAAGACAGCTCCGGAGTCAGAAAGCAGGCCTGATACATCCACACTATCACCAGCCGTGTAGTGGAACTCTACATTTTCCTCTGGGAAGGGAGTGCTAGAGGGCTCACGTGCAGGGCGTTTCGCCTCAGGGGTGGAGACATCCGCCTCCAGGTCCACCACGTCAGCACTAGGGGGTCCCTCTCCCTTTTCCTCCTCGATTCCAAGGGAACACTTTCCCCAGTCCCCTCGGAATCTCCAGGCCGCGTTCCCTGCGAGATCCGAGGGCCAGCCGGAGAGGCGCCCTGTTTTTGACTGGGGGGAAGGAGTAGCTCCTGAAGTAACCTCCGCTTCCCCCTCATGAATGCTAGGGGTAGGAGTCGCCGGCTTCGACGAAGGCAGCCGGGGGGGGGGGAGAGGTAATCTTCGACCAGCGGCAAAATCTTTCACGAGCTTCATGAGGGCTTTACTTCCTTTCCTAAAATTTGCAAGAAGGGAAGGACGCTTTGAAAGAACGTGCAACTCCTCGCTCAAGCCTAGCCTTCTGACCTGCTTCTTGGTCCAGCGCCAAGTGTAGGAATCTGCAGGAAAGGAAAGGCGGTCATCTAAAAGGCAGGGAGAAATAAAATCCCTGGAAAATCGTGACAACAAGAAAACCCTAGAACTACCTTCAAGGCCAGGAATCAGGCCCAGGGGAAGCAAGTACTCGTCTGTCGTGATGAGCTCCGCATGAGGGAGCCAGAAAACAGGGCCAAAGTTCCCATGTTTATCCGCCACAATCTCAAACTTTTTTATCAAAATCTTCTCCTTCTCGCTCAGCCTGACTTCCAGAGCCTTCCCCCCAACGCGAGGGTGATACTCCTCACGCGTCTCCATGCGGGTATGGACATGGTTCCTAAAATGTCTAGGAATTTTCCACCCTGACGCACTATGGACATATATAAAATTATTTTTCCAGTCTTTGAGGCTGCTCATAGCCGGCCAGACCAAGGCGTACTTTTTCTGTCTCAGCAGAGACCAGTAACCAGGGGAGCCATCCCCCCCAGATGAAGACACCATTTGGAGGCCAACCATAAAGCGAAGGGCGTCAATATAAGGCCCCTCGCCATGGAAAAGGCAGGTCCAGGTGTAGGCCACTAATGCTCTAATGGCCGTTGCAGTCAGCTGGGCGATAGCAACGTTCATCCTCCTAAAAGTTTCCTCCAGGAAGGGATGCAACGGGAATCGCAGGCCGAATTCTAGGGCCTTATGGTAGACGGCTACACACCCTTCTGGGGGACAGCACACTGTGTCTTTTTCCCCAGGGACTACCACTGTGTACCCCTCCCCAAAATTATAAAACTGTTCAATGGCCTTAGCCGCGTTACACTCCAAGATCAGGTCCCTATTCTTAGCCTCAGGATAGGTCTGTAAGGGAACCACATATTTTTCTTTGTCCAAGAAGTAGGTCCTCCCTCTCTCCCTGCGGATAAGGGGACCGGCGACCCTGGCAGGGTCCACCTCCAGGGCCTCGTCATCAGAATCAATCACATCAAAGGGAGCTGGCTCGGGTGACTCAGCACCCTCTCCCCTGTGATGTTCGTCTTCCTCCCTGGGGTCAACCCCGGAGGAAGAAGCAACGTCATGACGGCTACCGTCGCCGCCGCTAGTTCTCCCGAGCAAAGAATCAAGGGAAAGGGGACGGACTCGCGACATATAGGCTATGGAAGGGAAGAAAAGAGGCGAGAGATTCGAAAGTTCTAACCTAAGGACGCCGGTGAAGTTGCTGGAGACAGCGACAAGAAGTGTTCCTTGCTCCTCAAAAAGAAAACGCTCGGCCAATGAAGGAGATTCGAGAAGTGTTATGGGGTGTAAAGTATCAAGAAGAGTAAAAGAAGAGAATGGAGGGAGAGAAGGGTTTATATAAAGCCCAAAGAAGTTCGAAAGGCGAATCCCCTGACAAAACCCTCGAGGATCGTCCACGTGTCACATACTGAACACCAATTGCTCACCTTTTTCAAAAAGAGCCTCGATAAACAGAAACGTCAGAGAGAAAGGTCAATCAACGACCTCATTCAAAAAAAAAAATTAATAATAATAATAATAATAACTCATATTAAAAAATTCAAATACACAAAATATTCATTTCATTAAAACCTTACAAAGGAAAGCTACATCGTGGGACGGATACGAAAGAAAAATACATAAGGCACAAAAAAATTCCGGCCCGACAGAAACCAAACACCCTGCCACGCAGGTCTAATCATCGCCCAAATCTGGGGAATAATCCCCGGGGCTGCCTGGACTCCCGAGAGCCGAGCCCCAGTCCCAGTCTGGGGAGCCCTGGAAAGGGTCATCTGAAGCTCCGTCCTCGTTCTTGTCGCTCAGGCAGCCAAGACCCTCACTATCACCAGAATCATGGCTGCTATCCTCCTAGTCCCTGCCAAAGGGAACTGCCTGGGATTCGTCGCAGGTGCGACAGCCTGTCTTCTTCACAGGCGAAGAGGGACCTGACGCCAAGGAAGAGTCAGTGTCAGAAAGGTTGGAGCAGAATTGCTCTGGATGTAGCCACGGAAAGCACTCGTGGCATCCTCTGTCAAAACAGCCCCCTCCCTGGGGGCAGCGCCTAAACCTAGGCGCAACAGGAGGAGAGGACCTCCTGAGGCGTTTTCCCGTCCTAGCAGAAGCTTTCCGACCCATCCGTCGGGAACGAAGCCGTGAACAGCGACTACGGCGAACAGCACGATACGCAGCGCGAGCGTATTGGAGCCTCCAAAACCCTCTAAAGATAAATGTAACATATCTAACTCCACGGCGGGTTACAAATTTTTTAATCCAAACCATGATTAAAACAAAGAAAGTGGAAGATTGGAAAAGAAACTAAGTCGGAACGTGGAGGAAGCTGGGGTTTTATACAAGAGAAATACTGCATTAATGACACTCCAACCACCCTGGAAGGAGAGCCACCAATCGGGAACTCTTCACGGTTCCCAAAAATCCACCTAGAGAAGAAGTGCAATCATTACAAAAGCACCCTAAACCCTCTGCATACCTGACGCAAGCAACACAGCGCTCCTTGGGAAGGAGAAATCATTAAATGCAAAGGGCAGCCCCTAGCAAGAAATTAAAACAAGAAGCATAAAACACTAAGGGTGGCCGTCAGCTGCTGGGAGCATAGGCCAACCCAGCCTGTCGGGACTTGGCAGCCCCCTGCCAGAAGACTGTCTGCCCTGGGAAAATCCCTGGCCGACAGGGCCAGAACCCCCAGGGGCCCTCTCGTCATTTCGCCTAACGTAATTAGGAATGGATGGATGAGAAGCCGCCACTTGTCACTTCTCTATCCAACCATTCCTCTCCCACTTCTCTCTCTTGTGGGAAGGTATAAATACCTCCCCATTTCCCACATGAGAGGGGTTGGATTTTCTCTCTCTAGACTCTTACTCCTAAAAACGCCGCCTAGTTCCTCACGAGCTAGGTTCGTAAAGGCATTTCACGGACTGACTTAGGCATCGGAGAGGGTTTCCTCGGACAACCTCCGAGGCCCTGTGCGTTCATTGTGCAGGGAGCAGGCCATTTCCGCCGGGAAGGTCCGATCCAGGGAGTGAGAGAAAGGGGAGACCAAGGGAAATCAAACGATCAATTGTTCACCATTAACCCGATTGTACAACCCGGATCCTAGACCGGGTGAATTGTTTCCGTGACCGGAACATAAGTAAATCACATAATCAGGAGTTGCACCCTCTGTAGACACCCAAATTTGGACCTGGTGGCTGCAGAAGTGCCCAACAAACACCCGATGACGATAGGACTGCAACACGACACGGGTTCGCGATGTTATAGGTAGTTTTCCTATTGGACGGATCAAATAATTACTCGAAGAAATTAATAACTAACATGATGGCAGCCTTAGTCATGTCGTTATGGTCACATAGACACTAATTAGAGTTAATTCCGACACCGGGACCCCGAGTCGGCCCCGAAACTCGAACCGAGTCAACACCGAGTCAAGCGAGCCTCAGGATGAACACCCGAGGCCCACTAAACGCACGGCGCTAGGTCAAGCCGTGGGGAAGCCTTAACGACCAAGCAAGTATCACACACCCGCCTCACCGTTGTGGAAAGTATCAAAACCGTATCCTCGAAATCCCAACCGCCCCACCCGACACGCCTGGGTCTCACCACGCCGAAGCACAGGCGCCTGAGTCCTGGTGCGCCCCAAGTCATGCGTCCATATGGGCGACGAGGGCCGAAAACACCTATAAATACCCCCCTCCGCCTCATTCATTGGACACACAACATTCAATCTTCTCTTCCCCCTCAAAAACTCTCGCTAAGGGCTCGCACTCCGACACCCGAGGTAAACGATCCACTCGATCGTAGTTCCGATAATAAACGCGACATCGACGCTACTCCTCACCTTCGAGCACTCCACTCGATAGCGAGGTGCCTGTGATCGACTAGCTCAAAATTAGTACACAGACTCTGTCGGATTAGCCACAGAACCATCAAATAGTAACGGAGCTCTGCCGGAATAACCGCGGGAAGGTCAAACGGTAACGGAACTCTGCCGGGGTAACTAGTCAAGCTAGGAGGATCCGCCTGTGGAAGTCGTATCGTCACTAGGTTGTCATCTAAACAAAACTTTCCATATTTGCACTTTCTATTATTATGCACTACGACAACACTAGACGTGGGCACTAGGCCCACGAACGTCTACTAAAATATGTAACGTCCCAACTTCAACCGCAAACACAAAAACACACTAAATAGACCCGAGTAATTTCGAGATCCATTCTCAATATTATCTATGCATCGAGTCCCGTTTAGTGTATACTCCGAGGGTGCAACTCCTCACAATGTGATTTACTTACATTCGCATTTACAGTTTTTCGTATGATTTATCGCTTTTACGACCTTATAATCGCATGCTAAATCACCCAACACGGAATTCAAAACGTAAAATAAATAAAATTGAACAAAGTGATGGTCGGGTTCCGTATTAGTCTCGGTGCTCGCCTTATTAGGTTCGACGCATCTCTACTAATGCTGAACCGACGCATCTTAAGCAGAATACCAGGTAAGGTATTCCACAAGAACGACTAATATCCATATTATCGCGTTAAATCTGATTTGCTAATTCGTATAATACATAGTACTCTCTATTCTCCAACGTGCATCTTTTCATGGCCTGCTTGTCACGTGAAATCGCATGCAAAGAATGTAAACACTACTACTTTGACGATAAAACTTATTTGCCTTTAAAACAACCGACGTAGTAAAAGACATAGGGTTAAAACAACGGATGTTACAGTACTTCCACCACAACAAAAGAACTAGGAAATCAGCCCATCGATTGATTAGTAGAGGCCGCTATAGTGCGGGCGGGATTGGGTGTTGACATCTCCCGGATGTTGGCTTCCCAATACCTACCCTCACCCCTTACTCAGAATCGACGGTTTCCGGATGTCCGAAACCATTGGCAATGAGAGTCATTCCAGGCATGGAGTGCTTAAGGATACAAGTCTTTATCTTTAGGTCCCGTGCCACTCAACTTTGAGCCGGTAAGGGATCAAAGTTGACTTGAACGGTTTCCGAGTCCCCATAATTGACTCGGTGGCGACTCCACAAATCGGTAACGAATTCAGTTCCCCAAAAAGGTCGCCTTACCAAATGAATCGATCTTTAAACATTTACAACCACGTCTCGATCGATTCCCAAACGGAAACACGGGTGCCCGCACCCGTCTAGTACAAGTCCGGATCGTCATCCAAATCGAGGTCCGACACTTCGCCCAGTATGCGAGATCGGACCGGCCCCCGGCAGGGAGGGGGCCGCGTGGGTGGCTGCCGCCACACTTTGAAAACTGGGTCGGTCCCTCGCTGGCACGCTCGGGGAGCTGGGCTGTGCGGACGGACGTCCACAGTTTGGCGACTTGAACGAGGTCGGTGAAGCTCATTTCTTAGTTTCTAGTTGTGGTCACTACAGGTTTTGGCCCTAAAAAGCCCACCCTAACCGATATCAGGACCAATCGACCCCTTCGGGGTAAGATCTCTAGGGACACGCGGAGAGATTCTCAGTTGACGTTCCGGCCGCCTAACGCGTAACCCGCGGGATTAATAAGCGGATAGTCCAAACGGATGGTGTGACACTCATCTCTCCAGATCATTGTCAATACCTAAGTAAAGACTATTCGTGGGCGGTAGCCTACCCTAACCTACCCAAGTCTGCATCCTGCATGAATGTACGCATTCCTAGTTATGTGTAGTAAGTTTGAACAATACAACTCAAATAAAACACTAAAAATCTGGATTCAACCACGCCAACATATTCAAACCACAGCCAATTCCGTTTTTCGAAAATACTCCATCTTTCTAAAACGACCGTTCAAACGTCAATACTCCGACCAAATCATGCTTTCTAAACAAAAAAAAAAGAAAAACGTTTTTGTTTAATGCCGTTACCGTGGCAAAATTCACGCACACTAATTTCAAAAAAAAGGCTTTTAGTGCCATCACCTTGGCCAAATTAAAACCTATTTAACAACAATGATTACCGTTAACACAACCGAAACTCCCAATTAATGGGGTTAAGGCCACCACGCGGTCACATTTTGTATCAAAAAAAAACTCTTTTTACACACATACCGCTAACACAACAAAAGCTTCGATTAATGAAGTCAAGAAACTCAAAAAACGGTTACACTTTCAGAAAACTTTTTTTGAATACGCACCCCCACCGTCTAATGCTAAACAGTACAACCGACGAGCGTGGGTCACTAATTTAAAAAAAAAAGTTTTTCAAAAAGCGAGAAATTTATAGGAAGCACTATTCACCACCTTAGTCCCTCACTAAAGATTTAGTCACACCTTTAGGGAGACTATCATCAGACTTCTTGCTCCATCACGAGCATCATGCATCCCATGAGTATCGAGCTAACTAATTAATAGTAGTTTCGATAGAAGCATCACAGAATTATTTTTAAAAAAAAAACGTTTCCCCTAAAAGAAATGCACTCCTTTCGAAAAATATTTACATTTCGTCATTATTTCTGATGCACACACATAGCAACGCACCTACACGCCACAGACGATATCATCGCGCCATTACTATTTTCACAAACCATCCTTTTCAAAATTTGCAAAACGGGTCGTTTTCGAAAGAAGCATACATCCAAATTCTTTGATCCTGGGCCGGGATCGTGATCAACCTCTTATGTCGTACAACTATGTGTTTAACTGTCTATGCTAGCTATTGGGATCATCTTTACTCAAGGTCTTACATTTTTCGAGTCATCTCATTTCGAGAAGTCCTCTTTAAACCTCACCTGCGAGGTTTGTGTCAAATTGTCTCGTTACAGAGACAGAAAATTCATTAGGCGTCTCGCCGAGTACACCAAGAGTCTAAAAAAAGAGCACCTGAGTCCCTAAACCAGTGACCGCACACACGCGCGAGTCAAGGGTCTCATTTTCGTGTCGCTCAATCATGAGCATCCTTCGAGTCTCTAAGACGTCCGACGAAACTCCCCTGACTCCCGACATCATCTTGCAGAGATCATCCTCCACTATGCCTACGGCCCCGAGTTTCAGTATCAAAGATCTAACCCACATGGTTTACACCCTCGCCACTTCGGTAACCTCTATTGAGACCTCCATTCGTAACCTTCACGAGCGGATGGACTCCCTCGCTGTCAAAACCTGAAACCACCCTACAATCCGGGAAAACAAGGGAGATCCTCCCCAAAAGAAGAAAACCCCTAGGAAGTTCACAAACTTAGACATCCCCTACAATGAAGCCTTGGCCACCGCTATTCGGCATGGTCTACTTTCCCCTCTAGAACCTGTACCCGAAGTCTCCCTAGGACAAAGAAGCAAATCATGGGACCCTAAAGCCTTCTGCTCCTTCCACCAGGGGCCGGGACATGAAACCCAATCCTGCACCAAATTAAGGCATGCCATCCAAAATCTAATTGAAGAAGGAACATTTCCCCCTCTCAAAAAACCGTCGCACATTCAGTTTGGCACGATCGATTATGCGCAATACCAACGCGATCACGCCGTACACGGGGTATTGGCGGACGACAATGATGATGTCTATATCCATGAACCAATAGTCTCAATCCCCCCAACAATCACTCAAACCAAGGATGTGAGTCACGTCACTATATCTGGGCGACCCTACCAAAACATCACAGTCGACATACCAAACACCAATCACGCTCCGGAAAACACCCCAACCGCCGATGAAATCCCAATTAGTACCCCTGAGGTGCAAATAGTCAAACAACTACAAAAAGCCAAAACCGACCTTTCCATATGACAACTCATAGCCAACTTCTATAACCACCGCATGGCTCTAGTCCAAGCCTTAGGAAGAATGAACATATCCTCCACCGTTACACCCGAAGACATGGTAGGACATGTTCTCCAAGATGCCAATGGGTTAAAGGACCCTATAACCTTCTCTGACGAAGATCTCCCACCCTTCGGACCAAAACACAATCTAGCCCTTTACGTCACGGCAACCTGTTTAGGCAAAAAGGTGCCCATGACCCTTGTGGATGACGGTTCTGCCGTAAACGTAATCCCCCTCAAAACCGTCCGCGCCTTAGGAATGTTAGATACCGACTTCATACCCACCGAGTCGGGAGTTCCCGCCTATGATGTTACGAGGCGCCCGGTCGCGGGGGTCGCCACCCTTAACACCATCGTAGGGCCCGTAGAGAGAAAAATGGACTTTCAGGTCTTAGACGTCAAAATCGGATCGTACAATATAATCCTAGGGCGCCCTTGGATCCATGCCCTTAAAGCCGTACCATCTACCCTGCACCAAAAGGTGAAAATTCCCGTCAACGGTGAAATAATTACCATCCACGCTTCCCCTATGAGAGCCTTTATAGAAAACGCCACCACCTTGCAAGTTACGGAAGATACCGACACCGAGTTAAAGGGATTTCACGTAGTAAGCCTTTTGGAACAAGACTTAGCCCCGTTCGACTTTGATCAATACTCGAACCTAGCTATAAACTTCATGATGAAACAACAAGGTCACTTCCCGGGGTTATCACTAGGCAAGAATCCCGACATCGCAACTAAGTTCCGAAATCCCATCGGACAAACCCACACAACAGGTCTTGGATACCCCGCAACAGAAAATGAGATCCGCGAGTGTGTAGTGGTCATGCGCACACATAAAACAGAAGGTATCCAAATCCCGTCCTACGACCTCACATTGAATGGATACTTCACAAGAGAGGGTGACAACAAACCCTATATGGGATTTTCCGAACCAGCCTACATCAAAGGCATCCGACATCTTGGAATAGAGATATTCTAGGACTGTTACTTCATCCCCGAAACCATACCCAGCACTCTAAAACCCAAACACGCGCCTTGTATGGATGGCTTGGCCAACAGTCTCTTATTCGGAGAAGAGTGTTTCGTTCCCGTGAGTCCTAGTGATCTAGTCAATATAATCATGACCGACAAACAGTTCGACCCCATCTCCCTCATAGTTAGTACCAACGAATATCCAGAGAGTAGGGGGTGGAGGAAATCCGTCATGTGGACCAACGAGAATGGTAGGAAGTTCAAGCTAACCACAGGAGAAGGGAGGATGTTCGAGGAGTCCGAGTCCGAGTCCGAAACAAAGTCCAAGTCTGAGTCCAAGTCTGAGTCTGAAACAGGCCAAGAATCTAGTATCGTTTGTCACCCACCTACATCGGTGTCTGTCCAGGACGAACCGGGGCCTGTCCTGGAAGTCCCAATAATGCTATCTCTGTCAAACGAACAGAGGGTCTCCTTGTCCAAAGCCCTCGACATACTTGATTTAACTAATAATAAAAACATTTCCTCTTATGACTCGTCGCACTCAACATGCAATGCCATTATCGATAGCGAACAAGACAAGAATAAACAAAACAACTCTTACGAAACTTATCTCCCACCCAAGACCTTGAGAGAATTAGCTAGACAAGAGGTAGGCGCCCCGATAATCGAAGACACCGAATCTCTAAACATAGGAACCCCTTCAGAGGTCCAAATCCTAAAAATAGGGACCTCCTTAAATCCCATCGAGAAGGAGCAACTCATGAACCTACTCATACAGTACAACGACGTCTTTGCCTGGTCTTACAATGACATGGCAGGCATCGACATAGATATAGCCGAGCATCGAATCCCAATCAAACCCGGGTTTAAACCATTAAAACAAAAGCTACGCCGCATGCGACCCGAGTGGGCCCTTAAGGTCAAGAAGGAGCTAGATAAACAATTTAGGGCCGGGTTCATACACGTTTCCGAATACTCCGACTGGGTAGCCAACATAGTCCCCGTCCCTAAAAAAGATGGGAGAATCCAGGTCTGCGTAGATTTCCGAGACCTCATTAAAGCCAGCCCAAAGGATGACTTCCCCTTACCTCATATAGATATCCTGGTAGATAATACCGCCAATCACGCCCTACTTTCCTTCATGGACGGGTGTGCTGGGTATAATCAAATGAAAATGGCAAGAGAGGACATGTCTAAAACGGCATTCACCACACCTTGGGGAACCTATTGTTACTCGGTGATGCCCTTCGGACTTAAAAATGCTGGGGCAACCTACCAAAGAACCGCAACCACACTTTTACACAATATGATGCACAAAGAAGTCGAGGTGTACGTAGATGAAATGATTGTAAAATCCCGGGACCAAGAAGGGCATGTCCCGGCCCTCGAAAAAATCATCAAGCGCCTACGCCAATATAATATGAGGCTTAACCCACAAAAATGCGCCTTTGGGATGACATCGGGAAAACTTTTGGGTCACGTGGTAAGTTAGCGAGGAATAAAGATAGACCCCTCTAAAATAAAAGCCTTGTTAGACATGCCCGCACCCTCCAATGTAAAGGAGATTAGAGGGTTTCTGGGAAAGGTTCAATACATCAGCCGCTTCATTGCCAAACTAACCATGGTCTGTGAGCCCATTTTCAAAAAACTAAAAATAACCGAGCCCATCGTCTGGGACGATAAGTGTCAACAAGCCTTTAACAAGGTAAAAGAGATAGTAGCACAACCCCCGGTACTAATGCCTCCTAAAAAAGGGCTGCCACTTTCCCTATACCTCACCGTAACTGAAACCTCAATGGGGGCCATGTTAGCACAAACCATTAACAAGGAAGAGAGAGCTATTTACTACATTAGCAAAAAATTCCTCGAGTACGAAACAAAATACACACCCCTAGAGAGGACCTGCCTCGCCCTAGTGTGGTCAACCAAAAAGCTTCGGCACTACATGCTTAGCCATACCGTACACGTATACTCAAAAATGGACCCCATCAAATACATCTTCGAGAAGCTCGTCCTCAATGGACGACTAGCCTGGTGGACGCTTATGTTGGCAGAATTTGACTTGACATACATACCCCTCAAGGTCGTTAAAGGAAAAGCCGTGACCGACTTCTTAGCCGAAAACCCAATAGAAGAAAAATCAACAACCGACACCTGGTCATTTCCCGATGAGGATATTCTGTTCGCTGATAGTGAATCATGGGACTTATATTTCGATGGCGCCTCGAACATGAGAGGCCGCGGCATAGGAATCCTACTAATATCCCCAATAGGTGACCATATACCCATATCAGTCAAGCTAGACTTCCCCGTTACCAACAACGCAGCCGAGTACGAAGCATGTCTAACCGGTCTAAAGGCAGCCATATCTCTAGGAGTCAAAAACCTTAGAGTCCATGGAGATTCATCCCTGGTAGTCAACCAAGCCACGGGTAATTGGAAGGTTTATAGCAAAAGCCTAACCCTGTACCAAACTAAACTAGAGGCAATGTCTGAGGAATTCACCGAAATTGACTTCATACACATACCCCACGAAGAGAACCAATTCGCTGATGCATTATCCAAATTAGCCTCACTAATAAACATGCCCAATCACCTCTTCTCCATGCCTATCTGTGTAGAAAGAAGCGAACAGCCAGCCTACATTCACAACCTTGAAACCGACGACGCCACCAAAGAACCTTGGTACAAAGCAATCGTAGACTTTAAAACCCACGGGTCATATCCACCCGACAGTAATAGCAAAAACAAAAGAGCCCTACGAATACAAGTCACCCATTACGTCCTAAATCAAGGCCTACTGTACAAACGAACCCCACAAGGAGTCCTCCTTAGATGCATAAACAAAGACCAATCCGAGAGAATCATAGAAGAGGTACACGACGGAGAGTGCGGACCCCACATGAGTGCACACCTACAAGCCCGAAAAATAATGAGACTGGGATATTATTGGATTACCTTAGAGGCAGACTGTCGACGTCACGTTCGGCACTGCCACAATTGCCAAATATTCGCCAACATCCAACACCTACCTCCTTACCCTCTACACACAATACCCACACCCTGGCCTTTCTCTACCTGGGGAATAGACATCGTAGGGAAAGTACACCCATCCGGGACCGGTGGACATTGCTTTATTTTGGTAGCCGTGGATTACTTCACCAAATGGGTAGACGCTGCCTCTTACACCGTACTTACCTCGAAACAAGTAGTCAAATTCTTGCAAAACAACATCATTTGTCGCTACGGTATACCTCATGAAATCATTAGCAACCAGGGGGCTCACTTCAGGGCCGACACCCAAAAGCTCCTAGACAAATATAAAATCCAAAGACATAAATCCTCACCCTACAGACCACAAACCAACGGGGCCGTAGAAGCAGCCAACAAAACCATCACCACAATCCTTAAGAAAATGATAGACAACTACCGGGATTGGCCAAACAAAATCCCCTTTGCCTTGTGGGGATACTGAACATCCTATAGAACACCCACCGGAACCACACCATATTACCTAACCTACGGTTGCGAAGCCGTCCAACCGATAGAGCTAGAAATACCATCACTAAGGATAGTAGCCAAAAGTGGCATCCCTGAAGAACAATGGAATCAAAAGCGGTACGATGAGCTAGTGCTCCTAGATGAACGTAGGATACATGCCTTATCCAACGTACAAGCTTACCAACAACGCACCCAACGAGCCTTTAACAAACGGTTGAAATCCCGGAACATACATGAGGGAAATTTAGTAATCAAATCCATTAGAGCACCCCTTCCCGTCGACCCTGGAGGGAAATTCAAACCAAACTGGGCGGGTCCCTACCTCGTTAGGAAAATATTCTCGGGGAGCACCGTAATCCTTACTGACCTAGATGGTCAAGAGTTCTCAACCCCGACCAATATGGATCAACTCAAGTGATACTACCCATAAACACCTTAGGGGGAAACAAAAAAAACAACAACAACAAAACAAAAATCAAGTTCACATCGATAAATGGCATAAACGAGTCTAAAGCAAAATCACTCACACTTTTCTAAAGAATTACGAGCATGGTTTGATTCCGCCCGAAAGCGGATAAGTAGGCAACCCTTTCCCGGGTACAATCACACAACTAAACAAAGCGGTCGATTAATCGATTCGTGAGCAAACCGGGATTCATCCCACGACCCGGCCAATGAGTGAGTTAAATGACGAAGCACAAACGACGAGCCGAAGATGGAGTGAAAACCCGAAAGGGCGGCCCGGGCAAAATGAAGAAACGAGTTGCGAGCCGTCATTAAAAAAAAGGAAAAAAAAACGAGCCGAGGACGGGGTGAAAACCCGAAAGGGCGCCCCAGGCAAAATGAAGAATCGAGTTGCGAGCCGTCGAAAAGAGAAAAAAAAACAAAGAAAAGGCAAAAAAAAAAAAAAAGGTGAGCCGAGGACGGAGTGAAAACCCGAAAAGGCGCTCCGGGTAAAATGAAGAATCGAGTTGCGAGCCACCACAAAAAAAAAATAATAATAATAAAAATGTGTTTCTCATTAATAACAAGATTTGGTTAAACCAAGCCTTTGTCGAGGCATCAACATCAAGCATCCAAAATCTGGACGTCCCGGAAAATCAACAACGTGTATAAACTCCACAAAAACTAGTACTAATACGCCACATATTATCAACTAGTAATACATAATATAAATGGCTGGGCTCTACCGGTCCAACTCTTCCCCACCCTTATCGCCCGGGTACAACTGCTTGCGTTCTTCCTCCGCGATTTTCCGAATGCAAGCCTCTAACACCCTATCCAAACGTGAGTATAGCAAGTCCCACTTTCTTTGCTCTTTCGCAGCTTTAATATGGGTCTCGTCAGTCTTGAGCCGTTCAGATGAACTGACTAGGCTAGGATCGGTTCCACTGTCTTTGGTTAGGCACCTAGTATCTCGAGTCTCCTATTTATTCGCCTCTCAGTGGCGCTGTCTTCCTAACTTTTGGGTCGGTCTGTCCCGACGGGTATCCACAAATCCTCTTCCTGACGGAAGTATTGACAGTCGATCGAGCCACAGGGTGCAAAAACTTCTGATCCCAAGACACCCTGAACCCCCTAAGCAAGTCCTCGGTCCATGGATCAAAACTAGAAATGACCTTAGCGTCATCTGGACTAGAAGGTCGGACACCCACCCGATTTGACAACATGCCCGGGTAAATATAAACTTGATCCCTCATGGATAATAATAACAAAGCCCAGGTTGAAGACGAAAGTGGAAACCCTATGCGCCCGCTAATATTCCACCACGGGATGGACCACCTAATGACAACATCTCCCCTAACCAAATGAGAAACCCTATCCTCCTCTTCGGAACCTTTGCTGTAATCCCCTAGAAAATCTAACGCGATACAGTGGCGGAAATACTGTAGAGTCGGGATTAAAACACACTGTAACTATGTCTTAGTAAAATTAAAATGGTAAAGTCAAACAATAGGTCTTAAATAAAATGGCCAAAATTTAAAACAATCCACAAAAGGGGTTTGAACAATCCATAAGACATAATTATTAAATTAAACAAGCAGGATCCACACTGCTCGCTAGCCCACACCCGGAACATGTATACCTGCAATGTTAAAACATAACAGCCACAATCAGTGGGGAGCAACGTCAACGTTCTCCCAGCCGTATAACAGGATTTTAAAACTGTAATTACTATTATAGAAAAATAGTAAGAAAACGGAAAACAGTAAAACATTATAATGAAAATAAGTTTTCAGTGAAAAACTTCACGTATCGAAACAATATAATAAAAATGAGTTTTCCGGAGAAAACATAAAACATTTGCCAACCTGCAAACCAAATTATATCGATAATAATAAAATATTCAAAATGGCGTTATGGATAGGAGTAGTGTAGACGGCTAGACTTTCACTAGGAGAATACTAAAAACTAGCTTCGAGAAGTCAGTTCAAACAAATCAAACCTCGATCTCAAACTAGGCTACTCAACCATAATAGGACGGCGACTTATAAATTCGTGACCCTAGTTTAAGACAGTGCACACCCCTTGATAAGTGTAGTTTGTAGTGCCTATTTTGTAGTGTTTTGGTCCCATTTTCCTTGTGGAATCGCCCCTTGGGAGCGATTTATGGGCTACTTATGCTTCCTCTAGTTCGTTTAAGGTTCCCGAGACCATTCATGAAGAGTTAGAGCGATTCCGACTCAATACATACACTTTTCGGAGCCAACGAAGTGAAGGAACGATCACTCGATGCCTCGGATTCGACCCCGAGACCTTGGGACCCAATCCCGAGCCTCCGAGACCTGATCCCGAGTCCCGAGAATCGATGAGAAACCCATGAGAGGCAAGGAGGGACCAAAAGGATCATATTGGAGGCCTACAAGACTCATCCCCGACGGGTATGACCTCAACTCCGGGATGAGGTGCACAATTGAGAAGCTCCTGTTTTGAGGCCTCCCCGACCGGGAAGGGGTCCTTCCCGACCGGGACCAATCCTTCCCGACCGGGAAGGGTCAGATACAGCTCGTGTTCACATTGTTTCATCTCCCTACTCATTGTATATATATACCCTTCCTCTTGTATTCCTATGTTATGTTCTTGACTTCCCACTAAACCCTAGACTATTTTAGGTTAGATTAGAGTAGATTAGTCGGTAATTAGTCGTTAATCCTAGTTTTACTCTTGTATTATTGGATCTCTTGAAGAATCCATCAAGCTTGACAACCTTGGTGGAATTATTTGGGTTTTCTTCTATGCAAGTGTTCTCCTTTTCCATTTCCTTTGTAGTTTGGTACAATCTTCTTCTCCTTTTACTCTTAATCCTTTATCGTTTATCAAGTTCTCATCTTTATTCATTGTTTGTTGTTTATCCTTGTTTTCCATTATGTATGTTTGGATTCATATGTTGATTCCTCTTGTTCTTGTTAGTTGTAGTTTGATTATGTTTGAGTAGATTCTTGCTAGGGTTAGTAGGGTGATTAGGGTATTAATTGGATGATTAAGGGTTTGTTGGAGATGTTGGTGGAAGATTTGGGTTTCCTCTTGGTTTGATGCATGGTACATGTTTGTTGAAATGCTTGAATGACTTGTATGCATATGCTTGTTTTTCTTGCTTTTCTCTTGTGGGTAATAGTTTGCTTGTGGGTTTGGTTCCCTCACTAAGTAGCGAGATCCCGGTGAGGAAGACCCCTAGGTCGGTCTAAGTTGCGAGAGCCCGGATGCGACCTAGGCCACAATAACACGCTAGTAGCCCCGTTTGTCATGTGTGTCGCCAAGATGGGTTTTAGGTGGAACCTCTAGGTTGGTCTAAGTAGCGAGAGCCCGGACCATACCTAGATTACCCGACTACCCCTTCACCCAAGCTCTTCCTTGACCATTCCGTTGCCCCTTGAACCCGACCTAATCCTAGCCCGTTTTCCTTGTTTGTTCTCTCCGTCTCCTTAGCCTTAGTCTTAGCCTTCTCCCCTTCTTATTACTCTAGTTTAGTTTAGATCGTGGACTTAGTCTCGTTTTTAGGTGACCTTAGTCTAGACGCCTCTTACCGTCCCCGTGGATTCGACCCGACTTGCCCTAGCTACCCACTAGGATTAGTTGGTTATTTATTTGATCGGCGGGATCCACGACAAATCCCACCATCAATTTGGCGCCGTTGCCGGGGACGGTGATAGTTTAGGCTTTGTTTTCCTAGTTACTTGACTTTGTCTTTGTGTTTGTGTTTTTCTTTTTTTTCTTTTTGTTACCTTGCTTATTGTGTGTGTGAGGTTTATTTCTCTCTTGTCTAGTGCCCAAAAAGCACTAGGCTTCTCACGTTTGCTCTTAGTCTACAGTTTGTGCTTAGAGGTGGTGACCATCTTCTTCTTGCAACTCAGAGCCGCTTTAACGAACGGTTGCTAGATTGAGAAGTCCTCAACCGGGTATGAGCTACGATTTTCGAGCGAGCATGGGGTTTGATCTAAACTCCACTCACTCGGGAGCCGATTTGAGCTACTCCTCTTCTTCCATGAACCAAGGGTATAACATGACGTCCCCCTACCACTATCAAGCTTCTTGGGGTAATCAAGACGGGTATGATCTTCAAGAATATGGAAATGGCTACCAACAAGTGAATGACTATCAATCCTACGATCATGGTGGCTATTACTCAAGCTATGATTGTGAACCCACCATGTTCGCTCAAGATTCACCTTATGGAAGCCAATACCCCCAAAACCCGCCATGTTACCCTCCACCTCAACCACAATATGAACCCCATGACCACAGTACTACCAAACACCTCAACCTTACTACCAACAATATGATGCCCCACCCCTTGGGCATCATCAAGATTATCAAGGAGCTTTACAAGACCCCGATGACCACCAATTGCCAAACTTGGAGCTACATCAATCGATGCTTCAAATGCAACAAGAAATGGCCATCCAATCGCAAAAGAATAATGAACTCTTGGCCGAAATCCTTAGGGAAAGGGAGAAATCTAAAGCTAGATTGCATGCTTTAACGGCTCAAACCCTAATGCTCTTAACTCGATCCTCACAACTTGATGAGGGATGTTCATTTAGGGAAGGGGAACAACCCAATGACGAGGCCGTTAATGAATTCCCTATAAGGAGCGAGTCTTGCTTTGAAGAGCCTCAATCGTCTACCCAAAAAGAGACGAATGAGGATATGACTCTTGGTGAAGGCATCATTGGTGAAGAATTGGAGGAGGATAGTGAGTTGGATGGTTTGGTGGAATTTGTGAGGATGTTGGGTGAAATTGATAGCCTCGAGTTGCCCTTGTGCGAGAATGTGGATAAGCATCAAGAGCCCCTAGCTAGTGAACCAAGCAATGACTTGGAAGAGATTGAAACCGCCGGTAGAAGTTTCGATCCTCTTCTCCAAGATGATGTGGGGACGAATGATGAAGATGGGGAACCACAACTTGAGGAAAGTGTGGGGGTGTGCAACAAGGAAATGGGGCCAAAGCCGTTTTTTGTGCCTCGTTTCTTGGAAATGAAGCTTGCTAGTGATTGGAGGCGATGCCTAGGGAGGAAGAGGTCGCTGAAGCTGGTAGGATGGATAGACCCCGGAGACGACATGAATGATGACGTTGGGTCTTGGGATTCCTACTTCTTGCCTCCACCTTGGAGGCCGTGGAGGTTGGCTAGGCTCGAGCGCTTCTTGGGCCTTCATTATGATGTCGGTAGTGCGTTCGACTTGCTCCTCCATGCCCTTGAGGGCTATGGTTGAAGAAGAGTCCACCATCCTAGGTTTGACGGAGTTCCTAAAGAACCGTCATGTTGTATATTCCCCCTTCCTCTTCTTTAGAGTACTTGTGCTTGTATTTGTGTGTTTTGTTTCTTGGATTTGTTTGTTTTTGTGGGATTCTTGTAATTGTTTTGGTATTTTGATGAGCGATTTGAGGGAGTGAATTTGATGTGTATTTTGAGTTTATTGTGATAGGTGAAGTGAAGATGACTCCTTGAAAGAATTGGTTATCGATAGAGCTTGGAATGTGAGTAAGGGAATCGGTTTTTGGGGTCATGGGAGTAATGAAGACCCTTCCCGACCGGGAAGGGTGTGTCGTCCCGACCGGGATGGGGCCGTCCCGATCGGGATGAGGGTGCCAAAAGTCGAGTCTACTGGGGTGCCATCCCGACCGGGAAGGGAGCTTCCCAATCGGGACGGGTGTGACATCCCGACCGGGACCATCCATCCCAACCGGGATGGTCCCCTACTCCTTTTTGGTGCCTCTTCTTCGACATTTAAGCCCACCCAACCATTCTATACCCCCACCCAACCTCCCTACCTTCCTTGCTCATATCATACCACCCACATACTTCATTTTCGTACCCTCACTTCATCTTCTATCTACTTGACACCGACTTTCACATAAATTTCTACCCCCTCACACCATTACTACCTCAACCATGCGGTATTATCGAGAATGAAGAGGAATAGCATTGATGAAGACTAGCTATGTGCTTACATTGATCATTGAGACGATGGAATGAGTAAGTTGCTAACCGATCGGTATGGCCACTATCCTTTCTTTTCCGTCTTTTATAGCTTGTCTCCCTTTGCATACTCCCCTTCCCTTATCATTTGTGTCGTGGTGGCCTTCGAGGCCTTGGTTTTGGTTGCTCCCGACTCTCGCTGATGTGACTACATCGAGAGTCATTTTCAAAATCCAATTTTTACAAGGTTTTCACTTTCTTTTTTTGAGGATTTAGTCGGATTTAGGCGGAATCCGGGCTAGGTGACTTGATTACACCTAGCCCTCCCCTCCCATTTCCTTTTATTTCCTTCTTTTTATTTCTTCCCCCATCCATATCTTTTCTTGTCTCGGCCCATGGTGACTTGATTACACCCCGGCCGGACACTCTCTACCCTTTTCTCCACTTTTTTGTTTTTTTTAGCTTTATTTTCATAGTTTCTTTTCTTTTGTGCTCACATGCACTACGGTCGAGCATGAGGACATTGCTCGGCTTAAGTGTGGGGGAGCGATATTCTATCGTAGTTAGATTTATTTTCGTAGTTTTTCGAAAAATATTTAAAAAAACCCTAAAAATTTGAAAAAAATTCACAAAAATTAAAAAGATTTTCTTTTGTGTGTTTTCCTTTCGTGTCGTTATGTCGTATATTTGTTTTGTTGTGTGTTTTTTGCCTCCCTTTTCCTTATAGGTTGCTTAATCACCGTTAGTTTTGGAAAGCTTTCAAGACATCCGGTAACATCTTCTATCCCTTTTCCCTCTTTATTTCTTGTGAAGTGTGGAGAAGGTTTGTGACGTGGTGTGCTCGGGTGGAGCTTTGTAAAGTTTGCGGTTGATTTGGGCGCTTGTTTGGATGTTCGGGGTGGTGTTTGTTTTGTTCATGTGTTTGTTTCTCCTTGTTGTGCTTTGTTTTCTTTTGTCCCTTTTTCTTTCATTTTCGTCTTGTCTTTGTTTTGTGTTTGTAGTTGTGTCTTGTGTGTAAAAAGGTTTTTGAAAACCCGGTTTAGAGGCTAGTGTGCGAGTGTTTACTTTCCCTTCCTAGTAGTATAAATCGAGTCTTGGACTTTATTCTATTAGAATGACCCTAAATCAATGATTTTGTTGGTCCTTTACCTTGAGTCCACCTAGCTTACTAGGGATTTACTACGGGATTTGCATTTTGACCATTTTGACCACCCACGGTGTGAAAAGGCCTTGGTTGCCGAGTCCCGTCCCTTAGGTGACCATGTCTAGGATGGTTTGATTAGTCCAAGTTCTCCACTTTTTGTGGGTTTGAAGGGAAGGACGCTCCCCGACTCTCCCATTTCCCTACCTCCTACACATATCCACACAATAAATTGCAATTTGTTGAAGTCTCTCTTTCTCAATTGCCAAGAAATGCCAAAAAGCCAAATCAAGCCAAAAGGGCAAAGAAAAGAAAATGAAAGAAAGAAAGAAATGAAGAAAAAGAAAAGGCACAAAAAGCCAAAAAGAAAATAGAAAATGAGAAAAAGAAATGGCATGGCAAAACAAAGCAAAAATGCAAAAGAAGAAGAAAATGCCAAAAGAAAATCGTCTCACAAAAATAGAAACCTCACACCTCACAAAATAAGCCTTTTACCGACTACTACCGTGAAGAGCCTACCAAAGGACCGAGTCCCTAGGAAGGATGATAGCGGTAATGGTCGGTCTTCCCTCATTTTGCATATTTCCACCTTTTTACTTGGACTAGTTAGGCGGTTTCGGACATGGGACGACCCTCTTGGCTAATTGCTAAAGGGGTCGGGGTCTCACTTACCTACAGTGTCGACTAACACCATGGTTCATCCTTTTTCCATCCCGCCGATCGTCTCGTGGTACGTTCTTAGAAGGTTAGGAGGAACCATGGTAAGTTACCAACGTTTTTATTGCTTTGTCGTCATACTATTAGGGTTTTGTCCAGTTTGGTTTGTAATGCTAGCTTGGGAACGTGGTCACTTGCCTTGAGTCCTAAACCGGTGCTTCTTTCACCGCTTGTTTGAGGGAAGCGGTATTTCTTTTCTTTTGGGTGCAACCTTTTGTGTGTTTGTTTGTGTGTTTGTTTGTTTATGTGTTTTGTGTCCGGTTGCATCCACGGTTTTGTCGCAAGACCCCACTTGCCTTGCGGAGTGCACTTTTCCTCTAAGTGCACTCGCGTGAGTTGAAAGGGCGTAGGGTGCGCTAATACCCACTCGGCTAGTTTAGTAGTTAGTATGTGCTTACTCGAGGGCGAGTAAGGGTTAAGTGTGGGGGAGTTGATAAGTGTAGTTTGTAGTGCTTATTTCGTAGTGTTTTGGTCCCATTTTCCTTGTGGAATCGCCCCTTGGGAGCGATTTATGGGCTACTTATGCTTCCTCTAGTTCGTTTCAGGTTCCCGAGACCATTCATGAAGAGTTGGAGCAATTACGACTCAATACATACACTTTTCGGAGCCAACGAAGTGAAGGAACGATCACTCGATGCCTCGGATTCGACCCTGAGACCTTGGGACCCAATCCCGAGCCTCCGAGACCCGATCCCGAGTCCCGAGAATCGATGAGAAACCTATGAGAGGCAAGGAGGGACCAAAAGGATCATATTGGAGGCCTACAAGACTCATCCCCGACGGGTATGACCTCAACCCGTCCGGGATGAGGTGCACAATTGAGAAGCTCCTGTTTTGAGGCCTCCCCGACCGGGAAGGGGTCCTTCCTGACCGGGACCAATCCTTCCCGACCGGGACCAATCCTTCCCGACCGGGAAGGGTCAGATACAGCTCGTGTTCACATTGTTTCATCTCCCTACTCATTGTATATATATACCCTTCCTCTTGTATTCCTATGTTATGTTCTTGACTTCCCACCAAACCCTAGACTATTTTAGGTTATATTAGCTTAGATTAGAGTAGATTAGTCGGTAATTAGTCGTTAATCCTAGTTTTACTCTTGTATTATTGGATCTCTTGAAGAATCCATCAAGCTTGACAACCTTGGTGGAATTATTTGGGTTTTCTTCTATGCAAGTGTTCTCCTTTTCCATTTCCTTTGTAGTTTGGTACAATCTTCTTCTCCTTTTACTCTTAATCCTTTATCGTTTATCAAGTTCTCATCTTTATTCATTGTTTGTTGTTTATCCTTGTTTTCCATTATGTATGTTTGGATTCTTATGTTGATTCCTCTTGTTCTTGTTAGTTGTTGTTTAACGATTATGTTTGAGTAGATTCTTGCTAGGGTTAGTAGGGTGATTAGGGTGTTAATTGGATGATTAAGGGTTTGTTGGAGATGTTGGTGGAAGATTTGGGTTTCCTCTTGGTTTGATGCATGGTACATGTTTGTTGAAATGCTTGAATGACTTGTATGCATATGCTTGTTTTTCTTGCTTTTCTCTTGTGGGTAATAGTTTGCTTGTGGGTTTGGTTCCCTCATTAAGTTGCGAGAGCCCGGTGAGGACGACCCCTAGGTCGGTCTAAGTTGCGAGAGCCCGGATGCGACCTAGGCCACAATAACACGCTAGTAGCCCCGTTTGTCATGTGTGTCGCCAAGATGGGTTTTAGGTGGAACCTCTAGGTTGGTCTAAATAGCGAGAGCCCGGACCATACCTAGATTACCCGACTACCCCTTCACCCTATCTCTTCCTTGACCATTCCGTTGCCCCTTGAACCCGACCTAATCCTAGCCCGTTTTCCTTGTTTGTTCTCTCCGTCTCCTTAGCCTTAGTCTTAGCCTTCTCCCCTTCTTATTACTCTAGTTTAGTTTAGATCGTGGACTTAGTCTCATTTTTAGGTGACCTTAGTCTAGACGCCTCTTACCGTCCCCGTGGATTCGACCCGACTTGCCCTAGCTACCCACTAGGATTAGTTGGTTATTTATTTGATCGGCGGGATCCACGACAAATCCCACCATCACCCCTCCTGGGATTACCTGTCACCCAGTTCAACTTATGACGGCGACTTACGGCGAGGCCTAAGCTTAAGCTCAAAATGTACACCACTCCCGGGATACCTGTCACCCGGTTCAACAACCAATGTACCGATTCCTGATACACTAGCCTTATAGTTGATGGCAAAAACGTAGACCCTAGATTATATTACTCTAACCTCACACTTGCCCTTATTTCATAACTCCAAAACCAAGCCATTATCGATATTTAAAAAGATATAATCATTACAAACAATATGGAGATAAAAGGAGTAATCATAATATTCTAAAAGAGGAAACTTTCTATTTTAGGAAACTTCTATTTTTAGAAACTTTATTAAAAATAGCGTCATATCAAAATAGCGAAAATATTAGTTTATACTAACACAACATTTTAGCAAACGATATAGATTTATAAAACTAATACTTTCGGCCTTAACGATATTAATTGTTAAAGTGAGAACATTTGAGTTTATGAAATTATTGAAAAGCCATACAAGTGTTTACAAAATAATTAAAAATGTCTTAAACACTGAAGTACTACTAATTAGGGTGTTTCCAAAATTTATAAAACTAAAATTCCCTAATTATTATTAGTTTCGACAATACGAACATAAATAGGATTTTACGGCAAATGTCAATTTAAATATTTTAACGTCTTTTATTTAATTAAACCAATGAATATATTTAGAGTATGTTAAGGGATGATTTAACTCTTAATAAATAGTACAAAATTACGTAAAATAGCTAAAATATATTTATGGACATTATGTCCAGAAAAGAAAATTTTCCAGAATACTTAGACTCGGTTTTTAAAGGGTTTTCTCGTTAATCGTCTAATCGCGACAATAACGATTAATAAAAATAGTAATTACAAAACGATTTACGTATTAATATCCAAAAATTATTATTAAACTTAAAAATTATGATTTTCCAGAAACTTAAAATTTTCCCAAAGTGTCAAAATTTCAGATTTCACAAAATTAGGTAAAACCATCTTTTAAGCCCGTTTTCACAATTAACGATTCCATTAATAAAACTTATCGTTCCTAACATTTTATTATAGTAATAAAAATCATAAAGTTAAATTTTATTATGAAATCATCAAAATCATATTCTTTTCCAGATTTAATCAAAGGACCAGAAATCGAGAATTTAAACGACAAACGCGGTTTTAACGATAAACGATGATTTAAAGTGATTAATTAATTCATCCACTTAACAATTTCGAAAAATTATGAATAAATTCTTAAAATTCTATTTTATCAGAAAGTTTCACCACGTCAAAAATCAGATTAAAATAAAATGTTTAGATACTAGAACTAAAAATCGGCTTTTAATCGTTTTTGTCAGTAAACGGTAATAATTCAATAATCGATAACTAAAATATCAGAAAAATAATAAATTATTAAAAATCATAAAAAACTTCATTTTTACAGAATATAATAATATACTACAAGTTTAGGCCGAATATTACGATTTTACAAATTATTACAACAATTTAATCGTTAATCTCGTAAAAGCGATAAAAATACCAAAACACGCAAATTTTCAACTTTTAAAAATTTTCCAGATTATATGACATACATATATTGTCAAAAATGAAATATAAAAATATACATGCAATTACACAAATAAAATCATGAAATACCGAGTAACATCGATGTTACCTCTAATCCAAATCCGAATCGATAATATATTCGTCCGCTTCGGGAACGTCCAAGAAGCCTACAAAAATATGAAATCCATGGTATGAAAATACCATAAGATCGCTGAAAAATCAAGGTGTAAAACGATCGAAAACGAAATCGATTAGTATCTTAACGAAGGAGATGGAATAAGGATTGAATAAGGATGGAACAAGAGACAGAAAGAGAATGATTAAGACTTGATTTTTGCACAAAATTGGGGCTGGTGGCTGCTGGAAAACATGGCCAAATGAAGAGAAAAAGAGAGTTGTTTTGCTTATTTTTTTTGTAAATGAATGATAAGAAAGAAATGGATGGTTTAAAGCATAAATGTGAATAAAGTTTTTGATGAAAACAATGCTAATTTAGCCACATATGGCCAGCCAAGAGGGTGAGCAAGAGGGATTGAAGAGTTTGTTCATAATGAAGTAAATAAATTAAAAGAAAAGAATTACGTACTTACGTTTTAACGTAATAAAATGAAACGTATTATGAAAACGTAGTAAGGGTGTGACAAGGAGGTGCGTCGGTCCAAACATGGGGAAAATGTCCCAAATAATTTCTAAGTTGATAAAGAATTAATCGTAAAATTATTAAAGGTATTTCAAAGCAGTTTGAGTAAACCGCGCATTGGAAAATAATTATTTACGAAACATAGTAATAAAATCATTAAAGGTCAAATATTCTTAAATAAAAATATTTCTTAGTTAGAAATATCTTATAAACGTGTTTGATATTTTTAGGAAAAATAAATAGCTCAATTCCAAGCTTAAAACGTTGGTTTGTAGAAAAATAGAACTCCACGCGCAAATATAAATAGTTTACAATGAAAATCAAATAAATAGGTTTAAAAGAATTAAAATCTTTTAAAATAAAAATAAATATTATTTGACTCGAAAATAAAAATAAGGCTTGGAAAAATGATGAAATAGAAGGACGAAACGTGATAGAGTTACGACGACCTCATAACAAAAAATATAAAAGCTTTTGGAAAATAGCGGGTGTTACATTTGCTCCACGCCAACATCACCTTCCGGTCCGTGAAGCCGTTGTATTTGTAATCCTTGAAACACCAGGGAGGGACCACCGAACCAAGTCGTTCCTGCAGCCAAACCTGTACAAACCACTACAAAACATCACAACCATAAAACAAAACCAAAAGGGGGGGGGGGAACAGTACAAAAAAAAACACACTTGTAAGATGATCCTAGAACCCCGAGAAGGTGCCCCTTGTAGCCGGACAGTAGCATCAAGACCCAGAACAAGCTCACCCAAAATAAGCAAAGAGGGTGACCATCCATATTCCATTGCCATCACCACATCCAAAACCGAGGATTACCCCAGCCTTAACGTGACCTCGCATCCTCAAAAAGAAAATAACAAGCAATAGCAATGTTAAAATCGTGCCTACCTGCGAGAACGTGGATCTACCCGTCGAGCGAACAAGACTTAGACATTTTTTATTTTAGGGGGGGGGGGTAAGCTACCCCACCTAGGCGTGTCGTAGCCTTTTAGCAATTACTGTCGAGTCACGTCTGTACCCTAACAAGGCAGTATTATGAGTATGTAAAAGTGGTTTAACTTTTTTTTTAAAATAAAAAAATAAAAAAATTCTCGGATTTTAAATTCCGATTTCATACCAAAGCTCATCTCCTAATGTTTGCGGTCAAAACGCGTTAGTGTTCTACTTTGACATTTTACGTCTCGTCTATCTCAAGTCAAAATATTTAAATAAACTCAAAATATTTTAATCGATGTAGTATCCGATCCGATTCCCTGGTCAAGCTAACGCATTTCAAAACCCCCGAAAGAAACCATTTTCGTACTCTCATGCAACGCTAACACACCCTAAACCGAGTCACGTCAAAAAACGAATGAATGCAAAAATGATTACTTGTCAATCTAGGTAAACAGTTCGCCAAATGAAAACGCAAGACTAATCCAACCAATTCAAGCACTAAAAATATGAAACAAATATACAAAATATACAAATCCTCATACAAATCAAGGCTAGGACGGACCCCTAGAAGCGGCACCGACGGCAATCACGATCTCACAAAGCTGATCATCTAACCCTAGGTCCTCCAGGTCTATAAGAGGTGGTTCACTGTCGTCCATCCCCGACAGCATATCTAGAGTAGCTATCTCGGGAATCCCTCCAACCTCCTCTGTAGCACCCGTAGCCCCAACTTCAGCCTCAGTCTCCCTTTCGATCTGATGCCTAGTCTCACTGATTAGTCTAGTTTAGTAGGGATTAATAAGGGTCACTTAGTTGACTATTTTGTAGATTTGGGTGTGTTTTGACGGATTATTGTGTGCATGTCGTAATTGATGGGTTAATATAATAAAATGTGTAATTAGGTGGATTAAAGGGTAAAAAGTAATATGGGTTGTAATTGAAATGTTTATTGGGTTAAAGTGTCAACAATCCTTTGGAAGTGAAGACAAATCAAGCCCGAAGTTAAGTGGAAGCCCAGACCAAGTAGAAGAAATAAGTGGAGGATTTCTAAAATCCGCTGCCAGCGGATTTTCCAAATTCCGCTGCCAGCGGAATTTCTTGCCAGCGGATTTCCAAAAATCCGCTGCCAGCGGCAGAAATTTATGCATAGGATTCCTTCTTGGATTCTTTTTCGCATAAGATTCTTTCTCTAATCTTTTGTTCTTCTTCTTTACTCACCTCTTTTATTCTTCTTCATTATGATCATTTTTATGAGGCATTTTATGAGGCTTTATGAGCCATTGATGAAGATGTTCCATGGATGACTATATAAAGAGGAAGTTCACCATCACATTCATCATCGAACACATCAATCATCACTTGTAATTCTCAAAAACGCATACATTTTCTAGTTTATTTTGCAAGTATTTCTTTTGTATGGAGGGCTAAGTTCTTATTCTTGGAACAAGTAGTCGAAGCCTTTCAAGTTAGTGAATTGTAAGACTCATTTCTAATTTACTTTTATATTAGAATATCAAGTTTAATTTGCATTATTTCTTGGTTTGTTAATTCATCTTCTAGCTTGATCACCTAGTTTTTGTTATTGATAAACCATTGCTAGAATAGTTAAGTGAATCTTTTGTTTGTTTAACTATATCCGAGTAGCAAATATAATTCACCAATTTGTATGATTTTCATCGTTGTTGAGTTATAAGGATTAAACTTGTATGAAACAAAGTGATACCGCTTGAGTAATCATTCTTTCATCTTTGCTAAATTCCATCGTTTTAATCTACATATTGATACGATTTAGACGCTTGATTTAAGTTGACAATATCGTAAGGGTTATTTGAGTATGCTTCTCATGTCTTATAACTATTAGTAAGTGGAATTAGAAGTCGATTAAACTTCATAGCAAAGTATTCAAATATAAATTATAAATTAGAAGAGTCAATGATCAATTCGTTAAACTTGATGGTGGATATTGCTTGGTCCAAGTATTTTTCTAATAATTGTTGCATCGTTCATTCATATTAGTTTATTTTATTTCGTTAATTTATTAGACTTAGAATCAAAATCACTAAAATCCCCCCCATTCGGTTACTAAATTATATCGATTTACAAACACTTAAACGACATAATTATCTTCCTTGTGGGTTCGACCCCTACTTTCACTAACTACTAGTTTGTGTTAGAAGTGGATAAAAATTGTAATTTGGAGGCTCACGACAAGCCTAGCCAAATTTTGGCGTCGTTGCCGGGGAAGGCAATTATTTGTTTTTGTGTGTGTGTTCCTTGTAAATATTTATTTTAATTAAGGGTCTTCGTCTTTGTCATCCAAAATGAATTTGTGGTGTCCCCAACTTGATAATGAGTTACTACATCACTATTTTGAAAGGCTCACGGAGTATGTACTAAAACGTCCATATTTACATATGAGCAATGAAAGACTCTTGGTAAAGATTTATCATAACTTTAATCTAGCAACTCAAATTGATTTGCAAGTTAAATGTGAGGGTAGATTTCTTGAGTTAAGTCATAGTGAAAAATGGGATATGGTTGATCTTTTGGTAATCAACGCTCGAGAATTAGAGATAAGCACTTTATTTCTTGAACTTCCCCAATATTTCGAGACTTCTCCAAGCCATGAGTCGATTTCTAGTGATGTGATTGAAAATGAGTATCCTACTTCCCTTATCCATGTTGATGGTGCTCAACTTGATGATGAAGAAGAGGTAAGTGACTCACTTTTGTTGACTTTGTCGCATTTTGAACCTGAATTTGATTTGTCATCGTCCACAGGTGAGGATGATATTTTATGGGATTTGAACGACACATTAGTAAGGAATAGGGAAAAGGAAAACTTGTTTGAGATGACCCCGTTGGTTAAGGACCCATACCATGAATCCGTATTTATTTTTGAAAAATTTGTAGACACGGATAGTAACATTCTATATGCTTGTATATTCATGTGGAGTTTATGGTATCTTCTCATTATAAGCTTTTATAGAGTTTTCACTAACTCTTTTGCTAGCTTATTTGACCGTCTCTTAAGGGCACTAACCTGCTCCGATATTAATATAAAATGGATTACTTTACAAAAGGGGTAGTGCTGTGTGACCCCATACATGTTCTTTAATGAATAAGCGTCGTGCGGGACATTAAACCAGCGCTTACGGGAGGCAACCCGGTTTTTGCTATTTGATGCATTTGTTGTTTTTGAATAAGGTAGTTTGTAGACGAAGATAGACGGTGATCTAAAGAAAGCGGTCATGGGAATCCATCTTTTTGACCCAAATTCCGAAGATTAAATCCGTTCTCCCTATGTCGAGCCACGACGTTAACTAAGGCGCTTGTCGGGAGGCAACCCGTCTTTTCTTTTCTTTTATTTCTTTTATTTTTCATCATTTTTTTTATTTCCCGTTATTTTAGAATAATTTTTTTATTTTCTAATTAATTTTGTTTTTCTATTTTGTAGGTACAAGTCTCGGATATGAAATCGACGTAAGTCGATTTTATAACTCGAATAAAAAAAAAAGAGCAATCGATTGTCGGGAGCTAAAACCGACAACCAAGCAATCAATATCGGAAATTGAATCGACCAAACAATCAAATAGTAGCAGCTATCACCGCAGCTGTCCATAGCCGCTGGGCGCGGCCCCACACGCCGCTGGCAGCGGACACGAATCAGGAACCCAAGTTCTGGCCGCTGGGTGGACGTCGTCTGGCCGCTGGCAGCAGCATTCCGGCCGCTGGGCGCGGCAAATATTGGCCGCTGGCAGCGGCAATCCGTCTTCGTGCGTGTTGGTTCTGTTTCGTTGAAGTTGTTGCGGCTGTTGTTGGTTCTGTTTCGTTGTTGCCGACAGTTTGATGTTGGTTCAGTATGCTGTTTGCTGCTAGTTTGGTGTGCTGGTTGTTGTAGGTTTGGCGTCTGCTTGTTGAGATGGTGTCCCGTCGTAACTGTTCTTGGTGTTATTGGTGTGTCGGGATTGCTATGGTGATGGTTCGAGGTGCTACTGTCAGGCTGTTGGTGTAGAACAGGTATACTTTCTTTCCTATTCCATATTTTTTTTCTTTTTATTCATCCTCTACACCTTCCTTCATTCTTACAAAAAAAATTACTGCAACTTCTCCTTCTCAAAATCCCATCAAAACTCATTCAATTTGACTCAAATTTGTCCCAAATCAATTCAAAATCAGTTATTTATCATTACCCATTACAATTCCTATCATTTTAACACATAATTTTACCCAAAAAGTCAAAAAAATTGAGTTTTTCTGCCCTCGGGTTCCAAAATCTGAAATTGATTTGTTTTACCAATTGGGTCATTTTCTATTCAAATTAATGCAAGGAGACCATCCATTCACTCTTTTTCATCTTTCCGAGGTATTTTCATATTAATCTTTCGATTCTTCGAATTTTACCTCTTACCCATTGAGTAGCAGCTTGAATTTTTCTTATTCTTGCTCAATTTTGGGTTTTTCTTTCTCCTCCTTGTGTTATTTGAATCAATTGTGTCGTTGATATTTTTGTTGTGATGGAGTGAAAATTTGAGTGATTGAATTGGTGAATTGTGAGTGAATTGTGAATAGTGATTGAATTGGTGAATTGTGAAGTGTGAGTGAAAAAAAAATTGAGTGAATTGTGAGTGAGAATTTTGTTGATCATTACTTGAGAGATGGGGAGAGCTAAAAGGAAAAATTACTCCACTACCGTTTCTACACCACCACCAAAAAAATCCAAAATCGTCACTAAAAAAGCTCAACCCAAACCCGTCCATCCTAAACATATTCCCGTTACCAAACCATCTTGGTTAACTAAAGCTCAAGACCCAATTTGGGATAGGTTATCTAAGAAGGAGATGAGGGGAACTCGATTTCTTTGCCGTTCTACTCTTGAGAAATTAGGGATGCTTGATGTCATGACTAAGCTAATGAAAAATGTGGGTTTAGAAGAATTTATGGAGAAGGGAGCTCATACTTATCGGAGGTATACACTTGAGTTCTTTTCCACCATAGCGATTTCTAAAAAAAGCACCAAGCTTATACCCGCAATTAGCTTTAAATTGAATGGTAAAGCTCGTGAGTTAACTTATGAGAAGTTGAGGGAAGCTTTTGGTATTCGGGATATGTGTGATAAGGAGTATGTGGGGGTGAGAGAGAGGGGGATTTGGTGGCAAGAGGTTACGGGGTTGCTTTTGGGTGGTAAATCCGGTGAGTTGAGTTCAAGTATTCCTAACCCATGTCTTCGACTTGCTCATCGTTTGATTGTCAACTCATTCCTTTGTAAGGGGGAGCCTAATAAGCTTCCCCACTCTCATTTCGGTTACTTGAGGGCTATGATGCCGGATGGAGAAGGTGTTCCCGATTGGGTTGGTCTTTTTGTTTCATCTAGCATAGCTTTGGGTACTAAGGATGGGGGAATTATAAATGGTGGTGGGTTAGTCACTCTCATTATGAATTACTTAAATATTGAGGTGGCGGAGGGGGAGAATCCGTTACTTGATAATTACCTCTTTGATATTCCTTGTTTGATTCACGCTAAGATGTTACGACCTCGCATGAAAGTAAAAGGGTCTTATTATTATCGTTGGAGGAAGAATCATGATTCTTATCTACAATTGCCGAGACCCGAGAATGATCCTTTGGTCTATGGTGAAGTTTCGGAAGATTTCTTTGCTCCCCGGGATCGTGACATTGATGATGATGATGAGAAGGAGGAAGAGGGAAGTGATGACGATGTTGAGAGTGAGGAAGATGAGAGTGATGAGGATGGTCAAGCTCGTGAAAAAGGAGAAGGTGCTCGGGTGAAAAATAAAAGTGTGAATGAAGAGAGAAGTTGTGAGAAGAATAAGAGTATGGATGCTTTAGAGGAGGCGAATAATGAGTTAGAAGTGGATCGAGAAGCTTGGTTTACAAAGATAGATGTTTGGTGTGCCTCGACCGATGCTATGATTCATGACATGCGTACACGGTTGGAGGAAACTCATGCCGCTACTTTGGAAACTAGAGACTTGATGAGAACTTTGTCTCGTGCTCTCTTAGCACGGTTCCCGGACGCTCGACCACCATCGTCCGAGATCCTTGGTGAGATTGAGGGGCAAGCTACCACCTCTAAGGAAGATGACACCGGGGATTCCCCCGACACTTGATTGCTTGGTATGTTCCTTCTTCTCATTTTCTATATCTTTTTCTTTATTTTTCCTCACATTGAGGACAATGTGAAGATTAAGCGTGGGGAGTGGAATATACTTGTATATATATGTTATTTTATGCATTAAAACAAAAAGAAAAAAAAAAGGAGAAGAAAAAGAAAAAAGAGAACCCGGCTAGGTGAAAACTCGCAAGGGCGAGCGCCTAGGCAAAAATGGGTATATGGCCGAGGACGGAGTGAAAACCCGAAAGGGCGCTCCGGGTAAAATGAAGAAACGAGAAGCGTGCCATGAGAGTAGAAGTGAGGAATAAAAGCTAAATCGAAAACCCGCAAGGGCGGGCGGTTTAGGCAAAATGAGGGATTAGGAAAAAAAAAAGAAATCATTATTTTGATTACTATTTTTGCTATTTCTTCATGATTCGGGAGTCGTAAGGAAGTTAGAAGGGCGATTCGGGTTTAGGATCATCTTAGAGATGGAGTAATAAGTGAATGTCAACTACATATGCTTTTATTTGTCGAATATTGTTATGTAGTCGGATATTGTGATTGGTTGTGAGTGAGCATTAATTGTAGTGTGGTCTTGGTGAATAGGTTATTCTGTTTCTTTGACCATATATTTTGAGGGATGGTATAAGGAGGGCATGTGAGAGTCGAGAGTAGTTGTTGGTTGTATCAACCCACCTACGCTTCGCTATATAGACCTTGTGGAGGATCATTACTTTGATTTAATTTACTCGAGGACGAGTAAAGGTCTAAGCGTGGGGATGTTTGATTAGTCTAGTTTAGTAGGGATTAATAAGGGTCACTTAGTTGACTATTTTGTAGATTTGGGTGTGTTTTGACGGATTATTGTGTGCATGTCGTAATTGATGGGTTAATATAATAAAATGTGTAATTAGGTGGATTAAAGGGTAAAAAGTAATATGGGTTGTAATTGAAATGTTTATTGGGTTAAAGTGTCAACAATCCTTTGGAAGTGAAGACAAATCAAGCCCGAAGTTAAGTGGAAGCCCAGACCAAGTAGAAGAAATAAGTGGAGGATTTCTAAAATCCGCTGCCAGCGGATTTTCCAAATTCCGCTGCCAGCGGAATTTCTTGCCAGCGGATTTCCAAAAATCCGCTGCCAGCGGCAGAAATTTATGCATAGGATTCCTTCTTGGATTCTTTTTCGCATAAGATTCTTTCTCTAATCTTTTGTTCTTCTTCTTTACTCACCTCTTTTATTCTTCTTCATTATGATCATTTTTATGAGGCATTTTATGAGGCTTTATGAGCCATTGATGAAGATGCTCCATGGATGACTATATAAAGAGGAAGTTCACCATCACATTCATCATCGAACACATCAATCATCACTTGTAATTCTCAAAAACGCATACATTTTCTAGTTTATTTTGCAAGTATTTCTTTTGTATGGAGGGCTAAGTTCTTATTCTTGGAACAAGTAGTCGAAGCCTTTCAAGTTAGTGAATTGTAAGACTCATTTCTAATTTACTTTTATATTAGAATATCAAGTTTAATTTGCATTATTTCTTGGTTTGTTAATTCATCTTCTAGCTTGATCACCTAGTTTTTGTTATTGATAAACCATTGCTAGAATAGTTAAGTGAACCTTTTGTTTGTTTAACTATATCCGAGTAGCAAATATAATTCACCAATTTGTATGATTTTCATCGTTGTTGAGTTATAAGGATTAAACTTGTATGAAACAAAGTGATACCGCTTGAGTAATCATTCTTTCATCTTTGCTAAATTCCATCATTTTAATCTACATATTGATACGATTTAGACGCTTGATTTAAGTTGACAATATCGTAAGGGTTATTTGAGTATGCTTCTCATATCTTATAACTATTAGTAAGTGGAATTAGAAGTCGATTAAACTTCATAGCAAAGTATTCAAATATAAATTATAAATTAGAAGAGTCAATGATCAATTCGTTAAACTTGATGGTGGATATTGCTTGGTCCAAGTATTTTTCTAATAATTGTTGCATCGTTCATTCATATTAGTTTATTTTATTTCGTTAATTTATTTCATTAGTTTATTAGACTTAGAATCAAAATCACTAAAATCCCCCCCATTCGGTTACTAAATTATATCGATTTACACACACTTAAACGACATAATTATCTTCCTTGTGGGTTCGACCCCTACTTTCACTAACTACTAGTTTGTGTTAGAAGTGGATAAAAATTGTAATTTGGAGGCTCACGACAAGCCTAGCCAAATTTTGGCGCCGTTGCCGGGGAAGGCAATTATTTGTTTTTGTGTGTGTGTTCCTTGTAAATATTTATTTTAATTAAGGGTCTTCGTCTTTGTCATCCAAAATGAATTTGTGGTGTCCCCAACTTGATAATGAGTTACTACATCACTATTTTGAAAGGCTCACGGAGTATGTACTAAAACGTCCATATTTACATATGAGCAATGAAAGACTCTTGGTAAAGATTTATCATAACTTTAATCTAGCAACTCAAATTGATTTGCAAGTTAAATGTGAGGGTAGATTTCTTGAGTTAAGTCATAGTGAAAAATGGGATATGGTTGATCTTTTGGTAATCAACGCTCGAGAATTAGAGATAAGCACTTTATTTCTTGAACTTCCCCAATATTTCGAGACTTCTCCAAGCCATGAGTCGATTTCTAGTGATGTGATTGAAAATGAGTATCCTACTTCCCTTATCCATGATGATGGTGCTCAACTTGATGATGAAGAAGAGGTAAGTGACTCACTTTTGTTGACTTTGTCGCATTTTGAACCTGAATTTGATTTGTCATCGTCCACAGGTGAGGATGATATTTTATGGGATTTGAACGACACATTAGTAAGGAATAGGGAAAAGGAAAACTTGTTTGAGATGACCCCGTTGGTTAAGGACCCATACCATGAATCCGTATTTATTTTTGAAAAATTTGTAGACACGGATAGTAACATTCTATATGCTTGTATATTCATGTGGAGTTTATGGTATCTTCTCATTATAAGCTTTTATAGAGTTTTCACTAACTCTTTTGCTAGCTTATTTGACCGTCTCTTAAGGGCACTAACCTGCTCCGATATTAATATAAAATGGATTACTTTACAAAAGGGGTAGTGCTGTGTGACCCCATACATGTTCTTTAATGAATAAGCGTCGTGCGGGACATTAAACCAGCGCTTACGGGAGGCAACCCGGTTTTTGCTATTTGATGCATTTGTTGTTTTTGAATAAGGTAGTTTGTAGACGAAGATAGACGGTGATCTAAGGAAAGCGGTCATGGGAATCCATCTTTTTGACCCAAATTCCGAAGATTAAATCCGTTCTCCCTATGTCGAGCCACGACGTTAACTAAGGCGCTTGTCGGGAGGCAACCCGTCTTTTCTTTTCTTTTATTTCTTTTATTTTTCATCATTTTTTTTATTTCCCGTTATTTTAGAATAATTTTTTTATTTTCTAATTAATTTTGTTTTTCTATTTTGTAGGTACAAGTCTCGGATATGAAATCGACGTAAGTCGATTTTATAACTCGAATAAAAAAAAAAGAGCAATCGATTGTCGGGAGCTAAAACCGACAACCAAGCAATCAATATCGGAAATTGAATCGACCAAACAATCAAATAGTAGCAGCTATCACCGCAGCTGTCCATAGCCGCTGGGCGCGGCCCCACACGCCGCTGGCAGCGGACACGAATCAGGAACCCAAGTTCTGGCCGCTGGGTGGACGTCGTCTGGCCGCTGGCAGCAGCATTCCGGCCGCTGGGCGCGGCAAATATTGGCCGCTGGCAGCGGCAATCCGTCTTCGTGCGTGTTGGTTCTGTTTCGTTGAAGTTGTTGCGGCTGTTGTTGGTTCTGTTTCGTTGTTGCCGACAGTTTGATGTTGGTTCAGTATGCTGTTTGCTGCTAGTTTGGTGTGCTGGTTGTTGTAGGTTTGGCGTCTGCTTGTTGAGATGGTGTCCCGTCGTAACTGTTCTTGGTGTTATTGGTGTGTCGGGATTGCTATGGTGATGGTTCGAGGTGCTACTGTCAGGCTGTTGGTGTAGAACAGGTATACTTTCTTTCCTATTCCATATTTTTTTTCTTTTTATTCATCCTCTACACCTTCCTTCATTCTTACAAAAAAAATTACTGCAACTTCTCCTTCTCAAAATCCCATCAAAACTCATTCAATTTGACTCAAATTTGTCCCAAATCAATTCAAAATCAGTTATTTATCATTACCCATTACAATTCCTATCATTTTAACACATAATTTTACCCAAAAAGTCAAAAAAATTGAGTTTTTCTGCCCTCGGGTTCCAAAATCTGAAATTGATTTGTTTTACCAATTGGGTCATTTTCTATTCAAATTAATGCAAGGAGACCATCCATTCACTCTTTTTCATCTTTCCGAGGTATTTTCATATTAATCTTTCGATTCTTCGAATTTTACCTCTTACCCATTGAGTAGCAGCTTGAATTTTTCTTATTCTTGCTCAATTTTGGGTTTTTCTTTCTCCTCCTTGTGTTATTTGAATCAATTGTGTCGTTGATATTTTTGTTGTGATGGTGTGAAAATTTGAGTGATTGAATTGGTGAATTGTGAGTGAATTGTGAATAGTGATTGAATTGGTGAATTGTGAAGTGTGAGTGAAAAAAAAATTGAGTGAATTGTGAGTGAGGATTTTGTTGATCATTACTTGAGAGATGGGGAGAGCTAAAAGGAAAAATTACTCCACTACCGTTTCTACACCACCACCAAAAAAATCCAAAATCGTCACTAAAAAAGCTCAACCCAAACCCGTCCATCCTAAACATATTCCCGTTACCAAACCATCTTGGTTAACTAAAGCTCAAGACCCAATTTGGGATAGGTTATCTAAGAAGGAGATGAGGGGAACTCGATTTCTTTGCCGTTCTACTCTTGAGAAATTAGGGATGCTTGATGTCATGACTAAGCTAATGAAAAATGTGGGTTTAGAAGAATTTATGGAGAAGGGAGCTCATACTTATCGGAGGTATACACTTGAGTTCTTTTCCACCATAGCGATTTCTAAAAAAAGCACTAAGCTTATATCCGCAATTAGCTTTAAATTGAATGGTAAAGCTCGTGAGTTAACTTATGAGAAGTTGAGGGAAGCTTTTGGTATTCGGGATATGTGTGATAAGGAGTATGTGGGGGTGAGAGAGAGGGGGATTTGGTGGCAAGAGGTTACGGGGTTGCTTTTGGGTGGTAAATCCGGTGAGTTGAGTTCAAGTATTCCTAACCCATGTCTTCGACTTGCTCATCGTTTGATTGTCAACTCATTCCTTTGTAAGGGGGAGCCTAATAAGCTTCCCCACTCTCATTTCGGTTACTTGAGGGCTATGATGCCGGATGGAGAAGGTGTTCCCGATTGGGTTGGTCTTTTTGTTTCATCTAGCATAGCTTTGGGTACTAAGGATGGGGGAATTATAAATGGTGGTGGGTTAGTCACTCTCATTATGAATTACTTAAATATTGAGGTGGCGGAGGGGGAGAATCCGTTACTTGATAATTACCTCTTTGATATTCCTTGTTTGATTCACGCTAAGATGTTACGACCTCGCATGAAAGTAAAAGGGTCTTATTATTATCGTTGGAGGAAGAATCATGATTCTTATCTACAATTGCCGAGACCCGAGAATGATCCTTTGGTCTATGGTGAAGTTTCGGAAGATTTCTTTGCTCCCCGGGATCGTGACATTGATGATGATGATGAGAAGGAGGAAGAGGGAAGTGATGACGATGTTGAGAGTGAGGAAGATGAGAGTGATGAGGATGGTCAAGCTCGTGAAAAAGGAGAAGGTGCTCGGGTGAAAAATAAAAGTGTGAATGAAGAGAGAAGTTGTGAGAAGAATAAGAGTATGGATGCTTTAGAGGAGGCGAATAATGAGTTAGAAGTGGATCGAGAAGCTTGGTTTACAAAGATAGATGTTTGGTGTGCCTCGACCGATGCTATGATTCATGACATGGGTACACGGTTGGAGGAAACTCATGCCGCTACTTTGGAAACTAGAGACTTGATGAGAACTTTGTCTCGTGCTCTCTTAGCACGGTTCCCGGACGCTCGACCACCATCGTCCGAGATCCTTGGTGAGATTGAGGGGCAAGCTACCACCTCTAAGGAAGATGACACCGGGGATTCCCCCGACACTTGATTGCTTGGTATGTTCCTTCTTCTCATTTTCTATATCTTTTTCTTTATTTTTCCTCACATTGAGGACAATGTGAAGATTAAGCGTGGGGAGTGGAATATACTTGTATATATATGTTATTTTATGCATTAAAACAAAAAGAAAAAAAAAAGGAGAAGAAAAAGAAAAAAGAGAACCCGGCTAGGTGAAAACTCGCAAGGGCGAGCGCCTAGGCAAAAATGGGTATATGGCCGAGGACGGAGTGAAAACCCGAAAGGGCGCTCCGGGTAAAATGAAGAAACGAGAAGCGTGCCATGAGAGTAGAAGTGAGGAATAAAAGCTAAATCGAAAACCCGCAAGGGCGGGCGGTTTAGGCAAAATGAGGGATTAGGAAAAAAAAAAGAAATCATTATTTTGATTACTATTTTTGCTATTTCTTCATGATTCGGGAGTCATAAGGAGGTTAGAAGGGTGATTCGGGTTTAGGATCATCTTAGAGATGGAGTAATAAGTGAATGTCAACTACATATGCTTTTATTTGTCGAATATTGTTATGTAGTCGGATATTGTGATTGGTTGTGAGTGAGCATTAATTGTAGTGTGGTCTTGGTGAATAGGTTATTCTGTTTCTTTGACCATATATTTTGAGGGATGGTATAAGGAGGGCATGTGAGAGTCGAGAGTAGTTGTTGGTTGTATCAACCCACCTACGCTTCGCTATATAGACCTTGTGGAGGATCATTACTTTGATTTAATTTACTCGAGGACGAGTAAAGGTCTAAGCGTGGGGATGTTTGATTAGTCTAGTTTAGTAGGGATTAATAAGGGTCACTTAGTTGACTATTTTGTAGATTTGGGTGTGTTTTGACGGATTATTGTGTGCATGTCGTAATTGATGGGTTAATATAATAAAATGTGTAATTAGGTGGATTAAAGGGTAAAAAGTAATATGGGTTGTAATTGAAATGTTTATTGGGTTAAAGTGTCAACAATCCTTTGGAAGTGAAGACAAATCAAGCCCGAAGTTAAGTGGAAGCCCAGACCAAGTAGAAGAAATAAGTGGAGGATTTCTAAAATCCGCTGCCAGCGGATTTTCCAAATTCCGCTGCCAGCGGAATTTCCAAATTCCGCTGCCAGCGGAATTTCTTGCCAGCGGATTTCCAAAAATCCGCTGCCAGCGGCAGAAATTTATGCATAGGATTCCTTCTTGGATTCTTTTTCGCATAAGATTCTTTCTCTAATCTTTTGTTCTTCTTCTTTACTCACCTCTTTTATTCTTCTTCATTATGATCATTTTTATGAGGCATTTTATGAGGCTTTATGAGCCATTGATGAAGATGCTCCATGGATGACTATATAAAGAGGAAGTTCACCATCACATTCATCATCGAACACATCAATCATCACTTGTAATTCTCAAAAACGCATACATTTTCTAGTTTATTTTGCAAGTATTTCTTTTGTATGGAGGGCTAAGTTCTTATTCTTGGAACAAGTAGTCGAAGCCTTTCAAGTTAGTGAATTGTAAGACTCATTTCTAATTTACTTTTATATTAGAATATCAAGTTTAATTTGCATTATTTCTTGGTTTGTTAATTCATCTTCTAGCTTGATCACCTAGTTTTTGTTATTGATAAACCATTGCTAGAATAGTTAAGTGAATCTTTTGTTTGTTTAACTATATCCGAGTAGCAAATATAATTCACCAATTTGTATGATTTTCATCGTTGTTGAGTTATAAGGATTAAACTTGTATGAAACAAAGTGATACCGCTTGAGTAATCATTCTTTCATCTTTGCTAAATTCCATCATTTTAATCTACATATTGATACGATTTAGACGCTTGATTTAAGTTGACAATATCGTAAGGGTTATTTGAGTATGCTTCTCATATCTTATAACTATTAGTAAGTGGAATTAGAAGTCGATTAAACTTCATAGCAAAGTATTCAAATATAAATTATAAATTAGAAGAGTCAATGATCAATTCGTTAAACTTGATGGTGGATATTGTTTGGTCCAAGTATTTTTCTAATAATTGTTGCATCGTTCATTCATATTAGTTTATTTTATTTCGTTAATTTATTTCATTAGTTTATTAGACTTAGAATCAAAATCACTAAAATCCCCCCCATTCGGTTACTAAATTATATCGATTTACACACACTTAAACGACATAATTATCTTCCTTGTGGGTTCGACCCCTACTTTCACTAACTACTAGTTTGTGTTAGAAGTGGATAAAAATTGTAATTTGGAGGCTCACGACAAGCCTCCTAACCCTAGGTCCTCCAGGTCTATAAGAGGTGGTTCACCGTCGTCCATCCCCGACAGCATATCTAGAGTAGCTATCTCGGGAATCCCTCCAACCTCCTCTGTAGCACCCGTAGCCCCAACTTCAGCCTCAGTCTCCCTTTCGATCTGATGCCTAGTCTCACCCTAAGCTGAGGTCTCACCCCGGGACTGAGCCAGCTGCTCCTGTAGGAAGGCGATCTCGTCAGCTCGAGATTGCACGAGCCGTTGTGCCTCGGCCTCTCTTTCCTCAAGCTCGGTCACCCGAGTCTCCAACTACCCCACCATATCCGAAACGTCCTGCAAATACGCTTAAGCATTAAGAAAGTACACCAACAGTCTAGAAAGCCACCTTAGTCGTGTAAACTCACCAATCGAGGCCCCGAAGTGTCACGCGAGATCCTTGAGGAGTGGGCCCGGAAGCGGTTGGCAGCCTGCCACAACCGCTGATGGCGAGCCGAGGAAACCTGAAAGTGCAACCATAGAAGTTAGGCAAACCAATCCTAATCCTTAGAACCCGAACCCAAAGCAAAAACTAAAGCTTAACCGTCATACCTGGTCGCGTCACTCCATCTCTGCCTCCGTCTCCTCAACGGAACATGGGAAAAGAAGCTCAATAGGAGGCTGCCCCAACCACATCAAGCCTGAGTGGTGTCGGGGGAAGGCTGGGGGCGGAACAGCATCAGCCGGATCGACCAGCTAAAAGAAAAGCGGACCGTTCCAAATGGAAGCAAATACTAAACCATAGGACAAGACAAACAATAAAATCAAAACCGATACTTCAATAGTCCTAAACCTTGGGGGCTACTAAATTACACATATTGTACGAAAGAAACTTACATCTGCAAGACGCAGGTAGTTCGCCAGACGAATAGTGCTCCCAGCCTGAACCAACCTCCATTCAACCACTCCTGAAGGCCTAACCGGACGAGCGCGCACTGTCCTAGATGCCAGTCGAGGGAGCTAGGAGTAAATTCAAGCCCCATAAGGCAAGACTTAAAACCTCCCCTAGTCAAAATCGACCAGCAACGATATACGAACACGGGAGCCATGATTAATAAGGATGCTTGCATTTGACCGCATGATAAAACAAATCCACAACTCCAAAGCACTCGAAGCAACCAGTTATCCTAGCAAGTCCCTAAACACTCAACTTACGTCCCAAGGGGTTATTATTCTAGCACATCCCCGGAAAAATTCACCAAACAAATGTAAGCCCAAGAACAAACGCAAACACCATTATGCACTCATTAAGAACTTACACATCAAGTCTAGTAATTTACAGGCAAAAGTCGCTAAACCCAAGCAACCACTCATCAATAAGATCAGGGTTAGTCGGAAATTTCCCGAAGAAAGTCATAGACCAGGGTTAGTCTAACGCGGCCACCCGAGAGAGATAAATCTAACGAAATCATCCGCAAGGGATTGAATCCACAAACACCAATAAATGTTTAAGCAAACAAACTCAAAGGCAATACATATAAAGCATGCTCCAACTACTAATAAACATCGATAATACACTCTCGACAACAAAACAAGCATAAGAAACGCACTTAATCTAACGCTACACCCGGACGCGTAACAAAACAAATCTAAACTAAACTAATCTAAGTAAACTCTAAACAAATCTCAAATGCATAAACAAACCAAAACAATAGCAATGACAAACCAAAACAAAGTGAGACAAGCTACAAAACAAGATTAACTAAGACAAACCCGCAAAACAAGCATTTAACCAAAACAAATAGACAAACAGCATTTTTGCCCAAGGGTCAGAGTTATCCCAGAGGCACAACAACATCAATTTTGCCCGAGGGTCAGAGTTATCCCGGAGGCAAAACATTTTTTGCCCGAGGGTCAGAGTTATCCCAGAGGCACAGCAAACAGCATTTTTGCCCGAGGGTCAGAGTTATCCCGGAGGCACAGCAATTTTGCCCGAGGGTCAGAGTTATCCTAGAGGCACAGCAACAACATTTTTTCCCGAGGGTCAGAGTTATCCTGGGGGCACAACAATTTTGTCGTAGGGGTCAGAGGCATCCCGAAGGACAGCTATTCGAGTAGAGACTAACGCCCTCGAAGGAGTCTTATACCTCCACAGCAATTTTTATTCGAGAGGAGACTAACGCCCTCGAAGGAGTCTTATACCTCCACAGCAATTTTTATTCGAGAGGAGACTAACGCCCTCGAAGGAGTCTTATACCTCCACAGCAACTTCATTCGAGTGGAGACTGACGCCCTCGAATAGTTTTATATCACTTTGTATTGTCCTAGGGGTCATAAGCATCCCAAAGACGACCGCTCGAGTGGAGACTAACGCCCTCGAACGTTTTGTTTGATCAAGGGTTCCCAAGTAGCCCAAAATATACTTGTACAAATAAAGGCCAACTTAATGCGTTGCTAGCGCGCAAAAACACTTAAATTTAAACAAAACCTCTAAATAAACCGAAGAAGACAAAGCGCGCACGCACGAAGAATCAAGAGCAAGATGTCAAGCAACGGCCCGGGCCCAAGCAAGCAACCGCAAGCGAAGACGTCAGGTATGATTTCTCAGCCTTGGCTGGCGAGCCTCACCACGTAGTCCAACGGACTTAAAACGACCCGACGGGACAGCCACCAGGTCGTAATCCTCGATTGACCTGGGTTGCTATACTTTGACATTCGCCTTGTCCAAGCCTCAGTCAAAGTGGAGGCTTCTGTAGACACCCAAATTTGGACCTGGTGGCTGCAGAAGTGCCCAACAAATACCCGATGACGATAGGACTGCAACGCGACACGGGTTCGCGATGTTATAGGTAGTTTTCCTTAGAACGGATCAAATAATTACTCGGAAAAATTAAAAACTAACACGATGGCAGCCTTAGTCGTGTCGTTACGGTCACATAGACACTAATTAGAGTTAATTCCGACACCGGGACCCCGAGTCGGCCCCGAAACTCGAACCGAGTCAACACCGAGTCAAGCGAGCCTCGGGATGAACACCCGAGGCCCACTAAACCCACGGCGCTAGGTCAAGCCGTGGGGAAGCCTTAACGACCAAGCAATATATCACACACCCGCCTCACGGTTTTGGAAAGTATCAAAACCGTATCCTCGAAATCTCAACCGCCCCACCCGACGCGCCTGGGTCTCACCACGCCTAAGCACAAGCACCTGAGTCCTGGTGCGCCCCAAGTCACGCGTCCATATGGGCGATGAGGGCCGAAAATACCTATAAATACCCCCCCTCCGCCTCATTCAATGGACACACAACATTCAATCTTCTCTTCCCCCTCATAAACTCTCGCTAAGGGTTCGCACTCCGACACCCGAGGCAAACGATCCACTCGATCGTAGTTCCGATAATAAAAGCAACATCGATGCTACTCCTCACCTTTGAGCACTTCACTCGATACCGAGGTGCCTGTGATCGACTAGCTCAAAATTAGTACACAGACTCTGTCGGATTAGCCACAGAACCAGCAAATATTAACGGAGCTCTGCCGGAATAGCCACTGGAACTCTGGAAGGTCAAACGGTAACGAAACTCTGCCGGGGTAACTAGTCAAGCTAGGAGGATCCGTCTGTCGAAGTTGTATCGTCACTAGGTTGTCATCTAAACAAAACTTTCCATATTTGCACTTTCTATTATTATGCACTACGACAACACTAGACGTGGGCACTACGCCCACGAATGTCTACTAAAATACGTAACGTCCCAACTTCAACCGCAAACACAAAAACACACTAAATAGACCCGAGTAATTCCGAGATCAGTTCTCAAAATTATCTATGCATCGAGTCTCGTTTAGTGTATACTCCGAGGGTGCAACTCTTCACAATATGATTTACTTACATTCGCATTTACAGTTTTTCGTATGATTTATCGCTTTTACTACTTTATAATCGCATGCTAAATCACCCAACACGGAATTCAAAACATAAAATAACTAAAACTGAACAAAGTGATGATCGGGTTCCGTATTAGTCCCGGTGGTCACCTTATTAGGTTCGACGCACCTCTACTAATGCCGAACCGACGCATCTTAAGCAGAATACCAGGTAAGGTATTCTACAAGAACGACTAATATCCGTATTATCGCGTTACATCTGATTTGCTAATACATATAATACATAGTACTCTCTATTCTCCAACGTGCATCTTTTCATGGCATGCTTGTCACGTGAAATCGCATGCAAAGAATGTAAACACTACTACTTTGACGATAAAACTTATTTGTCTTTAAAACAACCGACGTAGTAAAAGACATAGGGTTAAAACAACGGATATTACAGTACTTCCACCACAACAAAAGAACTAAGAAATCAGCCCACTGATCGATTAGTAGAGGCCGCTATAGTGCGGGCGGGATTGGGTGTTGACATCTCCCGGATGTTGGCTTCCCAATACGTACCCTCACCCCTTACTCAGAATCGATGGTTTCCGGATGTCCGAAACCATTGGCAATGAGAGTCATTCCAGGCATGGAGTGCTTGAGGGTACAAGTCTTTATCTTTAGGTCCCGTGCCACTCAACTTTGAGCCGGTAAGGGATCAATGTTGACTTGAACGGTTTCCGAGTCCTAATATTTGACTCGGTGGCGACTCCACAAATCGGTAACGAATTCAGTTCACTAAAAAGGTCGCCTTACCAAATGAATCGGCCTTTAAACATTTACAACCACGTCTCGATCGATTCCCAAACGAAAACACGGGTGCCCGCACCCGTTTAGTACAAGTCCGGATCATCATCCAAATCGAGGTCCGACACTTCGCCCCGTATGCGAGATCGAATCGGCCCCCGGCAGGGAGGGGGCCGCGTGGGTGGCCGCCGCCACATGTTGAAAACCGGGTCGGTCCCGCGCGGGGCACTGGGCGGTGCGGACGGACCTCCACAGCCTCGGAGTATATGATAAACGAGACACGATGCAAAGATAGTTGAGAACGAATCTCGGAATTACTCGGGTCTATTTAGACTGTTTTAGTATTTATGGTTGAAGTTGGGATGTTACGTATTTTAGTACGTGTTATGGACCTAGTGTCCACGTTTGACATTATCGTAGTGCATAATGAGAGTACAGAAATGTAAAGTTTAATTTAGATGAAAATCTAGTGATGATTCGACTTCGAAAGGCAGATCCTCCTAGCTCACCTGGTGATTCCGGCAGATTTCCGTTACCATTTGCTGATTCAGCGGCTAATCTGGCACAGTTCCGTTACTAGACATGGAGTAGCTAGTCGAACACATGCACCTCGGGATCGAGTGGAGTGCTCGAAGGTGAAGAGTAGCGTCAATTTTGCTTATCGGGACTACGATCGAGTGAATCGTTGGCTTTGGGTGTCGGAGTGCGAGCCCAAGCCAAGAGAAAGTCGTAATGAGTAGAGGGAGATGAGAGAATGAGAATTGTGTGTCGAATGAATGTGGCGAGAGGGGGGAGGTGTTTATAGGTGTTTTCGGCCCTCGTCGCCCGTATAGATGCCCGAGTTCAGGTGAACCAGAACTCAGGCGCCTGGGCTTAGGCCTGTGAATACTAAAATGCTTGATGCGAGGCGTTCAGGATTTTGAAGATACGATTTTGATACTTTCCAAAACCGAGAATGTGCGTATCATTTGTAAGCTTGGGGGTTAAGTTTCCTCCTTGACCTAGCGCGTTGTCGCGCTGAGTGGGCCTCGAGTGTGCATCCTGAGGTTCGCTTGGCCCGGTGCTGACTCGGTTGTGATTTTACGTGTTTTCGGGACCGATTCGGAGTCCCGGTGTCGGAATCGACTCTAATTAGTGTCTATGCGACCATAATGACACGACTAAGGCTGCCTTGATGTTAATTTAATCTTTCCGAGCAATTATTTGATCAGTTTTATAGAAAAACTATCTAAAACATCGTATTCTCGCATCGCATTGCAGTCCGATCATCACCGGGTGTTTGTTGGGCACTTCTGCAGCCACCATGTCCAAATCTGGGTGTCTACAAAATCCCCCACTTTGACTTAGGCTTGGACAAGATGAAAGTCAAAGTATAGCCGCCAAGGTCAATCGAGGATCACGACCTAGTGGCTGTCCAGTTGGATCGTTTTAAGTCCGTTGGACTGCGTGTTGAGGCTCGCCAGCCAAGGCTTAGAAATCATACCTGACGCCTTTGCCTGCGATCGCGTACCAGGGCTCGAGTCCGTACTTGCTGTACGTCGTGGTTTCGCTTCGTTAGTAGGTTGAGAATCTGTTTGAATTTGTACTGCCCTTCGGATGCCTATAATTCATCGGGTCAGTGCTCCTAGGTTTTACCTTAGGAATGCCTATGATTCTTTAGGCTCGAAATATTTTGCCTTCAGGATGCCTGTGACCCGTCAGGCTTGAAAATGCTTGGGAGGTGTAAGACTCCAAAATGCTCGAATGTGTCAGTATCCATTCGAACTTAAATTGCTTGGGAGGTATAAGACTCCAAAAATGTTGGGGAGGTGTAAGACTACATTGCCTTCAGGATAACTAAGACCCATTAGGCTCGAAAATGTTTGAGCGTGTCAGTATCCGCTCAAACTTAAATTGTTGGGGAGGTATAAGACTCCAAAACGTTCGAATGCGTCAGTATCCATTCGAACTTAAATTGCCCTCCGGATAACAAAGACCCGTTAGGCCCGAAAATGTTTAAGCGTGTCAGTATCCGCTCACACTTAAATTGCTGGGGAGGTATAAGACTCCAAAATGTTCGAATGCATCAGTATCCATTCGAACTTATATTGCCCTCCGGATAACTAAAACCCGTTAGGCCCGAAAATGTTTGAGCGTGTCAATATCCGCTCAAACTTAAATTGCCGGGGAAGTATAAGACTCCAAAATGTTCGAATGCGTCAGTATCCATTCGAACTTAAATTGTCCTCCGGATAACTAAGACCCGTTAGGCTCGAAAATGTTTGAGCGTGTCAGTACCCGCTCGAACTTAAATTGCTGGGAAGGTATAAGACTCCAAAATGTTCGAGCGTATCAGTATCCGCTCGAACTTAAATTGCTAGGGAGGTATAAGACTCCAAAATGTTCGAGCGTGTTAGTATCCGCTCCAACATAAATTGTTGTGGAGGTATTAGACTCCATAATGTTCAAGCTTGTCAGTATCCGCTCGAACTTAAATTGCTTGGGAGGTATAAGACTCAAAAATGTTTGAGCGTCACTACAAGAAAATATGTCAAAGAAATCATGTAAAAACACCCTAAGACACCATTAAGGAGATGATCTCTAGGTCAAAGGTGTCTTAGGGTAAGAAACCATGTGAGTAAAATGGTTTCTTTGCTTATACTTTAGAAACCAATTTTAAGGGATTAATGATGTCTTTGGACCATAAGAAAAACATCATTTGGGAGAGATAAATGATGTCTTATCTACACTTAATAAATCATGTGATGTACTTGAATGATTTCTTTGATTTCCCTTGATAAACCATTTACCACATTTAAATGGTTTCTTTGCCTAGTCACTTGATAAACCATTTAATAATCCTGAATGGTCTCTTTGATTATATATATATATATATATATATATATATATATATATATATATATATATATAATACACTTGGATACTCATTTTTCTTAGTATCCAACATAGACAAGTATTTGCGGAAAATATCAAAGACATAATTTTTTTATTTTCTAGAATATGTTCAAAAATTACAATAAAATATATAAGGTTAATATTCCCTACAAAAATGAGCACTATATTATTATTTCTAATTAATCTAAGTAGTTACTGCATCAATCAATTTCTTCTTCTTCTTCTTCTTCTTCTTCTTCTTCTAGATCTTGGTTCTTGAGACCTAATTTAATCCATATTTCACTAACTTCATCAATCATTCGTTGGGTATACGATTTTAGGGCGCCTTTAAAATACTGTAAAGAAAAAAAAAAGTCAGCGTTAGTCGGATATAATAGATTCAACGATCTTCAATTTGTGAGACATAATATCAACAATAGATAGACATACAAAAAAACCACATAGTGAATTCAACGTAGAAATATTTGTTTTACGGTATCCTGCGTACTATCGAAAATTCACAGTAGAAAGATTTCCGAGTCATTCAAGACTAACTAATTCACAGTGTCAAGCCTAGAAAGATTTGTTTTACTACCTAATCTCAGTTCACACAAATCAGTAAGACAACACAACATTTTTAGAGATAGAACATTTCCGCAAGCTCTCTTAATCTTTCTAGTACAAACAAACAATGGAAACAAAAATAAAAGAGGATCAATCACCTAATCAAGCATATTAACTTGAAATGTGGTGCAGTTTCTGGAGATCTACGGCTTCAATTCCATAGAACAACCAGTACCGCCTCAAAATGAGGTGAATTAGAGGCACCTGCATTGTGCCAAACACATTGATCAAATTCAGATGGGCCTAAATGAATGCCTCGGGTCAAACACATACAACATTAGATGATCTATCTATCTCAAAGCTAAAATTCAGTTTATAGTGGCTGAACATTATATTTTAAGAGATACAAGTGAATTATAAGTGAGCCAAGGGTAGTCTTCATTAAACTAGACAGTGGCTAATTGTCGGTTAGTCAGAATAAATAAATACGTTGTACAGTTCTGCGTGCCAATAGACGGATAACACATATTAATTGAGTACTCACCAATGAATTGAAAAAGGTTGAATGTGAACTGTGAAGAGGTGTGAACTACAAGTTACAAACTTGATGAAAACCCAACCAAAAAAGATGATGATTGCGAAGTAAATTCCAGAATTTGGTGAAATAAACCCAACCAAAATTGATGAAAAAAATTGATTAACTACAGTAGTAAATTCCAGAATTTGGCACCAAACGGCAGCTTTTTATATGATGGGTGATGAAACAAATGTTGGAAATCAAGTGAATTATAAGTGAATTTCCATACAAAGTATTCAGGATTATATAAACCCATGAGCCAGTGGCTAACCTGAAACGCTGGCTTCTCTCTCATTGATGATAGTACAATTAAATGAATCTACAGATTGGCTTCTCTCTCAGTAAGCCATGTTCTTCTAAGTAGGATTGCTATTAAAAAGCGATCAAGAGTGAATTCTAAAACACAAAATGCACAGATCTTACCCGTCAAAATCAGCAATTGCGATAAAATTCGACAAAGTTTATTGATGAACTATTGTGTATGAATAATCCACCCTGTACTCAACTCAACACATGAAGACCAAAACAAGCTTGACTCGTAACCCGATTTCACCCGACTCTACCAGAATGTTTATTGCCGCACATAAACCAATATTCCTAAAAATGTTGATATTAACATACCCAAAGATACTCAATTATGAAGAAATAATGAACCATCTTAACCAAGTCGTCTTCCTCCCTTTGACATTTACCGACATCTTCTTCATGCTTACCCAAACCACACGCTACGCGACGCCCAAATTCAGTCATCTATATTTATATACTTGATCCTACTTCTACTTCACTTCAATCATATACCATCAAATTAAATTGCAACCAAGTCACTGCCATCATATTCACTTTGTTGACAACTAGTAGTAGACTAGTAGCACCCTCATCTTTACTCCAACCAAATCAACCTTACTCTACTACACTAATCTCAACCTTACTCGCTTTGCTGCATTTCTCACTGTTTATACTTTGTAGATATTACTCGTACTAAACAAACAGAAACCAATAACCAATTGACAAACACAAATCAGGAACAAATTAGGAACCCTAAGTTGTGACTAAATTCAAACGAAATTAACTAAATTAACTCAACCGTTTCATGAGAATATAGAACTCAATAATCATATTTAAGATAACCTAAATATGATTAAGAAATTCATCTAATTACATTGTAAAGAATAAATACACAGATAAATCAGTAACAAAATTCGAATTGGGCAAAAATAAAATAAAAATCGAATCAATCAAACTGTTTCATAAGATTTTAGAACACAATAATCGTTACCCTAAATGATAGAACAATAGAAAAAAATTAGGGTTTAGAAGTAATTTACCTAGATTTGTTGGAGTAATCATCATTCTATATCACGTCGTGTGATGGTCCGACATCCGTCGTGGAACGGCAGTCGGTGGTGGTGTCTCTGTCGCCGGTTGCAGTGGCGGAGGCAGTGAAGAATGGTGGCGGATTTTGAAAGTCCCTGAATGTTGGTTAGAAAATGTTTAGAGCCGCTATGGCTATGAGTCTATGAATCTAGACAAAAGCTCGGTGAGACGGCGGCGATGCTTGAAGTACGGATGATGGCGAAGCGGTGGTTGGAGGAGTGATGTCGAAGTACAATTCAAAGCATGGTCAAATTTTTGGGAATTGATAACGAAGGAGGGAGAAAGTGAGTAGAAATGAAGAAATAAAATAAGAAGTGGTCACTGGTCAAGCTGTACAGTACGAAAAATGGTTAGAAAGAATGAAGAAAAAAGAAAAGTCTTTGGTACACGATTATAATCATTTAAAAAAAATGGTGTCTTTGATATCAAAGAAATCATTTATTTAAAAAATGATGTCTTTGTTATTAGATTGTACATTATTAGAAATCATTTGTTTGAAAATGATGTCTTTGTTATCATATAAGAAATCATTTATTTGGGTAAATTGATTTTTTTGACCAAAGACACCATTCATCCTATTAAATGATTATTTATTGATGATTCCTTTTGAGTAAATTCTAGTAGTGCGTGTCAGTATCCGCTCGAACCTAAATTCCTGGGGAGGTATAAGACTCCAAAATGTTCGAGCGTGTCAGTATCTGCTTGAACTTAAATTGCCCTCCGGATAATTAAGACCTGTTAGGCTCGGAAATGTTCGGTGAATATTATTTTATTTGATTAGTTTTTTTTTGTTAGGGTTTATCTTGCTTTACCACGTGTTGTGTGCGAGCACTTTTTTTGTTAGTCGTGGTTCTTCATGCTTGTTGTTGTTTGATTAGGCAGAATTTGGTTAGAGGGTGTTTATGAGTTCGTTTTGCAGGCAGTGATTAGTAAATTATTTTGTCGTTGCTCATTTTACTCGATTTAAGGGGTGCGTGTTTTGCGGATATTGGATATCAGGCTTTGTTTGTTCTTGTTTTAGTCTTGTGCCGAGTTGGTTAAACACGTAACCTTCTGCGCCCCAATTTTCAGGCGCCTACCCCCCAACGATCCGATTTACGAATGCCCGACTTGGGTGCCCGGGAATTTGTGGGTCAGACCCGTTTAAATTCAGCGAAAGAGGGGACGAACGATTCATTCGTTCCAAAACTCAGACGTGCGACTCCCCCCAATTCTATCTTGCTTTCTCGACTTGTTCAACCGATTATCCTCTCGATTTTTGCCATACACGATTATGTCGACGTCGAGTAAGTGTTCCTTACTCGTCTATTGTCAATTTTGCTTAATTTGGTTGATTGTAGATTAACCCTAGAAAATCGATTTGGGTATTTTGAATTTACTAGGTTTTGACGTTTGTGATTGATCCCATTGTTAAATTAGGGTTGAATAGAGCTTGTTAGGGTAGTCATGAGTTCGATAGGAGGTTTTGAGGTGTATCAATGGCTTCTCATGGAGTAAATTCGAAATGCTAGGGTTTAAGAATTGTTTTACCGATTATTCTCATATTCGATTTTCATAATCTTGTTTGATTAGTACTTGTGGTGCTATGGGTAACTTCCATGTCGACCCTAGTGAGTTAGAACGCCCTCTAGGGCACTCCGTTAGGTTTTGTGTGACTTACGACGAACCAAAAGGTGTCGTAATAATGCCGGATTTTCCTAAAACTACTTTTATTGTGACAGGGGTGGAAAATGGGTGCTAGCGGCCTTTTCGGAATCTTGATACCTCTATCCGAAATTTTGACCTTATTTTGACCTGTTTGGGTTGCTTTAGTCCGACCTGAGGCGTTGCGTTTTGCTTGGTTTTGCAGCCAGAGATGATACCGTGTCTCCCGAGGGAGCTGCTCTGGATGGCACTAGTGGTGAGACCGCCGGGACGAGTTTACTGACTTCCCGCGGGATTCGCTGAAGACGCCGAAGCGCTTCATCATAGCGTCGTGATCCAGAGGCCATAAATGAGGCCGATTTCGATAGGGTAAGGAAGCATAGGCTGCTATAGACACCCGCATTTTGCCTGCTAGTGTCTATAGCAGTTCCCGACAAAACACCCGATGATGATCGGACGCAAACGTGACTTAGTACACTCGAAAATGGGCTCGGAATCAATAATATCCGACGTGGACATTTAGCGGAGTACAAATCTCTCAAAACCAACCTCAAATCCAGGCCCAGTGGGTCGTTCCGAGTAAAATAAGACTAATTTGGGCCAAAGCCGAGACCGAAAATAAAACCCGTCTTTTGACGACCGGGTCAAAACCCGGTCAAAGACGAATCCGTCCTCAAAACCAGCCTAGAGAGCTTCTAGAAGCTGGCGCCCAAGCTCAAAATTCAAAAAAAATCAAAGAGTCAACTATTTCCTAAATTGACTCGATTCCCTTGATCCACTCGATCGAGTGGATTGACCCACTCGGTCGAGTGGAGCCTCATAAACCGGACCAGACCCGTTTTCAAGGGCACTCGATCGAGTACACTAGGGCCACTCGATCGAGTGACCCTAGGTCGAGGGGTAAACTCTATAAATACTCCTCCAATCCTTCTCATTTTGGAAGAGTTTTTGGAGAATTGCATTATCAACCCTACATTTACACTCTTGTGCTCTACACTCTCCCCATACACCAACCCTACACAACACAAGCCAAAAAACCGAGTCTACATCCCTCGTAAAACCGATACACACACACACACACCATAACTCGACTACATCCTCGATACTCCCGCGTTCCCGTCGCTATTACGAGTCCATTGCCGAGGCCACGCTAAGCATGTATGTTGAGGGTGTTATAAACCCCGTCTCAACCTTTATGATCTCTAATCTTTTATTTACATTTTCGCATTTTGTTTTATAATTGTACTAGTATACTAACATTAACACTAACATTTTAATTCTTGTATACTAACTCTTTAATTTTCGTTACTAACCTCTAACATTTATTTATCATCGTTAACATTATGCCGCGTATATATATATATATATATATATATATATATATATATATATATATATATATATATATATATATATATATATATATATATATATATATATATATATAGTCCATTGCCGAGGCCACGCTAAGCATGTATGTTGAGGGTGTTATAAACCCTGTCTCAACCTTTATGATCTCTAATCTTTTATTTACATTTTCGCATTTTGTTTTATAATTGTACTAGTATACTAACATTAACACTAACATTTTAATTCTTGTATACTAACTCTTTAATTTTCGTTACTAACCTCTAACATTTATTTATCATCGTTAACATTATGCCGCGTATATATATATATATATATATATATATATATATATATATATATATATATATATATATATATATATATATATATATATATATATATATATATATATATATATATATATATATATATATATATATATATATATATATATATATATATATATATATATATATATATATATATATATATATATATATATATATATATATATATATATATATATATATATATATATATATATATATATATATTAGTATCAAAATTCGGATCTTAACACGTTTGACTATGACGACCATCCAAAGTCCGTTTAATCCCTTTACGAGTAACGACGGAGGTGGCACCCTTTCGTGGAGCGCCGCCCCAATGTGCTCAAGGGCATAACGAGATCGTGGTCGTTCATAGTTGAACGTAAAGTACTCCATTTCTAAGATTAGTGCGAGATCCGTTGATGCAAAAACCGACATCACATAATCCGTTAGGATTAATATCGATGTCGTGACGCGGAGGACTACAATTTCGTCACTAGTCACATTTTTCAATCCCATAACGACATTTTTCACAAAATTCCGAAAACGGTATTATAATTGTATAATACACGATTATAATACCGGAAGCCGTGTTAAATTTAAATCATACGATATTTTTATTTAACTCGGCCAACCATCGATTTTAAACAAATAAAAACGAAACGAGTTATGCCGCGTACAGGTGCCACTCGACCGAGTGCCATAGGCCACTCGATCGAGTAGCACCCCAAAAACTGGGCAGTAGCCACTCCAAAGGTGCACTCGATCGAGTCCATGCCATGACTCGATCGAGTGGGTCCTGTAGCCCAGAAAACCGAGAGCTTTAATGCATCATTAGAGCCTCGTCTTTTTTTTACGACCAAGTCGTCGCGTGTAAAGTCAATCACGTGATCTCCTTTTCTCAAAACTCATGCATATCACTTCACTTTAACGACTTTGATTGACGGTCTCTCACTATTAATCTTGTGTCGATGAATCCTTAGTCGTATCCGACACATGATTAATCTAGACTCCAATTTCTCAACGTGATAAGTCGGGACAAGGCACCGAGACTCGGGATCGGGCTAGCACCACGCCTAGCTCCTCTATCTCCGTCCTTCGCTTAATACACAATATAATGTGTATTTAATCGGAGTTCGTCCATTTTCACAACTTACGGTCTAGTTTGTATTTATATATACGGGTCCGTTGCAAGTTATTATTTATCGCTCTTTATATCTCGTTTATCCTTTTTTGTATTGTTCGTTATTTTGTATTGGCCGGGTTGTATTTTCGCCCGTGTATTTTGTACATATTTACGAGCTCTACTTATTTTGATGTTTATTGCTTTATAAATGAACCTCGCATGCTAAAACAATTTGACTAGGATTTAGATACATTAAATGACGTAGCTAACCAATAATTCACATGCCTAGCGAAAAAAGTTGTTTGCATATCATTTAATCATTTTACTAGCGCGCGTACACGAACATGAACGATGTCTTAGTAGAGGCCGCTAAGTGCGGGCGGGGTTGGGTGTCCTTAGTGGGCTTCCCAACACGTACCCTCACCCCTTACTCAGAACCTCGGTTTCCGGATGTCCGAAACCGGTGGCGCACGAGAGTCATTCTTTACACGATACCGGTGTAGATGGTATCGGTATCGCAATGCAATGGGACGAGCCCCATAAACTCTGAAATCGAAGTGAGCCGTACTTTGTGTATAGCCCATGACGACATAGAGTGGGCTCGAACGGTTCCGAATAACCACAAAATTTGGTGGCGACTCCAACTTTGACTTAAATTTCGAACCCGAGAACAATCTTACCACGAGATTCATTCGCCTACCCAAACCCGCGCGTGGCCGCGTCGGGGTGGACCTACGTCATGTCCACAATTTGGCGACTCCGCTGGGGATACCTGATGTACCACATGTCATCGGGGTTCCAAGGGTGAGACTCGAAGAGAAATCGTTCGTATATTAGTGTGCGCGCATTAGTTTAATGATTCATGCATAAACCAAATTTTGCCCGGGCCGGTTGTTTGTGACCGACGTCCCACTATACCACGGTGCATTCCTACATGGGTGTGCTAAAGACTTCGATGGCGGAACTCGTATGGGTTTTGCGGCATATCCTAAGACCCACTCGGCTTAGGGAGTCCGTCCTGATTTACGAGAATGCCATCGTTGTTGGTATAGACCTTATTTTGACCGACCGAGACTTAGTGTAAAGCATACATAAGCGTCGTTATAATGCTTGTTTGACTACGTGCTAATTGGTGTCCGTGTCATCATTTTTTTTTAAAAACCGTCATTTCAAAATGCATCTTTCCAAAAATACCAAATTTTGAAAAACCCGAAATGTTGTCCGTTTCGGGACCCGTCTTTTCAAAAACCCATATCCAACTTTCAAAATTCGGAATGCCGCCAAAATTTAGGATCAACGATTTGGCCCAAAATATCCTTTTTCTCTAGCCGGCATGCTGCCCGTTTTAATTCTCAAATTTCCGACACCATTCCGATTTTCTGAATTTTCAAAATTCTAATCTTGGTTTTCGAAATTTCGTTTTCAATTTTCAAACTTTCGGGAATTCGCACATTTTATATTCAAATTTCAAAACTTCAAAACATCCAACTTTCCTAGTGAATCTTCCTTATTATAGGACCTACCGTCTATCCGTGTATCGGATCTTTGCATAGTATGTCGAAGGTTTATAGGGTCGAAACTCCGTCGATCTTACATCACGAGTTTCCCCCATTTCCCGAGTCCGCCTTATTTGTCAAGGCATGACCAACCCGCGTAGGGCATACCCCTACAAAGGAAAGTTCGTCCATACACTCGAGTCAAAAGTCTGGGGAAAAATCTCACGTGGACCTTCCTTCGAACGGGATCAGGCCCACAAAGCCAAAATCCTAAGGAAATCGTACCACCTACGAGTCATCCGTCTAGATGTCTTTCTCGAGTCTTTTTTTTTTCACTTAGTCTTTTTTTCGTTTGTCGCTCGGGATGTACTTTTTATGGTTCCGAGATCTGGGTTCAGTTTCTGATTACACGGTGTTCTTACAGACAGGCCACCGTCCACCAGACACAGCCGCAAAATGGAAGCAGCTCTGAACAACCTGAAGGCCCAACTGCCTGAAATGAGGGCCGGTCAAGTGGCTATCGTTGCCCGTATGGCTGCAGTGGAGCAAAGGACTCCTACCGCCGAGGCTACTGGGCCTCTAGCTGAACTAGTTAGCGCAGTCCGCCGACTAGAAGAACAAGTTCATTTGGCCGAGAGTAACAATATCCACCGGGAGAATAGCCGTGAGTACTCCCCGGTGAGTGACAAGCTGCCCGCAAACCTGAGTCTCATGGGCTTACCCATGTTTGAGGGAACTGAAGACCCGTTACAACATGTACGGGCCTTCAAAGAATTCATGGCTATCAAAGGGGTAGATTCTTCAATGTTCAAGAATCTTTTTGCTGCGTCCCTTGAAAAGCACCCACGGGCCTGGTACTATAGGTTAGACCCGAAAAAATATCCTACTTGGGATGATGTGGCTACGGAGTTTGCTCGGAGCTATGCTGACAACACCGAGATCCAAACCACAATGCGGTCTTTGGAGGTTATGGCCCAAGAGCCAAAAGAAGGTTTTACTAAGTACCTTCAACGCTGGAGGGCCGAGAGTGTAAAACTGGTCAATAAGCCCATTGAGAAGACTTTGGTGGAGGCTTTTGTCAAGAACCTCCTCCCCTCCTACCGGGTTCATCTCCGGTACGCTGTCATACCCAAGTTCACCACCCTTACTGAAATGGGTATGACAATTGAAGACGACCTAAGGCTGGAGGGCCTCAACAAGGCCTCTAGCAAGGGATACCAAGGGGCTTCCTCTTCCACTACCAAACCCCAAGCTGCAACCCGCAGCATTTTCGACGCGGTTAATCTACTAGATGCCCTATCCAAGAAGAACACCCCACCTTGGGGTTTCACTGATATAGGTACCACCTATACCTACGCCTTACAAAGGCTGTCCTTGAAGGGCCTAATCCAACCGATAGGCGCAACTCCTGAAGTTCCGGTCAAGCGACGCTCCAAGAACTATAATGCCCAAGCTTATTGCCAATATCACCGAGGCAATGGGCATGATACCGAAAAGTGTTGGAAGCTGAAACACTTGATCCAGGACCTGATTGAGAGCGGTAAAATCCCGCTACCCGGAGATAAACTAAGCAACAAAGAGAACCCTTTCAGCTCCCATGCCATCTTTGTCGGGGAGGTGTTTGATTGCTCTCACCTTATCTCTCCATTCATCCCGCAAGTGAACGGGATCTGGTTTGATGACGAGGAAGATGTCTACCTTGCTACAGGGGAAGCTGTCCCCATCACCCCCGAGGAGATTCGCAAGATCCCGAGTCTTAGCCAGTAACCACCTTGGTCGTCCCTATCAAGCCACTAGCTCTAGAGACATCCCAATCCCGATAACCGTCACCGATCCACTCGGGATGGAAGTCGCCCCTGAGGAGCCGACTGTTGAAACGGCTCTCGTGAAGCAACTAAAGAAGACCCGAGTTGACCTCACTATATGGCAACTCTTGGTTAGCTCACAAGAACATCGAGAAGCACTCACTAAGGCTCTCGATCAAGTTAAGATCGACTCTTTGGCTACCCCTGCTGAAATGGTAGCCACGGTCCTGCCCCATCTAAAGGGCAAAGCCAAGGAAGGAGGCCCAATGATCACTTTCTCTGAAGCTGACTTACCACCGTTCGGGGCCTCTCATAACCTGGCCCTCTACATTACGGTGATCTGCAAAGGAAAATACCTCCCGATGACCCTAGTCGACGACGGGTTCGCTGTGAATGTCCTTCCTTAAAGGACCGCCAAAGCCCTCGGCATTACCGAGGCCGATTATATTCCGACGGCTCAGACCATCCAAGCCTTTGATGGGAGCCCAAAGTCGGTAGCTGGGGCCATAAAGCTGACCATTATAACGGGCCCAATTGAAAAGGAGCTTGAATTTCAGGTGATCGATGTCACCTCATCCTTCAATTTGCTCCTAGGAAGGCCGTGGATTCACGCGGTCAAAGCGGTATCCTCCACCCTCCACCGAAAGATCAAGATACCTTTGCCCGACAACGTTATTACTTTGGAGGCAACCCCAATGATTGTGGCTAGCTGTAACGCCACGGGCCACACGAACCTCTGGGGGTTCGACTTTGTGGGGATGATCGAGGAAAAGTACCTTTTTAGGCCTTACTTCACAACTAGCATCGACAAGATGCTACAAAACCTAGGGAACTTACCGAGGGCTACCTCTCGACCCGATCTTCCAGCTGGGAAGATCATCGAGGTCCTTAAGGACGAAGACTCTCACTTCGGCCTTGGCTATGCCGCCACTCCAGGCAACGTTATCCGAGCAGGAATCGAAAAGGCCTGCAACATCATTAAGGGTATCCACTTGAGCCCTTACAGCCCACGGTTGTCTGACTACTTTGTCACACCGGTATTCGGAGCTATCCAGGTTGGTTTGTACCAACCCAATGCTGCGCACCTCGGGACCCAATCGGCCCGGGACTGCAACTACATCCCGGATGATGTGTTCGCCCTCATCCAGTCTGATGGAGCTGACAATGATGAGCCCGCACTGGGGCTGCTCTTCGGGGAGGACACCTTAGCCCTGACTCCAAAGGAAGACCTGGTCAACCTGATTCTCCGCAGCAACAGGTTTGACCCGACCAAGCTGATCTCGGATGTGGGCTCCGAGACGGGAAATAGGGCATGGAGGAAGACTGTCAAGTGGACTGACAGTCATGGAAAGATCTACAAGCTGGTCAGTGGAGAGGGAGACATGCCTGAGTCTGAGTCCGAGTCTGAGTCGGAGTATGAGTCAGAGTCTGAGGTCGAGTCTAGGGAGTCTGGTGTTAGAGTCACCCCTGTAACCACTCTCCCACTTGTCATTCCTGCTGCTGGCACTTCGGGGTCTGTCCCGCGTGCCTTACCAATTCGGCCACTGACCAATGATCAGATGGCTGCTCTTTTCGAGCTGTTTTCAAAATTTTCAATCAATAATAACAACTGTTCTGCTTACGACTTGTCTCTTTTAAGTTCTGCTTTCAAAAATATTTTATGTAATGACATTGAGAAACCCGACGAACAGGTACCCTTACCTCCACATCTGATCGAGCAACTAGAGCAAAGGGAATCCCAGAATTCGGTAATCGAAGAGACCGAGTCCATCAATTTGGGAACAACCTTAGAGCCTCAGATGCTTAAGATAGGGTTATCTTTAAATCCCGAGGAGAAACAACAATTCACAAACCTCCTCCGAGAATTTAAAGATGTCTTCGCATGGTCCTACAAGGACATGCCGGGGATAGACCGGGAAATAGCCGAGCACCACATACCGATTAAAGACGGGTGCAAACCGGTTAAGCAGAAGCTCCGCCGAATGAGGCCCGAGTGGTCTCTCAAGGTAAAAGAAGAAGTCGATAAACAGTTCAAAGCCGGCTTCATACAAGTGTCCGAATATCCGGACTGGGTGGCAAACATCGTGTCGGTTCCTAAAAAGGACGGTAAGGTACGGGCATGCGTAGATTTTCGGGATCTTAACAAGGCAAGCCCGAAAGACGATTTTCCGTTACCACACATCGACATATTAGTGGATAACACAGCCGATCATGCCCTTCTATCATTCATGGACGGGTATGCCGGGTACAATCAAATAAAGATGGCGGAAGAAGATATGAGTAAGACTACCTTCACTACACCTTGGGGTACTTATTGCTACACCGTCATGCCGTTCGGCCTCATTAATGCCGGGGTCACCTACCAACGGACTGCTACGACCTTATTGCATGACATGATGCATAAAGAAGTAGAAGTTTATGTAGACGACATGATTGTTCAATCTAAAGAACGGGACGGTCACATCACCTCCCTAAGAAAATTCTTCACCCGATTGCGCAAGTACAACATGAGACTAAACCCTCAAAAGTGCAGTTTCGGAGTAACATCAGGCAAATTACTGGGTCATATCGTTAGCCAACGAGGTATCGAGGTCGACTCAGCTAAAATCAAAGCCATTACCGAGATGCAACCTCCTAAAACCGAAAAAGAGATAAGGGGATTCCTCGGGAAAGTCCAGTATATCAGTCGGTTCATTTCCAAGCTAACCATGGTGTGCGAACCAATTTTCAAAAAATTGAAAGTAGGGGAACGGGTACTATGGGATGACAAGTGCCAAACCGCTTTCGACAAGATCAAGAAAATCTTGTCTGCCCCGCCAGTCTTGATGCCACCTCAACTCAGCTTGCCTCTGTCGTTATACCTAACGACGACCGAGACAGCCATGGGGGCTATGCTGGCTCAGACGGTTGACTCCGAAGAACGAACCATTTATTACATCAGCAAAAAGTTTTTAGAGTATGAGTGCAAATATACCATGCTCGAAAAGACGTGCTTGGCTTTGGTTTGGGCCACTAAGAAGCTCCGACACTATATGCTCAGCTACGAGGTCCATGTTTTATCCAAGATGGACCCGATCAAATACCTCTTCGAAAAGCCCGTTCTCAATGGCCGAATTTCTAGATGGACTCTAATGCTGGCAGAGTTCGACCTGAAGTTTGTGCCATTAAAAGCTATTAAGGGGCGAGTAGTAGCTGAATTTCTCGCTGATAGCCCGATAACCGAAGAAGGGCTAGTATCCTTGGTGAGGGTATTTCTAGCTCTATGGGCTGCACGGCCTTAGAGCCGTAGGTTATGTAGTATGGTATGGCTCCCGTGGGTGTTCGGTATGAGGTTCGGTATCCCCATAATGCGAAGGGTATTTTGCTTGGCCAATCCCGGTAGTTGTCTATCATTTTCTTAAGGATTGTGGAAATGGTTTTGTTTGCTGCCTCCACGACCCCGTTTGTCTAAGGTCTGTAGGGTGAGGATTTGTGTCTTTGGATTTTGTATTTGTCTAAGAGTTTTTGGGTGTCGGCCTTCAAATGAGCCCCTTGATCACTGATAATTTCATGAGGTATGTCGTAGCGGCGGATGATGTTATTTTGTAGGAATTTGACCACTTGTTTGGAGGTTAGTATAGTGTAAGAGGCTGCTTCTACCTTTTTGGTAAAGTAATCGACGACCACCAGGATAAATCAGTGTCCGCTGGCTCTGGATGGGTGTATTTTTCCTATGATGTCAATTCCACAAGTAGAGAATGGTCAGGGTGTTGTCATGGTATGGAGTGGGTATGGTGGTAGGTGTTGGATGTTGGCGATTATTTGGCAGTTGTGGCAATAGCAAACGTGATGCTGACAGTCTACCTCTAGGGTAATCCGGTAATAGCCTAATCTCATTATTTTTCGGGCTAATAGGTGTGCGCTCATGTGGGGCCCGCACTCTCCGTCATGTACTTCCTCCATGACTCATTCGAATTGGGTTTTGTTTACGCATCTAAGGAGGATTTCTTGTGGGTTCGTTTGTATAGTAGTCCTTGGTTTTGGACGTAATGGGTGGCTTGTAGTCTTAAGGCTCTTTTTTGTTTGGTGTTTGTGTCGGGTGGGTATGATCCGTTGGTTTTAAAGTCTAGGATGGCTATGTACCAGGGTCTTTCGGGGATATCATCGGTTTCAAGGTTATGGATGTACGCCAGTTGTTCGCTTCTTTCTACGCAGATAGGCAAAGAGAAGAGGTTGTCAGGCATGTTTATTAGTGAAGCTAGTTTGGATAGGGCGTCAGCGAATTAGTTTTCTTCGCGAGGTATGTGTATGAAGTCGATTTCAGTGAATTCCTGGGATATTGTTTTTATTTCGGTATGGTATGAGGCTAGGCTTTCCCTATAAACCTTCTAGGTGCCCGTGGTTTGGTTGACTACTAGGGATGAATCTCCGTGTACTCTAAGATTTTTAACTCCTAGAGATAAGGCGGCTCTTAGCTCTATTAGGCAGGCTTCCTATTCGGCTGCGTTGTTGGTAATGAGGAAGTCTAGTTTGACTGATATGGATACGTGGTTGCGTATTGGTTAACTGTTGTGCTTTGCGGGATAGGGAATCAGCTGTGGGTCGAGTTAAGGGTAGGTGTCATGATCTCTATTTTTTAGGGTGCAATTAAGTGGGCTGTTTGTTTTTACCCTTTGGTCTTAGTTAATTGTTATCGATAAATGACATAATATCGAGTTTCAAGCAATTGAGTAAAAAGAAATCAATTGATTGTCGAGGCATATTTGTAAAAGAAAAGAACTGATTTTATTGATTGTAATAGTAATCTGGCTAGGTGCCCGTGATATTATTTGATGGGGAGGTGGAGGACAGGTCCCCTCGCACCTCCCTGACTCGGTGCGTAAAAAAAGAAAATACTTATTATTATTTTAAGTCTAGGCCCTAAGATGAACTACACTCTGACTAGAACTGGCTTCACACGCCTTTGAGGAGCGACAATCGTGACTTGACCACATCGCGACAGTGTCGTCACACGTCCTCCGGGCCTTAGAGTCTATCATAGCCTTCCGAGGACGTCCCCCTTGAGGGGCGTTTGGAGGTGGCTCTCAGAGGCGGCTCGTTGAGGGGTCTAAAGTTGCTCTTGACGACCACTGATGTCACTATTTCCCCCTCGGCAATTGAGAAGGTAAAGTCTGCCTTTTGCCGTTTTGCCAGGGAGAATGTTCCTGCTTTGATTAGGTTTTGGATGACATGTTTCAAGGTAAAACACGCCTCAGTGTCGTGCCCATTTCCATGGTGGAAAAGACAATAGGCGTTAGGACTCCACGTTTTGCTTCGTTTACCAACCGGTGGGTCTGGAGTGGGACCTAGAGGTTTGAGCAGCCCTTGATTTATTAAGTGTTTAAGAGTTTCAGTATACGATGATGATCTAGGTAAACTCCTTTCGGGGCGTTTTTGTTTTGCTGGGTAGGGTTTTGCGGGACATCGAGGTTACTTCTCTATTGACCTTAGGGGATCTTGCCCTTTCGGAGTACCGGGGTGACCCGTTCGGAGTGGTTTCTTGGGTATGGTAATTGATTGAACTGGTATTTGCCTCGATCTCCGTTCCTCCACTTTCGAGAAAATTAAGGCGACTGTCAATGTGGCGAACGAAGCAGGTCAGGTGGTCCATCAAGGTGCGTACATCATGAACCACCTCGGTCAGGGTATTGACGTTGATGCAGAGGTTTTCGATCACTTCTGGTTCTGAGGACATGTTGGGGGATTGATTTCTGCAAGATGACGTCGGAGGTCAGGACGGATCCATCGAACGACTTACACGTTTGAGGAATGCTCTTGACCGAGCGACACGGGAATGAGTCCCTTGATTTGCACGTGTTTGTGGCTATCAGGTTAGGGACTCAGGTGCCTTAGACTCTTGGTGTATTCGGCGAAACGCCTAATGAATTATGTCTCTAAAACGAGACGATTTGACGTAAACCTCAAGATTGAGATTTAAAGGAAGAGGACTTTCTCGAGGTGAGACAACCCAAAACATAAGACATCGAGTAGAGGCGACCCTAGTAACTAACACGGACAGTTAATCACACGGTTTGTACGACGTAAGAAATTGATCACGATCCCGGCTCGGAATCAAAGAGTTTTGATGTTTTGTAAAACGGATGGATTTTAGAAAATAAAACCTCTTCTTTTGAAAGTGGGGAGTTTGTAAAAATCGATGTTACGAAGGTGTAGTGACATCGTTTGTGACTTGAAAGTGTGTTGCTACGTGCGCATCGAAAACTCAACGATAGCCAAGGTGTAGATGGTGGTTTTACAAAAGAAGCACGGTTCTTAAAGGAACCGGTTTTGAAAGTGATAAGATCGTGCTTTTATCGAGATTATTATTAATTAATTAGCTCGTTATGTGCGGTGGAGACGGTGCTCGCGAGGGAGCGTGACGTCAGTGACGATGCTTTGGAAGGTGTGATTAAATCCTTATTAAGAAATTTAGGTAGTGAATAGTGCTTTTAGAAAAAAATTTAAAATGAGTGACCCATGCTCGTCGGTTGCATTAACTAGCATTTGACGGTGGTATTAACGGTCCTCGTTGTTGGAAAACTACGAGTTTTACTTTGGCCGAGGTGATGGTGCTCAAAAAGCTTTTTTTTGAAAGTAGTGAGTGCTAAATTTGTCATGATAACAACATTTAAATTTTTTTTGAAAATAATTATGATTTGGCCGGAGTATCGGCGCTCAAAAGGTCGTTTTGAAAAGAAGATGTTTTTATTTTTGAAAACGGAGTTGGGTGCGGTTCAATATGTTGTCGTGGTTGAATCCAGTTTTTAGTGTTTTATTTTGGTTGTTCAAACACGCTACACATAACTAGGAATGCGTACACTCATGCAGGATGCAGACACGGGTAGACTACCGCCTACGAATAGCCTTTGCTTAGGCGTCGACAGGTCATCTGGGGAGATGAGTGTCGTGTCGTCCGCTTAGAACCACTCATTTAGTATATCCGCGGGATGCGCGTTAGGCGGCCGGAGCGTCAACCAAGGATCTCCCCGCGTGTCCATAAGGATCTTACCGCGAAGAGGTCGGTTAGTCCTGATATCGGTTAGGGTGGGCTTTTTAGGGCCAAAACCTGTAGTGACCACAACTAGGAACTAAGAAATGAACTTCACCGACCTAGTTCGAGTTACACCACCAACGGAGTCGCCCAACTGTGGACGTCCGTCCACACCGCCCGGCGCCCCGCGCGGGACCTACTAGGTTGATGATTGGACTGCAACACGACACGATTTTACGATATCTTAGACGGTTTTTCTATAGAACGGATCAAATAATTACTCGGAAAAATTAATTCAACATCAAAACGGTCTTAGTCGTATCATTATGGTCGCGTCGACACTAATTAGAATCAATTCCGACACCGGGCTCCAAATCGGTCCCGAAATACACAAAGTCAAACCCAAGTCAGCCTGCAAGGCTGAGTCGAGCCTCGAGACGCGCGCCCGAGGCCCAACGACGCATGCGCTAGGGAAAAGGGCGAAGCCTTATTGACCAAGAAACCCGTAGGATTACGTATAATCTTCACTTTGGAAACTTTTCAAATCGGATCTTTAAAATCTCGATCGCCTCCTCCCTGGCACCTCAATTCTGCATCGCCTGGTGTCAAGCGCCACAACACTGGGTCGCACGATGTCTGGCGTCTGAAATCTCGATTTGAACTACGAGAAAAACTATAAATACCCCCCTCTCCGCTCATAATCGACACACACAATTCAAAATTCTATTCTTCATCTCCTCTCTACGAGCTCCACACAAATTGTAGCTCTTCTTTAGAGTCACACTCCGACATCAGACACGATCCACTCGATCGTTTTCTTTTCGATTCGCATTCCACGAATCAATACTACTCCTCCATAGTGTGTTGGCTCATCGATCCACCGTAGCGAAGCTCTGTCGGAATCACCGCAGAAAGCTAGGAGGATCCGCCTGTAGAAGTCGAATCCTCACTAGGTTTTCATTTAAAAACACAACTTTACATATCGTACCTTTGATTATGCATTTCAATAATGTTGAGTCTGACCCATGTGGATACTAACTCTATGACACGTCGTAAACATATGTAATGTCCACAACTTCAACCTCAACTACTAAAACACTTAAATCAAATTCGAGTAGTCGTGAGATCCGTTCACGATCATCTACACATCATATCTCGTTTAGTGTACACTATGAGGGTGCAATTCCTCACATAATGTGATTTACTTCGCATTTACAGCTTTCATATGATTTACCGCTTTTATGACCATAATCGCATGCTAAATCACCTAACACAAAATTCAAAACGTAAACAAGCTAAAACTAAACAAGCGATGGTCCAATCCCGTATTAATCCCAATGTTCATCCCTCACACGTGGTTCGACGCATCCTTATTGATGGGAGGGATTTGTCGTGGGATCCCAACCGCCAAACAAATAACCGGCTAATCCTAACTGGGTAGATAGGGTAAGTCGGGTCGAATCCACGGGGACGGTAAGAGGCGTCTAGACTAGGTCGGCCCAAGTACTTGACTAGGTCAACGAGCTAAGCTAGAGAATGATAGAAGGGGAGAGAGCTAGACTATGACTAGGAAGATCAACAAGGAAAACGGGCTAGGATTAGGTCGGGGTCAAAGGGGTAACGGAATGGTCAAGGAAGAAGCTAGAGCGAAGGAGGTAGTAGGGTGATCTAGGTCAGTCCGGGCGGTCGCAACTTAGACCGACCTAGAGGTTCCTCATGGAACCCATTTTGGCGACACACATGACAAACGGGGTTCTAGCGTGCTATGGCCTAGATCGAATCCGGGCGGTCGCAACTTAGACCGACCTAGGGGTCGCCCTCACCGGGCTCTCGCAACTTAATGAGGGAACCGAACCCATAACAACTAACACCCACAAGGGAAAGGCAAGAAAAACAAGCAATCTAACTTACTTAGTCATTCAAGCAATTCATCAAACATGTCATATGCATTAACCAAGAGGAAACCCAAATCTTCCACCCACATCTCCAACAAACCCTTAATCACCCAATTGACACCCTAATCACCTTACTAACCCTAGCAAGAACACTACTCTAACATCATCAAACTAATACTAACAAGAACAAGAGAAATCAACTCAAGAATCAAAACATCCATAATGAAACTATTGAAAAAGATGAACTAAGAACACTACAACAATCAAAGATGCAAACTTGGATGAATTAAACAAGATAAAGAGTAAAAAGGAAGAGGATTATACCATACTAGTGAAGGAGAAAGATTGAAACTTGCATTAATGAAGAAAACCCAAAACAAACCACCAAGGTTGTCAAGCTTGGTGAAGATCTTGAAGAATTCCCTTAATACAAGTACTAAACTAAGATTAACCACTAATTACCGACTAATCTACACTAATCTACACTAATCTAACCTAAAGTAGTCTAGGGTTTGAAGAACATAACATAAGATGGTGCCTTAATACAAGAGGGGGGGTATTTATAGGGTTACAAATGGAAGGGAGAATAAAGAAAAGTGACGCGCAGGAACTGGGTGGTCCCGACCGGGACGGGTCATCCCGACCGGGACGGACCCACCATCCCGACCGGGACGGGTTGGTCCCGACCGGGACGGACCTGCAGTAGCATCCTCTAATACGCACTTCATCCCCGACGGGATGAGGTGCATACCCGTCGGGGATGGGTCTTGTAGGCCTCCAATATGACCCTTTTGGTTCCTCCTTGCCTCTCATGGACTTCTCATCGATTCTCGGGACTCGGGATCGGGTCTCGGGACTCGGGATTGGGTCCCAAGGTCTCGGGGTGGATTCCAAAGCATCGAGTCATCGTTCTTTTATCTCGTTGGCTCCAAAATGTGTATGTATCGAGTCGGAATCGCTCCAACTCTTCCAAATCGGTCTCGGGAACCTGAAACGAACTAAAGGAAGCATAAGTAGCCCATAAATCGCTCCCAAGGAGCGATTCCACAAGGAAAATGGGACCAAAACACTACGAAATAGGCACTACAAACTACACTTATCAACTCCCCCACACTTAACCCTTACTCGCCCTCGAGTGAGCACATACTAACTACTAAACTAGCCGAGTGGGTATTAGCGCACCCTACGCCCTTTCAACTCACGCGAGTGCACTTAGAGGAAAAGTGCACTCCGCAAGGCAAGTGAGGTCTTGCGACAAAACTGTGGATGCAACCGGACACTAAAACACATAAACAAACAAAAACACAAACAAACACACAAAAGGTTGCACCCAAAAGAAAAGAAATACCGCTTCCCTCAAACAAGCGGTGAAAGAAGCACCGGTTTAGGACTCAAGGCAAGTGACAACGTTCCCAAGCTAGCAATACAAACCAAGATGGACTAAACCCTAATAGTATGACGACAAAGCAACAAAAACGTTGGTAACTTACCTAGTTCCTCCTAACTTTCTAAAAACGTACTACGGGACGATCGGCGGAGTGGGAAGTGATGATCCACGGTGTTAGTCGACACTGTAGGTATGTGAGACCCCGCCCCCTTTAGCAAAGAGCCAAGAGGGTCGTCCCATATCCGAGACCGCCTAACTAGTCCAAGTAAAAAGGTGAAAATATGCAAAATGAGGGAAGACCGACTAATGCCGCTATCATCCTTCCTCGGGACTCGGTCCTTTGGTAGGCTCTTCACGGCAAAAGTCGAAAAAAGGCTTATTTTTGTGGGGATATAATCTTTTTGTGAGACGATTTTCTTTTGGCATTTTCTCTTTTCTTTTGCATTTTGCTTTGTTTTGCCATGCCAATTCTTTTTCTTCTTTTCTATTTTCTTTTTGGCTTTTGTGCCTTTTGTTTTTCTTCATTCTTTTCTTTCTTTCATTTTTTTTTTCTTTCTTTTTCTTTTCTTTGCCCTTTTTGGCAAGATTTGGCTTTTCGGCATTTCATTGTGTAACAAGAAAGAGAGAACTCAACAAATTGCAAATTTATTTGTGGTTATGTGTAGGAGGTAGGGGAATGGGTGAGTCGGGACGGGCCCTTCCCTTCAAACCCACAAAAAGTGGAGAACTTGGACTAATTAAACAATCCCAAACACGGTCACCTAGGAGACGGGACTCGGTAACCAAGGCCTTTTCACACCGTGGGTGGTCATAATGGTCAAAAGTGCAAATCCCGTAGTAAATCCCTAGTAAGCTAGGTGGACTCAAGGTAAAGGACCAACGAGATCCTTGATTTAGGGTCATTCTACTAGATTAAAGTCCAAGACTCGGTTTATACAACTAGGAAGGGAAAGTACACACTCACACACTAGCCTATAAACCGGGTTTTCGAAAACGGTTTACACACATGATACACAACAAAACACCAAACAAAGACTCGACAAAAACAAAAGAAAACAAGAAGCAAAAGCAACAAAACAAGAACAACACAAAACAAACACATAAAGAACACAAACACCACCCCTATCATCAAACAAGTCTCCAAATCCACCACAATCTTTACAAAGCTCCTCCCGAGCACACTTCATCACAAAACTCCTCCAAACTCCGCAAGAGGTAAAGAAGAAAAAGGGATAAAGATGATACCGGAAGTCTTGAAAGCTCTCCAAAGCTAATGGCGATTAGGCAACCTATAAAGAAAAGAGGGGGGCAAAACACACAACAAAACAAATATACGACACAATGACACAAAAGGAAAACACACAAAAGGGAAATCTTTTTGATTTTTGTGAAAAAAATTCAAATTTTTAGGGTTTTTAAAGATTTTTTTTTTTTTTTTTTTTTTGAAAGACTATGAAAATAAGACTAACTATGCTAGAATATCGCTCCCCCACACTTAAGTCGAGCCATGTCCTCATGCTCGACCGTAGTGCATGGAGCACAAAAGAAAAGAAACTACGAAAATAAAGCTAAAAAACAAAAAGTGGAGAAAAGGGTAGAAGGCGTCCGGCCGGGGTGTAATCAAGTCACCATGGGCCGAGACAAGAAAAAGATATGGAAGGGGGAAGAAAATAAAAAGAAGGAAATAAAAGGAAATGGGAGGGGAGGGCTAGGTGTAATCAAGTCACCTAGCCCGGATTCCGCCTAAATCCGACTAAATCCTCAAAAAGAAAAAGTGAAAAACTTGTAAAATTTGGATTTTGAAAATGACTCTCGATGTAGTCACGTCATCGAGAGTCGGGAGCAACCAAAACCAAGGCCTCGAAGGCCACCATGACACCAAGACACAAAAGTGTACAAGGGGAAGGGAATAAACACAAAAGAAAACAAGCTATAAAAGACGGGAAAGAAAGGATAGTTGCCGTACCAATAGGTTAGCAACTCACTCGCTCCATCGTCTCATAGATCAATATAGGCACTCGCTTGTCTTCATTATTGCTATCCCGCTTCAAGCTTGATAGAACCGCATGGTAGAGGTAGAAATGGGGCGAGGGGGTGGGATTTGATGTGAATATCGGTCTAAAGTGAGGAGGAAATGAGGTTAAGGTATGTAAATGAGGTACATGGGTAGTATGATATGAGCAAGGAAGGTAGGGAGGTTGGGTGGGGGTATACAATGGATGGGTGGGCTTGAATGTCGAAGAAGAGGCACCAAAAAAAAGAGCAGGGGATCATCCCGGTCGGGATGGGTGGTCCCGGTCGGGATGACATACCCGTCCCGGTCGGGAAGCCTCCTTCCCGATCGGGATGACACTCCAGTGAACTCGATTTTTGGCACCCTCATCCCGATCGGGACGGCCCCATCCCGGTCGGGACGACACACCCTTCCCGGTTGGGAAGGGTCTTCATGACTCCCATGACCCCAAAAACCGACTCCCTTACTCACGGTCCAAGCTCTACCACTAACCACTCCTTTCTAGGAGTCATCTTCACTTCACCTATCACATCAAATTACACATCAAATTCACTCCCTCACATCGCTCATCAAAATACCAAAACAATTACAAGAATCACACAAAACTAACAAAATCAAGAGATAGAACACACAAATACAAGCACAAGTACTCTAAAGAAGAGAGGAGAATGTACAACATGACGGTTCTTTAGGAACTCCGTCAAACCTAGGATGGTGGACTCTCCTTCAACCATAGCCCTCAAGGGCATGGAGGAGCAAGTCGAACGCGCTACCGACATCATAGTGGAGGCCCAAGAAGCGCTCGAGCTTTGCCAACCTCCACGGCCTCCAAGGTGGAGGCAAGAAGTAGGAATCAAAAGACCCATCGTCATCTTTCAAGTCATCTCCGGGGTCTATCCATCCTACGAGCTTCACCGACCTCTTCCTCCCTAGGCATCGCCTCCAATCACAAGCAAGCTTCATCTCCAAGAAACAAGGCACAAAAAGCGGTTTTGGCCTCATCTCCTCAATGCATACCCCCACACTTTCCTCAAGTCGTGGTTCCCCATCTTCATCATTAGGCCCCACATCATCTTGGAGAAGAGGATCGAAACTTCTACCGGCGGTTTCAATCTCTTCCAAGTCATCTTTCGGTGTACTAGCAAGGGGCTCTTGATGCTTGTCCAAATTATCGCACAAGGGCAACTCGAGGCTAACAATCTCACCCAACAACTCCACAAACTCCACCAAACCATCCAACTCACTATCCTCCTCCAATTCCTCACCAATGTTGCCTTCACTAAGGGTCATATCCTCATCCGTCTCTTTTTGGGTAGACGATTGAGGTTCTTCAAAGCAAATCTCTCTATCAAAGGGAACTACATCGGCGGCTTCGTGATTAGGTTGCTCCTCTCTCTCAAGTGGGCACCCTCCATCTAAATGTGATGCCCGGGATAAAGACATTACGGTTTGAACCGCTAATGCATTTAAATGAGCATTCCTCGCCTCGTTTCCCCTTCGAATTTGGGCCATTAATTCATCTTGTTGTTTTCGCAATTGAATGGCCGTTTCTTGAAGGCTCCTTTGCATTTGAAGAAGCGATTGAAACTCCTCCATGTCGGGCAATCGGTGATCATTGGGGTCTTGATAATCTCCATGATAATCTTGATAATCTTGATGATAATCTTGATAATCTTGATTAAACATGGTATCTTGATGATGCCCAAGGGGTGGGGCATCATATTGTTGGTAGCAAGGTTGGGGTGGTTGGTAGTATTGTGGGTCATGGGGTTCATATTGTGGTCGGGGTGGAGGGTAATATGGTGGGTCTTGGTGGTATTGGCTTCCATAAGGTGAATCTTGATTGAACATGGTGGGTTCACATTGATAACTCGAGTAATAGTCACCATGATCGTAGGATTGGTAATCGTTCACTTGTTGGTAGCCATTTTCATAACCTTGAGGTTCATACCCACTAGAGTCTTGATCACCCCAAGAAGCTTGATTATGGTAGGGGGACGTCATGTCATACCCTTGGTTCATGGAAGAAGAGGAGTAGCTCATATCGGCTCCCGAGTGTGTGGAGTTTAGATCAAACCCCATGCTTGCTCGAAAATCGTAGTCCATACCCGGTTGGAAACCACTCATCCTAGCAACCGTCTGTTAAAGCGGCTCTTAATCGCAAGAAGAAGATAGTCACCACCTCTAAGCATAAACTGTAGACTAGGAACAAACGTGAGAAGTCTAGTGCTTTTTGGGCACTAGACAAGAGAGAAATAAACCACACACACACAAGAAGCAAGGTAACAAAAAGAAAAAAGAAAAACACAAAACACAAGACAAGGCCAAGTAACTAGGAAAACAAAGTCTAAACTAGCACCGTCCCCGGCAACGGCGCCAATTTGATGGGAGGGATTTGTCGTGGGATCCCAACCGCCAAACAAATAACCGGCTAATCCTAACTGGGTAGATAGGGTAAGTCGGGTCGAATCCACGGGGACGGTAAGAGGCGTCTAGACTAGGTCGGCCCAAGTACTTGACTAGGTCAACGAGCTAAGCTAGAGAATGATAGAAGGGGAGAGAGCTAGACTATGACTAGGAAGATCAACAAGGAAAACGGGCTAGGATTAGGTCGGGGTCAAAGGGGTAACGGAATGGTCAAGGAAGAAGCTAGAGCGAAGGAGGTAGTAGGGTGATCTAGGTCAGTCCGGGCGGTCGCAACTTAGACCGACCTAGAGGTTCCTCATGGAACCCATTTTGGCGACACACATGACAAACGGGGTTCTAGCGTGCTATGGCCTAGATCGAATCCGGGCGGTCGCAACTTAGACCGACCTAGGGGTCGCCCTCACCGGGCTCTCGCAACTTAATGAGGGAACCGAACCCATAACAACTAACACCCACAAGGGAAAGGCAAGAAAAACAAGCAATCTAACTTACTTAGTCATTCAAGCAATTCATCAAACATGTCATATGCATTAACCAAGAGGAAACCCAAATCTTCCACCCACATCTCCAACAAACCCTTAATCACCCAATTGACACCCTAATCACCTTACTAACCCTAGCAAGAACACTACTCTAACATCATCAAACTAATACTAACAAGAACAAGAGAAATCAACTCAAGAATCAAAACATCCATAATGAAACTATTGAAAAAGATGAACTAAGAACACTACAACAATCAAAGATGCAAACTTGGATGAATTAAACAAGATAAAGAGTAAAAAGGAAGAGGATTATACCATACTAGTGAAGGAGAAAGATTGAAACTTGCATTAATGAAGAAAACCCAAAACAAACCACCAAGGTTGTCAAGCTTGGTGAAGATCTTGAAGAATTCCCTTAATACAAGTACTAAACTAAGATTAACCACTAATTACCGACTAATCTACACTAATCTACACTAATCTAACCTAAAGTAGTCTAGGGTTTGAAGAACATAACATAAGATGGTGCCTTAATACAAGAGGGGGGGTATTTATAGGGTTACAAATGGAAGGGAGAATAAAGAAAAGTGACGCGCAGGAACTGGGTGGTCCCGACCGGGACGGGTCATCCCGACCGGGACGGACCCACCATCCCGACCGGGACGGGTTGGTCCCGACCGGGACGGACCTGCAGTAGCATCCTCTAATACGCACTTCATCCCCGACGGGATGAGGTGCATACCCGTCGGGGATGGGTCTTGTAGGCCTCCAATATGACCCTTTTGGTTCCTCCTTGCCTCTCATGGACTTCTCATCGATTCTCGGGACTCGGGATCGGGTCTCGGGACTCGGGATTGGGTCCCAAGGTCTCGGGGTGGATTCCAAAGCATCGAGTCATCGTTCCTTTATCTCGTTGGCTCCAAAATGTGTATGTATCGAGTCGGAATCGCTCCAACTCTTCCAAATCGGTCTCGGGAACCTGAAACGAACTAAAGGAAGCATAAGTAGCCCATAAATCGCTCCCAAGGAGCGATTCCACAAGGAAAATGGGACCAAAACACTACGAAATAGGCACTACAAACTACACTTATCACTTATTAATACCAAACCAACGCACCTTAGGCAGAGTACTAGGTAAGTTATACCAAGAGAATGACTAATATCCGTATTATCACGTTAAAAATAATTTGCTAATACGAATACTATCTAGTACTCTCTACTCTTCTACGTGCATTTTTTCATGGCCAACCTGTCACGTGAAATCGCATGCAAAGAATGTAAAAGCAATTACTTCAACGACAAACCTACTTGTCCTTAAACAAGCGACGTAGCAAAGGCATAGGGTTAAAAACAACGGATATTATCGCATTTCCGCCACAAATAGGAACGAAGTTATCAGCCCATCAATTGATTAATAGAGGTCGCTACATGTGGGGGGGATTGGGTGTTGATGTCTATTGGACGTTGGCTTCCCAATACGTACCCTCACCCTTACTCAGAATCAACGGTTTCCGGTTGTCCGAAACCATTGGCAATGAGAGTCATTCTAGACATGGAAGGCTTAAGGACACAAGCTTAAGTCTTTATCTGTAGGTCCTCATGTCACTCAACTTTGAGCCGACTAAGGATTAAAGTTGACTTGAACGGTTCCCGAACATCCCAAAATTACTCGGTGGCGACTCCACAAGTCGGCAACGAATTCGGTTCACTAAAAAGCTCGTTAGACCAAACATATCGACCTTTAAACATTTACAACCACGTCTCGATCGATTCAACGGAAACGTAGATGTCCCCACATCTATCTAGTACAATTCAAATCTTCAACCAAATTGAGGTCCGACACTTTGCCCCGAATGCGAGATCGGATCGGCCCCCCAGGATGCGAGGCGCCCCGGATGACGGGCCATGTGCGTGGCCCCACAATAGTCCCCACGCGGGTGTGCGAGGGCAGTGGTGTGGCAGCGTCCACAGTTTTGGCGACTCTGTTGGGGATTTGGAAATAGATTTCCAACGGTGGTGTAACTCGAACGAGGTCGGTGAAGCCTATTTCCTAATTACTTTTTGTGGTCACAATTGGTTTTTGGCCCTAAAAAGCCCACCCTAACCGATTTTAGGACCAATCTACCTTCTTGCGGTAAGGTCCTCGGACCGGATCCGCTGGGAGATCCCCGATTAATGTTCCAGCCGTCCAAGGTAGTCACACGTTTCGTGAATATGCCAAACGATCAGCTCAAAGTGGAACAGGGTAACGCTCATCTCCAATCGAGGTGACGCGTCTCTGCCGAAGCGAGGACTTTTCGTGGACGGAAGCCTACCCTAGCCTACCCGCTGCATCCCGCATGAGTGTATGCTTGTCTAGTTATGTGTGGCGTGTTGTGACAACCCAAATAAAACATTAAAATCTGAATTCAACCACGACAACATATTCAACCACACCCAAACTCCGTTTCGAAAAGACATTTTTCAGAATTCGTTTTCACGCCGTTACTCTGGCCAAATCACACTCACTATTTTTAAAAAAAAACCATTTTAGCGCCATCAATCTTGCCAAAACAAAACTCACCGTTTTCAAAAAAAAAACATTAACATACCGTCAATATCGCCAAAATTCCAACCAATGGGATCAAGGCGCCTCACACGGTTACATTTTCCATTTTCAAAATACTTTTGAATATACTGTTACCATCGCCAAAATTTCAATCAATGAAATCAAGGTATCTAACACGGTTACACCCACAAAACATCTTTGCACATATTGTTACTATCGTCAAAATTCCAATCAATGGGATAAAAGCGTCGTACGCGGTCACACCCTCATTTTTCTCAAAAAAAAACTTTTAAAACACCGCTGTAGACACCCAGATTTGGACTTGGTGGCTGCAAGAGTACCCAACAAACACCTGATGATGATCAGACTGCAACACAACATGATTTTACGATGTTTTAGATGGTTTTTCTATAGAAAGGATCAAATAATTACTCGGAAAAATTAATTCAACATCAAGACTGTCTTAGTCGTGTCATTACGGTCACGTCGACACTAATTAGAGTCAATTTCGACACCGTGGTTTCGAATCGGTCCTGAAACACGCAAAGTCAAACCCGAGTCAGCGCGTAAGGCCGAGCGAGCCTCGAGACGCGCGCTCGAGGCCCATCGGTGCACGCGCGCTAGGTCACGGGAGGAACACTTAATGCCCAAGCAACCTAAGATTACGTATAATCTCCGCTTTGGAAAGTTTTCAAATCAGATCTTCAATATTCTAACCGCCTTCCTCCAGGCGCCTTAGAATTACACTGCCTCCACTCAGTCACCCCAGTCCTGGATCTCACGCCACCAGGCGTCTGAGATATTGATTTGAACTACGAGAGAAACTATAAATACCCCATTTCTCCGCTCATTTCAACACATAGTTCATAAATTCCTCCTCTTCTCTACGAGCTCCTTGCTCTTCTTTAGCGTCGCACTCCGACATTAGGCACGATCCACTCGATCGTTTTCTTTCTGATACGCGAATCAACACTACTCTTCGTAGTTCCTCGAGTCATTGGCTTGATCTGAATGAAAAAGGGCACCCGTGTTTGACTAGCTGGCCAAAGCTCACCGTAGCAAAGCTCTGCCAGAATTACCGCAGGAAAGCTAGGAGGATCCGCCTATAGAAGTCGTATCGTCACTAGGTTGTCATCTAAACACAACTTTACATTTTGTACTTTTAATTATACACTTCGATAACGTCGAGTCCGACTCATGTGGATACTAAATCCACGACGCGTCTGATTCGACTTGTCGCGAGTCTCCAAATTAGTAATTTTATCCACTACAAACTCAAACTAATAGTAAGTGTAAGTAGGGGTCGAACCCACGAGGAAGGTGTAACGTCGATCGAATGTGCGTAGAGATTGTAACTAAAGTAACCAATTGGGTGGTGTTTTGATTTTGATTCTAAGTCTACTAAAAATGAAATGCAATATTATGATGATAAAAATATTATAAAACGAATCTTGGAATAATCGATTTCCACCAACAAACTAAACATTAATCATTGACTCAATTACTCTAAATTGTCTTTGAATACTTCGTCATGTAAAATCACAATTTACCATTCCAATTAAGTCTAGCCATTTACTACGAAAGCGTACACAAATAGCCCTTACGAAAATGATAACCTAGTCCAAGCGTCTAAGTTCAATCACAACGTAGAATAAATCATAGGAATTGACAAAGATAAACGATTGCATACACAAGCGGTCATACAATTTGATTCACACAAGTATTGTTTATTTATAAATCACCAACGATGAATCGGCATACAAATTGATGAAATAATTTCGCTACAAATATCTAGGTAACATGAACAATCGGATTCTATTACCCAAACTAGCAATTGATTATCAAAATATATTCTAGGTGATCAAACTAGAAATAAATTAACAATCAAACAATTATATAAAACAATACTTGATATTCAAAAGACAAAATAGAGATTAAAGTCTTACAATCAACTTAGTTTGAAGGTTTCAATCTCCTATTCCAAGAATTGGGAAATTAGCCTTCCATGGATGATAAGAAAATGCAAAAGAAAAATATGAAATTCTATGTGGAAAAATGATGAATAATCCTCTAATGTGTTCTAAGTTCTAGTAGTAATGGGAAATGATGAGAAAAAACTAATGTGTAATTATTCTCATAAAATCCTAAGTTAATGTAATAAAAACAAGTGTAACATCAAATAAGAGAATCCGAAGAGACATGGTGCAGTCCAGCCGCTATAAGCGGATTCAGCCACTCGTAGCGGCTCTCTCATCTCAATTCTTCTTGGCGGACTGATCTATCCGCTTAGAGCGGATCCAGCCGCTTAAAGCGGCTCTCATTTTCTTCCGTGTTTGCTTCCTTGCTTGACTCGTGCCTTGACCTATGGTGTTTGGGCCTTGACTCTTCCATCAAATACAACTCCTTATGCTTCTCTTGGCCCATGTCAACCATCACAACTTCACCTTACTTCACTAGTCCAATAAAAGTTACATATTATCTCAAAATAGCACGTAACTCGATATAAACACCGTTGGAAATAAGATACACAATAAAGCTCTTCAAACACCTTCTCCAAGCAACAAAACTAGCACAAATTATACCATCTTACACCATACAAAATCCGTCTCATCAAACTCCCCCATGCTTAGACCTTTACTCGTCCTCGAGTAAACCCGAGAACGAAGCTAAGAAACCCACACCAAGGTCTAAACAATGAAGCATGAGTAGCTTGCTCCAATTCAACACCACAACCAAATAATTACATTCTAAGGGTCTCCAATTCCTAACCAATCTTCCAACTCTCAAGCTCACACTCTCCCTTCTTATATCCTCCCTCTAAAAAGTATATGGTCAACCCAATGATACACACGACATCACAACGTAATGACCATAACAAAACACTCAACTTCATCATAAATCAACTATCAATAACTACATGTCAAATATGAAAATGAAAAAAACACAATGTAGTCTATTGCCTCGTTTCATGACCAATCTCCACCCATACCCCCCTTATTTCTCCAAATCAACAATAATCCTAACCCGAATCTCCCTTCAAACCTCCTTATGTCGCCATCTTAGATAGAGAGCAAGTAACTAGTCAATTTTTTTTTTTTACTTAAATCCCTCATTTTGCCTAGATCGCCCGCCCTTGCGGGTTTTCGATCTAGCTATTATTCCTTACACTACTCTCATGGCACGCTTCTCAATTCTTCTTTTTACCCGGAGCGCCCTTTCGGGTTTTCACTCCGTCCTCGGCCATTTGCCCAATCTTGCCTAGGCGCCCGCCCTTGCGAGTTTTCACCTAGCCGGGTCATTATTTTTCTTTTCCTTTTTTTTTTTTTTTTTTTTTTTATTATTTTTTTTTTAATATATACAAGTGAAATTTCCTCCCCCATGCTTAAGCTTCACATTGCCCTCAATGTGAGAAACAACAAAAAGTAAGACATGGAGAAAGGAAAGAATACGTACCAAAACAAATCAAGGACCGGAGGAATCTCCGGTATCAACATTTGTGGAGGTGCCCGCCTCCTCGCTAGCAACCCGAGCCTCAACATCATTCTTCAAAGATTGAACAAGCTCATGGGTCGCCAAAAGCACATCAGTAAGTGTCTTAAGCTTAGCATCTGTCTCCATCCTCCAAGCGTCGGACCGCTCCACCCAACTGTCAACCGTGTCCTTCAAAGCTTGAAAAGATAGGAGTCTAGAAGTGAGTGAACTAGGTTGCGCCCTTTCAACATCACCCGATTCCTCATCGTCACTACCACTCGCCTCACTATCACTCTCACTAGCGGCACTCTTCTCGACATGTGGAGTACTTGGATCAATCGTTGTATCAACCTCGACATCGGGTGGGATAAAATAATCCACCGCAGTCTTACCATAGGTAAGAGCTTTATCGTTTGATCGAGGCAAAGTCAAGTAACGTGCATGATCCGGTCCCCAACACCAATCATAAGTACCAACTGTCTCACGATGTCTCAACATATCCATGCCTACCAAGCAATTCACATCCATAAGATAATGATCTCCCAAGGGAAGATCATTTGCCGTAATATTAATCCCTAAATGCTTCATAATGAGTGATACCATTCCCCCGCCACCAATTCTACCACCTCCGGGCTTGCGTTGAGATTCACAAGCCGACACAAAAAGATTTATCCAATCCGGTACTCCCTTGCCCTCGGGGGTCATTGCCCACAAATATCCAAAATGAGGCTTAGGAACCTTAGTAGGCTCTCCTCGACAAAGAAATGAATTAGCAAGAAGTCGGTGAGCGAGGCGAAGACACGGATGAGGGATGGTGGAGCTCACCTCACCCTTCTTGTTAATAGCTTGTTTCCCGGTCACCTCAAACCACCATTTCGGTGTGGTATAGCCATTAAGACCCTCATATATCTCTCGATTCTTCTCTACAACGCCAAAGGCTACTCTCAAATCATCCATTGTCATCTCACACACCTTCCCCTTCAACTTAAACTTAATCTTTGTCACCACATATTTTACTCGCACCACCGTCAAAGTAGACAAGAACTCCAAAGTGTATCGACGGTAGGTGGGTACTCCCTTCGTCATGAATCCCTCCAACCCAACATTTGTCAACAAAGCCTCCATCACCCCAAACAAACCCAACTCCTCCAAAGTCGGAATACTAAGAAACTTAGTCTCCGACATCGCCCTATTATGCAAATCGTCCCATATTACTCCTTGATCATCGGTCAAATGAGCAGGTTTAGATATAGGAAAGCGGTTAGTAGCTTTAGTGGGTTTTTTTGTTAAGGGTTTGGTGATTTTTCGGGATTTAGCGGGGGTTTTAGGTGTAGGGCTAGACACGGTTTTTCTTTTGGCTCGAGCCATGATTGTCACAAAATCGACAATAAAGACTCAACACGACTCTTGGAACGACTAAGACACTTCTCACACACTCACTACAAACCGACACCTCTCTTATTTGACCAAGTCAAAATCACTCTTTACCAAGTACTCACATAAATTGGAAAAGACTCGCAGCTTGATAACCTATTTCTGACAAAAATACCCTGATATTTGACAACTCACAAAAACAGAACACCAGAACGACACAACAGCAACACCCCTCAACAATCCAATCTCCCAGCGCAATGAACAAATCCGAGAAGAAACTCCAAAATCAAAACAAAAACCGAAGTAAGCTGAGAAGTTATGGAAAAACTCTAGGAAAATTGTACCTGAAATAGGATTGACAGAATCGTTGACACACACCCCCAGATTTTCGAGCAGCCCTCCCAGATTAATGTTTCGAAGTTGAACAAACCCCGATCCCAAACCCAGAATTCGAGCAGCCCTACCAGAATTCGACTCAGAATGATGAAATTCAGAGGCGAGAGTCGAAATTAGAGTAGCAAGGTTCGAAATTAGGGCGAACCGGGTAACAGTCACCGCGAACTGGAACCGGGTAACTGGAAATTGAACTCGATTTCAAGGTTCGGAACGACGAAACAGAGTAATTTCGAACCGTATTCGAAAATTTAGAACCGGGTGACGAAAATTGGGGAATTTCGACTGTGGATGTGCGTGGGATTCGTTCTTGTTCCGTTCTGTTTTTTTTTTTTTTTTTTTAATATTTGAAGATGAGAAGAATGAAGAAATGGGGAAGAAGAAGATGGAGATGAAGAAGGGAAGAAGAAGAAGATGACTGAATGCTGTTTGATGATGATGGCTGCTGTTATTTAATTTTTTTTTTTTTTTTTTTTTGTTTTAAAAGTAACGTAACAGCAGGGGAAGAAGAGGAGGAAATTAGGGATAGAACAGTACCTCACAGGCTCACATTGAGATTCGGACCGCACGAAGCGGTTATAGCCGCTTTAAGAGGCGAAAATTGAAATAATTGACGGGACGGCCTGATTTGTCCGCTTAAAGTGGCTTAGTCCGCTTCAAGTGGACACCCTTGAGTTGCAATCTTTCAATCCTCCGACAGCTTACTCAATTTTTTTTTCTTCTATTTTTCCTTCCTAAGACAAATAAAACTATATTAATAAATATGATGTTCGAATCTATAAACTAAAAAGAAAAAAAAAAAATTAAATCGCTATACTACGAAAATAAAACAAAATACCGAAAATAAATAAATAAAATAAAAATAAAAATAAAATAAAAAAAAAAAAAGAATCGGGTTGCCTCCCGATAAGCGCCTTATTTAACGTCGCGGCTCGACAGAGAATGAGATTAATCCACGTAAATTGGATTGAAGAGATCAATATGCTCAACCGCTTCCACTTGAAATCCTTCTAAATACGGTTTAAGTCGTTGTCCATTGACTTTAAATATCTTGTCCGTAGCGAGACTACGGATTTCCACCGCTCCATGTGGAAAAACTTGAGTGACAACAAACGGTCCCTCCCATCGGGACCGAAGCTTACCCGGAAATAACCTGAGACGGGATTGATAGAGCAACACCTTTTGGCCAACACTAAAAATTTTCCGTGAAATCATTTTATCGTGCCACGCCTTAGTACGCTCCTTGAAAATCACCGCATTTTCATATGATTCATTCCGAATCTCCTCCAACTCTTGCAATTGGAGCTTCCGGTACTCACCCGACTCATCCATCTTCATATTTAAATTTTTTACCGCCCAATAAGCTTTGTGCTCTAGCTCAACGGGAAGATGACATGTCTTACCAAATACCAACCGATACGGTGACATCCCAATTGGAGTCTTGTAGGCGGTACGGTAGGCCCATAACGCATCCTCAAGCCTCAAGCTCCAATCTTTGCGGTTCGGATTCACCGTTTTCTCCAAGATGGACTTCACTTCTCTATTGGACACCTCAGCTTGTCCATTTGTTTGAGGATGGTAAGCGGTAGAGACTTTGTGAGTGACAAAGTATTTCTTCAATAACGCACCTACCGTCCGATTACAAAAATGAGTGCCTCTATCACTTATCAATGCTCTCGGAATCCCAAACCTACAAAAGATGTTTGACTTCACAAAATCTGCAACAACTTTAGCATCATCAGTCCTAGTGGGTTTAGCTTCAACCCACTTTGATACATAATCGACCGCAAGGAGAATATACAAGAAACCATGAGACATGGGGAATGGACCCATAAAATCGATTCCCCATACATCAAAAATTTCACAATATATCATAGGAGTTTGAGGCATCTCGTTACGGCAAGAAATATTACCACTACGTTGACAATTATCACAAGATTGAACAAAGCCATGAGCATCTCGAAATAAGCTCGGCCAATAAAATCCACAATCAAGTACCTTCCGAGCCGTCCGCCTTGCTCCAAAATGTCCCCCACAAGCATAGGAGTGACAAAAAGCAAGGATAGAGCCTACCTCACTCTCCGGGATACATCTTCTAACAACCTGATCCGAGCAATGCTTCCATAAATAAGGGTCGTCCCATACATAGTACTTGGCATCACTCCTAATCTTCTCTTTTTGTGATTTTGAAAAACCTGTAGGAAATTCATTAGAGACAAGAAAATTCACAAGATTAGCATACCAAGGAGAAACTGAAGAAAGAGCAAATAAAGTTTCATCGGGAAATGTGCCCCGAATTGGCTCGATAGCTTTCTCCTCATCATGAACCAAACGACTCAAGTGGTCAGCTACCACATTTTCTGCTCCCTTCTTGTCTTTGACCTCAATGTCAAATTCACTCAACAATAGAATCCAACGAATCAACCTCGGTTTTGCCTCTTTCTTAGCCATCAAATACCTAAGAGCGGCGTGATCAGTGTACACCACAACTTTGGTACCAAGTAAGTACGATCGAAACTTCTCTAAAGCAAAAACTACCGCCAACATCTCCTTCTCGGTAGTGGAGTAGTTCTTCTGAGCTTCATTAAGAGTCATGGAGGCATAGTAAATCACATGAGGCACTCTCCCAACTTTTTGACCCAAAACGGTGCCTAGTGCATAGTCACTAGCATCACACATGAGCTCAAATGGAAGGGACCAATCCGGTGCTTGTATGATTGGAGCCGAAGTTAACTTCATCTTCAAAAGATCAAACGCTTCCTTGCAAGCCAAATCAAACTCAAAATCCACATCCTTTTGCAATAACTTGCACAACGGTGAAGCAACCTTGGAAAAATCTTTGATAAACCTTCGGTAAAAACCTGCATGTCCAAGGAAAGAACGCACTTCACGCACATTAGTGGGGTAAGGAAGAGATTGAATTGTATCGATTTTAGCTTTATCGACTTCAATGCCTTTAGATGAGACCACATGCCCTAACACAATACCTTGTTCAACCATAAAATGGCATTTTTCAGAATTTAAGACAAGGTTAGTATCAACACATCTCTTAAGAACAAGAGACAAATGTGACAAGCAATGATCAAAAGAATCACCATGCACAGTAAAATCATCCATGAAAACCTCAATGAAGTTCTCCACATATTCAGAGAAAATACTAACCATGCATCGTTGAAAAGTCGCTGGGGCATTACATAACCCAAAAGGCATGCGACGATACGCAAACGTGCCAAATGGACAAGTAAAAGTGGTCTTCTCCTGATCCTCAGGAGCAATTGCTACTTGAAAGTAGCCAGAATAACCATCTAGAAAGCAATAATAAGCCTTACCGGCAAGTCTTTCAAGCATCTGATCAATGAATGGCAAAGGAAAATGGTCCTTTCTAGTCACCGCATTTAGCCTACGGTAGTCAATGCACACTCTCCACCCATTTTGCACTCGAGTGGGAACCAACTCTCCTTGATTATTTTCAACGACCGTCACACCGGACTTCTTAGGAACAACTTGGGTTGGACTCACCCATTTGCTATCGGAAATTGGGTATATCATACCCACTTGCAAAAGTTTCAAGATTTCTTTCTTAACCACCTCCATCATAGGTGGATTCAACCTCCGCTGTGGTTGTCTCACGGGCTTAGAATTTTCTTCTAACAAGATACGATGCATACACATGGTAGGACTAATTCCCTTGATATCGGCAATAGTCCACCCAATGGCAAGTTTGTGCTCTTTTAGAACTTCAAGCAACCTTCCCTCTTGGTCCTTGGTGAGTTTACTAGAGATAATGACGGACAATGTATATCCATCACCAAGAAATGCATATTTCAAATAACTCGGCAAAGGTTTTAACTCCACAACTGGTGCCTGCACAACTGAAGGTAACAACTTTTCACTAGACAAGGTTAGTGAAATTGGTTTAGAAAAATGAGGCATAATTGGAAATTTCTCATGCTCGGTTAAACCAGCAACAACTTCCTGCAAGTTAGTACTCATAGAAAAATCCAATTCATCACAAACCAAGCTATTATCAAGAGCAACTTGCAACTCATCTTCACCATCCAAGTTGAAAACATCCTGCACTATAGGTTCAAACACATCAATAGAAAAGCAAGAGTGATCATCACGTGGATACTTCATGGAATCATAAATGTTGAACTTAATCACTTGACCATCCGACTCCATGGTAAGAGAACCATTTGAAACATCGATTTTAGTACTTGCAGTTTTCAAGAAAGGCCGTCCTAATAAAATAGGAGCCGCATGTGAATCATGATCCATATCAAGTACGTAAAAATCTGCAGGAAAAATCAACTTATCTACCATCACAAGAACATCCTCAACCACCCCCTTAGGATAGGCATTAGAACGATCGGCCAATTGTATCACCACCCCCGTTTTATGTAATGGACCTAGTTTCAAAGATTGATACAAAGAGTACGGCATCACATTAATTGAGGCTCCTAGGTCTAACATAGCATTTGGGAATGTAGTATCTCCTACGGTACAAGGTACGGTGAACATACCCGGATCACTACATTTGGGGGGTAATTTACGTTGGAAAACTGCCGACACATGCTCACTAAACCTTACCTTTTGGACACCCTTTAACTTTTGGTTCCTTTTGATGGTGCATAACTCCTTAAGAAATTTAGCATACCTAGGAACATTTTTCAACAAATCTAACAAAGGAATGTTTACCTCACACTTTCGAAAAGTTTCATAGACATCCTTATCTTGCATAGGACGACTCTTCCTCTTTAAAGCTTCGGGAAATGGTGGGACATCCTCATAGACGGGTGTTGAAATGGGTGTTGTTTCCTCCTTTTGAACTATTGATGGGGTGACACTAGGCTCAACCACCAACTCTTCTTCCTCTTGCTCAATAATATCCTTAAGCTTTGATTCCGGCCCGGGTAACTCCTTACCACTTCTCAAGGTAATAGCACTTGCATTTGGCTTAGGATTAGGAATGGTTTGAGAAGGTAACTTCCCAGAATCCCGTGCATCAAGTCTCCCAAGAGTGCTAGACATTTGCCCAAATTGATTCTCCAAGTTTTGAATGCTAGATTTTGTCTCTTGTTGGAATTGAACTTGATTAGCTTGCATAGTAGCAACATTAGAAGTGAGAGCCCGAATCATGTCCTCCGTGGACATAGATGGAGTAGAAGAAGATTGTCCTTGTGTAGGAGTGGGAGTAGGAATAGTAGTAGGAACTTGTTGGCCAAAGTGTTGACCAAATTGTTGGGATGAAGCTTGTTGACCAAATTGTTGACCAAATTGCGGTCTAGGGATAAAATGAGGTCGGACTTGACCAAATTGTTGAGATGAAGCTTGTTGACCAAAGGAAGAGGACCCTTGAAATTGTTGACCTGGAGGTTGCAAACCCCCATGTGGATTCCCATATTGGAAACCGGGATGATCTCTTCTCATATAATAAGGATCAAACCTCTTTTGAGATTGGCCAAAGACTCCCGCCGCATTAACTTCTTCCATTGTATCTTCTTGCATTAGTGGGCATCTATCAGCAACGTGCCCATTAGAAGAGCAAATGCTACAAGCTTTCACTTGTTGTCTATTTGCCATCATCATTTCTTTCATCAAAGTGGTCAAATCCTCCACCTTGTTTTCCAATGAAGTGCTAGAGCTTGTGTTAGCCATACTCACTCTTCTTGTATTGGATCGCACATTAAAGTGACGTGAACTTTCGGCAAGCTCACTAATCAGGGCAATTGCATCACCCGGATTTTTGTTGATAATACCGCCTCCACTAGAAGAATGTACCATGCGAGCATCCTCCGAGGTCAACCCTCCAACAAAATAGAGGATAAGATCTTGTTCACTATACCCATGGTAAGGACAACTTGCACAAAGCTTCTTAAAACGCTCCCAATAGTCATAAAGTGTCTCATCATCTTTTTGTTCAACATTAGAGATCTCCTTCTTGATATGTGAAGACTTGGAAGCGGGGAAATATTTCTCTAGAAAAGTTTTTTTCATTTGTCCCCATGTTGTGATACTACGCGGTGGAAGGTAGTATAACCAATCTCGAGCGGAATCCTTTAGTGAAAATGGAAAAGCTCGTAGCTTTATTTGCTCATCGGTCACCCCATTCGGCTTCATACTTGTGCATACAACATGAAATTCCGATAAATGCTTGTTTGGATCTTCTCCACTTAACCCATGGAATGAGGGTAATAAATGGATCAAACCCGACTTCAACTCGAATGTCGCATTTTCCGCCAAAGCCGGAAAGGTAATACAAAGAGGTTGCTGAGTAAGGTCGGGAGCGGTGAGCTCCCTCAAAGTTCTAGTCTCTCGTGCCATTTTGATCTCTTGTTTCTCTTCTTTCTTATCTTGATTGTCAAATTGAAGCTTCCTCCTAATTTCTCTTCTTATCTGAAATAGAGTTTTCTCTAATTCTGGATCAAAATCTAACAATTTTTTATTAGTAGAACGAGTGTCCGGCATATACCGAACACCGAAACAAAGAAATATTTACACAACACACAAACAATCAACGAATAAAAATTGCCCTCCCCGGCAACGGCGCCAAAATTTGATTCGACTTGTCGCGAGTCTCCAAATTAGTAATTTTATCCACTACAAACTCAAACTAATAGTAAGTGTAAGTAGGGGTCGAACCCACGAGGAAGGTGTAACGTCGATCGAATGTGCGTAGAGATTGTAACTAAAGTAACCAATTGGGGGGTGTTTTGATTTTGATTCTAAGTCTACTAAAAATGAAATGCAATATTATGATGATAAAAATATTATAAAACGAATCTTGGAATAATCGATTTCCACCAACAAACTAAACATTAATCATTGACTCAATTACTCTAAATTGTCTTTGAATACTTCGTCATGTAAAATCACAATTTACCATTCCAATTAAGTCTAGCCATTTACTACGAAAGCGTACACAAATAGCCCTTACGAAAATGATAACCTAGTCCAAGCGTCTAAGTTCAATCACAACGTAGAATAAATCATAGGAATTGACAAAGATAAACGATTGCATACACAAGCGGTCATACAATTCGATTCACACAAGTATTGTTTATTTATAAATCACCAACGATGAATCGGCATACAAATTGATGAAATAATTTCGCTACAAATATCTAGGTAACATGAACAATCGGATTCTATTACCCAAACTAGCAATTGATTATCAAAATATATTCTAGGTGATCAAACTAGAAATAAATTAACAATCAAACAATTATATAAAACAATACTTGATATTCAAAAGACAAAATAGAGATTAAAGTCTTACAATCAACTTAGTTTGAAGGTTTCAATCTCCTATTCCAAGAATTGGGAAATTAGCCTTCCATGGATGATAAGAAAATGCAAAAGAAAAATATGAAATTCTATGTGGAAAAATGATGAATAATCCTCTAATGTGTTCTAAGTTCTAGTAGTAATGGGAAATGATGAGAAAAAACTAATGTGTAATTATTCTCATAAAATCCTAAGTTAATGTAATAAAAACAAGTGTAACATCAAATAAGAGAATCCGAAGAGACATGGTGCAGTCCAGCCGCTATAAGCGGATTCAGCCACTCGTAGCGGCTCTCTCATCTCAATTCTTCTTGGCGGACTGATCTATCCGCTTAGAGCGGATCCAGCCGCTTAAAGCGGCTCTCATTTTCTTCCGTGTTTGCTTCCTTGCTTGACTCGTGCCTTGACCTATGGTGTTTGGGCCTTGACTCTTCCATCAAATACAACTCCTTATGCTTCTCTTGGCCCATGTCAACCATCACAACTTCACCTTACTTCACTAGTCCAATAAAAGTTACATATTATCTCAAAATAGCACGTAACTCGATATAAACACCGTTGGAAATAAGATACACAATAAAGCTCTTCAAACACCTTCTCCAAGCAACAAAACTAGCACAAATTATACCATCTTACACCATACAAAATCCGTCTCATCAGCGTTGTAAACATACGTAACGTCCGTAACTTCAACCATAAGCACTAAAACACCGTAAACTAAACCCGAGTAGTCATGAGATCCGTTCTCAACCATCTACGCATCGGGTCCCGCGCGGGTGGGTGCGGGGCGAGCGGTGTGGGCGAGCGTCTACAGTTTGGCGACTCCGCTGGGGACTTGGAAAGAAGTTTCCAGCGGTGGTGTAACTCGAACGAGGTCGGTGAAGCCCATTTGCCAATTCCTTTTTTGTGGTCACTACAGGTTTTGGCCTTAAAAAGCCCACTTTAACCAATTTAGGACCAACGATCTTCTTGCGGTAAGATCCCCAGATTCGATTCGCGGGGAGACCCTCAATTGACGTTCCGGCCGTCCAAGGTAGTCACGCATTCCGTGAATATGCCAAGCGAATTGCACTGAGCAAACGGGACGACGCTCACCTTCCCCGGTGACCTGTGGCCACCTAAGCAAAGACTATTCGTGGACGGTAGCCTACCCTAGCGTACCCGTGTCTGCATCTTGCTTGAGTGTATTCATTCCTATACTTATGTGTAGCGTGTTGTGACAACCCGAATAAAACATTAAAATCCAGATTCAACCACAACAACATATTCAACTATACTCAATCTCTGTTTTTGAAAAGGACATCTTTTTTTCAAAACCACCTTTTAGCGCTGTTACTCCAGCCAAAATCAAACTTATTTTCAAAGACACCTCAGCGCCATCACCCTGGCTAAGTTGACACTTACCATTTTCGAAATTCATTTTTTCAGCGCCATTACTTTTGGCCAGAAACAAAACTCATCATTTTAAAAAAACAAGCAAAGATATACCGTTACTATCGCCAAATTCCCAACCAATGGGATCAAGACACCTAACACGATTACATTTTTTTTAAAGTATTTTTTACACATACCATCACTATCGTCAAAATCCTATCAATGGAATGAAATCGACAAATATGGTCACACGTTCACTGGTTTTCAAGATTTTCTAAAAACACTATCACCGCCTAAATTCCGTAACAAGAATTTGGCCATACTTTCAAAATACCATCACGGACATCGTGTTTTCTCATAAACACCCTTTACACTGCAAACGTCGAGCTCCTAACTAATAGAAGTCTTGATAATAACGTGACATCACGATTTTCACATGTCTTCAAAAATCATGGACTTGAACTACTCCACGTATTGACCTGAAGTCAATCCAATAATGAATATTGGTGGATATACTGTACAATTTGCATTTGAATCTCATCTGCTTATAATATATAGTTTTTTTTTGGGAAAGTGTAAATTTTACAAAAGATCGAATTCAAAACATACAAATACAGGAGTTATACAGAAACTCCACAAACATCGTCACAAACGATAACAATTAGCTCATTAGGAGGCTGTCTAGCTAGTTTCTATCCCTTCTATGAAGCTTGCCCTTAATCTGATTTTGAAGTCTTCTTTTAACTTCCCGTCAAATCTCCTCAAAGCACGCTCTTGGATGCTGAAAGACGAGGTTATGCCTACTATTATTCCTTTGCTTCCAAACGTGATACATCATTGCATATAATATATAGTTATGTTATCATTTCATATTAGTTTAAGATTGCATCATCGCATCAATTAGAATATACACTATCAAGCATTGTTTATATTAAATGCATGGACGAGATTATTATTGTTATATTGCAGTTATATGTTTATAAGGAGAGATCATACTCCTAGATTGGACTCATGATTATACATATGAACCTCTACACAATTTATATATGATAGCATTCAACATGCATGTGATGTGATTGCATAGTTTTAGTGTCTCAATTTGAAGTTTGAGCATATGAGAAATCTTACATGTAACACACCGGCCCAAATCTAAGATCGGAAATATTAATTGCGGTAGCTCGCCAGTCCTTGTAATGGTCCCACAGACCAAAACAAGTCCTTTCTAGCACATTTTATCATGGACAAACCAGAAAAGAAAATGTATTTTGTTGATATGAGTAGTACTTCGAATCCCTCCAAGGGAAGTTAATAAATATGACATTTTCAATTAACATGGAGTGTTTCAATCATTCTCACTTGAAGAACGCAATGTCCTCGTTGTGCCTAACAGCGTAACCGTTGACCTAGAATTCACCCCCCCGTTATGTGCAAATCACATGGTCGCAGTGTTGCTTTGATACCATTTGTAACAACTCGACTCAAATCTAGGACCGGAAATGTTAACCGCAGTAGCTCGCCAATCCTTTACTGGTCCACATACCAACACGAGTCCTTTTCAAATTCTAAGTTTGGTGAACCCATAAAATCAATTGATTTATCAATAATATCCTTACTTTTATCCTTCTAAGAAAAGCGGTGAAATTCTTTTTGCAAAAGATTGAATGGACGAAGGAAAATAATGATATATGACCCGGGTGGCCAGAAATTGAAGTCCGTGAAATTAACAAGCTGATATTTATCTACTCCGTAATTGACATTATCTTAGAAGAGGACTGACTAGTGATTCTAGGTTAGCAGCAGCAGAGGAAGCACGTCAAGTACCGCCATGGAAGCAGTGACAGTGTCCTCTGCAAAGCTAGGACTCGGACGCCACCAACTCTACAACCGACTTCTGTCTCGGACCCCGTTTCTCCATAATCGCCCTTCAATTTCTCTAATTCCCCATACTTGCCCCTCTTTCCGCACTATCAGGTGTTCCTTCTCCGCAAAACCCTCCTCGGAGCTCCGTAAATCGAATCAATCACCGCCGCCTCTCGATGACAAGCTTATCGCCTTGCGCCGCCTCTTCGCTAACCCCGCCGTCAATATCGACGCTTACGTCATTCCTTCCCAAGATGCTCACCAGGTTTCTCTCTGTCTTTTTTTTTCTCTCTTTTGAACACTTGATTGCTTATGTCATTAACATTTTTGTATTTCGTTTTATTCCGCTGATTGGATAGAAAGGAGTATGTTTCATGGAAATTAAGATTACGGTGTATTAGAGTTGTGCAATTAGGCTATAAAAAGGGAGTAGAATTAAGAGTGTATATGTTGTTATTTGGCATTGCAGAGTGAATTTATTGCGGAGTGTTATATGCGGAGAGCCTTCATTTCTGGTTTCACTGGAAGTGCCGGCACTGCTGTTGTAACCAAGGATAAATCCGCTTTGTGGACGGATGGTCGATACTTTCTGCAGGTACCACCCTCCTATATCTATGTTGCATTTCCATTAATGTAATATATATATATATATATATATGATCCATTGAGGCAGCCAAACTCCCTGCAATCATTGAGACACAATCTGGACCGTTAGATCTGATTGAGATCAACGAACCAGGCTTGATCAAAACAACAAATCATTGTACATAATTCTATATTAGTTGTACATAACTCATCTAAAGTACTACTTCGTGTTTTGTCATACATACTTATCAGTTGTACATAATAATTTCATCATGTGCAACACATAGTAACTAAGATTTTATGGACAACACGTTGTAACTTATCTACATCAAAACAGAAACTGTATGAGTTATATACAATAAATTTTAACTTATCTACATCAAAATAGACCCTACTTTTACTATGTATAAATTTTAACATGTACAACACATAGTAACTTATCTACATCAAAACAGACAATACTTTACCTATGTATATCTGCTTTATAAGTTATATACAATAAATTGTAACTTATGTACACTAAAATAGGCACTTTTAGTTTGAATTAAGGATGGCTGTCAAAATTAATTTAATGATGTCGTCCGAAGATTGTTTCACTTTCTTATCTCTTGGAGTACAAAGTACTTAATCAAGGCCGGCCACAGATAACAGGTTCAAGAAAGGATCTTTGCTGCATCATACAGTACTGTGTTTTAGCATTAGTAGTTTTTCATTAATCAGTAAAGCAAACATTATAAATAAAATCTTAAGTTAAAAGGCATGCCCACGTCCTCCAGTTCTGGACTCTACTACTTTACAATTTGAATCATGCTTTTTCCCTTTCTTCAATACTATACTTGTATTGTATGGGGTCTGATCAATGGTCGTATTACTGAGTTGGGGAGGGAGAAGGGTGTGAGAGGGGTGACACGTGTTTTCTGAATATTTTAATCTGGACCATTAGATCAGATCTTAATCTAATGGTCTAGATTATGCCTCAATGAGTGTAAGGAGTTACTCTGCCTCACCAGAACCCACCTCTATATATACATATTACGAGTACATAATTAAAAGAGGCTTTTTGAGAGAATGATCACGACGATACTTTCCAAAAACGAAATTATTCATCAATCGAGGAACAATTTTACCATGTTGCGTACAAAAAACACATGACCTATACTCTCAAAGAACGTATTGTGAATTAGTAAAAACGTATTCTTCGCGAATCTGGTAAGCATGTAGCATATAACATGGAAACTAAGTACTAACCTCCGCGATGTTAGCAAAAGATACAGCAATCTGACGGTCTTGGAACACCCTGTGATCACTCTTATCAATTTCGAGCAGTTCTCCGAATTCATTAGACTCCTTAGGACGCTGCCTTAAGAGGTTTAAAGGGCCAAGTCCTTTGAACTCTTGCTTTCAAAAGGCCAAGGGGTGGTGCCCTTATCATGTGTCAGAGCTTTGATTTGCTCTTTGAATGACCTTATCATGTTTCAGAGCTTTGATTTGCTCTTTGGATGTCCTTATTATTACTCCCTCACTCCCTCAATTTGTTGGGAGAATATCCTGTGGATTCTTTCACCGGATGTCTGATATATATTTATATCACAATGAAGAAAACAAAGCATGAATGAATGAATACAACAACAATTAGAGCATTAGTCCCAAAAAGATTTGGGGTCAGCTAACATGAATCAATATCTTAACTCCAAGGGCTTGAATTGAATAAATGAATGAATATTTGCACATTACGATGACACTCCAATTTACCCCTGCAAAAAAATGAAATTTTATCAAAATGAAACACGTTGTCGAAGAGTCGGGGTAAATATGTTTATAGCATAAGATGAATATGTGAGATGTTATACCTTTAAAGGCAGCTTGAAGGACCTCAGTGCATTGATTCAGGGTTTTAGTCTCCTGACGCGAAGAAAGGCTGAAACCAATAACATAAAGGAAACAAATGAGCCAAACTACTTGCAAAATCTACCTATACCATGCCGATAGAAAACCCAATTAAAGTACTCGTTTAAACTAACAAAACAACAAATCGACCATAAATGCGAAGAAAAGGGAAAAAATTTACCTGAAAATTCTAGGTCCAAAGCATAATCATCGAAATCGTCGGCTATTAATATACAAATCACAAAACCCCTAATACTTAACTACTACTCCCTCCTAGTTCAAGTATTCCTCCCCAATTTTTTTTGGGGAGAGATTAAGAAATGGGTAAAAAGTGGGGTATAAAGTGTAAGAGGTGGGGTATGAAGTGAAAAGGTTTTGGGTTTAGGTGTGGAGGAAAAGAATAAAGAATTGAAGGAAGAATAAAGAATTGAAGGAAGAATAAAGAATGATTAAAAGTACATCCAAAAAAGGAAAGCGAGAAGAAAACCAAACTAAGCTCAAAAAAGAAAGTGGGAGGAATACTCAAACTAGGAGGGAGTACTACTCTAGTGTCATACTAATCCAACTAACACTACTTAACTTTAGATTAAGCACAATTGAACATTACAATCAAACAAATTGACAAAAAAATCAAGTGGAATAAAGAAAATTACCTCAAAATTCCAATTTCGAAGCATAATCATCGAAATTGTCGGTTAGTAGAAGCTAAGTAAAACTGAAATTGCAATGATAACTGAGCAAACGATGGAAGTATAAAAAATCCACCCCAATTATTCCTTTGTTTTACGGTAAATTGAAGAGATGTTTGTCGGTCTCTTAGGTTATCATTTTGAAACCCTTTGTCCTTCTTTTCTCCGATTATTAGGAGATGAAAAAAAAATAAAAAATATGGTTCTTCAAAGTTGCAAGAATAAATTTTCGTTCTCGAGAGCTTGACGAAGTGGAACGATATGTATTAATGGTATAAGGGAGAGAAGAGGAGATGAGAGGAGGTGGTTTTGATTATTTAAAAATGGGGAGGTAGTTTTCTAGATTTGGTGGTGACTGGTGATGGGTGAGATGGGGAGAGAAGAGGAGAGATGACAACCGTCAGTTTTAATCTGATGTATATTTTGGTAGTGGGAAGTTAAAGATGACATGTGTTTTTTCTATTGTGTATTGTGTGGAGTATTGTATATTTGTACGATGTCCACGTAAGTGCCATGTTTGCGTCATATCACGGTCCATGTAGGATACTAGGTGGATGAATGTGGAGCTTAAAATGTTTCCGCTTTAATATACTCCCTCCGTTTCAATGATTTCTTCCACCTTAAAAGTGACACATTTCTTAAGAAAAACAATAAAATAAGTAAAAGTAGAGAGGGAGTAAAGTAAGTGAGCCACCTAGGTAAGAGACAAGTGTGATAGAAAAAAGTAAAGTGAAGAAATCAAAGAAATGGTTGAAAAAGGAAATGTGGAAGATATTAATGAAACAGAGGGAGTATAAGGGATAAGAGGGAAATGGACGTGAGGGAGAATGGGGGAAGGGAAGGGAAGGAAAAGGGAGGGAGAATGGAGATTGACATTTTCCCTCCAAAACTTTCCTTTGTTGGACGGGAATAATTTGGTTTGGACTTTGGAGGAGGGAAATGAAGAGATCCTTCCCCCCACCCAAAGCCCTTCATCCTATTTTGTTATCCAAACAAAAAATTTCATCTTTTTCCAAATCCTTCCTCTGCCCTTCACCCTATAATGTATTTGATGAAATGAGTGTTTATTTAATGAATTCAATGTTTGAAATTTGATTTTGTTCAATTTTGAATCATGATTAGGCTGAACAGCAGCTAAGCTCAAGTTGGATTCTTATGCGTGCTGGTAATACGGGCGTTCCTACTCTGACTGAGTGGCTTAATGATGTGCTATCACCAGGCTCCAAAGTTGGCATTGATCCTGTAAGACACTTTTCTGATGTGTATCTCATTTCTGTGGCTGGATGCTATCTTCATTGTATCACTGATGCCTCTGCTTTTGCATAGGTGTTGTCTTTTGGTTCTATACTAGAGTATAATGTATACATTAACATTCTTCTCTTTCTGTTCTGTTGTCACCGTGTTATTATTTCCTGTTCTTGGCTTTTGTAGAATTGTTAACTTTTACTACGTATGTAGTGTTGGAGCTGTGACACTCAGCCTTCAGTGTACTATCAACGGATTTATCTTTGAACAAAAAGATCACAGTTTTCTTTCTTGATACTACCTTTCTTCTTTGTGTGAAGGGAACAGTTCCTATTTTCCTTTGATGCTGCAGAAGAGCTTAGAGAGGACATTTCAAAGAAAAAACACGATTTGGTTCTTCTATCCAAAACCAATCTTGTTGATGAAGTTTGGAAGATGACAAGGCCAAAAGCTCCAAGTGGGCTTGTTAGGCTGCATGAATTGAAATATGCAGGTGTTGATGTGTCTCAAAAGTTGTCTTGGTTAAGATCTGAGCTTACGAACGCTAGTTGTTCATCTATAATTGTTACCAAGCTCGATGAAATTGCTTGGTTACTGAATTTGGTGAGCTACTTGACCAATCTTTTTTGTTGTTTACTTCATAAAGATGGGCAATTCTATCTACTATATAGGTCAAAACACAGACCCTGCCCTTTTGTTTTGCTGGAGGAATCTAGATGGCAAGGGAGGAAAAGAAAGGAAAAGGGAGAGGGAGCGATTACCTTTATTTTCTTAGCAAATCGATTATGTTGGAAACAAAAGAGAGGAAACTCCAGTTCGCTCGTACATTCTTTCACCATAACAATGATTTGAAAGGAAACCTGCATTTCTCCGTCTCTTCTGTACTCCCTTCAACCTCTACCCATCCACTTCTCTTTTTGTTTCCACAAAATGTCATAAAAAATAAAATAAAAGATGTCAAAGCCTTGCTAGACATCATAATGCAAGTTCTGCTAATAATTGTACAACTGTATGCTGCAGAGAGGATGTGATATTCCCAATTCACCTGTTTCGTATGCGTACTTGGTTGTGGATGTTGATAGAGCGGAACTCTTCATTGATGAGTCTAAAATAACATCAGAGGTGATGGATTACTTGCAGAATGCAGGCGTAGAGTTGAGACCTTATGATGCAATCTTGAAGGCCGTTGAGAAGTAAGTTTTTTGTTTGCGTATATGTTAATATCAAGTTATCGACTAGTAAGAGATCAAAGTTATCGGACTAGTAAGAGAGCAATTTTCAATCTTGTTGTAGCAGAATCTCATTATCGTTGAGCTAATTGTAATCTACTTAAAAATATTTAGAACTTCGATTTCCTCACTTTACTTCTTTTGCAGAAATAAATGTTGCTCTGCATCTTGTTTGCGAGGGGAAAAAAATATATACTGTTGTTTTATTTATTACACTGTTTGTTAGCGTGTTGAATAATTGTTGATGTGTAATTTGGTTGCTCATGATTAAATCACACTTCATTGATGGTTGGTGGTTGATAAAAAGCTATTTGGACTCTAGTAGTAAAGAATGGTATTCATCTCTCTTAATTACTTTCCAAAATATCAAATATGTACAACTTGGGGAGTATAAATACAAACAATTACGACCACATATAATAATGTAAATGGGTCATGAGGGGTAATTGTGTGGCTCAAAATGAAATTTAGTAGGTGAGATGCTGGAAGTTAATTTAGGAACAACCAAATAGTTAGAACTTAGAAGTGAAAGGTAATTGTGAGGCGGAGGGAGTATTATGTAGGCTGACAGAATGAATGTGGCAGTCATCATAAAAGGCCCTTTCATCTTTTTATGCAATGCTTGAATCACTTATCTTCTCCCGTAGTTTGGCAGGCAATGGTGCCCGTCTCCTGATTGACACTGGAGCTGTTAATGCAGCCATTGTTGACACGTTCAAGACGGCTGCAAGAATCCATGACAAGAAGGGACATAATACTAAATCATATGGTAGTTTTAATGGTCAATTTGATGGATCGACTGGAGCGATTGCTTTGTACAAGAGTTCCCCTATTGCCATGGCTAAGGCACTGAAAAATACTGCTGAAATAGAAGGGATGCGCAGTTCTCACTTAAGGTATTTCCAATCCCTTCTTTTCTGGGGTTTAGAAATATGTAGACACAACATGTACACATGTGCACAAGTACATGAGGACACGGACAAGGCCTAATTTTGTTTGGTTGATTGTTGTTTTCTGGGTTTTCTTTGTTTTCATACTGTTGGAAGTTAGTGATACTTGTGTGTTAGGGCTTGGACGATTTTTCTTCATGCCGTGCATGTGCACATTCAGAGATGCTTCATTTATACAATAAGGGCTATCGACTTATCTCTGTTTCCTTCTTCCATTTTTGTTACATTGAAATTGAGCATGTGTAACATTTTTCTAGTGTAATATTGAAGGGATGCAGCTGCACTAGCACAATTCTGGTCATGGTTGGAAAATGAAATTAGCAAGGGTGTCATATTGACAGAGGTGGAAGTTGCAGACAAACTCCTTCAATTTCGAACTAGCCAAGATGGTTTTTTGGATACAAGTTTTGACACAATAAGTGGTATAGTTCAAATTATTCAATTATTTAGACCATTAAGGCATTTTCCTTTAATTGCTGGTGTTTGTTTCCTATAAAAATTAGTGTATTTTATAGCCATGAGCAGCCGAACCTCCCTGTTTAGGGAAGTAGATGATGTAGTCTGGTTGTTGTTCAAAGCAGAAAATAGTTGCATTTGGGAGGAGGGAGCTGGAATACATATATAAAACATCTAGGCAATGATGGTCTACTAAAACATTAATTATTTTCCGGCATTGCACACTTTGTTATTGATTTTTGGAAATTGGGGATATTGGCAATTTGGCATTCTGTTTCCTAGGCACTTTTTGTGTGTGTGTGTGTGTGTGTTTGCTCATTTGATATGCCTAATGTGTGGTCCATAGTCCACTTCGTCTAGTATAGTATTGAACGTACGGAAGTACCTTTATCTACTTTTATTATCCCCCTTGCCATTTTGGGAATGATTTAAGGCAAGTTGATAAAATAACAACTTTACCCATTGTATCAAAGAGAATGAAAACAATTTTATGGAGTAGTTAAATATGAAGGTTACTTTTGGGTGTTCTCTCAATTTCCTTACTAAATTTGGAAAGAAGACTAAAGCGATGAATTAAGAGGGAAGAGGTGACAATGAAAAGGGAATGGAGGGAGTATTAACTTTTTGCTGGTAGTTTTGTGGCTCTTCTGCCTAGAGCTTCTTTTGTGCCAAGGAGGATATTGAACAAACTTTTTAAGAAGTTAGATATCTGATTACAGTCAAGGTTTATGCTCATATTTTACGCTGCTGCATAATAAGGTTTTGCTTCTCTTTATCTAGGTAGAACCTCATTTATGTCAGTTTTGCTTTGAATTTTATCTAGATTGGACGTCTTTTCGGTAAATGTTATCTAGGAGTGTAGTTATACCAACTTTTTTTCAAGGAGTTTCCACACAATTCTTAAATAATAGCTATGCTGTCGTCTTTCTAAATTTTCCACATTGCCTCTTTCAATCTGAAGCATTCTCATTGTTTCGACAGTGTTGTTACTGTTTTTTTTACCTGGACCCAAGCTCCTTCGACTTACTCATTGTGTGATGAATGATCCAGGTTCTGGCCCAAATGGAGCGATTATACATTACAAACCTGAGCCAGGTAGTTGTAGTGTGGTGGATTCCACAAAGCTCTTTTTGTTAGATAGTGGAGCACAATATGTGGATGGTACAACTGACATTACAAGGACAGTACATTTCGGTGAACCTACTGCTCGAGAAAAGGAATGTTTCACTCGTGTTCTACAGGTGCTACATACATCTATTCTATTATGCAAAACTAGCATCTGCTTGCTTCTTATTCTCTTTGTTAACTAGGTTAAAACCCGTGCAAATTGCACGGTGACATAAAAAAAGATACGTGAAGAAGCGATCGACAAAATAACAAAAAGTTTACATGGATCCAAACCAATATCGCTGAGATCAAAATAAATAACATGAATAATCAACAGATTTTCTAAACTGAAAATGGCTGTACTTGAAAATGACAAACTATGAAAAGAAATGACAAAAGAAAATATTTGTGCGAATATACAAACATGAAACTACAAATATTGGAACACTTCCTGTGTGGTTGTTCATTTGCAAACTGTGTTAATCTATAAAGCGAAAAAAATATATCTATATTAATTCTATTCACGTATTTTGAGGAAAAATGAAAAATAGAAAAAAAATTGTTTGAACATAAAATTCGTTTTAATATCCTTATATCCAAACATTAAAAAAAATTGTAACTGGTTATTTTAAATGATTTATAAAGTTAGTACAACAATATCTTTCTCAATTATTTTGTGTTTATACCTTCGTAATTTTTTTTTTTGGCTTTTTAAATTAAATTATTTTAGGCGGGACACATTGTTTTGTACCTCGTAATTACGTACACATATTTTGTATTCATGAGTTACACAATCATTTGGAATTGCTTAATTAAAATATGCCTAACTTTGACACCGACCCAAAAATCTAGTCGATTCTTTTCACTGAGTGGACACACGTAAATCTTGATACGCAACCTAATATGACCTAAGCTGCTCGAGCATTTTGGATCAAAAGAAAAATCATTAAAATTATGAAATTTTAGTATGTACTCCCTCGTATTACTATTTTTCTTCCCTCCTTTTTTTAGAGTGAGCATAGAAAGAACTACCGATAAAAGTGAGCATAGAAAGAACTACTCGTAACATTTTAAGTACAACCATTAAACTACTAACAAGAGGCAAACTGAAGATAGATGATTAGAGTTCTCACTAAAGATAAGATAAATATTAAGATTAAAAAAGAAGGAAATAACCCCTCCTATTCAATCGTCTCCGCCAACGCTAAAACCGCGCCCGAAAAGTTTTCAAAATACACCAAATCATAAGTCAAAGACGGACACCTCGCTTCACATAAGACCACAACCAATTAAACATGACTCAAAAGACCTGGCAAGAGATCTTAAGTCCTCAATGCATACATGTGCTCTTTACCTCTTGTTATTACACTATTACTATCTTTGCATCACCCTCCATCATTACATTAGCCATTCTCCATTATCTAGCAACCAACTGCATACCATATTTCATTGCCATTGCCTCAGCAACTTCTAGACTCTGTTCCACCTCTATGCGCTTACTCCCCACCAAACTGACTCGTCCATGCTCATCCCTTATCACCACCCCAAGCTCCACTTCCCATTACCAAAAAAAGCCGCGCCCGTGTTCATCTGCATCACTAATTGAATATCAAAATCTTAGCATTTAAATGACAATTGATAAAATCAAATAGAGCTTTAAAATTTGAAGCAGTAACACCAAATAACCACAACTCGAAAAACCTTGAAAATTAGTACCCAGAAAATAAAGATGAAAAGCCTAATAAACTAAATTAAGGGGCAAAAATTGAAATTCGACGGCAAAAATCAAAATTGAGATCAGAAATTGAGGTAAAAGGATCCGTACCTAATGATTGTCGAGAGAGTGAGATTGCAGCAGCAAAAGGAGTATGACCGAGGCCTATTGAAGATCGAGAATTTATTTTGTTCGCGTTAGTATTTTGTACCGAGAAAATACTTTGTAATCAACTTTTGAATAGCTTATAGTGGAGATGCGGAAAAAGACTTATTTCTATTTTCTACGCTAAATCCCTCTTTATAACTTACACTCACCATTTGTTTTACCCTAATATGATTCCTGAACGTGCAATACAATAACCAATTTAACACCCGAATATCCCCTTCCATATAAAAAAGTACACAATTGAACAAAAGTTGGAATACAAAGAAATAAGAACTAAAACCCATGTACCAACTCAGTGTGAAACTATGGAAAATGCACTAAAGACATGAGAAATAATGAACATGCACTTATTTTGTTCTCGTAAATATACCTTGAGGTAAATTGTAGACACCTTTGTCCATCAATAGTTCACGGTCATCATTTTGCAAGTTGTAGTAGTTCTTTTGTAGCATGATCGTCCTTCTTTCCAGGCCTTTATTCCTCAAACGTCCTCTTCCTTTTGTAGCAAGATGCTCACTGGCCCACTGTTTACAACAAAACCTACACATCTATGATCTATCACATATAAATATACACAAAAAAAACGCATCAGTACATCATCCAACAAAGCAAACACACACATAAATGAAGTATCTGATTGGTTTAAGCGTCTAACATAAGAATCTATATATGCATGGCACCATTAAATGCTTCTTTTAGGTGGTCATGACCTTACCAACTCCCAACCCCATTGTCTTTTGGGTTTCGGTTTTTTGACATAGTTGTTGACTTCATCTGCTACTTCCGTCTCCGACATGCCGAGCATCACCGGCCACTTCTAACCGACGTGGTTCGGGATCCAAAAGGCTTGCAAAGAAAAGATTATGACATCAAACTCAATGGAGAAAATCTCATCTTGAAATGAAACTAACTTAAAAAAAAGGTATGCCTTACTTACCGAGGTGATTAGAAGGATAAATGAAAAATATACCCATCAAGGAAAAGTGAGGATTGCAATGCGGTAGAAAATAGAGCAAAGTTAACAACTTTGATGACAATAAGATCTCATTTTGCTTACTGAAACATAACGATTATTGATAAGTTAACTGGATCGTTCTTCGGGTGCTCTCAAGGTATATGGATCAGCCATTTAACTACGGTCACGTCAGGTCATTCAAATTTATGAACTAAAAGTCTTGAGTCCAAGTGCCCTACCTATATAAATTCAACCCATTTAGACAAACTAACACTCAAAACCTCTCCAGTGACAACACCCATAGCCCCGCCCCGATAATAAAATATAACCACCCGTCCATGTCATCATGATTCACGAATTATCCTCTCAGCATTTTTTTCAAGTTTATAAGAATTGTCACAATGCGTAATAGTCATACAATGCATATGGTTAGTTTATCCCTTCATCACACACACATCATTATAAACTACTACGTAGTATGCAACTTCATACTTGAAAAGCCATTGGAGAAATATCCTAAAAAATTTCATGATTTCTATTCTACATTTCTATCCAAATTTTTGAGTGATTTAATCAAATAAATCCTGCTTATCATTTTTCTTTCCGACAGGACAATACTCTTGTAATAACATTGTTTTAATCGTCAAAATCGTCAGCCATTAATCTACACAGTATGAAACCCTATGATAGCTAATCTTTCAACTTTTGGAAGGATAAATGAGCCATATATGCAGAAATTTATGCCTGGAGAAAACTTAAGTGAAGTACTCTAGCATCGAAGTGATCCAAATACCACTACTTAAACCTAAAATTAAGTACAATTGAACTGCACAATAAAACAAATTGACAAAAACATAACTAAAATAAAGAAAATTACCTCAAAATTTCAATCAGCGAAATCATCGGTTAGCAGAAATGAGAATGAACGTAATATACAGAAAATGAAATGATAACCGAGCGAACGATGGATATAATGAGCCACTCCGGTTGAAGTGTATATTTAACTACCATAAGCCCTTTATTTATGGATTGCTTCTTCCAAGTTAGGCAAAAAAGTTTGGCAATGAATTTCCCCTGGAACAAACTTAATGTTAGGCTTCATGACTTATTTTCTTGGTGGACGAAGATCATGGATTGTTCTGAAAATAAGGAAAATGCAATTGTGAAGCATAATCATCAATCTATGAAGTGAAGTTCAACAATATACCGTGACTTAATCTTAAAATTAATCACAATTGAAGTACACTAAGCAACAAATCGACAAAAACTCAACTGAAAATAAAGAAATTACCTAAGAGAATTCAAGTTCCGAATCATGATCGTCGAAATTGTTGGTTAGAAAAATTGAAATTCAACACAAACCAAATTGATAACTGAGGAAACGATGGAACAATAAAAATTTCATACCAAATTTTCCGTTGATTTACAGTAAATTGAAGAGTCATTCTCCGGTTATTATGATTTTGCAACCCGCAATTCTTCCTTTCTCCAATTATTAGGACATGAAAAAAAATGGAGTATGGTTCTTCAAAGGTGCAGAAATAAGTCATCGATCTTGAGAGTCTGACTATGGATATGTATTATAATGGTATATGGGAGATGAGATTATGTGATTCTGAGGCTTAAGATGGATATGGTTTTATGAATCCATGGTGATAGGTGAGATGGGGAGATGGTTTTCTGAATCACATCAACTGATCAAAACCACCGAATTCAGGGTATTCATTCTTAAATTTTTTGAAATAGTGGGGCTTGGAAGTTTTTTTTTAAGAAATAGTGGGGCTTAGAAGTTATACGGAGTGGAGTATTAAGTAAAACTGTCAATAATAAGTAACTGCTACTCAATAATACGGTAAATTATGGTTGCCAACTCAGCCCCATATCATCGCCACATGAGATGCTGATGTGGGTGAATGTGAACTCTTTTAAAGTTTCATCATTAATATATAAAAGATTTTGCTCATCATAGCAATTGGAAATTGATGCTGTCTTCAAATGTTGGAATATTGTTCCCCAAATTGAATACCTTTGCGGCGTTGTCAATAGATGACACAAACATCCAAACTGTAGTTGCGTTGAACGATCTTCAAGCAAATTGGACTTAATATTCACCAAGGCCGTAGTCTAGCTAGAGAGGCTCATTTGAAGTTTCAAACAAGTTAAGGTTTCCGTGTTCAAAAAACTTTTGTATTTGAGCGAATCCAAATAGAGGATGTCGGTTGTACTACAGGAGCCTTAACAACGACTTGCTATGGACCAAGGTCCAACCAAATACAAACATCCACATTCTCCATCAGAAACACGTTATGCAAATAATGAAAATGAAATTAGTCCTTCATCTTTCCCTCACTAGGAGTTTTTAAGAAAATAAAGATTCAAAGAAGACCCCTGTAGAGAATTAAAAGAAGAAACCATGGATTGCGAAGGTTGGAAAAAACATTAGTGTGAAAGAGTACCATCTATTTTTATTAATGGTTTGCCTGAATTGAATTCCTGTAAGTACTCTTGATTTATGTGATTGTGGACGAGTGTTGATGATGATTTTGATTGTAGGGTCATATAGCTCTTGACCAGGCTGTATTCCCTGAAAACACTCCTGGGTTTGTTTTGGATGCATTTGCACGCTCTTCACTTTGGAAAGTTGGGCTTGATTACCGTCACGGTACTTTCTTTGACATTCGTTTATTTGAGTGTTTTTGAATGGCCTTTATTTGACTTTGAATGAGTATTTTGCGCGGATGTTTCTTTAAAAATTGTGCTATTATGCAAAGTGAAAAAACATCTACATATATTAATTCTCACATATTTTGAGAAATGTGAAACGGAGAATAATATTTGTTTGACTGTAATATTCATTTTGATACTCTTATAACCAAACATTATAAAAAAAGATAGCAAGTGATTAATATAGTTGATATTTCAAATGTTTCATGAAGTTAGTCTACCGATATTTTTTTCCCAATTATTTTTTTGATAGTTATCCATCTTTATAAAAGATTTGGCTCCTCAAATTATTTTAATTCTTTTCTGTCTATTAATTACTTACTCGTATTTTGTACTCATAGCTTAAACAATCATTTTAATTTGCTTGAATTAAATCTACCTAGTTTCGACATCAACCTGTAAACTTTACCCGATTTGTTTCTAGTAAATCTCGACCCGTGACCCAAAATGACCATTAATTTACACTGGACTCCAACAGTCCATTGGATCAAAGAAAAATGATTATTAAAATAGACATTTTTTTTTGTTTTTGTTTTAAAATAATTACAAATTAGTAATAATGTAAGAGTAAATTAACAATTACTCTTTTAAATTAACCATTATTAACAATTACTCTATGATGAATTGACGATGAAGTGATGAAGATGAAGTGATTAGTTTGAAGTTTGAGAATTAATGAAGTTAAAAGTGAATTAGTTACTTTAATGAAGTTAAACCTTGTATTAGTGGTAATATTGACGGGTGTAGGCGGTAGTAGGTAAACATATTTCATTCTCGTATAATATGTCTCATACTTGATTTTATTCCCGTATTAATTAAAGTTGGTTTTATTGATGGAATACCACTCAAAGTTGGTATTATTCCTATTAAATAACCCTTTTTAATTTGATTTTTTTTCTAAAATAAACATTACATTTAATATATTCAATAGTACTACTTACGTTCTACGGAGTATAACTTATACTAGTACAACTTTTACGTACTAATTTTAACATCAAATATTTGTGGTTAAGTGGTTATGTTGTTGGCATTTAATATACGCTTAGTGATCATATAACTATAAAGGGATCAAACGTTGTTAGTCACCATCACCACCACCACTTTTCGTTGAGAAACATCATGAGATTGCCACGTGGCACAATGATAATGCTCTATTTGTTGTTATTATATATAGATGATTGTATCTGCTCGTCAAGAAAACATATTCCTTTATATGCCCGACAAAGTACAAAGTGTGTTCGATATATATGATATCCCTCATGTGGTACTTATTATGAGGTCTATGTTCAGGGACAGGACATGGTGTAGGAGCTGCATTAAATGTTCATGAAGGCCCTCAAAGTATAAGTTTTCGATTTGGAAATTTAACACCTTTGCAGAAAGGGATGATTGTCAGCAATGAACCTGGGTACTATGAAGATCATGCCTTCGGAATTAGGATCGAGGTCCTGCTCTAGCTCTGCTCCACCTTCCTCTTTTATTCTTTTCTCTGTCTTTTCCGAGGTTTTCTCTGTCTTTTCTACCTCAGACTTGTAGTCAAAGGATTTCCTTTTTACAGCTGTCGCATCTTTCGTTGTGTTCGTTGGCGGATCTGAAAGACCTCGAGTGGACACTGAAATACTAAATCTTTATGTGCATCTCATCCGTTTTACTTTGTTAAAATTGAAATATCTACATGTCTAGTTTTGTAGTTTAATGACTTTAATATTTTGAATGCGGCAAAATGACCATTTTTACAGCTGTCACATCTTTCATTGTGTTCGTTTGCAGAACTTAACGACCTCGGGTGGACACTGAAATACTAAATTTGTTTGTGCATCTTATCCATTTTACTTTGTTAAAATTGAATATCTACTTGTATAGTTTTGTAGTTTAATAACTTAAATGCAGCAAAGTTAACAATTTTCAGGGTCCATCATGGTCACAACGTAGCTCGCCTCTTATTCTCATCCCGTGTGTCATTGATGCAGAATCTTCTTTATGTGAAAGAAATTGATACACCAAATCGCTTTGGAGGCATTGGGTATTTGGGGTTTGAGAAGCTGACTTTTGTTCCTATTCAGGTATCTTAACAAGTGCATTTTGTATGGGTTATAACCTTATCAGTACCTCTCAAAAATATTTTTAGAGCTTGATGTTAGTAAATCATTTGCTACTTGCTAGTGCGGACTTCTGACATTTATCAATACCTCTCAAAAATACTTTTAGAGCTTGATGTTAATACATCATTAGCGTAGTGCATGAGGGACTTCCAACATTTCTCAGTACCTCTCAAAAATACTTTAAGAGCTTGATGCTAATACATTATTAGCGTACTGCCTCAAGGACTTCCGTCATTTTCGGGGGTAAGGGGGTTCTACACATAGAGACTATTTCTTTCGGAATCACATGATGTACGATGAAAATCTTTGGCGGAATAAATATTGCATCTTTAATCGTTTCTTGAACTTAAAGTAACGTTTTCTCTGATGTATAACACGTGAAAAGAATGCTTTTGTGGGGAAAGAACACGTAGTATGTATTCTTGCAAGAATACGTGGTGATGCGAGTGCGGAAGCGGATTAAAATAAGATATGAAGAGTATAGCGAAGGTTAAGGTAACCTTGAGTGGTTCGTGGTTAAGATCTCTTTGGATTTAGAATTTTATGGCTCACTATTTTATATGAGGAAATAGCTTAGTTCTCTCGTCTATTTGTGATGAAATAAAAAGAGAACGTGACAAAATATTTAGTGCGAATTTGACCTTGAATTCGAAATTGATGACGTAGAGATTGACGCACCAATAAATCCTTAACGCATTTTTGAAGTACTTTCTCGTAAATGTTAGCACAATGATCGATATGAATAAAAAGTTGCTGAATTTTTATTGCTTAATCGTTGAATGTCTAATACTAAGAGTCGAAACATCCCATGATTTCTACGTATAATACGAGATATGTAAACAAAGAATAAGTAGCAGCTAGTTTAGAGAATATTATAGATTATCCTAGGCATTATCTCGAAATGATCTCTACATGATCATTCTTATATTTGTTGCCTAATTAAAAAAAAGATTGCTATCCTTATTTGGAGTAAGATACTCGTGTGTCTCCACGAATCAACATCCCGTTAGTATCCAATCCACCTTGATATCAGTTCATCTTGTTGCCACTTAAGAGAAGATTGCCCCTCTTTATTTTAGGCATGAATCGTACGCCTATCTTGAAGAAATAAAAAATGTGGTTAACTTATATTGTGGCCAAAAGGAGAAGATTGTATTGGCTTATTTGGATTAGAGATCATACGAAATATCCCTTGTCCCTTGTAATCTCACGCGTATCTTCATATTCCTTGGATGCAATCTTCACTTTATCTAGTACTTTAGATATTATTTGGGACGTGTGTGATCACGCGTATCTTCATATTATTCGAACACTCCAAGTGAGTGTATCTTTTTGTTATGGGCATTGTTCGGTCCCAACACTAATGGGTCGAGCTTGTTCGTATCATATGGTATCTCGATCTCACAAGGAATAAAGAACAAGATTTTCAATCACGCAAGGAAGAAAAACTATGTCAATCTAGCAAGAAAGAAATACTCCCTCCTTTTTCTGGAATAAGCCCCATAGCATAATGACACAAATCTTAAGAAAAGTAATGAAAATTACCTAACTCTTCATTGCAACCTAGGTATATTAATCATGATAATGGTGTAATAGAAAACAACAAAGAGGATATAAAAAACATTTTACACAAACTTTTACCATTAAAGGAAATGGGGCTAACCCAAAAAATTCTCACAAATCTTTTACCTCGAACGGTTTTTATGGGCCACCTAAATTATAGTGGGTAAAAATAATGATATTTTGTGTAAATAGAGGAATAATATGATTGTATGGTAAAGTCTTTTGCCATGAAAGGAATGTAAAGCTTGGATTGGATAATCCGCTTATAGTAAATGTATAGTTTGGATTGGATGGGAGGAAGGAATACTTTATTGATCTCTAAATTCGATATCTCCAAATAATGAACTACTCCCTCCGTCTCACTAGATAGTTCACATTTGCTTTATGGACAAAATTCAAGGTAGTGAGAGAAGAATTAATGTTTGTTTATTAAAAAGTAAAATGTAGAGGGTGAAACTTACCCAAAAAGAAAAGTGTGAACTATTGATTGATATATGTACCCAAATAAAGAAAGTGTGAACTCTTGACTGGGACGGAGGGAGTACAATGCTTTATTTATAGTTTAACCATAGTCGACATAAATTAGTAAAGAAACAACTAATCTAACTAGACTAAGGCCTTGTTCTTTTCAGCTTAATTTTAGCCCGTTTCAGACCACCTCAGCTCTTATCAGCTCAAGCTTTTATCAGCCCAACTCCAATATTTTCAGCTTAGTTCCAATATTTTCAGCTCCTAAAATAATACTTCAATAATAATTAAAAAAAGTTCTTGTAATTTGTTTGTATCTTAATACAAGTTCTGTTTTTTTAAATATTTTTTTTATTAGAGTAAATTAAAAATTACTCCCTTTTAAGATACCAATTTTAAAATTTACCCCCTTTTGAAATTTTTGTTAAAAATAACTCTCAAAATCTATCAAGAGTTCAAAAATTGCTCCAATATATTATTTTTGGACGAAAATGCCCCTAACTTTTTTATGCCATATTACTTCATCTCACCCTCTAGCCAAGGACATTTTCGTCATAAAAATAAATTTGGGAGCATTTTTTGAATTTTTGATTGATTTTGGGGTTATTTTTAACAAAAAATTTGAAAGGGACTAAATTTTAAAATTGGTATTTTAATAGGATAGGGAGTAATTTTTAATTTAGTTTTTTTACACACACAGATATATATATATATATATATATATATATATATATATATATATATATATATATATATATATATATATATATATATATATATATATATATATATATATATATATATATATAGAAATTGCATCCGGTGAGTTTGTCTTCTTTAAATGAGTCCGTCCCGCAAATCACAGCCACATGATCAAATCACATGAATGGCTGAGATTCAATCTCAGCGTCATCTTCATCGTATATAATCTTACTGTTACAGTAACAGAACACTATTACAGTAACACAAATATCTTACTGTGACACTGTCACAGTAATAAGGAATTACAATAATAATGTCAGAGTAATACTGTTACAGTAACAGAACACTATTACAATAACACAAAAATCTTACTGTGACAGTGTCACAGTTATAAGGAATTACAATAATAATGTCACAGCAATAATGTTACAGTAATATGAAATTAAAGAGTTATAAATATCTTACTGTGACACTGTCACAGTAATAAGGAATCACAGTATAATGTCACAGTAATAATGTCAAATTCATTTATCAATTGACACTACAAAATAACATCATCATGAGATTAACAGTAACACTGTTACAGTAACAAAGCACTATTACAGTAACACAAATATCTTACTGTGACACTGTCACAGTAATATTACAGTAATAATGTCACAGTAATAATATCACAGTAATATGGAATTAAAGAGTTATGATGTTTGTGTATGCAAAGGCCTTGTTACTCTTCCTTAATGACGTGGTCCAATCTCAGCCATTCAATCTTGTTTGATTGTGTGGTCCAGATTGAAAGGACGGACTCATCTAAAGAGGGAGACTCACCGGATCCTCACTCTCTCTCTCTCTATATATATCTAGAGAGAGAGAAGAGAGAGAGAGAGAGGTCACCATGTGTCAGTAAGTTAAAGTTACAGATAACATACGATAGAGTTGCATTTGTTTAACATTGATATGTAAATATAACATTCAACTCTTTTATCACTTCAAGTGATAAAGTGCAACTTTATCACTCATCTCGTGTAACTTTAAGCATTTTTTGTGTAACTTTAACACTGGAACTTATGACCTTAAAATAATTGTTGACCTTATTTGAACCTACCTCTCTCTATATATATATATATATGAAACGGATGGAGCATTAAGATTGAAATAAATTACAGTAAGTTATTATTGTTGTTATCGTCGTCGTCGTCATCATAATAATTATTATTATTATTTCAAACCCGAAATGTGTCGCTCTGAAATATGACTTTCCAACCCGTTTGACATGTTTACCTATGAATTATTTACGTTTGTTTTTTTACACTATTTTTGAGTGAAAAGATCACTAATATAAATCATACAATATAGCATATGAGTATTATTCGTATTGTATTAAGATTTAAGAACATCAAAATTTAAAATTTTTGTATATTACGTGAATAAAGATATATATACATAAAAAATTGTTCATTGCCAAGTATGAAAAAAACAAAAGTAAAAAATCAAATGAATTGGAGGGAGGACTATGTTAGAATTATTATCACTATTATTATTATTTTTTTATTAATTATTATTATTATTTGATTTTTTAATATATTTTTTTTCATTTATTTTAAAAATTATTAGATAATTTATATAAGTAGTTATTAGTTTCAATTTCTTTCAATTCAGACGAGTTCAACTCTTATCAGTCCAGTTCAGCTCTTATTAGACCAGCTCAGCTACTAAGAATAACAAACCAGTAACTAATGAGGAAAGTAAATAACTAACTGGACTCAACTCAGGAACCTAATGCTCCTGCATCATCACACTGAGTAAGTCCCTCACAAAGTCACAATAAGAAGTACTTGTTCTTATTAGGGGTGTAAACGAGCCGAGTTGAGCGCGAGCCTGGGGCTGCTCGGCTCGAGCTCGAAAAGAAAAAGGGGAGTCTCGGGAGCTCAAGCTCGTCGAGCTTCAAAAACAAAGGCTCGAGCTCGAGCTCGTTAACTCGACTCGTGGCTCGAGCTCGACTCGTGTCTCGGGAAAAGGCTCGACTCGCGGGCTCGAGTTGAGCTCGACTCACGGGCTCGTGTTGAGCTCGACTCGCATGATGGGTTGGGCTGGAGCTTAAGTGCTTAACTTATTTGAGTTTTTGACTAATGAAATTATGAGTAAATTATGGTAATTTGGGGTTAATTTGGTTTAGTAATATGAGTAAATTATGGTAATAACTATACGGGCAAATATTTAAGGTAATATGAGTAAATTACGATTTACTTTCTTTTTTATGAACAATATACGATTTAATTTTTTTTAAGGTATATTTGATTTAGGTAGCGGAAAGGAAAGTGTAGTTTTAAAATAATATCGAGCCGCTCGCGAGCTATTTGAGCCGAACCAAGTCTTGCTCGGCTCGACTCATAAATGATCTGAGCTGAGCTCGAGCCCGAGCCGAGCTCATACGAATCGATCTTTAACCGGGCTTTGACCGAGCCGATCTCAAGCTGCTCGCGAGCCGTCTCGGCTCATTTACACCCTTAGTTCTTATCACCAATGAATAACGAGTACTTGTTCTTCAGTAATGGAAACATGTTATCTAATATTTTGAACATCTTATAAATACGCAGAGGAAAATGATCAACTTGTACCTGGTGTCAGCTTCTGAGATTGATTGGCTCAATGATTATCATGACCAGGTTTGGCAAAAGGTAATCACCTTCCGAAGAGGAACTGAGAATTTAAATAGATTTTTTTTTTGTCAAACACTACCTACAATTTACGTCATTTTGCGAGAAACTACTTAAAACACTACCTAAAATTGATATCATTTTTTTTGTCAAAATCAATATTCATGCACAAAAATAAGCGATTTTAACTTGCCGATATCATAGCTTTGAAGTTTAATTTACTAAACTATGGTAATGCTTAACCTAAGTTAGTTTCATCATATTTTTCACAAAACAACTTCAATATCCTTGCCTTCATCATCCACAATATCTTCATCCTGGTGATACGATCCCATATTTTTAGAAAAGAGGGTAAGCATTAGTATAGTTTAGAAAAGTAAACATCAAGGCTATGATATAGACATTAAAGTCGCTTATTTTCACCATTTTCATGTAATATTTGACCAAGAAGATGTAAACGTTAAGTAGTGCGAGAAAATTTAAAATTTTAGGCACTTTCTCACCAAGTGAAATGTATTGCTTTGTTTTGTGGTTGCTGTAATTATGTTGTGCTGTATGAGCCACTACTTTATCATCTTTCTGGCCCACAGGTATCTCCGTCACTGGTTGGTTCAGCACGCCAGTGGCTTTGGGATAACACACGACCTCTCTTCAAGCAGTGAACACATCAGTTCAATTGTTTCCTGATCGCTCTGATCTGCACCTTATGTTTATATAGATACATTTTGCACTTATTGATTTTGTACCTTTCATATCTATTCAACAATTGACATAATTGTTTATGTAACACCTCACATTTATAGATTGACTGGTACACAGTAGTACACAATCTTTGCTCTTAGATCCGTTAGGAACGAACACTTGGTGAAAACGGTGAGAACGACTTTAAACCATTGGATTCAGATATAGATTGAATGATATCGATTAAACTACTCAAAACTCTCGCATAAATAAAAGGCATCCTGTATATCAAAACCCACTCCAAAAGTGCATCTTGTTCATCACTAGGGATGACAATGGGGCAGGCTTGGGGTGGGTCTGCTAGGATCCAGACCCAGATATGTCATCTTACTCTGGATTCAGACTTGACCCAAACCTGCATGGATCCAAAATCCTTAAGCCCAGGCCTAACCTATCAGGGTTTGGGGGTGGGTTTGGGTCTGGGTCTACCCATGGGTCCAAAATATAACAAGTTTTCAAGAAAAAATTATAGGAAATCCCGAAAATCAACAACAATTTCAATTTTTGGTCGAAAATATTAGTTGCTTTTATCATTTACAACAATAAAACTAATTAAATTGATGCTAAATCTTCTAATAAAGATAAATAAGTAGTTATAAGTGACAGTTTGATGGTAAATTGCATAAAAATGATAAATAGTTCCTCTCATCCAATGTAATTGTAACACTTACCATAAATGGATCCTCAAATCCAAACTATCCATTCATTTTTGGGAAAAGTCCCATGGTACCCTCGAACTATGTCACATTACACATGGTACCCCTGCTTTTAAGTTTCTTCCCATGGTAACCTTGAGTTTTATAGTTTAGTTCCTGATTTGACCTTTCCTAAATTTCTGTCATAACGCCGTTAAGTTATGACCAAAATTAATTACATTACTCAACAACTATTTTTTTTGAAAAGGAGAGAAGTTCCCATGGTACCCCTAAGTTTTGATAGTTGTTCTCATGGTACCCTTAAGTTTTCATAGTTGTTCCCATGGTACCCTTAAATTTTTCATAGTTGTTCCCATGGTACTCCTGAAAGGAAAGCAACGACTATGAGAAATTTGGGTGTTATGACAGAATTTAACGGTGTCATGACAGAAATTTGGGTAAGGGCAAATCGGGAACTAAACTATAAAACTCAAGGTTACCATGTGAACAAACTTAAAAACAGGGGTACCATGTGGAATGTGACATAGTTCGAGGGTACCATGGGAAATTTCCGTTCATTTTTTGGCAAATAGTTTTACCAACTAACTGCCAAACTCTTCCTTTATTTATAACAAATGTCACTACTTTTATCCACCATTATTTGGGGTCTTCATTTAACCATTTGATTCACCCATAATATTCTTAAGTTTTACTCGTCTTCTTAAAACATGTGTCCAACCCAATGTTACCATTGGATTGGTTGGGAGGGAGAGTTTTTTTCTAATGGGTCCATGAGTCTGGGTCTGGGTCCAAAAATTAGACCCAGACCTCGCCCCATTAGGTCCGACCTGGCGGGTCTAGCCCTGGTCTTGGACCATTGTTTCTTAACAATTTCAATCGATCAATTATTTCTCACCAATTTCGTTTGTTCTTTTCGTTCTCGATTAAACAATCCAAAACTCCTCTCCCGTTCTCTTGTTCTTTTCAATTATTATCGTAGTGCATAATAAAAGAAAGTGCGAGAATGTAAGGTTTTGTTCAGATGACAACCTAGTGACGACTCAACTTCAAAGGCGGATCCTCCTAGCTTGCCTAGTGATTTCGGCAGAGTTCCATTACCGTTGACCCTTCCTGCGGCTACTCCGGCAGAGCTCCGTTACTATTGATTGGTTCTGCAGCTAATCCGGCAGAACTTCGTTACTAGACTATAGCTAGTCGAACACAGACACCTCGGGATCGAGTGGAGTGCTCGAAGGTGAGGAGTAGCGTCGATGTCGTTTTTTTCGGAACTACAATCGAGTGGATCGTTTGGCTCGGGTGTCGGAGTGCGAGCCCTTAGCGAGAAAGTAGAGGGAGAAGAGAAGTTGTGAATTGTGTTGAATGAATGGGGTGGGGGGGTATCTATAGGTGTTTTCGGCCCTCGTCACCCATATAGACGCCTGAGTCCAGGTGCACCAAGACTCAGGCGCCTGGGTTCAGGCGTGGGAAGACTCTGGCGCGCGAGGTGAGGCGCCCGGTGTTTGGAAGATACGATTTTGATACTTTCCAAAATCGAGAGATGGCTGTATAATACGTATCTTGGGGAATAAGGTTTCCCCGGGTTTGACCTAGTGTCGTGAGTTTAGTGGGCCTCGGGTGTGCATCCCGAGGTTCGCTTGGCGCGGTGCTGACTCGGGTTGAGTTTTGGGACCGACTCAGGGTCCCGGTGTCAGAATTGACTCTAATTACTGTCTATGCGACCGTAACGACACGACTAAGGCTGCCATCATGTTAGTTTAATTTTCCCGAATAATTTATTTGATCCGTTCTATAGAAAAACTATCTATAACATCGCGAACCCGCATCGCGTTGCAGTCCTATCGTCATCGGGTGTTTGTTGGGCCCTTCTGCAGCCACCAGGTCCAAATCTGGGTATCTACAGAAGCCCCCACTTTGACTGAGGCTTGGACAAGGCGAAAGTCAAAGTATAGGCACCCAGGTCAATTGAGGATTACGACCTGGTGGCTGTCCGGTCGGATCGTTTTAAGTCCATTAGACTACGTGTTGAGGCTTGCCAGCCAAGGCTTAGAAATCGTACCTGACGTCTTTTCTTGCGGTTGCTTGCTTGGGCCCGGGCCGGTGCTTGTCATCTCATTCTCAGTTCTTCATGCTCGTGTGTTTTGCCTTTTCGGATTGTTTAAAAGTTTGTTCAATTTTAAATGCCTTTGTGTGCAGGTGACGCGTTAAGCGTAGATGTGAAGAATGTTCATATGTGTTGGCTTCCTTTTGAACAACAGTTTTTGGGATGATTGCGAACCCTTGGACTCAATGAAATAAAACGTTCGAGGGCGTCAGTCTCCACTCGAGTGGTCGTCTTCGGGATGCCTGTGACACCTTGGACGAAATAAAGCGAAATAAAATGTTCGAGGGCGTCAGTCTCCACTCGAACACTTGTCTTTGGGATGCCCTTGACCCCTAGGACAAAATAAAACAAGATAAGTATTCGAGGGTGTCAGTCTCCACTCGAATAGTTGTCTTTCGGGATGCCTATGATCCCTAGGACAAAATAAACCAAGATAAACTACTCGAAGGCGTCAGTCTCCATTCGAATAGTTGTCTTTCGGGATGCCTGTGACCCCTAGGTCAAAGTAAAACGAGATTAACTATTCGAGGGCGTCAGTCTCCACTCGAATAACTGTCTTTCAGGATGCCTATGACTCCTAGGAAAAAGTCGTCATTGTTGTGCCCTCAGGGTAACTAAGACCCTTTAGGCAAGGTTGCTGTTGCTGTGCCTCCGGGATAACTAAGACCCCTCGGGCAAGGTTGTTGTTGCTGTGCCTCCGGGATAACTAAGACCCCTCGGGCAAAATTGTTGTCGCTGTGCCTCCGGGATAACTAAGACCCCTTGGGTAAAATTGTTGTCGCTGTGCCTCCGGGATAACTAAGACCCCTCGGGCAAAATTGCTGTTGCCGTTCCTCCGGGATAACTAAGATCCCTCGGGCAAAATTGTTGTTGCTGTGCCTCCGGGATAACTAAGACCCCTCGGGCAAAAATTGCTGTTGTTGTGCCTCCGGGATAACTAAGACCCCTCGGGCAAAATTGCTGTTGCTGTGCCTCCGGGATAACTAAGACCCCTCGGGCAAAATTGCTATTGCTGTGCCTCCGGAATAACTAAAACCCCTCGGGTAGGGGTGAGCAAAACCGGATATCCGATCCGGTTTTGTAAACCGTATCGGATATCTGGTTTTAAAAATTAAAAAATTCCCGATCCATATCCGATCCGGTTTTTTCCGGATATCCGGTTTTTTCGGATATCCGGTTTTTTCGGATATCCGGTTTTTTCGGATATTCGGTATCCGGTTTTATATTTTTCTTCTATTTTTCTTTTTTTTAAAACAAATTTTTTCATTTTTAATTAAGAGTAATTAAGTGATTTTTAAGCAACATTACGTTTTATATAATTTGATATAATAAAATACATAAAAAAAATCTCAAAAAAATGGTATATATGTCTTACTCTACAATTATTCTAACAAAATATTACGTTTCAATACATAATATCATAAATTTACTAATAGTTTTATTTTTTACCTTTGAAAATAATTGGTGAGTTTTGAATTCTTTATTGTATAATTCATATTAGGGTTATATTTTTCATATTATTTATTGTTTTTAAAAAACCGGATCAAAAACCGGATATCCAGTTTCTATTTTCCCCGATACGTATCCGCTAGGGTTTTAAGGAAAACCGTATCGTATATCCGGTTATTCGTATCGGATATCCGGAAATTCGTATACTTATAATAAAATCGTATCGTATATTTTTGCTCACCCCTACCCTCGGGCAAAATTGTTGTTGTTGTGCCTCCGGGATAACTAAGACCCCTCGGGCAAAAATTGACTTGCCTCCGGGATAACTAAGACCCCTCGGGCAAAAATTGCTGTTGTTGTGCCTCCGTGATAACTAAGACCCCTCGGGCAAAATTGTTGTTTTTGTGCCTCTCGGATAACTAAGACCCCTTGGGCAAAATTGCTGTTGTTGTGCCTCCGGGATAACTAAGACCCCTCGGGCAAAAATTGCTGTTGCTGTGCCTCCGGGATAACTAAGACCCCTCGGGCAACATTGCTGTTGCTGTGCCTCTGGGATAACTAAGACCTCTCGGGCAAAATTGCTGTGGAGGTATCAGACTCCTTCGAGGGCGTTGGTATCCACTTGAGTTAAATTGTTGTGGAGGTATCAGACTCCTTCGAGGGCGTTGGTATCCACTTGAGTTAAATTGTTGTGGAGGTATCAGACTCCTTCGAGGGCGTTGGTATCCACTCGAGTTAAATTGTTGTGGAGGTATCAGACTCCAATGCCTCTCGAATAACTAAGACCCGTTAGACAAAAAATTGATGTTTTGTTTATTTGTTTTAGTTAAGTGTTCTTGTTTTGCGGTCTTGTCTTATTTTATTCGGGTTTGCTTTTGCTTTGTTTTGGTTTGCTTATGCATTTGAGATTTGTTCAAAGTTTGCTTAGATTAGTTCGGTTTGGGTTGCTTTATTATGTGTTCGGGTTCAGCGTTCACGTTAAGTGCGGCTCTTATGCTTGTTTCATTATCTTTTTTTATTTCTTGCAACGGGCGTGCTTTATTGATGTCGATTAGTAATTGTTTCGTCGTTGTTATTTTGCTTGTCTTAAAAGGGTGTGCGTTATTCGTGTATGTCGAATGTTAAGCCTCGTTTGTCTCTGTTTTAGTTTATGTTGAACTGCTCAAACACGCGCCAACCTGCGCCCCCATCTTCGAACGCTTAGCCCCCAGCGGTTCAGAATCCGGACGCGTCACCTGAGGCGGTCGGGTTCTCGTGGACCGGGTCCATTTAAGTAAACGAAAGTTGGGGATTTCGTTCATTCGTCCCAAAGTTCGAACGCATTGCCCCTAAATCGCCTTCTCGATTTTTATACGTGATTTCCGTCTCAATTTCCGTCATACGCGAAAATGTCGACTCCGGGTAAGTGTTCTTTACTCGTTTATTGTCGGTTTTGCTTGATTTGGTTGATTGTGAGTTTGTTTTGTTGAAACCCTAGAAAATCGATTTGGTTATTTTTAATTTACTAAGTTTCGATGCTTGTGCTTAATCCCATTGTAAAATTAGGGTCGATTAGAGCTTGTTAGGGTAGTTATAAGCTTGATAGGGGATTTCGAGGTTCGACAATGGCTCCCTATAGTAATAGGTTCGAGATGCTAGGGTTAGGGATCGTTTTCCCGGATATTGATGAACGCAGTTCATATGCATATTTATTCTCACTTTATCCTCCGTTTTTACCGATTTCACATGCCTTAAGAATAATTTAGTAGCCTTTTATCCGTAGTTTGTTATGCCGGGTATATGGTTTATGTTTTGACAGGAAACATAGCAAAAGACGAAGTTAAGAGCTACAAATGAAGAAAACAAGAAGAAAAAGGCAGAAAGGCGGAGAACGAAGGCCGAACCGGTCGGTATGATACCGAACCGGTCGGTTTGATCTAGTACCGATCGGTAATATTTCAAACCGGTCGGTTTGATTTTGTACCGCTCGGTTTGTTTGTGAACCGAGCGGTTCGCGATGCGTTAGATGGTCTTTCCTAATTTCTGAAGAATTCTTATTTTATCCTAATTAGAATCCTACGGGATTATTTTAGACTATATTCTATTTCCTAATTAAACTGGTTGTAATAAGTATAAATACCCGTTTGAGGGCTAGGTTTAAGGACAACTTTTATTCATTCAAAAACTTTAGTTTTAGTTTTATTATTAGCATTGCAATTCTGCAAGCTTGTAGCGGTACTTTTTAGCTTTTTATTATTACTCAATCTTTCAGTTCTTCATAATCGGTATTTTTCCCCTTTCTCTTATTTTCATATTAATCTCAATTATGCTCAATTATTTTGTCGTTTCATCCATCACCATGAGTAGCTAATTTATTCTTCTAGGGTTGAAGGGGATCTATGTTAATTAAATTGGGGATGTTAGTTTAATTACTTAGTTGATTGATCATTCATATGTTATTGCCTTACTACTTGTCTTGGATCGTTGTTTGATTAGTTTGAGACGTTGAACTAGTTGAATGTTTAGGAACCCGAACCTAAGATCGAAAGCCTGGTAAGGGTAGACTTACAAGTAAGTGGGTAGGATAATCTGGTAAGTTGCGAGAGCCCGTCAGAATCTATCCTAAGGTTGACATAAGATCCGAGAGGCCGTGTCATTACCCTAAATAACTGTGATTGATTGATTGAATGATTAATTAACTTTACCCAATTTAATTGCATAGTGAACCGTAAGACCCTAGATCTCTTTTAATATTGTTAGAACCCTTAATTTACATTACTGCAATAGTTTAGAAAACAAACACAAACAATTCGGAATTTAAATAGTTTAGAATCAATTATAGATAATTTGCAATATTCGTCTGTCTCTCTGTGGATTCGACCCTTACTTGCTGCTAGCTACCTGTTAGTCGTTTGTTAGGTTTATTTTGATATAGGTGATACGACTTTAGCCTTATCAGATATTCTTGCATTTGTTTTGCGTAATCTTGTTCAATTGGTGTTTGTGAGGATACGGGTAGTTCCCTTGTCGATTTTTATGGGCTTGGGTGGCTCCTCGGGCTTTCCATAGGGTTTTGTGTTTCTTACGACGAACCAAAAGGTGTCGTAACGATGCCGGATTTTCCCGAAACCACTTCCATCGTGGCCGGGATCAAAAATGGGTGTTTTAGTGGCCTTCTCGAAATTTTAAAATTCTTATCCGAAATTTTGACCCTATTTTGACCTGTTTAAGCTGCTTTAGCCTGACCTGAGGCACGTGTTTTTCGTGTTTTGTTTGGCTTTGCAGGTAAAGGTGATACCGAGCGTCCCGAGGGAGCTTCTACAGCTGGTGCTAGTGGCGAGGCCGCCGAGACGAGCTGACAGACTCCCCGTGGGATTCGCAGGAGACGACGGAGTATTTCCTCTCAGTATCGTGATCCCGGGGCCATTAATGAGGCCGACTTTGATAGGGTGAGGAAGCGTAGGCTTCCCGAGACAGTTGTTAGGAGGGCCCATGTTCCGGTTGTTTCATCTCGACCTATACGTTTCTCACCGCATCGTGCATGGTCTGGTGAGTGTCCTATTCGTGTTTATTAGTTATGTCTTCGATTTTGACTCGGGTTAGGTTAGGTTTGTTTCATTTATACTTGTATTGTTTTGGTTTGCAGTCCCCAGGTCCGATGAGGACTTTCTCGGGCTTTACTACGTTTCTCGAGATTTATTCTCAAAAGTTGACCCCAGCGGTAAGGGGAATTATCGCGAGGACTGTTCTAAGCCCCGTGGTCGAGCAGTGGGTCCGGTTGGTGGGTTGCAAGACTAAGTGCAACCTCATGGTGATAAGAGCGATGGTAGATCGCTTTCATGATACTACCTCGACCTTCCACATGGCCTTCGGGGAGGTCGAGATGACCTTAGAGGATTTCGGGATGATTATCGGTTTGCCCTGGGGTCCGGATGGGATTAGGTGGGCTGCCGAGGGCCCTAGGCTAGCTAGTGATGAGGTGTGGGGCCTTATCGGGGATTGTTTGGAGCGTGAGGCATATAGTGCGCCTCATGCTTTGGTGAGCTCGTACATTACCGATCACTTCGAGCGGGTGGCGGTGTTAGAGGGGTGAGAACCCAACACGCCGGAGCAGGACCCCCGCTTGTGGTTGTGGTACTTCCTAGGGTCGACCCACTTCTTGGATAAAGGCGAGAGGTTTAGTATTAGGATTCTGCCTCTCCTGGCTGACCTGGCTAAGCTAAGACGTTATGGTTGGGTAACCGCGGCTTTCGCGGAGATGACTCGCTGCTTGCAAGTCATAGTGAGGCCGTTAGAGGTGGAGTCGTCTTCAGCCCTGCCCATCGTGGGTCCAGGCCTTGTTTTGGAGGTTAGTTGCTATTTCCGTTTTTGTATCTTAGGTTCTGCTTAGTTTTGGCTTAGTTTTGCTAAGGTGTTTTGGGATTTTGCAGGCTTGGATCTACTCTTACTTCCCCTGCCTGGCACCTAAAATGGTGCGGGTTCATCCGAAGAGATTCCCGGCGGGGATCGAGTGGAGGCTGGTTCAACCTAAGAGTACAATCAGCCATTATCCGTCGGAGAATGCGCTGGTTAACCAGCTACACCTCGAGGATGTAAGTTTTCTCTTTATAGCCTATTTTATTTAGTAGCCCCCAAGGTTTAGGATTTACCGAGATGCTGGTTTCGTTTGTGTAGTTTGTGGCCCGCCCTTGGGCCAATTATGAGGGCGTGCCTGGGTATGTGGCTGCGGAGCTGAGGCCTCGGAGTTATAGGAGGATGCTCCTTCCTGCGTTGTTTCACTCGGTCTGGTATCTGGGCGAGCGGTTGGTGCGTCAGTATTTGTATGACGATTTCAGGGTGTCGGTTGATCCTCCTCGGACCATGTTCAGACCACCGACCACCGCAGAGGTCCTCGAAGGTAGGGATGGAGAAGGAGGCGATGCACTCCTGGTGCCTGGTGCCTCCTATCTATCTCATGTCACCCAGCGGCTAGCTTGCCACCGCCTCGTGGTAAGTTTTATTCTTTGATTCTAGGGTTTGTTTCATGGTTTACTGCTTTCTTGCCCCTTGACCGGCCGATTTGTTGCTCTCTCAGCTGGCCGATCCGACTGATGCTATTCAGCCCCCAGAGTTTCCCTGACGCTGCTTAGGGTGGACGCGGCCGGGATAGCTTTCACTGAGTCTCTTCTCCCTTGTTCTGCCGAGGAGATGGATGCTGGGATAGAGTAGCGTGATCGGGTATACTGGGTGAGTTTTGGCTTTCGTTTCTTTTGGCCTTAAGGGTTAGGGTTGGTTCGTCTAACTTTCATGGTTTCACCTTTCAGGTTTCGTCAGCTTGCCATCAGCGGTTGTGGCAGGCCGCCAACCGCTTCCGGGTCTATGCCTCGAGGGTATCCCGTGACACTTCGGTACCTCGATCGGTGAGTTTGGTGACTATGGTGATTTTCTAGGCTGCTTGTTTGTTTTCCTAATGTTTAGGTGCATTTGTAGGATGTCCCGGATATTGTGGGGCAGCTGGAGACTCGGGTGACCGAGCTCGAGGCGAAGGTGGCTGAGGCACGACCGCTCCTGCAATCCCTAGCCGACGAGATTGCCCAGTTAAAGGAGCAGCTGGCTCGGTCTCAGGGTAAGACCTCCGCGCAGGGTGAGGCTAGGCATCGGATCGAGAGGGAGGATGAGGCTGAGGCTACGGGTTGAGCTACGGGTGCTACCGAGGAGGTCGGAGGAGCCCCCGAGACGGTTACCTTAGACATGCTGTCGGGGATGGATGGTAGTGAGTCTCCTCTTCTGGATCTGGAGGATCTAGGTTTGGTTGACGACATTTGTGAGGTCGTGATAGCCATTGGCGCGGCTTCTAGGGGTCCTCCCTAGCCTCGATTTGTGTATGGATTTGCATGTTTTGTATGTATATATATATATATAATATATATATATATATATATATATATATATATATAGAGAGAGAGAGAGAGAGAGAGAGAGAGAGAGAGAGAGAGAGAGAGAGAGAGAGAGAGAGAGAGAGAGAGAGAGAGAGAGAGAGAGAGAGAGAGAGAGAGAGAGAGAGAGAGAGAGAGAGAGAGAGAGAGAGAGAGAGAGAGAGAGAGAGAAGGGATCATATAAGTTTCTTACCCCCTTATAAGTCCATAAGACTCAATATCAACCCTTGGATCAAAGCAATATGGATGGTTGAGATGTAGTTTATTATTTAATTTGAAAAAAAAAGTTTAACTTATCCCAACCCTTTTTTTTTCCACTCTCAATATTCTCACCATATTAATGGTCCCTTTTTCCCACCCTTCACCCTCATTATTCCATTCACTCAATATTCATTCAATCAGTTTTCATTACTCAATATTCACTCCATACAATCTTCATTACTCAATATTCTTAGCCTCACTATTCACTCTATTACTCACATCATCCGTCTTTATCTTCATTATTCATCACACCGTTCAGTACCTTGTTCCTGACATTATCTCTTTCGATTGATTTTATCTCTTTTTGCAGGTAAAGTTTCGTTCTCTAATTAGATTGTGCGTATTTTCTTCTTATATTTAGTATAATTTGGGGATTTGTTGTTTAATTACACGAATTTGGGGTATTTTTTTTGCGAAATTAGGGTTTTTGTACAAATTGGGGGTTTTGCGTTTAATCGTGGTTTTCTGGTTTAATTTCGAGTTTCTTGTTAAATTGGAATTTTTCTATTTGAGAATTTGGTGTCCAATTAATTTTTTGTGGTAATATTGTTGTTAATCAATTTCTTAGGGTTGTGTTTACTGAGTTTTTTATGGGGTTGTTGTTCATTCCATCAATAAAATTGGTGGTCATATTTTTCTTAATCAATTTTGTATTATCATGTTTACTGAATTTTTTGGGGTTATTAGATGTTCGTGTTTAGTTAAAATATTAGTCAGATTCTTCAATTTTAGGTTTTATCCCATTTGAATTTTGTCATCATGATCTATATAAATTGCTTAGGATTGAATTTTTATTGTTTTGAGTGTTTTGGGATGAATTTAATTTCTGGGTTTGTTTGTTTGATTATTTGAATTAGGGATATGATTTGGGATATATTTAATTTATGGGTTCATTGTTTTAATGATCTGGGTTTGTTTGTTTGTTTGAATTTTTGTTCGTTTTTGGGTTTATTCTTCATTATTTTTTTGATTTTTATTGTCCGTTTACTCATTTTTCTTTTTTTTTGTCATTGAAATTGTTTCCCTCTTTATTTTTTAATTAAATGTTTTTCAATTAATATAGTATATATATAGTTCAATTAATATAGTATATCTTTCCAATTAATAATTGCAGATTTTTGTTGACGATTAAGAATTAAAAATGAAGATGAAGACGAAGAGGAAGAATTAAAAATGGAGATGAAGACCGAACGAGCTTTGTAAATGAGTTGTTTTTTATATATATTTGTAACTTCAGTTCACATATTTTGTAACTTTAGTTCACATATTTTATAACTTTAGATCGTACATTGTAATTTCAGTCCATATATTTGTAACTTCAGTTCACATATTTTGTAACTTCAGATCACATATTTTATAACTTCAGATCGTACATTGTAACTTCAGTCCATATATTTGTAACTTCAGTTCACATATTTTGTAACTTCAGTTCACATATTTTGTAACTTTAGTTCACATATTTTATAACTTCAGATCGTACATTGTAACTTCAGTCCATATATTTGTAACTTCAGTTCACATATTTTGTAACTTCAGTTCACATATTTTGTAACTCCAGATCGTATACTGTAACTTCAATTCTAATCAGTTCATATAACTTCAATTCTAATCAGTAACAAAATATTGACTAACTTTGAACAATAATATATGTATTTTGGTTAAGTTTAATACTCTCTCCGTCCCTAAAAGATTGTCCCACTTACCTATTATATGTGAGGAATATTTTAATGAAATGTGACAATCTTAGTGGGACGGAGGTAGTATAATACTAGGTAAAATTAACAAAATATTGACTACCTTTGAGCATTAATATATGTATTTTGGTTTACCCAAAAAAACTAAATAATCAATATTTAGGCAATCATGGGAAAATGAAGCTCCTTAAATGCTATATGTTCTTTTTCTTTTTCTTTTTTTTGTTGCATTGAACGTCCCCCACTATACATCAAATCTTAGCCCTTCATTTATCATCATCCAAGAGTTAATATGAGAACTTATGGACTTAAAAAACTTGGTAACCTTATGAGAACCCTTGTCTATATGTATATGTATATGTATATATATGTATATGTATATGTATATATATATATGTATATAAATAAATAAATAAATAAATAAATATATATATATATATATGATCGGGGTCGGCAGCCTGACACTAATAGCCTGCTAGGCAGGCTCCCAGAGGATTGCCCATTAAGCCCAGAAACCGACCCGACAAACCGTCAAAGTAAAGAACATAGAAGTGGGAAGTGCTAAGGAAAACAGCCGACCGCCGGGCCAGCAGGGTGACGCGGCCTGCTGGAGCCTAGCTCTCACAGCTTAAAACCCGCTTACCCCCTGGGGACATCTCCGCAGACAGAGCAGGGATCCCCAGGGGCCCTCTCGTCATTCTGCCTAAGGTAATTGACAGTGGGTGGATGAGAAGATGCCACTTGTCACCTTCTTATCCACCCATTCTCCTTCTACTTCCCTCTCTTGTGGGAAGGTATAAATACCCTCCCATTTCCCACAAGAAAGGGGTTGAATTTTCTCTCTCTAGAACTCTTACTCTAAAATTGCCGCCTAGTTCCTCACGAGCTAGGTTCCTTAAGGCATTCACGGACTGACTTAGGCATCGGAGAGGGTTTCCTCGGACAACCTCCTGTAGACACCCGCATTTTGCCTGCTAGTGTCTATAGCAGTTCCCGACAAACACCCGATGATGATCGGACGCAAACGTGACTTAGTATACTCGGATTTGGACCCGAAATCAATAATATCTGACATGGACTTTTAGCGGAGTAATAATCTCACAAAACAGACCTCAAATTCAGGCCCAGTGGGTCGTTCCGAGCAGAAAAAAGACTAATTTGGGCCAAAACCGACACCAAAAATAAATCCCGTCTTTTGGCGACCGGGTCAAAACCCGGTCAAAGACGAACCCGTCACAAAAACAGCCCAAGTACACCTTCTAGAAGCCGGCGCCCAAACTCATTTTCAAAAAAGATCACACAATCAACCAAGTCAACCCTTTCCTTTTTTATCTCGGTTTACCTTATCCACTCGATCGAGTGGATTGACCCACTCGGTCGAGTGGAGCGTCAAAAACCGGATCAGGCCCATTTTCTAGGGCACTCGATCGAGTGCACTAGGGCCACTCGATCGAGTGACCCTAGGTCGTGGGGTAAACTCTATAAATACCCCATGACCCTCACTCATTTCACAACTTTTACCAATCCATTTTTTACCTACATTCACCTCACATTTCAGCCACACTCTCTACCCTACGACCCTAAGCAAATACACACCAAAAACCGAGTCCCTTGTCCCTCGAAAAACCGACAATTCATCTACACACACACACATACACCATAACTTGCATACATCCTCGATACTCTGACGTCCCGTCACTATTCGCGAGTCCATTTCCGAGGTCCTTACTAAGCATTTATGTTGAGGGTGTCCTAAACCCCATTTCGATCTTTGCTTCTTTTATTTACGTTTTTTGTATCGTTAATATTATACCTATACTAGTATTGTAATTCTAACATCCTAACTCTAACATCCTAACACTTTACATTTTCGCATACTAACTTTTTATTCGCGTTACTAGCATATTACTATCATACCGCGTATATATATATATTAGTATCAAAAATTCGGTTTCGGATACGTTTGACTATAATTGTCGCCTAAAGTCCGTCTAATCCCTTTACGAGCAACGACGGAGGTGGAGCCCTTTCGAGGAGCCCCGCCCCAATGTACTCAAGGGCGTGACGTGATCGCGACTAATCGTAGTTGAACGTATTCGATCCCATTTTAATTAGTACGGAACCCGTTGACACGAAAACCGACATCACATAACCCGAAAGGGTTAGTTTCGATGTCGTGACGTAGAGGGAGGCATTCCGTTGCTAATTCAAATTTTCTAACGTAAATGTTTTCGTCAAATCCCGACAACGGTATTATAATCGTACATGTACACGATTATAGTACCGGAGGTCGAGTTAAATTCAAATCATGCGATATTTGCATTTAATTCGACCGACCGTCGATTTTGCACCCAAAAAAACGAAACGAGTCAACACTCGTACAGGGGCTACTCGACCGAGTGCATAGGCCACTCGATCGAGTAGCGTCCATAAAACTGGGCAGACCCTTTTTCGAGGGGCTACTCGACCGAGTGCGTAGGCCACTCGATCGAGTAGCGTCCATAAAATTGGGCAGAACCTTTTTCGAGGACGCACTCGACCGAGTCAGACCATGACTCGACCGAGTGGATCCTGTAACCCAGAAAACCGAGAGCTTAAATGCAACATTTAAGCCTCGTCCTTTTTTACGACTTTTAGTCGACACGTGTAAAGCCAATCACGTGAATCCATTTTCCAAAACTCACGCTCATCACGACACCTTAACGACTTTGATCGATTTTTCGACGTGATAAGTCGGGACAAGGCATCGAGGCATAGGATCGGGCTAGCATCACGCCTAGGTCCTATGTCTCCGTCCTTCGTTTGATGTACAACATAATGTGCATTTAAACGGGGTTAGTCCACTTACACATTTCGCGGTCAAGTTTACATACGGGTCCGTTCCTATCTTTTTTATCTATTGTTCCGTTTATTTTTGTATTGGCCGGGTTGTATTTCCGCCCATGTAACTTGTACGTTATTTATTTCCGAGTTTTATTTATTTACTTGCTTACCGCTTTATAAATGAACCTCGCATGCTAAACCACTTCGACCATAATTAAGATGCATTAAATGACGTAGTTCACATACTATTCACATGCTAGCTCGAAAACGCTGTTTGCATATCATTTAGTCATTTTACTAGCGCGCGCACACGAACACGAACGATGTCTTAGTAGAGGCCGCCATGTGCGGGCGGGGTTGGGTGTCCTTAGTGGGCTTCCCAACACGTACCCTCACCCCTTACTCAGAACCTTTGGTTTCCGGATGTCCGAAACCCTTGGCGCACGAGAGTCATTCTATATACGAAAGCCGGTTTATACGGTATCGATATTGCAATGCAAAGGGACGAACCCAATGAACTCTGAAATCGAAGTGGGCTTACTTTGTGTAAAGCCCATGACGACATAGAGTGGGCTCGTATGGTTCCGAATAACCACAAAATTCGGTGGCGACTCCATTTTGACTTGAATTTCGAACCCGAGAACAATCTCACCACGAGATTCATTCGCCTACCCAAACCCGCGCGTGGCCGCGTCGGGGTGGACCTACGTCATGTCCACACCTCCGAGGCCCTGTGCGTTCTGTGTGCAGGGAGCTTACCCATTCCGCCGGGAAGGTCCGACTGAAGGAGTAGGAGGAAGGAGAGTTAGTCAAGATTGATCAGTAAACATTCAAAGCAACATTGAACGATACGAACCCGAATTCTGCGTCGGGTTAATTGATTCCAATAACCGGAACAATTTGGCGCCGTCTGTGGGGAAGATCTGGTTGTATCCACGAATTACCCACAAAAATCAACCATCCCCAATTACAAAAACTAAACCAATCAAAGTAATCATGCCGGAAATCATTGACACCAGTGTAGGGGTGGGTCCGACGGTCCCACCGGTGACCCCCCTATACGGCATGCCGCAGCCGGAGAGAGCTCCTCCCACCACGACCCAGGGATGGGAGGAACCAGCCTCCTGGGCATGCCAAATGCAGCTGTAGCACCAGAGTTGGGGGCACACCTTGAACCTGACCCCAGCTCAGATGGTACAGACAGCCGCCTTCTTCTCTGCAATGCTAAACCAGGAGTTCACTCCTGACGACCTGGTAGGCAGGGTTGCAACGACCCCCAGGCAGCCTCCCTCAATGAGCAGGGATGAAGTTGGGGGCACGAAGCGAACCGCCGCCAGAAACGCCCAAAGGAAAGCAAGAAGGACAGCTCAGGTATATGCGCAGGTGCAGAGGCGCATCACAATAGACAGCCAAGAGCCGCCTGCCCAACAACATGCGTTCTCCATTCACACCACGGAGTCAGCGTCTGGAGGGCAAAGAGGTCTATCCCAGGGATTGCAGGAGCGGATGAGGCACAAGGAGCCTGCATCTAAACGCCTGGGGTAAAAGCAGGGCGGAGTCTTCTCCAGGTTAACGCCGGGAGCCAAGGGCCAGCCAGCCCCAGGGTTATCCCAAAGCCTGCAATCTAGGCTTAACCGGGGGCAGCCGCTTGAGTCCAGACACCACCAGGATGACAACCTCTGCCAATCCCGGAGAAAAAGATCCAGGCAAATCTCCTCAGAGACAGAGGACGAGGCAGCAAGCAGGCGGCCACCAAGGCACCGCTCCCCCAGTGCGAGGAAACCGATCCCTAGACAATGGGATATCCACGGTAACCAGTCTGGGGAAAGCAGGTCACGAATGGTAGGCAGGCCAACAAAAACTCCTCTCCATCCTGATGTACAAGAATACCCCATCCCAAAAATTAAAATGCCCACCGTCAAGTTTGACCGGACCACAGACCCAGAGGATCATCTGGCGGCATTTCAGAGTCACATGGGCATGTACGACGTGGATGACGCAATCTGGTGTAAAATCTTCCCAACCACCCTGGTAGGACTTGCACAAGGATGGTTCAGGGATCTTCGCCAGGGATCGATCAGTTTCTTTATAGAGTTAGTCGAGGCCTTCCTTGAACAATATGCAGGGAACAAAAGAAGGCGACTCACTCGATTTGATCTAATGACCCTAAAGCAGAAAAAGGGTGAAAGCGTCAGGGAGTACCTCAAGAGGTTTGACTTGTCCTACCAACAAGTCAGGGAGATTGATGATTCCACAGCTGCCTACGCCCTAACAATCTCCCTGCTCCCAGGGGAAATGAAGAATCAGATGATCAGGGCCCAGCCAGAAACTTTGGCCAAGGCCAGAAAAATCGCTGAAGGGTTTATTCTGCAGGAAGAGTTTCACAGCCTGCCGGACACCCCTGCATGCCAGACAAAGCCGCAAGGGGGACCGCAGGGCGGACGTAGCAGAAACGAGCAAGGCAAACAAAGAGAAGAGGGAGATACCCCCAAGAAGGAACGTACTGCCTACCAGCCAAGGTTTGACAGCTACATGGCCCTCAACAGGCCGAGGGCAGAAATCTTTGAGCTGGAAAAAGAAACAGCAAAATGGAATCGTCCAAACAAGCCGCGCAGCCCAAAAGGGGATCCTAAAAAATTCTGCACGTTCCACGATTGCATAGGACACACCACAGAAGAATGCCGACACTTAAAAGACGAAATCGAGAAACTCATAAGAAACGGCTGGTTGAGCAACTATGCAGCAAGGAACAAGCCCCAAAAGGAGGCGGCAGACAAACCAGAAGGCTCAGCCCAAAATTGCACGATCATCCATGTAGTGTCAGGAGATGCAGAGGGGCGAACCAGCAGACGAAGCCAGAAAAGGCAGATCCGTGAATTACGGAACCAAATTTGCTACGCCGAGAGGGCGGGAAGTCCAAGAGGCACTACCCTGAGCATCACCCCTGAAGATGCAGGGAGAGTCATATATCCGCATAGTGACCCTTTGGTCCTAACTCTTGAAATTAGCAATCACATTGTCAATAGGTGCATGGTGGACACTGGCGCCTACACAAACCTTCTATACAAAGACGCCTTCGAGAAAATGAATCTAGAAAAAAGACATCTGAAACCAGCCCCCGGGTCTTTGTACGGGTTCAGCGGAGCAGGTGTACTTCCCATGGGGGTTATCGACTTGCCAGTAACATTTGGGGAGGGGGCCGCTGCCAGGAATGTCAGGGCATCATTTGTTGTGGTGGATGCAAAGTCTGCATACAACGCCCTGATTGGCCGAGCCAGCCTAGATGAAATCGAAGCTGCTGTGTCGATCATGGCTCTTACCATAGCCTATGTGACAGACTTTGGCATGGAAGGAAAGGTCCACGGGGATCAAGAGTCAGCCAGACATTGCTACACCGTGGCCCTGCAAGCTCATGAGACAGAAAGGAAAGGAAAGGAAAGCAAAAAGCCGAAGGCTCCCCCAGCAGGGAGGGTGAAATCCCAGCCACTCAGCAAAAAGCAGCCCACTTAGAACCTGAAGGGGAGAGCATGCTGGTAGACTTAGAGCCAGGGAGGCAGGTCCTCATAGGGGCCGACCTGGAGGAGTCCTACTAGAAGGAGTTAATTGCAGTCCTGAGAGAAAACAGGGACGTATTTGCTTACTCTGCGGATGAGATGCCAGGGGTCGACCCGGCTTTTATTGTTCACAAGCTGAACGTTAGCCCGGAAGCTCGCCCTGTAAAGCAAAAGAAAAGAAACATGTCCGTAGAGAAAGACGCGGCGATAAAAGAGGAAATAGACAAACTCTTAAAATCGGACTTCATCGAAGTCTGTGACTACCCTGAATGGTTGGCAAACGTTGTGATGGTAAAAAAGTCGTCGGGTGCATGGAGAATGTGCGTAGGCTTCACGAATCTTAACAAAGCCTGCCCAAAAGACTGCTACCCCCTGCCCAGGATAGACCAACTGGTGGACGCCATTAGTGGGTACACCACGTTAAGTTTCTTGGATGCGTTCTCAGGGTACCATCAAGTGTACCTCTGGCAGCCTGACAGGATGAAATGCGCCTTCATAACCAGCCATGGCACTTACATGTATAAGATGATGCCATTTGGGCTGAAGAATGCAGGCGCCACCTATCAGCGGTTGGTGGACATGGTCTTTGAAACCAAAAAGGGAGAAATTTGGAAGCCTATGTCGATGATGCGATTGTCAAGAGCAAGGGGGACAAGGAGCATCTAGCAGACCTGCAGGAAACATTCTCCTCCCTACGGTCGTACAAGATGAAGCTGAATCCGAAAAAATGCACATTCGGGGTCCGATCCGGAAAATTCCTGGGATTCTTAGTCAGCTCCAGGGGGATGGACGCCAATCCCGAGAAAATTCAGGCGGTCCTAGATCTTTCGGAGCCTAAGACCATAAGGGACATTCAGCGGCTCACAGGCAGGATGGCCGCCCTGGCCCGCTTTATCGCCAGATCGGCAGACAAGTCCACCCCATTCTTCAAAATATTGAAGGGCAATAAGCAATTCAAATGGGAAGATGAACAAAAGAAAGCCTTCGAACAACTGAAGGAACACCTGAAGAAGCTCCCTACCTTGGCAAGACCAGTGGCCGGAGAAAAACTGTACCTATACATTGCCGTCACCAACACAACAGTAAGCGCAGTCATCCTAAGAGAGGAAGCAGGCTCGCAGCAGCCCATCTACTTTGTGAGTCACGCCCTGGGGGCAGCCGAAAGAAACTATCCTTTAATAGAAAAAGCCGCCTATGCAGTCATCATTGTAGCCAGAAAGCTTAGACCCTACTTTGACGCACATCCCGTTGTGGTCCTCACCGAACAGCCACTGGAAAAGATATTGGAAAAATTTGAGAAATCAGGAAGGCTGCTGAAATGGGCAATCGAGTTAAGCGGGCTGGGGATATCATACCAACCAAGGACAGCCATCAAGGCACAAGCCTTGGCTGACTTCCTGGCTGAATGTTCCCATTCAGGGGAAGAAGAGCCCCCCGCCGAAGAACGGATCGTGCACACTGACGGATCCTCAACAACCAATGGTGCAGAGGCAGGCATTGTACTGACCAGCCCTGAGGGAGTAGATTTCGAGCATGCACTCAGATTCACCTTCCTCGCATCAAACAACGAGGCAGAGTATGAGGCCGTACTCGCAGGGATAAATCTGGCCAAGGCAGCAGGGGCAGAGCGGGTTGTACTAGCAACTGACTCCCAGCTCATTGCTAATCAAATTAATGGAGAATATGAGGCTAGAGATCAGACCATGGCCACCTATCTTGAAAAAGTAAAACAGGAATTATCAGGCCTGAAGTCCTATGAAATCAAACAAATACCCCAATCACAGAATAATCGGGCGGACGCTCTGTCAAAGCTGGCTAGCTCCAGCCTGCAAGACATAAGAAGGTCAGTTTGGGTTGATGTTATGCATGAGAAGTCCACCACTCCCTGTCAGGCAGTCAACACCATTGAAAAGGGACAGGAAAACTGGATGACCCCCCTCATTCAGTCCAAAAGATACAGCATCCTGCCACCTGATCCAGTACAGAAAAAGAAAATACAAGCCAAAGCGGCCTGGTTCATAATCATTGACGGAGAACTCTACAAGAAATCTTTCACTTACCCCCTGCTCAGATGCCTAGGGGCAGACCAGGCCGTAGAAGTTCTAGAGGACATCCACTCAGGGATCTGCGGACATCACATTGGAGGAAGGTCGTTGGCCCACAAAGCTCTCAGGACAGGCTACTACTGGCCTACCATGCTAGCAGATGCCAGGAGCCTAACCCAAAAATGCAGAAAATGCCAACTCTTCGCTCCATCAATCCATGCCCCAGCCCAAGAACTCAGGCCAATTTTATCTCCCATTCCTTTCGCCCAATGGGGGATGGACATACTGGGTCCCTTTACCACAGCTACAGGGGGACGAAAATTCCTGATCGTGGGGATAGATTACTTCACAAAGTGGGTTGAAGCTGATGCAGTCCCAAACATCACCGAGCCGGCGGTCAGGAAGGTCATTTGGAGAAACATTATAACCAGATTTGGCCTTCCAAAAACATTGGTATTTGACCATGGAAGGCAATTTGATAACGACCCCCCTAAGAACCTGGCTGGAAGGGCATGGGATAGCCGTCGCCTACTCCGCTGTCTACCACCCCCAGACCAATGGGCAGGCCGAGGCTACAAACAAACAGATCTTAAACGGACTCAGAAAAATGGTAGATAACCTCAAGGGAAGATGGGCAGGCGAGCTACCAAGAATCCTATGGTCAATAAGGACCACCAGAAAAGAGTCAACAGGACAGACACCCTTTGGCCTAGTGTATGGAGCAGAGGCTCTGCTACCCATCGAAGTGCGAATTCCTACCCTGCGATCTCAGCAATACAACCAGGCTGACAACGACGAAGCAATGGCCGAAGCTCTTGACCTGGTCCACGAAGTCAGGGAGGAGGCCAGCACCAACATAGCAGCCTACCAGCAAAGGATGAGAAAAGCGTACAACAAAAGGGTGCATGAGAGAAGATTTCAGGTAGGCGACCTAGTACTAAGGAAGACACAGGCTGTTGGAAAATCTAGAGAACACGGCAAACTAAGCGCCAACTGGGAAGGCCCATACCAAGTGACCCAGATCTTGGGAACATGCACGTACAAAATCGCCAACCCAGCAGGCCAAGAGTTGAACGCACACTGGAACGCCGACACCCTAAAAAGATACTATGTATGACTAAGCCTTAAGGAAATCACGTCCATAGGAAAAGATACTGGCGGAGGACGATCAAAAAGAAATGTCGATGACTCCGACTAATCTTATGTTTTAACGAAATTTCTATAACACTCAAGAATTCATACTCGTTGTCTGTTTAAGCTTGCGCTCTCACACACAAACGAGCAGGGGGCAATAGGGGGAGCCCCCTATTGCCAGAACCAAGAAAAAGGGACACCCCAACAAAAGCTTTGAAACCGCTACCTACCCCCAAGCAGGAAGGATGCAGGTCACACACAGCTAACAAGGACTGGGGGCAAATCCCCCAACCTTGCATAAAAACGAAAAAAGCCCTCCCTGCCTGCCTCTGAACAGTCAGGGAGCAAACCCCCTGGACTCCAAGCAGAGACCAGGGACAGACCAGGCTACCCGCGACTGACAAGGACTGGGGGCAAATCCCCCAACCTTGTATAAAAAACGCAAAAGCCCTCCCTGCCTGCCCCTGGACAGGCAGGGAGCAAGCCCTCTGGACTCCAAGCAGTGACTAGGGACAGGCCAGGCTATGCACGACTGACAAGGACTGGGGGCAAATCCCCCAACCTTGTATAAAAAAACGCAAAAGCCCTCCCTGCCTGCCTCTGGACGGGCAGGGAGCAAGCCCCCTGGACTCCAAGCAGAGACCAGGGACAGGCCAGGCTACGCACGGCTGACAAGGACTGGGGGCAAATCCCCCAACCTTGTATAAAAAACGCAAAAGCCCTCCCTGCCTGCCTCTGGACAGGCTGGGAGCAAGCCTCCTGGACTCCAAGCAGAGACCAGGGACAGGCCAGGCTACGCACGACTGACAAGGACTGGGGGAAAATCCCCCAACCTTGTATAAAAAACGCAAAAGCCCTCCCTGCCTACCTCTGGACAGGCAGGGAGCAAGCCCCCTGGACTCCAAGCAGAGACCAGGGACAGGCCAGGCTACGCACGACTGACAAGGACTGGGGGCAAATCCCCCAACCTTGTATAAAAAACACGAACGCCTTCCCTGCCTACCTCTGGGCAGGCAGGGGGCAAGCTCCCTGAACTCCGAACAGGGGCCAGGGACAGGCCAGGCTGCACGTAGCCGACAAGGACTGAGGGCAAATCCCCCAACCTTGTATAATAAACGCAAAAGAAGCAGACTAAAACAAAGGAAAGGCATTCGATAACAAAACCCATGAAGGGTATAAAGTTTTTACAAAATAACTAAAACAGAGATCCAGAAGAACAAATATTACAGACATCTAACAACAACAAAGGCTCAGCACAGAGAGTAAGGCTATTACAAGAAAGGATAAGCATCATGGAGCATCCTGGCTTAGGCCGGCAACTGCCTCAGGTGGTCTGGCCGCCCGAGCCTCATTTTTTGCAGAGTAGAGACTCCGGAAAGCCTCTTCATCAAACGCAGGGAACATTTCCCCAATCACCTCCATCACCAACTCCAGGGAAGAGTTGGCACCACTCACAAAGCTTGCATCCACTGCAGCCTCGGTCTCCTCAGCAAGGGTCTCTTTTTCTTTTTTCCACTCTCCCTTAGCCTGCTCAAAGGCCGAGTCAGCTTTGGACAATTGCTCCTCCAAATCAGCTACTTTTCCTTTCAGATGCCTCATCTCAGCCAAGGTCAGGGTGGCCCGCTCCATTGACAAACGGCTCTCCTTCAGATCAGCTTCCAGCTTGGCTACTTCCTTCACAGCTCTCTCTCCCTGAAGTTTCCACTGACCAGCCTGGTTCTTTGCCTCCTCCAGCTCACTCTCTTGCCTCGCCAACTTATCTTTTAAGTTGTTTATCAAAGTTATGTCCCTCTCCACCATAGCCAGGCGGTCAGGAGGAGAAGCCCCTGGTGTGACGGTTAATTCTTCATCACTCAGACGGCTGAGAGCCGCCAGTTCGGCAGACGCCAGCAAAACCCTAGAGGTACGCTGGATATATTGGAGCACCTGGTGAGAAGTTGAAGTCACTGACTTGGTAAGGCGGTCAGCCAAGACGACGCCAGAGTCGGAAAGCAGGCCCGATACATCCACGCTATCACCAGCGGTATAATGAAACTCAGTGTTCTCCTCCGGAAAGGGAATGCTCAGAAGTTCGCGTGCAGGGCGCTTTGCTTCAGGGGAAGCAACATCCGCCTCCAGATCCACCACATCAACCTCTGAAGGCTCCCTACCCCTCTTCTTTCTCGGCTCCAAAGGGACACTCTCCCCAGTCCCCTCTGAATTCACAGGGTGCGACCCCTGGGAAGTTCGAGGTCCGACCGGAGAGACACCCTGCTTCTGACCAGGGGAAGGGGTGGCCCCTGAGGTGACCTCAGCCTCCCCTTCATGAATACTGGGGGAAGGGGTCGTTGGCTTTGCTGACGAAAGTCGGGGAAGGAGAGGCAGCCTCTTACCAGCAGCAAAGTCCTTTACAAGCTTCATCAAACTTTTTCCCCCTTTTTTGAAATTTGAAGGGAGGGAGGGACGCTTGGAAAGGACGACAAACTCCTCACTTAAACCTAACCTCTTAACTTGCCTCCTTGTCCAACGGAGAGAAGCAAAGTCTGCAAGAGAAAAAAAAGGACAGTCAGCTAAAAAGCAAAGGAATAAGAAATCTCAAAAAATTCGCGCCAGCAAAAAGCCCCCAAGAACTACCTTCACGGCTAGTGATTAGACCCAAGGGGAGCAAATACTCGTCCGTGGTTATAAGCTCCGCATGAGGGAGCCAGAAAGCAGGGCAAAAGGAACCGGATTTATCCACAATTATTTCAAACTTCTCGACTAAAGCCTCCTCCTTGGCACTCAGCTTTACTTCCAGGGCCTTCCCCCCGACGCCTGGGTGGTATTCTTCGCGGGTTTCCATACGGGTATGGACATGGTTCCTAAAATGCCTAGGAATCTTCCACCCTGACGCGCTGTGTATGTACACGAAGTTATTTTTCCAGTCTTTCAGGCTGCTCAGAGCCGGCCAGACCAGGGCATACTTCTTCTGTCTCTGCAGAGACCAATAACCAGGGGAACCATCCCCCCCAGACGAGGATACCATTTGAAGGCCGACCATGAAGCGAAGGGCATCAATGGAAGGCTCCTCGCCATGGAAAAGACAGGTCCAAGTGTAAGCAATCAAGGACCTGATGGCTGAGGCGGTCAGCTGAGCTATAGCAACATTCATCCTCCTGAAAGCCTCTTCCAGGAAGGGATGAAGTGGAAATCGCAGACCAAACTCTAAAGCCTTGTGATAGACAGCCACACAACCCTCTGGAGGGCAGCACACCGTGTCCTTTTCCCCCGGGACTACGACAGTGTACCCCTGCCCAAAATTATAGAATTTCGCAATTTCCTCGGCAGCATTGCTTTCTAAGATCAAGTCCCTATTCTTGGCCTCGGGGTAGGTCTTTAAGGGAACTAAGTATTTCTTCTTATCCAAATAGTAAGTTTTCCCCCTCTCCCTACGGATGAGGGGGCCGACAATCCTGGAAGGGTCTATTTCCAGGGCCTCATCTTCAGAGTCGACAACATCGAAAGGGGCGGGTTCGGGTGATTCAGCACCCTCCCCCCTGTCATGATCCTCCTCTTCCCTGGGTCCAACCCCAGAAGAGGAGGCTAAAACGCGCCTATCCCCGTCCCCACCTTCATTCTTCCCAAGTAAAGACACAAAAGAAAAAGCGCGGACTCGAGACATACTGGGTATGAAGAAAAGAACCGAGGAAAGGGAAAGAAGACGAAGATTCAAAGAAAGATTCTAACCTAGAAAGTCGGTCGTCGTCGGAAAAAGTGACAGTAAACACTTATTGATCTCACAGAGTTCTCAGCAACAAAGACGGTTTGAGAATATGAGGGAAGTTTCGAATTCCAAAGAGTGTAAAAGAAGGAAATGAAAGGGGAGAAGAACTTATATAAAGCCCAGGAAGCCTAAAAGGCCATCTCTCTGACAAGACGCCCCCAATAACTTACTCCACGTGTCACGCGCTGGACACAAACTACTCACCCCTTCCCAAGAAGGGCCTCGAAAAGGCAAAAAGTGTCAGAGGGATAGTCGACTGGCACCGTCATCCCCGCAAAAAAAAAAAAAAAGAACAAAAGAGAATAGCCAAGTCGCTCGGATTTCTTCATTAGCCTTAAATGGAAAATGGGCAGGTTACATATCGTGCCAGGCAAATAAAAAATATACATAAGAAAATACATAAGAGCCTAAATTTCCGGCTCGACGCACCTATGCCTGGCTAAACAGGCCTAATCATCATCCAAATCTGGAGAATGGTCTCCAGGGCTACTTTGACCCCCGAAGTCCGACCCCTAGTCCCAGTCTGGGGAGTCCTTGAAAGGGTCATCAGGGAGTCCATCCTCATCCCTGTCGCTCAAGCAGCCTAGACCCTCACTGTCATCGGAGTCTCGGCTACTGTCATCCCAATCCCTGCCGTAGGGAACAGCCTGGGATTCATCACAAGTACGACAACCTGTTCTCTTCACAGGAGAAGAGGGGCCTGACCCCAGGGAGGAATCTGCGTCAGAGCAGTCGGGGTCAAATTGTTCAGGGTGCAACCACGGGAAACATTCGTGGCATCCCTGATCAAAGCACCCACCTCCCTGAGGACACCGCCTAAATCTGGAAGCAGCAGGAAGCGAAGATCTCTTGGGGCGCTTGCCCGCCCTGATGGAAGCTTTCCGACCACTCCGACGAGGGTGTGGTCGTGAACGACGGCTGCGGCAGATGGCCCGGTAAGCCGCCCGAGCGTACCAGAGTCTCCAAAAACCTCTGAAAAGAAAGGTGACAGTACGAACCCCATGGCGGGTAATGGACTTTTTTTATCCAAACCATAATTCAACAGAAAGAAGTGGAACGATTGAGGGTGAGTTAAACGAAAAATGGCAAGGAATGCTGGAATTTATACAAGTGAAACGCAGCATTAAATGGTGTCCCAACCGCCCTGGAAGGGGAAACCACCAATCGCAAAGCCTTCACGTTTCCCGAAAATCCAACAAGCAAAGAAGGGTAATCATTGGAAGAAACCCCTCAACTCTTTGCACACCTGACACAAACTGAGCTTCATTCCTCGGGAAAGTACAAAGCATTAAATGGTGCAGCAAAAGTAAAAATAAGTCAAACTCCCTCCAAGCAAGAGTCGCCAGCCGGAGGGGAGCCTTGCTTCCCCCAGCTTGCGAGGGCCAATTGATTGGGGTCGGCAGCCTGACACTAATATCTTGCTAGGCAGGCTCCCAGAGGATTGCCCATTAAGCCCAGAAACCGACCCGACAAACAGTCAAAGTAAAGAACATAGAAGTGGGAAGTGCTAAGGAAAACAGCCGACCGCCGGGCCAGCAGGGTGACGCGGCCTGCTGGAGCCTAGCTCTCACAGCTCAAAACCCGCTTACCCCCTGGGGACATCTCCGCAGACAGAGCAGGGATCCCCAGGGGCCCTCTCGTCATTCTGCCTAAGGTAATTGAGAGTGGGTGGATGAGAAGATGCCACTTGTCACCTCCTTATCCACCCATTCTCCTTCTACTTCCCTCTCTTGTGGGAAGGTATAAATACCCTCCCATTTCCCACAAGAAAGGGGTTGGATTTTCTCTCTCTAGAACTCTTACTCTAAAATTGTCGCCTAGTTCCTCACGAGCTAGGTTCCTTAAGGCATTCACGGACTGACTAGGCATCGGAGAGGGTTTCCTCGGACAACCTTCGAGGCCCTGTGCGTTCTGTGTGCAGGGAGCTTACCCATTCCGCCGGGAAGGTCCGACTGAAGAAGTAGGAGGAAGGAGAGTTAGTCAGGATTGATCAGTAAACATTCAAAGCAACATTGAACGATACGAACCCGAATTCCGCGTCGGGTTAATTGATTCCAATAACCGGAACAATATATATATATATATATATATATATATATATATATATATATATATATATATATATATATTTTGTTTAGTATTTAAATTAGTTGGATTAGTCTTGTGTTTTCGTTTGGCGAATTGTTTACCTAGATTGACAAGTAATCACTTTTGTGTTCATTTATTTGCGATTCGATTTTAGTTTAGGATGCGTTGGAGTTGCATGGGAGTACGAAAACAGTTCTTTTCGGATGTTTTGAAATGCATTAGTTTGAGCCGGGAATCGGATCAGATAGTACGTCGATTAAACTGTTTTGACTCGAGACGGGCGAAATGTAAAAATATTAACGTGTTCTGACGGAATGTATTAGGAGACGAGTGTAGTTGTTTTTTACATTCAGAACGAAGTCGGAGTTAAAATCCGAGCAACTTTTGAAAAAAAAATGTTAGACCACTTTTTGTATACTCATAATATTAGACCACTTTTTGTATACTCCCCCACACTTAACCCTTACTCGCCCTCGAGTGAGCACATGCTAACTACTAAACTAGCCGAGCAGGTATTAGCGCACCCTACGCCCTTTCAACTCACGCGAGTACACTTAGAGGAAAAGTGCACTCCGCAAGGCAAGTGGGGTCTTGCGACAAAACTGTGGATGCAACCGGACACACAAAAAACACACAAACAAACAAACACACACACAAACAAACACCAAACGGCTGCATCCAAGACAAAACAAATACCGCTTCCCTCAACAAAGCGGTGAAATAAGCACCGGTTTAGGACTCAAGGCAAGTGACAACGTTCCCAAGCTAATAGTGCGAATCGAGATGAACTAAACTCTAATAGTATGACAACAAAGCAATAAAAACGTTGGTAACTTACCTAGGTTCCTCCTAACCTTCTAAGAACGTACTACAGGACGATCGGCGGGATGGAAAAAGGATGAACCACGGTGTTAGTCGACACTGTAGGTAAGTGAGACCCCGCCCCCTTTAGTGATGAGCCAAGAGGGTCGTCCCATGCCCGAAACCGCCTAACTAGTCCAAGTAAAAAGGTGGAAATATTTGCAAAATGAGGGAAGACCGACCATTACCGCTATCATCCTTCCTAGGGACTCGGTCCTTTGGTAGGCTCTTCACGGTAATAGTCGGTAAAAGGCTTATTTTGAGAAGGTGAGAATCTTTTTGTGAGACGGTTTTCTTTGGCATTTTCTTTCCTTTGCATTTTTGCTTCTTGTGTTGCTATGCCATTTCTTTTTCATCTTTTGTATTTTCTTTTTGGCTTTTTGTGCCTTTTCTTTTTCTTCAATCTTTTCTTTCTTTCATTTTCTTTCATTTTCTTTTCTTTGCCCTTTGGCTTGATATGAGTGTTGGCATTTCTTTTTGCAACTAAGAAAGAGAGATTTCAACATATTGCAACTTTATTTTGTGGATATGTGTAGGAGGTAGGGGAATGAGTGAGTTGGGGAGCGTCCTTCCCTTCAAACCCACAAAAAGGGGAGAAACTTGGACTAATCAAAGCAATTCCAAACACGGTCACCTAAGGGACGGGACTCGGCAACCAAGGCCTTTTCACACCGTGGGTGGTCATAATGGTCAAAATGCAAATCTCGCAGTAAATCCCTAGTAAGCTAGGTGGACTCAAGGTAAGAAACCAACGAAATCATTGATTTAGGGTCATTCTACTAGACTAAAGTCCAAGACTCGGTTTATACTACTAGAAAGGGAAAGTAAACACTTGCACACTAGCCTCTAAACTGGGTTTTCGAAAACTTTTTACACACTATACACAACTAGACACCACAAAACAAAGACTCAACAAAGAACGAAAGAAAAAGAAGCAAAAGCAACAAAACAAAAACAAAACAAAACGAACACATAAACAACACAAACACCACCCCGAGCTTCCAAACAAGCCACCAAATCAACCAAAAGTATGCACAAAGCTCCACCCGAGCACACCACATCACAATCTCCTCCAAACTCCTCAAGAGACAAAGGGGAAAAAGGGATAAAAGATGTTACCGGATGTCTTGAAAGCTCTCCAAAGCTATCGGTGATTCAAGCAACCTATAAGGAAAAAAGGAAGCAAAACACGCACAACAAAACAAATATACGAAACAACGACACAAAAGGAAAACACACAAAAGAAATTCTTTTTGATTTTTGTGAAAAAAATTCAATTTTTTTGGGATTTTTAAAGATTTTTTGAAAAACTACGAAAATAAAACTAACTATGATAGAATATCGCTCCCCCACACTTAAACCGAGCAACGTCCACATGCTCGATCGTAGTGTGTGGAGACACAAAGGAAAAGAAAAGAAACTACGAAGATAAAGCTAAAAATCGAAAATAAAGTGGAGAAAAGGGTAGAATGCGTCCGGCCGGGGTGTAGTCAAGTCACCATGGGCCGAGACAAGAAAAGATATGGATGGGGGAAGAAATAAAAAGAAAGAAATAAAAGGAAATGGGAGGGGAGGACTAGGTGTAATCAAGTCACCTAGCCCAGATTCCGCCCAAATCCGACTAAATCCTACAAAAATAGTGAAAATCTTGTAAGTTTGGATTTTTCAAAGGACTCTCGATGTAATCACATCATCGAGAGTCGGGAGCGACCATTACCAAGGCCCCGAGGGCCACCATGACACAAATGATAAGGGGAAGGGGAACTAACAAAAGAAGACACACAATAAAAGACGAAAAAGAAAGGATAGTTGCCGTACCATGCGGTTAGTAACTCACTCGCTCCATCGTCTCATAGGTCGATAATGGCACCTAGCTTGTCTTTGACATTGTTATTCCTCTTCCTTCTCAATAAGGCCGCATGGTTGGAGCACAAAGGTATAAGGAGGTGGGATTTGATGTGAAAGTTTGTGTAAAGTGAAGAGAAAAAGAAGTGAATGTGTGTATATGAAGTGTAGGGGTCATATGATAAGGGCAAGGATAGGTAGGGAGGTTGGGAGGGGGTATAAAATGGTTGGGTGGGCTCGAATGACAAAGAAGAGGCCAAAAGAAGGAGCACGACATCATCCCGGTCGGGATGGATGGTCCTGGTCGGGATGGCACACCCGTCCCGGCCGGGAAGCTCCCATCCCGGTCGGGATGACACTCCAGAAAACCCAATTTTTGGTACACTAATCCCGTTCGGGATGACATCCTTCCCGGTCGGGATGGTTCATCCTTCCCGGTCGGGATGGTTCATCCTTCCCGGTCGGGATGGTTCATCCTTCCCGGTCGGGATGCACTCTTCTCGGCCGGGAAGAGTCCTCTAACCCTCTATAACCCCAAAAGCTTGTCTAAAGCTTCAAAAACCGACTCCCTTGCTCACAACCCAAGTTTTATCAATAACCACTCCTCTTAAGCTTCACCTTCACTTCTCACCTATCAAATAAGCTTAAACACATTCGTCAAAATCCCTCCCTCACATCGCTCATCAAAAATACCAAATTACTAGATTTCCACAAAAACTAACAATCCTAAAAACCAAATGATCCAAACAAACATATATACAAACAAAAGCTCAAAGGAAAAGAAAAAGAGATATTTACAATAAGGTACTCTCACCAACTACACCTCCATAGCCATCAAGAGCTCGAAGGAGTAAGTCAAATGCCCTAGCAACATCTTCATTCAAGCTCACATGGCCGAGCCTAGCCACTTTCAAGAGCTTCCAAGTCGGAGGCAAGAAGCGATCATCTTCATTATGCTTGGGGTTCTCGTGATCTTCCGGGTCTTCCAAACTATGATAGCAACGACTCTTATGACCATCCGGTAGGTATAGTGGTCTAGAGTTAAGCTCGGCATTATGAGTTGGGAGATCACACCCTAAGGGGGTTGCTTCTTCTACGGGGTCGAGAGTAGAGTTCTCTTCCACCGCCCGACAAGGATTCTCTCCATCAACCGTCTCACAAGACAAGGGACTTGGAATCGAGTGCGATAAAGGAGGTGAAGGCATCAAATTTTCTTCATTGGAGGCTTTAGGATCCTCCAATTTCCCATTCAAGGCGAGTTCTAAGGCATCTACCTCTTTTTCCCAAGTATTGCGTTCCTTTTCACTCACCTTGTCTACATGGCCTAGAGGAATCTTGTCTTCACTTGGCTTTGGATTGTCAAGATCCGGTTCATCACGAAGAAAATCGAACAAATCCAATTTGATAGCCAATACATCGGCTCCCCAAGAGTTATCTCGAGGATCATGTTCACACCCCTCCTCATTGTCGGCCCTTGAAGCTTCAACTTCCTCTATTCTTCCCATATCTTCACCACCCAAGCAACACTCAACAATGGTCTCTTGATTGACCCTCTCTTCTTCATTCATGGCTTCATGATCGAGTTGACTTTCTTGTGGAAACACCCGACCTTCTTGCCCAAATGAACCTTCCTCAACAAGTCGTGGAGCTCGAGTGGCCGACATCGTGATACGAGCCATGAGTGCATTGATGCGAGCATCTTGCACCCCTATTTGGGCCTTGAGCTCCTCTTTAACCTCTTGTACGTGAGTCATCATCACTTGTTGACTCTTTTGCATTAAAATCATCATCTCATGTTGACCCTTTTGCAATAGCATTATCGCCTCTTGTTGACTCTTTTGCATTTGGGCCAACATTTGACAAGTCTCGAAGTTGGGGATTATTGGTTGTGGGTTATGTGAGGATGTTTGGTAGTTGTTAGGATGTTGTGATGATCCTTGACAACTTTCATGGTAACCATATGGAGGGCGTTCGTAAGATTGGTGATGAGGTTGATATGGTTGGTGAAATTTTGGGACTTGGCCATTTGCCCCGTAGTTGTCCCGTGACGATTGATGGAAGCTAGGACGTGCCATTTCCATAACGCTGCTTTGATACCTAGGATGAACTAGAAGCACTTGAGCAAACGTTAGTAGCCTAGTGCTTTTGAGGCACTAGGAAGGGAGAATAGCACACAAGAAGTAGAACGGAGATACACAAGGAGAAGAAAACACAAAAATCAAGAACAAAGAAGCACACAAAAGTCAAAACTATGCCATCCCCGGCATCGACGCCAATTTGACGGTAGTGTTTGTCGTCTATCCTACCGGTCAAATAAAACCAACTATTCCTAACTAGGTAGATAGGGCAAGTCGGGTCGATCCACAGGGACGGGGTGTCGGACTAAGGTGTGCTACGGTCAAAGACTAGGTTCAAGACAAACTAATCTAGGGGATAAACTAAGGACTAAGCTAAGGTCTAAACTATAATCTATAACAAAAAATAAAAAGGCTAAACAAGCATCTAATGACTAGCGGAAGCTAATAAAATGATAAGAAGAAACTAGGGTTAGGTCGGGTTCATGGATATCAAGGGCATAAAAAGGGGAAAGACGGGGTTACTAGCATGCTTTCGTAGCCTAGGTTCCGTTCAGGCTCTCGCTACTTAAACGGTCTAGGGGTCATCCTCACCACGCTCTCGCTACTAATAAGGAAACCAATCCTACAACCAAACTCACACATACATGAGAAGAGGCAAGAAAAACAAGGACTGATCGTCACTAGTCTCACAAGCATTTCATCAAACATGTGGAGTGCAAGGTAAATGGGAAACAACAAAAACAACATCTAATACCATCCATCTCACCCTAATCACCACTAATCACATCCAATCCCCCTAATAACCCTAGCAAGAGTCTACTCAAACATATCTAAAGGAAAGCTAACAAGAACAAGAGAAACTAACACAAAAACAAGAGCATACATATGTAAAACTAACAAGGATAATGAACAAAACAATAACCAAGAGCTAAAGATTGAAACTTGAATAACATAAACAAAGATTAAGAGTAAAAGGATATTATACCAACTAACAAGAGAATGAAAAGATGAGAACTTGTATATAAAGAACACCCAAAACATCCACCAATGTTGTCAAGATTGGATGGATTCTTCAAGAGATCCCTTAATACAAGATTAGCTAACTAGAATAAGGACTAATTAACGACTAATATACTCTAATCTATGCTAATCTATGCTAAAGTAGTCTAGGGTTTAGTGGGTAATGTCTAACATAACATAAGATTACAAGAGGCGGGGTATATATAGGGTTACAAGAACAAAGGAGAAGAAAAGAAGCAAATGCGGGCTACAGCTGCCTCATCCCGTCCGGGATGAATTGGTCCCGTCCGGGACGAAATGGTCCCGTCCGGGACGAAATGGTCCCGTCGGGGACGAAATGGTCCCGTCGGGGACGGAACCAAAACAGGCGCAGTGCATTTTGTGCACCTCATCCCGGAGGGGATGAGGTCCTTCCCGACGGGGATGGGTCTTGTAGGCCTTCAATATGATCTTTAAGGTCCCTCCTTGCTTCTCATGGGTTTCTCATCGATTCTCGGGGCTCGGGATCGAGTCCTAGGGGCTCGGGATCGGGTCCTAAGGTCTCGGGATTGAATCCAAGGCATCGAGTGATCGTTCCTTCTCTTCGTTGGCTCCGAAAAGTGTATGTATTGAGTCGGAATCGCTCCAACTCTTCATGAATGGTCTCGGGAACCTAAAACTAACTAAAGGAAGCATAAGTAACCCATAAACCGCTCCCAAGGAGCGATTCCACAAGGAAAATGAGACCAAAACACAAAAAATTAGGCACTACAAACTACACTTATCAACACTCATAACATTGCCTTATCAGGCTACAGACGCGACTTGGCAATAACCGTTAAAAGGCTACAACACGCCTAGGTGAGGTAGCTTACCCCCCTAAAAACGAAAAAGACGCCTAAGTCTCGTGTGTCCGACGGGTGAACTCGCGTTCCTGTAAGTCTTGTATGGGTAGTTCGGTCTCCGGAGCGGGTTTTAGTGACTTCGGGAGGTCGTTCCCGATGTCCGAGGTGTCATGTGGCAACTTATGGTTATAATACGGGATCACCGTCTCTATTTTGGGTTGCTCTAGATGTTGTCTACCTAGGGGTAGGCGCCTGGCTGAGGCTTTCGGGTTCTGGGTCGCCTGGGCTCAGGCGGGTGGAGACTTGGGCGCCTGGGCCTGGGCGGTCCGAGCCCTGTTTATGGAATTTTTTGTTGTTTTCTAATTGTTGTGGGATTAGGGCTATATATACGGGTTGTGGGTGCTCGTTTTAGACATACTAGAATATCCATAGGGTCTAGAACATCCATTCTTAGGGTCATGTCAGGTTTCGGGAATCTCCTAACCAAGTGGGCGGGCTATTTTAAGAAATGCGACCCCAAAGTTTATTCAAATGACGGTTTGTCAACGGTCGTCGCGCTGAGTCGGGTCAAGGTACAAGATGACTTCTTATTGGCATGTTCTAAGTTTTGGGACCCAAAAGGCCATGTTTTTGCTTTCCCCGGGGGTAAAATTTGTCCTCTTCCTGAAGAGATAGACGCTATAGGTGGGTGGAGTTCGTTCGGCCTTGCGTGCCTTCGGGGAATGATGCTTATGTAGAGCGGTTTTGTCACTTTTTGGACCTTTCTTCATTGGAGGAGTCTAAGGTTTTCTTTGGGAGAGATGGCATTGACTTAGGGTTACTTTTTAGGACATTCTCACAGGCCGGTTTCTATAATGTTTCGGCCTTAGCATGTAGGCGTGCTTTTAATATTGCGATGGCTTGTTATCATCTTTTCGAGGATGCGAGGGCGCGTGAAGGTTGGGGTAACCCTCGAGTTTTGGATGTGGTGATGGGAATGGAACATGGAAGATCACCCTATTTGCTTATTTAGGGTGAGCTCATTCTAGGTCTCGATGCTCGTGCTCGACTTCACAAGACACCTTTTCGGGGTTCCAGGATCATTTTGCAGGAGTTTTTGGCGTCGTGTTTCCTTGTTGCTTGGCTTTCTTCTTTTTTTTGTTTTTTGTGTGTTTTGTGGTTGCTTTGGTTTGGAGGTGTGACGTTTTGACGTTGTTTGTGCAGGTTTGGTTGCAGGAGCAACTTGGTTTGGTCGACCCTCCCCGGGGCTTCAAAGGTTATAACTACAGGGGTTTCACGGGCTGGAAGATGGTGCAGGTGTGGAGTAAAGGTCATACTGAAGGGGAGTGGTTCTCCTACTTGTCTAAAGGGCAGTTAGTCCTTAGGTGGTCCATCCTATGGTGGAATATCAGTGGGCGCGCCGGGTTTCCATTTTCGTCTTCGACCGAGGCTTTGTTAATACTATCCATGAGGGATCCGATTTATATTTATCCGTGTGTGTTGTCGAACCAAATGGGTGTCAAACCACTCACTTCTGAGACTGCTAAGGATACTTCTAGTTTCGACTCATGTACAGAGGATTCGTTTAGGGAATTTAGGGTGTCCTGGGAACAGAGTTTTTCGCGTCTCGTCGTTATTGAGAGCGTCCGACCGTCCGACATTGCTTCCGTCCGGCGGGGGGTTTGTGAACACTCATCAGGACAGAGCAACTCAAAAGGTAAGAGGACAGTGCTGCTAGGGGACGAGGAGGTGACTCGAAGGAAAGTCACTAAGTGCCTGACCAAAGACAGTGTTACCGGGCCTAGTTCCGTCAGTTCATCTATGCGGGCCAAGACTAACGAGACCCATATTAAAAATGTGAGAGAGGAAGGAATGTGGGATTGGCTGGACTCGCCTTTGGATAGGGCGGTAGAAGCTTGTGTTCAAAGGATCGATGATGAGGAACACAAGCAGGTACACCCGAAGGGCAAGGGAAAGAAAAGGTTGGACCGGTAGAGTTCAGCCGTTTTGTATTATGTCTTATTAGTTGATATTATGTGGCGTATTAGTACTAGTTTTTGTGGAGTTTTGACACCTTGTTGCTTTCCGGCGTATCCGAGTTTTAGATGCTTGATGTAAATGCTTCGACAAAGGCTCGATTTAACCAAATTTTATTATTAATGAGAAGCACATTGTTATTATTATTTTTTTTCTTTTTTTTGTGGTGGCTCGCAACTCGATTCTTCATTTTTCCCGGAGCGCCCTTTCGGGTTTTCACTCCGTCCTCGGCTCACCCTTTTTGTTTTGTTTTTTTTTTGACGGGTTGCAACTCGATTCTTCATTTTGCCCGGAGCGCCCTTTCGGGTTTTCACCCCGTCCTCGGCTCGCCTTTTTTTTATGACGGCTCGCAACTCGTTTCTTCATTTTGCCCGGGGCGCCCATTCGGGTTTTCACCCCGTCCTCGGCTCGTCGTTTGTGCTTCGTCACTTAAATCACTCATTAGCCGGAACGTGGAAGGAGTCCCGGTTTTTACATGAATCGAGTAATCGATTTTATTTATTTATTTGCTTGTTTGTTTGGTTGTACCCGAAGGAGGGTTGCCTACGTATCCACTTTTAAACGGAATCAAACCAAGTTCGTAGTTCTTTTAAAAAATGTGAGTGATTTTGCTTTAGACTTGTTATGCTAATTATCGATGCGATTTTTTGTTTTTGTTTTGCATGGCTTCCCCCTAAGTCGGAGCTCGGGATGGGGTTGTCGGGGTGTTTTATGGGTAGTATCGTTTGAGTTGATCCATGTTGGTTGGAGTTGAGAACTCTTGACCGTCTAGATCGGTGAGGATCACAGTGCCCCCCGAGAGTATTTTCTTAACGATGTAGGGGCCCGCCCAGTTTGGTTTCAGTTTCCCTTTAGGATCGACGGGAAGGGGTGCTCTAATGGATTTGATTACTAAATCTCCGTCGTCTATGTTTTGGGATTTCACTCGTTTATTAAAGGCTCGTTGTATGCGTTGCTGGTAGGCTTGTACGTTGGATAAGGCATGTATCCTACGCTCGTCTAAGAGTACTAGCGCGTCGTATCGTTTTTGGTTTCATTATCCTTCGGGAATACCACTCTCAGCTAATAACCTTAGTGATGGTACTTCTAGCTCTACGGGTTGTACGGCTTCGGAACCGTAGGTTAGGTAATATGGTGTGGCTCCGGTGGGTGTTCGATAGGATGTTCGGTACCCCCATAAGGCGAAGGGGATTTTGTTGGCCAATCCCGATAATTGTCTATCATTTTCTTAAGGATCGTGGTGATGGATTTGTTGGCTGCTTCTACGGCCCCGTTTGTTTGAGGTATATAGGGTGAGGATTTGTGTCTTTGGATTTTGTATTTGTCTAAGAGCTTTAGGGTGTCGGCCCTGAAGTGAGCCCCCTGATCACTGATGATTTCGTGAGTGTGGACATGACATAGGTCCATCCCGAAGCGGCCACGCGCGGGTTTGGGGCGGGGAATGAATCTCGTGTGAGATGGATCTCAGATTGAAATTTAAAACTAATTAGGAGTCGCCACCGAACTTTGTGGGAGTTCGGGCCCATTCGAACCCACTCTATATCTTAGTGGGTCGTGCACAGAGTACGGCCCATTCCAATTTCAAAGTTTATTGGGTTCGTCCCTTTGCATTTCGATACTGATTCCGACATTATCGGAATCGTGTATTGAATGACTCTCGTATGCCAACGGTTTCGAACATCCGGAAACCGCAGTTCTGAGTAAGGGGCGAGGGTACGTGTTGGGAAGTTCACAAAGAACACCCAACCCTGCCCGCACTTAGCGGCCTCTACTTAGATATCGTTCGTTTTTCGTGTACGCGCGTTAGTTTGACGGTTGAATGTTATGCAAACATTATTTTGACTAAACATATAAAATATGTTTGATCTACGTCGTTTTAATGCATCTTTGAATTAGGTCAAAGTTGTTTTAGGATGTGAGGTTCGTTTTAGTACAATAAAACAAACAACGAAATAAAAGCGCAAAAGTAGATTACAACATGCGAGCAGCATACCACCCTGAAATACAATACAACAAACTACAATTTGCCACAATTGCGATAATAACGGAGCGTAAATAAATTAGATAGTGTAAATATGATACGATGCGTGGTTTTGAAAAGATTATGACACGTGATGGACTTGACACGTGTTGACCGAGGTCATTAAAAAGGATTTATCGAGGCTTGAAGTATGTTAAAGGCTCACGATTTTGTCCTGGTGAAGGCCACTCGATCGAGTCATTGAGGGACTCGATCGAGTGGTCCTCGTAAAAAACCTTCCGCCCAATTTTTGGGGTGTCACTCGACCGAGTGGCTATGGAACTCGATCGAGTGCCCCCCGTACGAACAATGGTTCGTGAATTTGCTTTTAATTTTGAAATCCATAGTTTTGCTAAATCGCGCGAAAATATAATATGATTTACACTCGATTCAATTTTCGATACTCGTCATATTCGATATTTGATTACAAAAATCAATATCTAATATTTAGAGTGAATTTTGTAAAAGGTTTTTATAAATTGTTTTAAACTATTAATCCGCGTCGTAATGCCGTAATTAGTCCTCTCGGACTATGTGACTATTATTTTGGCGTCAACGGGATCATGTTTAATATGATTTATTGATTGGTTCCTTTAGATCCGACATTCGACTATAGAATCGATATCGTATCCTAGGAATGATAGTATGATAATAGTATGATAATATCGATATTAGAAACGAGAAAAGAAAAAGACGCGACGATGACGAGAAAAAAAAACGGAGAAAAGGGAAGAGAGAAAAGGAGAATGCGGGATTTGTAACACCCTCAACCTACACGCTTAATTATCTCGAAAATAGACTCGTATAGTAGTGGCCTAGGCACGAGAGCGTCGAGATGTATATAGGAGAGTTATGGTATGTATAATTGGGAAGGGATTTGACGAGTTTTGCTCTCGGGTTTCCTAAAGGATTTCTAGAGGAAAGATATGGGTTGTAAAATTGTGTGTGAGATTGTATAGGATTGTATGGGATTCTATCGCCTAGGATGTTGATTGTTGTTGTGTTGTGAATTGTGTGTTGTAGTTGTGAATTGAAGGTTGCAAAGGGGTGTATTTATAGGAAAAGTACCCCGGTTTATGATAGGAAAGGTACCCGGCTTTGGATAGGAAAGGCTTTACTTAGATGGGAAGAAACACCGGCTTGGGTGAAGGGAAACACCCGGTTTTAGGTGAAGAAGGATTCCGACTGTGGATAGAAAAAGGAATCCGGTTTCACCTAGAAAAGAGGCCACTCGATCGAGTGGTGCATAGTACTCGATCGAGTGCCCGGTCTGACACTGGTTCTGGTGGGTTTTACGAGCCTACTCGACCGAGTGGGCTAGTCCACTCGATCGAGTGGGTCAAGACGGGTGGAAGACCTCTTTAGAGATCGAGTTTTATATCTAGCGGAGAGGTTGAATTGCTTGGTTCTTCTTTTGTGGCTGATATTTTTGTGGTATTTGACTTCGAATCAGATTTCCAAAGCTGCGTGACTGATTTTTACGTCTCGGAAATGCCTTTGACCGGGGTTTGACCCGGTCGCTAAAAGACGGTTTTGCCCTTGGTATCGGTTTTGACCCGAATTAGTCTTATTTGATTGGAAATGACTCACTGGGCCTGGATTTGAGGTCGGTTTGGTGAGATTTTTACTCCGCTAAAAGCTCGCGCCAAATACTATTGATTCCGAGTCTAAAATCAAGCGTACTATGTCATGTTTACGTCCGATCATCATCGGGTGTTTTTTGGAAACCGCTATAGACACTAGCAGGCAAAATGCGGGTGTCTACAGAGCCCCCACTCTGACTGAGGCTTGGAGAAGGCGAAAGTCAGAGTAGCTACCAAGCTAATCAAGGATTAAGACCTAGCAGACTTCCGGTCGGGTCGTTTATAGTCCATTAGACACGCGTGACAGGGTCCGCCAGCCATAAGATAGAAATCATACCTGAGTTGGTGTTACCTGGGATAGCTCTGTGGGGACTTGTTCTTGAAGCCCTGGGTGTATCTGTATGCGGATACATCCCATCTTGGAGCTGCGCGGGAGCTTGCCTAAGAAGCCCTGGGTGTGTCCGTTTGCAAACACATCCCAATTCAGAACCACGCGGGAGCTTGCCCAAGAAGTCCTAGGTGTGCCCGTTTGCAGGCACATCCTGATCCGAAATTCGCGGGAGCTTGCCTAAGAAGCCCTGGGTGTTCCCGTTTGCAGACACATTTTGATCCGAAATTACGCGGGAGCTTGCCTAAGAAGCCCTGGGTGTACCTATATGTGGGCACATCCCGTGTTTCTTTAGGAGAAATGCCACCTTGGGCTTTTCGTTGGGGAGTTTTAGTGAGTTGCGTGGGCCTGCCTCTGAAGCCTTGAGTTGTACGTGCTTACAAAACTTTGCATGTAACATTTAGGTAAAACACGACTCACGCTGGGGAATAAAAACTTGATGTTCCGTTGGGAAGCCAAGCTGGTACCTGAAATGGAAAATATATAGGCCGAAAATAGCAAATATAGCAGATAGCAAGACAGCATACAGGAAATGCAGTTAGCATCTATAGACTGACTTGCGCTGGGGAAAATGATTTTTGCTTTATTTTGAAATCGAAGTTCTAAAAGCAACTCACGTGCTAGGAAATAGGTTTTAAAAAATTGAAAGAGGTAGAAAAGAAATTTCCAATTTAAATAGACTGAAATTTGACCTTGTCGAAAAGGATTTTCTCAAATGGCTAAGTTTTGCAAATCTCAAAGCAAAGAATTGGAAGAGAGAGACCTACCGACAGACTCGACTCCGGACACGACAGGACGAGTTGACAGGCATGAACTGGACTCTCTAAGGGTTGGACCGTGACTCGGTAGGGGGTGGGCCACCTAAGATGACAAAACTCTTAAGTTGCGCTATTCCGTAGCCTAGGCGAGTGACAACACGATCGAACATCGAAATGGAAAAGATATGTTATAGTCTGTAATGACAGGACTCAGTAGTAGCAATGCTGTAGACTGGCATTCTTTTGAATTTTTTGGTTTCGGGGTATATTCCCAAGGTAGGTGCTTCTTCGAGTCCCTGACAAATTCTTGTCTTCGACTGAGCCGAGTACTTGGACACACTATAGAAAGGAGGCTGGTGTTTGAAAGTATTTGGATTATGTGAGTGGATGGAGAACTTCTGTCTAAGAGAAGCCCCCAGGACGACAAAGCAGACTGTTGAGAACATGACAGTGTCGTGATAGAAATGACGGTGCTTTTTGAATGTGTGTCAATGTGGGTGGTTGTGCCTCTGTTGAAAGTCTGCCTACGTATTCACGTGTGGTGAAATCAAACCAAGCCGTAGTTCAGTGTTGAAAGATATATTATGGTGCCTAGTTTATTAGGGCTTTGTGTATAACTAGCCATAGCAATGGTGTAGGCTAGGTGCATTCCCAATGATGTCTTGATCAAAGAGCTAGAACAGTTAGGATGTAGATCTTGTGACTGTGAGCGTTCTCTGGGGTAGCCCCCAGAGGTGGTGTGAACTATTTGGGCATGTTCTATGCCGACCGCAGGTTGACTACCCGTGTTTGGGGCTGGTAACTGGTTTGGATATTTTTGGAAAGGTGAAGCTAGGTTGTAAGTGGCTTTGATGTTTTGACATCTGGAGCTCAATTTTGTGGAGCTAAGGCTTCGAGGGTAAGGTATTGTAATATGGTAGGAAAGGGGGAAGTCGAGAAAAAAATGACTCGAACTTCGATCGGAGTAAGTTGATAATGCGGGATCTGATTTCCATGTCCGAACCTAGTGGTTAGGGGTATCCTTTGGAGCTTAAATCCTCAAAATTCTGGGTTGTCTCTTAGCCTAGGTCTTAAGAAGGTCTTGAGGGTTGTAATGTGGGAAGGCTAGATGTGGTGTTAGCTGACCAACTTGATTGTTTCTCCTCTATTTGATGGTATGGGTTTTGATGATTCTTGAAGTGATCGTACCCCGGTCATGGGACTTTCACTTGATTTGATCGATAACTACGGTCATGGGTTTTTGATTTTTTTGTTTGGTTGACCTCTTAGCCCCGGTCATGGGATTGACCGTATCCGGTTGGGGGATGTTGATCATGGCCAGTTCTTTTGTTTTGGCCTTTTGCTTTTTTCTTGGACTTTTGATTTTTTTTTGTCCAGCTTTTTTTCTTTTTTCTTTTTTTTGTTTTGGTTGGTCAGACTAACACCTAAGCTAGGGATTGATCGGTCTTATTGGAGGGGTGTTTATTGTGGGAAATGGGCTTGACTCCCGTCTTGAACCCAAACTAGGAGACTACCTAGATTTGTCATAGGATTCGATACCACTCATGCTAGGGATAGTTATGTGGCTTTTCTATACCAGACCTGGAATAGGTAAAAGGAAAACACAGGCTTGACTTCCTACAATCATTATAGATGTGCCTATAATAGTCACGTACATGTGCTCACAATGTATGATGGTGTTCATCATGTTCTCGGAAACACATAAGGAAAGCATATATGAGATATCGAAAAGCTGATTTTATTGAATTTGGAAAAGAGGACAGAATACAGTTGACTCTGACTTGACTTTGAAATTGAAAGAAATAGTACATCCTAGACTCGGACTCAGACTCAGACTCAAATCAAATATAGACTCTTGGATGTCTGTTTGTGATCCTGCTGATGTCGTCAATAGTCTTCGGCTTCTAAGGACTCGAGTGGATGTCCAGTATAGCCTTCAGTAGAAGCTTCACCCAGATTTTCATTACGTCGAAGATCGTCTTCAATCCTAGTGCCCATTTCGATAAGCACCGCAAAGTTTGAAATGCCGGTGTACCTAAGATGGACGCGGTAGGAAGGTAGGAGGTTGTTGATGAATGCCTCCACTAGCGCCTTCTCGCTGGGTTTGTCCACCAGCTTAACACTCTCAGCCCGCCAACATTGAAGGTATTTGGTGAAACCTTCTTTGGGCTCCTGGGTCATGACTTCCAGGGTGCGCATCGTGGTTTAGATTTCGGTGTTATCGGCATAATTCCGAGCAAACTCCGTTGCCACGTCATCCCAAGTTTTGTATTTCTTGGAATCAAGCCTGTAGTACCAGGGTTTCGGATGCTTCTCGAGGGAGGAGGCAAACAGGTGCTTGAACATGGTCGATTTCACTCCCTTAATGGCCATGAACTCTTTGAAGGCCCGGATATGAAGCACCGGATCCTCGGTCCCATCAAACATTGGCAGGCCCGTAAGGTTGAGGTTGGCGGGAAGTTCATCATTCAGGGGTGAATTGGCATGGGCATTTTCCGTGTGGATAGTGTCGTTACTTGACAAGCTAAGTGGACCTGTTCTTCCAGTTTGCGGACTGCGCTGACCAGTTCAGCCAAAGGCCCAGTAGTCTCAACCCCACCATTGGGAGTCCCTTGTTTCATGCCGCTCAAACGGGTAACAATAGCTATCTGGTCGGACTTGATAGCTGTCAGCTAGGCCTCAATCTAAGTTAGCGAGACCGTCAACTTGTCCAAAGCTTCTTGCATCTTGTGCTTATGTCTGGTTACCGGTGGCCTGTCTGTAAGAATACCGCGTAATCAGAAACTGAGCCCAGATCTTGAAACCAAAACAGTACATCCCGAACAAGGACAAGACTGAAAGAAAAAAATGACTCGGAAATGACATCTAGACGGGTGACTCGCGGACAGCGGACCTTCCTTAGGATTCGGCTATGTGGGCCGAGTCCCGTTCGAAGGAAGGTCTACGTGAGATTTTCCCCAGACTTTGGACTCGAATATGAAAACGGGCCTTCCTTTGTAGGGGTATGTCCTACATAGGTGGGCCGTGCCTTGACAAATAAGGCGGACTAGGATAGGGGGAAACCCGTGATGTAAAATCAGCAGGGTTTCGACACTAGAGACCCTTGACTTGACTTGAATAAGGATAGACCTTGTGATTAGGACAGACCCTTAAGTTAAAGGTTTCTCGAATTGGGATGACTCGACTAACGGATTGAAAGACGGGCGAAATTCCCTTAGGAAAGGTCGTGGGGACCGTCCTGTTAGAGGGAAAGGTCGCGTGGAACCTTCTAGTTAGGACTCGAGTGTCTAGACGAACCTTCGTTCCATTTACGAGTGTATGACTCGTGTTGGTTGGTTATGCCTTTAGAAAAAGGCGAACTAGGATGGGGAAGAAACCCATGAAGTAGGATCGACGGAGTTTCGACGCTAAAAGACCTTCGAAAAAATTATGAAAAGACCCGACACACGGATTACGGTAGGTCTTAGGACAAGAAGAGTTTTGAAGAAATGATTGAATTTTGAAAATTGAGAGAACGGTCCCAAAATTGGTAGTGAGCAAATAGGACCGGGCATTTTGAAAAGTTGAATGGTTGCGAGTAATTTCACGTTCGGAAATTTAGGATGCGATCCCGTCTTTTGAAATTGGCGGCATGCCGACAGGACCGAGCTTTTTGAAAAGTTAAATATTTGGAATTTTGAAAATTTTGAATATCGAAAACAAATTTCGAAAATTTGAAGATCGAAAATAAGATCCCAAAAATTTGAAAATCGAAAACGGCATCTCGGAGATTTGAAAATCGATTTTTCGGCAACATTCCGATTTTTTGAATTTTCGGCAGCATTTCGATTTTTTGAAAATTGGATATTTTTGAAAAGACTGGTCCCGAAACAAACGGTATTTCAAGTTTTTCAAAGTTTGGTATTTTGGAAAGATGCATTTTTTGAAATGACAATTTTTGAAAAATGACACGGAAACCAAGTAGCACATAGTCACGAAAGTAACATAATGACACCATGTATGCGTTATGCTAAGTCTCGGTCGGTCGAAATCGGACCTATACCAACAACGACGGCTTTCTCGTAAATCGGGACGGACTTCCTAAGCCGAATTGGTCTTAGAACATGCCACGAAACCCATACGAGTTCGGCCATAGAAGTTTTTAGCGCACCCATTTAGGAATGCACCGCGGTATAGTGGGACGTCGGTCACAAGTAACCGGTCCGGGAAAGATTTGGGTTATGCATGAACCATCGAACTAAAATGTGTACACTAATAATCGAACGATTTCTTTTCGACTCTCACCCTAGGAACCCCGATGACTAGTGGTACATCAGGTATCCCCAGCGGAGTCGCCAAATTGTGGACATGACATAGGTCCACCCCGACGCGGCCACGCGCGGGTTTGGGGCGGGGAATGAATCTCGTGTGAGATGGATCTCGGATTGAAATTTAAATCTAATTAGGAGTCGCCACCGAACTTTGTGGGAGTTTGGGCCCATTCGAACCCACTCTATATCTTAGTGGGCCGTGCACGGAGTACGGCCCATTCGGATTTCAGAGTTTATTGGGTTCGTCCCTTTGCATTTCGATACTGATTCCGACATTATCGGAATCGTGTATTGAATGACTCTCGTATGCCAACGGTTTCGAACATCCGGAAACCACAGTTCTGAGTAAGGGGCGAGGGTACGTGTTGGAAAGTTCACAAAGAACACCCAACCCCGCCCGCACTTAGCGGCCTCTACTTAGATATCGTTCTTTTTTCGTGTACGCGCGTTAGTTTGACGGTTGAATGTTATGCAAACATTATTTTGACTAAACATGTAAAATATGTTTAATCTACGTCGTTTTAATGCATCTTTGAATTTGGTCAAAGTTGTTTTAGCATGTGAGGTTCGTTTTAGTACAATAAAACAAACAACGAAATAAAAGCGCAAAAGTAGATTACAACATGCGAGCGGCATACCACCCTGAAATACAATACAACAAACTACAATTTGCCACAATTGCGATAATAAAGGAGCGTAAATAAATTAGATAGTGTAAATATGATACGATGCGTGGTTTTGAAAAGATTATGACATGTGATGGACTTGACACGTGTTGACCGAGGTCATTAAAAAGGATTTAACGAGGCTTGAAGTATGTTGAAGGCTCACGATTTTGTCGTGGTGAAGGCCACTCGATCGAGTCATTGAGGGACTCGATCGAGTGGTCCTCGTAAAAAACCTTCCGCCCAATTTTTGGGGTGTCACTCGACCGAGTGGCTATGGCACTCGATCGAGTGCCCCCCGTACGAACAATGGTTCGTGAATTTGCTTTTAATTTTGAAATCGATATTTTTGCTAAATCGCGCGAAAATATAATACTTCCTCCGTTCCAACCATTTGTATACATTTGCTTTATGCACGTACGTTGATACTCGTTTTCTTTTATCTATATCTTTAGTTACGTGTTATTAAAAATTATAAAAATTTGATATTCATAATATAATTTATTAGACGATTTAAACAAGATCCCACATGACTATATTTTATCTTATATATTAGAAGTTACATTGAAGATTCTAATCACTTATAAATAGTCTTAAAAAAGCCAAATGTATACAAATGGTTGGAACGGAGGGAGTATGATTTACACTCGATTCAATTTTCGATACTCGTCGTATTCGATATTTGATTACAAAAATCAATATCTAATATTTAGAGTGAATTTTGTAAAAGGTTTTTATAAATTGTTTTAAACTATTAATCCGCGTCGTAATGCCGTAATTAGTCCTCTCGGACTATGTGACTATTATTTTGGCGTCAACGGGTCATGTTTAATATGATTTATTGATTGGTTCCTTTAGATCCGACATTCGACTATAGAATCGATATTGTATCCTAGGAATGATAGTATGATAATAGTATGATAATATCGATATTAGAAACGAGAAAAGAAAAAAAATTAAAGAAAAAGACGCGACGATGACGAGAAAAAAAAACGGAGAAAAGGGAAGAGAGAAAAGGAGAAAATGGGATTTGTAACACCCTCAACCTACATGTTTAATTATCTCGGAAACAGACTCGTATAGTAGTGGCCTAGGCACGGGAGCGTCGAGATGTATATAGGAGAGTTATGGTGTGTATAATTGGAAAGTGATTTGACGAGTTTTGCTCTCGAGTTTCCTAAAGGATTTCTAGGAGAAAGATCGGGGTTGTAAAATTGTGTGTGAGATTGTATACGATTGTATGGGATTGTATCGCCTAGGATGTTGATTGTTGTTGTGTTCTGAATTATGTGTTGTAGTTGTGAATTGAAGGTTGCAAAGGGATGTATTTAAAGGAAAAGTACCACGGTTTATGATAGGAAAGGTACCCGGCTTTGGATAGGAAAGGCTTTGCTTGGATGGGAAGAAACACCGGCTTGGGCGAAGGGAAACACCCGGTTTTAGGTGAAGAAGAATTCTGATTGTGGATAGAAAAAGGAATCTGGTTTCAGCTGGAAAAGAGGCCACTCGATCGAGTGGTGCATAATACTCGATCGAGTGCCCGATCTGACACTGGTTCTGGTGGGTTTTACGAGCCTACTCGACCGAGTGGGCTGGTCCACTCGATCGAGTGGGTCAAGACGGGTGGAAGACCTCTTTAGAGATCGAGTTTTATCTCTAGCGGAGAGGTTGAATTGCTTGGTTCTTCTTTTGTGGCTGATATTTTTGTGGTATTTGACTTCGAATCAGATTTCCAAAGCTGTGTGACTGATTTTTACGTCTCGGAAATGCCTTTGACCGGGGTTTGACCCGGTCGCTAAAAGACGGTTTTGCCCTTGGTATCGGTTTTGACCCGAATTAGTCTTATTTGATTGGAAATGACTCACTGGGCCTGGATTTGAGGTCGGTTTGGTGAGATTTTTACTCCGCTAAAAGCTCGCGTCAAATACTATTGATTCCGAGTCTAAACTCGAGCGTATTAAGTCATGTTTACGTTCGATCATCATCGGGTGTTTTTTGGAAACCGCTATAGACACTAGCAGGAAAAATGCGGGTGTCTACAGTGAGGTATGCCGTAGCGGCGGATGATGTTATTTTGTAGGAATTTGACTACTTGTTTTGAGGTTAGTACAGTGTAAGAGGCTGCTTCTACCCATTTGGTGAAATAATCGATGGCCACTAATATAAAGCAATGTCCGTCGGTCCTGAATGGGTGTACTTTTCGTATGATGTCTATTCCTCAAGTAGAGAAAGGCCAGGGTGTGGCTATAGTGTGGAGAGGATATGGCGGTTGGTGTTGGATGTTGGCAAATATTTGGTAATTTTGGCAGTGACGAACATTACGTCCACAGTCTGCCTCTAAGGTAATCCAGTAATAGCCCAGTCTCATTATTTTTCGGGCTAGTAGGTGTGCGCTCATGTGGGGTCCGCACTCTCCGTCATGTACCTCTTCCATGATTCTCTCGGATTGGTTTTTGCTTATGCATCTAAGGACGACTCCTCGTGGGGTTCGTTTGTATAATAGTCCTTGACTCAGGACGTAATGGGCGGCTTGTATTCGTAAGGCTCTTTTGTTTTTAGTGTTAGTGTTGGGCGGATATGACCCGTGAGTTTTAAAGTCTAAGATTGCTTTGTACCAGGGTTCCTCGAGGGTATCGTCGGTTTCGAGGTTATGGATGTGGGCTGGTTGTTCGCTTCTCTCTACGCAGATAGGCATGGAGAAAAGGTGATCGGGCATGTTTATTAGTGAGGCTAGTTTGGATAACGCGTCAGCAAATTGGTTTTCTTCGTGGGGTATGTGCATGAAGTCGATTTCGGTGAATTCCCGGGATATTGTTTCTACTTTGGTTTGGTATGGGGTTGGGCTTTCGCTATAAACCTTCCCGGTTCCCGTGGCTTGGTTGACTACTAAGGATGAATCCCCGTGTCCTCTAAGGTTTTTAACTCCTTGGGATATGGCTGCTTTTAGACCTATTAGGCAGGCTTCATATTCAGCTGCGTTGTTGGTAACGGGGAAGTCTAGTTTGACGGAGGTTCGTTGGTTACAGGCTCATTCTTATTTGGTCAAGGAGGGTCAGTGATGGGTTGAACTTAGGGCTGTTGTTCCCGATCTCTTTTTAGGGTGAAGTTAAGTGGGCTGTTTATTGTAGCCCTTGCATTTCAGTCAATTGTCATCGATAAGTGGCATAGTGTTGAGTCTTTAAGCATTAAAGTAAGTTATTGAGAGAAGTCAAGCGATTGTCGAGGCGTGTTTGTAAACAAAGAGAGTTGTTTTATTAATAAGTAGTAAACGGGCTAGATGCCCGTGATTAAGTTTTTTTTGGGGGGGGGGAGGTGGAGGACATGTCCCTCGCACTTCCCTGGACTCGAAAAAAAACATTATTATTATTAGCACGTCTTGGCCCTAGGACGAACTAGACTCTACCTAAGACCGGTCATGCCTCTAAGCATCGAGGCTTCCTCTAGGAAATAGCACCTTGATGGTGCCGCTTGTCTTTACTATTACAGACGCGGTCATCTTGTTGCTAGTCTTGCCAGCAACCGGTGGTGGTGCTTGTGGTTTTACTAGAGGGAAGGTTTCGGCATCCACCAGGCACAGGCACCACCACCCGTTTACTCGATGTTATGCCATTTATCGCTAACAATCAAACACACCTCGAAACAACGAGGAATTACGAGAACTGAGATCCCGTGTTCTTTTTTTACCTATTCCATGTCTGGTATAGAAAGCCACAAGCTATCCCTTAGAACGAGCATTCCCGAATCCTATGACAAATCGAGATAGTCTCTTTGCTTGTGGTCAAAGACGGAAGGCAAACTCATTTCCCACAATAAATATCCCTCAAATAAAGACCAACCAATTCCTACCATAGGTGCTAGTCTGACAAAAAGAAAAAGAAGTCTGAAATGGCCAAAAGGAGCCAAAGAAAAAAATGAAACCAAGGCCAAACTAAACCGGCCCAATTTAATGATCAAGACCAAACTCAACGGTGAAAATGAAACTCCCAATCATTCAATTCGACTTTAAGTACAAAGTCCGAACAAAAAAAAGAGAAAAAGAAAAAAATGAACAGACCAGTCAACTAGCACCCAAATACTAGCCTCCTTACATTACAACCTTTAAGACCTTCCTGAGACACTTGTTAGGAGACAGTCCGGAATTTTGAGAATTCAAGCTCAATAGGATAATCTCAACCGTTAGGGCCAGACATGGAAATCAGACTCCACGTAATTTACATCCCGCCCGATTGAAGTCTGAGTCATTTTTACTCAGCTTCCCATCTCCTACCACATTACGAAACCTTAGCCCATAGCCCTAACTCAACAAAAATCAAGCTCCAAATTTTGATCTATCAAAACCATTTACTACCTAGCTCCACATTCCAAAATCATCCAGGCCAGTCACCCCGACCAAAACACGGTATCTTGGTAAATGTCACTTTCAAGGGGTCACACTCAACCACTCCACCTTAGTTCTTTAACTAAGGTGAATATACTCTAAACATCTCACATCGATAATTGGCATAACAAGTCTAAAGCAAAATCACTTACTCCTATTATGAACTACGAACATGGTTTGAATCCATCTAAACACGGATACGGAGGCAACCCTTCCAAGGGTACAACCAACCAAACGACAAAATCGATCACTCAATTTACATGCAAATCGAAACCCCCCATGTTCCGATTAACGAGTGGTTTTAATGACGAAGCACAAACAACGAGCCGAGGACGGAGTGAAAACCCGAAAGGGCGCCCTGAGCAAAATGAAGAAACGAGTTGCGAGCCATCGTAAAAAAATAAAAACAAAAACAAAAAAGTGACGGGCCAAGGACGGGGTGAAAACCTGAAAGGGCGCCCCGGGCAAAATGAAGAATCGAGTTGCGAGCTGTGAAAAAAAAAGAGCAAAAAATAAAGAATGAAAGGTGAGCCGAGGACGGAGTGAAAACCCGAAAGGGTGCTCCGGGCAAAATGAAGAATCGAATTGCGAGAAAAAAAATTAGTATGAATAAAGAAAATGTGCTTCTCATTAATGCAAAATTAGTTAAATCAAGCCTTTGTCGAGGCCCTTTACATCGAGCATCCGAAATCCGGCTACCCCGGAAAATGACAACGTGTCAAGAAAAACCCTACTAATACGCCACATAATATCAATTAATACAACGTAGTACTAAATGGCTGGACTCTACAGGTCCAACTTTCCCTTTCCCTTACCGTTCGGATACGCTTGTTCGAGTCTCTCACCACAGACCCTCTAAAGACAAGCCTCCGTCATCTCAGCCAAAGGCGAGTCAAGCCGATCCCATTTCCCCTCCTCACTCACATTTTCAATATGGGTCTTGTCAGTCTCAGGCCGTGCAGATGAACTGACAAATACTAGGACCGGTAACGCCGTCTTCGGTCGGGCGCTTAGCGACATTAGCCCACACAACTTCCTTGTTCTATATTACAGTCATCTCCACAATCCTTAACCTTTCTCTCACATCCGACAACCCCGGACATCTGGAACGACCTCCTGAAATCACTAAACCCCTTTCCAAAAGCCGAAATGTCCGCGCAAGGGTGACAGGTCCACGCGGACAATACATTACGTCCATTGGGTCCACCAGACTTAGACGTTTTATTTATTTTCTTTTTAGGGGGATAAGCTACCCCACCTAGGCGTGTCGTAGCCCTTAATGACATGGTCAATTCGCGTCTATAGCCAAATACGGCATTGTCACCAAGATGTAAAAAGTGGTCTAACATTTTTTTCATTGCCTTATTTTAAACATGAATGTCGAGACAGACACACTTGCCTCCCTCGGTCGATACACTTTAGCTACAAAGAATTTCTTACATCTTTACACGTCTCGAGTCAAACATTTTAATCGACGTACTAATTGATCCAAATCCCAGCTCAAACTAACGCATTTTAAGAATTCCGAAAAAGCATTTCCGTACTCTCCTGCAATCTCGACGCGTTCTACAACGTCCTAAACTACGACGAAATCGCAAACAAACCAAACTTGAAGTGATTACTTGTCACCTAGGTCAACATTTCAAGAGCAAAACAAAACACAAGACTAATGAATCAATCAAAATACTAAAAGTCTAAAGTCTAAAATATACAAATCCAAACACAAACCGAGTTTACAAACTAGGGAGGGCCCCTAGAAGCTGCGCCTATAGCTATCACAAACTCACCGATGTTGTCGTCCAAACCTAAGTCCTCTAAAGCAAAGGTAGGAGACTCGCTACCAACCATTCCCGACAACATGTCTAGGGTAACCGTCTCGGGAAATTCTCCAACCTCCCCAGTAGCACCCGTAGCATGACCCGTAGCCTCAGCCTCAGCCTCTCTCTCCCTCTCAACCTGATGCCTAGCCTCACCCTGCGCGGAGGTCTCGCCCTGAGACCAGGCCAGCCGCTCCTTAAGTTGCGCAATCTCGTCGGCCCGAGATTGCAGGAGCTGTCGCGCCTCAGCCGCTTCCGCCTCAAGCTCGGTCACCCGAATCTCCAGCTGTCCCACCATATCGGGAATGTCCTGCAAACATAACCCGCACTTGAGGAAAACAGACAAACAATCTAAGAGCTAACCCTAGGTACACACACTTATCGATCGAGGTCCCGAAGTGTCACGGGAGGCCCTCGAGGCATAGACTCTGAAGCAGTTGGCAGCCTGCCACAACCGCTGATGGCAAGTCGACGAAACCTGAAAGGTGAAACGACGTAAGTTAGCCACACAAAACCTAACCCTTAGAATCCAAATCCAAAATAGAAACCAAAACTTACCCGGTATACCCGGTCGCACCACTCTATCCCGGCATCCATCTCCTCGGCAGAGCAGAGGGGCAGAAGCTCGGTAAAAGGTACCCCGGCTGCATCTACCCTAAGCAGCATCAAGGGAAAGTCTGGGGGCTGAATAGCACCAGCCGGATCGGCCAGCTGAAAGAAAGGCGGGCCGATCAGAAAACAAGAAAATACTAAGCCATAAAAAGAAAACAAGCTTTAAGAACCAAAGATCAAGCGCTCACCACATGGCGGTGGCAAGCTAGCCGCTGGCTGACATGAGATATATAGGAGGCCCCAGGCACCAGGAGTGCCCTCGAGGACCTCTGCGGGGGTCGGTGGCCTAAACATGGTCCGGGGAGGATCAACCGGCACCCTAAAGTCATCATATAAGCACTAACGCACCAGTCGTTCGCCCAGATACCAAACCGGGCGAAACACCGCAGGAAGGAGCATCCTCTTGTAGCTCCGAGGCCTCCACTCCGCCGCCACATAATCAGGCACACCCTCATAGTCGACCTAAGGACGGGCCACGAACTACACAAACAAAACTAGCATTTCAATGACCTTAAACCCCTGAAGGATATCAAGTAAAACGAGCCATAAAGAGAAAACTTACGTCCTCGAGGCGTAGTCGGTTAACCAACATGTTCTTCGACGGATAGTGGCTGGTCGTACTCCTAGGCTGGGCCAGCCTCCATTCGATCCCCGCCGGGAATCTAGTCAGACGAGCCCGCACCATTTTAGGTGCCAGGCAGGGAAGTAGGAGTAAATCCAGGCCTGCAAAACCCCAAAACATCCTTAGTAAAACAAAGCTAAGTTAAACACAACCCGAGAAACAAGTACGGAAACAATTACCAACCTCCAGCACGAGACCTGGGCCCACGATGGGCAAAGCTGAGGCCGACTCCACCTGCAACGACCTCACCATGACTTGCAAGCAGCGAGTCATCTCCGCGAAAGCCGCGGTCACCCAATCAAAGCGCCCCAGCTGACTTAGATCGGCTAGGAGAGGCAAAATCCTAGTACAAACCTCTCGTCCTTATCCGAGAAGTGGATCGGCCTAGGAAGTACCACAATCGGGCATCCTGCTCCGGCGTGTTGGGTGCTCGACCCTCTAACACCGCCACCCTCTCAAAGTGATTGGTGATGTACGAACTCACCAGAGCATGAGGCGTACTGTAAGCCTCACGCTCCAAACAATCCCCGATGAGGCCCCGGACCTCATCACTATCTAGCCTAGGGTCCTCGGCAGCCCACCTAATCCTCTCAGGACCCCAGAGCAAACCCGTAATAACCTCGAAATCCTCTAAAGTCATCCCGACCTCCCCAAAGGACGTGTGGAAGGTTGAGGTAGTGTCGTGAAAGCGATCTACCATCGCTCTAATCACCATAAGGTTGCACTTAGTCTTGCAACCCACCAACCTAACCCACTGCTCAACCACGGGACCCAGAACGGTCCTCACGATAATCCCCTTTGCCACAGAGGTCAACTTTTGAGAATAGATCTCATGGCATGTAGTGTAACCCGAGAAGGTCCTCATTGAACCTGGGGGCTGCAAACCGAAACGATACAAGTATAAACGAAACAAACCAAACTCAACCTACGCCAAGAATTCAAAACGTAAACTAATAAACACGAATAAGGATACTCACCAGACCCTGCACAATGCGGTGAGAAACGTGTAGGTCGGGACGAAATAACTACTGGTGACCGTCCCAGTCCCGGGCCCACTCAGGGTCCTCGTAACCAATCTCCTCGTCCTCTAGTACGGGAATCGGGACGTGAGCCCTCCTAGCAACCGTCTCGGGAGGCCTCCGCTTCCTTACCCTATCAAAGTCGGCCTCATTGATGGCCTCTGGATCACGACGCTGCGACGAAACGCTTCGTCGTCTTCTGCGGATCCCACTGGGAGTCAGTGAACTCGTCCAAGTGGCCTCGCTACTAGTACCAACCGTAGAAGCTCCCTCGGGACGCTCGGTATCACCTCTAGCTACAAAACCAAGCAAATTACAAAAAAAACCATGTCTCAGGTCAGGCTAAAGCAGCTTAAACAGGTCAAAATAAGGTCAAAATTTTGAATTGAGATATCAAAATTCCGAAAAGTCCGCTAACATCTATTTTCGACCCCGATCATAATGAAAGTGGTTTCGGGAAAATCCGGCATCGTTAGGATGCCTTTTGGTCGTCGTAAGTCACACAAAACCTCACGAAAGGACCTAGAGGCCATTCTAGCTCACAAAAATTGACAAAGGATTCACCCACATCATCACAAACTATAATTGAGCAAGATTGCATAAAACAAGTACGGGAATTACCGAGAAAATGGTCCCTAACCCTAAGCATTTCGAGTCTATCTCCATAGGAAGCCATGGTCATACCTCAAAGTACCCTATCAAGCTTACAACAACTCTAACAAGCTCTATTCAACCCTAATTTAACAATGGGATTAAGCAGAAATATCGAAACTTAGCAAATTTAAAATACCCAAATCGATTTTCTAGGGTTTCAACAAAATCGACCCACATTCAATCAAATTAAGCAGAATCGATAATAGACGAGTAAAGAACACTTACCCGGAGTCGACATTCTCACGTATGGCAAGAATCGAGACGGAAATTGGTTAGAAAATCGAGAAGGCGATATTGGGGCGAAAGGGGCGACGCGTTTGAGTTTTGGGACAAATAAAACGAATCCCCCAACCTTCGCTGACTTAAAGCAAACCCAACCCACAATAATCCGGGAGCCTCAGGTCGCGCATCCAAAGCCTGAACCGCTGAAGACCATGCGCCTGAGGATTGGGGCGCTGAGGAATGCGCGTCCCACTTGTCCAGCACAAGACTAAGACAAGAACAAACGAGGCTTAATATCCAATATACGCAAAACACGCACCCTTTAAATAAGCAAACGAACAACGACGAAGCAATTACTAATCGATACCACTAAAGCACACCTACAGGCCGACCCCGAACAAAAAGCAATAATAAAGCAAGCATAAAGGACCACGACCAACGAGAATGCTCGCGCTTGACCGCGTGATAAAACAAACAAAACAAATCTACAATCCCAAAGCACTCAAAGCAATCTGTTAGTCTAAAACAAGCCCCAAAGCACTCGAAGCAATATGTTATCCTAGCAAGTCCCTAAGCGCTCAATTTACATCCCAGGGGGATTATTATTTTAACACATTCCCGGAAGAATTCACTAAGCAAATGCAAGCTCAAGAACTAATGCAAACACTGTTATGCACTCGTTAAGAGCTTACACATCAACACTAGTAATCTAAAGGCAAAACAATCACTAAATCCAAACAACCACTCATCAACAGACCAAGGATAGTCAGAAACTACCCCGAAGAAAACAACAGACCAGGGATAGTCAGAAACTATCCCGAGGAAAGTAAAAGTCCAGGGATAGTCAGAAACTATCCCAAAGAAAGCAATAGACCAGGGATAGTCAGAAACTATCCCAAAGAAAGCAAAAGTCCAAGAGTGGATGAGATCCTATTCCGAAGAAAACAAAACTAAATCTAACGCAGCCACCCGATAGAGATAAATCTAACGCAGCCACCCGAGATGGATAAATCTAACGCAGCCACTCGAGAGGGATAAATCTAACGCAGCCACCCGAGAGGGATAAATCTAACGCAACCACCCAAGAAGGATAAATCTAACGCAGCCACCCGAAATGGATAAATCTAACGCAGCCACCCGGGAGGGATAAATCTAACTTAATGCAACCACCCGCAAGGAATTAAATCAAAAACACCAATAAATACTTAAGCAAAAGGTCCGAAACTACTAAAACAGCAAACCCGAGACGAGACAACAAGCACGGGCCCGGGCCCCGACAGGCAACCACAGGCGAAGACGTCAGGTATGATTTCTAAGCCTTGGCTGGCGAGCCTCACCACGTAGTCCAACGAACTTAAAACGACCCGACCGAACAGCCACTAGGTCGTAATCCTCGATTGACCTGGGTGGCTGTACTTTGACTTTTGCCTTGTCCAAGCCTCAGTCAATGTGGGGGCTTCTGTAGACACCCAAATTTAGACATAGTGGCTGTAGAAGTGCCCAATAAACACCCGATGACGATCGGACTGCAACGTGACGCGGGTTCGCGATGTTTTAGATAGTTTTTCTATAGAATGGATCAAATAGCTACTCGGAAAAATTAAATTAACATCATGGCAGCCTTAGTCGTGTCATACGATCGCATAGTGATGGTACGGTTTTGCCGTGGGTCTCCACCAACAAGTAGAGTCCAACTAATCCTAACGGTAGCTAGGGTAAGTCGGGTCGTGTCCACGGGGACGGTTATAAGTGTCTAGACTAGGTCTACCTAGAAACAAGGCTAAGTCACACAAACGAACACAAAGAGACTAGAATTGACAAACTATGATGGTTGAAGAGGTATGAACTAGACTAACAATGAACTAGCTATAACAAGAACTAATGAACAACTAAAGACTAAGGAGACTATTAAACTAGAGAAGATGACTAAAGAGGTAGAGAAATCAAATATGGGAAGGAGTAGGGTTAGGTAGGGTTCATAAGTGTAGTAGGATGGTTGGGTAATCAAGGGTGTAGGTGCCACTTAGTTACTAAGGTCGGTTTGCGCTCTCGCACCAAAGCCAAAGTCCGCACTCTCGTGTCAAAGACTAGACCTGAACACTCATGCTAGATGCTACTCAAAACACAAGGATTCAATCACAAATTAGCCAAACAATGAGAAGAGGAAAACAAGTATGAGAAGCATTGGCCACTACTACCCGCACAAGCAATACAACAAACACATAGTGTGCCCAATAAGTGACTAGCAACAAAGGAATCACCTTTACCCACAATCAAACCCTAATCACCCATAATCCACACTTAATCCCCCTACTAACCCCACAAAGAGTCTACTCACTCATAATGAAACTAACTATAACAATGATAAGAGAAATCAACATAAATAACCAAACATTCATCATGAACAAACAAGAACAATGAACAATATGTAAAGATTAAAACTTGAGAGATTAACAAAGATTAATAGAAAAGAGATTATACCAACTAACAAGGAGATAAAAAGATGAGAACTTGTATTAATAGGAAACCCAAAATAATCTCCAAGGTTGTCAATCTTGGATGAGTCTTCAAGAATCTCCTTAATACAAGACTAATAAACTAGATTAATCTAAGATTAACAAGAGTTTAAAGAGAGATTAAGCTAATGAGAGGTGAACTAAATCTAGGGTTTAGAACAATGTAGAGAGTCTAAGATAGCCTAGGGTAAAGTAAGTTGCTTAAACAATACAAGGGAGGAGTATTTATAAGGTTACAAGAGTGAAGGAGAGGAAAGGAAAGTCACGCGGCTACAGCACAGCCCTTCCCGTCCGGGATGAAATGGTCTCGTCCGGAACGAAGTGGTCCCGTCCGGGACAAAATGGTCCTGTCGGGGACGACCCCAAAACAGGCACTGTTCAATTTGTGCACCCCTTCCCGGTCGGGAAGGCTACTATCCCGCCCGGGAAGGGTCTTGTAGGCCTCCAATATGATCTTTAAGGTCCCTCCTTGATTCTCATGGGCTTCTCATCGATTCTCGGGTCTCGGGATCGAGTCTAAGGGGCTCAGGAATGGGTCTCAAGGTCTCGGGATCGAATCCAAGGCACCGAGTGATCGTTCCTTCTCTTCGTTGGCTCCAAAAGTGTATGAAACGAGTCGGAATCGTTCCAATTCTCCATAAATGGTCTTGGGAACCTAAAACGAACTAGAAGAAGCATAAGTAGCCCAGAAACCGCTCCCAAGGAGCGATTCCACAAGAGAAACCGGGACTAAACACAACAAATTAGGCACTACAAACTACACTTATCAACTTCCCCACACTTAACCCTTACTCGCCCTCGAGTAAGCACAAACTAACTAAAAGCTAAGAGAAACTAAATTACTAGCCGAGCGGGTATTAGCGCACCCTACGCTCTTTCAACTCACGCGAGTACACCTAGAGGAAAAGTGCATTCCGCAAGGCAAGTGAGGTCTTGCGACAAAACTGTGGATGCAACCGATTGTTTGTTTCTTGGGTGTTTTTGTGTCCGGTTGCATCCAAGAAGAAATAAATACCGCTTCCCTCTACAAAGCGGTGAAAGAAGCACCGGTTTAGGACTCAAGGCAAGTGACAACGTTCCCAAGCTAATCATACAAATCGAAATGAACAAAACCCTAATAGTATGACAACAAAGCAATAAAAACGTTGGTAACTTACCTAGATTCCTCCCAACCTTCTAAGAACGTACTACGGGACGATCGGCGGGATGGGAAAAGGATGAACCACGGTGTTAGTCGACACTGTAGGTAAGTGAGACCCCACCCCCTTTAGCGATAAGCCAAGAGGGTCGTCCCATGTTCAAGAACCGCCTAACTAGTCCAAGTAAAAAGGTGGATAAGGTTTGCAAAATGAGCAAAGACCGATCATTACCGCTATCATCCTTCCTAAGGACTCGGTCTTTTGGTAGGCTCTTCACGGTAACGATCGGAAAAAGGCTTATTTTGAGAGGGTGAGAATCTTTTTGTGAGACGGTTTTCTTTTGGAATTTTTCTTTCTTTTGCATTTTTGCTTTTTGTGTTGCTATGCCATTTCTTTTTCATCTTTTGTATTTTCTTTTTGGCTTTTTGTGCTTTTTCTTTTTCTTTAATCTTTTCTCTTCTTTCATTTTCTTTCTTTTCTTTTTCTTTTCTTTGCCCTTTTGGCTAGATTTGAGTTGTAGGCATTTCTTTTTCGCAACTAAGAGAGAGAGAGATTTCAACAAATTGCAACTTTATTTTGGGGATATGTGTAGGAGGTTGGTGAATGGGTAAGTCGGGACGGGCCCTTCCCTTCAAACCCACAAAAAAGGGGAGAAACTTGGACTAGTCAAAGCAATTCCGAACATAGTCACCTAAGGGACGGGACTCGGCAACCAAGGCCTTTTCACACCGTGGGTGGTCATAATGGTCAAAATGCAAATCCCGTAGTAAATCCCTAGTAAGCTAGGTGGATTCAAGGTAAAGGACCAACGAAACTATTGATTTAGGGTCATTCTACTAGACTAAAGTCCAAGACTCGATTCATACTACTAGAAAGGGAAAGTAAACACTTGCACACTAGCCTCAAAACCGGGTTTTCGAAAATCTTTTTACACACTAGACACAACTACACACCACAAAACAAAGACACGACAAAAACAAAAACAAAAAGACAAAAGGCAACAAAACAAAACAAAACAAACAAAAAGAGAACAAACACCACCCCGAATTTCCAAACAAGTCACCGAATCAACCACAACCTCAACAAAGCTCCACCCGAGCACACAACATCATAAATCTCCTCCAAACTCCACAAGAGACAAAGAAGAAAAAGGGATAAAGGATGTTACTGGATGTCTTGAAAGCCCTCCAAAGTTGACGGTGAATAAGCGACCTACAAGGAAAAAGGAGGCAACACGCACAACACAACAAAACTAAGACACAACGACACAAGAGGAAAACACACAAAAGAAAATCTTTTTGATTTTTGTGAAAAAATTTCAATTTTTTATGGTTTTGCAAGATTTTTCGAAGAAACTACGAAAATAAAACTAAACTATACTAGAATATCGCTCCCCCACACTTAAACCAAGCAATGTCCTCATGCTCGATCGTAGTGTATGGAGATTCTAAAGGACAGAAAAGAAACTACAAAAATAAAGCTAAAAATAAAAAATAAAGCGGAGAAAAGGGTAGAATTTGTCCGGCTGGGGTGTAGTCAAGTCACCATGGGCCGAGACGAGAAAAGATATGGATGGGGGAAGAAATAAAAAGAAGGAAATAAAAGGAAATGGGAGGGGAGGACTAGGTGTAATCAAGTCACCTAGTCCGGATTCCGCCCAAATCCAACTAAATCCTACAAAAAAGGTGAAAATCTTGTAAATTTGGATTTTTCAAATGACTCTCGATGTAGTCACGTCATCGAGAGTCGGGAGCAACAATTACCAAGACCCCGAGGGTCACCATGACAAGGGGGAAGGGGAGTATCCAAAGGGAGACAAGCAATAAAAGACGGAAAAGAAATTAGAGTCGCCTTACCGCTAGGTTAGCAACTCACGAACTCCATCGTCCCAATGATCAATATAGGCACTTTTGCTTGTCTTCGTCAATGCTATTCCACTTCATTCTCGATAAGGTTCCATAGTTGAGGTACAAAGGTATAAGGAGGTGGGATTTGATGTGAAAATCGGGGTAAAGTGAAGAGAAAATGAGATGAATGTGTATATAAGAAGTGTAAGGGTCATATGATAGGTGCAAGGGTAGGTAGGGAGGTTGGGAGGGGGTATAAAATGGTTGGGTGGGCTCGAATGACAAACAAGAGGCAAAAAGGAGCAGGGCATCATCCCGGTCGGGATGGATGGTCCCGGTCGGGATGACACACCCTTCCCGGTCGGGAAGCTCTCGTCCCGGTCGGGAAGACACTTCAGAAAGCTCGATTTTTGGTACCCTCATCCCGATCGAGATGTCTCCTTCCCGGTCGGGACGGCTCAACCTTCCCGGTCGGGATGCTCTCTTCTCGGCCGGGAAGAGTCCTCAAACCTTCTATAACCCCCAAAAGCTTGTCCAAGGCTTCAAAAACCGACTCCCATGCTCATAATCCAAGCTCTATCAATAACCACTCCTCTGTAAGATTCATCTTCACTCCACACCTACAAGTAGGCTCAAACACAATCATCAAAATCCCTCCCTCACATCGCTCATCAAAATACTAAATCACAAGAATTTCACAAAACGTAAAAGTATTACAAGAAAGAGATATATACAATAAGACGGTTCTTTTGGGACTCCGTCAAACCAAAGGTGGTGCATTCTTCAATCATTTCTTTAACAACACTTGGCCAACTCCATCTCCATCAAGGGCTCGAAGTAACAAATCGAAGGCTCTCGAGAAATCTTCGATCAAGCTTGTGGTATAACCATCCACACTCCAAGGGTCTTCATGATCTAACCTCGACGTTCCCGGGGCATCCCGATCTACTAAGTTCAATGGCTTGAACTTGTACTTGCAATCCTTCGGTATATACCCAAACGTCCATCTATCTTCATATGGCCCCAAGGGAGGCTCATCTTTCTTTTTGCTTCTCAACTTGTCTTCAAAATCATGATACGGGCATTCATCCGCCCCAAACTCGGAATCATCATCCTCAATTCCATAGAAGTTGTTCTTCAAGCTTTTACCCGACTCCTCCCCTAGATCGATGTCTTTCATGGCGGTGATCATTTTACAAGACTCATCATTAGTAGGCGAGGTGTTGCCTTGGAGGTCAAACACAAGCTTCTCGTCGCCTAGCTCAAATGTGATCCTACCGTTCTTTACATCAATTATAGCACCGACGGTATGTAGAAATGGGCGCCCAAGGATAATGGGAGTGATAGCATCTTCCGGCATGTCAAGTACAAGGAAGTCGACCGGAATGAAGAACTTTCCGATTCTTATTGGCACGTCTTCCAACATCCCCAAAGGTCGGTTGAGGGAACTATCGGCCATTTGGAGTGTAATGGAAGTACTCTTGAGCTCCTTCATCCCAAGTCGCTCACAAATGGAATAGGGAATGATGCTTACACTCGCACCCAAATCACAAAGTGCTCTCTCAATCTTGAAGTTGCCTATGGTGCACGGGATCGAGAAACTACCCGGATCCTTTAACTTGGGAAGCGTAGAACCTTGAATAAGCTCGCTCACCACTCTTGTGAACGCTATGGTCTCTTCCTTGTCGACGGATCTCTTTCTAGCCAAGATTTCTTTCATGAATCTTCCATATGTCGGGATTTGGGTAAGTAGATCGGTAAAAGGAACACTTACATCCAATTTCTTCACAATATTAAGGAACTTGTCATATTGAACATCCACCTTAGTCTTCAATTGCCTTGTTGGGAAAGGCAACTTGATATGTACCTTGTCTTGCTCATTAAGGTTGGACTTTTCGAATGACATTTTCCCTTTTTCTTTGTCTTTTCCTTGAAGTGGGGGAAGCTTGTCTTCATGGGGTTTCTCAATCTCCCACAAAACTTGTTCTTCCATTGGATTTCTCAAGCTTGAATTATCTTGAAGTGGAGATACAACCTCTTTTATTGGTTCTTGCTCATTAGGGAGTAAGGGGGAGTTATAAGATGAACCACTCCTCAAGGTAATAGCATTCACATGCTCAAATTTCGTTGTTTAACCTTGAGGAGGTAGTTGCCCCTTTTGCCTTGAAGAGCTACCCGAAGCAAGTTGAGCTATTTGGGTTTCGAGCATCTTCATATGAGCATCTCTTGCCAAGTTATCCCTTTGAAGTTGAGCAATAATTTCTTGTTGGGTTCTTTGTGTCTCCAATTGACTTCTTTGCATGTCCAACATTGACTTTTGCATGTCAAAATTCGGAGGGGGAGATTGTTGGTTATGAGGAGTGTTGGTGATGGCTAGAGGAATGTCATAATCATGAATAGGAGATCGACTCCTTTGCTTGCTTTCATGTTGAGTACCTTGAGATCCTTGTTGTTGTTGATGGTTCCCTTGGAACCCATGAGAGTTACCTTGATTAAGGCCTTGATTATTACCTTGGTTGTAGTTATGGTGTCCTTGGGAGTGTTGGTTCCCTTGGAAACCACCTTGATTGAAGTTCCCTTGTTGGAACCCTTGATTGTTGTTGAAGGTACCTTGGTTATGTTGCTTGAAATTGTTGAATGGCCTTGGGTTGCCTATATAACCTTGGTAGCTTTGATTGTTGTCCCGTAAGGGAGGTGGCACATATGGACGGTGTTGTAGAGATTGTTGTTGGGGAACTTGTTTGGAAGCTTGAAACATATGGAGATAGGGGGCACCTTGCTTGAACGCTTGAAAGGCGTTCACTTGCTCAATACTACCACGACAATGTAAAGGCTCAATGTCCCACTATCCCGCAAGTATCGCATATCTCATAATAAGATGTAGGGGATACAACTCCCAAAGCATTAACTTGTTGAATGGAATGTTGGTGGGAGGCACTTGCACTTTGACCGTGATCAAAATGGCTTTGGAGCTTCTTGTCAATAGATTCCATGTGGGTTTTTAGTTGAGCTCCAAGATCAATGCTTAGTTGTGTAATGGTGATAAGGCTAAAGTCGTATCACCTATATCAAAATAAACCTAACTAACAACTAACAAATAGCTAGCAGCAAGTAAGGGTCGAACCACAGAGAGATGGATGAATATTGCAAATTATCTATAATTGATTCTAAACTATTTAAATTCCGATTTGTTAGGATTTGTTTTCTAAACTATTGCAGTAATGTAAATAAAGGGTTCTAACAATATTAAAAGAGATCTAGGGTCTTACGGTTCACTATGCAATTAAATTGGATAAAGTTAATTAATTATTCAATCAATCAATCAAAGTTATTTAGGGCAAAGACACGGCCTCTCGGATCTTATGTCAACCTTAGGATAGATTCTGACGGGCTCTCGCAACTTACCAGATTATCCTACCCACTTACTTGTAAGTCTACCCTTACCAGGCTTTCGATCTTAGGTTCGGGTTCCTAAACATTCAACTAGTTCAACGTCTCAAACTAATCAAACGATAATACAAAACAAGTAGTAAGGCAATAACATATGAACGATTAATCAAATAAGTAATTAAACTAACATCCCCAATTTAATTAACATAGATCCCCTTCAACCCTAGAAGAATAAATTAGCTACTCATGGTAATGGATGAAACGACAAAATAATTGAGCATAATTGAGAATAATATGTAAATAAGAGAAGAGGAAAAAATACCGATTATGAAGAACTGAAAGATTGAGTAATAATAAAAAGCTAAAAAGTACCGCTACAAGCTTGCAGAATTCCGATGCTAATAATAAAACTAAAACTAGAGTTTTCGAATGAATAAAAGTTGTCCTTAAACCTAGCCCTCAAACGGGTATTTATACTTATTACAACCAATTTAATTAGGAAATAGAATATAGTCTAAAATAATCCCGTAGGATTCTAATTAGGATGAAATAAAAATTCTTCGGAAATTAGGAAAGACCATCTAACGCATCGCGAACCGCTCGGTTCACAAACAAACCGAGCGGTACAAAATCAAACCGACCGGTTTGAAATCAAACCGCTCGGTACAAATTCAAACCGACCGGTTCGGCATCATACCGACCGGTTCGGCCTTCGTTGTCCGCCTTTATGCCTTTTTCTTCTTGTTTTCTTCATTTGTAGCTCTTAACTTCGTCTTTTGCTATGTTTCCTGTCAAAACATAAACCATATACCCGGCATAACAAACTACGGATAAAAGGCTACTAAAGTATTCTTAAGGCATGTCAAATCGGTAAAAACGGAGGATAAAGCGAGAATAAATATGCACATGAACTGCGTTCATCAAATGGCATCGATCTCGTGCCTTCCTCCTCGATTCGCCTTCCTAGGCCTTGAGTATTGGGAGTTGTGGCATCTCATGTCGTCTAGAAATATTTCCGGATCGTTGGCACGCATCACAAGTAAGGACAAATTTTTGTGCATCTTTGAATAAAGTCGGCCAATAAAATCCGGATTGTAATACCTTAGCAACGGTGCGAGACGGACCATGATGACCACCATAAGGAGAAGAATGACATCCTTCCAAGACACCTCTTACTTCCCAATCGGGTACGCACTTCCGAAAAATTCCGTCTGCGCATTCTCGAAATAGGTAAGGATCATCCCAATAATACCTCCTCACATCGGATAAGAATTTCTTCTTCTGTTGATAAGTACAATTAGGAGGGAAATAACCACCAACCAAAAAGTTAGCATAGTCCGCATACCATGGCTCGTTGGTAGTTAGCTCGGCAAGGGTGATCGCAAGTAAGGAATCGTCGGGAAAGGAATCATCAATTAATCCGTCTTCGTCGAATCTAAGCCGTGATAGATGATCAGCTACAACATTCTCGGCTCCCTTCTTATCCCGAATCTCTAGATCAAATTCTTGGAGCAGTAGGATCCAACGAATTAATCTGGGCTTTGCTTCCTTCTTTGCTAAGAGGTATTTTAGCGCGGCATGGTCTGTATAAACAATCACCTTAGAACCTATGAGATAAGTTCGAAATTTATCGAGGGCATATATGATGGCTAACAACTCCTTTTCCGTCGTCGCATAATTGACCTGAGCTTCATCTAAAGTTTTACTAGCGTAGTAAATAGCATGTAAAACTTTATCTTTTCTCTGACCCAAAACTGCTCCTACGGCATAGTCGCTTGCATCACACATAATCTCGAAAGGTAGATTCCAATCTGGCGATCGAATAATGGGTGCTGAGATTAATGCCTCCTTAATCCTGTCAAAAGATTCACGACAAGCATCAGTAAAGCAAAAAGGAGCATCTTTAAGAAGGAGTTGGGTAAGTGGTTTAGCAATTTTTGAGAAGTCCTTGATAAAGCGGCGATAAAATCCTGCATGACCAAGGAAACTCCTAACCCCCTTAACATTAGTAGGAGGAGGCAATTGCTCTATCACTTGAATTTTAGCCCGGTCTACTTGAATGCCTTTATCAGAAATTAAGTAACCAAGCACCACTCCCTCGTTGACCATAAAGTGACATTTTTCCCAATTAAGTACCAAGTCAACTTCCTCACAGCGACCTAAAACTTTAGACAGATTCAGCAAACAAGAGTCAAAGTCAGAACCATACACACTGAAATCGTCCATAAATACTTCCATAATTGATTCAATGTAATTAGAAAAGATACTAATCATGCATCTCTGAAAAGTGGCTGGGGCGTTACATAATCCAAAAGGCATCCTACGATAAGCGAAGGTACCATAAGGACAAGTAAAGGTGGTCTTTTCTTGGTCCTCGGGGTGAATGGGGATTTGAAAAAAACCGGAGTAACCATCTAGATAATAGAAATACTTATGACGAGCTAATCTTTCTAACATTTGATCAATGAATGGAAGTGGGTAATGGTCCTTCTTAGTGGCGACATTCAATTTCCTATAATCAATGCACATGCGCCATCCTGTAACAATTCGAGTAGGAATTAGTTCATTCCTATCGTTTTTTATTACCGTGGTGCCTCCTTTCTTAGGCACCACCTGAACCGGACTGACCCATTTAGAATCAGATATAGCATATATAATACCGGCATCTAGAAGTTTCATAACTTCAGTTTTAACAACTTCCTACATATTCTGGTTCAGTCGACGCTGACCCTGGATAGACGCTCTATGACCGTCTTCAAGATGAATGCGATGCATGCAAAAGTCGGGAGAAATACCTTTTAAGTCACTTAAACTATACCCTAATGCCTTCTTATGTTTCCTCAATACAGTTAATAAATCAGTCAACTGAGATTCAGTTAAAGAATTACTTACTATAACCGGGTTTAGCTCACCCTCATCGAGAAAAGCATACCTGAGATTCGTGGGTAACGGTTTAAGTTCAGGTTTTTGTACCTCGACCGAACAAGAATAAGGCAAATCAGAGTTGACGGTCTCGGCCATCTCAGCTTCCTTCAGATCTCCTGCATATAGAAGTGACTCTATCTCATCTACCTCAGCTTTCCAAATTCCTCCATCACCTGTATAACTCGATTCACACATTAGTAACTCCAAGGGATCCTTTGTCAAGGATCCGAGTAAAGTGGACTCAATAATGTCATCGACTGAATCAAAGGTGTCTAGACAATAGCATGACTCATCAGTTATAGGGGCTTTTAAAGTTTTATTTAGGTTAAATGTGACTTTATCTTCCCCGACCTCAAGTGTCAAACTACCGTTTTTGACATCAATAATTGCGCCCGCAGTGTGAAGGAATGGACGACCTAGAATAATGGGGATGTGTGTATCCTCGGCGATATCTAAGACAACAAAGTCGACAGGAAAAAAGAATTTCCCTACCTTGACTGGAACGTCTTCTAAGACACCTAAAGGTCTCCGGACCGATCGATCGGCCATTTGCAGTGTGATACTGGTACACTTCAATCCCCCCATGTCTAGCTTCTCACAGATGGAATAGGGCATGACACTAACACTAGCCCCAAGATCACATAGTGCATTATCGACAATATGGGTACCTATAGTGCAAGGGATAGAGAAACTACCAGGATCCTTAAGTTTTTGAGGTGATTTATTTTGAAGGAGTGCACTACACTCCCCCGTGAAAGCTATCGTCTCAACCTCATTAAAGGAACGTTTCCTAGTAAGTATGTCTTTCATAAATTTAGCATATGCAGGTAATTGGGTAATTAGTTCAGTAAATGGAACGGTTACCTGGAGATTCTTCACAACGTCCATAAACTTACTAAATTGGCCATCGATCTTGCTATTGCGTTTACGAGCTTCACGTGCTGGGCTGGAGTAGAAGACGGCAGCTCCGATGGACGAACCGATCGGTTTGATTTCGAACCGGTCGGTTCGTCTTTATCCCGCTCGGTATGATCTTGAACCGATCAGTTCGTTTCTGTACCGGTCGGTTCGTCTTTGTCCCGACCGGTATGATCTTCGTCCTCTGCTTCCTTTTCAACTTCATCTCTTGTTTCCTTTACAACCTCGTCTTCTGGTTCTGGCATCTTTGGACCATCGTAAACTGTTCCACTCCTTAAAGTAAAAGCGTTGATATGTTCATTCTCATGTGGTTGATTACCTTGAGGAGGATTTCCCTGAGGCGGCAAGGTTCTTGGCTGACGTGCAGCTTGAGAATTAGCTAACTGAGTAACTTGTTTCTCGAGCATCTTATGACTTGTCTGAAATTGAGTCATCATATTCATCATCATGTTTCTCAGTTCCGCTATTTCAACGGAGTGTTGGTGAGCATGAGCCTCAAATGGAGGAAGTGGTGGAAACTGCTGTTGATTATTCTAAATTATGTTCTGTCCTTGAGGTCTTGGATTTGATTGATTTCCTTGCATTCGACCGTGAGGAGGCACATATGGTGGATTGCGGGGTGGAGGTGTTGTAGGATTCAACACATTCTGACTTGCATAAGATAATAGAGCACGGTTATAGCCAGGTTGATTCATATAAGGCAAGTTTTGATTCCGTTGAAATGATTGATAAGCATTAACTTGTTCCTGTGTTCCCATGCATTCATGAGCAAGATGTCCTGACACTCCACAATCATCACAAACTATTTCCTGGGTCATAGCATGTACTCGATGCATTCCTTTATCTGAGTTAGATGCTTCATAGGAATCAAACCGCTTAGTCAAAACAGCTAATTGATTAGCGATTGCAGAGTCAGAATCGTTACCATTACCTCGGGTATTACCGCGTGGATTACCCCATCGTGCATGGTGAGATGCCATATCCTCAATAGTCTGCCATGCCTTATCATCATCAACATTAGACTGGAACCTCCCGTTGCAGGCTGAATCAAGAGTATTACGACAATCGTCGTATAGACCGTTATAGAACTGATTGCAAAGGAACCATTCTTCGAATCCATGATGAGGGCATTCTTTGACCAGCTTCTTGAATCTCTCCCATGCCTCATGAATATTCTCATGAGGTGTTTGACGAAAATTAGTGATCTGACTTCGTAGCATATTCGTCTTCTGAGGGGGATAATAATGTTTGTAGAAAGCCAATGCAAGAGAATTCCAATCGTTGATTCCAGCTGAGACCTTGTCGAGATCGGTGATCCATTCTCTAGCTGCATCACGTAGAGAAAACATGAAAAGCATCTCCATGACTTGCTCCTGAGTAACTCCTGCAGGAAGGGGAATAGTGGAGCAATAGTCAGTAAAAATTCTCATATGTTTAGCGGGATCTTCCTTAGCATCGCCTCCAAATTGGTTCTTCTCGACCAAGGTAATGAACGCGGGGCGGATCTCAAAGACGCCATTAGTGGCAGTTGGACGCTTGACCAACTTAGGAAGAGCAGTCTGTTCCGGTTCGGAGTGGCTAGCAAGTTTAGGCATCTTGACTAGCGGGGGTGGTAGTAGAAGGAGAGGTGAAGAGGGATCGGGAGCGGGAGTGTCCTCTTCAAAGGACTGATATTCCGCGATAAACTCCTGGTGTAGATCTTCCAAAACTGAAAGATCTGTGGTTTCCGCGATTTCCTTAAAGAAATTTCTTCGCTTACGAAGGGTCTTCTCTGGTTCAGGATCAAACAGATATAATTCTGAACGGGAGCAACTGGGCATAAGCAAGAAACTACAATAAAGAAGTGAGAAACCGTCTCAAGGAATTTGCGAATTCCCTGAGACGAAGAAAAATAATCTAGAATCTAAAACAAATAAAAAGCAATAAAACAAAACCGTCTCTCCGGCAACGGCGCCAAAATTGATAAGGCTAAAGTCGTATCACCTATATCAAAATAAACCTAACTAACAACTAACAAATAGCTAGCAGCAAGTAAGGGTCGAACCACAGAGAGATGGATGAATATTGCAAATTATCTATAATTGATTCTAAACTATTTAAATTCCGATTTGTTAGGATTTGTTTTCTAAACTATTGCAGTAATGTAAATAAAGGGTTCTAACAATATTAAAAGAGATCTAGGGTCTTACGGTTCACTATGCAATTAAATTGGGTAAAGTTAATTAATTATTCAATCAATCAATCAAAGTTATTTAGGGCAAAGACACGGCCTCTCGGATCTTATGTCAACCTTAGGATAGATTCTGACGGGCTCTCGCAACTTACCAGATTATCCTACCCACTTACTTGTAAGTCTACCCTTACCAGGCTTTCGATCTTAGGTTCGGGTTCCTAAACATTCAACTAGTTCAACGTCTCAAACTAATCAAACGATAATACAAAACAAGTAGTAAGGCAATAACATATGAACGATTAATCAAATAAGTAATTAAACTAACATCCCCAATTTAATTAACATAGATCCCCTTCAACCCTAGAATAATAAATTAGCTACTCATGGTAATGGATGAAACGACAAAATAATTGAGCATAATTGAGAATAATATGTAAATAAGAGAAGAGGAAAAAATACCGATTATGAAGAACTGAAAGATTGAGTAATAATAAAAAGCTAAAAAGTACCGCTACAAGCTTGCAGAATTCCGATGCTAATAATAAAACTAAAACTAGAGTTTTCGAATGAATAAAAGTTGTCCTTAAACCTAGCCCTCAAACGGGTATTTATACTTATTACAACCAATTTAATTAGGAAATAGAATATAGTCTAAAATAATCCCGTAGGATTCTAATTAGGATGAAATAAAAATTCTTCGGAAATTAGGAAAGACCATCTAACGCATCGCGAACCGCTCGGTTCACAAACAAACCGAGCGGTACAAAATCAAACCGACCGGTTTGAAATCAAACCGCTCGGTACAAATTCAAACCGACCGGTTCGGCATCATACCGACCGGTTCGGCCTTCGTTGTCCGCCTTTATGCCTTTTTCTTCTTGTTTTCTTCATTTGTAGCTCTTAACTTCGTCTTTTGCTATGTTTCCTGTCAAAACATAAACCATATACCCGGCATAACAAACTACGGATAAAAGGCTACTAAAGTATTCTTAAGGCATGTGAAATCGGTAAAAACGGAGGATAAAGCGAGAATAAATATGCACATGAACTGCGTTCATCAAATGGCATCGATCTCGTGCCTTCCTCCTCGATTCGCCTTCCTAGGCCTTGAGTATTGGGAGTTGTGTACCGCCATCTCCTCGATTCTTGACCAAGTTTGGTCATCATCCACCTCGGTAAACCTTCCATTCGATCCCATGTTGAGAATAGCCCTTGAGTCTTCATATAACCCGTTCCAAAATTTTTGAACAAGGAACCATTGTGATAGACCATGGTGAGGACAAGAACGAATCAAGGCTTTGAATCTTTCCCACGATTCGTAGAGGCTTTCTTCATCACGTTGTTGGAATCCCGTGATAGAGGCTCTCAATAGATTTGTCTTCTCCGGGGGATAGAATTGTTGGTAAAAAGCTAAGGCTAGCTTCTTCCAAGTATTAATACCAAGAGTCGCCTTGTCTAACCCTTTGAACCATTGCTTAGCTTTACCGATCAAAGAGAAAGGTAATAATACCCACTGGATTTGGTCTTGGCTTATTCCCGTTTGTGAGATAGCATCGCAATAATCCGAAAAGGTTTCCATATGTTGATGAGGATCTTCGGTTGGTAACCCACTAAATTGACTTCTTTCGACCAATTGGATGAATTGCGTTTTTGCCACAAAATTGTCGGTATATGCCTCCGGTAAAGCGGTTGGACCGGGCAAAATGTCTTCCGTAAAGGTTGAATGAGAAGAGAACTTAGGCATTATTGGATATGCGGGAGAGGACGGTGTAGATGGTGTTGAGGTAGAAGTAGAGGGAGAACTAGGTTGAGAAGTACCAAAAGGATTAATGAAATTCCCTTCGGCCGTCTCTCGAGGTGTTTTGTCTAAGTCGGATCCTTGAACTTGTTCTTGATTGGTATTGCTACCGCTTGGTTGAGAGATTCTAACCCGGTCAATCGTCCGTTGTCGAAAGGCTCTAAAGAGTCTTTCCGGCTCTGGATTGAAGAGAAAGAAATCACCTCCCCTCCTAGGCATACACTACACACTCAAACAAACGTGAGAACACCTAGTGCTTTATGGGCACTAGGCAAAGACAATAAACGAACACAACGGGAGACAAGGAAAAAAAAGAAAGTTGTGAAAACGAGAAAAACCTACAGAATATGCACAAGAGAAAGAAGAAGAGCACAAGAAGGGTAACTAAGTCAAGCTAATAAGCAAACTAAGTCTAAACATGCACCGTCCCCGGCAACGGCGCCATATTGATGGTACGGTTTTGCCGTGGGTCCCCACCAACAAGTAGAGTCCAAATAATCCTAACGGTAGCTAGGGTAAGTCGGGTCGTGTCCACGGAGATGGTTATAAGTGTCTAGACTAGGTCTACCTAGAAACAAGGCTAAGTCACACAAACGAACACAAAGAGACTAGAATTGACAAACTATGATGGTTGAAGAGGTATGAACTAGACTAACAATGAACTAGCTATAACAAGAACTAATGAACAACTAAAGACTAAGGTGACTATTAAACTAGAGAAGATGACTAAAGAGGTAGAGAAATCAAATATGGGAAGGAGTAGGGTTAGGTCGGGTTCATAAGTGTAGTAGGATGGTTGGGTAATCAAGGGTGTAGGTGCACTTAGTTACTAAGGTCGGTTTGCGCTCTCGCACCAAAGCCAAAGTCCGCACTCTCGTGTCAAAGACTAGACCCGAACACTCATGCTAGATGCTACTTAAAACACAAGGATTCAATCACAAATTAGCCAAACAATGAGAAGAGGAAAACAAGTATGAGAAGCATTGGCCACTACTACCCACACAAGCAATACAACAAACACATAGTGTGCCCAATAAGTGACTAGCAACAAAGGAATCACCTTTACCCACAATCAAACCCTAATCACCCATAATCCACACTTAATCCCCCTACTAACCCCACAAAGAGTCTACTCACTCATAATGAAACTAACTATAACAATGATAAGAGAAATCAACATATATAACCAAACATTCATCATGAACAAACAAGAACTATGGACAATATGTAAAGATTAAAACTTGAGAGATTAACAAAGCTTAAGAGAAAATAGATTATACCAACTAACAAGGAGATAAAAAGATGAGAACTTGTATTAATAAGAAACCCAAAATAATCTCCAAGGTTGTCAATCTTGGATGAGTCTTCAAGAATCTCCTTAATACAAGACTAATAAACTAGATTAATCTAAGATTAACAAGAGTTTAAAGAGAGATTAAGCTAATGAGAGGAGAACTAAATCTAGGGTTTAGAACAATGTAGAGAGTCTAAGATAGTCTAGGGTAAAGTAAGTTGCTTAAACAACACAAGGGAGGAGTATTTATAAGGTTACAAGAGTGAAGGAGAGGAAAGGAAAGTCACGTGGCTACAGCACAGCCCATCCCGTCTGGGATGAAATTGTCCCGTCCGGGACGAAGTGGTCCCGTCGGGGACGACCCCAAAACAGGCGCTGTTCAATTTGTGCACCCCTTCCCGGTCGGGAAGGCTACTATCCCGCCCGGGAAGGGTCTTGTAGGCTTCTAATATGATCTTTAAGGTCCCTCCTTGATTCTCATGGGCTTCTCATCGATTCTCGGGTCTTGGGATCGAGTCTAAGGGGCTCAGGAATGGGTCCCAAGGTCTCGGGATCGAATCCAAGGCACCGAGTGATCGTTCCTTCTCTTCGTTGGCTCCAAAAGTGTATGAAACGAGTCGGAATTGTTCCAATTCTCTATGAATGGTCTTGGGAACCTAAAACGAACTAGAAGAAGCATAAGTAGCCCAGAAACCGCTCCCAAGGAGCGATTCCACAAGAGAAATCGGGACTAAACACAACAAATTAGGCACTACAAACTACACTTATCACATAGACACTAATTAGAGTTAATTCTGACACCGGGAGCCCGAGTCGGTCCCGAAACACGAACCGAGTCAGCACCACACCAAGAGAACCTCAGGACGCACACCCGAGGCCCGTTAGGCGCAACGACGCTAGGTCAAGCCAGAGAAGACTTCACCCCCAAGCATGGTATAATACGCGCACTTCTCGATTTTGGAAAGTATCAAAATTGTATCTTCAAAACTCCGACCGCCTCACCTCGCGCGCCTGGGTCTTCACACGCCTAAGCCCAGGCGCCTGAGTTCTGGTGCGCCTGGACTCAGGCGTCCATCCGGGTGACGAGGGCCGAAAACACCTATAAATACCCCCCCTCCACCCTCTTCATTCGACACATCTCATTCTCATTCTCTCTTCCCTCTTCACTCGTTAAGAGTTTCTCGCTAAGGGCTCGCACTCTGACACCCGAGGCAAACAATCCACTCGATCGTAGTTCTAATAAAAGCGAAATCGACGCTACTCTTCACCTTCGAGCACTCCACTCGATCCCGAGGTGCCTGTGTTCGACTAACTGTTCCGAGTCTAAACGAAGTTCTGCCGGATTAGCCACAGAACTAGCAAATAGTAGCGGAGCTCTGCCGGATTAGCCGCAGGAGGGTCCAACGGTAACGGAACTCTGCCGAAATCGCCAGACAAGCTATGAGGATCTGCCTTTGAAGTCGAATCGTCACTAGGTTGTCATTTAAACAAAACTTTACATTCTTGCACTTTCATTATGCACTACAATAATGTCGAACGTGGACACTAGGTCCGCCACACCTACTAAAACATGTAACGTCCCAACTTCAACCATAAACTAAAATACCCTAAATAGACCCGAGTAGTTCTGAGATCCATTCTCAACCATCTACGCATCGTATCCCGTTTACCGTATACTCCGACGGTGCAACTCCTCACTACGTGATTTACTTACATTCGCAATTACAGTTTTTGTATGATTTATTGCTTTTATGACTTTATAATCGCATGTTAAATCACCTAACACGGAAATCAAAATGTAAACAAGCTAAAACTGAACAAAGCGATGGTTGAGTTCCGTATTAGTCCCGGTGCTCGCCATGCATGGTTCGACGCATCCCTATTAATACCGAGCCGACGCATCTTAAGCAGAATACCAGGTAAGGTATACCACGAGAACGACTAATATCCGTATTATCGCGTTAAAACTGATTTTCTAATACGTATAACACTAGTACTCTCTACTCTCCTATGTGCATATTTTCATGGCTTGCTTGTCACGTGAAATTGCATGCAAAGAATGTAAACACAACTACTTCGACGATAAAACTTACTTGTCCTTAAACAACCGACAGAGCAAAAGGCATAGGGTTAAAACAATGGATGTTACAATATTTCCGCCACAACAAAGGAACGAATAAGTTATCAGCCCACCGATTGATTAGTAGAGGCCGCTACGTACGGGCGGGATTGGGTGTCGATGTCTAGCGGACGTTGGATTTCCAATACGTACCCTCACCCCTTACTCAGAATCGACGGTTTCCGGATGTCCGGAACCATTGGCAATGAGAGTCATTCCAAGGCATGGAGTGCTTAAGGGTACAAGTCATTATCTTTAGGTCTCGTGCCCCTTTGCTTTGAGCCGGCTAAGGATCAAAGTTGACTTGAACGGTTTCCGAGTCCTCATAATTGACTCGGTGGCGACTCCACAAATCGGCAACGAATTCAGTTCACTAAAAATGTCGCCTTACCAAACATATCGGCCTTTAAACATTTACAACCACGACTCGATCGATTCTAACGGAAACGCGGGCGCTCGTGCCCGTCTAGTACAAGTCTGAATCATCATCCGAATCGAGGTCCGAAACTTTGTCCAGAACGCGAGATCGGACCGGCCCTCGACCGGGAGGGGGCCGCGTAGGTGGCCGCCGCGATTGGAAACCGGGTCGGTCCCAGGTGTCGGGCGGTGCGGACAGACGTCCACAAAACTAAGGACTCGGTATTTAGGACATCTTGCCCTTTTCCTTGTCCTTGGCCTCTGTGGTCGTCCACAGGCGATGACGCGTAGACGAGCGCTCCCGAATCACCACGGGAACCTCCTTAGCTCGGACTCGTTTCTTCGAAATCGAGTCCTCAATCACTTCAATTGGCCCAAGTCGGGCCCTCACTGGTTCAGGCAATCGGCCACGCGAGCCCAATCGGTCTCTGGACGCCAGTCTAGGCCCGACCCTTCTCTCCAAGTCGGTCTAGGGGCTCAGCCGCCCCCGCACGCCGGCATCCCTAGTCAGAGTCTTTGTTTGTGACTTAAGACCCGACTCCAATCGGACCAGAGTAGCAGGAGTCTCTCCTTCGTCGTAGAAACCCTTGTTGTCTTTCGTCGTCTCTCGGCGAACCAATTCGAAGGCCTCGTCAACATTCAAGCCCTACGGGCCTCCTCCGACTCTTCAGAAGTCCACTTCCGATATGACTCGGAAACCCAAGCGGAATGGCAAGGGTTGGGTATGGTCCACATGGCACGGGTGAACCACCTTTGTAACCACGTGTCACACATAGCGTCCATCAATTGGAGCGAAATGCCAATGATTGCCTTAGTCTCAGGGATTCGCTGAGATGAACCGAACTGCATCAGAATGCGGTCCGGATAAATATGGACAATCCAGTCGAGTGATAGGACCACCAAGTAGCGGGCTTGGTCCCTCTTGGCCAATCCCGTCAATTTCGAAAGGAACCACCAAGCTACGGTCCACCTGATCAAGGGACCACCGTGGAATACTAGCTCCTCATCCCAATAAGCTCGGTTTATGTGATTACTCGAGCTTATCTGCCGCCTCCTCGAGCTAATTTGGCTGCTAAAATAATTGGGTATACTCATAGGAGACTCTATGATCGACAGACGCTCGGACAGCCAAATCTGACGAGGCAAAAAATACAAACTTCCGTAAGCAAATATGGGGTTTGCAGGCAGCCACTCAATCGAGTGTCAGGGTTGACTCAATCGAGTAGCCCCTCTAAAAATCGACAGCCAGTCTTCAAAGGTTCATTCGATCGAGTGACGGCTCTACTCGATCGAGTGACCCTTATACGTCAGAATTTCGCATAAAAAAAAGTGAGACGTATACCTGCAGAAGACGGATACTCCCCGTCAGTTGACGGTCCGGGTCAAGTCTCCTAGCGTCAAGACCCATAATGATTTCTCTCGTTGCCAGCCAAGCCGGGCTATGACCAGTCTCCATCTGGTCAACCACCCCAATCAGCCTAATCTGGCCTAAGCACGAATCAGCCTCCATCTTCCCCTTGAAGACGTATCGGTGCAGCATACAAAAGGCCAAAGTTCTACGCCTGTGAGAAGCAGTAATTCTCACGTCCCTGGTGTTCATGAATTTATCAGCCAAGTCAAATAAGGAAACAGAATTTCCCCTCACCATTCGGTCCGTCTCAGCATGGGGCAAACCAAGAAAATCCCTCAACCTCCTCCTTGGGTCAGGATAAAACGGAGGAATGACAGGACGAGCATTGGGGCACCAACCGCCCATAGCTGTAATTTCTTCAGGAAGAGGGCATACCTCTCCTCGAGGGAATGCGAAAACGTGATGGGTAGTGTCCCAAAACGTTAGGCAGGCGTCTAGGAAGTGTGAGTCAATCCTAAGACATTGAAGCGGGAATAGAGCAGCAATTCCCATCTGGGTCAGCTGAACTTTTTCCTCGTCCCGAAAGTACTGGGACCAGGCCAGAAGCATCGCAGTCAATTGCTTGATACCCATAGCAGATACTTGAGTCTCTTGAAAGTCTAAAAGATTTTGAGAGAAGAAGAAAGGAATTTGAGTTGAGATGCAGAAAGTTAAAGCAGGGAGTCCTGTATTTATAATAGGAAACCCTGACAGCATACAACTGTCATGCCTCTTTAGCCCACGCGGGCCCGCGTGCGCAGGCTCGAATCCAATCTTCAATTCCTTCTCAAAGCCTGACCCAGGAGTCGAGTCATACCGAGCATTCTTATTTTTCAAATTTCCGTAAAATCCAAAAGAAATCAAAATTTTCGAAAAATCAAATTTTTATTTCCCCAACATGAGTCGGTGTTTCACCTAAATGTTACATACGAATTGTTATGTGTCAGCATACAGGTACACCCAAGATTTCAGAAGCAAGTCTCCGCGTAGCTCATTTACTCCCCACAGAGTTATCATCATCAGGACGGGTATGACCCTCTGCTTATGGCTGGCGAGCCCTTCACGCAAGTCTAATGGACTATAAACGACCCGACCGGAAGACTGCCAAGTTTTAATCCTCGATTGGCCTGGTAGCTACTCTGACTTTCGCCTTGTCTAAGCCTCAGTTAGAGTGGGGGCTTTGTAGACACTCACATTTTGCCTGCTGGTGTCTATAGCAGCTTTCGACAAAACACTCGATGATGATCGGACGTAAACGTGACTTAATATGCTCAAATACGGACTCGAAATCAATAGTATTCGACGTGGGCACCTTGCGGAGTAAATATCTCTCAAAAACGACCTCAAATCCAGGCCTAGTGGGTCGTTTCCAACAAAATAAGACTAATTTGAGCCAAAACCGACACCGGAATAAAACCGTCTTTTACGACCCAAAACCCGGTCCATATCCAAAAACCGACCTTGCAAAGCTTTTAGAAATAGCCCAACAACCATCCAAGTCAAAGTCAAGTCAAAACACAAAAATCTCAACCTTCCTATATATGCTCACCCGACTGATCCACTCGATCGAGTGGACCTTCAAAAAACCCGCAGTTTCCTTTCGTTTGGGCCACTCGATCGAGTGCATCAGGGCCACTCGATCGAGTGACCCTTGGTCGGGGGACATTTTCTATAAATACCCCCCTTAGCCTTTCACATTTTTCAGATTTTCACCTTTGAAAAACCCTAAGCAATCATCACACAATACACATTTCAACTCTACACATACACTAGCAAAACCCGAGACTAAAACCTCTCAAAATACCGAGAAAATCGTCTCTACAAACACAAACACCATAACTCTTCATACATCCTCAATACTCCCGCGCACACGCCGCTACTAGACGAATCCATTTCCGAGGCCGATTAAGCATGTAGGTTGAGGGTGTCATCAACCCCGTTTTCTCTCTTTCTTCTCTTCTCCCTCACGTTACATACATACATACATACATACATACATATATATACATACATACTAAATACTATATACTATATATATTATTAGTATTATTAATCATTGATAACACTAAAATTTTTATTATCGTTTCATTTTATTTTCGTTCTTTTTTATATTTCGTTACTAACTCTAATACCGTGTATATATATAAACATATATTTAAATCATTTTCGGATCGAGTACGCTTAAAAAAGAGTTCCGTTTAAGATCCTTCTAATCCTTTTACAAGTAGTATTGGAGGTGGCGCCCTTTCGAGGAGCGCCGCCCTAAACACTTAAGGGCGTGATGCAATCGCGGAATTTTGTCGTTAGACGTGTTTGATACCACTTTTCAAAACGCGAACTCTAAGAGAACGATATTGACTCCGAAGTCAAAAATCGCGCTCGAGGAGTCTTTACCAATCGAGGTTAGTACGAAACCCGTTGACGCGAAATCGAACATCACATAATTCGTAAGGATTAGTAACGATGTCGTGACGCGGAGGGAATCAATTTCGTTCTAATCAAGTTTAAAATGATTTCATAACACCTTTTTTAAAATATCTGATACCGATCTCGTAACCGTACTCTACACGTTATGAGCGTCGAAAAACCGAGTTGAGTTCAAATTACATAATATGTTTACGCAACTCGGCCGGTTATCGATTTAAAGTTAATAAATTCGGAATTACCACCTTATGAAATCGAACAGCAGCTCGAACAGGGGGCACTCGATCGAGTGACATCCCAAAACAGAGGCAGAGGGCTTTTAAGAAGGTCACTCGATCGAGTCTCTTCTATGACTCGATCGAGTGGTCTCTCTTACGCTAGAGCGCGAGCCTCCTACATAATCCGAGCCTCGTCAAATCTTTTTCTACGACTTTGATCGTCACGTGTAAAGACAATCACGTGTCTCATTTTTAAAATGATGCATCATTTCATTGTCTTTTAATCATTTAATCTATTTTGCATTATCGTTACTATATCGTTTATTATTATTTTGCTCGTCGTTTTTTATTGTCCGGGTTGTATTTCCGCCCGTGTAACATGTAATTTTTTTTACTTTGTTTGCTTGTCATTTACCGTTTTATAAACGAACCTCACATGCTAAATCATTTTGACGTAAGCTAAATGCATTAAAATGACGTAGTTTACACGTAATTCATATGCTTAGTTAAAACATTGTTTGAATAACATTCAATCGTCAAACTAACGCGCGTACACGAAAATGAATGGTATCTTAGTAGAGGCCGCTAAGAGCGGGCGGGGTTGGGTGTCCTTCGTGGGCTTCCCAACACGTACCCTCACCCCCTTACTCAGAACCATGGTTTTCGGATGTCCGAAACCGTTGGCACACGAAAGTCATTTGATGCACGATTCCCGATAAACTCGGCGTCGGTATCATAATGCAAAGGGACGAACCCATAAGCTCTAGCACTAAAAGCGGGTCGTGCTTTGTGCATGATACGCCTAAGTGTAGAGTGGGTTCGAACGGGTCCGAACTCCCACAAAGTTTGGTGGCGACTCCTATTTCAATTTAAATATCGACCCGAGATCAATCTTACCACGAGATTCATTCGCCTACCCAAACTCGCGCGTGGCCGCGTGAGGGTGGACCTATGTCATGTCCACACTATTATTACCCAGATGAATCAAAATGTGATGAAAGACAGAGAGTTTGAGCAACGTAAGGTGTACCTGTACCCACCCACCCAGATTATAAGAAGAAAGCATATTATACAAGGCTTCTCTGTCTGTGTTTGTCTATTTAGCATAGTAAGTCCGCAATCGACCTTCTACCAACTCCATTAGAAGGTTAAAGGCTATAATCCACCTCAAATGGCGGTCTTAGGTCTTTTGTATGCACTGAGTGTTAGTTAAAGTCCACAAGACACTAAACATCTAAACACCGAGTCTCCGTTGCCATTTTTTCGACCTTTCTTCTTTTAAATCATGTTGGGGATTTGATAAGTGTGGTTTGTAGTGCCTATTTTGTAGTGTTTTGGTCCCATTTTCCTTGTAGAATCGCTCCTTGAGAGCGGTTTAGGGGCTTCTTATGCTTCCTTTAGTTCGTTTCAGGTTCCCGAGACCGATTTGGAAGAGTTGGAGCGATTCCGACTCTATACATACACATTTTGGAGCCAACGGAGTAAAGGAACGATGATTCGATGCCTTGGAATCGACCCCGAGACCTTGGGACCCAATCCCGAGCCTCCGAGACCCGATCCCGAGTCCCGAGAATCGATGGGAAGCCCATAAGAAGCAAGGAGGGACCGAAAAGTTCATATTGGAGGCCTACAAGACCCATCTCGATCGGGAAGGCCTCAAACCCGATCGGGATGAGGTGCACAGAAGACGCACCCACTGTGGAGCAATCCCGACCGGGTCCAAGAATTCCCGATCGTGAAAGTTGACGTTTCCCGATCGGGATTTCCCTTCCCGATCGGGAATGTGCTGCTGCTGCCCGCGTGACTTTGTTTCATCTCCCTTCCATTTGTAACCCTATATATACCCCCCCTCTTGTATTAAGACACTATCTTAGCTTATGTTCTTCAAACCCTAGACTACTTTAGGTTAGATTAGTGTAGATTAGGGTAGATTAGTGTTAATTAGTCCTTAATCTAGTTAGTGAATCTTGTATTAAGGGATCTCTTGAAGAATCCATCCAATCTTGACAACATTGGTGGATGTTTTGGGTGTTCTTTATATACAAGTTCTCATCTTTTCATTCCCTTGTTAGTTGGTATAATATTCTCATCCTTTTACTCTTAATCTTTGTTTATGTCATTCAAGTTTTCATCTTTGCATCTTGTTTATTGTATTGTTCATCATCTTGTTAGTTTCACTCATGCAAGTTTGGTTGTTTGTTTTGGTTTCTCTTGTTAGTGTTAGTTTTAGTTTAGATATGTTTGAGTAGATTCTTGCTAGGGTTAGTAGGGTGATTAGGGTGTTAATTGGGTGATTAAGGGTTTGTTGGAGATGTTGGTGGAAGATTTGGGTTTCCTCTTGGTTTGATGCACATCACATGTTTGTTGAAATGCTTGAATGACTAAGTAGGTTGGAATGCTTGTTTTTCTTGTCTTTCTTTGTCATGTGTGTCGCCGGATGGGTTCCATGAGGAACCTCTAGGTCGGTCTAAGTTGCGAGAGCCCGGACCAACCTAGATCACCCTACTACCTCCTTCACTCTAACTCCTCCTTGACCATTCCGTTACCCCTTTGACCCCGACCTAATCCTAGCCCGTTTTCCTTAGTTGTTCTTCTTAGTCATAGTCTAGCCTTTCCCCCCTTCTTATCATTCTCTAGCTTAGCTCGTTGACTTAGTCTCGTTTTTAGGCGACCTTAGTCTATACGCCTCTTACCGTCCCCGTGGATTCGACCCGACTTACCCTAGCTACCCTAGTTAGGTTTTGCCGGTTATTTATTTGATCGGTGGGATTCACGACAAATCCCACCATCAGGATTGTTGGAATATTTGTTTCAAAAGAAGCATTTGCTAGGTTAAGAGATGGTAGGTAGTCACCTTGTTTTTGGTTGGTTGGTCAAATGGTTGGTACTACCTATCACACTACCTTGTTTTTGGTTGGTCATCTAGTGGTTGGTACTACCTACCATACCACCTCTTTTTGGGTGGTACTACTTACCACACCACTATATATACCACCTCTCTCACAATCATTTTTCACAACAACAATATGAAATTATCTTCCTCTTCTTCTATATTCTCTAAACTTTTGACAATGTTATTGGTGGTATTCATCTGTTTCCCTACCTACACTAGGGTAACAGCGGTTGTGTAATCCTGGGAGTTGAGTGCTATTGAGGCCGTGTGTAATAGACGGGACATAAATCAACTTTAGTACAGTGTGTAGTAGACGGGGCATAAATCAACTTTAGAACAGTGACTTGTCGCGCCACAACTATCTTTTATCTAGATACTCTATCTCATTACTATTTAATTTTATATTAACTTAATTGTATTTATTTATTTATCATCTTAATTTATCTTTATAACTCGATATACAATAATCTTGTTGTACTCGCATTAATGTAATCATACTCGTTTCGGTACTAGTCTTATACTCCATATCATATTACTAACTACTTTAACACAATCAATTTATAATATCAAAAAAGTGTAGGCTTAAAATAACATGAAATATATACACATTAAAATCAGTGCGAAGATACATATTACATGTTCTCCGTATTAGTTTGACATGAAGTATACACACATATGTTCAGTATTACTAACTTCCGATTATTTTTGTAAAAAAAATTCACAATCCTGTGATGTGTTTTTCTGACCCATCATTTTTTACATCCAATCTTTTTTTTTGCTTGCCGGGTTATCTAAAACAAAAAATACGTAACTTAAAGTTACGGGGTAGCAACGTAAACACCATCGGTGAGGGATGAACTCTTTTATCAAAATATCGGTGATAACATGTTGACTCTTCACTACCGATCTACACCTACAACGTTACATTAAAACTAACTTCCGATTATTTTATAAAAATGTTCATAATCCCGTGACACGTTACAGGAATCACATTACATTATTACCAACTTCCAATTATTTAAAAAAATGTTCACACATGTCACGGACTCACGGGTATCACACTAGTACTCCGTATACATTTAGGGGACGTTTGGTTCAAAATATTGTAATGGATTGGAACCCTATGAAAGATTGGAGTTGGATACTTGTTTATAGTTACTCCCTCCGTCCACTATTTATCTCCCCACCCCATTAAAATACTCCTCACACATATTCATAAAGTGGGGTGATAAATAATGGACGGAGAAAGTATTTAGTTCGAGGATGAAATAAATTTAAAATCATGTGGTGAGGAAAAAAATTGTGATTCCAATTGTTTAGAGGGGATTTACAATTCCTTAGACTCCAACTTCGTTCCTAAACTTCCCAGCCGTATTGAAATGAATTGAATTCATTCCAATCTAGTCTCAAACTTCCAACCAAACGCCTCTTAATTATAACAGCATATTTCGTAAAATTGTTCAACCTTGTAACGGAAGCGACGGCGCCGATGAAGAGACCTTCGCCGGCGAATACCACACCAGATTTTCCACCACCACAACCGTTGAACCATAAGAGTAGGAAAACGAGAGATTTGCCGAATTTGTCCGATTGTCAGTGCTGCAATCGTCGAATTAATTGCACAAACCCTAAAAATCGACTCGTATTTCTCACAAGTGAGTGGCGAATCGTTCTATTGTGCAGAAGTTGCCATAGCCTTGTTGAATCAGCGCAGTTCTGCTCTTATTGTTTAACTAGGGTTTCCTCGGGGTTCTATGACTGCAAGAAATGTCGTCGTCGGATTCATAAAGACTGTGTTTCAAGGTTTTCGTTTGGTTATGCAGGTAATTATTTTGATGATTTTAGTATCTGTTTTGATTGTTGGATACCCAATTTGTTACAGAATGAATATAATCGCCGTAGAGCTGTTAGAGTTGGAACTAGTAAGAAACATGTAGGGAAAAATGGTGTTGAATCTGCATCGTTGGGTAGTTCCGGTTTGTGTGATTTTCAAAATAAGGGCAAAGCTTTAGTGGACGTGGTGAAGGACGCCAATGTTGATGCTGAAGGGAAGATATTCACAGCCACCGAGGCGAAAGATAAAGTTTTCAATAAGGTACTGGATGCAAAGAAGGCCGTGGAGTTTGCCAGTGATACGTTAGATATTGTTTCGATAGATTGGGGTGGTGATCAAGGTGGTTGTGTAGTTGATGAGGACGCTCAATTGGCTATTAGATTACATAGAGAGATGAATAGCTCACCTAGGATACTGAGGCACTTATGCTCTGTGAATACACATTCCGTTGACGTGCCTAAAGTGAATGGCTTGGAGGTTCGAGGAGCAAATGAAACGAGCTGTTCTGACAGGGTAACAACTGTCGAGTCCAGTGATAATGGCTTGGCATTGGGGTTGGGTCAAGGTAGAATAGGATTGGGTGATGCTAAAGAAAGTGGGAACAAGTTTGGTGGGGTACCATATGGGAAGTGGAACGGCGTTACTAAAAATTGTGTAAAAACTTATATTCGAAAGGGGAAGGCGTCAACAGTTGTGGAGTCCATAAAGAAGCACAATTCTCCTTTGAAGGTGTATAGTAGGAAACCATCTGAAGGTGTGAAGCTGGAATGTTGGCAATGTCCGTCTCAAGATGTTAAATTGGATGCTTCTCAGCGTCCGTTTCAAATTGTGAAGCTGGAAGGTGGTCAATATCCGTCTGAAGATGTGAAAATGGATGCTTGTGGGCGTTCGCTTCTAGTTATGAAGCCGGAAGCTGGACAATGCTCTAAAACATACAGTAGAAGGCGCTCACATTGTAAAAGCAGGTTGCTAAACAACAGTTTGGATCTTCAGAATGGGAATATATCTCCGGATATGTCTTTGAATTGTCCTGAAGAACCGAAAACACTTGCCAATGCTTCTTAGCTGGTTTCCATTATTCTCTGAACAGTAGTTTAGTTCCGTCCTTGCATCAGAAGACACTTTCTTAGGTGAGGAACTTGTGTTCTACTCTGTCATACTGACACTGAATTGTGTTGAATTCTTATTGTTGTTGATCAAACTGAATAATTAAAATTTTCATTTGACTGTATCACTAGTTAGCTTTAAGCTTATGGTCTGGTAGATTAGGGACATTATTTGGAGAAAATGGTGAGGGTCTCCAAGACTCCAATGAAAATAAGGTCATTCGTATTAGTTTGTCGAGGCCACTATTACATAGTTATGTGTCATTCATTCTTTGTTTAGATACACATTGAGGGAAGGGGATGCAGAATGGAAGGGAGTGAAAGGTAGGGGAACGAAGAAGAGAGGTAATGAAGTAGTGTCATTTTACTTCCAATCTTTCCAGTGCTGGAAGTAACTTAATTTGTTTTAAAGCTTGCTTGGGATGAGGGTAGATTATTAACGGGTAATGGAGGGTAAGAGCATGTACAATAGAGAAGATTTACCCTCCTCTTAGCACTCTCTCCTCTACGAGGAGGTCCTCTCTATTGTAGGGTGTTCATGGTTCATCCTTTTGGTAAAGACGAAAATGTGTTATTCCTCTAATTTTAGAGGAAAATTGTCCTTGGCCCTTGTGCAAAAATATACTCCGTATATCTTATTCTTAAAAAATGTCATATTCTTAGTAAGAGTATCATTTTTATTTTTCATCTTTTATAAAAACTGGACATGATTTTTTTTGCTTTTATTTTGTATGTTTTCATTTTCATTTTTTTTAATCTTTTACTATATATAATCTTGTTTCATAGTTGTACTTATTCTGGCATGTATTATTATGCACAACATGATCGTGGAAGTTGAACGAGATGAATATCTAAATTATACAGATCCACGAGAATATGCTCAGGAACTACTTGAAAATGACGTTGACGCATCTACCTCTTTTCCGGAGTAATTTGTTGTTACCCCTTGAATGTACGCGGAGAGAAATTTACACACCTTTTGTGGCTAAGAGGGAAGAATTGCATGACAAACAAATACACATGTTTTAAAGAATGATTTAGTCGAGCATATGTGGACTATGTTTCAAGGGTCGAACATAAATTAAAAATATGTGTCACAATTTAATATTATGTTTCATGTGTTTTCATTTAATGTATTTTATTATGATTTTTATGTTACTATATTTAAAAATTAGTTTAAGTAAATTATGAAAACAATATAAAGTAAGTTAATAATAAGAAAAATAATGTATGATGATCCTCTCTATTGTGGGAGAAAAATTGAAGAAGAGAAGAGGAAGAGGAAGAGGAAGAGGAAGAGGAAGAGGAAGAGGATGTAGATAATGAAGAATGTAGTAGAAGAAAAAGGGAATGAGGTGTCAAAAAAATAGAGGGAGAGATATGAAATAAGAGGATGTAAGTCTCTTTTCTATTATACATGGTCTAATTGTGAAGAAAACGGAGGAAGGTGGTGGATAGTGGTGGTGTTTTATAGTGTAAAGGAAAGGTGAGGGAGCAACCATTATCTCCCATATGGCGGTAATACATTACTCTTCTTTTCCCCCTAAGTAATGCATTACCTCCACATAGGGTAATTGTTGTTCCCTCACCTTCCCTTTACACTATAAAACACCACCACCTTCCTCCATTTTCTTCACATTTTAAACTTCATTACCCCTTAATAATCTACCCCATCCCAAGCAAGTTCTTAGGAGGGAAAATTTCCTTCCAATCCAACTTGCAAACCAAATGATGGAATTTGTTTCCTTTCATTTCCCTCCAACTCCCTTCATAACAAAGTATAAATTTTAATATGCACTTGTGTAGATTTTTCTGTCTTCCTCTTCGTGCCATTGCCAATGCGGCCATGCTCTGCATCACCATTTTGAAGCCTAGGTTTTTCATCCAAGGGTGTTTGTTAAACCTCAAAATTCATATTGTTTTTTCCAAAGCATTCCTAGGTCGCTGCAGTTGTTTTAGAACACGGTGGTTTGGTTATGGGTAGTTGTGATGAGAAGTTAATTGATAGAAGGATCCTTTGATTTTGGGATGTGATTTGTTAAACTTCTACTGCAATGCATTTATGTACAATGAGGCCTAAGTCTTGTTGCAAGGCGGAATGAATTGAGATGAGATTTGTTGGACTTTAGCTGAAATCAATAAGAATGTCTGCAGAGGCCTACTCGTGCTAGGCAAACTGGTACAAGCATTGTATTTTAAGTACAATTATAGCTATTTATTATCAGCTTTCCCATAATGTTTTTGATCCTTTACCTTGTACATTTGCCTATGATAATTCTGCGTATGCTTTGTTTGATGCTATATCACATTTAAAGAGTCGCAATGTAGTAGATCTTAGTATTTGGAAAAATTTACACTTTTTCAATAATTTCCATTAGGTCTGTGACTCAGCTCATCGAAGATGGCTAGTTACTCAGACTCTTCTACAAGGTGTCGTGTCGAACACGCTTAGTTTTGGCAAAATTTTCAATTTTTCGTTCTATATTGAAAATTGAAGTGAAGTGTCAGAGTATGTCGGTGAACCATCAAACAATGGTAATGCATATGATTTAGGTTTTCTATTTGAAAGGTGGATATTCCCCTTTGGGAAATGAACAAAGAATATTTTCTCCTTTCTTTTGGTTATGAGCTAACATATCCTCTTGTTTCACAAGAGTGGCAAAATACTAGAAAACCTTAAACTGGTGGAGTGTCGGGGCATACAGATCAAGGGGATTAAAGGAATGTTGACTTTGGGAGATGATAATGGTTGTCGGGCTTTAAATTTTGGACTAACATCTGATCCTTGTGTCATCCTGACATTTTCACTTTCATTTCTACTGAGATTATAATCCATGGATGCCTTATAGTTGTGAACCTTGACTTCATTATTATCTTGTAAACCAGGGTGCTAGACGCCTCTGTGTGGCCTTTCAGGCACTCTAGTAGTAATATTTAGGCTGAGGCCAAACCTAATTTGATGCTCACCTCAGTATCTAAGCCCGTTTGAAATCACGGTTAATCTAAGATACATTTAGGATTTAACTAGCAAGGCTGTGAGAGAAAGTGGGGATCAGAAAATTTCAGATTATCCTTTTCTGCTGACAGGGGCTCATTTGGGCTGGGGCCTCAGTTTAATTATTAGGGTAGTGGAGATCAAAACAATGGATAAATGGAGGAAAGTGGTGGCGTGATGAGAAAATAAGGTGTGTTGTGTGTGTTGGGCTGTGGTAGGGGTACATGAGGTTAATTTGTTACCTAAGGGAGTGCCTGGTAACTTTTACCTCTTTTGTTGGGTAATTAGTGTCCCCTCTTCATCTCCTTATTCAGTATAGGACCCTAACCACTTCATCTCCTTATCCCTCAAAAGCTTAGAAGTGAGTGTGGGTGAAATATATTTATATATCGAAGCAATAAATTATTGAATAGCTGGTGACTTTTCTGGAGTTTTAAAGTGACTGTTCATTTTCCAGGATCTCTCAAGCTGGTATTGTCTCCTGAAAGAAGAGTGTGGTGGTACAGACTACAGAAGGCACGACTACAGAAGGCACAACGAGGAAGCTCGTTATAATGCAACAATTTATCAGAGATTCTTGGGATTGAAGTTGATTACTTTCTGTAGTTACGTCATCTAAAGATTTGTCATCGTATGACCTTACTCAATACTCCCTAATGTATGTGGGATACCGTAACCAGATATGAGCATTCTTATTCTAAAACTAGACAGGAAGCATACCTGTGAATGTGATTGATTTGTTACTTGTGGGAAGTGGGAACATATAAAGGAAAATATGTTTATGTGCTTGAGAATGAAGTTTATTTTTTGTTTGTTACTCTGTACTATTTTACATGTATTACAAGAAGATGATGCCAATACAGATGAAACATGTTGATGGATGGATCATTTGGATTATGTACTCTTCTTGGCACTTAAAAGGCACTAATTTTATGAGCCCAACCAAAAACTTACTCTATATCAAAATATTCTTCCCATTTAATTATTATATTCTTCACATTTTGGTTTGGTTCAGCCACAGAACTAAGTTGGATGGAAGATGACCATATACTCCTAAAATCTACTCCGTGATAATGTTTTTCTAAAATTTATTTTTATTTTTTATTGTGTCATTCTAAATGTGAGAAAAAATCTCCAGAAAGATTGCGTGACAGATTGTTACCCTAAGATCTAAGCTGTGTACCTGAAACTGTCATTCATGGAACTTACACAATGTGTACAATATTTTCATAAACCACTAATACTCCCTTAGTATCTCCGTTCGTATCTATATATATGTTCGTTCAATTTATTTAATATATGGGTGGAGTATTATATTAAAAGTGGACGAACATATAGATACGGAGGGAGTAACTAATAAGAACGTGTCACTTATCATATGTGATTTAATCAAGGATGGTTAGTTACTTAGTTTAGTGTGACGTTAGTCATTTTACATCTTTACCTATTTTGTTAATTAATCTAGTTAAGTTCATTTTAGAATGTTTGTATTTTTGTTATTTACTTTTCATTTATTTTATGTAATTTTATTTTAGTTTGAGGAATTGTTAGACTTCTCTACTTTATATATCATTTAATTTTAGTTAGAATTTTAAAATGAATTAGAAAACCATCTTGATTATTTTATTTAGTTGTTACCTTATGTTATACGGAGTAATATGGATGTTATCTATCCTTCCAAGCAATATGCATGTCTCTCCACGAAGAGACGTGACCTATGTGTTTCTATATCTATATATACATCATCTCATGTATTGTAAATGACACATTAATATAATCTCATTCCGATTTACTGCTTACATTATTGTTCTATGATACATTTATAACACGTTAACAACACGTTTCAAGATTATTAATCATTAACAAAAATACTTTTTTTTGATGAACGAGAGAACCCGCAGCCGCTACCATTTTGGTGCACTCTGGGTAAACCCTCGGGTGTACGCATAGCCTGCAAACCACGCTTGGTAAACCGCCCATGGGCGACAAGCTCTAAGTCTAGAAGGCATTGTCTCAAGCCATACAACTCCCACAATGCAAGTTCGCGCTTGCAGGGGCTTGAACCTGAGACCCTTAGGCCAATGATCACAAGTTTTAACCACTAAATACTTTGATGGTTCATATCGGGGTTGATCGCAAAAGACAATCGAGACTTATTTATATTTTCTCTTTTTTGTTTCTTATCTTACAAAGCCAAACTGTTTATTGTAAATCATCTATTTTTCTCGTATCTGCGGAGTAATTTTTCTCTTTAATTATTATTGCAATTGGGTATCATATGCTTTAATTGATCCACAATATCGCACATATACTACTACGTATTAAATTGTTTGATATTGTTTGGTCCTTTCTCACACTACAAGTTTGACTTTATCAATTTGCGTGAAAAAGTTCTGTACTTAATTTGGCTAATGAATGTACTACACTAATTTGTCTGCTTCCCTCCCTATTCTAATGAAATGGACTGGTGCTACTACAGAGATGAAGATGTAATGCGCCATGAAGCCGTGAACTACAGACTTGAAGGTGATTATAAAATTGCTTTTGCTATAGATGATGCCCGCGGTTGGGCTCAAACCTTCGATTTGACACCAAATCTTCAACTTCCTTTTAATGAACCACTTCTGACTGAAGCTGATTTCGATGGAGATCATGGTGATAATCATCGTGATATGAATGGCGGGAGCGATAACCCAGATGATGATGCTAACTGGAGTGAAGATAGCTCTTCCCCGCGTTCCTCTCCTGAATGACCCTTATATAGTTCAGAAGAACATAATAATTATGACTTCGCCATCCAAATCTCTTCGGACTGCGAGTCCTCTGAATAGGTTTTTGAAGATGCTCGAGAAGACCCCTCACCAATGCTTGCTCTGAATCAATCCGCCGTTCCTAGGTCGGATACCCCTGCTGCTTTACCTGCTGTCATCAACACTCAAATTAGTCATATTCCTGAAGATAATACTGAAGATAACCCTTCCCTGGCTGCGAATCGCCCAGCAGAAAATATCACCTCCCGAGCAATTCTCTCAATGTTCCATGGATATTGACAACAAGCTCAAAGGCTTCTCTACAGATTTGTTTGGCCCTTTGGAAGCTGACCTCCTTTTTCGTTCTCAGGAGAAACCACCTAACAAACCATTCCTTCTCAACCCTCATGGATCCATCAATGATAAGCCGCCCTTCTACAACACTAGAAAGGCACCAAATGCCAAGCGTAAGTCCAATTCTGATCCTGACCTGCTCCTTTTGGAAGAAAACAACATTGCTAACAAAGACACTGCTAAATCTTACCTGCTCTCTCTTGGCAAGAAACTCAAATTCGATTCTCTTCCCTCTGATCCTAGCAACTTTGCGTTTAAGATGACCATTACAGATGCTGATTTTGAAGACTTGGACACAGAGTGCAACAACTACTCTTGGGTTGTGGAGACCGTCCTACAACAGTCTCCTATGCAGCCATGAGAGGTCTTCTCTGGAATTGTAAGGGGCTTAATGACCCGCTCACCCCTCCAATTCCTAAACTTAGAGCGATGGTCAGGAATAAGGCGTACGACCTGTGAAACATCCCACATTGATTGAAGATGTCCCATTTATGAGCTTTGCTTAAAGGGATTTGAAGTACTACTCATATCAACAAAGTGCACTTTCTTTTCTGGTTGTCCATGCAAAAGCACTCCGCAGTTAAGCGTGCTTGGCTGGGAGTAGTCTACGGATGGGTGACCTCTTGGGAAGGTTTCCGGGATACGCATGAGTGAGGACAAAATGCGCTGGAGAGGACTCGTGCTGGTCTGTGGGACCATAACATTTCTGGTCCTAGGATTGGGCCGGGGTGTTATAGTTGGCATCAGAGCATCACTGCTCCCAACGCTTACGTATGAAATTAAGGAAAATACCAATAAATTATTTAAACGGTAAATAAAAATATTATTAGAAATGAGTAGAAACAAATAAGGTCTTATCTGTTTAGATTTCCTGTTCCTGAAACTCGATGACTAGCACTGATTATATGTTGTTATCTGTGATCGTGAAGACGGTTAGAAGAAACGCACGAAACAACAACAACGACAACGACAACGACAACAACGATCAAGGCGGATTCAACGTGGCACTGGTCGACACGCTGAACACCATAATGCACACCATGAATGAGATGAATAACAGGAACAACCAGAGACCCTTTAACTTCTCTTACGCAGCTGAAGGTATGGCCAAGAGCAGGCCGGATTTCTACGATGGCTTCGTTGATCCAGAGGTCATGAACCGCTGGTTCCGATTGATGGAACGGCAGTTTGGAATTTACTCCGCCTCCGAGGACCAGAAGGTGGCCTTAGCTGTGCTGTATCTGTCTGATGAAGCAGACCAGTGGTGGACCCAGGTTAGCCCAACCACACTGCAAATTCCAGGGTTCAACTGGGCTCAATTCAAAGCTCTGCTGGAGCGAAGATTCTATCCTGAGGAGCTAAGTCATCAGAGGATGACTGAATTTGACGCTCTATGTCAAGGCACTATGTCTGTGGCAGAGTACACCAGTCGGTATCGTTTTCTGTCGCATTATGCTGGAGATCTGCTGCACAACGAGAACGCCCGAGCTTTCTATTATCGAGGTGGACTCCGAGCCGATATTGCTCAGGACCTTCCCCGGAGTCTCACAACGGTTAATGAGCTCTACGATGCTGCGCTATTTGCAGAGACTTCAATCGAACGAGTGAAGATGATGAATCCTTCCTCTGGTTATAAACGACCTTTCTCCCACTCTGGGAATAACCAAACCTCTTCTTCGAAGAAATTCCATTCTTTAGGAGGTCCGAAACACTCCCCTTGTCTTTTCCCTTACTTTTCCACCCTCAATCTTTTATGTCGTTGAAATCTACCGTTACTTGTTGCAGACAGTGATTACAAGAAGTCCAACTCCACATCGTTGTTCGCAAACAAGAAGAAGAACATTTGTTACAAATGCAACAAGGACTACCACGCGGGAAAGAACTGTGACGGTACTCCTTTCACATGCTTCACTTGTGGAGAATCTGGTCATCGCTCCTACAACTGTCCGAAGAAGGCTACTACCACTACTGCCACAGTCGCCGGTGCTGTTGCTACAACTAAGCGCGAGGGTCGTATCTTTACGATGAGCAGAGCCGATGCCGAAGCACACCCAGAGATCGTCACGGGTACGTTTTCAAACATCTGTTTTCGTGCCTTCATCCCACCTGTTGTAGGTGTATTCTACCCCGCTAATCTCTTTCGTTTCAACTCCTTGGGTTCAGCTACCTCACATCCCTTGGACCCCGGCCCCTTTGTTTTATTTAAAAACTTTCGATTTGATTTATTATTTATCTTTGTTCTATTTATTCGTTAACCATTTTTCGAACTCCCAAATTTTTATGAAAATTCAGACTAATTTAAAAAAACTTTGGATTACTGTGAAATTTTAACATTTTGAATTATAATTTCAAATTGTGGAACCCCATGTTTTGTAAAAAGTTTGACTAACTTAAACTTTTGGATATCGTGAAATTTAACATTTTTGAATTTTAATTTAAAAATTTATACTCCATTTTTGTTTTATCTTTGGTTGATATTTATACTCCCTCCTAGTTTTTTTTATCTTCTCTCTTTCCTTTTTGGCACTAGTTCGATTATCTTCCCTCTTTCCATTTTTGGATTGTATTTTAATCAATTTTTTATTCTTTCTTCAATTTTTTATCTTTCCTTTACTCACAAACCTCACCATATTTCTACTTTATACCCACATTTTATTACTTTAATCAATTCTTTAATACTTTCTTAATTTTTGTGCCCAAAAAAATGGGGAAGAAATAAAAAACTAGGAGGGAGTATTAAATTCTGTTTTAAAATGCGTTAATAATTTATTTTTAAAGTATTTTAAAATTGATTCAAATTTTGATTTTTCAAGCGATCGAAGTTTTATGGAAACTTTCATAATTACAAATATTTTGATTTCTATAAGATTATCATGTAAGTGGTTTAACATTTTGAAATAATTTCGCGTGTGCAAGTTTTCATTTTATTGTCGCTGGACATTTGAATTTGTTATTGAAAAACGTCAAACGACTGATTCAATTTACTAACTACAAAGTTTGATTACTCCGAACTAAATTTAGTTTCGTCATAAAATGAAATGTTATCGAATTTCTTAATCAAATTGTTTTACTTTCGTTTCGAAAATGTTTTGGTTACTCTTTTTCCTTCAAGCTCGTTTACAAATGTTATTTAACGTCGTTATTTTATCAAATAACTTTACTTTACAATTTTATTGAGTTAAAAGATTTTAATCCTCTTGGAATTAATATTTGTATTCGAGTTCGTATCACTTTAAAAGTTGTAATATTTTCTTTTAAAACCAAAATTGTTTTTATGCGGAATAAGTATTCTCATCTCTTCGAGTAAGGTAACCCTCCATTTTCTTTCTACTTAATCTTAGTTTCGAGGACGAAACTTTCTTTTAGTGGGGAGGATTGTAACACCCGCTATTTTTCTTAGCGCTGCTAATTATTTCGTTATAACCCCGTCATGACTCAGTGCCAATTTTGCCTTTTGTCTCCCTCATTCTTCTGTAATCTTATTATGTTTTTTAGTCGAACGTTGTTCATTTTTGTCAAAGGTTTTAATCATTTTTTTTTTCTAACAAATTCATTTACTCAAATTTTTATCGCGAACTATTTATTTATTCGCGGAGAATTATACTTTTCAACGAACCAACGTTTTGAGCTCCAGTTTGACTTATTTATCTTTTCTAGAAATGTCCGAATATATTTATATAATATTTTTAACTAAGAAATTTTTTTATTTATGAAAATTTAGCCTTTAATGATTTTATTACGAAGTTTCGTAAATAATTATTTTTTAACGCGAGGTTTGCTCAAATTGCTTTGAAATGCTTTTAACAATTTTACGATTCTTCTTTTTATCAAGTTACAAATTATTTTGGGACCTTTTTCCCACATTTTGGACCGACCCCGCCTTGGCACACCCCTACTATATTTTTTTTATTATACACTTAATTTTATTATGTTAAACTTAAAGATATTTTCTTTTCTTTCCCATTAAATTGATGCTTAATGAGCAAATTCTTCACACTCCCTTCCTCTCTCTTTTTAGTTGGTTTGTGCATGTTCAGTGGTATAGTTTTCTTCAAAAAGTACTTATGATTTATGCTTTAGAAAACCATCTACTTTCTTATCATTCATTTCACAAAAAAATTAAGCAACATTTTCTTCCTTTTGCTCTCTTGGCTGAGATTTTCCAGAAGCTTTTCTAGCCAAATTCTTGTCTCAAATCGAGTCTTGATCATCTCATTTTTATCTCTTAATTAATCGTTATTCTGTTCCTTTCGTTAAGGTAATAATCGATGTTATTTTCGATCGTTATTTACCATGATTCTTTTAGTTTTCTCATGGTATTTTTGTACCATGTATGTTGTGTGATTTAGGATTTTTGGACGACCCCGAAGTCGACGAATTTATTATAGACTCGGATTTGGATTGAAGGTAACGTCGATGTTACTCGGTATGCATGATTTTATTTGTGTAATTGCATGTATATAATTATAATTTTATTTTTGACAATATATGTATGTCATATAATCTGAAAAATTTTAAAGTCGCAAAAATTTGCATGTTCGGTATTTTAATTTTATCGCTTTTACGAGATTAATGATTAAATTGTTATATTATTTTGTAAAATCGTAATATTCGGCCTAAACTTGTAAAATATGAATACATTCTGTAAAAATGATTTTTTTTGATGATTTTTGATAATTTTTTTATTTTTCTGATATTTTAGATATCGATTATTGAATTATTACCGTTTTCGGACAAAAACGATTGAAAGCCAATTTTTTGTTCTAGTACTTAAATATTTTATTTTAATCTGAAATTTGGCATGGATAATCTTTCTGATGAAAAAGAATTTTCTGAAGTTTTTCATAATTTTTTGGAATTGTTAAGTGGGTGAATTAATTAATCACTTTAAATCGTCGTTTATCGTTAAAACCGTGTTTGTCATTTTAATTTCTGAATTTTGTTTTGTATCTGGAAAAAAATGTTCTTGATAGTTCTTGATTAAAAAATGTATATTTATAATTTTTAGTGCTTTAATAAATTATTAGGAACGACAAGTTTTATTAAGAGAATCGTTAACTGTGAAAACGAGTTTTAAAGACGGTTTTGTTGGAATTTATGAAATCTGAAAAAAATGATTGTTTCTGGAAAATCATAATTTTTAGGATTAATAATAATTTTTTTGATATTAATACTTCAATCATTTTGTAATTTTTTATCTATTTATTTTTAGGTCAGCATCCATATTAAATTTTTTTATATTTATTTGCTTACCCGCACACATCTTTGATATTGATAGTATAAGTTCATCCATTTCTCCATTGTAAAATTGAAGTACAAAAAACGTTCACTGAGGCTAGATGAGAAGTCTATCACTGCAGAAGAAAAGAGAGAGGAGAAATTTTTATTCAATATAAATTGAAGTTTTCGATTTTATGTATAAATTTGTTAGTACTATATTAGTTTGATATGGCCAAGTATTTGTGCTGAATTTTGGTGTTGTTTCTCTGTCAATGTGCAGTTTATAATAGGAGATGGAAACAACATGTTTCTGTAGTTTATAATAGCAACATCATACATTCATTAATTTAATTTGATTGATTTATACATTATACAATGATTGATTGATTTTATTTCTGCATATTTCAATCTGGAATGCATGCCTATTGATTGTGTTTGTATTGCTTTATTTAACTGATCGTTTGAAGATTATATCGTGATTGATTTTATTTCCGTGGTATTCAAACTACGTTGTATGTATGGATGGTTAATGTGCATATATTCATGAACTATATTTTCTTATTTTGAAGTTCCATTGATGCTTAATTCTATTTGCTTACTAATGTTGTTTGTTTGGTCGTTGTTGTGGATTTTGTTTAGCTTAGAATCAGTTTTGTTGTTAGCAGATGCATTATATTTCATGAGGAATGGAAGCTGTTTTGGTTCACGGGATGAAGATCGTCTTATAGATTTTGCTAATCACGAGGTTAATTACGTTATATTACATAATTTATCACCAACCTGACTTTCCTAACCCAAATTTCTCATACTCGAAACTATTCACTTCTTTATTTTCAACATAAATTCAACCTTTTTTGGATGAGTTAATGTTTTAGACAACAACATGCTTACACTACTTATTTATTTGTTTTACGTTCTTGGTAGATGTTCATGCACTAATTCATTTCCACAAGAGCAATTAGAAATTGAAGTACAACTATTTTATCCAATCTATAATTGATTGTGATTTTCACAAATCTATTATATTTTACATTTTTGCTTCCTACATGATATCTCTTTATTTTCAAAATTATACTTCTCAAACGTAATTCTTTTCTTTAGCAGGGTAAAAGGCCATACAAGCTGATACGTTACCTACCACTTGCCTCACCTACACTGTTGTCTGCTATTCTTATGTCGTTGCTTTTATGCCAGTCGCTGGAGGCATTATCGTAAGCACAAATCAAATCAATTAAATCTATTTGAACATTTGTATCACTATCGATTTTTTTGATCAATTTTAGTTTAAATTTTGATCACAAAATTGGTATTCTTCACATCCCGAAATCGTTGTGCTTGCCTTGGTGGAAGCATCTCCGCTTTTTGATATCTCTCATAAATGGTTTGACCCAACTTATATCATTCAAATTAAAAAATGATGTCATTATCTTTCAATTGAAGGTTAATTTGTTATTTATTTAAATTTAGCTGATTATCTTAGTGTTCAACAAAAGATTTCAAAGAGATTGTCGTACCATGCTTGAAATGTTATGAGGATGTAAAAAAGATATAAACATCCTATTAATATAATCAGATAGAGTATATTTCGGTCCAAAATAATAGAGTTTTTGGTAGTTTTACTTTTGTATTCCAATTTTTTTCTATCCTCTATGGATGAAATAAACGGATTACCTTTCAATTGAAAAAAACATATATATTGGGAGAACTGGAATCCCAATTGACAAAACTGGAATGTAATACCTTGATTGAGAGGATAGTAAAGAGAGTTAGAAGCATTGGTGCTCGAAAATACTCTTATGCAGGAAGATGATCATTCCGAATTCTATTCTAAATACGTTGCATTCTTATTGGGCTAGCATTTTTGTCTTACTTAAGGCGATTATTAGGCGAATTGAGGGGATATGCATGAATTTTCTTTGGGATGGCTCTTCAGAGTATATTAGGGTCCCCCTTGTGGCGTGGCAGAAGTTCACTCTGGATAAGCAGGAGGGTGGTTTAGGGGTAAAAAAAGCAAAGATCATGAATATTGCTGCTATCACAAAACTGGTTCATTGGATCTATCAGAATGAAGAAAGATTATGGGTCAAGTGGGTCAATAACATTTACCTCAAAGGGCATGATTGGGGAACGTATCAGCCCCCAATTACTGCCTCTTGGGCTTGGAAATGTATTTGTAAGACAAAGGAGAGGGTTAAGCAAGGTTTTCCTAATGGATTATGGCAAGGAGACAATGTAGACTACTATATAAAAGATGGATATAATTGGCTTAGGGGTCCCCATCCTATTGTGGACTGGCATCCAGTTATTTGGAATAACTGGAATGACCCTAAGCATGCTTTTTTCACCTGGTTAGTAAAGCATAAGGGACTGAATTGCAGAGGAAAGCTACATGAGCTGGGTTGCTGTAAGGATGAAGGCTGCTGTCTTTGTGAAACTGAAACTGAAACCGTTGACCATTGTTTTTTGAATGCTTGTACAGCTCCCAGATTATTAAACATGTTGAGGAATGGTGTGGATTTAGATTGAATGTCTCGATGGCAGGTTCGGGTCGTTTACATACGCTGAAGCATAAGTTACATACGATTCTGTGGAGTGCTGTTCATTATCAGGTCTGGATGCAAAGGAACAATGCAAGGGTGAATAATGGTCTGCAGATGCCTAATCTGGTGGCTAATTTAGTCATCCAACAGGCTAAGAAGAGAGTTAAAGCAAAGTTTCTTAAATTGATTCAAGAGGATACGTGCTGGAGTAGACTATGGAACATTTGATTTTTCTTTTTGTCTGATGTTTCATTTTGATTTTTGTATCCTGTATCTGATTCTGATCAGCTATTTCTGATCAGTTGTATATTCTTTTATTAATACCATTTCACATTTTTACCCAAAAAAACTGGAATCCCAATTAACAGTCATCGAATCATAATTTCTTTTTAGGGCTTGCTTGAGATGGGGGTAAATTATTAAGGATAATGAAGGTCAAAATGTGAAGGAAGGTGATGGGTAGTCACTACTACAAAACATCAAATAGACAATTCCTAATAGACATCTAATATCGTTAATAACTGATGTATAACTTATATACATCTGTTTTCTTTGACAAACTGATGTCTTTATAGGCTAGTAGACAACTGAGTTTTATAAAAACTGATGTGTATATATTATACAATTGCATTTTTTGAACACAAATGTCTATTAGCCTATTATAGAAATCAGTGTTTAATAAACCTCATATCTATTATATTTTTTACGAACACTGTCAACTCTTGGATATATCCGACCCATATCAATTATCACCCTAATATATTCGCGACATATCAAGTGGTCGAAAATCAAAAAATCAAAAATCAACCGTAAATCTATTTGCCACCCTAAATCTCCCCCGACACATCAACCCTAAATCTCCACCATTCCACTGTTCGTCGTTCGTCATTCATTGTCTGTCCCAGATTCGTTGAGTTCTCGAATATCGCCTGTCCCAGATTCGTTGAGCATAATTTCATTGGTTCCAGTTGAATTTCCAATACCAATCTCTCAGGTATGCATTCCTTCGATCTCTTCTTCATCTTCTTATTTAAGTAGTTGCGCTTTGATTGAGATTACAAGTTTAGATCGGTGATTGATTTCTGCTCAGTGTAGGTGAAACCCTAGGTAACTAGATATGAATTATTGAATTGGTTAGATATTGATTTCTGCTCAATGTAGATGAAACCCTTGGTAATTTCTGCTCAATTTGTAGGTATTTATGTCATCTTGAAAGTTAGGCTTTGACTATTGGTTATGCAGATGAAATCCTCTGTAATTTCTTCTCAATTTTGGTCAAATTAGGTTTATGAGAGTATTATCTACTACTCAATTTTGTAAAGGTTTTTCTCAGTATATAAAACATATCTACTACTCCCTCAAAACCACTATGATTTACCCACTTCAAACCACTATGATTTACACACAAAAGTGGGTAAATCATAGTGGTCTGGAGGTAGTAATATTTCGTTGGGACTCTTAGGACCATACAAAATTTGTAGACCTATTCACCTATTTTTTGTTAACTACTAAGATACTGGGTAGGAATCAGAGTTTGACAAATAAAATCAGTCGATCACCTTCACCTTCAATGAAGGACGATAATGTATTTGCAGCAGCAGGGCTATTTGGCTTTGTTTTGTTTCTCTACTAATGTTTGCTAATAAGATGTAGAAACACAAGTTGTACTAAAAAGTCACCACCACTTAAGCCATATGGTGGGTGGCCTGTTATAGGACACTTGAATCTTCTTGGACAACTTCCTCACATATCCTTGGGGAATCATGTCATCATACTGTACATATATATACACCCATTCTTTCTCAATTCTCAATTCTCAATTCTCAATTCTTCCCATGAGGATTTTGTGCAAGTAAAAGCTAACCAACATTGTTGATTTTGATTAACCACAGAGATTTGATGTATTCCAACTTGCATGGACAAATAGTATCTGATTTTCAAAGGCTCCAATGCCTTCAGTTTGAAAAATAGAACGTGAACATGAAAATGGCTATATTCACAGCAAGAGTAAGTAATAACATAAGTCACTTTGAAAAAAAACTTCACTTTATTGTGTTTTGATCGTTATTATAGAGTACTTTTTGTTCATACATTTGCTTTACATTATCTATAGTCATTAATTAATTAATTAGAGGGAAATATCTCCCCATGACCCTAATCGACGATGGGTCTGCTGTCAATGTCCTACTCCTAAGAACTGCTAAAGCTCTCGGCATTACCGAGACTGAGTATATCCCGACTGCTGAAACCATCCAGACTTTTGATGGAAGCCCAAAGTCGATAGCTGGGGTCGTTAAGTTAACCGTTATAAATGGCCCGGTAGAGAAAGTGTTGGAATTCCAGATGATCGATGTCACCTCTTCCTTCAACTTGCTCTTGGGAAGACCGTGGATCCACGCTGTGAAAGCCGCGTCCTCTACCCTTCACTGTAAGATCAGGTTACCTTTGCGTGATAACATTATCACCCTAGAGGCAACACCTATGACGGTGGCTAGCTGCAACGCCTCAAGCCGTCTCGGTACGGACCTTTGGGGGTTTGAATTTGTGGGAATGATCGAGGAGGACTTCCTCTTCAGGCCCTATTTCACTACCAGCATTGATGCAATGCTACAGAATTTGGGGTACTTCCTAGGGGCCACTTCTAGGCCATATCTTCCAACTGGGAAGATCATCCTAAAAGACAAATATTCCCACTTCGGCCTAGGGTACTCTATAACACCGGGAAATATCGTCCGATTAGGCATTGAAAAGACACGTAACCTCATAAAGGGAATCCACTTGAGCCCTTATAGCCCACGGTTGACTGACTACATCGTCACACCGGTATTTGGGGCCATCCAGCTCGGTCTGCTCCGACCAACTATTACGCACCTCGGGACCAAACTAACCCAAGACTGCACCTACATTCCGGATGACATGTTCTCTCTCATCTAGTCGGAATCAAGGGAGGATTCCGACAATGTTGAGCCCGTGCTGGGGCTACTATTCGGGGAAGACAAGATAACCCCGACTCCAAAAGAGGACTTGGTCAACCTCATCTTCCGTAGCAATAGACCCGACCAAGCCGATCTCGGATATTGACTCCAAGAAAGGAAGCAGAGCATAGAGGAAGACTGTCAAATGGACCGACAGTCAAGGGCGGATCTACAAGCTGGTCGCTGGTGAAGGAGACATGCCTGCTACTGATTCTGAGTCTGAGTGTGAGTCGGAGTCTGAGGTCAAGTCTAGGGAGTCCATTGTTAGAGTCCAACTTGTAACCCCTCTCCCTTTAGTCACTCCCGTTGGTGCCTCGGAGTCTGTCCCGAGTGCCCTTCCAATTCCGGCACTGACCAATGATTAGAAGACTGCTCTGTTTGAGCTTTTTTCAAAATTTTCAATTAATAATAACAATTGTTCTGCTTACGACTTGTCACTTTTTAAAAGTAATTATGGTTTCAAAAATATTTTATGCAATGACATTGAGAAACCTGACGAACAGGTACCCTTACCTCCTCATCTGATCGAGTAGTTAAAGCAAAGGGAGTCCCGGAACCTGGTAATCGAAGAGACTGAGTCCATCAATGTGGGAACCACCTTAGAACCCCAGATGCTTAAGATAGGGTTATCACAAGATCCCGAGGAGAGACAACAGTTCACAAGCCTCCTCCAATAGTTCAAATATGTCTTCGCATGGTTCTACAAGAACATGTCGGGAATAGACCGAGAAATAGCCGAACGGGTGTAAGCCGGTCAAACAAAAACTTCGCAGAATGAGACCCGAGTGGTCTCTCAAAGTCAGAAGAGGTCGAGAAACAGTTCAAAGTCGGCTTCATACAAGTATCTGAATATCCGGACCGGGTTGCAAACATCGTGCCGGTACCTGAAAATGATGGTAAAGTGTGCATATGCGTGGATTTTCGTGATCTTAACAAGGCGAGCCCGAAAGACGATTTTCAATTACCACACATTGACATACTGGTGGACAATACCGCCTATCATGCCCTTCTATCCTTTATGGATGGATACGCCGGGTACAATTAGATCAAAATGGCAGAAGAAGACATGAGCAAGACCACCTTCATTACACCTTAGGGTACTTACAGTTACACTGTCATGCCATTCAGTCTCATTAATATCGGGGTCACTTACCAACGAACCGCTACAACCTTATTACATGACATGATGCACAAGGAAGTAGAGGTCTATGTCAACGATATGATCGTCAAATCCAAGAGCCGGGACGGGCACATCCTCGCCCTAAGAAAATTCTTTACTCGACTGCGCAAATACAACATGAGGCTAAGCCCTAAAAAAAAAGTTTCAGGGTAACATCTGGCAAATTACTGGGTCACATCGTTAACCAACGTGGTATTGAGGTCGATCCAACAAAAATCAAAGTTATCACCAAGATGAAAACTCCTAAAACTGAAAAAGAAATAAGGGGATTCCTTGGGAAAGTCCAATACATCAGCCGTTTTATCTCCAAGCTAACCATGGTAGTGAACCATTTTTCAAGAAGCTGAATGTGGGGGAACCAAAACTGTGGGATGATAAGTGTCGAGCGACCTTTGAAAAAATTAAAGAAATACTGTCTGCTCCGCCGGTCTTAATGCCACCTTAACCCGGTTTTCCTCTGTCGTTATATCTAACAACTACCGAGACAACCATGGGGGCTATGCTGGCGCAGATAGTCGACTCGGAAGAACGAGCCATCTACTACATCGGCAAGAAATTCTTAGAGTATGAATGCAAATATACCATGCTCGAGAAAACATGCCTAGCACTAGTCTGGGCCACCAAAATTTTCAGCATTATATGCTCAGTTACAAGGTCCAAGTATTATCCGAAATGGGTTCTATCAAATATCTATTCGAAAAGCCCATCCTCAACGGCAGGTGTGGACATGACATAGGTCCACCTCGACGCGGCCACGCACGGGTTTGGGCGGGGGTATGTTTTTGTGATGAGATGGTTCTCGGGTCGAAATTGAAATCGAAATAGGAGTCGCCACCGAACTTTATGGGAGTTCGGACCCGTTTGAACCCACTCTATACTCGGGCGTATCGTGCACAAAGCACGGCCCGCTTTAGTACTAGAGCTTATTAGGTTCGTCCCTTTGCATAACGATACCGATGTCGAGTTATCGGGTATCATGTATCGAATGACTCTCGTATGCCAACGCTTTCGGGCATCCGGAAACCGAGGTTCTGAGTAAGGGGTCAGGGTACGTGTTGGGAAGTCCTCAAAGGACACTGATAAGTGTAGTTTGTAGTGCCTAATTTGCTGTGTTTTGGTCCCATTTTCCTTGCGGAATCGCTCCTTAGGAGCGGTTCATGGGCTACTTATGCTTCCTCTAGCTCGTTTCAGGTTTCCGAGACCATTCTTGAAGTGTTGGAGTGATTCCGACTCAATACATACACTTTTTGGAGCCAACGAAGCGGAGGAACGATCACTCGATGCCTTGGATTCGACCCCAAGACCTTGGGACCCGATCCCGAGCCCCTTAGACTCGATCCCGAGACCCGAGAGTCGATGAGAAGCCCATGTGAAGCAAGGAGGAACCTTAAAGATCATATTGGAGGCCTACAAGACTCATCCCCGACGGGAAGGAACTCATCTCGTCCGGGATGAGGTGCGCATTTAGCATAGGTTCTGTTCTGGGTCCGTCCCGGTCGGGACCATCCCTTCCCGGTCGGGATGAGCCCTTCCCGGTCGGGACCGGTCCTTCCCGGTCGGGACCGTGGAGCTGTAGCCGCATTGTTTATTTCCTTCCTCCTTCATTCTTGTAACCCTATAAATACTCCTCCTTTGTAATGTTTAAGCACCATACTTTACCCTAGATTGTTTTAGGCCTCTCTTAAGCATTCAAAACCCTAATTAACCTATTTTAATCTCTAGTTAATCTTTAGTTAATCTTAGTTTAATCTAGTTTAGATAATCTTGTATTAAGTGGGTTCTTGAAGATTTCTCCAAGCTTGACATCCTTGGAGTGGATTTGGGTTCTTATTTATACAAGATTGCATCTTTTTCTTCATCTTGTTGTTGGTATATTTTCTTATTCCTTCTTCTTTGTTTATTTACTCAAGTTTGAATCTTCACTTAGTGTTTATAGTTATTGTTCTTGTTCTTGATAATGGATGTTTGGTTTTTCATGTTGTTTTCTCTTATTATTGTTAGTTTGTTCTTGATAATGAGTGAGTAGTCTCCTTGTGGGGTTAGTAGGGGGATTAAGGGTAGATTATGGATGATTAGGGTTTGATTAGGGGTAAAGGTAACTCTTTTGTTGTTAGTCACATAATGGGCACTCTATGTGTTTGTTGATTTGCCTGTGTGAGTAGTAGTGGCCAATGCTCCCCATACTTGTGCTCATCTTCTCATTGTTTGTCTATTTTGTGGTTGTGTTGAGGTTAATCTTAGACGCGAGAGCGCGAACTTACCTCGGCGTTGGTCTACGTAGCGAGAGCCCGGACCGACTCTAGCAACTAGGAGACACCTACACCCGTGATCACCCCAATTACCCTACTACACTTATGAACCCGACCTACCCCACTTCCTTTCATATTTGTTTTCATCCTCTTAGTAGCCATCGTTTCTTTTAGTTCACTAGTTTGTTTGATCATTAGTTATTCCATTTTAGCATTGTTTTAGCCTAGTTCATTGCTAGCCTAGTCCTACCTCTTCCACCAACATAGTTTACCAATTATTGCTTCCTTTGTGTTTGTTTGGTGATTTAGTCTCATTTTTAGGCCGACCTAGTCTAGACTTTATCATACCGTCTCCGTGGATATTGACCCTACTTGCCCTAGCTACCCACTAGGAATAGTCGGTTATTTATTGATCGGCGGGACCCACGGCAAATCCCACTATCAATTTGGCGCCGTTGCCGGGGACGGTGCCTTGTTTAGACTTAGTTTGCTTATATCTAGACTTAGTTACCCTTGTTCGTGCTCTTCTATCATCTCTTGTGCATATTTTGTAGCTTTGTCTTGTTTTCTTAGCTTTCTTTTCTCTTTGTCTTTCGATTGTGCTTGTTTATTGTCGTTACCTAGTGCCCATAAAGCACTAGGTATTCTCACGTTTGTTCTAGTGTGTAGTGTATGCCTAGGGGGGGAGGCGACTTCTTTCTCTTTAATCCAGAGCCGGAAAGGCTTTTTCGAGCCTTTCGCCAACGGACGATTAACCGGGTTAGGATCTCTCAACCAAGCGCTAGGAATACCCATCAAGAGCAAGCTCAAGGAACCGACTTTGACGAAGCATCTCGAGAGACGGCTGAAGGGAGTTTCATCAATCCCTTTGGAAATTCTAGTCCTAGTTCCCCCTCTACATCTACTTCAACTCCGTCTACACCACCATCTCCCTTACATCCAATTATGCCGAAGTTTTCATCTCACTTCACATTTACGGAAGATGTCTTGCCGGGACCGAATACTCTACCGGCCGCTTATGCCGGAAATTTTGTGGCCAAGACTCAATTCATCCAACTTGTGGAGAGAAATCAATTTAGTGGTTTGCCCACCGAAGACCCGCACCAACACATGGAGAATTTCTCCGATTATTGTGACGCTATTTCTCAACCCGGGGTTACTCAAGATCAAATCCGTTGGGTATTATTTCCATTCTCATTACTTGGAAAAGCGAAGCAATGGATCAAGAGTCTCGATAGGGAAACCATGGGCATCGATACTTGGAAGAAACTTGCATTGGCGTTCTACCAAAAGTTCTACCCTCCGGAGAAGACTAATTTGCTAAGGGCCTCCATCACCGGTTTCCAACAACGAGATGAGGAAACCCTTTATGAAGCTTGGGAGAGGTTTAAATCTTTGGTCAGATCGTGCCCCCACCATGGACTTGCACAATGGTTCTTAGTCCAACAATTTTGGAACGGTCTTTATGAGGACTCAAGAGCTATTCTTAATATGGGCTCCAATGGTAGATTCACCGAGGTCGATGATGACCAAACATGGGCAAGGATCGAGGAGATGGCGGTTCATAATTCTCAATACTCAAGGCCTAGGAAGGCAAATCGAGGAGGTAGGCACGAGGTTGATGCTATTACTCAATTAAGCATTGACCTTGGAGCTCAATTGAAGACCCACATGGAGAATATTGACAAGAAGCTCCAAGGCCACCTCAATCAAGTTCAAAGCATTAGTTCCTCCAACCAACACTCGATTCAAGAAGTGAATGCTTTGGGATTTGCACCTCCTTTGCCTTATTATGGGATATGTGATACTTGTGGAATTGTTGGTCATGATCCTATGCATTGTCAAGGAAGCGTTGAGCAAGTGAACGCCTTTCAAGCGTTCAAGCAAGGTGCCTCCTATTCTAATCAATACCAAGCTTCCAATCAAGTCCCTCAACAACAAGCTCTACAACTTCGTCCCTATGTTCCACCTTCCTTAAGGGACAACAATCCAGGGTACCAAAGTTATCAAGGCAACCAAAGGCCCTTCAACAATTTCAAGCAAAATAACCAAGGTACATTCAACAACAATCAAGGGTTTCAACAAGGGAACTTCAATCAAGGCCTTAATCAAGGCAATTCTCATGGGTTCCAAGGGAACCGTCAACAACAAAGCAAGCCTAGGAGCCGATCTCCTACTCATGACTATGGCATTCCTGTAGCCATCACCGATACTCCGCATAATCCACAATCTCCACCTCGAGATTTCAACATTAAAAAATCTATGGTGGATATGCATAAAAACCAAATGGAGATGGCAAGAAACCAACAAGAGTTCTATGCTTTTATTCAAAGGGATAACATGGCGAGAGATGCTCATACGAAGATGCTTGAGACCCAAATATCTCAACTTGCTTCGGGAAGCTCCTCAAGACAAAAAGGGCAACTACCTCCTCAAGGTGAAACACCAAAAGTTGAGCATGTGAATGCTATTACCACGAGGAGAGGTACATCTTATGACTCCTCTTCATTCCCTAGTGAGCAAGAACCAATGCAAGAACCAACAAAGAAAGTTGCATCTCCAATTCAAGGAAGCTCAAGCAAGGAAGATCCAATGGAGGAGCAAGTCTTATGGGAGATCGAAAAACCCATTGAAGACAAGCTTCCCCCACTTCAAGCAAAAGAAAAGGGTAAAGGAAAAGTGTCATGTGAGAAGTCCACCCCTATTGAGCAAAACAAGGTTCAAATCAAGTTGCCTTTCCCAACAAGGCAAATGAAGACTAAAGTGGATGTCCAATTTGACAAATTCCTAGACATTGTGAAGAAATTGGATGTTAATGTCCCATTCACCGAGTTACTTACCCAAATCCCGGCATATGGAAGATTCATGCGAGAAATCCTAGTTAGGAAGAGATCCATCGACAAGGAAGAGACTATTGCGTTCACAAGGGTGGTGAGCGAACTTATTCAAGGTTCCACGCTTCCAAAGTTGAAAGATACGGGTAGCTTCTCGATCCCATGCACCATAGGCAATTACAAGATCGAGAGAGCGCTATGTGATTTGGGTGCGAGTGTGAGCATCATTCCTTATTCCATTTGTTTCCGACTCGGGATGAAGGAGCTAAAGCGCACTTCCGTTACACTCCAAATGGCCGATAGTTCATTCAACCGACCATTGGGGATGCTAGAGGACGTGCCAGTGAGAATCGGGAAGTTCTTCATTCCGGTCGACTTCATTGTGCTTGACATGCCGGAGAATGCTATCACTCCCATTATCCTTGGGCGCCCGTTTCTACACACCGCCGGTGCTATGATTGATGTGAAGAACGGTAGGATCACATTCGAGTTAGGCGAAGAAAGGATCGTGTTTGACCTCCAAGGAAACACTTCGCCCACTAACGATGAGTCATGCAATATGATCCACGACACGGAAGACATCGATCTAGGGGTTGAGTTGGGACAAAGCTTGAAGATCAATTCATATGAGCTTGAGGATGATGACTCCGAGATTGGGGAAGATGAGTGCCCATATCATAGGTTTAATGACAAGTTGAAAGGCAAGAAGCAAGATGAGCCTCCCTTGGGGCCGCATGAGGACAAGTGGACATTTGGGTATATCCCGAAGGATCAAAAGTATAAGTTCAAGCCATTGAACTTACAAGATCGGGATGCCCCGGGAACGTCGAGACAAGGTCATGGGGAGCCTTGGTATTTGAATGCTTATATTACTAGCTTGATTGAAGACTTTGCTAGGGCCTTCGACTTGTTTCTTCGTGCCCTCGATGAAGATGGAATAGGTTATAGTGTTGTTGAAAAATATTGAAGAATGCACCATCCTTGGTTTGACGGAGTTCCAAAAGAACTGTCTCTTTGTATATATCTCTTTCTCTTGTAGTCCCTTTTAGTTCTTGTGAAATTCTTGTGATTTGGTATTTTGATGAGCAATGTGAGGGAGGGAATTTGATGTTGTATTTGAGTTTATTGTGATAGGTGTGAAGTGAAAGTGTCTCCTAGGAAGGAAGGGTTAATGTTAGAGCTTGGATCATGTGAAGGGGAGTCGGTTTTTGAAGCTTGGAACGAGCTTTTGGAGCTATAAAGGGTTAGAGGACTCTTCCCGACTGAGAAGAAATCATCCCGATCGGGAAGGATGAGCCATCCCGACCGGGAAGGGTGTCATCCCGTCCGGGTTGAGTGTGACAAAGGTTGGGTCTACTGATGTGTCATCCCGACCGGGACGAAGGCTTCCCGACCGGGACTAGCAGGTCATCCCGACCGGGACCATCCATCCCAACCGGGACCATCCATCCCGACCGGGACGGACCCCCTGTTCCTCCTTTGGCCTTTTCTTCGTCGTTTGAGCCCACCCTACCACTTTATACCCCCTCCCAACCTCCCTACATGTCCTTACTCTCCTTATATAACCCCTACACCTCACATACACATTTCACCTCACTTTCTCTTCACTTTACACCGACTTTCACATCAAAACCCACCTCATTATACCTTTGTGCTCCAACCATGGATCCGTATCGCGATTGGAGAGGAATAACAATGACGACGACTAGCTACATGCCGATATTGACTTATGAGACGATGGAGCGAGTGAGTTGCTAATCGCAAGGTACGACAACTATCATTTCTTTTCCGTCTTTTATAGCTTGTCTTCTTTTGTTAGTTCCCCTTCCCTTTATACACTTTTGTGTCATGGTGGCCCTCGGGGCCTTGGTATTTGTTGCTCCCGACTCTCGATGACGTGACTACATCGAGAGTCATTTCAAAATCCAAATTTACAAGATTTTCACCCTTTTTGTTAGGATTTAGTCGGATTTGGGCGGAATCCGGGCTAGGTGACTTGATTACACCTAGTCCTCCCCTCATATTCCCTTTTATTTCTTTCTTTTTATTTCTTTCCCCATCCATATCTTTTCTTGTCTCGGCCCATGGTGACTTGACTACACCCCGTCCGGACACATTCTACCATTTTCTCCACTCTTCTTTTTGATTTTTAGTTTTATTTTGGTAGTTTCTTTTCTTTTGTGTCTCCATACACTACGGTCGAGCATGAAGACATTGCTCGGCTTAAGTGTGGGGAGCGATATTCTATCATAGTTAGTTTTATTTTCGTAGTTTTTCGAAAAATCTTTAAAAATCCTAAAAATTTGAAACATTTTCACAAAAATCAAAAAAGATTTTCCTTTTGTGTGTTTTCCTTTTTATGTCGTTGTATCGTATATGTGTTTTGTTGTGCGTGTTTTGCCTCCCTTTTTCCTCTTAGGTCGCCTAATCACCGCTAACTTTGGAAAGCTTTCAAGACATCCGGTACCGCCTTTATCCCTTTTCCTCTTTACCCCTTATGATGTTCGGAGGAGATTTGTGATGTTGTGTGCTCGGGAGGAGCTTTGTAAAGTTTGGTGTTGGTTGGTGGCTTGTTTGGAAGCTCGGGGTGGTGTTTGTGTTGTTTATGTGTTTGTTTTGTTTGTTTTTGTTTTGTTGCTTTTGCTTCTTTTTCTTTCGTTCTTTGTTGAGTCTTTGTTTTGTGGTGTGTACTTGTGTCTTGTGTGTTTAAAAAGGTTTTTGAAAACCCAGTTTAGAGGCTAGTGTGCGAGGGTTTACTTTCCCTTCCTAGTGGTATAAATCGAGTCTTGGACTTTAGTCTAGTAGAATGACCCTAAATCAATGATTTCGTTGGTCCTTTACCTTGAGTCCACCTAGCTTACTAGGGATTTACTACGGGATTTGCATTTTGACCATTTTGACCACCCACGGTGTGAAAAGGCCTTGGTTGCCGAGTCCCGTCCCTTAGGTGACCTTGTTTGACATTGCTCGACTAGTCCAAGTTCTCCCCTTTTTGTGGGTTTGAAGGGAAGGGCCCGTCCCGACTTACCCATTCACCTACCTCCTACACACATCCACCAAATAAATTTGCAATTTGTTGAAATCTCCCTTTCTTGTTGCAAAGAAATGCCTACAACAAAAAGGGCAAAGAAAAAGAAAGAAAAAGAAAGAAAGATAAGATTGAAGAAAAAAAAGAAAAGGCACAAAAAGCCAAAAAGAAAATAGAAAAGAAGAAAAAAAAAAAATGGCATGGCAACATACAAAGAAAGAATGCAAAAGACTCACTCTCGACGCGGCCACGCGCGGGTTTGGGCGGGGGTATGTTTTTGTGATGAGATGGTTCTCGGGTCGAAATTGAAATCGAAATAGGAGTCGCCACCGAACTTTATGGGAGTTCGGACCCGTTCGAACCCACTCTATACTCGGGCGTATCGTGCACAAAGCACGACCCGTTTTAGTACTAGAGCTTATTAGGTTCGTCCCTTTTCATAACGATACCGATGTCGAGTTATCGGGTATCATGTATCGAATGACTCTCGTATGCCAACGCTTTCGGGCATCCGGAAACCGAGGTTCTGAGTAAGGGGTCAGGGTACGTGTTGGGAAGTCCTCAAAGGACACTGATAAGTATAGTTTGTAGTGCCTAATTTGCTGTGTTTTGGTCCCATTTTCCTTGCGGAATCGCTCCTTGGGAGCGGTTCATGTGCTACTTATGCTTCCTCTAGCTCGTTTCAGGTTCCCGAGATCATTCATGAAGAGTTGGAGTGATTCCGACTCAATACATACACTTTTCGGAGCCAACGAAGCGGAGGAACGATCACTCGATGCCTTGGATTCGACCCCAAGACCTTGGGACCCGATCCCGAGCCCCTTAGACTCGATCCCGAGACCCGAGAGTCGATGAGAAGCCCATGTGAAGCAAGGAGGAACCTTAAAGATCATATTGGAGGCCTACAAGACTCATCCCCGACGGGAAGGAACTAATCCCGTCCGGGATGAGGTGCGCATTTAGCATAGGTTCTGTTCTGGGTCCGTCCCGGTCGAGACCATCCCTTCCCGGTCGGGATGAGCCCTTCCCGGTCGGGACCGGTCCTTCCTGGTCGCGACCGTGGAGCTGTAGCCGCATTGTTTCTTTCCTTCCTCCTTCATTCTTGTAACCCTATAAATACTCCTCCTTTGTAATGTTTAAGCACCATACTTTACCCTAGATTGTTTTAGGCCTCTCTTAAGCATTCAAAACCCTAATTAACCTCTTTTAATCTCTAGTTAATCTTTAGTTAATCTTAGTTTAATCTAGTTTAGATAATCTTGTATTAAGTGGGTTCTTGAAGATTTCTCCAAGCTTGACATCCTTGGAGTGGATTTGGGTTCTTATTTATACAAGATTGCATCTTTTTCTTCATCTTGTTGTTGGTATATTTTCCTATTCCTTCTTTGTTTATTTACTCAAGTTTGAATCTTCACTTAGTGTTTATAGTTATTGTTCTTGTTCTTGATAATGGATGTTTGGTTTTTCATGTTGTTTTCTCTTATTATTGTTAGTTTGTTCTTGATAATGAGTGAGTAGTCTCCTTGTGGGGTTATTAGGGGGATTAAGGGTAGATTATGGATGATTAGGGTTTGATTAGGGGTAAAGGTAACTCTTTTGTTGTTAGTCACATAATGGGCACTCTATGTGTTTGTTGATTTGCCTGTGTGAGTAGTAGTGGCCAATGCTCCCCATACTTGTGCTCATCTTCTCATTGTTTGTCTATTTTGTGGTTGTGTTGAGGTTAATCTTAGACGCGAGAGCGCGAACTTACCTCGGCGTTGGTCTACGTAGCGAGAGCCCGGACCGACTCTAGCAACTAGGAGACACCTACACCCGTGATCACCCCAATTACCCTACTACACTTATGAACCCGACCTACCCCACTTCCTTTCATATTTGTTTTCATCCTCTTAGTAGCCATCGTTTCTTTTAGTTCACTAGTTTGTTTGATCATTAGTTATTCCATTTTAGCATTGTTTTAGCCTAGTTCATTGCTAGCCTAGTCCTACCTCTTCCACCAACATAGTTTACCAATTATTGCTTCCTTTGTGTTTGTTTGGTGATTTAGTCTCGTTTTTAGGCCGACCTAGTCTAGACTTTATCATACCGTCTCCGTGGATATCGACCCTACTTGCCCTAGCTACCCACTAGGAATAGTCGGTTATTTATTGATCGGCGGGACCCACGGCAAATCCCACCATCAATTTACCCAACCCCGCCCGCACATAGCGGCATCTACTAAGATATCGATTGATTTTTTAATGCGCGCGTTAGTAATTCGGTGAAATGTTATTCAAATATTGTTTTACGATACATAAATATAGTATTTTGCTACGTCATTTAATGTATCTCGGTTTATGTCGAAGTGGTTTAGCATGCGATGTTCATTTAAAAGCGATAAATGGCAAACATCGAAAATAAAACTCGAAAATAAATTACAAATTACACGGGCGGAAATACAACCCGAAATTCAAATACAACAACCAATATTATAATAATCGGATTAGCAACGGTAAACACGGACTATAAATGGGCTCGTAAATAGACGACATTAACTGAAACCGTAAATCGAACGATAGGACAAACTTCGATCAAGAAGGCTTTAATACGCATTCGTGTATGGGACCGGAACGTAATGCTAGCTCGACCCCGGGCCTTAGAGTCTTGTCCGGACTTATCTTAGTGAAATATTAATGTCTAGACTAGTCGCACACCGAATGCGACTAAGGAGTCGTCGATGTAGGGCCAGTCGTTCAAGACATTTTCCAAAGTCGTAAGAATAATAAAATAAAGTAGAATGTAATGTATGGGTTTTGAAAAGGAAAACATGTGATTGAATTAACACGTGCCGATTTAAAGTCGTAAACATGGCTTAGTGAGACTTGTATCACGTTTAGGTTCACGTTAGTGACCTACAGAGGTCTCTCGATCGAGTCATTGAGGGGACTCGATAGAGTGCCCTTCGTGGAGACCCTCTGCCCATTTTTGAGAGGGTCACTCGATCGAGTGGCCTCTAGGCACTCGATCGAGTGCCTTATGTAGCAGGCGAAGAGCTTTTTTCGCAAATGCTCCATTTCGTAAATTGATAATTCGAATCGATGAATAATTAAGCTAAATGTAAATATTATATAGTTTACACTAACTAATTTTCTCGATAACTCATTATGCACGACGCTCGGTTATGAAACCGGGATCGAGCAATTTGAAGTGGAATTTGTGAAATCGTCATTAATCGAATTAGAACGAATATCAATTCCCTCTGCGTCACGACATCGTTATTAATCCCTACGGATCACGTGATGTTCGATTCCGCGTCTACGGGTTTCGTGCTAACTCAATTGTCGATGACTCTTTTAGGCATGACGTTTGACTACGGAGTCAACATCGCACCTTTTAGAGTAACATTTTTAAAATGGCGTCAAATGTGCTCGATAATAAATTACCGCGATCGTACTATACCTTTAAGTGTCTAGGGCGGCGTGCCTCGAAGGGCGCCACCTCCAGGACGACTTGTCGAAGGATTATAACGGACTTTGGACGAAATTCGTTATCGAACATACTTGACTCGAAAATTCGATTATCGTCACAAACTTAAATCCTTAGCGTTTCGATGTCGTAATTTGGCTTACAAAGCCTACGACTATCGATTTAGCATCATTGGATGTTGCTCGAATCGATTTAAAATAGTTTTGTTATATTAATGTACGCGGTATTATATATATGACGAAATAAAAAGAGCGATAATTAAATGTTAGATTGTTAGTAAGCGAATAATAAAATGTTAGAGGTCAGTAAACATAAATTAAATGTTAGGAACGTAAATAAAAGTTAGTAATAGTTAGCGATTAATACGCGAAATTAAAGGAGGGTTAGAGATTGGAGAGAATGGGGTTTATTTACACCCTCAACCTACATGCTTTTAGTTTCGGAACACGAGCTCGTCTAGTAGTGGCTTAGGCACGGGAGCGTCGAGAATATGGGATGAGTTAGGGTGTGTATGGTTGTGGAGAGGATGCTCTTGATTTTGACGAGTTTTGATCTCGGAATGTGCTTGTATGTGTATGTGTGTGTGAAGAGAAGATGTGAGTGTATAGGTTGAACGAAGAGGGTTGAAAATATGATGTGAAAATGATGTCGTGTGTTGATGAATCATGGGTGAAGTGAAGAGCCAAGGGGGGATATTTATAGATTTTACCCCGCCGGGTAGGGTTTACTCGATCGAGTGGCCCTAAGTGCACTTGATTGAGTGACTCGAAAAAAGGTGTCTGGTTGGTTTTGAGGGGTGCACTCGATCGAGTGGCCTTATGGCACTCGATCGAGTGGGTTCAACCGGCTGAGAGAATTAAGGAAATGTCAAGATTTGATTGTTGACTTTGATTTGCATTGACTTTTTTTGTTTTTTTTGTTTTGACTTTGCACTTAGACATAGCGTGAGGATGGTTTCGTCTTGGGTTTCGACTTTGACCGGGTTTTGACTCGGTCGACAAAAGACGATTTTATTTTCGATGACGGCTTCAATTCTAAATAACTTTATTTTATTGGGAACGGCCCGCTGAGTCTGAATTTGAGGTCAGTTTTGAGAGATTTGTACTCTGCTAAGTGTCCACGTTGGATACTATTGATTCCGAGTTCGTATTCGAGCGTATTAAAGCATGTTTACGTCCGATCATCATCGGGTGTTTTGTTGGAGACTGCTATAGACACAAGCAGTCAAAATGTGGGTGTCTACAGAGCCCCCACTCTGACTGAGGCTTGGACATGGCGAAAGTCAGAGTGGCTACCAGGCCAATCGAGGATTACGACCTGACAGCCTTCCAATCGTGTCGTTTATAGTTCGTTAGACTCGCGTGAATGGCTCGCCAACCATAAGTAGAGGGTCATACCTGTTTTGATGATGATAGCTCCATGGGGACTTGCTTCTGAAGTCTTGGGTGTACCTGTATGCAGACAGATAATACTCGGAATACAACATTTTAGGTGAGACACCGACTCGGTTCCGCTGGGGAATAAAAAATTTGAATTATGATAAGTTTTAAAATTTTGAAAATTTTGAAAACATGTGATGTACGAATGCTCGGGGTGACTCGATTCCTGTACTGGTATGAAAGAGATGATGACTTGGATCGGGACTGCGCGTGCTGGCCCGCGTGGGCTAAGGAGGCCCCGCAGTGGGGAAGCTGTCAGGGTTTTGTGTTATATATACATGACCCCTGCTTCACCTTTTTCTGCATCTCACAACTTCTCTTCTCCAAAAGAAATAACAACTCTTCTTCCGTTATGAAAAATCAGTTATGGGTGTCAAACTTCTAACCGCGAAGTTGCAAGCTTGGTCCCGAAGCTTTATGGATGCAGAAAAGGTTGCTCTAAACCAGATGGGCATTTCTCAGCTGCTCACAGTTCGTCAGCTGCAGGTAGACCCTTATTTTCTCGATGCTTGTCTGTCGTACTAGGACGGTATTTATCATGTTTTCGCTTTTCCTAGAGGATAGATTTGTCCTTCACCCGAGGAGATTGCTGCTGTGGGAGGGTGGAACCCGATGCCTTGACCTACTGTCCCATTTTCTGTACCTGACCCGAAGAGGAAACTTCGGGAATTTTTAGGCCTTTCTCACATGGAGGTATCCCGTATGCTGGTTGGGGATGCCGTTTCGTTGTCAGCTCTGGCTGATAAGTTTATGAACCCTAATGATGTTCGGGTCATGCCGGTCCATAGCCGTAGGACATTTGCTTTCTGTATGCTCCACGTTTATGCTTTTGAAGGTCATATGGATTTGCTGTCGTGCATTGGTGACACCCGAATCCTGACAATTGTCGATCTGATGGAGCCGGAGCACAGTCCGGCATGGCTAATCACGGGGAAGATTATCTAGGGTTTGGATAACCGTAAAAGGGACCTGTCAGTTCGTATGACCGAGAGTACCCGTTTGTTGCAGGTATATCGCTTCAAATTTTTTTTCTTCGCTGTGGCCTGCTACAGGGGGGCACTCGATCAAGTCACCCAAGCACTCGACCGAGTGCCTTCGTTAAAAGCCTCCTGCCCAATTTTAGGGGGGTCACTCGATCGAGTGCCCCTAGGCGGACCTCAATGTTGCTTTGTCTCGTATATAAGAGCTTATGAACCCATTTTTGTTAGGTTTGGCTATTCGAGAGGCTATCAATCATGGAGTCTCCTCTTGACTCGAGCCAGTATCGGTTCAACCAAGTTACTACAAGAAGGCGGGGCATCGACTCGTCCTGTCTGATCAACAAAAAGTGTTGGGACGAGGAATTGTCGTTCCACCGTGGTCCACTAATCCGATGGGAGGTCCCGTGGCGGTTCATTCTTGCCTGGACCGGTCTGGCGACGAACGACAAAGCCCGCTATCAGGTGATTTTGTCTCTCAATTAAATAGTCCATCTCTACCCCAACCGCATTCTGAGACAGTTCAGTTGGTCTCAGAGGATCCTGGAAAATGAAGTAGTTGTTAGTGACCCCACTCAATTGACCGACGTGATGTGTGACACCTGGATTCAGCGGTGGTACACCTGGGTTACCTGGTCCGTCTCTGAGTCTCTTCACTCAACTTTGGTATCAGACTCTTATGAAAAATGGACAAAAGCGGGCTCCGCGGAGGTCCGAGCTGCCTTGAAGGTCGATGAAGCTTTCGACCTGGTTCGTTGGGAGCAAGCCAAGGATAACTGAGGCTTTTTCGATGAAGGCGAGACTCCTGCCACCTTTGTTCATCTAATGTCGGGTCAGAGGACCAAAACTAAGACTCATGCTAAAGAGTCTGATGCTAAAGGTGCTCGTGGCAAAGTGAGCCCCGAGACGAACTTGGAAAGGAGACTCGGTCCGAGATTGGCAGTCTAGGACCGACTTGGTCCTCGGGACAGGCTACCAGAGCACGTAAGGGCTCGTCTTGGGCCAATTACCATAGCGGACGACCCACTTTCGAAGAAACGGGATTGAGCTAAGGAGGTTCCCGTTGTGATTCGAGAATGCTCGCCCCCGCCTCGGCGACAACGGGCTACGAGAGACGCGAAGGATAAGGACAAGGGCAAGATGCCCTGAATATCCGTCTCCTTAGTTTTAGTATTTGAATAATACCACTATATTGTAGTGTCTCTTTTGTTGTTTTTTATAATGATGTAATTTAAAATTCCCGAGTTTATCGGGGTTTTTTTGGTAATAATAAAAAGGTATTTCTATTAGTGAAACCGTTTCTGTCTTTTCGTTATTGCGGTGGTTGTGCCCTTTTGAGGGGCTGCCTACGTATCCACAGTTAGTGGAATCAAACCAGACGTTGTTCAAGCATTTAGAATTTGCAATCTCGAAATACACCAAGACTAGTAGTTCGAGGTGTGTGCGACAGTGGGATAAATAATCCCAGCTTATTGACTTGTTTATTTTTTGAAAGATAACTTTTAATAAACTTTGCAAATGACAATGAGATAAGGTTAGGGGTAGTAGAGTTTCAGCTGGTCTAGATTGGTAGGATTGGTGAAATCATTCTCGTCAAAGTCCGTCAGCTTCACAGCACCTCCTGATAGAACCTTTTGCACCAGATATGGTCCGGCCCAATTGGGTTTGACTTTTCCCCTCTGGTCAACTGGCACTAAAGCTCGAACAGATTTGAGGACTAAATCCCCTTCCTTGATATTTCTGGGCTTAACTCGTTTGTTGAAGGTCCGTTGTATTCTTTTTTGATATATTTAAATGTTGTTGAGGCCCCGGGACCGCCGTTCATCTAAAAGAACCAGTGAATCGTACGTGCTTGGACCCAATCGGCTTCAGGCACTTGGCTTTCAAGTAAAATCTTGAGAGACGGTACCTCCAACTCGACTAGTTGAACTGCTTTCATATCGTATGTCAGATAATATGGGGTCGCACCGGTTGCGGTGCGGATTGACGTTCGGTATCCCCATAGGGCAAAAGGTATTTTGTCAGGTCAGTCCTGGTAGTTACCATCCATCTTTTTAAGTATGGTGATAATTGTTTTGTTGGCTGCCTCTATCGCTCCATTTGTTTGGGGACGGTAAAGCGAAGATGTATGCCTTTGTAATTTGTATCTGGCTAATAGAGTTGCGTTTCGCCTTGGAAGTGCGTCCCGTGATCACTGATGAATTCGTGCGGGATCCCGTACCGGCATATGATTTTGTTTTGGATGAACTTGACGATGTGCTTACCGTTCAAGATCCGGTATGACTCAGCTTCGACCCATTTGGTGAAATAGTCGATGGCTACCAAGATAAAACAGTGACCTCCCATCCCGGAAGGGTTTACCTTCCCAATTATGTCAATTCCCCATGTCGAAAACCGCCATTGTGATGTCGTGGTGCATAATAGGGACGACGGCATATGTTGCACGTTGGCGAAAATCTGGCAGTTATGACAGTGTTTGACATATAACTGGCAGTTTGTTTCCATATTGTTCCAGTAGTATCCGAGTCTCATGATTTTTTGGACCAACATCTGGGCGTTCATATGTGGACCACACTCACCGTCGTGCACCTCGGCCATAACTTTCTCGGCTTTTATTTTGTCGACACATAGGAGGAGAGCCCCCTGTGCTGTCCTTTTAATTGCCCGTCATCCGTACAGACAAATTGGGTAGCTAGCCTTCACAGGGCTTTCTTGGCCCGATTTTTGGTCCTGGAGGATATTCTCCTGTTGATATCTAGGTTTGAATAGCCTGATACCAAGGTTCCGGATCGGTTATTTCAATCTCTTGAATAGTGTGGATGTATGCCGACTCAGACCGTCTTTCGACGCAAATCAGCATGCTGGTTAGGTGATCCGGGATATTCAGTAGAGATGCCAATTTGGAAGGCGCATCTGCAAACTGGTTTTCTTCCCAGGGTAGGTATATATATATTCTACCTTTTGGAATTGTTTTTCAGGAACCCTTACTCGCAACTAATAGGCCAGGAGGTTAGCGTTCCGAGTTTTCCATTTTTGGAGAGCTTGGTTGATGACTAGGGACGAGTCACCAAGTACTCGAAGATTTGTGACTCCTAAATCGGCGGCGGCTTGCAACCCATGAATGCATGCTTCATATTCGGTTGCGTTATTAGTAACGTCGAAGTCTAGTTTGATGGACACAGGAGTATGGTCCCCTTTTGGTGATATTAAGAGAATGCCGACTCCAAACCCTTAGAAATTGGACGCCCCATCGAAATATAAATACCATGTTTCTGTATCGGTATGGCATATATCCTCGTTTGGGAAGAATCAAGTGTCGGTGTGTCCTTCCTCGATTATGGGCTATCAGAAAGGAATTCAGCTACTACCCGACCTTTAATAGCTAGTGGCACAAATTTAAGGTCGAACTCTGCCAGCATTAGAGTCCACCTAGACATCCCGCCATTAAGGATGGGCTTCTTGAATAAGTACTTGATAGGGTCCATTTTGGATAGTACGTGTACTTCGTAGCTAAGCATAAAATGTCGGAGCTTCTTGGTTGCCCAAACCAGGGCTAAACATGTCTTCTCGAGCATGGTGTACTTGCATTCATACTCCAAGAATTTTTTGTTGATATAATAAATGGCTCATTCTTCCGAGTTGACTGTCCGTGCCATAATAGCTCCTATGGTTGTCTCGGTCGTTGTTAGGTATAACGACAGAAGCAAACCTGATCGAGGTGGCATTAAAACCGGCGAAGCTGACATGATTTCTTTGATCTTGTCAAAAGCTGCTTGGCATTTATCGTCCCATAGCTTTCGTTCACCCACTTTCAATTTTTTGAAGATCGGTTCGCATACCATGGTCAGTTTGGTTATGAACCGACTAATGTACTGAACCTTCCCGAGGAAACCCCTTATTTCTTTTTCCGTTTTAGGAGGCTTCATCTCAATGATGACTTTGATTTTTGCCGGGTCAACTTCGATACCACGTTGGCTAACGATATGACCCAGTGCTTTTGCCTAATGTTACCCCGAAGCTACATTTTTGAGATTCAGCCTCTTGTTGTACTTGCGTAATCGGGTAAAGAACTTCCTTAGGGCAATGATGTGCCCGTCTTGGCTTTTGGATTTGACGATCATATCGTCGACATAGACCTCCACTTCCTTATGCATCATATCATTTAACAAGGTCGTGGCGGTTCGTTGATAGGTTGCTCCGGCATTAATAAGGCCGAAAGACATGACAGTGTAATAGTAAGTCCCCCAAGGTGTAGTGAAGGTGGTCTTACTCACATCTTCCTCTGCCATTTTAATCTGATTGTACCTGGTGTATCCGTCCATAAAGGAAAGAAGGGTGTGATCAGCGGTATTGTCCACCAGTATGTCGATGTGTGGCAATGGAAAGTCATCTTTCAGGCTCCCCTTGTTAAGATCCCGAAAATCTACGCATACGCGCACCTTACCGTCCTTTTTAGGTACCGACACGATGTTTACAACCCCGTCCGGATATTCGGACACTTGTATGAAGCCGACTTTGAACTGTTTGTCGACCTCTTCTTTTACCTTGAGAGACCATTCGGGTCTCATTCTGCGGAACTTCTGTTTTACCGGCTTACACCCGTCTTTGATAGGTATACGGTGTTCATCTATTTCCTGGTCTATCCCTGGCATGTCCTTGCAGGTCCATGCGAAGACGTCCTTAAACTCTTTGAGGAGGCTTGTGAACTGTTTTCTCTCCTCTGGATCTAAAGATAATCCTAACTTAAGCATTTGGGGCTCTAAAGTGGTTCCCACATTGATGGACTTGGTTTCTTCGATTACTGGATCCCGGGATTCCCTTTGTTCTAGTTGCTCGATCAGATGAGGAGGTAAGGGCACATGTTCGTCGGGTTTCTCAATGTCATTGCATAAAACATTTTTGCAACCGAAAGCATTTTGAAAATAAGACAAGTCGTAAGCAGAACGGTTATCATTATTATTAATACAGAAATTTGAAAATAGTTCAAAAGGAGCGGCCATCTGATCATTGGTCAGAGGTGGGATTGCGAGCGCTCTCGGGACAGACCCCGAGGCTCCAGTGGAAGTGATTACAGGGAGAGGGGTTACAGATTGGACTCTAGCACCAGACCCTCTAGACTCGACCTCAAACTCTGACTGAGACTCGGAATTGGAGTCTGGCATGTCCCCTTCACCGGTGATCAGCTTGTAGACCCGGCCCTGGCTGTCGGTCCACTTGATGGTCTTCCTTCATGCCCTATTCCCGGTATTGGAGCCAACTTCTGAGATCAGCTTCGTGGGGTCGAACCTGTTGCTTCGGAGGATCAGATTTACTAAGTCCTCCTTAGGAGTCGGGATGGTCTTATCTTCCCCAAATAGCAGCCCAGCACGGGCTCAGCACTATCAGCACCCTCCTTGGACTCCGACTAGACAAGGGTAAATATGTCATTCGAAATATAATTGTAGTCCCGGGCCAATATGGTCCCGAGATGCTTAGTGGTTGGTTGGTATATACCCACTTGGATGACCCCGAGTACTGAAGTGACGAAGTAATCGATCAGTCTCGGGCTATAAGGGCCCAGATAGATACCCTTCACAAGGTTATATGCTTTGTCTGAAACACCCCACATTGATTGAAGATGTCCTATTTATGAGCTTTGCTTAAAGGGATTTGAAGTACTACTCATATCAACAAAGTGCACTTTCTTTTCTGGTCATCCATGCAAAAGAACTCCGCAGTTAAGCGTGCTTGGCTGGGAGCAATCTTAGGATGGGTGACCTCCTGGGAAGGTTTCCAAGATGCACATGAGTGAGGACAAAATGCGCTGGAAAGGACTCGTGTTGGTCTGTGGGACCAGTACAAAGCCTGGCGAGCTACCGCGGTTAACATTTCCGGTCCTAGGATTGGGCGGGGTGTTACATTGTCGATACCTGTTCGGACGACATTGCCCGGGGTTGCAGCATACCTAGGCCGAAGTAAAAGCCTTCATCCTTTAGGACCTCGATAATTTTCCCGGCCGACAGATATGGCCTGGAAGTGGCTCCCGGTAGGTAGCCAGATTTTGCAGCATCGTGACGCTGGTAGTAAAGTAGGGTCGGAAAAGGAAATTTTCCTCGATCATCCCTACAAAATCGAACCCCCAAAGGTCCGTACCGAGGCAGCCCGTGGCGTTACAGCTAGCCACAGTCATCGGGGTGGCCTCTAAGGTAATAATCCCGTCTCCCAGGGGCAGCTTAATTTTGCGGTGCAGGGTAGAGGACACCGCCTTAGCGGCGTGGATCCAGGGGTGCCCCAAAAGTAGGTTAAAGGAAGAGGTGACATCAACCACCTGAAATTCCAGTTCCTTCTCGGTCGGGCCTGTGATGATGGTCAGTTTAATGGCCCCAGCTACCGACTTTGGGCTCCCGTCAAAGGCTTGGATAGTCTGAGCCGTTGTTGTATATTCGCTCTCGGTAATACCGAGAGCTTTAGCTGTCCTTAAAAGAAGGACATTGACTGCGGACCATCATCTATTAGGGTCATCGGGAGATATTTCCCCCATCATATCACCGTGATTTGCAGGGCTAAGTTTTGGGAAGCCCCGAACGGTGGTAGATCACACTCAGAGAAGGTAATAAGCGGACCTTTTTCCTTGGACTTGCCCTTGAGATAGAGCATGACTGTGGCTACCATTTCAGTGGGAGTAGCGGCTGAGTCGATTTTGATTTGGTTGAGAGCCTTAATAAGTGCCTCCCGATGTTCTTGTGAGCTGACTAGGAGTTGCCATAGAGTGAGGTCAACTCGGGTTTTCTTCAGCTGCTTGACTAGAGCCAGATAATTAGTTGCCGGAGTAGGGACGACTAATCTAGAGCTAGCAGCTTGGTAGGGACGACTGGAGCGAGCGAGGTGATTGCTAGCTAATGCTTTAGTCCTAGCTTTTCGGACCTCTTCGCTAGTAATGGGGACAACTTCCCTGTTGATGAGATATACGTCGTCTTCATTCTCGAACTAGATCCCGTTCACTTGCGGGATGAAATGAGAGATAAGATGAGAACAGTCGATCACCTCCCAGGTAAAAACGACATGGGAACTGAAAGGATTGTTCTTATTACTCGGTTTGTCCCCGGGTAACGGAATCTTACCGCTCTCAATCAGGTTCTGAATAAGATGCTTCAACTTCCAGTATTTTTCGATATCGTGCCCATTGCCCCGGTGATATTGGCAATAGGCTTGGGCGTTGTAGCTCTAGGATCGTCGGTCTACTGGGACTTCAGGAGTTGGGCCTATCGGTTGGATTAGGCCTTTTGAAGAGAGCCTTTTTAAGGCATATGTATAGGTAGTACCTATATCGCTAAATACCCGAGGTGGGTTATTCTTCTTGGACGGGGCATCTAGTAAATTAACCTCGTCAAAAATGCTGCGGGTTGCAGCTGGGGCCTTAGCAATGGAAGAGGCCCCTTGATAACCCTTGCTAGAAGCTTTAGTTAGGCCCTTTAGCCTCAGATCGTCTTCAATCCTCATACCCATTTCAGTAAGGGTGGTGAAATTGAGTATGACTGCGTACCGGAGATGGACCCGGTAGGAGGGGAGGAGGTTCTTGACAAAGGCCTCCACTAAGGTTTTCTCACTGGACTTATCAACAAGCTTGACGCTTTCGGCCCTCCAGCGGTGAAGGTATTTGGTAAAACCTTCCTTGGGCTCATGGGCAATAACTTCCAGGGAGCGCATAGTGGTCTGGATCTCGGTGTTATCAGCATAGTTCCGAGCAAATTCCGTAGCCACATCATCCCAAGATGGGTATTTTTTGGGTCTAGCCTGTAGTACCAGGCCCGTGGCTGCTTCTCAAGAGACGCAACAAAAAGATTCTAGAACATACTAGAATCTACCCCCTTAATAGCCATAAACTCTTTGAAGGCCCGGATGTGGAGTAACGGGTCTTCGGTCCCTTCGAACATAGGTAGGCCCGTGAGGTTCAGATTGGCGGGCAACTTGTCGTTCACAGGAGAATAAATACGAGAGTTCTTCATGTGGATGTTATTACCCCCGGACAGGTGGACCTGCACCTCTAGCCAATCAGTTCAGCCATGGGCCCGGTGTTTTTGGTACCAGTGTTTGGAGTCCCTTGCTCCATAGCAGTTAGACGGGTGTTTACGGACACTTGATCGGCCCTCATTGCCGTCAGTTGGGCCTCGATCTTGGTCTATTTCCCGATCATGGTTTCCACCATGGTTTTCATATTGTTCAAAGCTTGCTCCATTCTGAGTCTGGTTGACGGTGTCCTGTCTGTAAGAATACCACGTAATCATAAACCTCGAACCCAGACGTTGGAATCAAAACATTCCGAGCAAAGAAAGACTGAACGAGCGAAAAGGACTCGAGAAAGACGACTAGACGGGTGACTCGTAGGTGGTGTAACTTCCTTAGGATCTGGCTATGTGGGCCCCCGTGATGTAGGATCGACGTTGTTTCGACACTGTAGACATTCGACAACTTATGAAAAGACCCGACACACGGATAACGGTAGGTCCTAGAATAAGGAATGTTTTTGGAAAGGTGGACTTTGCAAAATCGAGGACGATCCTGACTTTTGAAATTGGCAACATTACGATAGGACCGTTTTTTTTTTCGAAAAGTCAAAAAGTTTTAAATTTTGAAATGGACAGCATGCCAACTAAAAATAGACTACTTTTGATTCAAATCATAAGTCTAAATTTCGGCAACATTCCGAGTTTTTGAAAATTGGATATTTTGAAAAGATGCATTTTTGGGAATGATGGTTTTGAAAAACGATGTGGAAACCAAGTAGCACATAGTCACGCAAGCATTATGACAACAACATGTATGCTTTGAACTAAGTCTCGGTCTGTCTAGATAAGGTCTATACCAGTGCACATGGCCTTTTCGATAATCGGTACGGACTCCCTTACCAATTTGTATAAGGACATGCCGCGAAACCCATACGAATTAGCCATGAACACCTTGACGTAACCAATTTGGAATACATCGCGGTATAGTGGGACGTCGGTCGTCACTACCGACCCGGGTAAAATTGGGGTTATGTATGAACCGTAAAACTAACGCGCGTATTGTACTAACCAATCAATTTCGCCTCGAGTTTCACCCTGAAGATCCTGATGACAAGTTGTACACCAGGTCTCCCCAGCGGAGTCGCCAAATTGTGGACATGACATAGGTCCACCCCGACGTGGCCACGCGCGGGTTTGGACGGCGGTATGTTCTCGTGAAGAGATGGTTCTCGGGGCAAAATTGAAATCAAAATAGGAGTCGCCACCGAACTTTATGGGAGTTCGGACCCGTTCGAACCCACTCTATACTTGGGCATATCGTGTACGAAGCACGGCCCGCTTTAGTACTAGAGCTTATTGGGTTCGTCCCTTTGCATAACGATACTGATGTTGAGTTATCGGGTATCGTGTATCGAATGACTCTCGTATGCCAACGCTTTCGGGCATCCGGAAACCGAGGTTCTGAGTAAGGGTGAGGGTACGTGTTGGGAAGTCCACAAAGGACACCCAACCCCGCCCGCACATAGCGGCCTCTACTAAGATATCGATTGATTTTTTAATGCGCGCGTTAGTAATTCGGTGAAATGTTATTCAAATATTGTTTTACGATACATAAATATAGTACGTGTTGCTACGTCATTTAATGCATCTCAGTTTATGTCGAAGTGGTTTAGCATGCGATGTTCATTTAAAAGCGATAAATGGCAAACATCGAAACTAAAGCTCGTAAATAAATTAAAAATTACACGGGCGGAATTACAACCCGGAATTTACAATACAATAAGCAATATTGTAATAATCGGATTACCAACGGTAAACATGGACTATAAATGGACTCGTAAATAGACGACATAAACTGAAACCGTAGATCGAACGATAGGACAAACTCCGATCAAGTACACATTGCATTGTATATTGATCGGAGAATGAAGGCTTTAATACGCTTTCGCGTATGGGACCGGAACGTAATGCTAGCTCGACCCCGAGCCTTAGAGTCTTGTCCCGACTTATCATAGCGAAATATTAATGTCTAGACTAGTCGCACACCGAATGCGACTAAGGAGTCGTCGATGTAGGACTAGTCGTTCAAGACATTGCTCAAGGTCGTAAGAATAATAAAATAGAGTGAAAAGTAATGTATGGGTTTTGAAAATGAAAACATGTGATTGAATTAACACGTGCCAACTTAAAATCGTAAACATGGCTTAGCGAGACTTGTGTCACGTTTAGGTTCACGTTGGTGACCTACAAGGGTCACTAGATCGAGTCGTTGAGGGGACTCGATCGAGTGCCCTTCGTGGAGATCCCCTGCCCATTTTTGAGGGGCTCACTCGATCGAGTGGCCTCTAGGCACTCGATCACGTGCCCTCTGTAGCAGGCGAAGAACTTGTTTCGCAAATGGTCCATATCGTAAATTGATAATTCGAATCGATGAATAATTAAGCTAAATGTAAATATTATATTGTTTACACTAACTTATTTTCTCGATAACTCATTATGCCCAACGCCCGGTTATGAAACCGGTATCGAGCATTTTAGAGTGGAATTTGTGAAATCGTCATTAATCAAATTAGAATGAATATCAATTCCCTCTACGTCACGACATCATTATTAATTCTTACGGATCACATGATGTTCGATTCCGCGTCAATGGGTTTCGTGCTAACTCAATTGTCGATGACTCTTTTAGGCATGACGTTTGACTACGGAGTCAACATCGCACCTTTTAGAGTAACATTTTGAAAATGGCGTCAAATGTGCTCGATAATAAATTACCGCGATCGCATTATACCCTTAAGTGTCTAGGGCGGCGCGCCTCGAAGGGCGCCACCTCCAGGATGACTTGTCGAAGGATTATAACGGACTTTGGACGGCATTCGTTATCGAACATACTTGACTCGAAAATTCGAATGTCATCACAAACTTAGATCCTTAGCGTTTCGATGTCTTAATTTGGCTTATAAAGCCTACGACTATCGATTTCGCATCATTGGATGTTGCTCGAATCGATTTAAAATAGTTTTCTTATATTAATATACGCGGTATTATATATATGACGAAATAAAAAGAGCGATAATTAAATGTTAGATTGTTAGTAAGCGAATAATAAAATGTTAGAGGTTAGTCAACAAAAATTAAATGTTAGGAACGTAAATAAAAGTTAGTAATAGTTAGCGATTAATACGCGAAATTAAAGAAGGATTAGAGAATAGAGATTAGAGAGAATGGGGTTTGTTTACATCCTCAACCTACATTCTTTTAGTCTCGGAACACGGGCTCGTCTAGTAGTGGCTTAGGCACGGGCTCGTCGAGAATGTGGGATGTGTTAGGGTGTGTATGGTTGTGGAGAGGATGCTCTTGGTTTTGACGTGTTTTGATCTCGGAATGTGTTTGTATGTGTGTGTGTGTGAAGAGAAGATGTGAGTGTATATGTTGAAGAGGGTTGAAAATGTGATGTGAAAATGATGTTGTGTGTTGATGAATCATGGGTGAAGTGAAGAGCCAAGGGGGGGTATTTATAGATTTTACCCCCCGGCTAGGGGTCACTCGATCGAGTGGCTCGAAAAAAGGTGCCTGGTTGGTTTTGAGGGGTGCACTCGATCGAGTGGCGATCGAGTGGGTTCAACCGGGTGAGAGAATTAAGGAAATGTCAGGATTTGATTTTTGACTTTGATTTGCATTGACTTTGTTTGTTTTATTTGCTTTGACTTTGCACTTAGACATAGTGTGAGGCTGGTTTCGTCTCGGGTTTCGACTTTGACCGAGTTTCGACTCGGTTGACAAAAGACGGTTTTATTTATGGTTACGGCTTCAGCTCAAAATAGCTTTATTTTGTTGGGAACGACCCGATGACTCTGAATTTGAGGTTGGTTTTGAGAGATTTGTACTTCACTAAGTGCCCATGTCGGACACTATTGATTTCGAGTCTTTATTCGAGCGCATTAAAGCATGTTTACATCCGATCATCATCAGGTGTTTTATTGGAGACTGCTATAGACACAAGCAGTCAAAATTCTGCCAGAGTTCGACCTAAAATTCGTGCCATTAAAAGCCATCAAAGGCCGGGTAGTAGCTGAATTTCTTGCCGATAGTCTCATGACTGAAGAAGGACACACCGATATTTGGTCCTTCCCAAACGAAGACATATTCCATACCGATGCAGAAACATGGGATTTATATTTCGACGATGCATCCAACTTCCGAGGGTTTGGAGTTTGGATTCTTTTAATCTCAACCAAAGGGGGGCATACTTCTGTATTCATCAAATTGGACTTTGACATGACTAATAACGCCGTCGAATACGAAGCATGCATCCATGGGTTACAAGCCGCCGCCGATTTAGGAGTCACAAATCTTCGAGTACATGACGACTCATCCTTAGTCGTCATTCAGGCACTCCATAAATGGAAAACTCGGAACACTAACCTCGTGGCCAACCAGGCGCGAGTAAGGGTTCTCGAGAAGCAATTTCAAAAGATAGAGTATATATACTTGCCCTGGGAAGAAAACCAGTTCGCAGATGCACTCTCCTAATTAGCATCTCTACTGAATATCCCCGATCATTTGACCAGTATGCTGGTCCGAACCAGGCATATATCAACGCTATCGAAGATATTGAAATAGCTGATCCCGAACCTTGGTATCAAGCTATTTTGACATACATGTCGACGGGAGAATATCCTCCCGAAACCGACGGTCGGGCCAGGAAAGCCCTACGAAGATCAGCTACCCAGTTTGTCCGCACAGATGACGGGTAACTATATAAAAAGACAGTGCAGGGGGCTCTTCTCCTATGCATAAACAAAATAAAGGCCGAAAAGGTTATGGTAGAAATACACGACGGTGAGTGCGGTCTGCATATGAATACCCATATGCTAGTCCGAAAAATTATGAGGCTCAGATACTACTGGAATAATATGGAAATCGTTTGCAGGCAGTATGTCAAGCATTGCCATAATTGCCAAATCTTCGCCAATGTGCAACACATGCCATCATCCCTATTGTACACCATGACGTCACCATGGCCATTTTCGACACGGGGAATTGACATCGGAAAGGTGAACCCCTCAGGTTCAGGTGGACACTGCTTCATCTTGGTAGCCATCGACTACTTCACCAAATGGGTCGAGGCCGAATCCTACTACATTCTGAACGCCAAGCATGTAGCTAAGTTCATCTAGAATAAGATTATATGTCGGTACGGAATCCCGCACAAATTCATCAGTGATCATGGGACCCATTTCCAAGCCGAAATGGCAACTTTGCTAAACAAGTACAAAATCCAAAGGCATACATTCTCACCCTACCGTCCCCAAACAAATGGAGCGGTGGAGGCAGCCTACAAGACAATTATCACCATATTTAAAAAGATGACTGATAATTATCGAGAATGGCCCGACAAGATGCGCTTCGCTTTATGGGGATACCAGATATCAATCTGCACCGCAACCAGTGCAACACCCTATTATCTGACAAGTAGGATGGAGGCAGTTCAACCAGTCGAGTTAGAAATACCATCCCTCAGAATACTGTTAGAAAGCCAAGTATCTGAAGCCGATTGGATCCAAACGCGATATGACTCGCTAGTTCTATTGGACGAACGACGGTTCCGCTCCCTCAATAATATTCAAGTATATCAGAAAAGGATACAACGGGCCTTTAACAAGAGAGTTAGTGTAATCCCCTATAAATTCTAACGCGATACAGTGGCGGAAACACTGTAGATGTGGGATTATAACACACTGTAACTATGTATTGATTAAATAAAAACGGTAAGTCAATACATAAGCCATTAAAAAAAAAGGATAAAATAAAAAAAACAATCCATAAAAGAGTTTAACAATCCATAGTACAAAATTTATTGATCAGCAAAGCAGGATCCGTAACCACTCGCTAGCCCACCCGAAGGGAAACACATGTACCCGCCATGTTAAAAACATAACAGCCACAATCAGTGAGGAGCAATGACGACGTTCTCCAGCCATATTACAAGATTTTAAAACTGTAATTACTATTATATTAAAATAGTACAAATGAAAAACATTGAAACGTTATAATAAAAATAAGCTTTCGGGAAAACTTAAAATATTGGAACAATAAAATCAGAACAAGTTTTCAGAAGAAAACTTTAAATATTTGCCAACCTACAAACCAAAATATATCGATAATAATAAAAATATTCAAAATGGCGTTATGGATAGAATCAGTGTCGAAGGCTAGACTTTTACTACGAGAATACTAAAAACTAGTTTTGAGAACTTAGTTCAAACGAATCAAACTTCCATCTCTAACTAGGCTACTCAACCATAATAGGGCGGCGACTTATAAATGTGTGCCCCTAGTTTAAGACAATGCACACCCCTCCTGGGATTACCTGTCACCCAGTTCAACTTATGACGGTGACTTACTGCGAGGCCTAAGCTTAAGGTCAAAATGTACACAACTCCCGAGATACCTGTCACCCTGTTCAACAACTAATGTACCGATTCCTGATACACTAGCCTTATAGTTGATGACAAAAACGTAAACCCCAGAATATATTACTCTAAACCTTACACTTGTCCTTATTCCATAACTCCAAAACAAAGTCATTATCAATATTCAATAGATATAAACATTATAAATAATATGGAGATAAAAGGAATAATCATTATATTCTAAAAGAGGAAACTTTCTAAAAAGAATCATATCAAAGTATCAAAAATATTAGTTCATACTAACACAACATTTTTAATTATTAAAATAGATTTATAAAACTAATACTTTCGGTCTTAACGATATTAATTGTTAAAATGAGAACAATCGGGTTTATAAATGACTGAAATGTGGTACAAGTGTTCATAAAATGGTTAAAAATGTCTTAAACATTTTAGTACTACTAATTAGGGTGTTTCCAAAGTTTATAAAACTAAAATTCTTTAATTATTAATAGTTTCGACAAAACGAGCATAAATAGGATTTTACGGCAAATGTCAAAATAAATCTTTTAACGTCTTTTATTTCATTAAACAATTAAACAAAATTAGAATATGATAAGGGGTGAATTAACTCATAAATTTTCATATTTCAACACTTACAAAATTGCTGGAAAAATGGTTCATTTAACTGAAACGAAGCATTTTAACGATAAATCATAATTTTGTCCAAAAATCAATAGTATCATTTAAAGGCTTCAATAAATAATGTAAAAATTACGTAAAATAGTTAAAATAGATATTTGGACATTCTGTTCAGAAAAATATATTTTCCAGAATCTGTAAACTTGGTTTTTAATGGGTTTTCTCGTTAAGCGTCTAATCTCGACAATAAGGATTAATAAAAATAGTAATTACAAAACGATTTAAGTATTAATATCCAAAAAATAATATTATTCCTAAATATCATGATTTTCCAGAAACTATCATTTTTTCCAAACTTCCGAAATTCCAGATTTCACAAATTCCAATAAAATCATCTTTTAAAACCTGTTTCCACAATTAACGATTCTCTTAATAAAACTTGTCTTTCCTAATAATTTATTAAAGCACAAAAAATTATATAAGTACATTTTTATCAAGAACTATCAGAAACATTTTTTTTTCCAGATTCAAAACAAAAATCAGAAATCGGGAAATAAAATGAGAAACACGGTTTTAACGATAAATGACGATTTAAAGTGACTAATTAATTCACCCACTTAACAATTCCGAAATATTATGAAAAAAAATCATCTTTTATATTAGAAAGGATGTCCATGACAAATTTCAGATTAAAGTAAAATGTTTAAGTGTTAGAACTAAAAATCGACTTTTAATCGTTTTTGTCCGAAAACGGTAATAATTCAATAATCGATACTTAAAAATATCAGAAAAATACTAAATTATCAAAAATCATCAAAAATATCATTTTTTACGGAATATATTCATATTTTACATGTTTAGGCCGAATATTACGATTTTAAAAATAATATAACAATTTAATCGTTAATTTCGTTAAAGCGATAAAAATACATAAACATGCAAATTTTTATGACTTTAAAATTTTCCAGATTATATGACAAACATATATTGTAAAAAAATAAAATTATAATTATATACATGCAATTACACAAATAAAATCAAGAATCACCGAGTAACATCGACGTTACCTTCACTCCAAATCCGAGTCTACGATAAATTCGTCGGCTTCGGGGTTGACCAAGAATCCTTAACGAAGGAAAATGAAAGAAGATTTATTTGGAGATGAAGATCAGACGATCAAGACTCGATTTTGAGAGAAATCTTGGCTGGAATTTATGCTGGAAACTAAGGCCAAAGGAGAGGAAATGAAGAGTATTTACTTTATATTTTTGTGAAAAGAATGATGAAAGAATAATGAAGAGGTGGTGAATGAATATGACCTTATAATTTGATAAAAATAATGTAAAAAGGCTAGCATAAACCGGCTAAAGTGAGTGGATTAGGAGAGTGAAGAGTTTGATTATTAAGCACTAGAGTAAGTGAGTTGAATAAAAGAAATGTCTACATACATAACATCTCATAAAATGAATTATATAAAAATAATGTAGTAAGGAGTGTGACATGGGGGTCACGGTCCAAAATGGTGGGAAAGGGGTTCCAAATAATTGCAGGTTGTTAAAAATAAGGATCGTAACATTATTAAAAGCATTTCAAAACGATTTGAGTAAACCTTGTTAGAAAATAAATATTTACGAGACTTCGTAATAAAATCATTAAAGGATAAATTTTCATAAATAAAAATACTTTCTTAGTTAGAAATATTATATAAATGTGTTTGGACGTTTTTAGAAAATAAGTAACTCAAATTCAAGCTTAAAACAGTATGTAGTTCGTAGAAAAATGAGGGATTCTTCCTGAAAAAAATTATTTGTTTGCGATGAAAGCTTAATAAATAGATTTATGATAGAAAAATAAAATAATTTAAATCCTTTAATGAAAATAAATAATATTTGAGAAGATTGGAAAAAGGTAAAAAACATAGGACAGAAACGCTATAGAGTCATGACGAAGTCATAATGGAAAAGATAGCAACGCAAGGAAAATTGTGGGTGTTACAATCTTCCCCACTAAAAGAACGTTTCGTCCTCGAAACTAAGAATAAGCAGAAAGGAAATCGAGATTATCTTACTCGAAAAGATGAGGATACATATTTCACATAAAAATGTGGTTTAAAAGAAAATTGGGTTATTTCATGACAATAATACCAACTATAAGGGGGCTTCTTAGATTAATCCCAACTATACGTAATCTCGTTTTAATATGAACTATGCCTTCATTAATCTCTCATTGATATAGGTGACCAGTTACCTGGAAAACTGGTTGAACCTTCCTCTTCAGTTTCGGCTATTGGTTAAGTTTTTTTTGAATCTTCCCAAAATTCATCCTGCATTTTTTTTCCGATTAGTATTATAGAAGCCATGAAAAAAATGATTTAATTTTCATGTTGTTTTGCCTTTCATGAACGACGACGGAACACTCAAGGACCCTAGAAAGTCACAACCGATCACTATTATCGTAATAGTAGGTCATAGTTTTGTCCTTAGCGAAATAAGATGAATGAAGGCATAGTTCATATTAAAACGAGATTATGATAGTTGGAATTATTCTAAGAAGCTCCCTTATAGTTGGTATTATTGTCATGAAATAACCCAAGAAAATTTTACAACTTTCAAAGTGATACGAAATAGAATGCAAATATTTATTCCAAGAGGAATTGGGCTAAGCTACCCGTAATTTAAAATCTTCTAAATTAAGGAAATTGTAATGTAAAGTTTATTTGATAAAATAACGACATTGAATAGCATTTGTAAACGAACTCGAAGGAAATATGGTAATGTAGACACCCATATTTGTACCTGGTGGCTGCAGAAGTGCCCAACAAACACCCAATGACGATAGGTGCAACGCGACGCGGGTTCGCGATGTGTTGTAGATAGTTTTTCTATAAAACGGATGAAATAATTACTCGGAAAAATTAAAACTAACATGATGGCAGCCTTAGTCGTGTCGTTACGGTCGGACATACACTATTTAGAGTCAATTCCGACACCGGGACCCCCGAGTCGGTCCCGAAACTCAAATCGAGTCAGCACCGCGCCAAGCGAACCTCAAGATGCACACCCAAGGCCCACTAACGTTCATGGCGCTAGGTCAAGCCGTGGGAGCCTTAATCCCCAAGTAACAAATTATACTCCTCCCTCTCGGTTTTGGAAAGTATCAAAATCGTATCTTCAAAACTCCAACCGCCCTACCACACGCGTCTCTGCTTCACCACGCCCAAGCCCAGGCGCCTGAGTCTTGGTGCGCCCCAACTCAGGCGTCCATATGGGCGACGATGGCCGAAAACCCCTATAAATACACCCCTCCGCCTCATTCATTCGACACATAGTTCTCATTCTTCTCTTCCCCCTCTAAACTCTCGCTAAGGGCTCGCACTCCGACACCCGAGGCAAACGATCCACTCGATCGTAGTTCCGATAAAAGTGACATCAACGCTACTCCTCACCTTCGAGCACCCCCACTCGATACCGAGGTGCCTGTGATCGACTAGCTCACAACTCGTAGCGAAGCTCTGCCGGATTAGGCGCAGAACTAGTCCTTAGTAACGAAGCTCTGCCGGGATAGCCGTAGGAAGGGTAAACGGTAACGGAGCTCTGCCGGAGTCATTAGTCAAGCTAGGAGGATCCGCCTGTTGAAATCGAGTCGTCACTAGGTTGTCATCTAATCAAAACTTTCCATATTCGCACTTTCTTTTATTATGCACTACGATAGCACTAGATGTGGACACTAGGTCCACGAGCATCTACTAAAACATGTAAACGTCCCAACTTCAATCACGAGTACTAAAACACACTAAATAGACCCGAGTAATTCCGAGATCCGCTCTCAAACTATCTATGCATCGAGTCCCGTTTAGTGTACACTCCGAGGGTGCAACTCCTCACAATGTGATTTACTTACATTCGCATTTACAGCTTTTCATATGATTTATTGCTTTTATGACCTTATAATCGCATGCTAAATCACCTAACACGAAATTCAAAACGTAAATAAGTTAAAACTGAACAAAGCAATGGTCGGGTTCCGTATTAGTCCCGGTGCTCACCTTATAAGGTACGATGCATCCCTATTAATACCGAACCGACGCATCTTAAGCAGAATACCAGGTAAGGTATACCACGAGAATGACTAATATCCGTATTATCACGTTAAAACTGATTTGCTAATACGTATAATACTAGTACTCTCTACTCTCCTACATGCATCTTTTCATGGCCTGCTTGTCACGTGAAATCGCATGCAAAGAATGTAAACACAACTACTTTGACAACAACACTTACTTGTCTTTAAACAACCGACGTAGCACAAGACATAGGGTTAAAACAACGGATGTTACAGCATTTCCGCCACAACAAAAGAACTAAGTTATCATCCCACCGATTTATTAGTAGAGGCCGCTATAGTGCGGGCGAGATTGGGTGTTGACATCTATCGGATGTTGGCTTCCCAATACGTACCCTCACCCCTTACTCAGAATCGACGGTTTCCGGATGTCCGAAACCATTGGCAATGAGAGTGTAGAGACCCACATTTGGACATTAGGTGTCTATAGCAGTTTCCAAAGAACACCCGATGATGATCGGACGCAAATGTGTTTCTACGCGCTCGGATATGGGCTCGAAACCTTTGGTTGCTGGCTTAGGCCCTTTACGGGGTACAAATCTCACAAAACTGACCTCAAATTCAGGCCAGTGGGTCGTTTCTAATCAAACAAGACTAATTTGGGTCAAAACCGACACCGAAAATAAAACCGACTTTTAGCGATTGGGTCAAACCCCGGTCAAAGCCATTCCGAGACACAAAAAACAGCCATTCAAATGTCATAAGTCCAACCCAAATATAAAACCCACAAAATATCCAACCCGAGGTCCAAACAACCCGGACCTGTCGTACCAGCTGACCGACTCGATCGAGTGCTCAGCCCACTCGATCGAGTGGGCCCTCATTCAAGCCCGACTGCGTTGCTTTGGGGCACTCGACCGAGTTCGAGGCATACTCGGTCGAGTAACCCTAGACGGGGGTTCATAGCTTGTCTTATATATACACCCTCATGCACACACATCAACATAAGTTTTACACATCTTCACACCTCAAGAAATCCTCATTCAACTCTAAACAAACCATAATCAACCTTAATCCTATACACTCAAACCCTAACCCTAGTACCTAGGAGACAAACCCTAAACCACCATAACTTAATCTACGTAAACCTCGAACTCCCATGCCTAGGCCACAATCAAGCGAGTCCTATCCGAGACAAGAACATGAAGGTTGAGGGTGCAAAAATCCCGTTCTTTCCCCTTCTCTTCTTTCTCGCGTCGTCCATCTCAACGTCTTCATCTTTTTTCTTATTCTATTGTCATAATCGCATATTTCATCGATGTCAAAACTATTTTCAAATCAAACATCTTTTTTCTAATTAAGGTCGAAACCCGTTGACGCGGATACGACATCACATAATCCCTAGGGATTTATTACGATGTCGGGAAGCCGAGGGAATCAAATCGAGTCCGTTTTATTTAAAGTAATCGCAAAGCGTCGATCTATTAGATTCGGTACCAACACAATAGTTGGATGTCGAATCTAAACGATTTAGTCAAACAACTTAACTAACACGATCTTCGTTGATGCTAAAATAGTTGTCACCTTATTTGATAGAATACGACACTATAAACGCGGACAAGATCCATATCGTTTTAGTTAATTTAAACGACTTATATTATTTTCTTCAAGTTATCGCTCTAATATTCCATATCGATTCAATAATCGAATATGGGTATGACGAGTATTGAAGTCAAGAATCGAGTATAAATCCCACAATATTTATGCCCGATTCAACAAACTCATCGAATTATCAAAATCAAAAGGCAATTTCGAAATCAATAACAAATTGCAAAGCGAACCCTGGTTCATACAGGGGGCACTCGATCGAGTGCCTAGCCCACTCGGTCGAGTGGCACCCCAAAAACGAGACAGAATGCTATTGTGACAACCACTCGATCGAGTCTCGCAATGACTCGGTCGAGTGGCCGGGCACTCGGTCGAGTTCCTTCATAACTTGATCGAGTGACATCACAAAACCCGGACAGAAGCCTCTTCAGAGGTCCACTCGGTCGAGTCCCTCAATGACCCGGTCGAGTGGCCCCTTTATCACGTCAAACCGTGAGTCTTACAATATCGTTCGAGTCTCGTTAACGTTTTTTTATGACCTAGGTCAACACGTGTCTAATCTATCACGTGAAACATTAATTTTCAAAACCATGCATCATCTTATTTACATCATTCCATATTATTCTATATTATTCGCAAACCGTTATTATCGATATACCGTTACTAACATGTTGGTTTCCATCTTTGTCAATTTTATTGTTTATTTTATTGTACTAAAATAAACTTCGCATGCTAAATTTAATTTTGACGTTAGAATTTGTTGCATTTAATCGACATAGAAACCCATTCAATTTTCGCATGTTTAGGGAATACAACGTTTGCATATCATTTCATCGTTTAACTAATGCGCGTATTAGAAAGTCACTCGATATCTTAGTAGAGGCTGCCAATGTGCGGGCGGGGTTGGGTGTTCTTTGTGAACTTCCCAACACGTACCCTCATCCCTTACTCAGAACCTCGGTTTTCGGATGTCCGAAACCGTTGGCGCACGAAAGTCATTGAATACACGGTATCCGATAATGTCGGTATCGGTATCAAATGTAAAGGGACGAGTCCAATAAACGCTGACATCGGAAATGGGCCATATTTTGTACACGGCCCACTACGACATAGAGTAAGTTCGAACGGGCCCGAATTCCCACAAAGTTCGGTGGCGACTCCACTTCGATTTAAATTTCAATTCGATCCATTCTCATATGGAGATTCATTCGCCTCCCCAAACCCGCGCGTGGCCGCGTCGGGGTGGACCTATGTCATGTCCACAATTTGTCGACTCTGCTGGGGATTAACTGATGCGTGACTTACCATTGGCATCCTCTGGGTGAGACTCGAATAGAAATCGTTTGACTAGTACAATACGCGTTTTAGTTTTACGGTTCATGCATAACCCTATATTTTCCCGGGCCGGTACTCGTGACTGACGTCCCACTATACCGTGATGTACTCCAATATGGATATGTCAAAGGTGTCCATAGTCGATTCGAATGGGTTTCGCGGCATGTTCTAAGCTCAACTCGACTTAGAGAGTCCGTGCCGATTAACGTCTAGACTATATGCACTGGTATAGACCCTTTATAGACCGACCGAGACTTAGTATAGAGCATACATGGCGTCGTTATAATTCTTGCGTGACTATATGCTACTTGGTTTCCGTGTCGTTTTCAAAAACCGTCATTTTTCAAAAATTGCATCCTCTTCGAACTATCCAATTTCAAAACCTGGGACGTATACCGAACTTAGGACTCATGATTTTACTCAAAATAGACTATTTCTAGCTGGTATTCTGCCCATTTCAAAACCCGAAAATATTTTCGAACTTTCAAAACCGTGGCCCGATATGTTTTCTGATTTTTCTTGAAAGATCGAGCCCCTCTACCGTTTTTGGATTTCTTTCTAAAAAAAAAAATCCTTTTCAAAATCTTCCTATTCTTAACACTTCCCGTATTTAGCATGTGTCGGGTCGTGTCATAAGTCATCAAAGGTCTTTAGCGTCGAAACTCCGTCGATCTTACATCACGAGTTTCCTCCCTATGCCAGTCCGCCTTATTTGACTAAGGCAAGACTAACCAACACAGGGCATACGCATACTAAGGAAAGCCCGCTTACACCCTCGAGTCTAAATTAGAAAGTCCCACGCGACCCTTTCCTCTAGCGGGACGGTCCTCACGACCTTTCCTAAGGGAATTTCACCCGTCTTTCAATCCGTTAGTCGAGTCGTCCCAATTCGAAAGTCCTTTAACTTAAGGGTCCACCCTAATCACAAGGCCTTCTTTATTCGGGTCGAGTCGAGGGTCTCTAGCGTCGAAACTCTGCCGATCTTACATCGCAAGTTTCTTCCCTTACCCCGTCTGCCATTCCTCGAGGCCGAGTCAACCTTTTACAAGGCATAGCCTTATAACAAAAGGTTCGTGATCCTTACGGGTCACTCGTCCAACACTCGAGTCACCTAGGGTTAGGTCACCACGGTTGGCCCGAGCACGTGGCACGGTCAAACACGGTCGCCCCATTTTCGGATTCACCCTTCTACAGCATAAGTCTGATTCGCGGTCGTTATTTTGTCTAGGTGTGGACATGACATAGGTCCATCCCGACGAGGCCACGTGCGGGTTTGGGTAGGCGAATGAATCTCCATATGAAAACGGATCGAATGGAAATTTAAGTCGAAGTGGAGTCGCCACCGAACTTTGTGGGAGTTCGGACCCGTTCGAGCCCACTCTATGTCGTAGTGGGCCGTTTACGAAATACGGCCCATTTCCGATGTCAGAGCTTATTGGGTTCGTCCCTTAGCATTTGATACCGATACCGTCACTACCGTTATCGTGTATTGAATGACTCTCGTGCGCCAACGGTTTCGGGCATCCGGAAACCGAGGTTCTGAGTAAGGGGTGAGGGTACGTGTTGGGAAGCCCACGAAGGACACCCAACCCCGCCCGCACTAGCGGCCTCTACTAGGATATCGATTGACTTTCTAATACGCGCGTTAGTAATTCGGTGAAAATGCTTATGCAAGGTTTGTTTTCCCTAAGTATGTGATGAATTGAAAAAGGGTTTCTATGTCAATTTAATGCAATTAAAATCTAACGTCAAAGTTGAATTTTAGCATGTGGGTTCATTTTAGTACGATAAAATAAACAACCAAAATTGACAAGAGAAACAATAAACGCGTTAGTAACGATATAACGGTTTGTGCAAATATTGAATAATATAGAATAATGCAAATGAGTTAATGCATGGTTTTGAAAAAGGTGTTTCACGTGATTAATTAGGCACGTGTTGACTTAAGTTACGAAAAACGATTAACGAGACTTGAATGCTATTGTAGGACTCACGGTTTGACGTGATAAAGGGCCACTCGACCGAGTCATTGTGTGACTCGACCGAGTGGGCCTCTGAAAAAGTTTCTGTCCGGATTTTATGACCCTACTCAACCGAGTTATTGACCAACTCGACCGAGTACATCGCCACTCGACCGAGTCAATGTGAGACTCGACCGAGTGGAGGTCGTAAAAACGTTCTGTCTCGTATTATGGACCCTACTCGACCGAGTTATTGACCAACTCGACCGAGTACATCGCCACTCGACCGAGTCACTGTGAGACTCGACCGAGTGGAGGTCGTGAAGACATTATGTCTCGGTTTTGGTGATGTCACTCGATCGAGTGGCCTAGGCACTCGGGCGAGTGGCACCTGTACGAACCATGTCTTTTGCAATTTTAATTATCGATTTTGAAATTGCTTTTGATTTTTGATGATTTGATGAGATGGGCATAAATATTGTGGAATTTATGCTCAACTCCGAAATAACATGCTCATTGTGTTCCATATTCGATTACCGAATCGATATGGAATACTTAGAGTGAAAATAAAAAGAAATCGCTTTGAGTCGTTTGAATTAGCTATCACGATATGAGTAGATTTCCTCCGCGTTTGATAATGGCGTAATTCTAATGAATCGAATGACGATTATCTTAGCATCAATAGAAATCGCGTTAGCTAAATTGTATGACTAGACCGTTAAATTCGACGTCTAATTATGGAATTAGTATCGAATCTACGAGATTGACACCATGCCAGAATTGAAAGACTTGATTCCCTCGGCTTTTCCGACATCGAAATAAATCCCTAGAGATCGTGATGTCGGATCCGCGTCAACGGGTTTCGACCCTTAAGAATATGTATTTTGAAGAAGGTTTTTAGAAAATCGATGCAATGTGCGACGAAAACGAAAATAAACGAATTATTGTTGAAATTGACCCGTTTCAATAATCAAATGCTAGGGTGTCAGGATAAGAGACCGGTAACGCTGTGTGCAGTACACTTGTATATTCGGGTTTCCATATCCTGACATCTTTCGCACTCGACACAAATCGACGAGTATTTTAGTGTCTTAATACTAACGGTATTATCAATATTATGATGCAATAAAGAACTAAAAAAAACAAAAAAACGAGGAAAAGGATGAAGATGACGAGAGGAAGAGAAGAAAAGAAGAAAGGGCTTTGCACCCTCAACCTACATGTTCTTGTGCTCGGTATGGACTCGTAGTCGCGGCTTTAACACGGGAGTTTCGAGGCTTATGGAGGTCGAGTTGTGGTGGCTAGGGTGTTTGGTTCCTAAAGCTAGGTTTAGGGTTCCGGTTCCTAGGCTAGGGCTAGGGTTTGCTTAGTGTAGTATTAGGGTTTGATTAGGGTAGAATTAGGGTTTTTTGAAGGATGATCAAAGTTGTGTAAAAGTTTGTAAAAGTTGTTTGAAAGGTTGTGCATGATGGTGTTTATATAGGCTAAGCCTAAGACACCCGGCTAGGGTTACTCGACCGAGTAAGTGGCTGACTCGGTCGAGTGGCCTAGTGCGTCAGCCGTCGGGCTTGAATAAGGGCCCACTCGATCGAGTGGGTGGGGCACTCGACCGAGTGGCCCAGCTGGGTCGCGCGGGTCCATTGCTTTGGGCCGTGGCTTGAGTTTTTGATGGGTTTGGTATTTGATACTTGAATGGCTGTTTTGTATGTGCCTCGGGAACGACTTTGACTGGGGTTGACCCAATCGTAAAAAAGTCGGTTTTATTCCCGGTGTCGGTTTTGGCCCAAATTAGTCTTGTTTGTCTCGGAACGGTCTGCTGGGCCAGAATTTGAGGTCTGTTTTGGGAGATGTGTACTCCATAAGTGCTTTAGCCAACAACTAATGGATTTGAGCCCATATCCGAGCGCGTAGAAACACGTTAGCGTCCGATCATCATCGGGTGTTTTTTGGGAAACTACCATAGACACCTGGCAGTCAAAATGCGGGTGTCTACAGAGCCCCCACTCTGACTGAGGCTTGGACAAGACGAAAGTCAGAGTAGCCACCAGGCCAATCGAGGATTGAAACCTGGCGGACTTCCGATCGGGTCGCTTATAGTCCATTAGACTTGCGTGAAGGGCTCGCCAGACACAAGCTAGAAGTCATACCTAAGCTGATGACGATAACTCCGTAGGGAATTGGACTTGTCGCATATGTTCTGGGTGCGCCTGTATGTAGGCCCATTCCGTGAAATGCCGCCGTTGGCTTCCGCTGGGGAGATATAGTGGGTTGCACGTCCCTGTTTGAGTCGTACCTGTATAAGTCACATAAAATGCATGGAACACGTAGGTAGTAAAATGACTCGCGCTGGGGAAAATGATTTTTGAAATTTTTGGAAGTTTTGAAAATTTTGAAATTTGTTTGAAATTTTGACTCCTAAAGAAATTATGAAAGTTCGGGATGAATATTTTGTGCTAGTATCGAGACTAGGCTTGGGCTTGATTCCGATCGGGATTAGGAAACCCTTGTGCATGCAAAGATATGGAAAGAAGGCTATAGAGTTAACACTATAAATACCCCCTTAATGCTCTTGATTTTCTCACAATTCCATCACAATTCACTCCCTTCTTAAAAAGAAAACCTTTTCATCCTTTTCAAGAAACTAGTCATGGGAATCGATAGATTAACCGTGATGCTGCAAGAATGGTCCCGACGCTTCAGAGACCCAGATAGGGTAGCGCTTAACCAGACGGGTATAACTCAGCTGTACCCGTTCCGTCAGATGGTGGTTGATCGTTATTTCTTGGATGCATGCTTGGCTTACTAGCTGGGACAACATATATCATGTCTTTGCTTTTTCTCGGGGCGAAGTTTGCCCTTTACCTGAGGAGATTGCAGCCATAGGAGGATGGAACCCGATACTCCGTCCCGCTGTCCCGTACTCGATCTATGACCCGAGGAGGAAGATTCGAGAAATTCTAGGGCTTTCTCACAACGAGGTATCCCGCATGATGGAAGGTGATACTGTTTCTCTGATCGACTTGGCTGAGAAATTTATGAATCCTCTTGATGTTCGGGTCAGACCAGCTTACAGCCGTAGGGCTTTTTCTTTATGCATGCTCCATGTTTACGCTTTCGAGGGTCACATGGATTTGCTATCCTGCATGGGAAACACCCGTCTTTTGACCGTAGTGGATTTGATGGAGACTGAACACAGCCCGGCTTGGCTGATCACGGGCGAGATTATCCAAGGATTGGACAGCCGCAAGAGGGACTCATCAATTCGTCTTACTGGGAGCACCCGATTGCTGCAAGTATGTTACTTTGCGTCTTATTTTTCCCAATTTCTCGATATTCGATTTTTTGAATTTTTTTCGCGAAGTGCCTGCTACTCGACCGAGTGCCCTCGTTGAAGCCTCCTGATCTGCTCTCAGAGGTACCACTCGATCGAGTCACCCTGGCACTCGATCGAGTGCCCTCGTAAAAAGCTCCCTGTTTGCGTTCAGGGGTACCACTCGATCGAGTGTCCCAGGCACTCGACCGAGTGGCCTTAGGCGGACGCCTATTTTGCCGTAAAAACTCATGTTTTTGCTTTCTTTTGCAGATTTGGCTATATGAGAGGCTATTGGTGATAGATCCTCTTCTTGATGCGAGTAACTATCGTCATAACCAGGTGATGACAAGGAGGCGGGCCATTGACTTTTCTCGTCACCAAATCACCAAATCTCGCCACTCGATCTGGGTTTCAGACTCCTACACAAAGTGGACCAAAGCAGGCGATGCTAAAGCCCGAGCTGCTCTGAAGGTTGATGAAGCTTTCGACCTGCTGCGAAGGGAGCAAGCTAAGGACAACAGGGGCTTTTTTGACAAAGGAGACACTCCTGCTACCCTAGTTCGTCTCATGTCAGGACAAAAGAAGAAGACTAAGACTCAAGCTGGAGGGTCTAGTGCTAAAGGTGCTTGGGGGAAGGTGAGTCCCCAGACTGACTTGGAAAGAAGACTAGGCCCAAAACTACCCGTGCAGGACCGACTTGGCCCACGGGATAGATTACCCGAGCATGTGCGGGCTCGCATTGGACCGAAGACTGTGGTAGAAGACCCGTCGTCAAAGAAACGGGCTCGTGCTAAGGAGGTTCCGCTTGTGATTCGGGAACGCTCGCCACCACCTCGAAGACCTCAGGCTCCACGTGACCCGAAGGACAAGGGGAAGGGCAAAATGCCCGGATATTAGTCTCCATTATTATTATTTGGATATTATTATTATTTTTTGTGTGTGATTTTTTTTTTGTAATTCCCGAGTTTATCGGTTTAATAAAGACGTATTAAAGAATACCATTCCCTTTTTTTCGTTTATTGCAATGGTTGTACCCTTTTGAGGGGTTGCCTACGTATCCACGATTAGCGGAATCAAACCAAACGTAGTTCAAAACTTGATTTTTGCAATTTTCGAAATACATCCAGATTATTAATTCGAGATGTGCGACAGTAGAATAATTAATTCTAGCTTATTGACTTGTCTATAATTTTGAAAATTTATAAAAAGATAAATTCTTATAAATTTTTTGCAAATGACATTGAGATGGGGGTTATGGGTAATAGCGCTTCAATTGGTCCAAGTTGGTTGGGTTGACAAATTCGTTCCCGTCCAAGTCTGTCAGCATCACCGCTCCTTCTGATAGGATCTTCTTGACTAAGTATGGCCCAACCCAATTGGGCTTGAATTTACCCCTTGGGTCAACCGGTAGTAAGGCACGAACCGATTTTAGGACCAGATCCCCTTCTTTGATGTTTCTGGGCCTAACCCTTTTGTTGAAAGCCCGTTGGATCCTCTTTTGGTATATTTGAATATTGTTGAGGGCCCGTGATCGTCGTTCGTCTAAAAGGACTAGCGAATCGTATCGGGCTTGGACCCAATCTGCTTCAGGTACTTGGCTTTCAAGTAAAATCCTGAGGGATGGCACCTCTAGCTCAACCGGCTGGACTACTTCCATTCCGTATGTCAAATAATACGGGGTTACTCCGGTTGCGGTGCGGATTGAGGTTCGATATCCCCATAGGGCAAAGGATATTTTGTCGGGCCAGTCCCGATAATTCTCAGCCATCTTTTTAAGTATGGTGACAATTGTTTTATTGACCGCTTCTACCGCTCCGTTTGTTTGAGGTCGGTAAGGCGAAGATGTATGCCTTTGAATTTTGTATTTTGCCAGCAATGTGGCAGTTTCAGCTTGAAAGTTGGTCCCGTGATCACTGATGAACTCGTGAGGGATCCCATACCGGCATATGATCTTATTCTGGATAAACTTGGCCACGTGCTTGGCGTTCAAGACACGGTATGACTCGGCTTCGACCCATTTGGTGAAGTAGTCGATGGCCACCAAAATGAAGCAATGACCTCCTGTCCCGGAAGGATGTACCTTTCCAATTATGTCTATACCCCATGTCGAAAATGGCCACGGTGATGTCATGGTATATAAGATGGAAGATGGCATATGCTGAACATTGGCAAAGATCTGACAGTTATGGCAGTGCTTGACATACATATGACAGTCTGTTTCCATGGTATTCCAGTAATACCCTTGCCTCATGATTTTTCGGGTTAGCATATGGGCGTTCATATGCGAACCGTTTTCACCATCATGTACTTCGGCCATAACCTTTTCGGCCTGTATTTTGTCGATGTGTGGACATGACATAGGTCCACCCCGACGCGGCGAAGCGCGGGTTTTGGGGAGACGATAGAATTTCCATATGAGATGGATCGAATTGAATTTTAAATCGAAGTAGGAGTCGCCACCGAATTTTATGGTTATTCGGAACCATTCGAACCCACTCTATGTTGTAGTGGGCCATATTTAAAACATGGCCCATTTCCGATGTCAGAGTTTATCGGGTTCGTCCCTTAGCATTTCGATACCGATGTCGACTTGCGCGGTTAATCGTATATTGAATGACTCTCGTTGCCAATGGTTTCGGACATCCGGAAACCACGGTTCTGAGTAAGGGGTGAGGGTACGTGTTGGGAAGTTCAGCGAGAACACCCAACCCCGCCCGCACTTAGCGGCCTTTACTAAGATATCGTTCGGTTTTGTGTACACGCGTTAGTTCGACGATTGAATGATATGCAGAGATTATTTTCCTAAGACATGTGAGGAAAAATAAATGGGTTGCTAAGTCGTTTAATGCATGTTAAACTAATAACGTCAAAGTTATTTTAGCATGTGAGTTCGTTTTAGTCTAATAAAACGAAGAAATAAATAAATTGCTACAAACACGAGAAAACGAGTTAGTAACGATTGAATAATAATATAGCAAATAAATATACGAGATCGAGAAAATGAATATTAATCGAAATCTGAAAAAAATATTGTTAAAACGTTGTTTTGTATAAAAAAAACGAAGTTCGAAAAATAATAAAAAGGAACGAAAAGGGCGCGCTTGGCCGCTTGGGCAGTGGGCCGCGCGGCTCGCCCGAGACGTGGGCGGGTCGCGTGGCGGCCTGATTTCGACGACGGTTTTCGGAATTTTTTTGATTAAATCGCGTACGAATATCGCATAATTCGTACTCGACTTAATATTCTCGATATTCGTTATATTCGATAGTTGACTATGAAATCAATATCAAATATTTGGAATAGTTTTAGAAAAGATATAAATTTAGAAATCGTTTCGTAGAAAAAATAAAACGATCGAAAAACTAAAAAAAGGCCGGTTCACAGACTCGTGCGCGAGTCGCCTGTACCGGGCGCGACTCGCGTGCGGGTCTGTCCGCTTTTTATTTTTTTTCGAAAATCTTATAAATCGCGTACCAATATGGATTAATTTATACTTGGGTTATATTTTCGACATTCGTCGTATTCGATATTCGATTATGAAATCGATATCGAATAGTCGGAATAATTTTAGAAAAGGTTTTGAGAAAAAGTTTGTTTTGAACGAAAAGTAAAAAGAAAAGAATTTTGAACAAAAAGTTGTAAAAAAGGGTTTTTTAAAAAAATGTAACGATATCGTCGAAAACTTAATATAATTCTTTTTGATACGATATTCGATTATATAGAATCGATATCATATTTTAAGAATATTCGATATATAAAAGTAGTTTTTAGTAGTATCGATATTAGAAAATAAAAAAAGACCGACGAGAGACCCATAATAATAAAAAACGAGGAGAAGGGAAGAGAAGAAGGAGAGACGGGTTTGATTTACACCCTCAACCTACATGCTTTGTTTTCTCGGGATAAGGCTCGTCGGGAAGTGGCTTAGGCTTGAGAGCGTCGAGATGATGAGGATGAGTTAAGGTGTATCGGTTTGGACGGGTGGCTTGGGACGTCGGACTTGGCCGGCTTCGTCGGGGTTTCGAGGTTTCGGAAAAAGTGTCGGGATTTGCTAACTATCGGGTTTGTGTATGAACCGTGTGTGGAGGGGGTTTTGGACGTGTTTTTGCTGCTGTTGTGTTGTTGTGTCTTGGTATTTTTCTGATGTATGATCGTTGTAAATTGTGTTGGACGGGAGGTCCTATTTATAGGGAGTTTCCGACCTTGGTTTAGGAGAGTTTGAATACCGCTTAGGATAGGAAACGTAGGAGTTTAAGGAGCATAAGAATCCTGCTTTCTTGGCCAAGAAGAAAGGGTATCTCGGCTGATTGAGGAGTGTTTGGCCGGGTATTTGGTACTCGGTCAATGTCTGAATCGGTTTCCGGATAGAATTCCTACTTGAGGTCGAATTCTACCTTTAACGGGATTGTTTAATGTTTTAATGAATCTGAAATTTTGTAGGAATTTGGGTAGGAATCAACCGTGTGAGTGTCACGGCTGACTCACATGTCTCGGGAAAATCTTTGACCGGGTTTTGACTCGGTCGCTAAAAGACGGTTTTACCCCTGGTGTCGGTTTCGACCCAAATTAGTGTTATTTGACTCGAAACGACCCACTGGGCCTGGATTTGAGGTTGGTTTTGTAAGATTTGTACTCCTTAAAAATTCTAAACCAAATGCCCATGATTACAAGCCCATATCCGAGTCCGTCAAAGCACGTTTACGTCCGATCATCATCGGGTGTTTGGCGGGAACTACTATAGACACCTGGCGGTCAAAATGTGGGTGTCTACAGAGCCCCCACTCTGACTGAGGCTTGGACAAGGCAAAAGTCAGAGTAGCCACCAGGTCAATCAAGGATTAAAACCTGGCAGACTTCCGATCGGGTCGTTTAGGGTCCATTAGACCTGCGTGAAGGGCTCGCCAGCCATAGAATAGAAATCATACCTGGGTTGATGCTGATAATGTCGCCGGAGCTTGCCTAGGAAGCTATATATATCTTGTCTTAGAATTGCGCGGGAGCTTGTCTTGGAAGCTATGGGCATATCTGTTTGCAGATATATCCTGAAAGAAGTTGCTTGAGCTTTTCCACTGGGGAACTTAGAATTTCTGGGAGTCTTGGGTGTACCTGTATGCTGACATAATTTGTATGTAACATTTAGGTGAAACACTGACTCATGCTGGGGAAGAAATGATGATTTTTTGAAAATTTTTGAAAAGGGAAATGCTGAATTTTTTTTGGAATGGTTTGGAAATAAGGGTGCTTGGGATGACTTTGATTCCTAATCGGATTCTGACACGGATTCCTGGAATCCTCTGGTTAGGCCTGTATGCCTAGATGAAGTGTGATAAAAATTCCTATTCCCGTGGTGACTAGGAAAGGGATTTTCTCAAATGGCTAAGTTTTGCAAATGAGAATTTGAAGAGAGAGATATACCGACAGACTCGACTCTGGACGCGAGAGGACGAGTTGACAGACACGACTTTGATTCTCTAAGGGTTAGACCGTGACTCGGTAGGGGTAGGCCACCTAAGATGACAAGACACTTAAGTTGCGCTATTCCGTAGCCTAGGCGAGTGGCAACACAGTCGAACATCAAAATCGGAACGATCTGCTATAGGGGAATTGCAGTAGTCTGTAATGAGACTGTTTTAGCAGTAGCAATGCTGTAGTCTAGTGCCCCTTTTGAATTTTTGACTTTTGGGACATTTCCAAAGTGGGTATTGCTCCGAGTCCTGACAGATTCTCGTCTTTGACTAAGCCGAGTACTAGGACACACTATAGAAAGAAGGCTAGATTTTTTGAATTTATCTGGATTTTGCGAGTAGATGGAGGTTTTATGCCTAAGAGAAGCCCCCAGGACGACAAAGCTAGCTGTTGAGAACATGATGGTGTCGTGACCGGAATGATGGCGCTTTTTGAATGTGTGGGTGGTTGTGCCCTTGTTGAAAGGCTGCCTACGTATTCACGTGTAGTGAAATCAAACCAATCCGTAGTTCAGTGATGTGAAAGATATATAATGGTGCCTAGTTTACTAGGGCTTTGTGTGTAACTAGCCATAGCAATGGTGTAGGCTAGGTGCATTCCCAATGATGTCTTGATCAAAGGGCTGGACCAGGATGCTGATCCTGTGACTATGAGCGTTCTCCGGGGTAGCCCCCAGAGGTGGTGTGAACTATTTGGGCATGTTCTATGCCGACTGCAAGTGGAGTTCCTGTGTTTGGGGCTGGTAACTGGTTTGAATGAGAAGAATTGGGATGGGATTTTAACGAGTTCTGCTCTTGGGGATTTTAACGAGTTCTGCTCTCGGGGATTTTAACGAGTTCTGCTCTCGGGGATTTTAACGAGTTTTGCTCTCGGGGATTTTAACGAGTTTTGCTCTCGGGGATTTTAACGAGTTTTGCTCTCGGAGGATTTGACGAATTTTGCTCTCGGGGGATTTGACGAGTTTTGCTCTCGAGGGATTTGACGAGTTTTGCTCTCGGAGGGATTTGACGAGTTTTGCTCTCGGGGGATTTGACGAGTTTTGCTCTCGGGGAGATTTGACGAGTTTTGCTCTCGGGGGATTTGACGAGTTTTGCTCTCAGGGATTTTAACGAGTTTTGCTCTCGGAGATTTTGACGAGTTTTGCTCTCGGATTTGCATATGGTGATTGTGAATTCTGTTATGTAAAGGGGAAGTCGAGAAGAATGGCTCAAGCTTCGATTGGGCAGGTTGGATAATGCGGGATCTGATTTCCATGTCTGGCCCTAAAGGTTAGGGTGTATCCTATGGAGCTTGAATCCTCAAAATTCTGGGCTGTCTCTAGCCTAGGTCTCGAGAAGGTCTTGAGGGTTGTAATGTGGGAAGGCTAGATGTGGTGTTAGCTGACCTGCTTAACTGTCTCTCCCCTATTGGATGGTATGAGTATTGATAATTTTTGAATTGGCCGCTTCACGGTCATGGTTTTTTGAATTCTTTGGGTTGACCTCTTAGCCCCGGTCATGGGATTCTTCATTTGAGTTGACCGTGTCTGGTCGAGAGATGTTGATAATTCTTTTTTGATCATGGCCAGCTTTTTTGTTTTGGCCTTTTGCTTTTTTTTTTCTTGGACTTTTGATTTTTTTGTCCTTTTTTTTTTGTCGGCCAGACTAACACCTAAGGTAGGGACTGGCTAGTCTTATTGGATGGGTGTTTATTGTGGGAAGTGGGCTTGCCTCCCGTCTTGAACCCAAACTAGAAGACTACCCAGATTTGTCATAGGATTCGATATGCTCCTGCTACGGGTAATTATGTGGCTTTCTATACCAGACATGGAATAGGTAAATGGAAAACACGGGCTCGGTTTCCTGCAGTCATTATAGATGTGCCTATGATAGTCACGTGCGTGTGCTCACAGTGTATGATGGTGTTCATCATGTTCTCGGAAACACATAAGGAAAGTATGTATGAGAAATAGAAAAGCTGATTTTATTGAATTTTGAAAAAAGAGGACAGAATACAACTGACTTTGACTCTGACTTTGATTTGGAAATGAGAATGTAGGGTATCCTAGTCTCGAACTCAGACTTAGACTCGAATCAAATCCGGACTCGGACGCTCGGTTGGTTTTTTTTTTGGTAAGGTCTTTGATTGGAGAGAAAGACGGGTCCCACGACTCACCTAAACTCAGCTTTGCGCAAGTGCAAGAGAGGGAGTCAAACTTGACACGGCCCGGGGTGACGGGTCGACAAAGACTCTTGGACCGGGATACTCGAACGTTGATCTAGACGAGGTAACGACTGCGAATTGGACTCGAGCTGCATAAGGGTGAATCCGAAAATGGGGGCGACCGTGTTTGACCGTATCACGTGCTCGGACCAACCATGGTGACCTAACCCTAGGTGACTCGAGTATTCGTAGCATAGGTACGACACGAAGAAGGCATCATAAGGACGCCGGTGCAGAATGAACGTAGGGTACCCCTTAAGGTGACCGTGGTTGACTGCTCGGGGGAGGACAACCCCTGAGTGAGACTAAAGACTTTGATAGGACTCAAATGGTGCAACATCTAAGTGACTCGAAAGTGGGGTACGTGAGACACGTGTAGGACAAGACCCTTAGAGCAACCGTGATTGATCGCTCCGCTGAAGGGTAGCCCCCCGAGTGAGGGAAAAGCCCGAAAAGGAAATGAGTCGGAAAGGACACCTAGACGGGTGACTCGTGGATGGTGGACTCTCCCTAGGATTTTGGCAAAGTGGGTCTAGTCTCGTTCGAAGAAAGATCCGTGTGTGAAATCCCCAGACTTTGGACTCGATTGTGTAAATGGGCTTTCCTTTGTAGGAGTTTGTCCTACGTAGGTGAACCGTGCCTTGACAAATCAGGCGGACTTGGGATGGGGTAGAAACTCGTGATGTAAGATCGACGGAGTTTCGACGCTATAGATTCTAACAACTTATGACAAGACCCGACACTACTAAATACGGGAAGTCCTAAGAAGAAGAAAGTTTTGAAAAGGGAATTTGGATTTGAAAACAGAGCAAGGTCGGATTGGAAGGCCCGATTTTTTTGAAAAATCGAAAAAAAAAAAGGTTACCGGGCCGAGATTTTGAATTTTTTTTTGGAAAGTTTGGACAGCATACCGGCTAAAAATAGGCTATTTTGAGTCAAAATCATAAGTCCTAAATTCGGCAGCCTTCCGGGTTTTGAAAAAAGAATGGATTTGAAAAGATGTAAGTTTTTTTTGAATAATGACGGTTTTTGAAAAAAGACCAAAGAAGATCAAGTAGCATGTAGTCATGGAAACAGTATAACGACGCCATGTATGCTCTTAGTCTAAGTCTCGGTCGGTCGAATAGGGTCTATACCAACAACGATCGCATTCTCGCAAATCAGGACGGACCTCCTAAGCCGAGTTGGTCTTAGAATCTGCCGTAAAACCCATGCGAGTTCCGCCATCGAAGTCTTTAGTGCATCCAAGTAGAAATGCACCGTGGTATAGTGGGACGTCGGTCACAAGTAACCGGCCCGGGAAAGATTTGGGTTATGCATGAACCATTGAACTAAAACGTGTACATTACTAATCGAACGATTTCTTTTCGAGTCTCACCCTGAGGATGCCGATGGTAACTGATACATCAGTTAATCCCCAGCGGAGTCGCCAAATTGTGGACATGACATAGGTCCACCCCGACGCGGCGAAGCGCGGGTTTTGGGGAGGCGATAGAATTTCCATATGAGATGGATCGAATTGAATTTTAAATCGAAGTAGGAGTCGCCACCGAATTTTATGGTTATTCGGAACCGTTCGAACCCACTCTATGTCGTAGTGGGCCATATTTAAAACATGGCCCATTTCCGATGTCAGAGTTTATCGGGTTCGTCCCTTAGCATTTCGATACCGATGCCGACTTGCGCGGTTAATCGTATATTGAATGACTCTCGTTGCCAATGGTTTCGGACATCCGGAAACCACGGTTCTGAGTAAGGGGTGAGGGTACGTGTTGGGAAGTTCAGCGAGAACACCCAACCCCGCCCGCACTTAGCGGCCTTTACTAAGATATTGTTCGGTTTTGTGTACACGCGTTAGTTCGACGATTGAATGATATGCAGAGATTATTTTCCTAAGACATGTGAGGAAAAATAAATGGGTTGCTAAGTCGTTTAATGCATGTTAAACTAATAACGTCAAAGTTATTTTAGCATGTGAGTTCGTTTTAGTCTAATAAAACGAAGAAATAAATAAATTGCTACAAACACGAGAAAACGAGTTAGTAACGATTGAATAATAATATAGCAAATAAATATACGAGATCGAGAAAATGAATATTAATCGAAATCTGGAAAAAAATATTGTTAAAACGTTGTTTTGTATAAAAAAAACGAAGTTCGAAAAATAATAAAAAGGAACGAAAAGGGCGCGCTTGGCCGCTTGGGCAGTGGGCCACGCGGCTCGCCCGAGACGTGGGCGGGTCGCGTGGCGGCCTGATTTCGACGACGGTTTTCGGAAATTTTTTGATTAAATCGCGTACGAATATCACATAATTCGTACTCGACTTAATATTCTCGATATTCGTTATATTCGATAGTTGACTATGAAATCAATATCAAATATTTGGAATAGTTTTAGAAAAGATATAAATTTAGAAATCGTTTCGTAGAAAAAATAAAACGATCGAAAAACTAAAAAAGGCCGGTTCACAGACTCGTGCGCGAGTCGCTTGTACCGGGCGCGACTCGCGTGCGGGTCTGTCCGCTTTTTATTTTTTTGTCGAAAATCTTATAAATCGCGTACAAATATGGATTAATTTATACTTGGTTTATATTTTCGACATTCGTCGTATTCGATATTCGATTATGAAATCGATATCGAATAGTCGGAATAATTTTAGAAAAGGTTTTGAGAAAAAGTTTGTTTTAAACGAAAAGTAAAAAGAAAAGAATTTTGAAAGAAAAGTTGTAAAAAAGGGTTTTTTAAAAAAATGTAACGATATCGTCGAAAACTTAATATAATTCTTTTTGATACGATATTCGATTATATAGAATCGATATCATATTTTAAGAATATTTGATATATAAAAGTAGTTTTTAGTAGTATCGATATTAGAAAATAAAAAAAGACCGACGAGAGACCCATAATAATAAAAAACGAGGAGAAGGGAAGAGAAGAAGGAGAGACGGGTTTGATTTACACCCTCAACCTACATGCTTTGTTTTCTCGGGATAAGGCTCATCGGGAAGTGGCTTAGGCTTGAGAGCGTCGAGATGATGAGGATGAGTTAAGGTGTATCGGTTTGGACGGGTGGCTTGGGACGTCGGACTTGGCCGGCTTCGTCGGGGTTTCGAGGTTTCGGAAAAAGTGTCGGGATTTGCTAACTATCGGGTTTGTGTATGAACCGTGTGTGGAGGGGGTTTTGGACGTGTTTTTGCTGCTGTTGTGTTGTTGTGTCTTGGTATTTTTCTGATGTATGATCGTTGTAAATTGTGTTGGACGGGAGGTCCTATTTATAGGGAGTTTCCGACCTTGGTTTAGGAGAGTTTGAATACCGCTTAGGATAGGAAACGTAGGAGTTTAAGGAGCATAAGAATCCTGCTTTCTTGGCCAAGAAGAAAGGGTATCTCGGCTGATTGAGGAGTGTTTGGCCGGGTATTTGGTACTCGGTCAATGTCTGAATCGGTTTCCGGATAGAATTCCTACTTGAGGTCGAATTCTACCTTTAACGGGATTGTTTAATGTTTTAATGAATCTGAAATTTTGTAGGAATTTGGGTAGGAATCAACCGTGTGAGTGTCACGGCTGACTCACATGTCTCGGGAAAATCTTTGACCGGGTTTTGACTTGGTCGCTAAAAGACGGTTTTACCCCTGGTGTCGGTTTCGACCCAAATTAGTGTTATTTGACTCGAAACGACCCACTGGGCCTGGATTTGAGGTTGGTTTTGTAAGATTTGTACTCCTTAAAAATTCTAAACCAAATGCCCATGATTACAAGCCCGTATCCGAGTCCGTCAAAGCACGTTTACGTCCGATCATCATCGGGTGTTTGGCGGGAACTACTATAGACACCTGGCGGTCAAAATGTGGGTGTCTACACAATGCATAGGAGGAGAGCCCCCTGCGCCGTCTTTTTGTATAATTGCCCGTCGTTCGCGCGAACAAATTGGGTTGCCAATCTCCGCAGGGCTTTCTTGGCCTGGTTTTCAGTTCCCGGGGGATACTCTCCCGTTGCCAAGTAAATTAGAACTGACTGATACCATGGTTCCGGATCGATTAGCTCGATGTCTTGGATGGCGTGTACATACGCCTGCTCGGACCGTCTTTCGACACAGATCGGCATGCTGGTCAGGTGATCCGGGATGTTCAGTAGAGATGCTAACTTTGAAAGTGCATCTGCGAATTGATTTTCTTCCCGAGGCAGATAAATGTATTCTACCATTTGGAATTGTTGCTCTAGAACCCTTACCCGTGCTTGGTAAGCCACGAGATTGGCGTTCCGAGTTTTTCATTTTTGGAGAGGCTAATTGATGACCAATGATGAATCACCGTGGACCCGGAGGTTTGTTACCCCTAAATCAGCGGCGGCTTGCAACCCGTGAATGCATGCTTCGTATTCGGTTGCGTTATTGGTCACGTCAAAATCCAATTTGATGGATAAGGGAGTGTGTTCCCCTCGTGGTGAGATTAGCAGAATCCCGACCCCGAATCCTCGAAAGTTGGATGCTCCATCAAAATACAAATCCCATGTCTCGGTATCGGTATGGAATACGTCTTCATCAGGAAAGGCCCAAGTGTCGGTGTGGTCCTCTTCAGATATCGGGCTATCAACGAGGAACTCGGCTACTACCCGGCCTTTGATGGCTTTTAATGGCACAAACTTGAGGTCAAACTCGGACAACATTAAAGTCCATTTGGACATCCTGCCGTTGAGGATGGGCTTCTCGAACAAATACTCGATAGGATCCATTTTGGATAATACATGTACCTCGTGGCTCAGCATGTAATGTCGGAGCTTTTTAGTGGCCCAAACCAGAGCTAGGCACGTCTTTTCGAGCATCGTATATTTGCATTCATATTCGAGGAACTTTTTACTGATGTAGTAGATAGCCCGTTCTTCTGAATCAACTGTCTGGGCCAGCATAGCCCCCATGGCTGTCTCGGTCGTTGTTAGGTATAACGACAAAGGCAAGCCGGGTTGAGGTGACATTAATACTGGCGGAGCAGACAGTATCTCCTTGATTATGTGAAAAGCCGTTTGACATTTATCGTTCCACAGTACCCGTTCTCCGATCTTCAGTTTCTTGAAAATGGGCTCACATACCATGCTTATTTTTGAAATGAACCGGCTGATGTACTGGACTTTCCCGAGAAACTCCCGTATTTCTTTTTCGGTCTTGGGTGGCTGCATCTCGGTGATGGCTTTGATTTTAGCTAGGTCGACCTCGATGCCGCGTTGGCTAACGATATGGCCCAGTAATTTGCCCGATGTTACCTCGAAACTGCATTTTTGAGGGTTTAGTCTCATGTTGTATTTGCGCAGTCGGGTAAAGAATTTTCTTAGGGCCGCAATGTGCCCATTCCGGTCTTTGGACTTAACGATCATGTCGTCCACGTAGACCTCCACTTCTTTGTGCGTCATGTCATGTAATAAAGTAGTGGCGGTCCGCTGATAAGTGGCCCCGGCATTGATAAGCCCAAATGGCATAACAGTGTAACAGTAAGTACCCCAAGGTGTAATGAAGGTAGTCTTACTCATGTCCTCCTCTGCCATTTTAATCTGATTGTATCCGGCATACCCGTCCATGAATGATAGAAGAGCATGGTCGGCCGTGTTATCCACTAGTATGTCGATGTGGGGTAACGGAAAATCGTCTTTTGGGCTTGCTTTGTTAAGGTCCCGGAAGTCTACACATACCCGCACCTTGCCGTCCTTCTTGGGTACCGGCACGATGTTGGCGACCCAGTCTGGATATTCAGACACTTGTATAAAACCCGCCTTGAATTGTTTGTCTACTTCCTCTTTGACCTTGAGAGACCATTCGGGCTTCATCCTTCGGAGTTTTTGCTTTACCGGTTTACACCCATCTTTGATGGGTATTCGGTGTTCGGCTATTTCCCGATCTATACCCGGCATGTCCTTGTAGGACCATGCAAAGACGTCCTTGAATTATTGGAGAAGGTCTGTGAATTGTCTTCTCTCCTCTGGATCTAAGGATAGGCCCAACTTAAGCATCTGGGGCTCTAAAGTGGTTCCCACGTTGATGGACTCGGTTTCTTCGATTACCGGATCTCGGGACTCCCTTTGTTCGAGCTGCTCGATCAGATGCGGAGGTAGAGGTACCTGTTCGTCGGGTTTCTCAATGTCATTGCATGTAAAATTTTTGAAATTGAGAAAATTTTGTAAATAAGACAAGTCGTAAGCAGAACGGTTTTCGTTATTATTATTAATCGTAAATTTTGTGAAAAGCTCGAAAAGAGTGGCCATCTGATCGTTGGTCAGTGGTGGGATAGGGAGAGGTCTTGGGACAGGCCCCGAGACCTCAGTGGATAAGGGAAGAGGGGTTACAGACTCGACTCTAGCATCAGACCCTCTAGACTCGGACTCAGACTCCGACTCAGACTCAGACTCAGACTCTGTATCCGGCATGTCTCCCTCGCCGGTGGTCAGCTTGTAGGTCCGTCCTTGACTGTCTGTCCATTTGATGGTCTTCCTCCAAGCCCTTTTTCCTGTATCTGCACCAACTTCGGTGATCAGCTTTGTTGGGTCAAACCGATTGCTGCGAAGGATCAGATTGACCAAATCATCTTTTGGAGCGGGGACAGCCTTGTCTTCTCCAAATAGGAGCCCCAGCACGGGCTCGGCATTGTTTTCCCCTTCCTTGGACTTGTTTTGAACGAGGGCAAATATATCATCAGGGATGAAATTGCATTCCCGAGCCGTTTTGGCCTCGGGATATGTGATTGTGGGTTGGTAGAGGCCCACTTGAACAACTCCGAAAACTGGAGTGACGAAGTAATCTGTTAACTTCGGGCTATAAGGGCCTATGTAAGTACCCTTGACAATGTCGATGGCCTTGTGAATACCGGCCCGAACCACGTTTTCTAGGGTTATAGCATACCCCAACCCGAAATGTGATTCGCCATCGTTTAGGACCTCAATAATCTTCCCGGCTGGAAGATATGGCCTTGAGGTTGCTCCCGGTAGATAGCCTAGATTCTGTAGCATCGTGTCGATGGTAGTTGTGAAGTAGGGCCTAAAGAGATACTCTTCTTCGATCATGCCCACGAAATCAAATCCTCGCGGGTCGGCCCGGCCCGTAGCATTGCAGCTTGCCACGGTAATTGGAGTAGCCTCTAGTGTGATGATGCCGTCCTGAAGTGGCATCTTGACTTTTCGGTGGAGAGTGGAGGATACGGCCTTGACTGCGTGGATCCAAGGCCTTCCTAATAGCAAATTAAAGGACGAGGTGACATCAATCACCTGGAACTCCAACTCTTTCTCGATTGGGCCCGTTATTATTGTTAATTTAACGGCCCCGGCCACCGGGTTTGCGCTTCCGTCGAAGGCTTGGATAGTCTGTGCTGTCGGGAGGTAGTCGACATCGGTGATGCCGAGAGCTTTAGCGGTCCTTAGAGGTAGGACATTCACAGCGGACCCATCGTCAATAAGGGTCATTGGAATGTACTTCCCTCGGCAAATGACCGTAATGTATAGGGCCAGATTATGATTGGGCCCAAACGCTGGCAGATCGGACTCAGAGAAGGTGATGAGTGGGCCTTCTTCCTTGGACTTGCCTTTGAGATAAGGCATAATAGTGGCTACCATTTCAGAAGGGGTAACCTGTGAGTCGACCTCGATTTCATCAAGAGCCTTAGTCAGTGCTTCTCGATGAGCTTTTGAGCTAACTAGTAATTGCCATATGGTTAGATCAGCTCGAACCCTCTTCATTTGTTGGACCAGAGCCGTGTCAGTGCTTGGTTCTTCAAGGGTAGGTTCCGTCCTGGCAGATTCAGTGACGGATGTAGGAATAGAACGCCCAGCTGTGGCGAGGTGGTTAGTGGCTAAGGCTTTGGACTTAGCCTTTCGGACCTCCTCAAGGGTTATGGGGACAACTTCCCCTTTGGTTAGGTATACATCATCTTCGTCATCGAACCATATCCCGTTAACTTGTGGGATATAGGGGGAGATGAGGTGAGAACAGTCAATTACCTCACCGGTGAATATTGCGTGGGCGCTGAACGGGTTTTCTTTGTTGCTCGGCTTGTCTCCGGGCAACGGGATCTTCCCGTTCTCGATCAGGTCCTGGATTAGATGCTTCAGTTTTCAGCACTTTTCGGTATCATGCCCATTACCACGATGATATTGGCAATAGGCCTGGGCGTTATAACTTTTTGGCCTCTTTTCTACTAGAAGCTCGGGCATCGGGCCTATTGGTTGGATCAGACCCTTTGAAGATAGACTTTGTATGGCATAAGTATAGGTAGTCCCTATATCTGTGAATACCCGATTTGGTGTATTCTTTTTGGATGAGGTGTCAAGCAGATTTACCTCGTCGAAGATGCTGCGAGTTGCAGCCGTGGGTGTGGGCTTGCTCGTAGATGAACTTGCCCCTTGATAGCCCTTGGTAGAGGCCTTAGTCAGGCTCTCTAACCTTAAGTCGTCCTCGATCCTTGTACCCATTTCAGTTAGGGTAGCAAAATTAGGAATAACAGCATACCGGAGGTGGACCCGGTAGGATGGGAGAAGGTTCTTGACAAAAGCTTCCACTAGGACCTTCTCACTGGGCTTGTCAACCAGTTTTACGCTCTCGGCCCGCCATCTTTGTAGATATTTAGTGAACCCTTCTTTGGGCTCTTGGGCCATCACCTCCAGAGTACGCATTGTAGTCTGGATTTCAGTATTGTCGGCATAATTCCGAGCAAATTCGGTCGCCACATCATCCCAAGTTTTATATTTCTTGGAATCAAGCATGTAGTACCAGGCTTTGGGATGCTTCTCCAGAGAGGAGGGGAATAGGTGGGTAAACATGGTGGACTTTACCCCCTTGACCGCCATAAAGTCTTTGAAAGCCCGGATATGATGGACCGGGTCTTCGATACCCTCAAACATAGAAATTCCCGTAAGGTTGAGGTTAGCAGGTAGATCGTTATTCAAAGGCGAATAGGTACGAGCAATTTCGGAGTGGATTGAGTTGCTTGTTGATAGGTGAACTTGTTCTTCGAGCCTGCGAACAACGCAGATGAGTTCATCTATGGGCCCGGTGGTCCTGGACTCGTCAATAGGGGCCGCCCTTTCTACGGCGCTCAAACGGGTGTCTAACGTTGCTTGGTTAGCCTCGATGGAGGTCAGTTGAGTCTCGATCTTCTCTAGGGCCTCCATCAATGCGTCCATTTTGCGTTGATGTCGGGTTTCGGGTGGCCTGTCTGTAAGAACACCGCGTAATCAGAAACTGGCCCGAATCCCGGAATAGCAAGTACATCCCGAACAAGACTAAAAAGGGAAATGACTCGAGAAAAGACACCTAGACGGGTGACTTGTGAAGTGTGGGCCTTCCTTAGGATTCGGCGAGTGGGCCTAGTCCTGTTCGAAGGAAGGTTCACGTGAGACATCCCCAGACTTTTGATTCGATTGGGTTGACGAGCCCTCCTTTGTAGGGGTTTGTCCTACGTAGGTGGGCCTTGCCTTAGTCTAATAAGGCGGACTGGGATGGGAAAGAAACCCGCGATGTAAGATCGACAGAGTTTCAACGCTAAAGTCCTTGACAACTTACGACATGACCCGAGACTGCTAAATACGGGAAGTCCTAAGAAGAGGAAAGTTTTGAAAATTGATGGTTTTTGGAAAGTCCGAGGGAACTCGAGGAAAGGCCCGATTTTTCGAGGAAATCAGAAAGTGTATCGGGCCTCGATTTTTGAAAGTTGGAAAACGTTTTTGAGTTTTGAATTGGGCAGCATACCGTCTAGAAAATAGGCTATTTTGAGTAAAATCATAAGTCCTAAATTCGGCATGCAACCCGGGTTTTGAAAATTGAATACCTTGAAAAAGGTGCATTTTTGAAAGGTTGACGGTTTTTTGAAAACGACACGGAAACCAAATAGCACGTAGTCACACAAGCATTATAACGACGCCATGTATGCTCTACGCTAAGTCTCGGTCGGTCTAAGAGGGTCTATACCAGTGTACATAATCTAGACGTTGATCGGGACAGACTCTCTAAGTTGAATTGAGCTTAGAACATGCCTCGAAACCCACTCGAATCGACTATGGACACCTTTTGACATATCCATATTGGAGTACATCAATGGTATAGTGGGACGTCGGTCACCAGTACCGGCTCGGGAAAATATGGGTTATGCATGAACCGTAAAACTAAAACGCGTATTGTACTAGTCAAACGATTTCTATTCGAGTCTCACCCTGAGGATGCCGATGGTAAGTCACACATCAGTTAATCCCCAGCGGAGTCGCCAAATTGGGGACATGACATAGGTCCACCTCGACGCGGCCACGCGCGGGTTTGGGTAGGCGAATGATTCTCCATATGAAACGGATCGAATGGAAATTTAAGTCGAAGTGGAGTCGCCACCGAACTTTGTGGGAGTTCGGACCCGTTCGAGCCCACTCTATGTCGTAGTGGGCCGTATACAAAATACGGCCCATTTCCGATGTCAGAGCTTATTGGGTTCGTCCCTTAGCATTTGATACCGATACCGTCACTACCGGTTATCGTGTATTGAATGACTCTCGTGCGCCAACGGTTTGGGCATCCGAGAAACCGAGGTTCTGATTAAGGGGTGAGGGTACGTGTTGGGAAGCCAACGAAGGACACCCAACCCCGCCCGCACTAGCGGCCTCTACTAGGATATCGATTGACTTTCTAATACGCGCGTTAGTAATTCAATGAAAATGCTTATGCAAGGATTGTTTTCCCTAAGCATGTGATGAATTGAAAAAGGGTTTCTATGTCAATTTAATGCAATTAAAATCTAACGTCAAAGTTGAATTTTAGCATGTGGGTTCATTATAGTACGATAAAATAAACAACCAAAATTGACAAGAGAAACAATAAACGCGTTAGTAACGATATAACGGTTTGTGCAAATATTGAATAATATAGAATGATGCAAATGAGTTAATGCATGGTTTTGAAAAAGGTGTTTCACGGGATTAATTAGGCACGTGTTGACTTAAGTTACAAAAAACGATTAACGAGACTTGAATGCTATTGTAGGACTCATGGTTTGACGTGATAAAGGGCCACTCGACCGAGTCATTGTGTGACTCGACCGAGTAGGCCTCTGAAAAATTTTATGTCCGAATTTTATGACCCTACTCGACCGAGTTATTGACCAACTCGACCGAGTACATCGCCACTCGACCGAGTCACTGTGAGACTCGACCGAGTGGAGGTCGTAAAAACGTTCTGTCTCGTATTATGGACCCTACTCGACCAAGTTATTGACCAACTCGACCGAGTACATCGCCACTCGACCGAGTCACTGTGAGACTCGACCGAGTGGAGGTCGTAAAGACATTCTGTCTCCGTTTTGGTGATGTCACTCGATCGAGTGGCCTAGGCACTCGGGCGAGTGGCACCTGTACGAACCATGTCGTTTGCAATTTTAATTATCGATTTTGAAATCGCTTTTGATTTTTGATGATTTGATGAGATGGGCATAAATATTGTGGAATTTATGCTCAACTCCGAAATTACATGCTCGTTGTATTCCATATTCGATTACCGAATTGATATGGAATACTTCGAGTGAAAATAAAAAGAAATCGCTTTGAGTCGTTTGAATTAGCTATCGCGATATGAGTAGATTTCCTCCGCGTTTGATAATGCCGTAATTCTAATGAATCGAATGACGATTATCTTAGCATCAATAGAAATCGCGTTAGCTAATTTGTATGACTAGACCTTTAAATTCGACGTCTAATTATGGAATTAGTATCGAATCTACGAGATTGACACTATGCCAGAATTGAAAGACTTGATTCCCTCGGCTTTTCCGACATCAAAATAAATCCCTAGAGATCGTGATGTCGGATCCGCGTCAACGGGTTTCGACCCTTAAGAATATGTATTTTGAAGAAGGTTTTTAGAAAATCGATGCAATGTGCAACGAAAACGAAAATAAACGAATTATTGTTGAAATTGACCCGTTTCAATAATCAAATGCTAGGGTGTCGGGATAAGCGACCGGCAACGCTGTGTGCAGTACACTTGTATATTCGGGGTTCCTTATCCTGACATATTTCGCACTCGACACAAATCGACGAGTATTTTAGTGTCTTAATACTAACGGTATTATCAATATTATGATGCAATAAAGAACTAAAAAAAACAAAAAAACGAGGAAAAGGATGAAGATGACGAGAGGAAGAGAAGAAAGGAAGAAAGGGTTTTGCACCCTCAACCTACATGTTCTTGTGCTCGGTATGGACTCGTAGTCGCAGCTTTAACACGGGAGTTTCGAGGCTTATGGAGGTCGAGTTGTGGTGGCTAGGGTGTTTAGTTCCTAAAGCTAGGTTTAGGGTTCCGGTTCCTAGGCTAGGGCTAGGGTTTGCTTAGTGTAGTATTAGGGTTTGATTAGGGTAGAATTAAGGTTTTTTGAAGGATGATCAAAGTTGTGTAAAAGTTTGTAAAAGTTGTTTGAAAGGTTGTGCATGAGGGTGTTTATATAGGCTAAGCCAAAGATACCCGGCTAGGGTTACTCGACCGAGTAAGTGGCTGACTCGGTCGAGTGGCCTAGTGCGTCAGCCGTCAGGCTTGAATAAGGGCCCACTCGATCGAGTGGGTGGGGCACTCGTCCGAGTGGCCCAGCTGGGTCGCGCGGGTCCATTGCTTTGGGCCGTGGCTTGGGTTTTTGATGGGTTTGGTATTTGATACTTGAATGGATGTTTTGTATGTGCCTCGGGAACGACTTTGACTGGGGTTGACCCAATCGTAAAAAAGTCGGTTTTATTCCCGGTGTCGGTTTTGGCCCCAATTAGTCTCGTTTGACTCGGAACGGTCCGCTGCGCCTGAATTTGAGGTCTGTTTTGTGAGATGTGTACTCCATAAGTGCTTTAGCCAACAACTAATGGATTTGAGCCCATATCCGAGCGCGTAGAAACACGTTAGCGTCCGATCATCATCTGGTGTTTTTTGGGAAACTACCATAGACACCTGGCAGTCAAAATGCGGGTGTCTACACTAGGTCAGCGTCCGGGTTTCCCGATCGAGAGTCTTATTCATTTCCGTCACCCCGGGCCATGTCTAGTTTGACTCATCCTCTTGCATGTACGCAAAACCGAGCTTAGGCGAGTTCTAACACCTATCATTTCTTCCGATCAGGGACCCTATGAACGAGACCCCACCAAACCACAACAAATCTCGCGCCGTCGAGAAAGGGGATATCCAGAAGAGTATGCTTATGCTGTCTTGCTCCATTAACAATATCTTCTCAAAAATCAATACCGCCCTTGATAACCTAAATACCAGGGTGAGCACCATCGAAGAAGACCTTGTAAGAACCCGATCCCGTCTAAAACAGCTAGAGCGGTTAAGGCAGCCAATCACCCAACTGAGCCAGTTGAAGGGTGAACATTCTTACGAAACTGTCCGATACCCTCAAGATGGCAAGACCGAGAGAGGTAACCCTCAAGTCATCTCTCCGAAAATCAAGAACCAGTCAAAGGTAAAGACATTTACCCACTTGGATATGTCCTACACCGTCGCTTTCCAGAGGTTGGTTTCGAAGGGCGTAATACTACCTATAGGCCCAACAGTCGACCCACCTTCAGAAAAACGCTCCAAATCATGGAACGCCGAGCATTACTGCAAATTCCATAGAGGGAGGGGACACGATACAGAGCAGTGCTCGAAACTGAAACACCTCATCCAAGATTCCCTCGATGCCGGGAGGGCTCCCGTTTTGTAAACATTATCACTTCCAAAGCCCCTCATGGACTATACAGGGCCCGATGACCAAAGCATCCAATCTACCTCCCATGCATCCAAGAGTCCGGATTTGATTTAAGTCCAAGTCTGAGTTCGAGTCTAGGATATACTATTTATTTCAATTTCAAAGTCAGAGTCAGAGTCAATTGTATTCTGTCCTCTTTCCAAAATTCAATAAAATCACCTTTCAATATTCTTTCTCATATATACTTTCCTTATGTGTTTCCGAGAACATGATGAACACCATCGTACGCTGTGAGCACTTGCACGTGACTATAGGCACATCTATAATGACTGCAGGAAATTGAGACCCGTGTTTTCCTTTACCTGTTCCATGTCCGACATAGAAAGCCACAAAACTACCCTTAGCAGAAGCGGTATCGAATCCTATGACAAATCTAGGTAGTCTCCTGGTTTGGGTTCAAGACGGGAGGCAAGCCCATTTCCCACAATAAAACACCCCTCCAATAAGACTGACCAATCCCTACCTTAGGTGTTAGTCTGACAAAAAAAAAAAAAAACGGACGAAAAAAAAGTCCAAGAAAAAAATGAAAAACTGAACAAAAAAAATCAAAAGTCCAGGAAAGAAGCAAAAGGCCAAAACAAAAAGCAGGCCATTGTCAAAAAAAAGAGGCACCCATCACCGAGGTTAAAGCGGTCAATCCAAATGAAGAATCCCATGACCGGGGCTAAGAAGTCAACCAACTAAAAAATATTCAAAAAACCCACGATCGTAGTTAACCGTCAACTCAAGTGAAACGGTCAAAATTATCAAAACCCATACCTTCCAATAGGGGAGTGACAATCAAGCTGGTCAGCTAACACCACACTCAGCCTTCCCACATTACAACCCTCAAGACCTTCCCGAGACCTAGGCTAGAGACAGCCCGGAATTTTGAGGATTCAAGCTCCATAGGATACCCCTAACCATTAGTGCCAGACATGGATACCAGATCCCGCTTTATCAAACCTATCCCGATCCAAGTTCGAACCATTTTCACTCGACTTCCCCCTTGCACAACAACAAAACACAACATGACATAACAAAATGGACCCAAGATCAAAACTCATCAAAGACCCGAGATCAAAATTCATCAATCCCCGAGAGCAAAACTCGTCAAATCCCCGAGAGCAAAACTCATCAAATCCCCGAGAGCAAAACTCATCAAATGCTCGAGAGCAAAACTCGTCAAATCCCATCCCAATTCTTCTCGATCATCCAAACCAGTTACCAACCCCGAACACGGGAGCTCAACCTGCGGTCGGCATAGAACATGCCCAAATAGTTCACACCACCCCTAGGGGCTACCCCGGAGAATGCTCACAGTCACAGGACCAGGATCCTAACCATCCTAGCCCTTTGATCAAGACATCATTGGGAATGCACCTAGCCTACACCGTCTGCAACACCCGCAATTTTTCTAAGCATTTTTATTCTTTCCGTTAGGACTCCGTCTTAACTCTGTCACTTTTCGGCCTCAAATTTCATCATTTTACTAAACTCTATTTTCATTGTCGAGTCTAATGATTTTTATTTTTAATTTTAAAGATTTTAATTCTTTCAAATCTAGTTATTTGATTTTCTTTGTAAACAAATTTGTTTTCCGCGATGAATTCTATTTCTCTTCGAGTTGACGTTTTTAAACTCGGATTTAAGTTATTCTTCTTCCTAAAAATGTTTAAATACATTTATATAATATTTTCAACTAAGAAATATTTTTATTTACTAAAGAGTAGCCATTTATGATTTTAATAAGAAGTTTCGCGAATAATTAGTTTCTTACGCGAGTTTACTCGAATTACCTTGAAATGCCTTTAACTATTTTACGATTATACTTTTTATCAACTTATAAATTATTTGAGACCATTTTCTCACATTTTGGACCGACTAAGCTTCTGGTCACAAATTTTACTACGTATTATTAATACGTTTCATTTTATCACGTTAAAACGTAAACGTAAGATTATTTTCTTCCATTTATTCCATGCTTTATTATCAAACTCTTCATACTCCCCCTCACTTATTTTTGGCCGGCTGTTTTGTGGCCTTTTCACCTAGTTTTCATCTAAATTTTAATGCCATTCATTTTTGTCAAAACAATCCATTTCTTTTACATTGATTTTCATAAAAAAAATATTCATCACTTTCTTCTTCCTCCCTCATTTGGCCGTGGCACTTCCTCCCTCTCTAGGAATATTTTTGCTTCAATTCGAGCTTTAATCATCTTAAATTCATCGTCAAAATCGTCCTTTTTCCGATTCTTTCGTTAAGGTACTAATCGATGTTGTTTTCGATCATTATTTACCTTGATTGTTTTTAGTTTTCTCATGGTATTTTTCTGCCATGATTTTCGAGTTTGGTAGGGTTTGTGGACGATCCCGAGGCCGACGAATATATTATCGATTCAGACTTGGATTAGAGGTAACGTTGATGTTACTCGGTATTTCATGATTTTAATTGTGTATTTGCATGTATATATTTTTATGTTTTATTTTGACAATATATGTATGTCATATAATCTGGAAAATTTTTAAAAGTTGAAAATTTGCATGTTTCGCTAATTGTTATCGCATTTACGAGGTTAACGATTAAATCGTCATATTAATTTGCAAAATCATAATATTCGGCCTAAACGTGTAATATATGTTTATATTCTGTAAAAATGATGTTTTTGATGTTTTTTAATAATTTAGTATTTTTCTGATATTTTAGTTATCGATTATTGAATTATTACCGTTTACGGACAAAAACGATTAAAAGCCGATTTTTAGTTCTAGTACCTAAACATTTTATTTTAATCTGATTTTTGACGTGGTGAAACTTTATGATGAAATAGAATTTTCTGAATTTTTCATAATTTTTAAGTGGATGAATTAATTAATCACTTTAAATCATAGTTTATCGTTAAAACCGTGTTTGTCGTTTAAATTCTCGATTTCTGGTCTTTGGTTTAAATCTGGAAAAATTATAATTATAATGATTTCATTATATAATGTAATTTTGTGATTTTTAGTGTTTTAATAAAAGGTTAGGAACGATAAGTTTTGTTAATGGAGTCGTTAATTGTGAAAACGGGTTTTTAAGACGGTTTTGACGGGAATTATTAAATCTGGAATTTTTGGAAATCTGGAAAAAAAAAGTATTTTCTGGAAAATCATGATTTTTAAGTTTAATAATAATTTTTGGATATTAATACTTAAATCGTTTTGTAATTACTATTTTTATTAATCGTTATTGTCGAGATTAGACGATTAACGAGAAAACACATTAAAAACCGAGTTTTAGGATTCTGGAAAATTTTGTTTTCTGGACAGAATGTCCATAAATACATTTTAAATATTTTACGTAATTTTTGTACTATTTATTAAAGTTTTTAATTAATAAGTATTGATTATCGGACAAATTGTGATTTATCGTTAAAATGCTTCGTCTTACCTAAAAGAATTATTTTTCCAGCAATTTTGAAAGTATTTAAATCTGAAACTGTAAGAGTTAAATCATCCCTTAATATATTCTAAATATATTCAATGGTTTAATTAAATAAAAGACGTTAAGGGATTTAATTGGACGTTTGCCATAAAATCCTATTTATAATCGTATGGTCGTAACAAATAATAATTAGGGAATTTTGGTTTTATAAATTTTGGAAACACCCTAATTAGTAGTACTAAAGTGTTAAGACATTTTTAATTATTTTGTAAACACTAGTATGGTTTTTCAATAATTTCATAAATCTAAATACTCTCACTTTGATAAGTAAAATCGTTAAGGCCGAAAGTACTAGTTTTATAAACTATATCGTTTACTAAAAATGTTGTGTTAGTATAAACTAATATTTTGCTATTTTGATATAATGCTATTTTTAGTAAGTTTCTAAAAATAGAACTTTCCTAAAATAGAAAATTTCCTCTTTTGGAAAGTGATTCCTTTTCATTTTGTTCTCTTATTGTTTATATTGAATACATCTTTTAAATATCGATAATGAATTGTTTTGGAGTTATGGAATAAAGAAAAATGTGGGTTTAGAGTAATATAGTATGGGATATACGTTTTTGCCATCAACTGTAAGGCTGGTGTGTCTTTGTGGGGCACATTGGTTGTTGAACTGGGCATGGTCTGTGTTCAGGAGAGTGTATGTTTACCTTAAACTTAGATATCGCATCGTGTAAGTCGCGTCGGGTTGAACTGGATATGGTTTGTATCTAGGAGGGGTGTGCACTACTTAAACCAGGACCTCGCTGCACGCAGTCCTGTTATGGTTGAGTTGCCTAGTTCTCGAAGTCTGATTTGTTTTGACTAAGTTCTCGAAGCTAGTTTAGTATTGTTCTAGTAAAAGTCTAGATTCTGCATTAATCCTATCCATAACGCTATTTTGAATATTTTTATTATTATCGATATAATTTTGATTTGCAGGTTGGCAAATGTTTTATGTTTTCTCCGAAAAACTCATTTTTATTATATTGTTTCGATACGTGAAGTTTTTCAGTGAAAACTTATTTTCATTATAATGTTTTACTGTTTCCCGTTTTTACTATTTTTCCTATAATAGTAATTACCGTTTTAAAATCTTGTTATGCGGCTGGGAGAACGTTGACGTTGCTCCCTACTGATTGTGGCTGTTAAGTTTTTAACATGGCAGGTGTATGTGTTTCTCTTCGGGTGGGCTAGCGAGCAGTTATGGATCCTGCTTGTTTTAATAAGATCGCTATATTATGGATTGTTAAAAACCTTTTTTATGGATTTTATTTTATTTTTGTAGCCATTTTTATTTTACGGCTTATGTATTGACTTACCATTTTTATTTAATCAAGACATAGCTACAGTGTGGTATAATCCCACTTCTACAGTGTTTCCGCCACTGTATTGCGTTAGAATTCCTAGGGGATTACACCGTCAATATGGCTAGTTACACACAAAGTCCTATTAGACTAGGCACCATAATATATCTTCCAATCCACTCAACTACGGCTTGGTTTGATTACACTGCACGTGAATACGTAGGCAGCCTTTCAACAGAGGCACAACCCCCACATTGACACACATTCAAAAAGCACCATCTTTCCGGTCACGACGCTATCATGTTCTCAGCAGCTAGCTTTGTCGTTCTGGGGGCTTCTCCTAGGCAGAAGTTCACCGTCCACTCACATAATCCAAATGCTTTCAAAATCTAGCCTCCTTTCTACAGTGTGTCCTAGTACTCGGCTCAGTCAAAGACGAAAATCTGTCAGGACTCGAGGCAATAACCATTTTGGGAATGTACCCTAAAATCAGAAATCCAGAAGAGCACAAGACTACAACAGTCCCATTACAGACTACTGCAAGTCCCCTATAGCATATCTATCCCATTTCAATGTTCGACCGTGATGCCACTCGCCTAGGCTACGGAGTAGCGCAACTTAAAAGTCTTGTTAGGTGGCCCACCCCCCTACCGAGTCACGGTCCAACCCCTCGAGAGTCCAGTCATGTATGTCAACTCGTCCGGTCACGTCCAGAGTCGAGTCTGTCGGTAGACCGGCCTCTCTCTTCAAATTGTTGCTTTGAAAATTTGAAAAACTTAGCCATTTGAGAAAATCCTTTTCGACAAGGTCAAATTTCAATTGCAAATTTCTTTTCTACCCCTTTCAATTTTGAAAACCTATCTCCTAGCACGTGAGTTGCTTTCAGGATTTCGGTTTCAAAAAAAAAACTAAGCAAAAATCACTTTCCCTAGCGCGAGTCATACCTACGTGTTGCATGCAAAATTTATGTAACTGATACAGGTACGACCCGAGGCCTCAGAGGCAAGCCCGAACAACTCCCCAGCGGAAAGCCCAAGGCCGCATTTTCCCCGGAATAGCACCGGATGGGCCCATATATAGGCACACCCATGACTTATGCGACGAGTCCAATTCCCCATGGAGTTATTATCATCAGCTGAGGTATGATTTCTATCTTATGGCTGGCGAGCCCTTCACGCGAGTCTAATGGACTATAAACGACCCAATCGAAAGTCTGCCAGGTCTAAATCCTCGATTGGCCTGGTAGCTACTCTGACTTTCGCCTTGTCCAAGCCTCATTCAGAGTGGGGGCTCTATAGACACCCACATTTGGACATTAGGTGTCTATAGCAGTTTCCAAAGAACACCCGATGATGATCGGACACAAACGTGTTTCTACGCGCTCGGATATGGGCTCGAAACCTTTGGTTGCTGGCTTAGGCCCTTTACGGGGTACAAATCTCACAAAACTGACCTCAAATTCAGGGCCAGTGGGTCGTTTCTAATCAAACAAGACTAATTTGGATCAAAACCGACACCGGAAATAAAACCGACTTTTAGCGATTGGGTCAAACCCCGGTCAAAGCCATTCCGAGACACAAAAAACAGCCATTCAAATGTCATAAGTTCAACCCAAATATAAAACCCACAAAATATCCAACCCGAGGTCCAAACAACCCGGACCTCTCGTACCAGCTGACCCACTCGATCGAGTGCTCAGCCCACTCGATCGAGTGGGCCCTCATTCAAGCCCGACTGCGTTGCTTTGGGGCACTCGACCGAGTCCAAGGCATACTCGGTCGAGTAACCCTAGACGGGGGTTCATAGCTTGGCCTATATATACACCCTCATGCACACACATCAACATAAGTTTTACACATCTTCACACCTTAAGAAATCCTCATTCAACTCTAAACAAACCATAATCAACCTTAATCCTATACACTCAAACCCTAACCCTAGTACCTAGGAGACAAACCCTAAACCACCATAACTTAATCTACGTAAACCTCGAACTCCCGTGCCTAGGCCACAATCAAGCGAGTCTTATCCGAGACAAGAACATGTAGGTTGAGGGTGCAAAAATCTCGTTCTTTCCCCTTCTCTTCTTTCTCGCGTCGTCCATCTCATCGTCTTCATCTTTTTTCTTATTCTATCGTCATAATCGCATATTTCATCGATGTCAAAACTATTTTCAAATCAAACATCTTTTTTCTAATTAAGGTCGAAACCCGTTGACGCGGATCTGACATCACATAATCCCTAGGGATTTATTACGAAGTCGGGAAGCCGAGGGAATCAAATCGAGTCCGTTTTATTTAATGTAATCGCAAAGCGTCGATCTATTAGATTCGGTACCAACTCAATAGTTGTATGTCGAATCTAAACGATTTAGTCAAACAACTTAACTAACACGATCTTCGTTGATGCTAAAATAGTTGTCACCTTATTCGATAGAATACGACACTATAAACGCGGAGAAGATCCATATCGTTTTAGTTAATTTAAACGACTTATATTATTTTCTTCAAGTTATCGCTCTAATATTCCATATCGATTCAATAATCGAATATGGGTATGACGAGTATCGAAGTCAAGAATCGAGTATAAATCCCACAATATTTATGTCCTATTCAACAAACTCATCGAATTATCAAAATCAAAAGGCAATTTTGAAATCAATAACAAATTGCAAAGCGAACCCTAGTTTGTACAGGGGGCACTCGATCGAGTGCCTAGCCCACTCGGTCGAGTGGCACCCAAAAAACGAGACAGAATGCTATTGTGATAACCACTCGATCGAGTCTCGCAATGACTCGGTCGAGTGGCCGGGCACTCGGTCGAGTTCTTTCATAACTCGATCGAGTGACGTCACGAAACCCGGACAGAAGCCTCTTCAGAGGTCCACTCGGTCGAGTCCCTCAATGACCCGGTCGAGTGGCCCCTTTATCACGTCAAACTGTGAGTCCTACAATATCGTTCGTGTCTCGTTAACGTTTTTTTATGACCTAGGTCAACACATGTCTAATCTATCACGTGAAACATTAATTTTCAAAACCATGCATCATCTTATTTACATCATTCCATATTATTCTATATTATTCGCAAACCGTTATTATCGTTATACCGTTACTAACATGTTGGTTTCCATCTTTGTCAATTTTATTGTTTATTTTATTGTACTAAAATAAATTTCGCATGCTAAATTTAACTTTGATGTTAGAATTAGTTGCATTAAAGCGACATAGAAACCCATTCAATTTTCGCATGTTTAGGGAATACAACGTTTGTATATCATTTCATCGTTTAACTCACGCGCGTATTAGAAAGTCACACAATATCTTAGTAGAGGCCGCCAATGTGCGGGCGGGGTTGGGTCTTCTTTGTGAACTTTCCAACACGTACCCTCATCCCTTACTCAGAACCTCGGTTTCCAGATGTCCGAAACCGTTGGCGCACGAGAGTCATTCAATACATGGTATACGATAATGTCTGTATCGGTATCAATTGCAACGGGACGAGCCCAATAAACTCTGACATCGGAAATGGGCCGTATTTTGTACACGGCCCACTACGACATAGAGTGGGTTCGAACGAGCCCGAACTCCCACAAAGTTCGGTGGCGACTCCACTTCGATTTAAATTTCAATTCGATCCACTCATATGGGATTCATTCGCTTCCCCAAACCCACGCGTGGCCGCGTCGGGGTAGACCTATGTCATGTCCACAGAGAGTCATTCCAGGCATGGAGTGCTTAAGGGTAAAAGTCTTTATCTTTAGGTCCCATGCCACTCAACTTTGAGTCGGCAAGGGATCAAAGTTGACTTGAACGGTTTCCGAGTCCCCATAATTGACTCGGTGGCGACTCCACAAATCGGCAACGAATTCAGTTCACTAAAAAGGTCGCCTTACCAAATGAATCGGCCTTCAAACATTTACAACCACGACTCGACCAATTCCAAACGGAAACACGGGTGCTTACACCCGTCTAGTACAAGTCCGGATCGTCATCCGAATCGAGGTCCGACACTTCGCTCAGTACGCGAGATCGGACCGGCCCCCGATCGGGAGGGGGCCGCGTGGGTGGCCGCCGCCACACGATGAAAACCGGGTCGGTCACGCGCGGGCGCGTGCGGGGCGCCGGGCGGTGCGGACGGACGTCCACAGTTTGGCGACTCCGCTAGGGATTTGGAAACAAGTTTCCAGCGGTGGTGTAACTTGAACAAGGTCGGTGAAGCTCATTTCTTAGTTCCTAGTTGTGGTCACTACAGGTTTTGGCCCTAAAACGCCCACCCTAACCGATATCAGGACCAATCGACCTCTTTGCGGTAAGATCTTTAGGGACACGCGGAGAGATCCTCGGTTGACGCTCCGGCCGCCTAACGCGTAACCCGGGGGATTTATAAGCGGATAGTTCCAAACGGACGGTATGACACTCGTCTCCCCAGATAATTGTCAATGCCTAAGTAAAGACTATTCGTGGGCGGTTGCCTACCCTAACCTACCCGTGTCTGCATCCTGCATGAGTGTACGCATTCCTAGTTATGTGTAGCGTGTTTGCATACAACCCAAATAAAACACTAAACATCTGGATTCAACCATGTTAACATATTTAACCGCACCCAATTTCGTTTTCAAAAAATACCTCATCTTTTCAAAACGACCATTTAAACGTCGATACTCCGGACAAATCGTGATTTCTAAAAAGGGAAAAACATTTTTAGATGTCGTTATCATGGCAAGTTTTCCACTCACCAATTTCAAAAAATATATATAACATTTTCAATGCCATCATCCTGGCCAAAGCAAAACCCGTCAACAACGAATACCTTTAATACCACCGAGACTCCCGATCAATGGGATCATGGTATATCAAACAGTTACATTTTTATATTTCTACACACATGCCGTTAACGCAACCCAAAACTTCAATTAATGAAGTCAAGGAACTCGAAAAACGGTCACACTTTCAAAACGTTTTTTTTTTCAATGCACCCTCCCACCGTTAAATGCTAGTTCACGCAACCGACGAACGGGGGTTACTAATTTTAAAAGTTTTTTTAAAGAGCGAAAATTTTCTAAAAACACCATTCACCACCTAAATCCCTCACTAAGGATTTGGTCACACCTTTAAAACACCGTCATTAGACTTCATGCTCTACCACGAGCGTCGCATACACCACAAGTATCGAACTAGCTAATTAATATTAGTTTCGATAAAAGCATCACATAATCGTTTTCAAAACCGGTTCCTCTAGAGAACTGCACCACTTTAAAAAAAACACTTAAATTTCGTCATCGCCGAATTTCCGACACACACATATAACAACACACCTACACGTCACAAACGATGTCGTCACGCCATCGTTACACTATTTCTACAAACCATCCTTTTCAAAAGATTTTTTTTGTAAAAATTGGTCGTTTTCGGAAGAAGCATGTATCAAAATCCTTTGATCCTGAGCCGGGATCGCGATCAACCTCTTACATCGTACAACCGTGTGCTTAACTGTCTATGTTAGTTACTAGGATCACCTCTATTGGAGGTCTTACATTTTGGGTCGTCTCATTTCGAGAAGTCTTCTTTAAACCTCACCACCGAGGTTTGTGTCAAATTGTCTCGTCACCGGAGACATAAAAACTCAATAGGCGTTTCGCCGAACACACCAAGAGTCTAAAGCACCTGAGTCCCTAAGCTAATGACCGCATGCACACGCGAGTCAGGGGTCTCACTTCCGCGTCGCTCAATTAAGGGCATTCCTCGAGTCCCTAAATCGCCCGGTACGCCCCAACCTCATACTCCTCTCTTTCGTCTAGGAATGGCGCTGAGTAGCAACGAAGGTAGCATCAACCAACTCAATGCCTTGATGAACGTGGTCCATGGGATACTGGGGATAGTATCGTCGATTTCCTCCTCCATCGACGACGTCAGGCGTCGCCTCAAAACCCTTGAGAGGTCTGAGAGGAAACCCCAGGGGGGACCGATAAGTCGGGAACTGGTACTTAGTGGGGATCCATATGTCGAATACGTTAGACTCGCGCGCCCTGTCGAGCCTACAGGTCTTCGCCGTCCATTTAGGCAATTCACCGAATTGGGAGAATCTTATGCTGAAGCCCTCCAAAAACTGCAGGAGGCCTGGCTACTATGGCCAGTAGGACCCATCCCAGACCCACCTATAGAAAAGAGGGAAGCGGGTTGGAATCCTAACGCTTACTGTTTGTATCATCAAGGCAGGGGACATGAGACCCAAGTATGCACCGAGCTCAAGCATGAAGTACAGGACCTGACTGACAAGGGTGTCTACGTCCCCGTGGGGTGTCACTGGAGGAGAACTGGCTCCAGATACCAAGAGAGCGACCCGCGTGAACACCGGGAGCCCAATCAACGAAGGTACCTCTGGGTGCATGGCCGGTCCGAGTCAGAGTTTAGTTCATCTTAGGGCCTAGGCTAAAGTGATAATAAATGTTTTGTCTTTTTCTTATCGAGTCTAGGGAGGTGCGGAGGGACATGTCCTCCATCTCCCACCAAAAACCAATTTAATCACGGGTATCTGGCCCGCTTACTACTTATCAATAAAGCAACTTCCTTTTTTACGAACATGCCTCCACAAATCACTTAATTTCATACACATACCCCGTGAGGAAAACCAATTCGCCGATGCATTATCCAAACTAGCCTCGCTAATAAACATGCCCGATCACCTTTTCTCCATGCCCATCTGCATAGAGAGAAGCAAACAACCAGCCTACATCCATAACCCCGAAACCGACGATACCCCTAAAGAACCTTGGTACAAAGCGATCATAGACTTTAAAACCCACGGGTCATATCCACCCAACAAAAACACCAAGAACAAAAGAGCACTACGAATACAAGCCACACATTACGTCCTAAATCAAGGGCTACAATACAAACGAACCCCGCAAGGAATCCTCCTTAAATGCATAAAAAAAACCAATCCGAGAGAGTCATGGAAGAAGTACATGACGAAGAGTGCGGACCTCACATGAGTGCACACCTACTAGCCCATAAAATAATGAGACTGGGTTATTACTGGATTACCTTAGAGACAGACTGTCGACGTCACGTTCGCCACTGCCACAATTGCAAATATTCGCCAACATCCAACACCTACCTCCCTATCCTCTACACAACATAGCCACCCCCTGGCCTTTCTCTACTTGGGGGATAGACATCATAGGAAAGGTACACCCATCAGGGACTGGCGAACACTGCTTTATACTAGTGGCCGTCGATTATTTCACCAAATGGGTAGATGCTGCCTCTTACACTGTACTAACCTCAAAACAAGTAGTCAAATTCTTACAAAACAACATCATCTGCTGCTACGGCATACCTCATGAGATCATCAGCGATCAGGGGGCTCATTTCAGGGCCGACACCCAAAAACTCTTAGACAAATAAAAAATCCAAAGACACAAATCCTCACCCTACAGACCGCAAAACGAACGAAGCCGTAGAAGCAGCCAACAAAACCATCACCACAATCCTTAAGAAAATGATAGACAATTACAGGGATTGGCCAAACAAAATCCCCTTTGCCTTATGGGGGTACCGAACATCCTATAGAACACCTACCAGAGCCACACCATGTTACCTAACCTACGGCTCCAAAGCCGTCCAACCAATAGAGCTAGAAATACCGTCACTAAGAATATTAGCCGAGAGTGGTATCCCTGAGGAAGAATGGAACCAAAAACGGTATGACGAGCTAGTACTCCTAGATGAACGTAGGATACATGCCCTATCCAATGTACAAGCTTACCAACAACGAATCCAGCGAGCCTTTAACAAACAAGTGAAATCCCGAAACATACACGAGGGAGATTTAGTAATCAAGTCCATTAGAGCACCCCTACCCGTTGACCCCAGAGGGAAATTCAAACCAAATTGTGCGGGCCCATACCTCGTTAGGAAAATACTCTCGGGGGGCGCCATGACCCTCACCGACCTAAACGGTCAGGAGTTCTCAACCCCAACCAATATGGATCAGCTCAAACGATACTACTCGTAAACACCCTGAAAACCATGTCCCGACCTCCGGCTTAGGGGGAAGCAAAAAAAACAACAGCAAAAAAATCAAATTCGCATCGATAAATGGCATAAACGAGTCTAAAGCAAAATCACTCACACTTTTCGAAAGAACTACGAACATGGTTTGATTCCGCCTAAGAAACGGATACGTAGGCAACCCCTCTCCGGGTACAACCAAAACAAAACGAAACAAACAAAAAAATCAGTTAATCAATTCATGTACAAACCGGGACTCCTTTCACGTCCCGACCAACGAGTGATTTAAAATGACGAAGCACAAACGACGAGCCGAGGACGGGGTGAAAACCCGAAAGGGCGCCCCGGGCAAAATGAAGAAACGAGGTGCGAGCCGTCGTAAAAAAAATAAAAAAAAATAAAAATGACGAGCCGAGGACGGGGTGAAAACCCGAAAGGGCGCCCCGGGCAAAATGAAGAAACGAGTTGCGAGCCGTAAAAAAAAAGCAAAAAAAAGAGAGCAAAAAAAAACAAAAAAAAAGGAGAAAAAAAATGGTGAGCCGAGGACGGAGTGAAAACTCGAAAGGGCGCTCCGGACATCAAAAAGAAGAATCGAGTTGCGAGCCACCACAAAAAAAAAAACAAAAAAAAAATATCACGTGCTTCTCATTAACAACAAAATTCGGTTAAGTCAAGCCTTTGTCGAGGCATTTACATCAAACATTTGAAACCCGGACATCCCGGAAGTCAGCAACGTGTCAAAACTCCACAAAAAAACTAGTACTAATACGCCACATAATATCAACTAATAATACATAATACAAAATGGTTGAGCTCTACCGGCCTAACTTTTCCTTCCCTTTGCCATCCGGGTGTACCTGCTTGCCTTCCTCACCCTCGATCTTGTGAAGGCAAGCTTCTAACGACCTAGCCAAAGACGAGCCCAGCCAGTTAAACCTCCCTTCCGCTTCCACGATTTCAATATGGGTCTCGTTAGTCTTGGCCCGCATAGATGAACTGACCGAACTAGGATCGTTCACACTGTCTTTGGTCAGGCACTTGGTCTCTCAAGTCACCTCTCCACCTCCTAGTGGCGTTGTCCTCTTAACTTTTAAGTTAATCTCTCCTGACGGGTGTTCACAAACCCTCTGCCGGACGGAGGCAATGCCGGTTGGTCGAACATTCTCCTTAACAACGAGATGCGAGGACTTCTGTTCCCAGGACACCCTAAATACCCTGAACGAATCCTCTGTCCACGCGTCAAAACTAGCGATAAATTTTGCATCCTTTGGAACAGAGGGTCTAACACCTATTTGATTTGACAACATGCACGGGTAAATATAAACCTGATCCCTCATGTATAGTATTAGCAAAGCCCAAGTCGAAGACGAAAATGGAAACCTGACACGCCCACTAATATTCCACCATGGGATGGACCACCTGATGACCACATCCCCTCTGGCCAAGTAGGAAAGCCAATCCGTTTCCTCACGGACCTTGCCCCACACCTGCGCCGTCTTCAGGCCTGTGAAACCCCTATAATTATAAGCTTTGATGCATCGGGGAGGGTCGACCAAACCAAGCCGCTCTTGCAACCATACCTGCAAAAAACACGACAAAACATCACACCTCCAAGCCAAAGCAACCACAAAATAAAGAAAACCAATCTACAAAGAAACATAACACAAAAAAAACACCTGTAAAATGATCCTGGAACCTCGGAAAGATGTATCGTGAACTCGAGCATGAGCATTAAGACCTAGAACAGGCTCACGCAAAATAAGCAAAGAGGGTGATTGTCCATGTTCCATCCCCTTACTGGTATTTTTCCCTAATTTCGGGTGTGTAAGCGTCGGGAGCAGTGATGCTCTGATACCAACTGTAATCCCCTAGAAATTCTAACGCAATACAGTGGCGGAAACACTGTAGAGTCGGGATTATAACACGCTGTAACTATGTTTTTATAAAAATATAAATGGTAAAGTCATACATTAGGCCCTAAATAAAATGGCCAAAATTTAATAAATCCACAAAGGGGTTTAACAATCCACAAAACATAATTATTAAAATTAATTGAGCAAGGATCATGTCTTCCCGCTAGCCCACACCCGGAAACACGCATACCTGTCATGTTAAAAACATAACAGCCACAATCAGTGAGGAGCAACGTCAACGTTCTCCCAGCCGTATAACAGGATTTTAAAACAGTAATTACTAATATAGGAAAAATAGTCAAAATGGAAAACAATAAAACAGCATATTAAAATAAGCTTTCAGCGCGAAATGAAATAATTAAATGGGTTTCCGAAGAAACATAAAAATATTTGCCAACCTGCAAACCAATTTATATCGATAACAATAAAAATATTCAAAAAGGCGTTATGGATAGAATTAGTGTAGACGGCTAGACTTTCACTAGGAGAGTACTAAAAACTACCTTCGAGAACTTAGTTCAAACAAATCAAACTTCGGTCTCTAACTAGGCTACTCAACCATAATAGAGCGGCGACTTATAAATGCGTGACCCTAGTTTAAGATAATGCACACCCCTCCTGGGATTACCTGTCACCCAGTTCAACTTATGACGGCGACTTACTGCGAGGCCTAAGCTTAAGGTCAAAATGTACACAACTCCCGAGATACCTGTCACCCGGTTCAACAACCAATGTACCGATCCCTGATACACTAGCCTTATAGTTGATGGCAAAACCGTAAACCCTAGAATATATTACTCTAACCTCACACTTGTCCTTATTCCATAACTACAAAACAATGACATAATCGATATTCAAAAGATATAATCAATATAAATAAAATGATGATAAAGGAAGTAAACATTTATATTCTAAAAGAGGAAACTTTCTATTTTTGGAAACTTCTATTTTTAGAAATTTTACTAAAAATAGCATTATATCAAAATAGTGAAAATATTAGTTCATACTAATACCACATTTTTAGTAAACGATATATTTATAAAACTAGTACTTTCGGCCTTGACGATATTAATTACCAAAGTGAACATTTAATTTTATGAAATTACTAAAATATCGTATAAGCGTTATAAAATGATTAAAAATGTCTTAAACATTTTAATATTACTAATTATGGTGTTTTCAAAAGTTATAAAGTTAAAAGTCCCTAATTATTATTAGTTTCGACAATAAAATTATAAATTGGATTTTACGGCAAACATTATATTAAATATTTGAACGTCTTTATTTAATTAAACCAACAAATATATTTAGAGTATGTTAAGGGATGATTTAACTCTTAAAGTTTCAGATTTAAATATTTTCAAAATAGCTGCAAAAATAAATCTTTTAGGTAAGACGAAGCATTTTAACGATAAATCACAATTTGTCCAAAAATCAATACTTATTAATTAAAAACTTGAATAAATAGTACAAAAATTACGTAAAATAGTTAAAATATATTTATGGACATTCTGTTCAGAAAAGGAAATTTTTCAGAATCCTAAAACTCGGTTTTTAAAGCGTTTTCTCGTTAATCGTCTAATCTTGACCATAACGATTTATAAAAATAGTAATTACAAAACGACTTAAGTATTAATGTCTAAAAATTATTATTAAACCTAAAAATCATCATTTTCCAGAATATACTAATTTTCCAGATTTTCCAAAGTTCCAGATTTACTAACTTCCGTCAAAACCGTCTTTAAAACCCGTTTTCACAATTAACGATTCCATTAACAAAACTTATCGTTCCTAACATTTTATTTAGGCACTAAAAATCATAAAATTACATTTTAATATAAAATCATCAGAATCATAATTTTTTCCAGATTTAAACCAAAGACCAGAAATCGAGAATTTAAACGACAAACACGGTTTTAACGATAAACGATGATTTAAAGTGATTAATTAATTCATCCACTTAACATTTCCGAAAAATTATGAAAAACATCATAAAATTCTATTTCACCAGAAAGTTTCACAACGTCAAAAATCAGATTAAAATAAAATGTTTAAGTACTAGAACTAAAAATCGGCTTTTAATCGTTTTTGTCCGTAAACGGTAATAATTTATTAATCGATAACTAAAATATCAGAAAAATACTAAATTATTAAAAATCATCAAAAACAACATTTTTCCAGAATATAAACATATATTACTTGTTTAGGCCGAATATAATGATTTTACAAATTAATATGACAATTTAATCGTTAATCTCGTAAAAGCGATAAAAATACCGAAACACGCAAATTTTCAACTTTTAAAAATTTCTAGATTATAAGACATACATATATTGTCAAAAATAGAATATAAAAATTATATACATGCAAATACTCAATTAAAATCATGAAATACCGAGTAACATTGACGTTACCTCCACTCCAAGTCTGAATCGATTATATATTCGTCGGCTTCGGGATCGTCCAAAAATCCTACCAAACACGAAAATCATGGCAGAAAAATACCATGAGAAAACTAATAAAAATCAAGGTAAACATTGATCGAAAACGACGTCGATTAATACCTTAACGAAGAGAACGGAAAGAGGATTATTATGACGATAAAAATGATGCGATTGGCACTCGAAATGAGCAAAAATCTGCCAAGAGAGAGGAGGGAGTCTCGGCCAAACAACAAAAGAAAGGGTGATGAATATTTTTTTTTATGACAAAAATGAAGGAGGAGGATGGAAGGTCTTTTTGTGCATAAATGTGAATGAATGAGTTGATAAAAACAAGGCTCTTCTTATCAAGATTTGGCCGGCCACTTGAAGGAGGGGGGAGGATGAAGAGTTTCGATAATAATGCCTCAAATGAATGAAAAGAAATAATCCTACGTTTACGTTTTAACGTGATAAAATGAAACGTAGTAAAATTTGTTACCAAGAGCTTAGTCGGTCCAAAATGTGAGGAAATGGTCTCAAATAATTTATAAGTTGATAAAAAGTATAATCGTAAAATAGTTAAAAGAATTTCAAAGTAATTCGAGTAAACCTCGCATAAGAAAATAATTATTCGCGAAGGTTCGTAATAAAATCATTAACAACTAAATTTTTGTAAATAAAAATATTTACTAATTGAAAATATTATAGAAACGTATTCAAACATTTTTAGGAAAAGGAATAACTTAAATCCAAGTTTAAAAATGTCAATTCGAACAGAAATAGAATTCCTTGCGGAAAAATTAATTAGTTTACGAAGAAACCAAATAAATGGATTTAAAAAGAATTTAAATCTTTAAAATTAAAATTAAAAATTATTAAACTCAAAATTAAAATAGAGCTTAGTAAAATGATGAAATATGAGGCCGAAAAGTGACAGAGTTAAGACGGAGTCCTAACGGAAAGAATGAAAATGCTTAGGAAAAATAGAGGGTGTTACAATCACGACATCCAAAACTCGAGGGTTACCCCAGCCTTCATGTAACACCCCGTATTTAACATCCTTTTAGAAATACTTTCTACCTTACGTTATATTTGGTCGTATTTTAGAAACTACCAGACCCCCTTCCGTGGGATGGACAGAAATTTCATATTTGATTTCTACAACTTTTCTCATTTTATCATTTGTTTCAAAATTCGTAACATGTCATTTTATTTATTTATATTATTTTACTATTATTTATAATAAATTTTCAGCTCAACTTAAAGACAACTTAAGTCGATCATAACTCTCTCATTAATTCACATATTTGCACACTCCAATACTCGTTTTGAAAATAAGGGTAAGTACTACAACTCTGCAGGAAAAAGTCAAAGACAAATTCAGACAATTACGTACTGAACGTCCAACTTATACCAACTCGACATTTTATGAGATATTTGTATCAAAATCTTTTAATAAATATTTTCTATGTATTCAAATATAATTTTAAGTTCATAACCAAAAGATAGTTTCAACCCAAACGTTCTTATATTTATTTTGTTAATATGTACTTCGAATCCTATTAAATACATTCATAACGAAACGTGTTTAAAATACGTCATATATTATTACGTGTTAATATTATGTTGTTAACCCTCATATCTTCATCTTAATTTATTTAAATCATTCTTGACTCAAACTCATTTGACTACGTCCCATCTTTCGTATCTAAAATTTTTTATCGTTGGCTAAACGTTAGGATATGTGTATAATAAAACTCGTAATTTGATCTAACTATTATGAGTAAACTATTACATTTAATTACTCCGCCAATAAATTATTTTGAACTATTTCAAGAATGTCGTGTTTTAAAAATAAGCGTAAACAAAGACCGATTTAATTTTGAAACTGACTCAATTACAATTCCCAAAATTGTCATAATTATTATTGCCTACTTTTCCTCCCTCTCTCCTCTTTTTCTCACCCATTCACGTCACTCCCTCCCTCTCTCATCACAACCCCCTTTCCTCCCTCCTTCCTCATTCATTTAATCACCATTCTCCTCCTTCCTCCCTCTTTACTAATTTCACTCCACCTACTTCACTTTTACCCACCATAATAAAATCACTATCTTTCACTACTATAATAAAACAATACACAATAATAATAATAATAATAATAATATTTCAACCAAATCAGAAAAAAAAAATCAAGGGGTATTTATCCAAAATGAAGAAAACTAAGGCAAACTTGAGAGTCTAGATTAACCAAATTCCCATTTTGTAAAAGGTATATTTCTTCAAATTCTTATATATAATAATATTTTTATGTAATAATAATAAAGTCGAAATTTTTATAATTAAAGACTTGCATGTTTTAAAAACTCATAGTCCATTATTTCTATTTTTATTTTATTTAATTTTCAGTTTATTTTTAAAAAATTTGAAATTTGAACTATTTTCGACTTGCATGTCCTTTAAACCTACAAATCTAAGGTATTTGACTTATATAATTACTATCTTATTTTTAAAATTTTAAGTTTTGGCATTGCATGTCTTTAAAAACGGTAGATCTAGTATATTCACTTATAAATTCTTTAATTTTATTTTCATTTTTATTTTTATGAATTTCTGAGATTTTGGTGGGATTAATTACTTAATTTATTCTATGGGTTTTGGTGGCAAAGAAGAAGAAGAAGCCGAGGAGGCCGAAGAAGACCTTGGAGCCGAGATCGAAGAAGCATAGTTGCATATCTCGTTTTTTTTAGACCAAAAATCGAACCAAGGGTGGGTAAATTATATTAACTGGTGAAAAATTCATTTTTACAGAATGAATTTTTCATATAACTGTTTGCATGTTAATTTTAATCGTAGTTTTATGTTAATAAGGGGTTGTATGTAAGACTACTACTAAATTATGGGAAATATTAGTATAATAACTTATAGTATAAATAAAACTTTGGTCTAAACTCATAAATAATGAAAAGGGAAATTAATTAGTTAAAGTGACAGTTTGAGTTGAAATGGAGATAATAATAAAATTTAGGGTCTCATAAAATTTTAGAGTTCTAATAAAATTTTAGAGTAATCGTATAGTTAAGAACAAAAAAATAATCACTTTAGGTATGATAATATAAAATACGGCATAGGGACTTTTCCGAAATAATTTCGTGGACCAATTACGTGCTAAATGATTTCTTTAATTGTTATCCTTAAAATAATGTTGTAAATTTGTATTTGTATTTTTATTTTTATTGTTGTTATTGTTTTATTTAAAGACTTCGAAAATCGATGTAATTTAATAGATTAGGGCGAGACTTGACCAAACGATACCCCAAAATATGTAATATAAAAAGACCTAGTTATTCTTACGAATAGGTTAGATTTCTAGGACCTTGGCAAGCGTTTAGGCCTGACTCACGATATCACTAAAATTCGCCTAAATAAACCTCGACATTTTCCTAAAAATATATATTTAAACAAACTTTTCGGTATACTTGGACGCTTTCAAAAGAAAATTTCTTATAAAACGAAATTGGGTTTTTAGCCAGCATAAACCGATATACGTCAGACTTTTTGGACTTTGTCAAAACGTTCCAACATGGACTTAAATCCACAAACAATCTTTTTAAAATCAAAGTATTTAAATAAACAAACTTTTTATTAATAAAAGTTTCAAATCAAAACGTATTCGCTTACATTACACAACGTAATCAGAAACCTTTTAAAATAACTTTTTTTAAAATTATTTCAAATCGATATTTTTAAAATGGAATTAACCACATTAAACTAAGACGATCTACATCGATTAAACTACTCCGGGGAATGAAAACCGTCCCTTAGTTAAATCGATTAAACTTGGCTAAACTCCGTTAAATGGTCATACTAATCATTTGACATATTAACCAAGTTCGTTAGCCAAATCCCGGCCTACAAATAGGGACAACCCGTAAGGAGACCTTTATTTGACTATGTGCTATTTGGCTATTGTTACTTCGTATCGAATTACAAGAGAAGGAACTTTCTATGAAATTTGAGTTGGATAACGTGTGGACATGACGTAGGTCCACCCCGACGCGGCCACGCGCGGGTTTGGGTAGGCGAATGAATCTCGTGGTGAGATTGCTCTCGGGTTCGAAATTTAAGTCAAAATGGAGTCGCCACCGAATTTTGTGGTTATTCGGAACCATACGAGCCCACTCTATGTCGTCATGGGCTATACACAAAGTAAGCCCACTTCGATTTCAGAGTTCATTGGGCTCGTCCCTTTGCATTGCAATATCGATACCGTATAAACCGGCTTTCGTATATAGAATGACTCTCGTGCGCCAAGGGTTTCGGACATCCGGAAACCAAAGGTTCTGAGTAAGGGGTGAGGGTACGTGTTGGGAAGCCCACTAAGGACACCCAACCCCGCCCGCACATGGCGGCCTCTACTAAGACATCGCTCGTGTTCGTGTGTGCGCGCTAGTAAAACGATTAAATGATATGCAAACAGCGTTTTCGGGCTAAGCATATTAATAGTATGTGAACTACGTCATTTAATGCATCTTATTTTTGGTCAAAGTGATTTAGCATGCGAGGTTCGTTTATAAAGCGTAAAAGCAAGTAAATAAACAAAGCTCGAAAGTAAATGAAAAAGGTGACGTACAAGTTACACGGGCGGAAATACAACCCGGAATTCACAATACAACATTACGTAGAAATAATAAAAATAACGCGATACAAAGATATGGACGGACCCGTATGTAAGCTAGACCGCGGAATGTGTAGATGGACCAACCCCGATTGAATACACATTATATTGTGTACTAAACGAAGGACGGAAATATGAGACTGTGGCGTATTACTAGCCCGATCTCATATCCCGTAGTCTTGTCCCGACTCATCACGTCAAAGGTGGTCAAAGTCGTTCTACGTGTTGTGATGTGCATGGTTTTGAAAATAGGAGAGTCACGTGATAGTCTTTACACGTGATGACTAATGTCGATAAAAAGGCGAGGCTTGAAAGGTGTGTCAAGGCCCTCGGTTATGGGGCTACAGGACTCACTCGGTCGAGTCATGGCCTGACTCGGTCGAGTGCGTCCTAAAAGAAGCTTCTGCCCACGGTTTGGGGTGTTACTCGGTCGAGTGGTAGGTGCACTCGGCCGAGTAGCACCTGTACGAGTTATGACTCGTGTTTTATATGTTTTAAATCGAGAGTTGGCCGAATTAAATTAAAATATGGACGAATTTAAATTTAATTCGGTTTGCCGGTAATGTAATCATGTCTCATATGATTGTAATACCGTTATCGGATTTTTGGAAAAGGAGTTACCACGATAAACGTGGGTTTTGGAATATGGATTCACGTGATTGGCTTTACACGTGTCGACTAAGGGTCGTAAAAAAAGACGAGGCTTAAATGTTGCATTTAAGCTCTCGGTTTTCTGGGTTACAGGACCCACTCGGTCGAGTCATGGTCTGACTCGGTCGAGTGTGCCCTCGAAAAGTAATCTGCCCAGTTTTATAGACACCACTCGATCGAGTAGCCTATGCACTCGGTCGAGTAGTCCATGTACGAGTGTTAACTCGTTTCATTTTTGGGGTTGAAAACGACGGTCGGTCGAGTTAAATACAAATATCGCTTGATTCGAATTTAACTCGACCTCCGGTGCTATAATCGTGTATATGTACGATTATAATACCGTTGTCGGGATTTTATGAAAACGTTTACGTTAGAGAATTTGAATTAATGACGGAATTGCATCCCTCTACGTCACGACATCGAAACTAACCCTTTCGGGTTATGTGATGTCGGTTTTCGTGTCAACGGGTTCCGCACTAATTAAAATGGGATTGAATACGTTCAACTACGATTAGTCGCGATCACGTCACGCCCTTGAGTACATTGGGGCGGAGCTCCTCGAAAGGGCTCCACCTCCGTCGTTGCTCGTAAAGGGATTAGACGGACTTTAGGCGACAATTATAGTCAAACGCATCCGAAACCGAGATTTTGATACATAGTTATACATATATACACGGTATGGTTATAATGTTAGCAACGAAATGTAAAAGTTAGTATGCAAAAAAGTAAAAATGTTAGAGTGTTAGATGTTAGAGTGTTAGATGTTAGAGTGTTAGGATTACGATACTAGTAAAAGTACAAAATAAACGATACAAAAACATAAGCGTAAATAACAAAGATAGAAACGGGGTTTGGGACACCCTCAACATACATGCTTAGTAAGGACCTCGGAAATGGGCTCGCAAATAGTGACGGGACTATGGAGTATCGAGGATGTATGCAAGTTATGGTGTGTGTGTGTGTTGTCGGTTTATCGAGGGACAAGGTACTCGGTCTTTGTATGTGATTGCTTAGGGTTGTAGAGTGAAGGGTGTGGCTGAGATGTAGGGTAAATGTAGAGTAAAAATGAATGTGTAGTGAGTGGTAAAAGTTTTTTTTTTGAAATGAATGGGGTTAAGGGGGTATTTATAGGAAAAACCCCACGGCCTAGGGTCACTTGATCGAGTGCCCTAGTGCACTCGGCCGAGTGCCTTCAGGAATGAATCTGGTCCGGTTTTTTGACGCTCCACTCGACCGAGTGGGTCAATCCACTCGATCGAGTGGGTCAAGCAAATCGAGACAAAATAGGAAAGAATTGATATTGTTGTTTTGATTGATTTTTTGAATTTGGATTTGTGCGCCAGCTGAACCTGGCTGATTTATGAGACGGTTTCGTCTTTGACCGGGTTTTGACCCGGTCGCTAAAAGACGGGATTTATTTTTGGTGTCGGTTTTGGCCCAAATTAGTCTCATTTTGCTCGGAACGACCCACTGGGCCTGAATTTGAGGTCTGTTTTGTGAGATTATTACTCCGCTAAAAGTCAATATCAGATATTATTGATTTCGGGCCCAAATCCGAGTATACTAAGTCACGTTTGCGTCCGATCATCATCGGGTGTTTGTTGGGAACTGCTATAGACACTAGCAGGCAAAATGCGGGTGTCTACAGAGCCCCCACTCTGACTGAGGCTTGGACAAGGCGAAAGTCAGAGTAGCTACCAGGCCAATCGCAGATTACGACCTGGCAGCCTTCCGGTCGGGTCGTTTATAGTCCAGTAGACTTGCGTGAAGGGCTCGCCAGCCATAAGCAGAGGGTCATACCTGTCCTGCCGATAATAGCTCCGCGGGGAGTCAGACTTGTTGCATAAGTCCTAGGCGTGCCTATATGTGGGCTCATCCCGTACCATTTCGGGGAAAATGCCGCCTCGGGCGTTCCGCTGGGGAAATATGTGAGTTGTACGGGCTTGCTTTTGAAGCCTTGAGTCGTGCCTGACCTGATGATGATGCTCCGTGGGGAGTAAAACTTGCCTTTCGGGGCGTAGGTGTACCCGTATGCCGACACATCGCGTCTTGGTTGTAGCATACCGGGGGAAAGTTGACTCCGTTGGGGAATTTAAGTAGTTTCGCGGGGACTTGCTTCTGAAGTCCTGAGGTGTACCTGTATGCTGACACATGATAAATTGCATGTAACACATAGGCAAAACACCGACTTGTGCTGGGGAAAATGTACTGGATTTTGAAAAAAGTTGGAATTTTCGAAGAAGCGATTTTTTTGAACTTAAGGATTTTTTTTTAGAAAGAATTTAGGAAAGCTCAGGATAACTAGATTCCTATTCTGGGTTGAAGTCAGGCCTGCACATGTTGGGGCCCAATTTACTGAGGAGGCAGGGTTAGTCAGGTTATTGCCAGGCTTCCATATTATAAATACAGGTTTCCTGCTTCAGCTTTCTGCACCTCAAATCAAAACCCTTCTCTTCTCTAAAAAGAATCTCTCAGTCTTTTAAGAAATCAAGTTCCTGCCATGGGTATCGAGCATCTCACTTCAATGCTTTTCGCCTGGTCCCAACACTTTCGGGATGACGACCGGATTCAGCTGACCCAAATGGGGATTACCAGCCTATTTCCTCTTAGGCGTCTGGTGCCTGATGTGCATTTTCTAGATGCTTGTTTGGCGCTTTGGGACACTACCCACCACGTCTTCGCGTTCCCGCGGGGAGAGATATGCCCTCTTCCCGAGGAGATCGCAGCCATTGGCGGTTGGAGCCCTGTTGCTCGCCCTGCCATTCCTCCGTTCTACCCGGACCCGAGGAGGAGACTGAGGGATTTCTTGGGTCTGTCTCATGCTGAGACAGATCAAATGGTGCGGGGAGATACTGTCTCCCTTTTCGACTTGGCTGACAAGTTCATGAATAGCCAGGATGTAAGGGCTACGCCTTCTCACCGGCGTAGGGCCTTCGCGTTTTGCATGCTGCACCGCTACGTCTTCGAGGGGTTGATGGATGCTGACTCGTGCGTGGGCCAGATTAGGCTGATCGAAGTGGTTGACCAGATGGAGACTGGCCACAGCCCTGCTTGGCTAGTCACGGGAGAACTCATCATGGGTCTGGATGCTAGGCGACTTGACCCGACCCGGCAACTGACGGGGAGTACCCTTATTCTGCAGGTAAACGTCTCTCGATTTTTCGATTTTGCTTCGCGCGATTTTTTTTGTTTCGCGGTTTCTTGAAGTCCGTAAGTCACTCGATCGAGTGGACCTACCACTCGATCGAGTGGCGTCTGTAAAGTGTTTCTGCCGGCCTGTGAAGGGCTTACTCGATCGAGTCAGAGGGTGTACTCGATCGAGTGTCATACCTGGTAGTCTTCTGTTTGTTTTAGCGAGTCCTACTCGATCGAGTCAGATGGTGTACTCGATCGAGTGTCACACCTGACGAGCTTCTGGTTGTCTTAGAGAACCTCACTCGATCGAGTCAGAGGGTGTACTCGGTCGAGTGGGCTGTAGCGAACCATTCTGTCACTCATGAATTCCGTGCATACGTTTGCAGGTTTGGCTGTCGGAGCGCTTATCGATCATAGAGCCTCCTCCGAGCGTTCCAAACTACCGTAGCAGCCAACTCAGTTCCAGGGGGCGCAAGATAAGCTCGAATCACCATATAAATCGAGCTTATTGGGACGAGGAATTGGTGTTCCATGGTGGCCCGTTGATTAGGTGGACGGTTGCTTGGTGGTTCCTATCCAAGCTGACGGGGTTGGCCAAGAGGGACCGAGCTCGTTACCTCGTGATCTTGTCCCTTGACTGGACAGTTCATATCTACCCGGACCGCATTCTGAGGCAGTTCGGTTCGTCTCAGCGCATTCCTGAGACTGAAGCCATTATTAGCGTCTCGCTCCAACTGACGGACGCTATGTGCGACACCTGGCTGCAGAGGTGGTTCACCCGTCCTACATGGACTATTCCCAACCCTTGCCAATCTGCTTGGGTTTCTCGAGCCTACGAGAAATGGACTTCTGAGGAGTCCGAGGAGGCTCGTAAAGCTCTGAAGGTCGATGAGGCCTTCGAACTGGTCCGTCGGGAGACGGCAAAGGACAACAGGGGATTCTACGATGAGGGAGAGACCCCTGCTACCTTGGTCCGGTTAGAGTCGGGTCTTAAGTCACATACTAAGACTCGAGCTAGAGATGCCGGTGCTAGTGGCACGCGGGGGCGGCAAAGCCCCCAGACTGACTTAGAGCGGCGACTTGGGCCAAGGCTGGCGGTCCGGGACCGACTGGGTCCGCGTGACCGGCTCCCTGAGCCCGTAAGGGCCCGACTTGGGCCAATCGAGGTGGATGAGGACTCGAGTTCCAAGAAGCGAGTCCGGGCTAAAGAGGTTCCTGTGGTGATTCGGGAACGCTCTCCTCCGCGTCGTCGTCAGTGGACGGCCAAGGAGGCCAAGGACAAAGGGAAGGGCAAGATGCCCTAAATACCGAGTCCTTAGTTTTATTATTTAAATATTATTATTATTTTTTGTCGTGTGCTTTTTTTGTAGTTTTTTTTTGAATTCCTGCACTTGTAATTTTCCCAAGCTTTTTGGGATTTTTTTTTGTGATAAATAAAAGGAAGTTTATTATTAAAACTGTTCCTGTCTTTTCTCGATTGCATTGGTTGTGCCCTTTTGAGGGGCTGCCTACGTATCCGCAATTAGCAGAATTAAACCAAACGTAGTTCAGGCTGAGGAAATTGCAATCTCGAATTACACCAAGACTATTGGTTCAAGATGTTTTGCGACAGTAGAATGAAATAATTCTAGCTCATTGACTTGCTTTTGTAAAATAAATGATTTTGATAAAAATGGCTAATGACATTGAGAAATGGCTAAGGGTAGTAACGCTTCAGCTGGTCCAGGTTGGTTGGGTTGACAAACTCATTCCCGTCCAGGTCCGTCAGCATTACTGCTCCCCCTGATAGGATTTTCTTCACCAGATACGGCCCAGCCCAGTTGGGTTTGAATTTTCCCCTTGGGTCAACTGGTAGCAAGGCTCGAACAGACTTAAGGACTAGATCCCCTTCTTTAATGTTCCTGGGCCTTACTCGCTTGTTGAAGGCTCGTTGGATCCTTTTTTGGTAAATTTGAATGTTGTTGAGAGCACGGGACCGTCGTTCATCTAATAGAACCAACGAATCGTACCGTGCTCGAACCCAGTCAGCTTCGGGTACTTGACTTTCTAGCAGAATTCTGAGGGACGGTACCTCTAGCTCCACTGGTTGGACGGCCTCCATCCCATAGGTTAGGTAGTATGGTGTCGCTCCGGTTGCGGTGCGAATTGACGTCCGGTACCCCCATAGGGCAAAAGGTATTTTGTCGGGCCAGTCCCGATAATTATCAGCCATCTTTTTGAGTATGGTGACAATCGTTTTATTGGCTGCCTCTACCGCTCCATTGGTTTGGGGACGGTAGGGCGAGGATGTGTGCCTTTGAATTTTATATTTGGCCAGCAGGGCCGCGGTCTCAGCTTGGAAATGGGTTCCATGATCACTGATAAATTCATGCGGGGTTCCATACCGGCATATTATCTTGTTCTGGATAAATTTGGCTACATGTTTAGCATTGAGGATGCGATATGATTCAGCTTCGACCCATTTGGTGAAATAGTCGATAGCCACCAAAATGAAGCAATGTCCACCAGTACCGGAGGGATTTACTTTCCCGATTATGTCGATACCCCATGTCGAGAACGGCCAGGGTGACGTCATGGTATAGAGCAGAGACGGCGGCATATGCTGCACATTGCCAAAGATTTGACAGTTATGGCAATGTTTGACATATAATTGGCAGTCGGCCTCCATGGTGTTCCAGTAATATCCGAGCCTCATGATTTTTCGGACCAGCATGTGAGCATTCATGTGTGGACCGTTTTCGCCATCATGTACTTCGGCCATTACCTTCTCGGCCTTATATTTGTCAACACAAAGGAGAAGAGCCCCCTGTGCCGTCTTTTTGTACAGTTGCCCGTCATCAGTACGGATGAACTGGGTGGCTAGCCTCCGTAAGGCTTTCTTGGCTCGGTTTTCCGTCCCGGGGGGATACTCTCCGTTGGTCAGGTATGTTAACACGGCTTGGTACCATGGTTCGGGATCGGTTATCTCGATGTCTTCAATGTCATAGACGTATGCCGGCTCGGACCGTCTTTCGACGCAAATTGGCATACTGGTCACATGGTCGGGAATGTTCAGTAAAGATGCTAATTTTGAGAGTGCATCTGCAAACTGATTTTCTTCCCGAGGCAGGTATATGTATTCTACCTTTTGGAATTGTTTCTCGAGATCCCTTACTCGTGCCTGGTAGGCCACGAGATTAGCATTCCGAGTCTTCCATTTTTGAAGTGCTTGGTTAATGACCAAGGATGAGTCGCCATGTACCCGGAGATTTGTGATCCCTAGGTTGGCGGCGGCTTGTAGCCCATGAATGCATGCTTCGTATTCTGCTGCATTGTTAGTGACGTCAAAGTCCAGTTTGATGGAGACGGGAGTATGCTCCCCTCTTGGTGATATTAGGAGGATCCCGACTCCGAACCCTCGAAAATTAGATGCTCCGTCGAAGTATAAATCCCATGTTTCGGCATCGGTATGGAAAATATCTTCGTCTGGGAAGGACCAGGTATCGGTGTGTCCTTCCTCGGTCACCGGGCTGTCGGCGAGGAATTCTGCTACTATTCGCCCTTTAATAGTTTTTAAAGGTACAAATTTTAGGTCGAACTCTGCCAACATTAGAGTCCATCTTGAAATCCGGCCGTTAAGGATGGGTTTTTCGAAGAGGTACTTGATCGGGTCCATCCTGGATAGCACATGGACCTCATAGCTGAGCATATAATGTCGGAGCTTTTTAGTGGCCCAGACTAGAGCCAAGCACGTCTTTTCGAGCATGGTATATTTGCACTCATACTCTAAAAACTTCTTACTGATGTAGTAGATGGCTCGCTCTTCGGAGTCAACTGTCTGAGCCAGCATAGCCCCCATGGCTGTCTCGGTCGTTGTTAGGTATAACGACAGAGGCAAACCGGGTTGAGGTGGCATCAAAACTGGCGGAGCAGACAGAATTTCCTTGATTTTGTCGAAAGCAGCTTGGCATTTGTCATCCCATAGTACCCGCTCCCCTATTTTCAGTTTCTTGAAAATTGGTTCACATACCATTGTTAGCTTGGAAATGAATCGACTAATGTACTGGACTTTCCCGAGAAATCCCCTTATTTCTTTTTCGGTTTTAGGAGCTTGCATCTCGGTAATGGCTTTGATTTTAGCTGGGTCGACTTCGATACCTCGTTGGCTAACGATATGACCCAGTAATTTGCCTGACGTTACCCCAAAACTGCATTTCTGAGGGTTTAGCCTCATGTTGTATTTGCGCAGTCGGGTGAAGAATTTTCTTAGAGCGGTGATGTGACCGTCCCGTTCTTTGGATTTGACGATCATGTCGTCTACATAGACCTCTACCTCTTTATGCATCATGTCGTGTAGTAAAGTGGTAGCGGTCCTTTGGTATGTGGCCCCGGCATTAATGAGACCAAATGACATGACGGTGTAGCAGTAAGTACCCCAAGGTGTAGTGAAGGTAGTCTTATTCATGTCTTCTTCCGCCATCTTGATTTGATTATACCCGGCATACCCGTCCATGAATGACAGAAGGGCATGATCGGCCGTGTTATCCACCAGTATGTCGATGTGTGGTAACGGAAAATCATCCTTCGGGCTTGCTTTGTTAAGATCCCGAAAGTCTACGCATACCCGCACCTTACCGTCCTTTTTAGGAACCGGCACGATGTTTGCAACCCAGTCCGGATATTCGGACACTTGTATGAAGCCGGCTTTGAATTGTTTGTCGACTTCTTCCTTTACTTTGAGAGACCACTCGGGCCTCATTCGACGAAGCTTCTGTTTGACCGGTTTGCACCCGTCCTTGATAGGTATGTGGTGCTCGGCTATTTCCCGGTCTATCCCCGGCATGTCCTTGTAGGACCACGCGAAGACATCTTTGAACTCTTGGAGGAGGTTTATGAATTGTTGTTTCTCCTCAGGATCTAGGGATAACCCTATCTTAAGTATCTGAGGCTCTAAGGTTGTTCCCACGTTTATGGATTCGGTCTCTTCAATTACCGGATTCCGGGATTCCCTTTGCTCGAGTTGCTCGATCAGATGTGGAGGTAAGGGTACCTGTTCGGCGGATTTCTCAATGTCATAGCATAAATCATTTTTGAAAACAGGATTTAAAAGAGACAAGTCGTAAGCAGAACGGTTGTTATTATTAATTGAAAATTTGGAAAACAGCTCAAAGAGAGCAGCCATCTGATCATTGGTCAGTGGCGGAATTGGTAAAGCACTCGGGACAGACCCCGAGGTGCTAGCAGCAGGAATGATAGAAGGGAGGGGGGTTACAGGAGTGACTCTAGCACCGACTTCTCTAGACTCGACCTCAGACTCTGACTCAGACTCCGACTCAGACTCGGACTCAGACTCAGGCATGTCTCCCTCTCCGGCGACCAGCTTGTAGATCCTTCCTTGACTGTCAGTCCACTTGACAGTCTTCCTCCAGGCCCTTTTTCCCGTCTCGGAGCCAACATCCGAGATCAGCTTGGTCGGGTCAAACCTGTTGCTGCGGAGAATCAGGTTGACCAGGTCTTCCTTTGGAGTCGGGGCTACGGTGTCTTCCCCGAAGAGTAGCCCCAGCGCGGGCTCGATATCGTCCGCTCCGTTGGACTGGGTGAGGGTGAACACCTCATCTGGGATGTAGTTGCAATCCCGGGCCAAGTGGGTCCCGAGGTGCGTTGCATTGGGTTGGTATAGTCCAACCTGGACAGCCCCGAATACGGGTGTGACAAAGTAGTCAGACAACCGTGGGCTATAAGGGCTCAAGTAGGTACCCTTCATAATGTTGCAGGCTTTTTCAATTCCTGCTCGGACAACGTTGTCCGGAGTGAGGGCATAGCTAAGGCCGAAGTGAGAGTCTTCGTCCTTAAGGACCTCGATGATCTTCCCAGCTGGAAGGTCGGGTCGAGAGGTAGCCCCCGGAAGGTACCCTAGGTTCTGGAGCATCGTGTCAATGCTCGTGGTGAAGTAAGGCCTAAAAAGGTACTCTTCCTCGATCATCCCCACAAAGTCGAACCCCCAGAGGTCCGTGCGGCCCGTGGCGTTACAGCTAGCCACGGTCATTGGGGTCGCTTCTAGAGTAATAATACCGTCGAGTAGAGGCATCTTGATCTTGCGGTGGAGGGTGGAGGATACAGCTTTCACCGCGTGAATCCACGGCCTTCCTAGGAGCAGGTTGAATGAGGAGGTGACATCAATCACCTGGAATTCAAGCTCCTTTTCTACTGGGCCCGTGATGATGGTAAGTTTTATGGTCCCAGCTACCGACTTTGGGCTTCCATCAAAGGCTTGGATGGTTTGAGCAGTCGGAATATAGTCAGCCTCGGTAATGCCGAGGGCTTTGGCGGTCCTTAGAGGAAGGACATTCACGGCCGACCCGTCATCAACCAGGGTCATCGGGAGGTACTTCCCCCGGAAAATCACCGTGATGTAAAGGGCCAGGTTGTGGGAGGTCCCGAATGGCGGTAGATCGGCTTCGGAAAATGTGATCATTGGGCCTCCTACTTTGGTCTTACCCTTTAGGTGGGGTAGGACCGTGGCTACCATTTCAGCGGGGGTAGCCAGAGAGTCGATCTTGACTTGATCGAGAGCCTTTGTAAGCGCCTCTCGATGTTCTTGCGAGCTAACCAGGAGTTGCCATATAGTGAGGTCAACTCGGGTTCTCTTCAATTGCTTCACGACGGCTGTTTCAGCGGTCGGCTCTTCAGGGGCGACTTCCATCCCGAGTGGATCGGTGATGGTTGTCGGGATAGGGGTGTCCCTAGTGCTTGTGGCTAAATAGGGGCGACCAAGGTTGTTGCTGGCTAGGACTCGAGTTTTGACCTCTCGAATCTGTTCAGGGGTGATGGGAACGGCTTCCCCTTTAGCTAGGTAGATATCATCTTCGTCGTCAAACCAGATCCCGTTCACCTGCGGGATGTAGGGGGAGATAAGGTGAGAGCAGTCGATCACCTCCCCGGCAAAGATGGCATGGGAGCTGAAAGGGTTCTCCTTGTTATTGGGCTTGTCTCCGGGTAGCGGGATTTTTCCGCTTTCAATCAGGTCTTGGATAAAGTGTTTCAGCTTCCAACACTTCTCGGTATCGTGCCCATTGCCCCGGTGGTATTGGCAATAGGCCTGAGCATTGTAGTTCTTGGAGCGTCGCTCGACCGGAACTTCAGGAGTTGGGCCTATCGGTTGGATTAGGCCTTTTGAGGATAGCCTTTGCAAGGCATAAGTATAGGTAGTACCTATATCAGTGAAGACCCGAGGTGGGGTGCTCTTCTTGGACGGGGCATCTAGTAGATTGACCGCGTCAAAAATGCTGCGGGTTGCAGCCTGGGGCTTAGTGGTGGATGAAGAGGCCCCTTGGTATCCTTTGCTAGTAGCCTTGGTGAGGCTTTCTAGTCTTAGGTCATCTTCGATCCTCATACCCATTTCAGTAAGGGTGGTGAAATTGGGTATGACTGCGTACCGGAGGTGAACCCGGTAGGAAGGGAGGAGGTTCTTGACAAAAGCCTCCACTAAGGTCTTCTCGTTGGGCTTATCGACCAACTTCACGCTCTCGGCCCTCCAGCGTTGAAGGTATTTAGTGAAACCTTCTTTTGGCTCTTGGGCCATGACCTCCAGAGATCGCATTGTGGTTTGGATCTCGGTGTTGTCAGCATAGTTCCGAGCGAACTCGGTAGCCACATCATCCCATGTAGGGTATTTTTTCGGGTCTAGCCTATAGTACCAGGCCCGTGGGTGCTTCTCAAGGGATGCAGCAAAGAGGTTTTTGAACATGGATGAGTCCACTCCCTTGATGGCCATGAATTCCTTGAAGGGCCGTACATGTAGTAACGGGTCCTCAGTTCCCTCGAACATGGGCAAACCCGTGAGGTTCAGGTTTGCAGGCAGCTTGTCACTCACCGTGGAGTACTCTCGGCTATTCTCCCGGTGGATATTGTTACTCCCAGTCAAATGGACTTGTTCTTCTAGCCGGCGCACTGCGCTGACCAGTTCAGTTATGGGCCCAGTAGTCCCGACATTAGGGGTCCCTTGCTCCACCGTAGCTAGGCGAGCAACAATGGCCACTTGGCCAGCCCTCATTTCGGTTAGTTGGGCCTCGATGTCGGTTTGCTTTGCGACCATGGCGTCCAAAGCGGTTTGCAGACTGTTCAAAGTAGCCATCCTTCGAGCGTGTCTGGTTGCCGGTGGCCTGTCTGTAAGAACACCGCGTAATCAGAAACTGAACCCAGATCTCGGAAAAGGAAAGGAAAAGTACATCCCGAGCAACACTAGGAAAGAAAACTAGAGACTCGAGAAAGACATCTAGACGGGTGACTCGATGGGTGGTATAACTTCCTTAGGATTTCGGCTCTGTGGGCCTAGTCCCGTTCGAAGGAAGGTCCACGTGAGACTTTTCCCCAGACTTTTGACTCGAGTGTATGGACGGACTTTCCTTTGTAGGGGTATGCCCTACGCGGGTCGGTCGTGCCTTGACTGATAAGGCGAACTCGGGAAAGGGGGGAAACTCGTGATATAAGATCAGCGGAGTTTCGACGCTATAGACCTTCGACATACTATGCAAAGACCCGACACATGGCTAGACGGTAGGTCCTATAATAAGGAAGGTTTACTAGGATAGTTGGATGTTTGAAACTTGAATATTGAATGAGCGGAAGAATTTCCGAGAGTTTTGAAAAAAAAACGGAATTCCGAAAACCAAGATTAGAATTTTGAAAAAAAATTCAGAAAATCGAGATGGTGTTGGAAATTCACGAATTAAAATGGGCAGCATGCCGACTAGAGGAAAAGGATATTTTGAGTCAAATCAGTTGATCCTAAATTTCGGCGGCATTCCGAGTTTTGAAAATTGGATATTTTGAAAAGACGGGTCCCGAAACGGACAGCATTTCGGGTTTTTCAAAATTTGGGTGTTTTTGGAAAGATGCATTTTTTGAAATGACGGTTTTTGAAAAATGACACGGAAACCAAATAGCATGTATTCAAACAAGCATTATAACGACGCTTATGTATGCTTTACACTAAGTCTCGGTCAGTCACAATAGGGTCTATACCAACAACGATCGCATTCTCACGAAACGGGACGGACTTCCTAGCCAATTTTGAACTAGAACCTGCCGTAAAACCCCGGTGAGTTCCGCCATCGAAGTCTTTAGCGCACCCATGTAGGAATGCACCGTGGTATAGTGGGACGTCGGTCACAAGTAACCGGCCCGGGCAAAATTTGGGTTATGCATGAACCATTAAACTAATGCGCACACACTAATATTCGAACGATTTCTCTTCGAGTCTCACCCTAGGAACCCCGATGCCATGTAGTACATCAGGTATCCCCAGCGGAGTCGCCAAATTGTGGACATGACGTAGGTCCACCCCGACGCGGCCACGCGCGGGTTTGGGTAGGCGAATGAATCTCGTGGTGAGATTGCTCTCGGGTTCGAAATTTAAGTCAAAATGGAGTCGCCACCGAATTTTGTGGTTATTCGGAACCATACGAGCCCACTCTATGTCGTCATGGGCTATACACAAAGTAAGCCCACTTCGATTTCAGAGTTCATTGGGCTCGTCCCTTTGCATTGCAATATCGATACCGTATAAACCGACTTTCGTATATAGAATGACTCTCGTGCGCCAAGGGTTTCGGACATCCGGAAACCAAAGGTTCTGAGTAAGGGGTGAGGGTACGTGTTGGGAAGCCCACTAAGGACACCCAACCCCGCCCGCACATGGCGGCCTCTACTAAGACATCGCTCGTGTTCGTGTGTGCGCGCTAGTAAAACGATTAAATGATATGCAAACAGCGTTTTCGGGCTAAGCATATTAATAGTATGTGAACTACGTCATTTAATGCATCTTATTTTTGGTCAAAGTGATTTAGCATGCGAGGTTCGTTTATAAAGCGTAAAAGCAAGTAAATAAACAAAGCTCGAAAGTAAATGAAAAAGGTGACGTACAAGTTACACGGGCGGAAATACAACCCGGAATTCACAATACAACATTACGTAGAAATAATAAAAATAACGCGATACAAAGATATGGACGGACCCGTATGTAAGCTAGACCGCGGAATGTGTAGATGGACCAACCCCGATTGAATACACATTATATTGTGTACTAAACGAAGGACGGAAATATGAGACTGTGGCGTATTACTAGCCCGATCTCATATCCCGTAGTCTTGTCCCGACTCATCACGTCAAAGGTGGTCAAAGTCGTTCTACGTGTTGTGATGTGCATGGTTTTGAAAATAGGAGAGTCACGTGATAGTCTTTACACGTGATGACTAATGTCGATAAAAAGGCGAGGCTTGAAAGGTGTGTCAAGGCCCTCGGTTATGGGGCTACAGGACTCACTCGGTCGAGTCATGGCCTGACTCGGTCGAGTGCGTCCTAAAAGAAGCTTCTGCCCACGGTTTGGGGTGTTACTCGGTCGAGTGGTAGGTGCACTCGGCCGAGTAGCACCTGTACGAGTTATGACTCGTGTTTTATATGTTTTAAATCGAGAGTTGGCCGAATTAAATTAAAATATGGACGAATTTAAATTTAATTCGGTTTGCCGGTAATGTAATCATGTCTCATATGATTGTAATACCGTTATCGGATTTTTGGAAGAGGAGTTACCACGATAAACGTGGGTTTTGGAATATGGATTCACGTGATTGGCTTTACACGTGTCGACTAAGGGTCGTAAAAAAAGACGAGGCTTAAATGTTGCATTTAAGCTCTCGGTTTTCTGGGTTACAGGACCCACTCGGTCGAGTCATGGTCTGACTCGGTCGAGTGTGCCCTCGAAAAGTAATCTGCCCAGTTTTATGGACACCACTCGATCGAGTAGCCTATGCACTCGGTCGAGTAGTCCATGTACGAGTGTTAACTCGTTTCATTTTTGGGGTTGAAAACGACGGTCGGTCGAGTTAAATACAAATATCGCTTGATTCGAATTTAACTCGACCTCCGGTGCTATAATCGTGTATATGTACGATTATAATACCGTTGTCGGGATTTTATGAAAACGTTTACGTTAGAGAATTTGAATTAATGACGGAATTGCATCCCTCTACGTCACGACATCGAAACTAACCCTTTCGGGTTATGTGATGTCGGTTTTCATGTCAACGGGTTCCGCACTAATTAAAATGGGATTGAATACGTTCAACTACGATTAGTCGCGATCACGTCACGCCCTTGAGTACATTGGGGCGGAGCTCCTCGAAAGGGCTCCACCTCCGTCGTTGCTCGTAAAGGGATTAGACGGACTTTAGGCGACAATTATAGTCAAACGCATCCGAAACCGAGATTTTGATACATAGTTATACATATATACACGGTATGGTTATAATGTTAGCAACGAAATGTAAAAGTTAGTATGCAAAAAAGTAAAAATGTTAGAGTGTTAGATGTTAGAGTGTTAGGATTACGATACTAGTAAAAGTACAAAATAAACGATACAAAAACATAAGCGTAAATAACAAAGATAGAAACGGGGTTTGGGACACCCTCAACATACATGCTTAGTAAGGACCTCGGAAATGGGCTCGCAAATAGTGACGGGACTATGGAGTATCGAGGATGTATGCAAGTTATGGTGTGTGTGTGTGTTGTCGGTTTATCGAGGGACAAGGTACTCGGTCTTTGTATGTGATTGCTTAGGGTTGTAGAGTGAAGGGTGTGGCTGAGATGTAGGGTAAATGTAGAGTAAAAATGAATGTGTAGTGAGTGGTAAAAGTTTTTTTTTTGAAATGAATGGGGTTAAGGGGGTATTTATAGGAAAAACCCCACGGCCTAGGGTCACTCGATCGAGTGCCCTAGTGCACTCGGTCGAGTGCCTTCAGGAATGAATCTGGTCCGGTTTTTTGACGCTCCACTCGACCGAGTGGGTCAATCCACTCGATCGAGTGGGTCAAGCAAATCGAGACAAAATAGGAAAGAATTGATATTGTTGTTTTGATTGATTTTTTGAATTTGGATTTGTGCGCCAGCTGAACCTGGCTGATTTATGAGACGGTTTCGTCTTTGACCGGGTTTTGACCCGGTCGCTAAAAGACGGGATTTATTTTGGGTGTTGGTTTTGGCCCAAATTAGTCTCATTTTGCTCGGAACGACCCACTGGGCCTGAATTTGAGGTCTGTTTTGTGAGATTATTACTCCGCTAAAAGTCCATGTCAGATATTATTGATTTCGGGCCCAAATCCGAGTATACTAAGTCACGTTTGCGTCCGATCATCATCGAGTGTTTGTTGGGAACTGCTATAGACACTAGCAGGCAAAATGCGGGTGTCTACATAACGCATAACGTTTTCTAAATGAAATAAATTTCAAATGAAGTCATATTTTATTGGGCATTTTTATGACTTTATTCGAAATCTCTTTGAGCGGGAAAGCAGGTTGTCTCTATTGTGTACGAGATAACTTGGAAGAATAGCGCTTAGCTTAACCGTATAAAACCGTCCGTAGCGTACGAAGGGTCTTTGGCTGTGCTGACATTGACTCGAGAGTAGGCGGGAGTGTGGCCATACTTTAGGTGGGGACCTGATCAGTCCCGTATGTGTTAGGTGGATCGCACCCGGGTTCCCGTGAGTCGACGATTGGAGCGTGGCTGCGGGGATAACCGGCCGGGTGGAGAGTAGTCCATGGTGCGGGTAACAACCCCACGTACCGGCATTCGACCCTGGAGATGAGAGGACGAATTTTGTTTTAAACGTGTTTATGTCACCACGGTAAATAGGGGTAATAATGTAAGCCCCCTGGTATCGGTGTGATTGGCGGTATATTATTATTGTACAAGTATCAAATACGAAACTTATTCGGTAATTGTACAATGATTGGCCGGTATACCGTGATAAAACTTTTCCAAAAATAATACGGCACTTAAAACATTTCTTGCGATTTTCAAACTTATGTGTTATCGGTTGTGCATTTATGTACTGTTATTTGATCTATGTTTGATTTAATATTTTATTCATATTAAATTTTGATAATTTACCCACCTGACGATTTGTTTTTCTATGAAATTTTTTTAAAAAAAAATATTTTAATCGTCAGATTAAGGGAGACTGACCACTCCTCAGACGGGCAAGGTTGGAGATAGCTCAACATGGGACACCAATGTATTTCTATTCTTCATGAAATTGTTATAATTAAATGTAATATTTAATTACTTTCATAATTATTATGAAGTAATCTAGTGAGTTGAGAATAGTAATGACTCGGATATGTATCATGTCTTCCGCTGTTTCCTATTATAGACTTATTTATAAAGTCTGGAAAATCCGGGTTGTTACAGTTGGTATCAGAGCATGGTCTGATGACTTTATCTGCTCTAGGGCTTTAAAGCTCCCGACTAGTTGGTAATAGAGTCTTATACTCCCAACTCACTCGGCTAGCGGAATTGAGTCATCTATTTTCTAGGATAATAAGTTAAAATAACTAGATCACTTGAAAAAAAAATGGAAGGGTAGAAACAACTAAGGACCGACCTAGTTTTAGGAACCCGTAGTTTCTATTTTTATTTGTTTTTGACTTATGTGACTTACATTGTAATGTGTACCTATGTGTATGTTATATAGCTATAAGCTTATTATAAAGTCCTTAATAGTATTATCAAAATATATGTTATAATATTATATATATTTGTCTAATATACTATATAAGTTATAAGAAACTATATATCCCTTAATAGTAATTTTGTTTACGCGTATATACAACTAAGTTCATCTTATGAAGACCCGTCAGAATCAAGTGAGGATTATCAGCCACTATGAAGGAAAGTCTATTGCATCATCAAATACTTTTAGAGACCGTAGTATTTTGGGATGCAATCTTCTTAACTTAGGTTATAATGATGTGTGTATCGATCCGTGTTGGTGGGTTAACCCCTACCATACTAACTTGGTTACTTTGGTTGCAGGGTATAAAATAACGTATCTAAATTATTAATTAAATATAGTAAATAGCTAACGTCGTAGATCCAGTATTCAAGACACTCTTATTTTATAAACAAAAGTTGAAAATTTTCACATACTATGTTTCATTTCGAAATTTTGTCAAGCTATTAATTCTCTTATCATCCTACCTACAAATTGTCGTAGTATTAAATAAATTCTCGGAAAGATGTATGTTTCCTTCGTTTCTTTTAATTCGCTATAAATTTTTATACCACCATCTTCTTGTCGATCGTATTTTCGGATTCTCACTTTATTGTTTGAACTTTTCTCCGTCTTTCCCAAATTCAGTTCAACTTGTTACCTTTACTTTCACTTCATTAGAACTTTCTAATACATATCTACTATTTTTGGTAGAAAGTTTATTGACTCTCTTATTCATCTATTTAGGGAATACGAGAGACCTATCTTACCAGACTACACATTCATCCTATCATATTCATGCTCACATTGATCCCTTACCTCTCAGTCTAGCGAAGTTTATTTGATTTATTAATTTTTACATCACCTTTTCTTCTGATGTTTCTTTCAATCCAAGTATGGTGAAATGCAACTGCTAAAGTATTGCACCATTTATGTTTCTAATGTTTTCCTTGCTGCTTTGCTGCACTCCATTTCAAATTCAATATTCAAAGCATCGGTTTCTCCTTTAAATTCCATCCATTGTTTTAGCTTCTTCCACATTTTGTTTGCATAAGGACACTTTTGATGGATAAGTGTGAGTGATTTTCAGCATCACGTTCGCAGAAAATACATCTACTAGTTATTAGAAAACTTTGTTTTCTGCATATTGTCTGGTGTTACAAGCTTCTTTTGTCTTGTCCTTTACGTTACGAATTCATGCTTTGGAATCATCTTTTACCCCTTATCACCCTGACCCATCACCTATTACATTGCTTTCACCTTAAGCAATCATATACCAATTCAGCCTAGAACTTATCATTTCCTGCAGACTTTTGTGCTGACCTTATATTATTTGCCTTACTTCCCATCCTCTTAACTTTTAATGCTTGAGGTATTTTCATGATTGAAGTATATTGTTCCATGTCTTTATCTCTCGAATTGTCTTTGCTCCTAGGATGTAATATTGAGTCCAGCTGTTCTAAATGCCTCTTTTACCATTGACAAACTTCTAAAACCATTGATTGACCACTGCTTTGTTCCATGTTGTAAGATCCTTAAATTGAACCCTCCTTCGTCCTAATGAACACTTATTCCCTCATAATATTTACAAGACACGCTTTTCTTATCAGTAATATCATTCCAAAGGTAAATTCAGTATAACTTATGTTGTCTCTGAGCATAATATTCTTTTGATTAGTATTTGATTTTTATAATCCTTAATACTTTATTTTTAAATTCATTCTCACCTGTGATTTAAACAGGGTCTTATTCACTCTTAACTTATTAGTTTGGATTTTATTTTTGTGTAAACATTTAATTTAAAATGTACGGAGTATTCATTTTTGTTTTTCTATTTTAATTATACTCTTTATTTAAAAGCCGATTCTATCTTGACTTTTAAAATATAATCCTTTAACTTTGAAATTTTATTTTCCTACAAACTCTCAATTTTAAATTTTTCTAACCCTCCTACCCCATATGGAATCCTAACTGAGATAGAGTATGATATAGTTGCGCATGTGGGATTAGTGGATGAATAATAGATGATGACATAATCATATTTCAAATGGAGAGAAATGATATTCTTTTAGGAGCACTATTAAAGGATAAGATGTGGAGCACTTGAACAATAGTCTAAAGGTGAATAGGTAATAAGATGTGGTCATGTGGTATTGTTTTGTGGATATTAATTTGTAAAACCACTATTAAAGGATATTTTAGATTTTTCTGAATATAAGTCCTTGAATGGATTGGGGACATATTTGAGTAATATGAAGTTAAAAGAGTGAGTTTTGTAGTTGAAAGAGAAATATTGAAGTATTGAGAATAACTTCGTTATGGATTGATATTAACCTTGGAAGAACGATGATAAAAGAAATGATGGTCTCTAGAATGTTTAGGGGATTAATCGTTATGTTAATTTGGAGAAAATAGGAAACATGAGATGTGGAATGATGTCATTAGGATACTTGTGTTTTTGTCAGACGATCGTGGTATATAGAGGTGAAAACTAATAAGAATGATTATAGATAAATTACACTATGGACTAATGGAATTATAAGAAGAGAAATTTTGGGCTTATTAGAGATAATTTTAATTTGATGATTAGACATTCTATTTAAGATTATGGAATAATATATGGAAGCTTGGAAACATAATTTTGAGGAACTTAGAAATGAGATGGTCTTGTACATGTAACTATGAGAAGGTTGCAAGGAGATCATGCGATTGTACGGTTAATAGCTATTTAAAAGGTATCGAGGCAGATATGTTTTATAATTCTACGGATTTTATGGATTAAGTTGGCAGTTGAAACGATTTGACAAACTCGAGGATATAGTACATCATTTTATAAGGAACTAGATACACATATTATATAAGATAGACATTGATTTATGGGATGTACGTGGAAATATATTGAGGCTAAATTATTATTAGGATTTTGTGGGTCATGATCCGGTAAGGATATTTATTATACATTTAAGGATATGACCATATCGTCTGATAATGGATTAGACTCGTGTATAGTATGATTGCTAATTTCGTGGGACTAAGGAATCCAGTAGGAAACTTAATTATATCATCCTCGATAATTTTCGTACCTTACAAGTTTCGAGGACGAAACTTTTTGTTAGGGGGTAAGAATGTAACACCCCGTATTTAACATCATTTTAGAAATACTTTCTACCTTACGTTATATTTGGTCGTATTTTAGAAACTACCAGACCCCTTTCCGTGGGATGGACAGAAATTTCATATTTGATTTCTACAACTTTTCTCATTTTATCATTTCTTTCAAAATTCGTAACATGTCATTTTATTTATTTATATTATTTTACTATTATTTATAATAAATTTTCATCTCAACTTAAAGACAACTTAAGTCGATCATAACTCTCTCATTAATTCACATATTTGCACACTCCAATACTCGTTTTGAAAATAAGGGTAAGTACTACAACTCTGCAGGAAAAAGTCAAAGACAAATTCAGACAATTACGTACTGAACGTCCAACTTATACCAACTCGACATTTTATGAGATATTTGTATCAAAATCATTTAATAAATATTTTCTATGTATTCAAATATAATTTTAAGTTCATAACCAAAAGATAGTTTCAACCCAAACGTTATTATATTTATTTTGTTAATATGTACTTCGAATCCTATTAAATACATTCATAAAGAAACGTGTTTAAAATACGTCATATATTATTATGTGTTAATATTATGTTGTTAACCCTCATATCTTCATCTTAATTTATTTAAATCATTCTTGACTCAAACTCATTTGACTACGTCCCATCTTTCGTATCTAAAAATTTTTATCGTTGGCTAAACGTTAGGATATGTGTATAATAAAACTCGTAATTTGATCTAACTATTATGAGTAAACTATTACATTTAATTACTCCGCCAATAAATTATTTTGAACTATTTCAAGAATGTTGTGTTTTAAAAATAAGCGTAAACAAAGACCGATTTAATTTTGAAACTGAATAAATTACAATTCCCAAAATTGTCATAATTATTATTGCCTACTTTTTCTCCCTCTCTCCTCTTTTTCTCACCCATTCACGTCACTCCCTCCCTCTCTCATCACAACCCCCTTTCCTCCCTCCTTCCTCATTTATTTAATCACCATTCTCCTCCTTCCTCCCTCTTTACTAATTTCACTCCACCTACTTCACTTTTACCCACCATAAGAAAATCATTATCTTTCACTACTATAATAAAACAATACACAATAATAATAATAATAATAATAATAATAATAATATTTCAACCAAATCAGAAAAAAAAAATCAAGGGGTATTTATCCAAAATGAAGAAAACTAAGGCAAACTTGAGAGTCTAGATTAACCAAATTCCCATTTTGTAAAAGGTATATTTCTTCAAATTCTTATATATAATAATATTTTTATGTAATAATAATAAAGTCGAAATTTTTATAATTAAAGACTTGCATGTTTTAAAAACTCATAGTCCATTATTTCTATTTTTATTTTATTTAATTTTCAGTTTATTTTTAAAAAATTTGAAATTTGAACTATTTTCGACTTGCATGTCCTTTAAACCTACAAATCTAAGGTATTTGACTTATATAATTACTATCTTATTTTTAAAATTTTAAGTTTTGGCATTGCATGTCTTTAAAAACGGTAGATCTAGTATATTCACTTATAAATTCTTTAATTTTATTTTCATTTTTATTTTTATGAATTTCTGAGATTTTGGTGGGATTAATTACTTAATTTATTCTATGGGTTTTGGTGGCAAAGAAGAAGAAGAAGCCGAGGAGGCCGAAGAAGACCTTGGAGCCGAGATCGAAGAAGCATAGTTGCATATCTCGTTTTTTTTAGACCAAAAATCGAACCAAGGGTGGGTAAATTATATTAACTGGTGAAAAATTCATTTTTACAGAATGAATTTTTCATATAACTGTTTGCATGTTAATTTTAATCGTAGTTTTATGTTAATAAGGGGTTGCATGTAAGACTACTACTAAATTATGGGAAATATTAGTATAATAACTTATAGTATAAATAAAACTTTGGTCTAAACTCATAAATAATGAAAAGGGAAATTAATTAGTTAAAGTGACAGTTTGAGTTGAAATGGAGATAATAATAAAATTTAGGGTCTCATAAAATTTTAGAGTTCTAATAAAATTTTAGAGTAATCGTATAGTTAAGAACAAAAAAATAATCACTTTAGGTATGATAATATAAAATACGGCATAGGGACTTTTCCGAAATAATTTCGTGGACCAATTACGTGCTAAATGATTTCTTTAATTGTTATCCTTAAAATAATGTTGTAAATTTGTATTTGTATTTGTATTTTTATTGTTGTTATTGTTTTATTTAAAGACTTCGAAAATCGATGCAATTTAATAGATTAGGGCGAGACTTGACCAAACGATACCCCAAAATATGTAATATAAAAAGACCTAGTTATTCTTACGAATAGGTTAGATTTCTAGGACCTTGGCAAGCGTTTAGGCCTGACTCACGATATCACTAAAATTCGCCTAAATAAACCTCGACATTTTCCTAAAAATATATATTTAAACAAACTTTTCGGTATACTTGGACGCTTTCAAAAGAAAATTTCTTATAAAACGAAATTGGGTTTTTAGCCAGCATAAACCGATATACGTCAGACTTTTTGGACTTTGTCAAAACGTTCCAACATGGACTTAAATCCACAAACAATCTTTTTAAAATCAAAGTATTTAAATAAACAAACTTTTTATTAATAAAAGTTTCAAATCAAAACGCATTCGCTTACATTACACAACGTAATTAGAAACCTTTTAAAATAACTTTTTTTAAAATTATTTCAAATCGATATTTTTAAAATGGAATTAACCACATTAAACTAAGACGATCTACATCGATTAAACTACTCCGGGGAATGAAAACCGTCCCTTAGTTAAATCGATTAAACTTGGCTAAACTCCGTTAAATGGTTATACTAATCATTTGACATATTAACCAAGTTCGTTAGCCAAATCCCGGCCTACAAATAGGGACAACCCATAAGGAGACCTTTATTTGACTACGTGCTATTTGGCTATTGTTACTTCGTATCGAATTACAAGAGAAGGAACTTTCTATGAAATTTGAGTTGGATAACGCATAACGTTTTCTAAATGAAATAAATTTCAAATGAAGTCATATTTTATTGGGCATTTTTAGGACTTTATTCGAAATCTCTTTGAGCGGGAACGCAGGTTGTCTCTATTGTGTACGAGATAACTTGGAAGAATAGCGCTTAGCTTAACCGTATAAAACCGTCCGTAGCGTACGAAGGGTCTTTGGCTGTGCTGACATTGACTCGAGAGTAGGCGGGAGTGTGGCCATACTTTAGGTGGGGACCTGATCAGTCCCGTATGTGTTACGTGGATCGCACCCGGGTTCCCGTGAGTCGACGATTGGAGCGTGGCTGCGGGGATAACCGGCCGGGTGGAGAGTAGTCCATGGTGCGGGTAACAACTCCACGTACCGGCATTCGACCCTGGAGATGAGAGGACGAATTTTGTTTTAAACGTGTTTATGTCACCACGGTAAATAGGGGTAATAATGTAAGCTCCCTGGTATCGGTGTGATTGGCGGTATATTATTATTGTACAAGTATCAAATACGAAACTTATTCGGTAATTGTACAATGATTGGCCGGTATACCGTGATAAAACTTTTCCAAAAATAATACGGCACTTAAAACATTTCTTGCGATTTTCAAACTTATGTGTTATCGGTTGTGCATTTATGTACTGTTATTTGAGCTATGTTTGATTTAATATTTTATTCATATTAAATTTTGATAGTTTACCCACCTGACGATTTGTTTTTCTATGAAATTTTTTTTAAAAAAAAATATTTTAATTGTCAGATTAAGGGAGACTGACCACTCCTCAGACGGACAAGGTTGGAGATAGCTCAAGATGGGACACCAATGTATTTCTATTCTTCATGAAATTGTTATAATTAAATGTAATATTTAAGTACTTTCATAATTATTATGAAGTAATCTAGTGAGTTGAGAATAGTAATGACTCGGATATGTATCATGTCTTCCGCTGTTTCCTATTATAGACTTATTTATAAAGTCTGGAAAATCCGGGTTGTTACACTTCATGAGCACTCGCATCCTCAAAAAGATGATAGCAAGCCATCGCAACATTAAAAGCACGCCTACACGCTAAGGCTGAAACATAATGAGAGCCAATATGTGAGAACGTCTTAGAAAGCAACTCTAGGTTAATGCCATCCCTACCATAATAACCTTTAGCCTCCTCCAACGACGAAAGATCCAAAAAATGGTAAAACCGCTCCAGGTAAGCGTCATCCCCACAAGGCACACAAGGACGAGCCGAGCTCCACCCACCTATAGCATCCATCTCCTCGGGCAAAGGACAAATTTTACCCCCGGGAAAAGCAAAAACATGGCCCTTCGAGTCCCAAAACCTAGAGCATGCTAATAAAAAGTCATCCTATACCTTGACTCGACTTAGCGCGACAACCACTGACAAGCCATCATTCGAACAAATCTCGAGGTCACACTTCTTAAAAGAACTAGCCCACTCGGAAAGGACATTCCCAAAACCCGACATGACTCTAAATATAAGTATGCTATACCCTACGGATATCCTAGTATGTCTAAAAAAAGCACCCACAACCCGTATATATAGCCATAATCCCACAAGAATTAGGAAACGGCGAAAATTTCCATAACCCGGACTCGAACCGAACCGGCTCACGCGCCCAAGTTTCCGGGCGCTTAAGCCCAAGCGACCCAGAACCCCGAGGCCTTAACCCAAGCGTCTGTACCCAGGCGGGCGGCATGTCAAACAAACCCAAAGGTAGAAGAAACGATTCCGTATCATAACCATGACTACCACATGACACCCCGGACATCGGGAACGACCTCCCGAAAACGTTAAAACCCGCCCCGAAAACTGAAGCACACATGCAAGAGCTGCAAGCACGCGAATCCACCCGTCGGACGCTCGGGACTTAGGCATTTTTTTAAATATTTTTTTAGGGGGATAAGCTACCCCACCTAGGCGTGTTGTAGCCTATTGGCAATCATCGTTAAGTCGCGTCTGTAGCCTACCAAGGCAATATTATGAGTATGCAAAAAGTGGTCTATCTTTTTCAAAAATTGCCCGGATTTAAATTCCGATTTCGTACCAAACTCATCTCTTAATATACTCGGTCAAAACACATTAATGTTTTACGTTAACATTTTACATCTCATCCATCTCGAGTCAAAACATTTTAATCGACGTACTGTCCGATCCGATTCCCGACTCAAATTGACGCATTTCGAAACATCCTAAAGGAACTGTTTTCATACTTCTATACAACGTCAACGCACCCCTAACTAGGTCAGATCGCAAACGAATTAATGCAAAAGTGATTACTTGTCAACTTAGGTAATTCGCCAAACAAAACACAAGACTAATTCAGCTAATTCAAGTACTAAAATTTAAGAACAAATATACGACATATACAAATTCACAAACAAATCGAGACTAAGATGGACCCCTAGAAGCCGCACCAATAGCTATCACAACCTCGCAAAGGTTGCCATCTAAGCCTAGATCTTCCAAGTCTATAAGAGGAGACTCACTACCATCCATCCCCGACAGCATGTCTAAGGTAGCCGTCTCGGGGACTCCTCCGATCTCCTCGCTAGCACCCGCAGCCTCAGCCTCACCTTCAACCTGATGCCTAGCCTACCTTGCGTAGAGGTCTTACCCTGAGACCGAGCCATCTGCTCCTTTAGGAAGGCAATCTCGTCAGCCCGAGATTGCAGGAGTCGTTGCGTCTCAACCTCTCTCGCGTCAAGCTCGGTCACCCGAGTCTCAAATTGTCCCACCATATCTGGGACATCCTACAAAAACACTTAAGCATTAGGAAAACACCCCAGCAGCCTAAAAAACTACCCTAGTCACGTAAACTCACCGATCGAGTCCCCGAAGTGTCACGGGAGACCCTTGAGGCATAGGCCCGGAAGCAGTTGGCGGCCTGCCACAAACGTTGATGGCAAGCCGAGGAAACCTGAAAGATGAAACCATAGAAGTTAGGGAAACCGACCCTAATTCTTAGAACCCAAATGAAGAACGAAAACTAAAACTCACCCGGTACACCCGGTCGCGCCACTCTATCCCGACATCCATCTCCTCAGCAGAACACGGGGGGAGGGGCTCAGTAAAGGGTATCCTAGCTGCATCCACCCTAAGAAGCGTCAGGGGAAAATATGGGGGCTGAATTTCATCAGCCGGGTCGGCCAGCTGAGAAGACAACAGATTGGTCGACCAGAGGGCAAGGAAACAATAAACCGCAAAGCAAACCTTAGAACTGAGAATTTGGAGATTACCACAAGGTGGTACCAAGCTAACCGCCGGGTGACGTGAGATAGATAGGAGGCAGCAGGCACCATGTGTGTATCACCTCCCTCTCCGTCCTTATCCTCGAGGACCTCTGCGGCGGTCGGTGGTCTGAACATGGTTCGGGGAGGATCAACCGGTACCCTAAAATCGTCATACAGACACTGACGCACCAGCCGCTCGCCCAGATACCAAACCTGCCGAAATAACGCAGGAAGGAGCATCATCCTGTAACTTCTAGGCCTCAGCTTCGTAGCCACATACTCCGGCACGCCCTCATAATCAGCCCAAGGGCGGGCCACAAACTACACAAATAGAACCAACATCCCAATGAATCCCAAACCTTGGGGGTTATTGAACAAAATAGGCTATAAAAAGAAAACTTACATCCCCGAGGCTCAACTTGTTAACCACCGCATTCTCTGGCGGGTAGTGGCTGGTGGTGCTCTTAGGCTGAGCCAGCCTCCATTCGATCCCCGCCGGGAATCTCTTCGGGTGAACTCGTACCATCTTAGGAGCCAAGCACGAGAAATAGGAGTAGATCCAAGCCTGTAATAAACCCATAATATACTTAGCAACACTAAACCAAAGCCAGGTAGAACTCGAGACACGAAAGTGAGGATAGTGACTAACCTCCAGTATAAGGCCTGGACCCGCAATGGGCACAGCTGAAGCCGACTCTATCGCCAACGGCCTCACCATGACTTCTTGCAGACAGCGAGTCTTCTCCGCCAAAGCCGCAGTAACCCAATCATAACGCCCTAGCTGAGTCAGGTTGGCCAGGAAGGGCAAAATCCTAGTGCTGAACCTCTCACCCTTGTCCGAGAAGTGGGTCGACCCTAGGAAATACCACAACCACAGCCGGGCGTCCTGCTCCGGCGTGTTGGGTTCTCGACCCTCTAACACCGCCACTCGCTCGAAGTGATCTGTGATGTACGAACTCACCAAAGCATGAGGCGCACTATAGGCCTCACTATAAACAATCCCCGATGAGGTCCCGAACCCCATCACTATAAAGACTAGGGCCTTCAGCGGCCCACCTAATTCTATCCAGCCCTCAGGGGAAGCCGGAAATCATGCCAAAATACTCTAGGGTCATCCCGACCTCCCCAAAAGCCATGTGGAAGATCGAGGTAGTATCATGAAAGCGATCTATTATCGCCCTAATCACCATAAGGTTGCACTTAGTCTTGCAACCCACCAACCTAACCCACTGCCCAACCACGGGACATAGAGCGGTCCTCGCGATAATCTCCTTTGCCGCAGGGGTCAAGTTCTGAAAGTAAATTTTGAGACACGTAGTAAAACCCGAGAAAGTCCTCATCGGACCTGGGGGCTGCAAACTAAAACAATGCAAGGATAAACGAAACAAACCTAACCTAACCCAAGCCAAAAAATAAAACCTGAGGCATAACTAATAAAGCACAAATGACACTCATTAGACCCCGCACGACGCTGTGAGAAATGTGACGGTCAAGGTGAAACATCAGCTGATGACCATCCCAGTCCCGAGCCCACTCGGGATCTTCGTAAACAACCTCTTCGTCCTCCGGTGCAGAAGCCGGAGCATGAGCCCTCCTTGCCACAGTCTCTGGAAGCTTACGCTTCTTCACTCTATCAAAGTCAACCTCGTTAATAGTTTCGGGATCGCGATGCTGGGACGAGATACTTCGATGTCTCCTGCGAATCCCTCGGGGAGTCTGTGAACTCGTCCCGACAACCTCTCCACTAGCACCAACCAAGGAGGTTCCCTCGGGACGCTCGGCATCATCTCTAGCTATGGAATCAACAAAAGAGAAAACAAACAACATATCCTTAATCAGGCTAAAACAACTTTTTTTTGGTGTAAATGTAAATATATATATCAAAATCGAGTCACCACACATACAACTTGTAATCCATATCTCCCTATTTAGTTATCAATCAACTTAGCAATCTATCGACATATGAATAATATTTACAATGAATGCTTTTCCTGCAAAATATGAGTTTTGATCTTATCTCCATACGCACCAATTGAATAACATACTCAGGACGTTCAAGCTGCAGTTGGATTCTACATTGATTCTGAACCCTCCAAATATGGTACCATACTCCCAAGATACCAGCTGCCACTACCTGCTTGCTCAATAAAGATTTCAGTCATAGTTTTCTCCACCAATCCGCTGTACCAGCAGTAGGCACCTGTACCTGTAGCCAATTTGATAGCAGTAAGAAGCATCGTTTAGCATAGAGGCAAGATGAAAACAGATGGGTATGCGATTTAACTTCAGTTCCACATATACAACATTCCAAGCTCATGATGCCACAATATTTCTATAGTCGGTCCCTAGTGAGTAAGCGGTTCTGACATACGAGCCAAGCAATAAACCCATGTTTAGGAAGACTCATACGATTCCAAATCAGTTTATCCCACCCCACTTTCTGCCTATGGACCCTTAACCAATCATAACCCCTTGCAACAGTGTATTTCTGTCCCTGACTAAGCAAAGTAGAGGCTAAAACAACTTAAACAGGTCAAAATAGGGTCAAAATTTTGAATAAGGATATCGAAATTCCGAGAAAGCTTGAACAAACCCAAACAAAATAAGACAAACTCACAAAACAGAAACAAAAACCCTTAACTAAAACAAATAAGCAAACGACATATCTTGCCCGAGGGACGTTAGTATCCCGAAGGCACACCAACATCAATCTTGCCCGAGGGATGTTAGTATCCCGGAGGGACAACAATTTTGCCCGAGGGACGTTAGTATCCCAGAGGCACAACAATTTTGCCTAAGGGACGTTAGTATCCCAAAGGCACGACAACATCAATTTTTGAGTGGATACCAACACCCTCGAGGGAGTCTGATACCTCCACAGCATTTTTCATTCGAGAGAGAACCGACGCCTCGAATGGTTTATTTTGTCCTAGGGGTCAGAGCATCACCGACGATGGCTAGTCGAGTGGAGACTAACGCCCTCGAGTAGTTTAGCAACAACAATTTTGTCCTAGGGGTCAGAGCATCCTCCAAGACGGCTGCTCGAGTGGAGACTGACGCCCTCGTGTAGTTTAGCAACGACAATTTTGTCCTAAAGGTCAGTGCCTCCCCGAGGACGACTGCTCGAGTGGAGACTGACGCCCTCGAGTATTTTAGCAACAACAATTTTGTCCTAGGGGTCAGAGCATCCCCGAAGACAGCTGCTCGAGTGGAGACTGAAGCCCTCGAGTAGTTTACGACAGCAATTTTGTCCTAGGGGTCAGAGGCATCCTGAAAGACAGCTACTCGAGTGGAGACTCACGTCCTCGAGTTGTTTATCTCATTGTGTTTTGTCCAAGGGGTCAGCAGCATCCCGAAAGACAGCTACTCGAGTGGAGATTAACGCCCTCGAGTAGTTTATCTCATTTCGTTTTGTCCTAGGGGTCAGAGGCATCCCGAAGAACAACTACTCGTGTGGAGACCGACGCCCTCGAGTAGCTTATCTCATTTTGCTTGGTCCTAGGGGTCAGAGCATCCTCGAAGACAACTGTTCGAGTGGAGACTAACGCCCTCGAACGTTTTATCAAGGGTTCACAAGCATCCCGAAAGGAACATTTGTTTAAATAAAGGCAAACACATAAGAGCGCTCTTTGCACGTACGCTTAACGCGTCACCTACACACTAAAAACATTTAAAAACTAAAATAAACCGTTTAAAACAAGCCGAAGAAGAGAGAGAGCGCGCGCATAAAAAACAAGAACAAGATATCAAACAACGGCTCGGGCCCAAGCAAGCAACCGCAAGCGAAGACGTCAGGTATAATTTCTAAGCTATGGCTGGCGAGCCTCAACACGTAGTCTACTATACTTAAAACGACCCGACCGAACAACCACCAGGTCATAATCTTCGATTAACCTGGGCGGCTATACTTTGACTTTCGCCTTGTCCAAGCCTCAGTCAAAGTAGAGGCTTCTGTAGACACCCAGATTTGGACCTGGTGGCTGCAGAAGTGCCCAACAAACACCCAATGACGATAGAACTGCAACGCGACGCGGGTTCGCGATGTTGTAGATAGTTTTTCCATAGAACGGATGAAATAATTACTCGGAAAAATTAAAACTAACATGATTGCAGCCTTAGTCGTGTCGTTACGGTCGCATAGACACTAATTAGAGTCAATTCCGACACCGGGACTCCCGAGTCGGTCCCGAAACTCAAACCGAGTCAGTACAGCGCAAAGCAAACCTCGGGATGCACACCCGAAGCCCACTAACGTTCACGGTGCTAGGTCAAGCCGCGGGAGCCTTAATCCCCAAGTAACAAATTATACTCCTCCCTCTCGGTTTTGGAAAGTATCGAAATCGTATCTTCAAAACTCCAACCGCCCCACCACACGCGTCTCTGCTTCACCACGCCCAAGCCCAGGCGCCTGAGTCTTGGTGCACCCCAGCTCAGGCGTCCATATGGGCGACGATGGCCGAAAACACCTATAAATACCCTCCTCCGCCTCATTCATTCGACACACAATTCTCATTCTTCTCTTCCCCCTCTAAACTCTCGCTAAGGGCTCGCACTCCGACACTCGAGGCAAACGATCCACTCGATCGTAGTTCCGATAAAAGCGACATCGATGCTACTCCTCACCTTCGAGCACCCCCACTCGATACTGAGGTGCATGTGATCGACTAGCTCACAACTAGTAGTGAAGCTCTGCCGGATTAGCCGCAGAACTAGTCCTTAGTAACGAAGCTCTGCCGGGATAGCCGTAGGAAGGGTAAACGGTAACGGAGCTCTGCCGGAGTCATTGGTCAAGCTAGGAGGATCCACCTGTTCAAATCGAGTCGTCACTAGGTTGTCATCTAAACAAAACTTTCCATACTCGCACTTTCTTTTATTACACTACGATAACACTAGATGTGGACACTAGGTCCACGAGCATCTACTAAAACACGTAAACGTCCCAACTTCAATCACGAGTACTAAAACACACTAAATAGACCCGAGTAATTCCGAGATCCGCTCTCAAACTATCTATGCATCGAGTCCCGTTTAGTGTACACTCCGAGGGTGCAACTCCTCATAATGTCATTTACTTACATTCGCATTTACAGCTTTTCGTATGATTTATTGCTTTTATGACCTTATAATCGCATGCTAAATCACCTAACAAGAAATTCAAAACGTAAATAAGTTAAAACTGAACAAAGCGATGGTCGGGTTCCGTATTAGTCCCGGTGCTCACCTTATAAGGTTCGATGCATCCCTATTAATACCAAACCGACGCATCTTAAGCAGAATACTAGGTAAGGTATACCACGAGAATGACTAATATTCGTATTATCACGTTAAAACTGATTTGCTAATACGTATAATACTAGTACACTCTACTCTCCTACATGCATCTTTTCATGGCCTGCTTGTCACGTGAAATCGCATGCAAAGAATGTAAACACAACTACTTTGACTACAACACTTACTTGTCCTTAAACAACCGATGTAGCAAAAGACATATGGTTAAAACAACGGATGTTACAACATTTCCGCCACAACAAAAGAACTAGGTTATCAGCCCACAGATTGATTAGTAGAGGTCGCTATATTGCGGGCGGGATTGGGTGTTGACATCTATCGGATGTTGGCTTCCCAATACGTACCCTCGCCCCTTACTCAGAATCGACGGTTTCCGGATGTCCGAAACCATTGGCAATGAGAGTCATTCCAGGCACGCAGTGCTTAAGGGTAGAAGTCTTTATCTTTAGGTCCCGTGTCACTCAATTTTGAGCCGGCAAGGGATCAAAGTTGACTTGAACGGTTTCCGAGTCCCCATAATTGACTCTGTGGCTACTCCACAAATCGGCAACGAATTTAGTTTACTAAAAAGGTCGCCTTACCAAATGAATCGGCCTTTAAACATTTACAACCACGACTTGATCGATTCGAAACGGAAACACGAGTGCCTACACCCGTCTAGTACAAGTCCGGATCGTCATCCGAATCGAGGTCCGACACTTCACCCCGTACGCGAGATCGGACCGGCCCCCGACCGGGAGGGGGCCGCGTGGATGGCTGCCGCCACACGATGAAATTCGGGTCGGTCCCGCGGGACGTCGGGCGGTGCGGACAGACGTCCACAGGTAACCAAAACATTTTCAAAACCAAAGTAAAACAATTTGATTAAGAAATTCGATAATAATTCGTTTTATGACGAAACACAATTTAGTTTGGAGTAAAAACTGAATCAGTCGTTAGACGTGTTTAAATAACAAATTCAAATGTCTGTCGACAATAAAATGAAAACTTGCAAACGCGAAATTATTTAAAACATGCTAAACCATTTACATAATAATCTTACAGAAATAAAACATTTGCAATTATGAAAGTTTTCATAAAAATTCGATCACTTGAAAATCAAAATTTGAATTAATTTTGAAATACTTTAAAATAATTTATTAAAGCATTTTGAAACAGAACTAAATATAAATATGAACCAAGGACAAAACAAAAAGAAGTACAAAGTTCTTAAATTATAATTAAAAAAAAAGTTAAGTTTTACGATATCCGAAAATTTTAATTAAGTTAGTCAAACTTTTTACAAACGAAGAGTTTCTTAATTTGAAATTGAACCTCAAAATGTTAAAATTTTACGGTAAGGTTTTTTTAAAACCAGTCAGGCTTTTTATAAAACAGGGAGTTCGAAAAAAAATGGTTAACGGATAAATAAAACAAGGATAAACAATAAATCGAAACAAGAGTTTTCAAAATCGATAAAGGTCAAAGAGATTGGCAGTTGTTGCGATAACAAAATTCAAGAGAATCATAAAGGAGGACGAAGTTGAGAGCCAAACAGAGCTCTCAAGGAATATAGAGGAAATTAACAATCTCAAAATTCCTAGCATGTATGACTCCCACAAACACGGTAAGTTCATCAAATAACGCTATGTCCAATATCGGTACAGGGTGGTCCTACTCAATCTACAACCTCCAAAATTATCAACTGTCGCAGCCTCCAAAATTAAATCTTACATACTTATATAATCTTTCAATTAGTATGGTAAGAATCCACAAATTATTTAGACAAATCCATAATTAAGATTCCAACGGTTATCAAAACATACCCAAACTCGTAATCACTAAGGCTCATAAATTCAAAGCTCGTAAGGTTTGATCTCGAGGTACACTGCAAATTTCTCGAGTAAGGAACATTAAACAAGATCCACCAATTTAACAATGCTTCCGCACTAAGTCCTCAAAAGTGATCATACCAACATGTTCTCAGCACCATAAATAGACAGAGGTTAGGGACGTACGCTAAGCCTTAAACACACTCAGCCTGACATGTAACGATAGATACTCACATTTTCAAACACGCAATTCGACTAAGGTTTCTGAGAATTCCATCAAATTCTCAAATTGCAACGGCGAAACCACTAAATGTTTAAATAACTCAACGAAACCACAATATCGTTGGTCTAAGGGCTCTGAACTGTAAATTCCATCAAGATGATTGACATTAAATTATTCCTGAAAACAACATAATAAGTCTGACCTCTAATTGTGCAAGATGTTCTCTTCTTCAAGGTTAACAATGATCTATCCACATTTCGGTTGGTCAACTCCAAAATTCGTAGGTTACAATGATGGCAGGGATTTGTCGTGAATCCCGACACCAAATAAAACAAACTATTCCTAACAAGGTAGCTAGGGCAAGTCGGGTCGATCCACGGAGACGGAAAACGGTCTAGACAAAGGTTCACCTAAAGACTAGACTAAGTCAACAAAGCTAAACAACTAAAACAATGAAGGGAGATAGAACTATGACTAAGAATAAGCTAAGTATGACAACTAGAGCTAAACTAAAGCAACAAACTAGATAAACAATGACTAAGAAGATAGAGAATTCAATAAGGAAAGAACTAGGATTAGGTTGGGTTCAAGGGTGATGAGATGATCAAGGGAAAGCTAAGGTGAAGGGGTAGTCGAGCTATCTAGGCATAATCCAAGCTCTCGCTCCAAAACCGACCCAGAGGTTCCTCGTTCTCGCGCAAGAACCCATTCTAGAAACATACAAGCTCACACGAAGAAGGCAAGAAAACATGCATTTGCAACTACAAGTCATTCAAGCATTTCACCAAACACGATCTATGCATACAACTAAGAAGTAACCAAAACTTCCACCAACAATCTAAACAAACCCTTAATCGCCCATGAATACACCCAATTCCCCTACTAATCCTAGCAAGGAAATGTACTCACTCATGATCATGGATAGTAAACCCAACACCCATAATGAAACAAGCATAAACATGAACATTCATAATGGAATATTGAAGATTACTAAGCATAAACACAAATGAAAACTAAGTAGAAGAGATTAGGAAGAAGATGAATTATACCAATACCAAAGGATGAACAAAAGATTCAATCTTTGCATAAATAAACCCAAAGGAAGATCTCCAATGTTGTCAATAGAGTAGATCAACCCAAAAAGTCTTCAATAATACAAAGATGAAATCAGGATTAAACTAAGATTAAGGAGTAATTAAGGAAAGATTAAGCTAATCTACACTAATCTAAGCTAATCTAACCTAAAGTACTCTAGGGTTTAGTGGATGTAGGGTAATGTAAGGTAGAGTGTTTAAAACAATACAAGAGGTGGATATATATATAAGGGTTCCATGAATGAGGGAGGCGGGAAAGCGAAGACGGGTAGAATTAGGCCCTTCCCGGCCGAGAAGGGGATAATCCCGCTCGGGAAGGGACCCATGCCGGTGGGCAAGGTCATGATTCCAGCTGGGAGCACCCTCCAGCAGCTCGTCTTTCCTTGTCTTCTCGTTCCGGTCGAGATGGGTCCTTCCCGGGCGTGATAGGTCCTTATTTGCTCTTCCTAGGCTTTTTATCGATGCTCGGTGCTCGGGATATCATCAAGTGGGCTCCATGGGACTCGGGATCGAGTCTAAGCCACTGAGTCATCATCGCTTCTCTTCGTTGGCTCCATAAGCGTCGAAAATGAGTCGGAATCGTTCCATTTCTCCAAGATAGGCCTTAGGAACCTAAAACAAGCTAGAAGAAGCGTAAGTAGCCTCGAAACCGCTCTAAAGAGCGATTCCACAAGAGAAGTCGGGATCAAACACAAGAAATAAGCACTACATAACACACTTACCAACTCCCCCACACTTAACCCTTACTCGCCCTCGAGTAAGCACGAACTAACTGATAACTAAAAGAAACTAGACTACTAACCGAGCGGGTATTAGCGCAACCTACACCTTTCAACTCACGCGAGAACACTTAGAGGACAAGTGCTCTCCACAAGGCAAGTGAGGTCTTGCGACAAAACTGTGGATACAACCGAACAGGAAAACACACAAACACACAACAAACAAACGAACAAACAAAAAAAACGGTTGCATCCAAGAAGAAATAAATACCACTTCCCTCAACAAAGCGGTGAAAGAAACACCGGTTAAGGACTCAAGGCAAGTGACAACGTTCCTAGGCTAGTAATACAAACCGAAATGGACAAAATCCTAATAGTATGACAACAAAGCAATAAATACGTTGGTAACTTACCTAGGTCCTCCTAACCTTCTAAGAACGTACTACAGGATGATAGGCGGGATGGAAAAAGGATGAACCATGGAGTTAGTCGACACTATAGGTAAAGTGAAACCCCGGCCCTTTTAGCGATGAGCCAAGAGAGTCGTCCCATGCTCAAAAATAGCCTAACTAGTCCAAGTAAAAAGGTGGATATGGTTGCAAAGTGAGGGAAGACCGACCATTACCGCTATCATCTTTGCTAGGGACTCGGTCCTTTGGTAGGCTCTTCATGATAACAGTCGGTAAAAGGCTTATTTTTGAGGGGGTGAGAATTTTTTTGTGAAATGATTCTTTGGCATTTTTTTTGCATTTTGATTTTGATTTGCATTTTTGCAATTTCTTTTTATTCTTTTGTATTTTGTTTTTGATTTGTTGTGCCTTTTCTTTTTCGTCTTTCTTTTCTTTCTTTTTCTTTCTTTTTGCCTTGTTTTACCCTTTTGGCTAGATTTTGTATTGTAGGCAATCATTGCAACCAAGTAAGTATGGAAACCTCGATATTTTGCAACTTATTTGTTGAAATGTGTATAAGGTAGGGAAAATGGGTATGTCGGGAGCGCGCTTTCCCTTCAAATCCACAAAAAGGGGGAGACTTGGACTAATCAAACAATTTCGAACATGGTCACCTAAGAGACGGAACTCGGGAACCAAGGCCTTTTCACTCGTGGGTGGTCAAAGTGGTCAAAATGCAAATCCCGTAGTAAATCCCTAGTAGACTAGGTGGACTCAAGGTAAGAAACCAACGAAACTATTGATTTAAAGTCATATCACTAGGAAGGGAAAGTAAACACTTGCGCACTAGCCTCAAAACCGGGTTTTCGAAAACCTTTTCTACAGTAGACACAAACTAAACAAGCCGAAACGAAGACAAAACAAAAACGAAGGAAAATACAACTACTCCAAGTCTCGAAATAAAAAAAAAAATCAAAAAACCTTTCGACTGCTCCGGTGATTTCCGTTTACCCTAGGCGATTTCCGGCGGCAGTAATTTTCTCGGCGCGGATAGCCCTCAGACAGTGACTAGGCTGTCCGGCGTCAATCTCGCGTTTCGTTCGCAATGAGGAAAAAGACACGTGCGGTCCCAAAAGGACCTATGGCCATGAAACCGGTGAACCGAAAAGCGAAAGAGGAACTGTTACGTAAAGTTGTCAAGAATTCGAACCTGGCTGACGATAATTCTTTGTCGTCGACGAATTCGAGACTGAACGACATACCAGGCTTGAATTACGTATCTGAGCCTGAGGATGATGAAGTGTCTGAATTCGTTCCGGATTCGGTCAATGAGATGAAGATGAATGATAATGGATGGAAACAGAGAGAGGGAAAAAAAATTGTTGACATGGAAGAAGAGGAGGACCTGCTACGCTTTCAGAGGATGACATGGATGATGAAATCGAGTACTGGAGCTCTGCAGTATACTGTTTCATTATGGGTGCGAATCCACCATGGGAAGTGGTAGAGGGGTTTGTGAGAAGAATTTGGAGGGAACACGGAATCGACAAGATTTCTTTCCTGCCTAACGGAATTTTTATAGTTCAGTTCAAGGACAAGGAAGCAAAGGTAAAAATTCTTGATCATGGTTTGTTTATGTTTGATAATAAACCCTTGATTGTGAAAGAGTGGACTCCCGATGCTAAATTGGACAAAGAGGACATTCATGAAGTGCCTATTTCGATTCAATTACATGATCTCCCTTTGAAATTTTAGGGTCGGTGTTTACCCCGATTAGCATCTCTCGTTGGCCCGTATGTCAAGTCGGACGTGGCCACGGAAGAACGTACCAGACTTGGTTATGCTAGAGTCATGGTCATGGCTAAGGTGGGGCAAAAATATAGGAATTCGATCAAATTTTTGGATGAAAAGGAAAATTTGGTTGAGATTTTAATCAAATATGAGTGGAAGCCTAGTTGGTGTCTTAAGTGTAGAAGCTATGGACATGAGGCTAATGACTGTAGGAGGGACAAATTGAAAAAGGCGAGACATGATGCAAGACAAAAGAAAGTAGAAGAAGGGGGTGTTGTACGGACTGGTGTGCCAAGGTTACAGCAGGCTGTATTGGGTGTGGTGCGGACTGTTCAGCCAAAGCTGCAGCAGACTGTTTCGGCTTTACCTCCTCGGAAGCCAGGGTCTGTGAAAATGGGAGTGCAGGGGAACAAGGGTATTGTGATTAGGGAGCCGAGGAACTTTAAGGAGGTTAATATGGGGGATTCGTTTGTTGATATAGTGATGGGTTCACCGACAAAATAGAGGAGTGAAGGAAAGGAAGGGAAGGGTTTGGAACTAGTGATCCATGGAAGTTCATAATGTAGGGTGTTGGAATGTACGCGGCATGTGTAACATAAATAAGCAGCGTACTATCAGTGATTTCATTAGAAAGCAGCAGGTTGATATAGTTGGTCTTGTAGAGACTAAAATAAAAAATAAAGCGTATGCTAAAATTCAGCAGAATATTTTTCAGGAGTGGAGCATCACAACGAACAATCATTGTCACGAAGGGGGTCGGGTTTGGCTTCTTTGGAAGCATTCGAGGGTGAGACTGACGATTCTGGAGTATAGTGAACAGAGTATTCATGTTAGAGTCACAACGAACTTAGGTAAGGAGTACTTGCTTACGTTTGTTTATGCGTTTAGCTCGGCCTCCGAATGAGTTGCACTCTGGCATAGGCTTGAGTCCTACGCTTTGAAGGGGCCGTGGATGATTTTGGGTGACTTCAATTGCGTTATTGATGCTCGAGAGCGTCTTTGAGGCATATCTTCGGATGAGGATATGAATCAATTTTGGGAATGTTTGGCAAAATGTGAGGTAAGTGATTTCAAGGCAAGTGGGTCGTGGTTCACTTGGAATAATAAGCACAAAGTTGCGGAGACGAGGGTGTATAGCCGCATTGATCGTTGTTTGGTTAATGATGAAATGGTGGGTTTATTTCCAAATGGCTTTGCAAATTTCTTACCGGAGGGGGCCTTTGATCATTGTCCTTGTATTGTCCAACTTGAGCAACCCCCGATAAGGAAGAATCGGAGTTTCAAATACATGAGTATGTGGAGTAACGCTAACGAATTCAAGCCTCTTGTTTCGAAGGCGTGGAGAGCGAAGATTGGGGGTACGAAGATGTTTCAGGTGGTGTCCAAGATGCGTAGCCTGAAGACGCCTTTGAAGGAGCTGAATACAAGGTGTTTTTCAGACATCGAAAACCGATGCAAACAGGCCGAGATGAGATTGGAGCTGTTACAGGTACAATTGCGTACTGATTTGAGCTGTTCGGTATTACAGGAGGAGGCGGATCAGAATTGTTTAGTGCGGAATCTTCAAGCTGCTAGAGCAGCTTTTTGGAGCCAAAAAGCGAAACAAAAATGGGTCAAGGATGGAGATGTTAACTCGGCTTATTTCCACGGTCTTTTGAGGGCTAGGAGGGCGCATAATGCAATCGCTTTGATCGAAAATGCTGATGGGCTTGAATGCGGGAGCAAGCGCGATATCGAGGATGCGTTTCTCCGCTACTATGGCTCGTTGTTGGGTGAGACCCGTGTTGTGGAGCCTATTAATCAGGGCATTGTTCGACGGGGCAATTTATGTACCAATGAGCATAGAAGTTGGTTGGAGGCGGCTGTGACCGACGAGGAGATTAAAAGTGCTTTATTTAGTATTCCGCGAGACAAAACTCCGGGTCCTGATGGTTTCTCGAGTCAATTTTTTATTGATTCTTGGGACATTATTGGAGAAGACATTGTGAAAGCTGTTAAAGATTTTTTCACGTCAGGTAAACTTCTGAAACAGCTAAACTGTGCTAACATTGTGTTGATTCCTAAAGTAAATAGGCCTAAGACCGTTAAAGAATTCCGGCCCATTGCTTGTTGTAATGTCTTGTACAAGTGTATTGCAAAGATCATTTGTACGAGACTGGGTCGAGTCTTGCCTTATATTATTTCACCTAACCAAGGGGGATTTATCGAGGGAAGAAGTATTGTGGAAAATGTGCTCATATGTCAGGATCTGGTAAAATTGTATAAGAGGAGTCATATTTCGCCTCGCTGTTTGTTTAAAGTGGATATACACAAGGCTTATGACAGTGTGGAATGGAGTTTTTTGGAGGAGATGTTGCGCGCTCTCGAGTTCCCAGACCATTTTTGCAAATTGATTATGGAATGTGTTTCCACGGTTTCGTATTCGATGTGTGCTAATGGGGATAATTTTGGGTTTTTCAAAGGGAAGAGGGGATTGAGACAAGGTGATTCTATGTCTCCGATGCTTTTTACTATTTGCATGGAGTATTTTTCTCGTATCCTTATACATGGCAATATGGATAAGAAGTTCAGATATCATCCGAAATGTGGGCCGATGAAGCTTACCCATTTACTTTTTGCTGATGACTTGCTCCTGTTTTGTAAAGGGGATAAATAATCGATGGAGTTTTTGTGGAAGGCCTTTGCTACTTTTAGTAGGGCATCGGGGCTGTGTATAAGTGTAGGTAAATCCCATGCTTATTTTGCGGGAGTGGATGAAGACAGGAAAGAGGCTATATTACAATTTTCAGGCTGTGTGGAAGGTACGTTACCTTTTCGTTATCTTGGATTGCCTATCCAATGTACTCGATTAGGTAAGAATGATTGTGAAAAGCTGTTAGCCCGTATAATTGCGAGAGTCACTAGCATTGGAGCCCGTAAGCTATCCTATGCTGGCAGATTGACCTTGGTTCAGGCCGTTCTTTCTCAGCTCCATAATTATTGGGCTATGGTTTTTATTATCCCAAAGTATGTTATGGCTCGGATTGGTGCCTTATGCCGGAATTTTCTGTGGGATGGCGGGGTGGAAGGTACTAAAAGAGCTTTAGTAAGTTGGGAGAAAATTTGTTACCCGAAAAGGGAGGGTGGGTTAGGCCTTAGAGAACTCACTACTTGGAATGAAGCAGCGGTGGCTAAGCTGGCGTCTTGGGTGTTTGATCAACCTGACCGACTCTGGGTCAGGTGGGTTAGTAGTATTTATCTGAGGGGAACTGAATGGAGGGAGTACCAACCGAACACTGAAGCTACCTGGGCGTGGAAGAAGATCTGTCAAGATAAGGAAAAAATAAAATCAATGTACGCGAATGGTGTGTGGCATGGATCGATGACGCACTATTCGATTTCGAAGGCTTACGATGAGCTTAGGTCCGTTGGACCCAGTGTTCCGTGGGCTCACCTTGTTTGGAGTGGGTGGAGCTTCCCTAAACGTAGCTTTATTGCTTGGCTTGTGTTTAGAGAGGCTTTAAACACTAGGAAGAAATTATGGAAAATTGGGGTGGCGGATTCTGATCGGTGTGTTTTGTGTGAAGCCCATGAGGAGAACTTTGAACATCTATTTTTTGGGTGTCTTTGGAGTTCCCAAGTTGTTGACTTGTTGAGTGATTGGGTGAAGAAGAAGATACCGAGTAGTGATACATTGTCCTGGGCGTGTAATATGAGGGGATCGAAATTCCAATGCAACATTCTTCGAGCCCTGATTAATGCCGCCATTTACCATGTCTGGAGGATGCGAAATTTGTGTCGAGCTGAGGGAATGCTCCAACATCCAAAATATGTTGTTAGAATGATTAAGATGGATATCCGAAGTAGAATCATGTGTAAGATTAAATACCCATTACTTGCTAAGGATAATAGATGGTTACATAAATTGATGTAGTCATATTTTTGTACCTGGACTACACGGCATATATATATATATATACTTACCCTTTACCAAAAAAAACGATGGAAAATGAGACAAACAAAACAAAACAAAATAAAATAAACACTCACAGAAATAAACAAACACCACCCCGAAACTTTCAAACAAGCAACCACATCAATCCGCAAACTCCAAAAAGCTCCACCCGAGCACACACCATCACAAAACATCCTCCAAACTCCACAAAAAGAAAAAAGGAGAAAGAAATGAAAGGATATTACCGGATGTCTTGACCTTTCCGAAACTTATCGACGATCACGCAACCTACAAGGAAATCGGGGGGCAAAACACACAACACAACAAATATACGACACAAAGACAAAAAAGAAAATCTTTTTGATTTTTATGAAATTTTTCAAATTTTTAGGGGTTTTTAATTTTTTTTGAAAAAACTACGAAAATAAAGATAAACTAGACTAAGATATCGCTCCCTCACACTTAAATCGAGCAATGTCCTCATGCTCGATCGGTAGTGTGTGGAAAACACTAAAAAGAAGAGAAAAAAATAGGAAAATAAAGCTAAAAAACAAAAATGAAAGTGAAGAAAGGGTAGAATATGTCCGGCTGTGGTGTAATCAAGTCACCAAGGGCCGAGACGAGAAAAGATATGGATGGGGGAAGAAATAAAAAGAAGAAAATAAAAGGAAATGGGAGGGGAGGGCTAGGTGTAATCAAGTCACCTAGCCCTGATTCCGCCCGATTCCGACTAAATTCTACCAAAAAGAGGAAATAAAATTAAGGAAAAAGTGAAAAGACTTGTCAATTTGGATTTTTCAAATGATTCTCGATGTAATCACGTCATCGAGAATCGGGAGCAATGACTACCAAAGGCCCCGAGGGCCACCATGACACAAAAAGGATAAAAGGAAGGAACATACAAAGAAAGACTAGCAATAAAAGACGGAAAAGAAAGGAGAGTCGCCTACCTAACGGTTAGCACTCAATTATCTCCGTCGTCTCAATGATCGTTATCGGCACGTTTCTTGTCTTCATCCTCGTTATTTCTCTTCCTCACAAATGTAGTCGCATGGTTGAAGTATCGGGCTTGCATTGGTTACATGAGGTCGGGATTTAGAGGGAAACTCGGTGTAATAGTGATGAGAAGATGAGATGAAGGTGTATAATTGAGGTGCAAGGGTGAGATGATAGTGGCAAGGGTGAGTATGGAGGTTGGGAGGGGGTATAAAGTGGTGGGGTGGGGCTTAAATGAAGAAAGGAAAGCGAAGGAGGGTGCTGTAGCCCTTCCCGGTCGTGATGACTCTCATCTTGGTCGGGATGGGCTGTCAGAGGGCAATCTTATGCAGTGCAACTCGTCCCGGGCGTGATGGTGCTCATCACGGGCGGGATCACTTCTCTAGCTCTTCATTCCTTAATAGCTCCGCCCAAAAGGCATATAATACTTCGGGATCTAGAATCCCGTCCCCAAAAGCTTGTCAAAGCTCAAAACCCGACTTCCTCCACCTAGCTTTAAAGCTTCTATCATCCATATCCCTTTCTAGTTCTTCATCTTCACTTCACACCTATCAATTAAGCTCAAAAATTTCCATCAAAGATCCCTCCCTCACATCGCTCATCAAAATACCAAACGACAAGAATTCCACAAAACATACAAACCAATCCTAGAAAACAAACAAATCACACAAATACAAACACAAAAGCTCAAAAGAAGAGGAAAGGGGAATATACAACATGACGGTTCTTGAGGAACTCCATCAAACCGAGGATGGTGGACTCTTCATTCTTATCCATAGTTCTCAAGGGCTCGGAGGAGCAAGTCAAATGCTCGAGCCACATCATAATGAGGGCTCATTGAGTACCCGAGCCAAGCTATCCTCCAAAGCCTCCAAGTCGGAAGCGAGAAGTAGTCACCCAAAGACCCATTGTCATGTTTCATGTGATCTCCGGGGTCTTTCCAACCTACAAGCTTTAATGGCCTCTTCTTTCCTAAGCACCGTCTCCTAGCACAACCAAAGCTCGAATTTCTAGCACAAGAGTCAAAAAAGGGTGTTTAACCCTCTTCTTTTCATCCACCATTCCCAAGTCATCAACAAGTTCCGGCTCGATATCTCCAAATCCTAACACATCGTTCTTCCCCACATCATCAATAAGAAGAGATTTAAAACTCATACAAGCGGTTTCAACCTCTTCTAAACCAAGATCCAAATTACACACAAGGGGTTCAAAATATTTTATTGGATTATCACATATGGGCAACTTGATTTCATCATTCATATCCCATGACTTCACAACTCCTATCATCTCATTCAACTCATCCCAAAAATTTTCTTTCCCAACTCATTCTTCCTCAATATTAGGCTCATTAGAAACGGCATGAAGGTCAAAAGAAGGGAAAGTGGAGGGGATTGAAGGTTCAACAAGAATGGAGGGGGTAGACTCTTGAATTTCCTCTGTTTCATTGATGTTTTCATCACCTAAATTAACCTCGAGACCGTTGTGTCCGGTTCCAACAAGGTCAGTGGCAACTTCATTTTCTTCTTGAGGAAAGACAAGATGAGACCCAATTGTGTTCTCATCAATGAAACTCTTCAAATTCTCACTAACCTCATCCAATTCTTCACCAAAAATGCCTTCATCAAGGATCATTTTCTCATTCGTCTCATCTTCGGTAGACAATCGAGGTTCTTCATAACAAGTCCCGCTTCTCAGAGGGATTTCATTAGAGGCTTCATTGTTGGGTTGTTCCCCTTCCCCAAATGAACATCCTTTATCAAGTTGTGAAGTTCGAGTTAGAAGCATTAAGGTTTTAGCCGCTATAGCATTTAATCTAGCTTTACATGCCTCATTTTCCCTTTGATAATGGGCCATGATTTCACATTGTTCCTTTTGCATTTGGATGACCATTTCTTGTTGACTCTTTTGCATTTGAAGAATTGATTGATATAACTCCAAGTTGGGCGTTTGGTGGTTATTGGGGTTTTGAATGCTCCTTGAAAACCTTGATGATGCCCAAGGGGTGGGGCATCATATTGTTGGTAATGAGGTTGAGATGATTGATAGTATTGTGGGTTTTGGGGCTCATAATGTGGTTGAGGTAAAGGGTAATATGGTGGGTTTTGGGGAGATTGGCTTCCATGTGAAGAAACATGATGAAACATGGTGGGTTCACCATGATAACTTGAGTAATACCCACCATGATCATAGGATTGATAAGCGTTCACTTGTTGGAAGCCGTTTCCATGTCCTTGAAACTCGTACCCATAGATCTCTTGATTACGAAGCTTGATAGTAGTTAGGAGACGTCATGGCATAATCTCGATTCATAGAGGGAGAAGAGGAATTTATGGTGGCTTCTATAGGTGGGGAGTTTAGACCAATCTTCAAGTTTTGCTCAAATTTTTTGCTTGTACCCGGTTGAGAACCTCTCAATCTTACAACTGTCCGTTGACGAAGGATTCGAAAAAACCCTTCCGGCTCTGAGTTGTAAAGAAGAGGATAGTCACCACCCCTAGGCATAAACTGTAGACTAGGAGCAAATGTGAGTAGTCTAGTGCTTTTTGGGCACTCGACATGAAGGAAATAAACTTCACACACACAAAAAGCAGAGGAACACAAAGAAGAACATAAAAAGAAAGACAAAGTCAAGTAAATAGGCAAACAAAGTCTAAACATACACCGTTCCCCGCAATGGTGTCAAATTGATGGGAGAGATTTGTCGTGAATCCCGACACCAAATAAAACCAACTATTCCTAACAAGGTCGCTAGGGCAAATCGGGTCGATCCAGGGAGACGGAAAACGGTCTAGACAAAGGTTCACCTAAAGACTAGACTAAGTCAACAAAGCTAAACAACTAAAACAATGAAGGGGGATAGAACTATGACTAAGAATAAGCTAAGTATGACAAATAGAGCTAAACTAAAGCAACAAACTAGAGAAAAAATGACTAAGAAGATGGAGAATTCAATAAGGAAAGAACTAGGATTAGGTTGGGTTCAAGGGTGATGAGATGATCAAGGGAAAGCTAAGGTGAAGGGGTAGTCGAGCTATCTTGGCATAATCCGAGCTCTCGCTCCAAAATTAACCTAGAGGTTCCTCGCTCTCGCGCAAGAACCCATCCTAGCAACATATAAGGTCACAAGAAGAAGGCAAGAAAACATGCATCTGCAACTACAAGTCATTCAAGCATTTCATCAAACATGATCTATACATACAACTAAGAAGCAACCAAAACTTCCACCAACAATCTAAAAAAACCTTTAATCACCGATGAATACACCCAATTCCCCTACTAATCCTAGCAAGGAAATCTACTCACTCATGTTCAAGGATAGTAAACCCGACACCTATAATGAAACAAGCATAAACATGAACATTCATAATGGAATATTGAAGATTACTAAGCATAAACACAAATGAAAACTAAGTAGAAGAGATTAGGAAGAAGATGAATTATACCAATACCAAAGGATGAACAAAAGATTCAATCTTTGCATAAATAAACACAAAGGAAGATCTCCAATGTTGTCAATAGAGTAGATCAACCCAAAAAGTCTTCAATAATACAAAGATGAAACTAGGATTAAACTAAGATTAAGGAGTAATTAAGGAAAGATTAAGCTAAGCTACACTAATCTAAGCTAATCTAACCTAAAGTAGTCTAAAGTTTAGTGGATGTAGGGTAATGTAAGGTAGAGTGCTTAAAACAACACAAGAGGAGGGTATATATAGGGTTCCATGAATAAGGGAGGCGGAAAAGCGAAGACGGGTAGATCTGGGCCCTTCCCGGCAGGGAAGGGGAGGATCCTGGTCGGGAAGGGACCCATCCCGGTCGGCAAGGTCATGATCCCGACCGGGAGCACCCTCCAGCAGCTCGTCTTTCCTTGTCTTCTCGTCCCGGTCGAGATGGGTCCTTCCTGGGCGTGATGGGTCCTTATTTGCTCTTCCTAGGCTTCTCATCGATGCTCGGTGCTCGGAATATCATCAAGTGGGCTCCATGGGACTCAGGATCGAGTCTAAGCCACCGAGTCATCGTCGCTTGTCTTCGTTGGCTCCATAAGCGTCGGTAACGAGTCAGAATCATTCCATTTCTCCAAGATAGGCCTTAGGAACCTAAAACAAGCTAGAAGAAGCGTAAGTAGCCTCGAAACCGCTCTAAAGAGCGATTCCACAAGAGAAACCGAGCCCGAACACAAGAAATAAGCACTACATAACACACTTATCATACAACAACCTTACATTAATGATCAACGATCTATTTCTTAAGAAACAAGGACAATCTATGCCGACCAAAATTTCTAACGACATTAATGAATGAAAACCAGTAATGGTAGCACATCACTCAGGCTAATACTCTAAATGATTATCAATGATCTCAAAAGTCCACGACTTGTCCTTTAAGTCAACAATAGGTAGGAATCCCAAAGAAATATAACCATATACACTTAGTTCAGTTCTAGGTTAGGTAATAGATATCGATCAAAATATGATAGACTCTCACCATCCAAAAATTTACTAAAGTCTAAGTCCTCTATATGATCAAACAATTTATAACCCAAGGTTGATCAATCTCTAAGGTACAATCTTAATTCCATTAATCAACTAATACCATTCAAATTATTCCTCAAGAATTTCTCACTTACTTAGAAAATAGAGTTCAACTCACAATCCTCAAACCATGTGACAAGGAGTTACTAAACCTCAAACATCTTTAACTTCCAAAAGGTTCACTAAGACAGAATTCGGTCTAACCAAAGAATCTCAAGAAAAAGATGGTAAACTTAAAAGAATGGAACAAGGATTCACCATAAGGATAAAGATGAGAATATATAAGAGAAGGATTGGAAGAAGCAGAGGTGGAAAGATTAAAGAAAAGAATCAATAATCCTAGTTAATTAAGATCTTAAACTAGAGGAGAATCTTCGAGCGTCCGGAATTCACAAGGGAACTTCCTGGATTTCTTCAACTTCAAGTATATGAACAAGCACACTAGTATTGGGCCACTCCATCTAGATCCAAAGTGATTTCACATCTGAGGCTGCTGCACCGTTATGGAATAGGAATCTACTCTTCATCATCTGGCCTGTAGCTTGAGAAGATTAAATTGGGGCTGGAAAGTCACCATTTGTATCTTCCTTGGAACACCAAGTTGTCCACTCGAGTCAGCAGGCATTGAGAGTGTTATGTAGGTCTCGTCCCAATCTGGAGCAGCATCACGTCAACATCTTGTCCACTCATCATCTTCTTTGACATATAAAACAAATATTCATGCTAATCATTGAGTTTTAGGAACAGGAAAATTTTAACAAGTAAGTCCTTATTTGTTTCTACCCATTCCTAGTAATATTTTTATTTACTGTTTAAATAATTTACTAGTATTTTCCTTAATTTCAGGTGTAAGCGTTGGGAGAAGTGATGCTCTGATACCAACTAAATCCTCTATAAATTCTAGCGCGATACAATGGCGAAAACACAGTAGATGTGAGATTATTACACACTGTAACAATGTCTTGATTAAATAAAAACGATAAGTCAATACATAAACCATAAAATAAAAATGGCTAAAATAAAATATAAAAACAATCCATAAAAGGGTTTAACAATCCATAGTGCAAAATTTATTGATCAGCGAAGAAGAATCTGTAACTACTCGCTAGCCCACCCGAAGAGAAACACATATACCTACCATGTTAAAAACATAACAGCCACAATCAGTGAGGAGCAACGACGACGTTCTCCCAACCATATTACTAGATTTTAAAACTGTAATTACTATTATATGAAAATAGTAAAAATGGAAAACATTGAAACGTCATAATAAAAATAAGCTTTCGAAAAAACATAAAATATTGAAACAATAAAATTCATAACAAGTTTTCAGAAGAAAACTTCAAATATTTGCCAACCTGCAAACCAAAATATATCGATAATAATAAAAATATTAAAAATGGCATTATAGATAGAATCGGTGTCGAAGGCTAGACTTTCACTAGGAGAACACTAAAAACTAGTTTCGAGAACTTAGTTCAACCAAATAAAACTTCGATCTCTTACTAGGCTGCTCAACCATAATAGGGCGGCGACTTATAAATGTGTGCCCCTGGTTTAAGACAATGCACACCCCTCCTGGGATTACCTGTCACCCAGTTCAACTTATGACGGCGACTTACTGCGAGGCCTAAGCTTAAGGTCAAAATGTACACAACTCCCGGGATACCTGTCACCCAGTTCAACAACTAATGTGCCGATTACTGATACACTAGCCTTATAGTTGATGGCAAAAAGGTAAACCCCAGAATATATTACTCTAAACCTCACACTTGTCCTTATTCTATAACTCCAAAACAAAGTCATTATCGATATTCAATAGATATAAATACTATAAATAATATGGAGATAAAAGGAATAATCATTATATTCTAAAAGAGGAAATTTTCTATTTAGAAAACTCTCTAAAAATAGAATCATATTAAAGTATCAAAAATATTTGTTCATAATAACCCAACATTTTTAATAATTAAAATAGATTTATAAAACTAATACTTTCGGACTTAATGATATTAATTGTTAAAATGAGAACTATCGGGTTTATAAATTACTGAAATGCGGTACAAGTGTTTATAAAATGATTAAAAATGTCTTAAACATTTTAGTACTACTGTAGACACCCACATTTGGCTGCTAGGTGTCTATTGCAGTTTCCAGAAAACACCCGATGATGATCGGACGCAAACGTGTTTCTACGCGCTCGGATGTGGGCTCGAAACCTTTAGTTTCTGGCCTGGGCTTTTTACGGAGCACAAATCTCACAAAAAAGACCTCAAATTCAGGCCCAACAGGTCGTTTCCAATCAAATAAGACTATTTTGGGTCAAAACCGGCATCGGAAATAAAACCGTCTTTTAGCGACCGGGTCAAACCCCGGTCAAAGTCCTTTCCGAGACACAAAATAGCCGTGCAAACATCAAAAGTTCAACCCAAATACAAGATCCAAAAAAAATATCCAACCCAAGGTCCAAGAATCCGGACCCCTCGCTCCAGCCGACCCACTCGATAGAGTGTCAGCCCACTCGATCGAGTGGGCCCTCAAACAGGCCCGTCTGCGGCCGCTTTGGGTCACTCGACCGACTCATCAGGCCACTCGGTCGAGTAACCCTAGACGAGGGAGGTAGGCATTGCCTATATATACCCCTTTTGCATGCAATTAATCATTTTTTACACAACTTTTTACAACTCTACTCTACACATTCAAGAACCCTAATTACCCTTTTTTCAATCTAAACCCTAGTATCTAGGAAACCTCGAACCCTAAACCACCATAACTCGATCTATGTACCCTTGACACTCCCGTGCTCAAGCCACAATTAAACGAGTCCCGTCCGAGAATACAGAACATGTAGGTTGAGGGTGCAACAAACCCGCTTTCTTCCCTTTTCTTCTCTTCCTCTCTCGCGTCGATCTTCCTCGTCTTTCTCTTCTTCTTTTCGTTTTTTTATTTCTAATATCGATAACACTACTAATATTAAGACATTAAATTACTCGCTAATTCGTGTCGAGCGTAAAGGATGACGGGATAAGGAAATCCGAATATACAAGGGTGTTGCACCCGATGTTGCCGGTCGCTTATCCCGACACCCCGCGCGCTTGATTGTTGAAGCGAGTCAACATAAACAATAGTTTTTTATTTTGTTACCATCATTATTATCGCATATACATCGATTTCTAAAACTATTTTGAATTGAGCACGTTTAAAGGCGATATTAGCATAAGACCCTTCTAACCCTTTTACGAGGTTTAACAGTGGTGGAGCCCTCTCTAGGAGCCCCGCCCTAAACACTCAAAGGCATGATGGGATCGCAATATTCCCCTTTAAACGCGCCCGATTCCTTTTTTTATGAACCGAGACCCATTGATGCGGATCTGACATCACAAAATACCACAAGGATTTATTACGATGTCGAGATGCGGAGGGAATCCTTTTTTTGCAATAAAGTTTAAAGCGTAGTTCTCTAGATTCGATACCAACTCAATAGTCGGATATCGTATCTAAACGAATTAGTCAGTAAATCTAACTAATGTGAATTCATTGATGCTAAAAATGGTGATCACATAATTTGAAAGAATTAATTACGACACTATAAACGCGGAGATGATTTATTTTGGTTTAGTTGATTTAAAATGACTTACAAACGTATTTTCTAGATTGCGCTCCAAATATTCGATATCGATTCAATAATCGAATATCAGATACGATGAGTATCAAAGTCCGAATCGAGCATATATCATACAATATTTCTGCCCGGCTCAGTAAAATCATCGACCTTCCAAAATCAAAAGGCAATTTCGTAATCAACAATAAATTGCGAAGCGAACCTTAGTTCGTACAGGGTGCACTCGATCGAGTGCTTAGCCCACTCAGTAGAGTGGCACCCCAAAACCGAGGCAGAATGACTTCTTGAGGACCACTCGGTCGAGTCCCGCAATGACTCGATCGAGTGGCGCCTCACTCGGTCGAGTCCCACAATGACTCGATCGAGTGGCATCTCAAATTCTGGGCAGAAGCGTTTTCCGAGCCACACTCAGTCGAGTCCCTCAATGACTCGATCAAGTGTACATCTATCACGTCAAATCGTGAGCCTTCAACATATGTCGAACCTCAATAAACCCTTTTCATGACTTCGGTCAACACGTGTCAAGTCTATCAGGTGAATCATCTTTTCAAAACCATGCATCGAATCATATTTATATTGTTTATTCAATTTGCAAACCGTTACTTGCTTGCTCATGTTTTAGCGATTTATTTTTGTTTGTTTTATTTTACTAAAACGAACCTCGCATGCTAAATACAACATTGACGATAATTTTAGATGCATTAACTCGACATAGCAACTTATTCAAATATTCGCATATTTAGTCAAAACAATGCTTTGCATATCATTTCATCGTATTACTAACGCGCGTATTAAAACATCAAACGATATCTTAGTAGAGGCCGCTAATGTGCGGGCGGGGTTGTGTGAACTTCCCAACACATACCCTCACCCCTTACTCAGAACCATGGTTTCCGGATATCCGAATCCATTGGCACACAAGAGTCATTCAATACACGGTATCCGATAATGTCGGTATCGGTATCGCAATGCAAAGGGACGAACCCCATAAACTCTGACATCCGAATGGGCCGTACATTGTGCATGGCCCACTAAGATATAGAGTGGGTTTGAATGAGCCCAAACTCACACAAAGTTTGGTGGCGACTCCACTTCGATTTAAATTTCAATTTAACCCTTCTCATATGGAGATTCATTCACCTCCCCAAACCCGCGCGTGGCCGCGTCGAGGTGGACCTATGTCTTGTCCACAATTTGGCAACTCCGCTGGGGATTAACTGATGCGTGACTGATAAGTGTGGTTTGTAGTGCCTATTTTGTAGTGTTTTGGTCCCATTTTCCTTGTAGAATCGCTCCTTGGGAGCGGTTTAGGGGCTTCTTATACTTCCTTTAGTTCGTTTCAGGTTCCCGAGACCGATTTGGAAGAGTTGGAGCGATTCCGACTCGATACAGACACATTTTGGAGCCCACGAGATAAAGGAACGATGACTCGATGCTTTGGAATCGACCCCGAGACCTTGGGACCCAATCCCGAGTCCCGAGACCCGATCCCGAGTCCCGAGAATCGATGAGAAGTCCATGTGAAGCAAGGAGGAACCTTAAAGATCATATTGGAGGCCTACAAGACTCATCCCCGACGGGTATGACCTCAACCCGTCCGGGATGAGGTGCACAAAAGAGGATGCTCCTGTTTTGGTCCATCCCGACCGGGACCAGCTCCTCCCGGCCGGGACTGACACCCTCCCGACCGGGACCACCTCCTCCCGGCCGGGAAGGGCTGCTGCTGCTCCGCGCTTCATTCTTCTCTTCTCCTTTCCACTTGTAACCCTATATATACCCCCCCTCTTGTATTAAGACACTATCTTACCTTATGTTCTTCATTACCCACAAACCCTAGCCTAGTTTTAGCATAGATTAGATTAGATTAGTGTAGATTAGTCTTTAGTTTATCGTTAATCTTAGTAATTAGTCTTGTATTAAGGGAATTCTTCAAGATCTCCATTCAAGCTTGACAACCTTGGATGTTTGTTTTGGGTTCTTCCATTTATGCAAGTTTCCTTCTTCTTTTCATCTTCTAGTATGGTATAATCTTCTCCTTTTACTCTTAATCCTTTATTGTTCTTTAAGTTTGAATCTTTTGTTCTTGTTTATTGTTTTGTTCATCATATTTGGTAGTTTCATTATGTATGTTTTGTTGTTTGTGTTGATTCATCTTGTTAGTGTTAGTTTTAGTTTAGATATGTTAGAGTAGTGTTCTTGCTAGGGTTAGTAGGGTGATTAGGGTGTTAATTGGGTGATTAAGGGTTTGTTGGAGATGTGGGTGGAAGATTTGGGTTTCCTCTTGGTTGATGCATATGACATGTTTGATGAATTGCTTGAATGACTAAGTAAGTTAGATTGCTTGTTTTTCTTGCCTTTCCCTTGTGGGTGTTGGTTTTTATGGGTTCGGTTCCCTCATTAAGTTGCGAGAGCCCGGTGAGGGCGACCCCTAGGTTAGTCTAAGTTGCGACCGCCCGGATGCGATCTAGGCCATAACATGCTAGAACCCCGTTTGTCATGTGTGTCGCCAAAATGGGTTCCATGAGGAACCTCTAGGTCGGTTTAAGTTGCGACCGCCCGGACCGACCTAGATTACCCTACTACCTCCTTCACTCTAGCTCTCCCTTGACCATTTCATTACCCCTTTGACCCCGACCTAATCCTAGCCCGTTTTCCTTGTTTGTTTTCTTGCTTTAGACCTAGCTTAGCCCTAGTCTCCCCCTCCTTAGATTAGCTCGTCTCGAACCTAGTCCTAGACCGTAGCATACCTTAGTCCGACCTCCCGTCCCTGTGAATTTGACCCGACTTACCCTAGCTACCCACTAGGTTTTGCCGATTTTATTTGACGGTTGGGATCCACGACAAATCCCACCCATCAAATTGGCGCCGTTGCCGGGGACGGCGTAGTTTAGACTTTTGTGTGCTTAGTTTTGGACTTTGTTCTTGATTTTTGTGTTCTCTTCTCCTTGTGTATCTCCGTTTTTTCTTCTTGTGTGTTACTCTCCCTTCCTAGTGCCTCAAAAGCACTAGGATACTAACGTTTGCTCAAGTGCTTCTAGCTCATCCTAGGTACCAAAGCGACGTTATGGACATGGCTCGTCCAAGCTACCATCAATCATCACGGGACAACTATGGGGCGAATTACCATAACCCACAACTTTACCAACCATATCAACCTCATCAACAATCTTATGAACCCTCTTCTTATGGTTACCAAGAAAGTTGTCAAGGATCATTCCCACATCCTAACAACTACCAAACACCCTCACATAACCCACGACCACAAGATCCCAACTTTGAGACTATTCAAATGATGCGTCAATTGCTTAAGAGTCAACATGATTCGATAGATCTATTGCAAAGGACTCAACAAGCGATGGTGACTCAAATAATAGGAGTTAGGGAGGAGTTCAAGGCCCAAATAGCGGTGGAAGATGCTCGAATCGATGCACTCATGGCTCATATCACGATGTTGGCCACTCGAGCTCCACTACATGTTGAGGAAGGTTCATTTGGGCAAGAGGGTCGGGTGCCTCCACAAGAAAGTCAACCCAACCTTGAAGCTACAAATGAAGAAGAGAGGGTCGATCAAGAGACCATTGTTGAGTGTTGCTTGGGAGGTGAAGATAGGGGAAGAATAGGGGAAGTTGAAGCTTCAAGGGCCAACAATGGGGAGGGGAGTGAACATGATTCTCAAGATAACTCTTGGGGAGCCGATGTATTGGCTATCAAATTGGATTTGTTCGATTTTCTTCGTGATGAACCGGATGACAATCCATAGCCAAGTGAAGACATACCTCTTCTAAGCCATATAGACAAGGCAAGTGAAAAGGAGTGTAATACTTGGGAAAAAGAAGTAGATGCCTTGGAACTTGCCTTGTATGGGAAATTAGAGGATCCTAAAGCCTCCAATGAAGAAAACTTGATGCCTTATCCTCCTCTACCACACTCGATGTCTAGTCCCTTGTCTTGTGAGACGATTGATGAAGAGGATCCTTGTCGGGCGGTGGAAAAGAGTTCCACTCTCGACCCCGTAGAAGAAGCGACACCCCTAGGGTGTGATCTCCCACATCATGATACCGAGCTTGACTCTAGACCACTATACCTACCAGATGGTCATAAGAGTCGTAGCTATGTTGGTTCCGAAGACCCGGAAGATCACGAGAACCCCGAGCTTAATGAAGATGATTGCTTCTCACCTCCGACTTGGAAACTTTTGAAAGTGGCTAGGCTTGGCCATGTGAGCTTCAATGAAGATGTTGCTAGGGCATTTGACTTACTCCTTCGAGCTCTTGATGGCTATGGAGGGGTAGTTGGAGAGAGTACTTTAGTGTAAATATCTTTTCCCTTTTCTTTTTTGTGCTTGTATTTGTGTTTATGGTTGTTTGGATATTTTGGTTTGTAGGATTGTAAGTTTTGTGGAATTCTTGGAATTTGGTATTTTGATGAGCGATTTGAGGGAGGGAATTTGATGTGTATTTGAGCTTGTTGTCATAGGTGTGAAGTGAAGATGATTCCTAGAGAGGAATGGTTAATGATAGAGCTTGGGTTGCGAGTATGGATGTCGGTTTTTGAAGCTTCAGTGTAGCTTTTGGGGTTTTGGAGGTCAAGAAGACCCATCCCGGGCGGAAAGGGAGCTTCCCGACCGGGAAGGTTATGCCATCCCGCCCGGGAAGGAGTCGTCCCGATCGGGATGGAGGTGCAAAAATTGGAGCTTACTGGAGTGCCGTCCCGACCGGGAAGGTGGCTTCCCGACCGGGACGAGTGTGTCTTCCCGACGGGGACCATCTATCCCGACCGGGATGGTCCCCTTTCTCCTCTTTTGGCCTCTTCTTCGACATTTGGGCCCACCCAACCATTGTATACCCCCACCCAACCTCCCTACCCATCCTTGCTCACGTCATATGACCATTGCACTTCATTTACATACCCTCACCTCATTTCTCTTCCCTTTACACCGACCTTCACATCAATTTCCACCCCCTCACACCATTACTACCTCTACCATGCGGTTCTATCAAGTTCGAAGTGGGTGAGCAATGAGGAAGACTAGCAAAGTGCCTTTATTGATCATTGGAGACGATGGAGCAAGTGAGTTGCTATCCTATGGGTACGGCAACTATCCTTTCTTTTCCGACTATTATTGCTTGTTTTTTTTCTTGTTTGCCCCCCTTCCCCTTGAGTCATGGTGTCTTGGCGGCCTTCGAGGCCTTGGTTTTGGTTGCTCCCGACTCTTGATGATGTGACTACATCGAGAGTCATTTTCAAAATCCAAATTTTACAAGGTTTTCACCTTTTTTTTAGGATTTAGTCGGATTCGGGCGGAATCCGGGCTAGGTGACTTGATTACGCCTAGCCCTCCCCTCCCATTTCCTTTTATTTCCTTCTTTTTATTTTCTTCTCCCATCCATATCTTTTCTAGTCTCGGCCCCTGGTGACTTGATTACACCCCGGCCGGACACCTTCTACCCTTTTCTCCATTTTTCTTTTTGATTTTTAGCTTTATTTTCGTAGTTTCTTTTGTACTCCCATGCACTACGGTCGAGCATGAGGACATGGCTCGACTTAAGTGTGGGGGAGTGGTATTCTAGCATAGTTAGCTTTATTTTTGTAGTTTTTTTTCGAAAAAATCTTTAAAAAATCCTAAAAATTTGAAAATTTTCACAAAAATCAAAAAGATTTTCCTTTTTGTGTGTTTTCCTTTTGTGTCATTGTGTCGTATACTTGTTGTGTTGTGCGTTTTTTGCCTCCCTTTTTCCTTATAGGTTGCTTGAATCACCGATAGCTTTGGAGAGCTTGCAAGACTTTCGGTAACATCTTTATCCCTTTTTCTTCTTTATCTCTTGTGGAGTTTGGAGGAGGTTGTGATGTGGTGTGCTCGGGAGGAGCTTTGTAAAGCTTGAGGTTGATTTGGTTGCTCATTTGGAAGATAGGGGTGGTGTTTGTGTTTTCATTTGTGTTCGTTTTGTGTTGTTCTTGTTTTGTTGCTTTTATCTATTTTTCTTTCGTTTTCGTAGAGTCTTTGTTTTGTGTTTTGTTGTGTGTCTTGTGCGTAAATGGTTTTCGAAAACCCGGTTTAGAGGCTAGTGTGCAAGTGTTTACTTTCCCTTCCTAGTAGTGTAAATCGAGTCTTGGACTTTAATCTAGTAGAATGACCCTAAATCAATGATTTCGTTGGTCCTTTACCTTGAGTCCACCTAGCTTATTAGGGATTTACTACGGGATTTGCACTTTTGACCATTATGACCACCCACGGTGTGAAAAGGCCTTGGTTATCGAGTCTCGTCCCTTAGGTGACCGTGTCTAGGATCGTTTGATTAGTCCAAGTTTTCTCCCCTTTTTGTGGGTTTGAAGGGAGATCGCGACCCCCGACTCACCCATTACCTACCTCCCACTCATTTTTCACACAATAAATTGCAACTTGTTGATTCCTCTCTTTCTTGTCATACAATGAAATGCCAAAAAGCCAAATCTTGCCAAAAAAGGGCAAAGAAAAGAAAATGAAAGAAAATGAAAGAAAGAAAAGAATGAAGAATAAGAAAAGGCACAAAAGTCAAAAAGAAAATAGAAAAGAAGAAAAAGAATTGGCATGGCAAAACAAAGCAAAAGTGCAAAAGAAGAAGAAAATGCCAAAAGAAAATCGTCTCACAAAAATAGAAACCTCACCCCACAAAAATAAGCCTTTTTCCAACTTTTGCCGTGAAGAGCCTACCAAAGGACCGAGTCCCGAGGAAGGATGATAGCGGCATTAGTCGGTCTTCCCTCATTTTGCATGTTTTTCCACCTTTTTACTTGGATTAGTTAGGCGGTTTTGGACACGGGACGACCCTCTTGGCTCACGCTAAAGGGGGCGGGGTCTCACTTACCTACAGTGTCGACTAACACCGTGGTTCTTCACTTCCCACTCCGCCGATCGTCCCGTAGTACGTTCTTAGAAGGTTAGGAGGAACCGAGGTAAGTTACCAACGTTTTCGTTGCTTTGTCGTCATACTATTGGGGTTTAGTCCATCTTGGTTTGTATTTCTAGCTTGGGAACGTTGTCACTTGCCTTGAGTCCTAAACCGGTGCTTCTTTCACCGCTTGTTTGAGGGAAGCGGTATTTGTTTTTCTTTGGGTGCAATCGTTTATGTGTTCGTTTGTGTGTTTGTTTGTTTTTGTGTCTTGTGTCCGGTTGCATCCGCAGTTTTGTCGCAAGACCCGACTTGCCTTGCGGAGTGCACTTTTCCTCTAAGTGCACTCGCGTGAGTTGAAAGGGCGTAGGGTGCGCTAATACCCATTCGGCTAGTATAGTAGTTAGTATGTGCTTACTCGAGGGCGAGTAAGGGTTAAGTGTGGGGGAGTTGATAAGAGTGGTTTGTAGTGCCTATTTTGTAGTGTTTTGGTCCCATTTTCCTTGTAGAATCGCTCCTTGGGAGCGGTTTAGGGGCTTCTTATACTTCCTTTAGTTCGTTTCAGGTTCCCGAGACCGATTTGGAAGAGTTGGAGCGATTCCGACTCGATACAGACACATTTTGGAGCCCACGAGATAAAGGAACGATGACTCGATGCTTTGGAATCGACCCCGAGACCTTGGGACCCAATCCCGAGTCCCGAGACCCGATCCCGAGTCCCGAGAATCGATGAGAAGTCCATGTGAAGCAAGGAGGAACCTTAAAGATCATATTGGAGGCCTACAAGACTCATCCCCGACGGGTATGACCTCAACCCGTCCGGAATGAGGTACACAAAAGAGGATGCTCCTGTTTTGGGTCCATCCCGACCGGGACCAGCTCCTCCCGGCCGGGACCGAAACCCTCCCGACCGGGACCACCTCCTCCCGGCCGGGAAGGGCTGCTGCTGCTCCGCGCTTCATTCTTCTCTTCTCCTTTCCACTTGTAACCCTATATATACCCCCCTCTTGTATTAAGACACTATCTTAGCTTATGTTCTTCATTACCCACAAACCCTAGCCTAGTTTTAGCATAGATTAGATTAGATTAGTGTAGATTAGTCTTTAGTTTATCGTTAATCTTAGTAATTAGTCTTGTATTAAGGGAATTCTTCAAGATCTCCATTCAAGCTCGACAACCTTGGATGTTTGTTTTGGCTTCTTCCATTTATGCAAGTTTCCTTCTTCTTTTCATCTTCTAGTATGGTATAATCTTCTCCTTTTACTCTTAATCCTTTATTGTTCATTAAGTTTGAATCTTTAGTTCTTGTTTATTGTTTTGTTCAACATATTTGGTAGTTTCATTATGTATGTTTTGTTGTTTGTGTTGATTCATCTTGTTAGTGTTAGTTTTAGTTTAGATATGTTAGAGTAGTGTTCTTGCTAGGGTTAGTAGAGTGATTAGGGTGTTAATTGGGTGATTAAGGGTTTGTTGGAGATGTGGGTGGAAGATTTGGGTTTCCTCTTGGTTGATGCATATGACATGTTTGATGAATTGCTTGAATGACTAAGTAAGTTAGATTGCTTGTTTTTCTTGCCTTTCCCTTGTGGGTGTTAGTTGTTATGGGTTCGGTTCCCTCATTAAGTTGCGAGAGCCCGGTGAGGGCGACCCCTAGGTTAGTCTAAGTTGCGACCGCCCGGATGCGATCTAGGCCATAACATGCTAGAACCCCGTTTGTCATGTGTGTCGCCAAAATGGGTTCCATGAGGAACCTCTAGGTCGGTTTAAGTTGCGACCGCCCGGACCGACCTAGATTACCCTACTACCTCCTTCACTCTAGCTCTCCCTTGACCATTTCGTTACCCCTTTGACCCTGACCTAATCCTAGCCCGTTTTCCTTGTTTGTTTTCTTGCTTTAGACCTAGCTTAGCCCTAGTCTCCCCCTCCTTAGATTAGCTCGTCTCGAACTTAGTCCTAGACCGTAGCATACCTTAGTCCGACCTCCCGTCCCTGTGGATTCGACCCGACTTACCCTAGCTACCCACTAGGTTTTGCCGGTTTTATTTGACGGTTGGGATCCACGACAAATCCCACCCATCAGTGACATACCATCGACATCCTCAGGGTGAGACTCGAATAGAAATAGTTTGACTAGTACAATACGCGTTTTAGTTTTACGGTTCATGCATAACCCCATCTTTTCCCGGGCCGGTACTAGTGACCGACGTCCCACTATACCGTGATATACTCCAGCATGGATATGTCAAAGGTGTTTATAGTCGATTCGTATGGGTTTCGCGGGATGTTCTAAGCTGATTCTCCGAAAGGCTATGTACACTGGTATAGACCCTATCTAGACCGATCGAGACTTAGTGTAAAGCATACATGGCGTCGTTATAATGCCTGCGTGACTATGTGCTACTTGGTTTCCGTGTCGTTTTCAAAAAAAACGTCATTCCAAAAATGCATCTTTTCCAAAAATATTCGAATTTCTAAAATCGGAAAGCTGCCGAAATTTAAACTTAAGATTTGACTCAAAATAGTCTATTTTCTAGCCGGCATGCTATCCATTACAATATTCAAATTTTCAATCCTCATTCGATTTTCGAATTTTCAAAAATTTCATTTCGATTTTCAAATCTTCGAGGTTCCATTTCGATTTTCAAATCTTCGAGATGCCGTTTTCGATTTTCAAATCTTCAGGACCTTATTTTCGATTTTCAAATTTTCGGAAATTTATTTTCGATATTCAAATATTAAAAATTTCAAATATTCAACTTTTCAAAAACCCGGGATGCTACCGAATTTAGGACTTATGATTTTACTCAAATTAGCCTATTTCTAGCCGGCATGCCGCCCATTTCAAAATTTAAAAAAAAAATGCTTTCAAAAATCTGACCCGACCACGCTTTGCCGATTTCAAAAGCCGGGCCGTCCTCTGATTCTTTCGGAATCCAATCTTCCTTTTCAAAATTTCCTCTTCTTAGGACTTCCCGTATTTACCAGTGTCGGGTCTTGTCATAAGTCGTCGAAGGTCTTTAGCGTCGAAACTCCGTCGATCTTATATCGCGGGTTTCCCGCCTATCCCAGTCCGCCTTATTTAACTAAGGCATGGCCCACCTACGTAGGACATACTTCTACAAAGGACGACCCGTCTACACATTCGAGTGCAAGGTCTGGGGAATATCTCACGTGGACCTTCCTTCGAACAGGACTCGGCCCACATAGCCGAATCCTAAGAGAGGCCCACCTTTCACGAGTCACCCATCTTGGTGTCCTTTATGAGTCGTTTCCTTCTCAGGCTTTTCTTCACTCGGGGGCTACCCTTCAGCAGAGTGATCAATCATGGTTGCTCTAAGGGTCATGTCTTGCACGTGTTGTCTCACGTACCCAACTTTTTAGTCACTTAGATGCCACATCATCTGAGTCCTTAATCTCACCTGGGGGCTATTCTCCGACGGAGCGATTAATCACAGTCACTCCGAGAATCGCACCCTACACATTTGTCTTAGGAGAGTCTAACCCGAGTCAAACCTGAGTTGTCTCTCCTCCCGCGCTATTTCCTATGCCTTGGTGTATTTGGGTTCTGAAGCAACATTTCTGATTACGCGATATTCTTACATACAGACCACCGGTAACCAGACGCCAACACAAGATGCAAGAAACTTTGGACAATTTGACAGCCTCACTGGCTAAGATTGAGATCCAATTGACTGCCATCCAGACCGACAAAACGACCATTGCCACCCGTTTGAGTGCCGTGGAGAAAGGGACTCCTGTTGCGGGATCTGAGCCCACCGGGCCCATAGCTGAACTAATCAGCGTCGTTCGCAAGCTTGAAGAACAGGTCCGCTTGTCAACAAGCAACTCGATCCATACGGAAAATGCTCGCTCCTACTCGCCTCTGAATGACGAGTTACCCGCCAACCTCAACCTTACGGGAATACCGATGTTTGAGGGTACCGAAGACCCGGTCCATCACATCCGCTGCTTTCAAAGAATTTATTGCCGTCAAGGGGGTGAAGTCCACCATGTTCAAACATTTGTTCGCTTCTTCCCTCGAGAAGCATCCCAAAGCCTGGTACTACAGGCTCGATTCCAAGAAGTACAAGACTGGGGACGATGTGGCAACTGAATTTGCTCGGAATTACGCTGATAATACCGAGATCTAGACTACGATGCGTACTCTGGAGGTTATGGCTCAAGAGCCCAAAGAAGGGTTCACCAAGTACCTTCAAAGGTGGAGGGCTGAGAGCGTAAAGTTGGTCGATAAGTCCAACGAAAAAGTCTTAGTGGAGGCCTTTGTCAAGAACCTCCTCCCTTCCTACCGGGTCCATCTCCGGTATGCTGTCATTCCCAACTTTGCCACTCTAACTGAAATGGGTACAAGGATCGAGGATGATTTAAGGTTAGAGAGCCTGACTAAGGCCTCTACCAAGGGATATCAAGGGGCCAGTTCATCTGTGAGCAAGCCCACCTCTACAGCTGCAACCCGCAGCATCTTCGATGAGGTTAATCTGCTGGATACCTCATTCAAAAAGAATACTCCAACTCGGTTATTCACGGATATAGGGACTACCTATACCTACGCCTTACAAAGTCTTTCTTCAAAGGGCCTGATCCAACCAATAGTCCCAACTCCAGAAGTTCCAGTTGAGAAAACATCCAAGAGTTACAACGTTCAGGCCTATTGCCAATATCATTGAGGTAATGGGCACGACACTGAAAAATGTTGGAAATTGAAGCATCTGATCCAAGATCTGATCGAGAGCGGGAAAATACCATTGCCCGGGGACAAGCCGAGCAACAAAGAAAACCCGTTCAGTGCTCACGCCATTTTTACTGGGGAGGTAATCGACTGCTCTCATCTCATTTCCCCCTTTATCCCACAAATTATCGGGATATGGTTCGACGATGAAGAGGATGTCTACCTAGTCAAAAGGGAAGCTGTCCCCATCACCATTGAAGAGGTACGAAAGGCTAAATCTGAAGCTTTAGCCACCAACCACCTCGCCACCACCGGGCATCCTATCCCCACAACGGTCACTAAACCTGCCAGGACGGAGCCTACCCTCGAGGAACCAAGGAACGACACGGCCCTGGTTAAGCAATTGAAGAGGGTTCGAGCCGATCTAACCATATGGCAACTCCTGGTTAGCTCGCAAGCACATCGGGAAGCACTGACCAAGGCTCTCGATGAAATCAAGGTCAACTCACAGGTTACCCCTACTGAAATGGTAGCCACTATCACGCTCTATCTAAAGGGCAAGTCCAAAGAAGAAGGCCCGCTTATCACCTTCTCCGAGTCTGACCTTCCACCGTTCGGGGCCGCCCATAACTTGGCCCTATACATAACGGTCATTTGCCGAGGGAAATACCTCCCAATGTCCCTAATCGATGATGGATCCGCTGTGAATGTGCTGCCCTTAAGGACCGCCAAAGCCCTCGGCATCACCGAGGCCGACTACCTTCCTACGGCACAGACTATCCATGCTTTCGATGGGAGTCCAAAGCCGGCTGCAGGGGCCGTTAAATTAACAATTATAACGGGCCCAATCGAGAAAGAACTTGAGTTACAGGTGATTGATGTCACCTCCTCCTTCAAACTGCTTCTCGGGAGGCCTTGGATCCATGCAGTCAAGACCGTGTCCTCTACCCTCCATAGAAAGGTCAAGAGGCCTCTTCAAGACGGTGTCATCACACTGGAGGCAACCCCCATTACCGTGGCAAGCTGCAACGCTACGGGCCGGGCCGACCCACGAGGATTTGATTTTGTGGGAATGATCGAAGAGGAATACCTCTTCAGGCCCTACTTCACAAATAGCATCGATACGATGCTACAAAACTTGGGCTACTTACCGGGGGCTACCTCGAGACCATATCTTCCAGCCGGAAAAATCATCGAGGTCCTAAACGACGGCGAATCACGATTCTATTTGGGGTATGCAATAACCCCGGGAAACGTGGTACGGGCTGGTATTCAAAAAGCCACCAACATTATCAAGGGTACCTACTTGGGCCCTTATAGCCCAAAACTAACCAACTACTTCGTTACACCGGTGTCGGGGCTATTCAAGTGGGGCTATACCGACCCACCATCACGTATTCCGAGACCAAATCGGCTCGGGAATGCAATTTCATCCCAGATGATATATTCTCCCTCGTTCAGGCTGAATCCAAGGAGGGTGAAAATAACTCTGAGCCCGTGCTGGGGCTCCTATTCGAAGAAGACAAGGCCATCCCTACTCCTAAGAAAGAACTGGTCAACCTGATCCTTCGCAGCAACAGGTTCGATCCAACTAAGTTGATCTCCGAAGTTGGTGCAGACACCGGGAAAAGGACCTGGAGGAAGACAATCAAGTGGACCGACAACCAGGGACGAGTCTACAAGCTGACCACCGGCAAGGGAGACATGTCGGATACCGAGTCCCAGTCAGAGTCAGAGTCCGAGTCAGAGTCCGAGTCTAGAGCGTCCGGTGCTAGAGTCGAGTCTGGAACCCCTATTCCTTTAGTCACTCCCGCTGGAGTTTCGGGGCCTGTCCCGAGAGCACTCCCTATCCCGCCTCTGACCAACGATCAGATGGTCGCTCTCTTCGAGCTATTTTCCAAATTTACTATTAATAATAACGAAAACCGTTCCGCTTACAACTTGTCTTTTTTTCAAAATACTTTCAAAAATTTTATATGCAATGACATTGAGAAACCCGATGAACAGGTACCTCTACCTCTACATCTGATCAAGCAGCTCGAACAAAGGGAATCCCGAGATCCAGTAGTTAAGGAAACCGAATCCATTAACGTGGGAACCACTTTAGTTCCCCAGATGCTTAAGTTAGGTTTATCCTTAGATCCCGAGGAGAGAAAACAATTCACAGACCTCCTCCAAGAATTCAAGGATGTCTTCGCTTGGTCCTCCAAGGACATGCCGGGGATAGATCGGGAAATAGCTGAACACCGTATACCCATCAAAGATGGGTGTAAGCCAGTAAAATAGAAGCTCCGAAGAATGAGGCCCGAATGGTCTCTCAAAGTCAAAGAAGAAGTCGACAAGCAATTCAAAGCAGGCTTTATACAAGTGTCTGAATATCCAGACTGGGTTGCAAACATCGTGCCGGTACCCAAGAAGGACGGCAAGGTGCGGGTATGTGTAGACTTCCGGGACCTTAATAAGGCCAGCCCAAAAGACGATTTTCCGTTGCCACACATCGACGTACTGGTAGATAACACGGCCGATCATGTTCTCTTATCATTTATGGATGGGTATGCCGGATACAATTAGATCAAGATGGCAGAAGAAGACATGAGTAAGACCACCTTCATTACACCTTGGGGTACTTACTGTTACACCGTTATGCCATTTGGGCTCATTAATGTCGGGGCCACTTATCAAAGAATCGCCACAACTTTATTACATGACATGATGCATAAGAAAGTGGAGGTTTATGTGGACGACATGATCGTTAAGTCCAAAGACCAAAACGGGCACATTGCGGCCCTAAGAAAATTCTTTACCCGATTACGCAAGTACAACATGAGGCTAAACCCTCAAAAGTGCAGTTTCGGGGTAACATCTGGCAAATTACTGGGCCATATCGTCAGCCAACGCGGCATTGAGGCTGACCCTGCTAAAATCAAGGCCATTATCGAGATGCAACCATCCAAAACCGAAAAAGAAATAAGGGGGTTTCTCGGGAAAGTCCAATACATTAGCCGGTTTATTTCAAAATTAACCATGGTATGTGAACCCATTTTCAAGAAACTGAAGATAGGAGAACGAACACTATGGGACGATAAATGTCAAACGGCTTTTGATAAAATCAAGGAGATTCTGTCTGCACCGCCAGTATTAATGCCACCTCAACCCGGTTTGCCTTTATCGTTATACCTAACAACGACTGAGACAGCCATGGGGGCTATGCTGGCCCAGACAGTCGATTCAGAAGAACGGACCATTTACTACATCAGTAAAAAGTTCCTGGAATATGAATGCAAGTATACAATGCTCGAGAAAACATGCCTAGCTTTGGTTTGAGCCACTAAAAAACTCCGACACTATATGCTTATCCACGAGGTACATGTTTTATCCACAATGGATCCTATCAAGTACCTATTCGAGAAGCCCATCCTTAGCGGTAGGATGTCCAGATGGACTTTAATGCTAGCACAGTTCGACCTCAAGTTCGTACCATTAAAAGCCGTCAAAGGTCGGGTAGTAGCCAAATTCCTCGCCAATAGTCCCGTATCTGAAGAAGGGCACACCGATACTTGGGCTTTTCCAGATGAAGACACATTCCATAATGACACCGAGACATGGGATTTGTATTTTGATGGGGCGTCCAACTTCCGAGGATTTGGAGTCGGCATTCTGTTGATATCACCGAAAGGAGGGCATACACCGTTATCCATTAAATTGGACTTTGATGTGACTAACAACGCAGCGGCGTAGGAAGCATGCATTCACGGGTTGCAAGCCGCCGCTGATTTAGGAGTAACAAACCTCTGGGTCCACGGTGATTCATCTCTAGTCATCAATCAAGCTCTCCAGAAATGGAAAACTTGGAATGCCAATCTCGTGGCTTACCAAGCGCGAGTAAGGGTTCTCGAGAAGCAATTCCAAAAGGTAGAATATATCTATCTACCCCGAGAAGAAAATCAATTTGCAGATGCACTTTCCAAATTGGCATCCTTACTAAACATCCCGGAGCATCTAACCAACATGCCAATCTGCGTCGAAAGACAGTCCGAGCCGGCCTATATTCACGCCATTCAAGATATCGAAATAACCGATCCAGAACCTTGGTATCAGGCTGTTCTAACCTACTTAACAACGGGAGAATATCCTCCGGGAGCTGAAAACCGGGCCAAGAAAGTTTTGCGAAGATTGGCAACCCAATTCGTTCGTACAGACGACGGACAGTTGTACAAAAAGACGGCACATGGGGCTCTCCTCCTGTGTATCGATAAAGTACAGGCTGAAAAGGTTATGTCCGAAGTGCACAATGGTGAAATTGGCCCGCATATGAACGCCCATATGCTGGCCCAAAAAATCTTGAGGCTCGGATATTATTGGAACAGCATGGAAACTGACTGTCAGTTATATGTCAAACACTGCAATAACTGTCAGATTTTCGCCAATGTACAACATATGCCATCTTCCCTACTATATACCATGACATCACCTTGGCCGTTCTCAACATGGAGAATTGATATAATTAGAAAGGTGAATCCTTCCGAGATGGGAGGTCACTGTTTCATTTTGGTGTCTATCGACTATTTCACCAAATGGGTCGAAGCCGAATCATACCGGATCTTGAACGCCAAGCATGTGGCCAAATTTATCCGAAACAAGATTATATGCCGGTACGGGATCCCGCAGTAATCACGGGACCCATTTCCAAGCTGAAATCGCTACATTGCTAGCAAGATATAAAATCCAAAGGCATACATCTTCGCCTTACCGTCCTCAAACAAATGGAGCGGTAGAGGCGGCTAATAAAACGATTGTCACCATACTTTAAAAGATGGCTGAGAATTACCAGGATTGGCCCGACAAAATACCTTTTGCCCTATGGGGGTACCGAACGTCAATCCGTACCGCAACCGGAGCAACTCCCAATTACTTGACATACGGAATGGAAGCGGTCCAACCGTTCGAGCCAAGTGCCGGAAGCAGATTGGGTCCAAGCCCGATACGATTCGTTAGTTCTTTTAGACGAACGATGGTCCTGAGCCCTTAACAATATTCAGATATACCAAAAGAGGATACAACGGGCTTTCAACAAAAGAGTTAGGCCAAGAAATATCAAAGAAGGGGATCTAGTTTAAAAATTCGTCCGGGCCTTACTACCGGTCGACCCAAGAGGAAAGTTCAAACCCAATTGGGCTGGGCCGCATTTATTAAAGAAGGTCCTATCAAGAGGAGCGGTGATGCTAACAGACTTGGACGGGAACGAATTCGTCAACCCAACCAACTTGGACCAGTTGAAGCGCTACTACCCATAAACCCTATCTCAATGTCATTTGCAAGAGTTTATAAAAATTTGTCTTTTTATAAATTTTCAAAAATTATAAGCAAGTCAATAAGTTAGGATTACTTATCCTACTGTCGCACATCTTGAACTAATAGTCTTGATGTATTTCGAAAATTGCAAAAAAAAAACCTATGTTTGAACTACGTTTGGTTTGATTCCGCTAATTGTGGATACGTAGGCAACCCCCTAAAAGGGTACAACCACTGCAATAACGAAAAGATAGAAACGGTATTCACTAATATGTCTTTAATTAAAAACCCGATAAACTCGGGAATTCCAAAATTCCACCACACACACGGAAACAAAAAAACGGCAAACGCACAAAAAAAAGCGCACCACAAAAATAGTAATAATACTTAAATAATAAAATTAAGGAGAGTAGTGGTCATGCATTTTGCATTTTCCCTTGTCCTTTGGGTCGCGTGGAGCCTGAGGTCGCCGGGGCGGGGGCGAGCGTTCCCGAATCACGAGGGGAACCTCTTTAGCTCGAACCCGTTTCTTCGACAACGGTCTTCTGCCATGGTCACCGGTCCAAGTCGAGCCCGTACGTGCTCGGGTAACCTGTCTCGCGGGCCAAGTCGTTCCTGCACTGTCAGTCTTAGGCCAAGTCTTCTTTCTAAGTCAGTCTGGGGGTTCACCTTCCCCCGCGCACCTCTAGCACTAGACCCTTCACCTGGAGTCCTAGTCTTCCTTCTTTGACCTAACATAAGACGGACTAGAGTAACCGAAGTGTCGCCTTCGTAAAAAAAGCTCCTATTGTCTTTGACTTGCTCCCTTCGCAGCAGGTCGAAAGCTTCATCAACCTTTAGAGCAGCTTGGGCCTTGGTAGTACCTGCTTTAGTCCACTTCACATAGGAGTCTGAAACCCAGATTGAATGGAGAGATTTGGGAATGGGCCAGGTGTGCCGGTGTACCATCGTTGCATCCATGTGTCGCACATCACATCAGTCAGCTGGGTATATTCACTCACAACTGCTTCAACCTCCGGGATTCTTTGTGACTAACCATACTGCCTTAGTATGCGGTTGGGGTAAAGATGGATCGTCTGCCTGAAAGACAACATTACCTGGTAGTGAGCCTTATCCCTCGGAGCCAAGCCCGTCCAAACACAAATGGGTCACCATGGCACTACCCATCGAATCAACGGACCGCTATGGAAAGATAACACTTCATCCCAATACTTCTGAGTAATCTGACGAGAAAAATCAATAGCCCGTCTCCTTGTCATCACCTGATTAGGACGATATCTACTCGAGTCTAGGGGAGGATCTATGACTGATAGCCTCTCAAATGGCCAGATCTGAGAAAAGAAATAAAAATATGCGTTCTCGAGATAAAATAGGCGTCCGCCTAAGGGCACTCGATCGAGTGCCTAGGGGCCACTCGATCGAGTGGTACCTCTGAAATCGAAACAGGAGCTTTTTACGAGGGCACTCGATCGAGTGCCAGGGTGATTCGATCGAGTGCCCGCTGTAGCAGAAAATTCGCGATAAAAATCAAAAAAGTCAAAAATCGAAGAATCGGAAAAAATCAGGAAAAATACGAAATACCTGCAATAAACGGGTACTTCCGGTCAGACGAACCGATGAATCCCTCTTACGGTTATACAAACCCTGGATGATTTCGCCCGTAATCAGCCGAGCCAGACTGTGCTCCGTCTCCATCAGATCAACCATGGTAAAAAGACGAACGTTGCCCATGCACGACAACAAATCCATGTGACCTTCAAAGGCATAAACATGGAGCATACAGAAAGAGAAAGCCCTACGGCTGTGAATTGGTCTGACCCGGACATCATGCGGGTTTATAAATTTCTCGGCCAAGTCAATCAGGGAAATAGTATCGTCTTCAGCCATTCGAGATACTTCATTGTGGGAGAGCCCTAAAAATTTCCGTAATTTCCTCCTTGTATCATGGACCGAAAACGGGACAACAAGACGAAGTATCGGGTTCCATCCCCCCACAGCAGCAATCTCCTCGGGTAACGGACAGATTTCGCCCCGAGAAAAGGCAAAGACATGATATGTGCCGTCCCAATAGGAAAAACAGGCGCAAAGAAAGTGGCGGTCAACCTGCATCTGACGGAACGTATACAGCTGAGTAATACCCGTCTGGTTCAAAGCCACCCTATCGGTGTCCCTAAAGTGACGGGACCATTCTTGCAACATCGTAGTCAGGCGCTCAATCCCCATGGCTAAACTTTTTGAAAAGAATAAGGAGCTTTTTTTTGAAGAGGAGGGAATTGTGAGGAAAACTAATACAAGGGAGGGCTATTTATAGAATCAAGCCTTACAACCCTCTTTCCATATCACCTTTCCATAGAAGTTTCCTAATTCCAGTGGGCTTATGCATACTGGCCTAGTCTCAGATTCCCCAATCTCAGCCCGAGAATTAGTCATCCCGAGCATTCCTAATTTTTCAAAATAGTCAAAATTTTCAAAAATCCAAAATTCAAAAAAATTCAAATTTTTATTCCCCAGCGCGAGTCATATTTTTACCTACGTGTTGTATGCAAAAATTTATGTAACGATACAGGTACGACTCGAGGCTTTAGAGGCAAGCCCGCACAACTTAAATATCTCCCCAGCGGAAAGCCCTGGGCGGCATATCTCCTAAATCAGCACGGGATGGGCCTACATATAGGCGCACCCGGGACTTACACGACAAGTCCAATTCCCCACGGAGCTATTAGCATCCACTCAGGTATGATTTTTATCTTGTGGCTGGCTAGCCCTTTAACGCAAGTCTAATGGACTATAAGCGACCCAACCGGAAGCCTACTAGGTCTTAAGTCTGACTTTCACCTTGTTCAAGCCTCAGTCAGAGTGGGGGCTCTGTAGACACTCACATTTGGCTGCTAGGTGTTTATAGCAGTTTCCAAAAAACACACGATGATGATCGGACGCAAACGTGTTTCTACGCGCTTGGATGTGGGCTCGAAACCTTTAGTTTCTGTCTTGGGCTTTTTACGGAGCACAAATCTCACAAAACTGACCTCAAATTCAGGCCCAGCAGGTCGTTTCCAATCAAATAAGACTATTTTGGGTCAAAACCTAAAACCGTCTTTTAGCGACCGGGTCAAACCCCGGTCAAAGTCGTTTCCGAGACCCAAAATATCCGTGCAAACATCAAAAGTCCAACCCAAATACAAGATCCACAAAAAATATCCAACCCAAGGTCCAAGAATCCGGACCCCTCGCTCCAGCTGACCCACTCGATCGAGTGTCAGCTCACTCAATCGAGTGGGCCATCAAACAGGCCCGTCTGTGGCTGCTTTGGGTCACTCGACCGAGTCATCAGGCCACTCGGTCGAGTAACACTAGACGAGGGAGGTAGGCATTGCCTATATATATACCCCTATTGCATGCAATTAATCATCTTTTACACAACTTTTTACAACCCTACTCTACACATTCAAGAACCCTAATTACCCTTTCTTCAATCTAAACCCTAGCATCTAGGAAACCTCGAACCCTAAACCACCATAACTCGATCTGCGTAACCTCGACACTCCCGTGCTCAAGCCACAATTAAACGAGTCCCGTCCGAGAATACAGAACATGTAGGTTGAGGGTGCAACAAACCCGCTTTCTTCCCTTTTCTTCTCTTCCTCTCTCACGTCGATCTTCCTCGTCTTTTCTCATCTTCTTTTCGTTTTTTTATTTCTAATATCGATAACACTACTAATATTAAGACATTAAATTACTCGCTAATTCCTGTCGAGCGTAAAGAATGACGGGATAAGGAAATCTGAATATACAAGGGTGTTGCACCCGATGTTGCCGGTCGCTTATCCCGACACCCCGCGCGCTTGATTGTGGAAGCGAGTCAACATAAACAATAGTTTTTTATTTTGTCATCATCATTATTATCGCATATACATCGATTTCTAAAACTATTTCAAATTGAGCACGTTTAAAGGCGATATTAGCATAAAACCCTTCTAACCCTTTTACGAGTTGTAACAGTGGTGGAGCCCTCTCGAGGAGCCCCGCCCTAAACATTCAAAGGCATGACGGGATCGCAATATTCCCCTTTAAACGCGCCTGATTCCTTTTTTTATGAACCGAGACCCATTGATGCGGATCTGACATTACAAAATACCGCAAGGATTTATTACAATGTCGGGATGCGGAGGGAGTCCTTTTTTTGCAATAAAGTTTAAAGCGTAGTTCTTTAGATTCAATACTAACTCAATAGTCGGAATTCGTATCTAAACGAATTAGTCAATAAATCTAACTAATGCGAATTTATTGATGCTAAAAATGGTGATCACATAATTCGAAAAAATTAATTACGACACTATAAACGCGGAGATGATTTATTTTGGTTTAGTCGATTTAAAACAACTTACAAACGTATTTTCTAGATTGCGCTCCAAATATTCGATATCGATTCAATAATCGAATATCGGATACGACGAGTATCAAAGTCCGAATCGAGCATAAATCATACAATATTTCTGCCCGACTCAGTAAAATCATCGACCTTCCAAAATCAAAAGGCAATTTCGAAATAAACATTAAATTGTGAAGCGAACCCTAGTTCGTACATGGTGCACTCGATCGAGTGCTTAGCCCACTCGGTCGAATGGCACCCCAAAACCGAGGCAGAATGACTTCTTGAGGACCACTCGGTCGAGTTCCGCAATGACTCGATCGAGTGGCGCCTCACTCGGTCGAGTCCCTCAATGACTCGATCGAGTGGTATCTCAAATTATGGGCAGAAGCATTTTCCGAGCCACACTCGGTCGAGTCCCTCAATGACTCGATTGTGTGTCCCTCTATCAAGTCAAATCGTGAGCCTTCAACATATGTCGAACCTCGATAAACCCTTTTCATGACTTCGGTCAACACGTGTCAAGTCTATCACGTGAATCATCTTTTCAAAACCATGCATCGAATCATATTTATATTGTTTATTCAATTTGCAAACCGTTACTAACTTGCTTGCTCATGTTTTAGCGATTTATTTTTATTTGTTTTATTTTACTAAAACGAACCTCGCATGCTAAATACAACTTTGACGTTAATTTTAGATGCATTAAATCGATATAGCAACTTATTCAAATATTCACATGTTTAGTCAAAACAATGATTTGCATATCATTTCATCGTATTACTAACCCGCGTATTAAAACATCAAACGATATCTTAGTAGAGGCCGCTAATGTGCGGGCGGGGTTGGGTGTTCTTTGTGAACTTCCAACCACGTACCCTCACCCCTTACTCAGAACCATGGTTTTCGGATATCCGAATCCATTGGCACACAAGAGTCATTCAATACACGGTATCCGATAATGTCGGTATCGGTATCGCAATGCAAACGGACGAACCCCATAAACTCTGACATCCAAATGGGCCATACTTTGTGCATGGCCCACTAAGATATAGAGTGGGTTCGAATGGGCCCAAACTCCCACAAAGTTCGGTGGTGTCACCACTTCGATTTAAATCTCAATTCGACCCATCTCGTATGGAGATTCATTCGCCTCCCCAAACCCGTGTGTGGCCGCGTCGGGGTGGACCTATGTCATGTCCACAACTACTAATTAGGGTGCTTCTAAAGTTTATAAAACTAAAATTCCTTAATCGATATATATAGAGAGAGAGAGGTAGGTTCAAATAAGGGCAACAACTATTTTAAGGGCATAAGGTCAAGTGTTAAAGTTACACAAAAAGTGCTTAAAGTTACACGAGATGAGTGATAAAGTTGCACTTTATCACTTCAAGTGATAAAAGAGCTGAATGTTATAGTTACATATCAATTTTAAACAAATGCAACTTTATCGTATGTCATCTGTAACTTTAATATACAATTACTGAAACATGTTGCCCTTATTTGAACCTACCTCTATATATATATATATATATATATATATATATATATATATATATATATATATATATATATATATATATATATAAAGGATGAACTTTTCAAGCGATATGATTGGTCCGTTGCATCAAAACTCAATTTAGGAAAAAGTCATTAATAATAATAAAAATTAAACAGAGAATCTTTTAATTGTTATAATGTAATTTAATCTATCATATTGTGTGATGTTTTACATTTTTCATCTAAAAACCTTTAAATTTCGTTTAACAAAAAATTGTCATAAAAAAAATTATAAAAATGAAATAATTAGATTCGTGGTAGAAAATGCTTTCATTTGAGTATAAATTTCATATAGTTTGTTTCATATAATTTGCTCAAAAAAGTAATGAATTTATTACATATAAAGATAGTAAATTTATCCCACATCGACAAATTATAATAAGGTGATAAAATTCTATATTATAAATAATAGTAATCATTTGTGCTAAGATATCTAACAAAAATATTTTGAGTCATAAAGATCGCTTAAGATTATAAATTATGATGAGGTTATGGAATTCTATAATATAAATAAGAGAAATTATTATTTTTGAACATCGACCAAAAAAACTTTTGAGTCTTAAAAAAACTTTTAATATGACTACAAACTTAAAATTGTCCCACATCGAAACAATTAAAATAAAATGATGATTCTATATTATAAATAAGAGTAATCATGTATTCTTTTGGGTTTTAAAAGGAGCTCTTAAGACCGTAAATTATCCAACATCAAAAAAATTATGATAATGGAATTCTATATTATAAATAAGACTTATCATTCGTTCTTAAATATCAATAAAAAAACTTTTGAGTCTTAGAAAATATGTTAATAAGACTACAAACTTAAGTAACATAATCTCACATCGAAAAATTATAACAAAGTGATGAAACTCTATATTATAAATAAGAAATAAGAGAAATCAATTCTACAATAAGACAATGAAATTCGATTATAAATAAAAGTAATCATTCCTCCAGATTATGATGAGGTGATGAATTCCATATTGTAAATAAGTATAATCTTTCGTCCTTAAATATGACTAATAATTCGTTATTAGAAATTTTCCAAACTCAACAGAGTCTTAAAAACCTCTTAAGACTATAAAATCAAGTAAAGTTATTACAAGAGTTCTTAAGACTATATCTAAACTAAAGTCAAAATTATTTCATATCGAAAAATCATGAGGTGATTGAATTTGATACTTCTTATTTATAAATAAAATTAATCAATCGTTCTTAGATATCAAAAAAGGTTTTTTGAGTCTTACAAAAGTACTTGAGACTATAAACTTAGGTAAGATTATCCCACATCGAAAAATTATAATAAGGTGATCGAATTTTATTATATAAATAAGAGCAATCGCCCATTCTTAAGTTAAATATAAAAACAAACTATTTTGTTATTATAATTATCCTAACGTTGTCCCACATCGAAAAATTATTATAAGGTGATGAAATTTTATATTATAAATAATAATCATTTGTCCTTGAATATCAACTAAAAATTTGAGTCTTAAAAATGCTCTTAGGACCGTAATAAGCTGATGGAAAAGAGAAATCATTCGTGTTTAGATATTAATCAAAAATCTGAGTTCAAAAAAGAGTTTGTAAGACTATAAACCTAAGTAGAATTATCGCATATCGAAAAATTACGATGAGCTGATGAAATTTTTATCACAAATAAGAGACATCATTCATTTTAGATATTAACCAAAAAAATTGTCTTATAAAAGCTCTTAAAGTTATAAAAGCTCTTAAAGCTATAAATTTAAGTAAAATTATCTCATATCGAGAAATTATAATAAGGTGATGAAATTCTACTATATTAATACGGAGTAAAAGCAATTATTTGTCTTTAGATATCAAAGAGAAATCTTTTGAGTCCTAATAAAAGAACTTTTTAAGACTATAAACTTAAGTAAAATTATTCCACATCAAAAAATTATGATGAGGTGATGAAATTCTACATCATCAATAAGAGTAATTATTCGTTTTTAGATATTAATCAAAAATATTTTGAATTTTATAATACGCCTCGCTCTTAGGCTATAATTTGAAGTAAAATTATTCCACTTCGAAATATTACAAAAAAAGTGATGAAATTATATTATATATAAATAAAAGTAATCATCGTCTTTAGATATCAATCAGAAATCTTTTGAGTCTTAAAAAGTGTTTTTAAAACTATAAATTTAAGTAGAACTATCACACATCGAAAAATTATGATGAGATATAATAATAAATAAGAGAAATAATTTGTCCAAAGGTATACTTTGTAATAAGGTGATCGATTTCTATTATATAAATAAGAGTAATTGTTCCCAAAAAAAATTCTTAAGACCATAAACTTAATTAAGTAAAATTATCCCACACTTCTGAGTCTTAAAAAAACACTTAAGACTATAAACTTGAGTAAAATTTCTCACTTCGAAAAATCATAACAAAGTCATGAATTTCATAGATATAAAACAAACATCTTTTGAATTTTAGCGTGTGTGAAATTTTTCCACATCTAAAAATATTATAAAGTAATTAATCTATTACATATAGAAATAGTAAAATCATCTTACATCGAAAAATTATATTCAGGTGATAAATTTCTGTATTATAAATAAGAATAATTATTGTTCTTAGATATCAACGAAAAAATCTTTTGATCCTTAATCTCTTATGACTATAAAATTAAGTAAAATTATCTCACATCGAAAAATTATGATGAGCTGATTAAATTCTATATTATAAATAAGAGTAATCATTCGTCCATAGATATTAACCAAACATCTTTTGAGTCTTAGAAAAACTCTATCTCACATCAAAAAATTATATAATAGGGCGATTAATTTTCATTATATAATTCGTCCTTAAATATCGACAAAAATTAAAGACCTTTGAAAACTATAAAATTAAGTAAAATTATCTCACATAGAAAGAATAATGTCATTGAAAGAATAATGTCATATGTATAATTTAAATATTACTCCCTTCTATAATTGTAGTTATAAGCAAAAAGTGAGGTTAATATAGTAAAAATGTTGGACCAAATAAAAAATATTTGCGATGGGAAGAAGATAGAAAGACGGACGAAAATAGAATATGGAAGAAGATAAAAAGAAGAAGTACTCTGTAGTATAATTGTATCACATTGAATGATTATTATAAGGGATGATCCTATGATTATAAATTGAAGTCATTATTGGTTCTTCGATATCAACTATCAACCCAAATATTTAACGAATATTTTCTTAAAGAGAGATATTACGAGTTTTAAATACAACGCATGCGTATAATTTAATTTGATGTTTACTGCATATATGACTTCCAAAAAAACACATTCACTTATGTGGATAGTATTCTTTTATTATTAGACATATTCTTACTTTCGACTTCTTACATACTGTTGCGTAGTCTCACAAATTTATGCAATCCTTTAACTTGGTGTTATTATCATTGTCACTAAACATCGGCCCGTGCATCGCACAGGCTTTGCAACTAATTATTAATAGTTTCGACAAAACGAGCATAAATAGGATTTTAAGGCAAATGTCAAAATAAATCTTTTAACGTCTTTTATTTCATTAAACAATTAAACAAATTTAGAATATGATAAGGGATGATTTAACTCATAGAGTTCCAGATTTCAACATTTTTAAAATTGATGGAAAAATGGTTCATTTAACTGAAACGAAAATTTTTAACGATAAATCATAATTTTGTCCAAAAATCAATACTATCATTTAAAGGCTTCAATAAATAATGCAAAAATTATTTAAATTAGTTAAAATAGATATTTGGACATTCTGTCAAGAAAAATAAATTTTCCAGAATCTATAAACTCGGTTTTTAATGGGTTTTCTCGTTAATCGTCTAATCTCGACAATAACGATTAATAAAAATAGTAATTACAAAATGATTTAAGTATTAATATCCAAAAATTATTATTAATTCTAAAAATTATGATTTTCCAGAAACTATCATTTTTTCCAGACTTCCGAAATTCCAGATTTCACAAATTCCAATAAAACCGTTTTTTAAAACCCGTTTCCACAATTAACGATTTTCTTAATAAAACTTGTCGTTTCTAATAATTTATTAAAGAACTAAAATTTATTAAAAAATACATTTTTTTCAAAAACTATCAGGAAAAAAAATTCTAGATTCAAAACAAAAATTCTAGATTCAGAAATCGGGAATTAAAATGACAAACACGGTTTTAACAATAAACGACGATTTAAAGTGACTAATTAATTCAGCCACTTAAAAATTCTGACATATTATGAAGAAAATCATAAAAATCTTTTACATCAGAAAGGTTGTCCACGCCAAATTTCAGATTAAAATAAAATGTTAAAGTGCTAGAACAAAAAATCGACTTTTAATCATTTTTGTTCGAAAACGATAATAATTTAATAATCGATACTTAAAAATATCAGAAAATTACAAAATAATAAAAAATCATCAAAAACATCATTTTATAAAAAATATATTCATACTTTACATGTTTAAACTGAATATTACGATTTTACAAAATAATATAACAATTTAATTGTTAATCTTGTAAAAGCGATCAAAATACCGAAACATGCAAATTTTTACAACTTTAAAATTTTTCAGATTATATGACACACATATATTGTCAAAAATACAATTATACTTATATACATGCAATTACACAAATAAAATCAAGAAATAACGAGTAACATCGACGTTACATTCACTCCAAATCCAAGTCTATGATAAATTCGTCGGCTTCGGGGTTGACCAAGAATTCTTAACGAAGGGAAAGGAAAGACGATTAATTTGGAGATGAAGATGAGACGATCAAGACTCAATTTTGTGACAAATCTTGGCTGGAATTGATGTTGGAAACTAAGGCCAAAGGAGAGGAAATGAAGAGTATTTGCCTTAAATATTTTTGTGAAATGAATGATGAAAGAATTATGAAGAGGTTGTGAATGAATATGACCTTATAATTTGATAAAAACAATGTAAAAAGGCTAGCATAAACCGGCCAAAGTGAGTGGATTAGGAGAGTGAAGAGTTTGATTATTAACCCCTAAAGTAAGTGAGTTGAATAAAAGAAATGTCTATATACATAACATCTCATAAAATGAATTATATAAAAATAATGTAGTATGGAGTGTGACATGGGGGTCACCATGGGGTCATGGTCCAAAATGGTGGGAAAGGGGTCCCAAATAATTGTAGGATCGTAAAGTTATTAAAAGTATCTCAAAGCAATTCGAGTAAACCTCGCGTTAGAAAGTAATTATTTACGAGACTTCGTAATAAAATCATTAAAGGATAAATTTTCATAAATATAAATACTTTCTTAGTTAGAGATATTATATAAGCGTGTTTGGACGTTTTTAGAAAAATAAGTAACTCAAAACCAAGCTTAAAACAGTAGTTCGTAGAAAAATGAGGGATTTTTCTTGAAATAAATGAATAGTTTGCGATGAAAGCTTAATAAATAGATTTATGATAGAAAAATTAAATAATTTAAATCTTTTAATGAAAATAAATACTCCCTCCGATTTTTAATAATCTTCCCCTTTGTTTAATATATGTGAGGTATAATTTAATCAAAGGGGAAAATAAATAAATAATTTAATCGGAGGGAGTAATATTTAAGAAGCTTAGAAAAAAGTAGAAAACAAAGGACAGAAACGCTACAAAGTCATGATGGAGTCATAACGGAAAAGATAGTAATGCAAGGGAAATAGTGGGTGTTACAGTTAGGCTAAGGCATATCAAGGAAGAGAATTTAGTCCTCAAATCTGTTCGATCTCTATTACCAGTTGACCTGCGGGGAAAGTTCAAACTCAATTGGGCCGGGCCATATTTGGTGAAAAAGGTCCTATCAGGAGGTGCTATGAAGCTGAAAGACTTAGACGGGAATGACTTTACCAATCCTACCAACCTAGACCAGCTGAATCATTACTACCCCTGATCCTTTCTCAATGTCATTTGCTAATGTTTATCAAAATTGTCTTCTTCAAAACATAAACTTTTAAAAAAGCAAGTCAATAAGCTAGGATTATTTATCCTATTGTCATACACATCTCAAACCATTAGTCTTGGTGTATTTCGAGATTGCAAAATAATAAAAGCTTGAACTACTTCTGGTTTGATTCCACTAACTGTGGATACGTAGGCAGCCCCTCACAAGGGCACAACCATCGCAATCGCGAAAAAAAGAACAGAAACGGCTTATAATTAATAAAAGCCTCTTTATTATTACTAAAAACCCCGATATATTCTGGAAATCCAAAGTACAAAAATACAAGAAAGCACATGACACTACAAAAATAGTAGTATTATTTAAATAATAATAAATCTAAGGAATCGAGTATTCAGGGTATCTTGCCCTTACCCTTATTCTTGGCATCCTTGGCCGTCCACTGATGATGAGGTGGGGTCGGACGTTCTAGGATAACTACAAGAACTTCCTTGGCCCTGACCCGTTTCTTCGGGAGTGGATCTTCAGCCACATTAATCAGCTCGAGTCGGGCCCTCACATGCTCAGGCAATCTATCAAGCGGGCCCAGCCGATCCTTGGCCGCCAATCTTGGCCCAAGCCTCTTCTCCAAGTCGGTCTGGGGATCAATCCTCCCCACACACCTCTAACATCGGAGTCTCTAGCTCGTGTATTAGTCTTTAACTTAGGACCCGACTCTAATCGTACCTAAGTAGCAGGAGTATCTTCATTGGCAAAGAAACCACTGTTATCTTTTGCCGTACGTCTCCCAGCGAACCAGATCAAACGCTTCATCAACCTCCAGGGCCTTAAGGGCCTCCTCCGACTCTTCGGAACTCCATTTCCGGAACAACTCAAAAACCCAGACAGAATGACAAGGACCAAATGACACGTGTGTGCCACGTTGCAGCCAGGTATCACACATCGCGTCCGTCAATTAGAGCAAGATGCTGATTATGGCCTCGGTGTCAGGAATCCTCCAAGTCCATCCGAACTACCTCAGAATGCGGTCCGGATAGATATGAACGGACCAATCAAGTGACATGACCAATAAATACCGAGCCTGGTCCCTCTTGGCGAACCCCGTCAAGGTGGAAAGAAACCACCAAGCAATGGTCCACTTGATCAAGGGACCTCCATGGAACACAAGTTCCTCCTCCTAGTAAGCCCGTTTTATGTCGTGGCTCGGGCTCATGTGCCTCTTCCTTGAACTCACTTGACTTCTGCGACATTTGTGTACGTCAAGAGGGGGCTCTATGATCGACAGCCTCTCGTACAGCCAAGTCTGGCAGGACAAAGTCTCGTAAAAAAAACGAGACGAAAGGTATACCTGCAGTAGTCGACAGCTGCCTGCCAATTGCCTGTCGGAGTCAATCCTCCTAGCATCAAGGCCCATGATAATCTCCCCGGCTATCAGCTAAGCCGGACTATGACTGGTCTCCATTTGGTCCACCATGCCAAGCAGCCGAATCTGGCCCATGAACGAATCAGCCTCCATCCGCCCCTCAAAAGCATAATGATGAAGCATGCAGAAATCAAAGGCCCTACGCCTGTGGGAAGCAATGATCCTCACATCTTTCCCATTCATAAACTTATCAGCTAAATCAAATAGGGAAACAAAATTCCCCTGTACCATTCGGTCTACCTCACCATGAGACAGACCCAAAAATTTCCATAACTTGCCTCCTCGGGTCTGGATAATATGAAGGGATAACAGGACAGGCAGTAGGACACCATCCTCCAACAACAGCTATCTCCTCAAGGAGAGGACAAATTTCTCCCCGAGGAAACACAAAAACATGACGTGTAGTGTGGACGTCCGTCCGCACCGCCCGGCGCCCCGCGCGCGCCTGCGCGGGACCGACTCGGTTTTTCAACGTGTTGCGGCAGCCACCCACGTAGCCCCCTCCCTGTCGGGGGCCGGTCCGATCTCGTGTACAGGGCGATGTCTCGGACCTCGATTCGGATGACGATCCGGACTTGTACTAGATGGGTGCGGGCACCCGTGTTTCCGTTTGGGAATCGATCAAGTCGTGGTCGTAAATGTTTAAAGGCCGATTTGTTTGGTAAAGCGACCTTTTTAGTGAACTGAATTCGTTGCCGATTTGTGGAGTCACCACCGTGTCAATTATGGGGACTCGGAAACCGTTCAAGTCAACTTTGATCCCTTGCCGGCTCAAAGTTGAGTGGCACGGGACCTAAAGATAAAGACTTGTACCCTTAAGCACTCCATGCCTGGAATAACTCTCATTGCCAATGGTTTCGGACATCCGGAAACCGTCGATTCTAAGTAAAGGGTGAGGGTACGTATTGGGAAGCCAACATCCGATAGATGTCAACACCCAATCCCGCCCGCACTATAGCGGCCTCTACTAATCAATCGGTGGGCTGATAACCTAGTTCTTTTGTTGTGGTGGAAATGTTGTAACATCCGTTGTTTTAACCCTATGTCTTTTACTATATCGGTTATTTAAGGACAAGTAAGTATTGTCGTCAAAGTAGTTGTATTTACATTCTTTGCATGCGATTTCACGTGACAAGCAGGCCATGAAAAGATGCACGTAGGAGAGTAGAGAGTACTAGTATTATACTTATGTGCAAATCAGTTTTAACGCGATAATACGGATATTAGTCATTCTCGTGGTATACCTTACCTGGTATTCTGATTAAGATGAGTCGGTTCAGTATTAATAGAGATGCGTCGAACCTAATAAGGTGAGCACCCAGACTAATACGGAACTCGACCATCGATTTGTTCAGTTTTAGTTGTTTTATGTTTTGAATTCCGTGTTAGGTGATTTAGCATGCGATTATAAGGTCATAAAGGCAATTAATCATGCGAAAAACTGTAAATGCGAATGTAAGTAAATCACATCGTGAGGAGTTGCACCCTCAGAGTGTACACTAAACAGGACTCGATCCATAGATAGTTGAGAACGGATCTCAAAATTACTCGGGTCTATTTAGTGTGTTTTAGTATTGAAGTTGGGACGTTACGTGTTTTAGTGGATGCTTGTGGACCTAGTGTCCACAACTAGCGTTATCGTAGTGCATAATAAAGGAAAGTGCAAATAGGGAAAGTTTCGTTTTGATGACAACCTAGTGACGACTTGGTTTCAATAGGCGAATTCTCCTAGCTTGACCAGTGACTTCGGCAGAGCTCCGTTACCGTTTACCCCTCCTGCGGCTACTCCGGCAGAGCTTCGTTACCGTTTACCCCTCCTGGTTACTCCGGCAGAGCTTCGTTACTATGGCCTAGTTCTGCGGCTAATCCGTCAGAGCTTCGCTACTAGACTTGAGCTAGTCGATCACAGGCACCTCGGTATCGAGTGGGGTGCTCGAAGGTGAGGAGTAGCATCGATGTCGCTTTTATCGGAACTACGATCAAGGGGATCATTTGCCTCGGGTGTCGGAGTGCGAGCCCTTAGCGAGAGAGTTAGAGGGGGAAGAGAAGATGAGATATGTGTGTCGAATGAATGAGGCGGAAGGGGGTATTTAAAGGTGTTTTCGGCCCTCATCGCCCATATGGACGCCTGAGCTGGGGCGCACCAGGACTCAGGCGCCTGGTCTAAGGTGCGGGGATACTAAGGCGCGTGAGGTGGGACGGTCGGGATTTTGAAGATACGATTTTGATACTTACCAAAACTGAGAGGGAGGAGGATAATTTGATACATGGGATTAAGGCTCCCGCGGCTTGACCTAGCGCCGTGAACATTAGTTGGCCTCGGGTGTGCATCCCGAGGTTCGCTTGGCGCGGTGCTGACTCGGTTTGAGTTTCGGGACTGACTCGGGGTCCCGGTGTCCGAATTGACTCTAATTAGTGTCTATGCGACCGTAACGACCCGACTAAGGCTGCCATCATGTTAGTTTTAATTTTTCCGAGTAATTTCTGTAGAAAACTACCTAAAACATCGCAAACCTGCGTCGCGTTGCAGTCCTATCGTCATTGGGTGTTTGTCGGGCACCTCTGCAGCCACCAGGTCCAAATCTGGGTGTCTACAGAAGCCCCCACTTTGACTGAGGCTTGGACAAGGCGAAAGTCAAAGTATAGCCTCCCAGGTCAATCGAAGATTACGACCTGGTGGCTGTCCGGTCGGGTCGTTTTAAGTCTAGTAGACTACGTGTTGAGGGTCGCCAGCCATAGCTTAGAAATCATACCTGGCGCCTTCGCTTGCGGTTGCTTGCTTGGGCCCGAGACGTTGCTTGATAACTCGTTCTTGGTTCTTTATGCGCGCGCGCTTTGTCTTCTTCGGTTTGTTTAAACGATTGGTTTTGTTTTTAAATGTTTTTAGTGATGCGTTAAGTGTAAGTGCAAAGAATGCTCATATTTATATTTGATCACCCTTTTCGGTTGCTTGTGAACCCTTGATAAAACGTTCGACGGCGTTAGTCTCCACTCGAGCGGTCGTCTTTGGGATGCTTGTGACCCCTTGGGCGAAACGAAGTGAAACAACAAAAATGTTCGAGGGCGTTAGTCTCCACTCGAACACCAGTCTTTGGGATGCCTCTGACCCCAAGGCCAAAACAAGATGAGGTAAACTACTCGAGGGCGTCAGTATCCAATCGAGTATCTGTCCTCGGGGATGCTCTGACCCCTACGACAAAACAAAATGAGGTAAAAGAACCATCTGAGGGCGTCAGTCTTCACTCGAACGACTGTCTTTCGGGATGTTTCTGTCCCGTAGGACAAGATTGTTGTTGTAAACTACTCGAGGGCGTCAGTCTCCACTCGAGCAGCTGTCTTCGGGGATGCTCTAACCCCTAGGACAAAGTTGCTGTTGTTAACTACTCGAGGGCATCAGTTTCCACTCGAACAACTGTCTTCGGGGATGCTCTGACCCCAAGGACAAAGTTGCTGTTGTGAACTATTCGAGGGCGTCAGTCTCCACTCGAGCAGCTGTCTTTGGGGATGTTCTGACCCCTAGGACAAAGTTGCTGTTGTTAACTACTCGAGGGCGTCAGTCTCCACTCGAGCAACTGTCTTCGGGGATGCTCTGACCCCTAGGACAAAATAAACCATTCGAGGGCGTCGGTCTTCTCTCGAATGACAAATGTTGTGGAGGTATCAGACTCCTTCGAGAGCGTTGGTATCCACTCGAAAATTGTTGTTGTTGTTCCTCCGGGATACTAACGTCCCTCGGGCAAAATTGTTGTTGCTGTGCCTTCGGGATACTAACGTCCCTCGGGCAAAAATGTTGTTTGCTATGCCTCCGGGATACTAACGTCCCTTGGGCAAAATTGTTGTTGCTCTGCCTCCGGGATACAAACGTCCCTCGGGCAAAAATGTTGTTTCCTTATTTGTTTTAGTTAAAAGTTTTTGTTTTTGTTTTGTTAGTTTGTCTTATTTTGTTTGGGTTTTCTCTTGCTTTGTTTTCGTTTGTTATGCTTTTGAGATTTGTTTAGAGTTCGTTTAGATTAGTTTGGGTCAGGCTGTTTTGTTACTCCTTCGGGGTGCAGTATTTACGTTAAGTGCGGCGCTGATGCTTGTTTCATTATCGTGCATGTTTTGTCGATGTTGATTAGTAATCGCTTCGTTATTTGTTATTTTCCTTATCTTAAAAGGTGCGTGTTTTATGTGTATCGAATTTAGAGTTTCGTTTGTTTTGTTTTAGTCTGTAATGGGCAGCTCAGACGCGCATTTGTTTGCGCTCCAATCTTCAGGCGCCTAGCCCCTAGTGCGCCAGGACTCAGGCGCGTCACTTGGGGCGGTCGGGATTTTGAGGACCGGGTCTGTTTAATTGTTTTCAAAAGTTGGGGCGATTTGTTCATTCGTCTAACAAACCAAACGCGTCACCCCCCTTCGCCTACAAATCGGTTTTTCGACTTTTTTTTGCCAAATTTTGCCTCAATTTCCGTTGTACCCGCCAATGTCGTCTCCGGGTAATCATTTTTTACTTGTTTATTGTCGATTTTGTTTGATTTGATTGATTGTTAGTTTGTTTTGTTGAAAACCCTAGAAAATTGATTTGGGCGTTTTTAGTATGTTAAGTTTCGATGCTTGTGCTTAGTCCCATTGTTAAATTAGGGCCAATTAGAGCTTGTTAGGTTAGTTATAAGCTTGATAGAGGTTCTCGAGGTGCGATTATGGCTTCCTAGGGTGATAGGTTTGAAACGCTAGGGTTAGGGACCGTTTTCCCGATTATTCCCGTGTCTATTTTGTGTAATCTCGTTCAAATAGTGTTTCTGAGGATGTGGGTAGCTCCCTTGTCGGTTTTTTATGGGCTAGGGTAGCTCCTAGGGCTTTCCGTGAAGTTTTGTGTGTCTTAAGACGGACCAAAAGGTGTCGTAACGACGTCGGATTTTCCCTAAACCACTTCCATCGGGACCGAGATCGAAAATGGGTTCTAACGGCCTTTTCGAAATTTTGACCCTATTTTGACCTATTTGAGTTGCTTTAGCCTGAACTGAGGCACGAATTTCCTTCTTTTTTGTTTGATTTTGTAGTGAGAGGTAACATCGAGCGTCTCGAGGGAGCTCTTAGTGATGCGATTGTCGGGACGAGTTCACAGACTTCCCGAGGGATTCGTAGGAGACGACGGAGTACATAATCTCAGCGTCGTGACCCTGAGGCCATTAATGAGGCCGATTTTGATAGAGTGAGGAAGCGTAGGCTTCCAGAGATGGTTGCTAGGAGGGCTCACGTTCCGGTTCCTGTACCTGAGGATGAGGAGATTATCCACGAGGATCCTGAGTTGGCTTGGGATTTGGATGGTCATCAACTGCTATTTCACCTCGACCATCACATTTCTCACCGTGTCGTGCGGGGTCTGGTGAGTGTTTTGTTTTTTGCTGATCAGCTGTGTCTTAAATTTTTGCCTCGGGTTAAGTTAGGTTTATTTTGCTTATACCCGTGTTGTTTTGGTTTGCAGCTCCCAGGTCCAATGAGGACTTTCTCGGGATTTACTACGTGTCTCGAGGTTTACTTTCAGAAGTTGACCCCCGCGGTAAAGAAGATTATCCCGAGGACTGCTCTAGGTCCCGTGGTTGAGCAGTGGGTTAGGTTGGTGGGTTGCAAGACTAAGTGCAACCTTATGGTGATTAGAGCAATGATAGATCGCTTCCACGATACTACCTCGACATTCCACATGTCTTTTGGGGAGGTCGGGATGACCCTAGAGGATTTTGGGATGATTACCGGTCCCTGAGGGCCGGATAGGATTAGGTGGGCCGCCGAAGGTCCTAGGCTAGATAGTGATGGGGTGCGGAGCCTCATCGGGGACTGTTTACCGCAAGAGGCATATAGTGCGCCTCATGCTTTGGTGAGTTCGTATATCACCGACCACTTCGAGCGACGGGCGGTGTTAGAGAGTCGGGAACCCAACACGCCGGAGGAGGATGCCCGGTTGTGGTTGTGGTACTTCTTAGGGTCAACCCACTTCTCGGATAAAGGCGAGAGGTTTAGCACTAGGATTTTGCCTCTCCTAGAGGACCTGGCTCAGCTGGGTCGTTATGATTGGGTAACCGCGGCTTTCGCGGAGATGACTCGCTGCCTGCAAGTCATGGTGAGGCCTTTGGCGATAGAGTCGGCCTCAGCTGTGCCTATCGTGGGTCCGGTCCTTATACTGGAGGTTAGTTACTATTCTTATTCTTTTATCTCCAGTTTTACTTAGTTTTTGGCTTAGTGTTGCTAAATGTATTCTGGGGTTTGTTGAAGATTGGATCTACTCCTATTTTCCTTGTTTGGCACTCAAGACGGTGCCGGTTCACCCGAAGAGATTCCCGGCGGGAATCGAGTGGAGGTTGGCTCAGCCTAAGAGCACTACTAGCCACTACCCGTCGGAGAATGCGCTGGTTAACAAGTTGAGCCTCGGGGATGTAAGTTTTCTTTTTGTGTCCTGCTTAGCCTAGTAGCCCCCAAGGTTTAGGATTTATTGGAGTGTTGGTTCATTTGTGTAGTTTGTGGCCCGCCCTTGGGCTGATTATGAGGGCGTGCCGGAGTATGTGGCCACGGAGCTGAGGCCTAGAAGTTACAGGAGGATGCTTCTTCTGCGTTGCTTCGCCCAGTTTGGTATCTGGGCGAGCGGTTGGTGCGTCAGTGCTTATATGACGATTTCAGGGTGCCGGTTGATCCTTCCCGGACCATATTTAGACCACCGACCACCGCAGAGATCCTCGAGGATAGGGACGGAGAAGGAGGCGATGCGCTCTTGGTGCCAGGTGCCTTCTACCTATCTCACGTCACCCGACGGTTAGCTTGGTACCGTCTCGTGGTAATATTCTAATTTTGGTCCTAAGATTAGTTTTGCAGTTCGTTGTTTTCTTGTCCTCTGACCGACCAATCTATTGCTTTCTTAGCTGGCCGATCCGGCCGATGAAATCTAGCCCCCAGATTTTCCCCTGACGTTGCTTAGGGTGGATGCGGCTGGGATACCTTTTCACCGAGCCTCTTCCCCCGTGTTCTGCTGAAGAGATGGACGCTGGGATAGAGTGGTGTGACCGGGTATACCGGGTAAGTTTTGGCTTTCGTTTTGGGTTTTTGTTCTAAGAGTTGGGATTGGTATGTCTCACTTCCGTGGTTTCACCTTTCAAGTTTCATCAGCTTGCCATCAGCGGTTGTGCCAGGCTGCTAACCGCTTCCGGGCCTATGCCTCGAAGGTTTCCCGTGATACTTCGTGGCCTCGATCGGCGAGTTTGTGTGATCAGGGTGGTTTTCTAGGTTGTTGGCGTAACCTCCTAATGTTTAAGTGTATTTGTAGGATGTCCCGGATATGGTGGGGCAGCTGGAGACTCGGGTGACCAAGCTCGAGGTGGAAGCGGCTGAGGCGCTACAGCTCTTGCAATCTCGGGCTGACGAGATCGCCTTCCTAAAGGAGCAGCTGGCTCGGTCTCAGGGTGGGACCTATGCGCAAGGTGAGGCTATGCATCGGGTTGAAAGGGAGGCTGAGGCTACGGGTGCTAACGAGGAGATCGGAGGAGTCCCCGAGACGGCTACCTTAGACATGTTGTCGGGGATGGATGGTAGTGAGTCTCCTCTTATAGACTTGGAGGATCTAGGTTTAGATGGCAACCTTTGCGAGGTTGTGATAGCTATTGGTGCGGCTTCTAGAGGTCCTTCCTAGCCTCGATTTGTGTATGAATTTGTATATGTTGTATATTTGCTTTTAAATTTTAGTACTTGAATTAGCTGGATTAGTCTTGTGTTTTTGTTTGGCGAATTGTTTACCTAGATTGACAAGTAATCACTTTTACGTTCATTCATTTGCGATTTGACCTTGTTTGGAGTGCGTTGACGTTGTACAGAGGTACGAAAACAGTTCCTTTTGGATGTTTTGAAATGCGTCGATTTGAGCCGGGAATCGGATCGGATAGTACGTCGACTAAAATGTTTTGACTCGAGATGGACGAGATGTAAAATGTTAACGTAAAACATTAACGTGTTTTGACCGAGTATATTAGGAGATGAGTTTAGTTGCTTTGACATTCAGAACGAAATCGGAAGTTTAAGATTTGGGCAACTTTTGAAAAAGTTAGACCACTTTTTGCATACCCATAATATTGCCTTGTTAGGCTACAGACGCGACTTGACGATGACTGCCAATAGGCTACAACACACCTAGGTGGGGTAGCTTATCCCCCTAAAAACATATATAAAAAAACGTCAAAGTCCCGAGTGTCCGACGGGTTAACTTGCGTTCCTTTGGTCCCTGCATGAGCGCTTCATTTTTGGGGCGGGTTTTAACGGTTTCGGGAGGTCATTCCTGATGTCCAAGGTGTCATGTGGTGGCCAAGTTTATGATGCGGGATTGGTGTTTCTAGCTTTGGGGTTGTTCTAGATGTTGCCCGCTTAGATATGGGCGCTTCGGCTGAAGCTCTCGGGTCCAGGGGCGCCTGGGCTCGGGCGGCTGGAAATTCGGGCGCCTGAGCCGAGGCGGTTCAGATCTGGGTTATGGAAATTTTCGTCGTTTCCAAATTCTTGTCGGATTAGGACTATATATACGGGTCGTGTTTGCTTGTTTTAGACATACTAGGATATCCATAGTGTCTAGCACGTCTATATTTAGTGTCATGTCGAGTTTTGGGAATGTCCTTTCCGAGTGGGCTAGTTCTTTTAAGAAGTGTGACCCCGAGATTTGTTCAAATGATGGTTTGTCAGTGGTTGTTGCGCTAAGTCGAGTCAAGGTGCAAGATGACTTCTTATTGGCACGCTCTAGGTTTTGGGACTCGAAGGGCCATGTTTTTTCTTTTCTCGGGGGTAAAATTTGTACTTTGCCCGAAGATATAGATGCTATAGGTGGGTGGAGCTCGGTTCGTCCTTGTGTGCCTTATGGGGATGACGCTTACGTGGAGCGGTTTTACCATTTTTTGGATCTTTCGTCATTGGAAGAGGCTAAAGGTTATTTTGGTATGGATGGCATTAACTTAGAGTTGCTTGCTAAGACGTTCTCACAGGTTGGTTCTCATCATGTTTCGGCCTTAGCCTGTGGACGCGCTTTTAGTGTTGCGATGGCTTGTTATCATCTTTTTGAGGATGCGAGGGCGTGTGAAGGTTGGGTTAACCCTCGAGTTTTGGATGTGGTGATGGGGATGGAACATGGACGATCACCTTCTTTCCTTATTTTGAGCGAGCTTATTCTAGGTCTTAATGCCCGTGCTCGACTCCACGATACATCTTTTCGAGGTTCTAGGATCATTTTATAGGTTCTTTTTTTTATAGCTTGGTTTACTTTCTTTTGTGGTTGCTTTGGCTTGGAGGTGTGATGTTCTGTCGTGTTTTGTACAGGTTTGGTTGCAAGAACAACTTGGTTTGGTCGACCCTCCCCGATGCATCAAAGGTTATAACTTTAAGGGTTTCATGGGCCGGAAGACGGTGCAGGCGTGGAGCAACGGTCATAAGGAGAAGGAGTGGCTCTCCTATTTGGCCAAGGATGAGGTGATCATTAGGTGGTCTATCCCGTGGTGGAATATTAGTGGGCGTATCCATTTTCGTCTTCGACATGGGCTTTGTTAATACTATCTATGAGGGATCAGGTTTATATTTACCCAGGCATGTTGTCAAATCAAATGGGTGTTAAACCTTCCATTCCAAGGGATGCTAAATTTATCACTAGTTCTGACGCGTGGATAGAGGATTCGCTCAGGCACTTTAGGGTGTCTTGGGAACAGAAGTTCTTGCATCCCGTTGTTAAGGAAAGTGTTCGACCGACCGACATTGTTTTCGCCCGCCAAAGGGTTTGTGAACACCCGTTAGGACAGAGCAAATCAAAAGTTAGAAAGACAGTGCTGCTAAGGGGCGAAGAGGTGACTCGAGAGACTAAGTGCCCGACCAAGACTAACGAGACCGTATTAAAATCGTGGAAGCGGAAGGAAAGTTTGACTGGCTAGGCTCGTCTTTGGCTAGGGCGTTAGAAGCTTGCCTTCAGAAGATCGAGGATGAAGAACGAAGCAGGTACACCCGAATGGCAAAGGAAAAGAAAAGTTGGACCGGTAGAGCTCAGACATTTTGTATTATGTATTATTAGTTGATATTATGCGGCGTATTAGTACTAGTTTTTATGTGGAGTTTTGACACGTTGTTGACTTCTGGGATGTCCAGGTTTCGGATGTTCGATGTAAATGCCTCGACAAAGGCTCGATTTAACCGAATTTGGTTATTAATGAGAAGCACATATATTTTTGTTTTTTTTTATATATTTTTTTTCGTGGTAGCTCGCAACTCGATTCTTTATTTTGCCCGGAGCGCCCTTTTGGGTTTTCACCCCGTCCTCGGCTCACCATTTTTTCTTTTTTATTTTTGCTCTTTTTTTTTACGTCTCCCAACTCGATTCTTCATTTTGCCCGGGGCGCCCTTTCGGGTTTTCACCCCGTCCTCGGCTCATCATTTTTTATATATTTTTTTTACAACGGCTCGCATCTCGTTTTTTCATTTTGTCCGGGGTGCCCTTTTGGGGTTTCACCCCGTCCTCGACTCGTCATTTTTTTTACGACGGCTTGCAACTTGTTTCTTCATTTTGCTCGGGGCGCCTTTTCGGGTTTTCACCCCGTCCTCGGCTCGTCGTTTGTGCTTCGCCATTTTAAATAACTCGTTAGTCGGGACGTGAAAGGAGTCTCGGTTTGTACATGAAATGATTAACCAATTTTTTTTGGTTGTACCCGGAGACGGGTTGCCTACGTATCCGTTTTTAGGTGGAATCATACCATGTTCATAGTTCTTTCGGAAAGTGTGAGTGATTTTGCTTTAGACTCGTTTATGCCATTTCTCAATGCGAATTTGGAATATTTTTTTCGTTTTTTTTTGCTCCCCCCCTAAGTCGGAGGTCGAGACATGATTGTCAGGGTGTTTACGGGTAGTATCGTTTGAGCTGATCCATGATGGTTAGGGTTGAGAACTCTTGACCGTCTAGGTCGGTGAGGATCACGGCGCCACCCGAGAGTATTTTTCTAACGAGGTATGGGCCTGCCCAATTCGGTTTGAATTTCCCTCAACGGTCGACGGGAAGGGGTGCTCTAATGGACTTAATTACTAAATCTCCCACGTGTATGTTTCGGGATTTCACTCGCTTGTTAAAGCCTCGCTGGATTCGTTGTTAGTAAGCTTGTATGTTGGATAAGGCATGTATCCTACGTTCGTCTAGGAGTACTAGCTTGTCATATCGTTTTTGGTTCCATTCTTCCTCAGGGATACCGCTCTCGGCTAATATTCTTAGTGATGGTATTTCTAGCTCTATTGGTTGGACGGCTTCAGAGCCGTAGGTTAGGTAATATGGCGTGGCTCTAGTGGGTGTTCGATACGATGTTCGGTACCCCCATAAGGTAAAGGGGATTTTGTTTGTCCAATCCCTGTAGTTGTCTATCATTTCTTAAGGATTGTGGTGATGGTTTTGTTGGCTGCTTCTACGGCCCCGTTTGTTTGCGGTCTATAGGGTGAGGATTTGTGTCTTTGGATTTTGTATTTGTCTAGGAGTTTTTGGGTGTCGGCCCTGAAGTGAGCCCCCTGGTCACTAATGATTTAATGAGGTATACCGTAGCGACAGATGATGTTGTTTTGTAAGAATTTGACTACTTGTTTTGAGGTTAGTACGGTGTAAGAGGCAGCCTCTACCCACTTTTGGTGAAATAATCGACGGCCACTAGTATAAAGCAGTGTCTGCCGGTCCCGGATGGGTGTACTTTTCCTATGATGTCTATCCCCCAAGTGGAGAAAGACCAGGGTGTGGCTATAGTGTGTAGAGGATAAGGAGGTAGGTGTTGGATGTTGGCAAATATTTGGCAATTGTGGCAGTGGCGAACGTGACGTCGATAGTCTGTCTCTAAGGTAATCCAGTAATTGCCCAGTCTCATTATTTTACGGGCTAGTAGATTTGCACTCATGTGGAGTCCGCACTCCCCGTCATGTACCTCTTCCATGACTCTCTCGGATTGATTTTTATTTATGCATCTAAGGAGGACTCCTTGTGGGGTTCGTTTGTATAGTACCCCTTGATTTAGGACGTAATGGGTGGCTTGCTTGTATTCGTAGGGCTTTTTTGTTCTTGGTGTTAGTGTTGGGTGGATATGACCCATGGGTTTTAAAGTCTAGGATTGCTTTGTACCAAGGTTCTTCGGGGGTATCGTCGGTTTTGAGGTTATGGATGTGGGCTGGTTGTTCGCTTCTCTCTATGCAGATAGGTATGGAGAAATTGTGATCGGGCATGTTTATTAGTGAGGCTGGTTTGGATAATGCCTCGGCGAATTGGTCTTCCTCTCGGGGTATGTGTATGAAGTTAATTTCGATGAATTCCCGGGACAATGTTTCCACTTTGGTTTGTTACGGGGTTAGGCTTTTGCTATAAACTTTCCAGGTACCCGTGACTTGGTTGATCACAAAGGATGAATATCCATGTACTATAAGGTTTTTCACTCCTAGAGATATGGCTGCTTTTAGACCTTTTAGGCTTCGCGTTCGGCTGCGTTGTAAGTCTGGTTGGGTGGCTGTTTGTTCATTTGCAAGCTTATTGTTGTTTGGTCAGTGGTTGGTTGAATCTAAGGTTATTATTCCCGATTTTCTTTTTAGGGTGAAGTTGAGTGGGTTGTTTGTGGCAGCCCTTGCGTTTTAGTCCGTCGTTATCGATAATTGGCATAAAGTCGAGCCTTCTAAAGCGTTAAAGTAAACTGTTGAAAGATGTTAAGCGATTTGTCGAGGCATGTTTGCTTAAAAAAGAAGGAGTTGTTTTATTGATAGATAATGAAACGGGCTAGATGCTCGTGATTTGTTCTTGGGGGAGGTGGAGGACATTCTCCCTCGTACCTCCCGGACTCAATAGAAAGAAAACGTTATCATTATTACTATTAAGCCCAGGCTCTAAGACAAACTAGACTCTGACTCGGACCGGCTATGCCTCTAAGCGCCGAGGCTCCCTCCAGGGAATAACACCTTGATGGTGTCGTTGGTCTTCAGTATCACGGATGCGGTGGTTTTGCCGCCAGCCTCACCGTTACCGGGCTGTGGTGTCTGCTTCTTTGCTATAGGGAAGGTTCCGGCGTCAACCAGATCCTCGATGTCATGTTTAAGGAGATCACAGTCCCCAGTATCGTGTCCCCTACCCTGATGATACAAGCAATAGGCACTAGATCCCAATCCGCCCCCCGGGCTTCACGGGGTGGATCCGGGGTAGGGACGAGCTGGGATAATTGCCAGTCCTCGTTGGCAATTCTAAGGGCCTCAGCATAGGTCATGCCTAGGTCGGTTAGGCTTCTAAAAGGGCGTCCCCCAAGGGCGGGGACAAACCTAGCTGGCCCTAATTTCATTCTGCCCTTAGGAATGAAAGGTTTCTCTTCCACCTCCTCCTGAGGGAGGTCTCGCTCCCCGTGGGCCGCGCCCTCCAGCTTTCCGAGCTGGAGCAGGATGTTGTCATGGGCGGTAGTTATTTGGGCCATGTTTTTCTGAAGCTCCTTAACAAGCCCTAGCATTATGTCAAATGGTTCAGTGTTGTCGTTGGAAGACATTTCTAGATCTGCGAGACAAGACTGAAGGTGAGGTTGAATCCACCAGGTGATTTAGGGACCCGAGGAATGCCTTTAATTTAGCGACGCGGAAATGAGACCCTTGACTCGCACGTGCGTGCGGTCGTTAGCTTAGGGACTCGGGTGCTTAGACTCTAGGTGTATTCGGCGAAACGCCTAATGAGTTCATGTCTCTGTAACGAGACGATTTGACGCAAACCTCGGTGGTGAGGCTTAAAGAGGACTTCTCGAAATGAGACGACCCAAAATGTAAGACCTCGGGTAGAAGCGATCCTAGTAACTAACATAGACAGTTAAACACATGGTTGAACGACGTAAGAGGCTGATCGCGATCCCGGTTCGAGATCAAAGATCTTTGATATATGCTTCTTCCGAAAACGACCAATTTTGTGAAATTTTTGAAAAGGATGATTTGTAAATATAGTGCGACGATGGCGTGACGACATCGCTTGTGGAAGTGTGTTGCTATATGCGTGCAACGGGAATCTGGCGATGGCAAAATGTAAATGTTTTTTTTGAAAGGAGTACAGTTCTTTAGGGGAACCGGTTTTGAAAACGATTACGTGACTTTGTTATCGAAATTACTATTAATTAGCTAGTTCGATACTTGCGATGTATGTGACGGTCGTGGTAGAGCATGAAGTCTAGTGACAGTGTTCTTAAAAGTGTGACTAAATCCTTAGTGAGGGATTTAGGTGGTAAATAGTGCTTTGGAAAACTTTTCTTTTTAGAAAAAACTTTTAAAACTAGTGACCCACGTTTGTCGGTTGCGTTAACTAGCATTTAATGGTGGGAGGGTGTATTGTGAAAAAAGTGTTTTGAAAGTGTAACCGTTTTTTGAGCTCCTTGACTTCATTAATTAAAGTTTTGGTTGTGTTAACGGTACGTGTGTGATTTTTTTTTGAAAATCCAAATGTAACCGTTTGGTGCGCCTTGATTCCATTGATCGGGAGTCTCGGTGGTGTTAACCGTATTCGTCGTTGACGGGTTTAGCTTTGGCCAAGATGATGACATTGAATTTTTTTTTTTGAAAGTGTCGAGTGTGAAATTTGCCATAATGACGACCTTTAAAAATGTTTTTGTTTTTAGAAATCACGATTTGACAGGAGCATCGGTGTTTAAGCGGTCGTTTAGAAAAGATGAGGTTTACATTTTTTCGAAAAACAGAATTGGGTGTGGTTGAAATGTTGGCGTGGTTGAATCCAGATTTTTAGTGTTTTATTTGGGTTGTTTGCAAGCACGCTACACATAACTAGGAATGCGTACACTCATGTAGGATGCAGACACGGGTAGGTAGGGTAGCCTACCGCCCACGAATAGTCCTTACTTAGGCATTGACAAATCATCTAGGGAGACGAGTGCCATACCGTCCACTCGAAACTATCCGCTTATAAATCCCGCGAGTTACGCGTTAGGCGGCCGGAGCGTTAATCGAGGATCTCTCCGCATGTCCCTAAAGATCTTAGAGCGAAGAGGTCGATTGGTCCTGATATCAGTTAGGGTGGGCTTTTTAAGGCCAAAACCTGTAGTGACCACAACTAGGAACTAAGAAATGAGCTTCACCGACCTCGTTCAAGTTACACCACCACTGGAAACTTGTTTCCAAATCCCCAGTGAAGTCGCCAAACTGTGGACGTCCGTCCGGACCACCCGGCGCCCCGCACGCGCCCGCGCGGGACCGACCCGGTTTTCAACGTGTGGTGGCGGCCACCCACGCGGCCCCCTCCCTGTCAGGGGCCGATCTGATCTCGCATACGAGGCGATGTCTCGGACCTCGATTCGGATGACGATCCGGACTTGTACTAGACGGATGCGGGCACCCGTGTTTCCGTTTGGGAGTCGATCGAGTCGTGGTTGTAAATGCTTAAAGGCTGATTTGTTTGGTAAAGCGATCTTTTTAGTGAACTGAATTCGTTGCCGATTTGTGGAGTCGCCACCGAGTCAATTATGGGGACTCGGAAACTGTTCAAGTCAACTTTGATCCCTTGCCGGTTCAAAGTTGAGTGGCACGGGACCTAAAGATAAAGACTTGTACCCTTAAGCACTCCATGCCTGGAATGACTCTCATTGCCAATGGTTTCGGACATTCGGAAACCGTCGATTCTAAGTAAAAGGTGAGGGTACGTATTGGGAAGCCAACATCCGATATATGTCAACACCCAATCCCGCCCACACTATAGCGGCCTCTACTAATCAATCGGTAGGCTGATAACCTAGTTCTTTTGTTGTGGTGGAAATGCTGTAATATCCGTTGTTTTAACCCTATTTCTTTTACTATGTCGGTTGTTTAAGGACAAGTAAGTATTGTCGTCAAAGTAGTTGTATTTACATTCTTTGCATGCGATTTCATGTGACAAGCAAGCCATGGAAAGATGCACATAGGAGAGTAGAGAGTACTAGTATTATACGTATTAGCAAATCATTTTTAACGTGATAATACGGATATTAGTCATTCTCGTGGTATACCTTACCTGGTATTCTGATTAAGATGCGTCGGTTCGGTATTAATAGGGATGCGTCGAACCTAATAAGGTGAGCACCCAGACTAATACGGAACCCGACCATCGCTTTGTTCAATTTTAGTTGTTTTATGTTTTGAATTCCGTGTTAGGTGATTTAGCATGTGATTATAAGGTCATAAAAGCAATAAATCATGCGAAAAACTGTAAATGCGAATGTAAGTAAATCACATCGTGAGGAGTTGCACCCTCGGAGTGTACAATAAACGGGACTCTATGCATAGATAGTTGAGAACGGATCTCGGAATTACTCGGGTCTATTTAGCGTGTTTTAGAATTGAAGTTGTGACGTTACGTGTTTTAGTAGATGCTTGTGGACCTAGTGGATCGTTTGCCTCGGGTGTCGGAGTGCGAGCCCTTAGCGAGAGCGTAAGAGGGGGAAGAGAAGATGAGAATTGTGTGTCGAATGAATGAGGCGGAGGGGGGTGTTTATAAGTGTTTTCGGGCCTCGTCGCCCATATGGATGCCTGAGCTGGGGCGCACCAAGACTCAGGCGCCTGGGCTAAGGCGCGGGGATACTAAGGCGCGTGAGGTGGGGCGGTCGGGATTTTGAAGATACGATTTTGATACTTTCCAAAATCGAGAGGGACGAGGATAATTTGATACATGGGGATTAAGGCTCCCGCGGTTTGACCTAGTGCCGTGAACATTAGTTGGCCTCGGGTGTGCATCCCGAGGTTCGCTTGGCGCGGTGCTGACTCGGTTTGAGTTTCGGGACCGACTCGGGGTCCCGGTGTCGGAATTGACTCTAATTAGTGTCTATGCGACGGTAACGACACGACTAAGGTTGCCATCATGTTAGTTTTAATTTTTCCGAGTAATTATTTGATCCGTTCTATAGAAAACTACCTAAATCTTCGCGAACCCGCGTCGCGTTGCAGTCTTATCGTCATTGGGTGTTTGTCGGGCACCTGTGCAGCCACCAGGTCCAAATCTGAGTGTCTACAGTTAGTATCCCAGAAAGATAGTCAGGCGTCTAAGAAATAGGAATCGAACTTAAGACGCTGCAACGGAAACAGGGCTGAAATTCCCATCTGGTTAAGATGAACTTTCTCCATATCCCTAAAGCTTCGGGACCATACTTACGGCAACATGGTCAAGTTCTCGATTCCCATGGCAATATCACTCGGTTTTTTTTGAGAGGTTTTATGGAAAGAATGTAAAGACAAATACGAAAAAAGACGAAGCGAAAGGGTCGTATATAAACACGAAAACCCTACGACGCCTCAGGATCCGCGCCGCAGTGCGAAAAAGCAAAACCCAAAAGTCAGGGCGCCCGGGCCTTGGCGCCTGAATACCAGTTATTAGGCACGGGGGCCCACGCCTAATTACTGGGCCTCCCCAGCACGCGCGCTTTTGTGCGCAAGCCCGATCCACGTTCCAGCGCTTTTCTAAAAGCCCCTATATCGAGTCATCCCGAGCATTCCTCCTTTTAAAATCCCAAATTTCAAAATATCAAAATTTTTAATCCCCAGCGGATAATCGAGTCGGTGTCTCGCCAAAATGCTACATTCAAAACATAATGTGTTTGTATACACGTACACCCAGAACTTCTAAACCTGGTTCAAATCCCCACGGAGCTATCATCGTCAGGACAGGTATGACTTTGTACTTATGGTTGGCGATCCCTTCACACGAGTCTAACAGACTTTAAATGACCCGACCGCAAGGCCACCATTTTGTAATCCTCAATTGACCTGGTGGCTACTCTGACTTTCGCCTTGTCCAACCTCCGTCTGAGTGGGTGCTCTGTAGACACCCGCATTTTGCCTGCTCGTGTCTGTAGCAGTCTCCAACAAAACACCTGATGATGATCGGACGCTAACATGTATCAATATGCTCGAATACAAACTCAGAATCAATAGTATCCGACGTGGGCACTTAGCTGAGTACAAATCTCTCAAAACTGACCTCAAATCCAGACTTAGTGAGTCGTTTCCAATAAAATAAAGCTACTTTAAGCCAAAATCGCCGTCGGGGGCAAAACGTCTTTTGTCGATCGAGTCAAACCCGATCAAAGTCAAAACCTGAAACTCAATAAGGCCACAATAGCGTCCAAATACAAATGAGTTAAAAGTCAAAATGGAATCCGTATTTGCCTCAAATGAATCGGATGTCAATCCGTATTTTGAGCAACTTTCGATACGCGCGATTCCAGTCGCCTGTATCCAGGCGCCCAGAACTGAGCCGCCTCAACTGAGGCTCCCCAATACCAAGTCGCACGCCTCTTGACGCCTGAATTCCGAGTCGGAACTTTTCGCAAAACTCTATAAATACACAATCACGTCACCATTTCTAACTCTCGAAACCTCATTTCAGAAAATCGATCGAGAGCATTTTCTTCCCTTTTACACACCTTAACTCACTTACATATACCAAACCTCTCCCCGTGTCTACAAAGATACTCCGCGAGCCCGTATTTCGAAGCGTTTGACATGTAGGTTGAGGGTGTTCAAATCCCATTTTCTAATCCTTTAACTCATTTATTTATCGTACTACTAACATCACTAACACTTTACTTACCGTATACTAACATTTTATATTTTCGCATCTAATATTTTATTTCTCGTTCCTAACATCTATCTACTAACACTCAACTATAAAATACTCGCCTTTAACGTACCAAATACAAAGGGTGATGAGATAAGGAAACACGGACACAAGAGTATTGCACTCGCGTCGACGGTCGCTTATCTCGATACCCCGCGTAATTGGTAGTCTAGAGTGAGTCAACCCCCCAAAACATTCTTTTAGATTTCCGTCATATTAATACGCGTATAATATTATAAAACTATTTTCAAAATCAATTCGAGCAAACGTCCGATGACGCTAAATCGAGCGTCGTAGGCCTTAAAGGCCAAACTACGACGCCAAAATGCAAAGGGCCTAATGTTTGCGACGACAAATTGAAGTTTTCAATCGAACACATTCGATAATTAATTCTGCCTAAAGTCCGCATAACCCTCAAACAGGACGCATTGGAGGTGGCGCTCCATTATTGAGGCGCGCCACCCCAGGCGCATGAGGGTAAGGGCGCCTTATGGCGTGCGCCTGACTCTTCGGGTTATAACACGATCGCAGAAATCCTTTGTCGAGTGTTTTCAATATCTTTTTTAAATGTCGCTCTAAATGCATGATGTTGATTCCGTAATAGAATGTCGCGCGTAAAGATCTATCGATAATCGAAGCAATATGAAACCTCATGATATCAATTCGATAGTCGTACGGTCTACGCGACCCGATAACAACATCGCGATACGGAGGGCTCCGATATTCGTATTAAGTCGATATGGTCGATCTAAATCATAAATTGAGACAATTAATAACAAGTACCCCATCATGGTCAAAAAGAGATATCGTAGAATTCCAATATAGTCCATAACGATGCAAATTTCGCCTAGGGAATAATACTTCCGACGGTAGTTGATGCGTGCTAATCTATCACGCGTTTCCTTTAGGAATCCACATTTTATATTCATTTTTACCCTTTTACGACTTTGAGCGAACGCCTTATTATGTAAGTCTATATCGACAACTTCTTAGTCGGACTCGATATAGGATGGATCAAGACGGTCAAATTTCATTAGGATAAGTCAGGACGAGATATCGAGGCTTCGAGATCAAGCTAGCATCATGCTTTAGTCCTGACCATTGCCTATCTGGGCGCCCAGGGCCAGGCGCCTAAACATCAGGCCGCCCCACCTCAGGCGCCTGAGTTCCAGGCCGCACCATTTCGTGCGTCCGAGCTTCTCTCCTCTGGTCAATACGTAGCGCAATACGTAGCTAATTAAAGTCTGTCCAATTATTTGGTTTAGGGTTTCAGCTTAAGTTTCAATTTACGAGTTCGTTTATAGTTTACATTACCGTTTCAAATTCGATAATATTATATCTTTGCTTGTTGTATTGTGAATTGTGGGTTGTATTCCGCCCGTGTAATTTGTAATTTACTTTCAAGTTATTTATTTCCGTTGCGTGGCATGGTGGCCACCTTTTATGGCTTCACCATCGCCTGTAAACAGCGGGTCATCTCAGCAAAGCTCGTTGTCACCCAGTCAAAGCTTCCCCGCTGACCCAAAGCAGCTAGGAGCGACAAAATCTTGGTATTAAACCTTTCACCCTTGTCAGAAAAGTGGGTGGACCCTAAGAAGTACCACAACCACAAGCGGGCATCCTGCACTAGGGGTGTTGGGCGCCTGACCCTCCAACACGTGCAACCTCTCGAAATGATCGGTGATATAAGAACTTGCCAAACTGTGAGGCGAGATGTATGCCGAAGGCCGTAAGCAATCACCGATCCAACCCCTAACCTTAGCGTTATCTAACCTAAGACCCTCTGATGCCAACCTAATCGTCTGGGACCCCAAGGCAATCCCGTGATCACCCCAAAATCCTCCAAGGTCATCTCGACTTCCCCAAGCGACATGTGGAAAGTCAAGGGAGTGTCGTGAAAGCGATCTACCATCGCTCTAATCAACATCAGGTTACTCCGAACCTGACAACCCACTAACCTAGCCCAATGGTCGACTCAAGGGCCCAAAGTCGTCCCCCTGATCTCAATGCACGTCGTATACCCCAAGAACGTTCTCAGCTGACCCCAGGACTGCAAAAAAATAAACAAAATAAAGCAAATCCCGTTAGACAAGCAAAAATGCACTTACAAATTCGAGCAACACCCAAATAGTAAAGAGCATATCGTGCCGTTGATAGTGCGGATCGACACGTGCAGGTCCAGGCGAAACACCAACTGACGCCCACTCCAATCTGTCGCCCAGGCAGAGTCGACGTAAGCAATCTCCTCGACCGTAGACACTACCTGAGGACCCCGCTGCCTCTTGTTAGCCATAATAGGAAGCTTCCTCCTCCGAACGCGGTTGTAATCCTCCTCGTTGATCGCATCACGCTCGAGCCGAGGCTGGTGTACACTCTGCGCCTCCTATACGAACGGACCTCGAATTCGAGGTGCCCGCCTCAAGAACCTCTTGCTCCCTACCAGCTGTAGACACCAACGTTTTGACTGCTTGTGTCTATAATAGTCTCCATCAAAATTCCCGATGATGATCGGACGCTAACATGCATTAATACGCTGGAATACGATCTCAAAATCCATAGTATCCATCGTGGGAACTTAGCGAAGTGAGAATCGCCCAAACTGACCTAAAATTTAGACTCAGTGGGTCATTCCCAATAAAATAAAGCAAATTTGAGCAAAAACCGCCACCGGGGGCAAAACCGTCTTTTGCGACCGAGTCAAAACCCGGTCAAAATCGAAACCCAAAAACAAAACAACCAAAATGCATCCAAATACACTTAATATCTTAGTCAAAACTCAATCCGTATTTACCTCAAATAATACAGATATCAATCCGTATTTTGAGCAACTTCTAATATGCACGACTTCAACTGCCCGCATCCGGGCGCCCCATAACTGGGCCGCCTCAAGGGGGGCGCCTCAGTACTGAGTCACAAGCCTCCGGGCGCCCAAATCTTGAGGCGAGGCATTTCGCAAAATCTTATAAATACACCCTCACGTTCAACATACGGGAGGTCGACAACTTCATTTCTGAAACCCCATTTTCAGAAATCCGAGAGCTCCTTCTCTCCTTCACATACAAAGCCATCCCGAGATCAAACTCGTCAAAAATTGAGAGCATCCTCTCCCTAATCATACACCATAACTCACCCTACATATCTCAAATCGCTCCCGTGCTTACGACGATGCTATACGAGCCTATTCACGAGATTATTAACATGTAGGTTGAGGGTGTCAAACCCCATTCTTTAATCTCTAATCTTCTTTTCGTTTTGTATATACTAACACTGCTAACATTTTAATTCTTGCATACTAACATTTACATTTTGCATCTAACTTTTACTTTTCCGTTCCTAACTATCTAACTACTAACATCTAACTTTTATTTATCATATTTTACATATTGTCTATATACAATACCATATGCTTTAAAAGCCAAACTACGACATCGAAATGCAAAGGACCCAATATTTTTGATCGAGTCCCTGATCGAGTATGATAGATGATGAAAAGCCGCCTAGAGTACGTATAATCCTCCGAGCAAGTCTTACTTGAGGTGGTGCCCTTCGTGGCGTGTTGCCCTAGGCATTTAAAGTTTAGGGTGCCCTATGGCGTACGCATAACCGTCGGATTATAACGTGATCGCGGTTATTCGTTATCGAGTGTATTCGATCGCATTTTTAAAATGTTACTCTAAATGATTGATGCCGACTCTATAGTCGGACATCGTTCATCATGAGTGTTGTGTGCTAAATTTAGACTGTTTTTCCTCATATTTAGACCCGCTTTTCCCTCGTTTTTCGAGTTTAGAGTGCGATTATCGCCATATTTTGAGTACTTCTCGCATTAGCGTCCCTCTTGTGCGTTTTACGTATTTTTGGTAGTCTTTCTATCAATTTTGATAGGATTTGGCACCGAAATCACGATCGAACTTCCACGAGCACAAGAGAAGGGAATACCGTCCAAAGAGCAAAGCACACAACTTAAAGTTTAAAGCCATCCAAGCAATCGACAAAGAATGAGACAAGGAAAGAGGCCAGAGAGAATGACCGGGTGAAATTTCACCCGATAAGTACCACCGGGCGAAATTTCACCCGACGGTAAAGTGCCTCCCCAAAGTTTTTCCTAGCTATCTCACCAGGCGAAAATGGCCGGGCGAAATTTCGCGCACCGGGCGAAATTTCGCACGATGGAGAAAAGTTCCAAAAACTGAAAATGAGAAGGAAATGTCACCGGGCGAAATTTCATCCGGTGGGATTAATTCGTCAAGCCGCAGGGCGAAGTTTCACCCCATGAAGATGCAAAGGGTGATTGTGATAAGTGTAGTTCGTAGTGCCTATTTCGTAGTGTTTTGGTCCCATTTTCCTTGTGGAATCGCTCCTTGGGAGCGATTTATGGGCTACTTATGCTTCCTCTAGTTCGTTTCAGGTTCCCGAGACCATTCATGAAGAGTTGGAGCGATTCCGATTCAATACATACACTTTTCGGGGCCAACGAAGTGAAGGAACGATAACTCGATGCCTTGGATTCGACCCCGAGACCTTGGGACCCAATCCCGAGCCTCCGAGACCCGATCCCGAGTCCCGAGAATCGATGAGAAGTCCATGTGAAGCAAGGAGGAACCAAAAAGATCATATTGGAGGCCTACAAGACTCATCCCCGACGGGTATGACCTCAACCCGTCCGGGATGAAGTGCACAAAAGAGGAGCTGTTGTTCTGAGGCCTTCCCGACCGGGAAGGAGTCCATCCCGACCGGGACCACCTCATCCCGACCGGGACCAACTCATCCCGGACGGGATGGCCCAGTTACAGCCCGTGATTGCATTGTTTCATCTCCCTTTGCATTGTAACCCTATATATACCCTTCCTCTTGTATTCCTTTGTTATGTTCTTCATTACCCACAAACCCTAGCCTAGTTTTAGCATAGATTAGATTAGATTAGAGTAGATTAGTCGGTAATTAGTCGTTAATCTTTGATTAATGCTTGTAATTTGGGAATTCTTCAAGATCTCCACCAAGCTTGACAAACTTGGATGTTTGTTTTGGGTTTTTCTCATTTATGCAAGTTTCCTTCTTCCTTTCATCTTGTTAGTAGGTATAATCTTCTTTTCCTTTCTCTTAATCTTGTTCTTTCATTAAAGTTTGGATCTTTGTTGTGTGGATTGCTCATAGTTCATAGTTCTTGTTAGTTTCATTATGCTAGTTTGGTTGTTTGAATTGATTTCTCTTCTAAGTGTTAGTTTTAGTATAGATATGTTAGAGTAGTATCTTGCTAGGGTTAGTAAGGTGATTAGGGTGTTAATTGGATGATTAAGGGATTGTTGGAGATGTTGGTGGAAGAGTTGGGTTTCCTCTTGGTTTGATGCATATCACATGTTTGTTGAAATGCTTGAATGACTTGTATGCATATGCTTGTTTTTCTTGCCTTTCTCTTGTGGGTAATAGTTTGCTCGTGGGTTTGGTTCCCTCACTAAGTTGCGAGAGCCCGGTGAGGACGACCCCTAGGTCGGTCTAAGTTGCGAGAGCCTGGATGCGACCTAGGCCCCGATATCACGCTAGTAACCCCGTTTGTCGTTTGTGTCGCCAAGGTGGGTTTTAGGTGGAACCTCTAGGTGAGCCTAAGTTGCGAGAGCCCGGACTATACCTAGATTACCCTACTACCTCCTTCACTCTAGCTCTTCCTCGACCATTCCGTTACCCCTTTGACCCCGACCTAATCCTAGCCCGTTTCCTTTGATTGTTTTCTTGCTTTAGACCTAGCTTAGTCCTAGTCTCCCCCTCCTTAGATTAGCTCGTCTCGAACCTAATCCTAGACCGTAGCATACCTTAGTCCGACCTCCCGTCCCTGTGGATTCGACCCGACTTACCCTAGCTACCCACTAGGTTAGTTGGTTTTTATTTGGTGGCGGGATCCACGACAAACCCTCCCATCAAATTGGCGCCGTTGCCGGGGATGGCGTAGTTTAGACTTTTGTTTGCTTAGTTTTGGACTTTGTTCTTGATTTTTGTGTTCTCTTCTCCTTGTGTATCTCCGTTTTTCTTCTTGTGTGTTACTCTCCCTTCCTAGTGCCTCAAAAGCACTAGGATACTAACGTTTGCTCAAGTGCTTCTAGCTCATCCTAGGTACCAAAGCAACGTTATGGACATGGCGCGTCCAAGCTACCATCAATCATCACGGGACAACTATGGGGCGAATTACCAAAACCCACAACTTTACCAACCATATCAACCTCATCAACAATCTTATGAACCCTCTTCTTATGGTTACCAAGAAAGTTGTCAAGGATCGTTCCCACATCCTAACAACTACCAAACACCCTCGCATAACCCACAACCAAATATCCCTAACTTTGAGACTTGTCAAATGTTGGTCCAAACACAAGGGAGCCAACATGAGATGATGATGTTATTGCAAAAGGGTCAACAATTGATGTTGACTCAAATACAAGGGGTTAGGGAGGAGTTCAAGGCCCAAGTAGAGGTGCAAGATGCTCGCATCAATGCACTCATGGCTCATATCACGATGTTGGCCACTCGAGCTCCACTACATGTTGAGGAAGGTTCATTTGGGCAAGAAGGTCGGGTGCCTCCACAAGAAAGTCAACCCAACCTTGAAGCTACAAATGAAGAAGAGAGGGTCGATCAAGAGACCATTGTTGAGTGTTGCTTGGGTGGTGAAGATATGGGAAGAATAGAGGAAGTTGAAGCTTTAAGGGCCGACAATGAGGAAGGGTGTGAACATGATTCTCAAGATAACTCTTGGGGAGCGGATGTATTGGCTATCAAATTGGATTTGTTCGATTTTCTTCGTGATGAACCGGATCTTGACAATCCAAAGCCAACTGAAGACAAGACTCCTCTAGGCCATGTAGACAAGGTGAGTGAAAAGGAACGTAATATTTGGGAAAAAGAGGTAGATGCCTTGGAACTTGCCTTGTATGAGAAATTGGAGGAGCCTAGAGCCTCCAATGAAGAGAACTTGATGCCTTCTCCTCCTCTACCGCACTCGATTTCTAGTCCCTTGTCTTGTGAGACGCACGGTTGATGAAGAGGATCCTTGTCGGGCGGTGGAAGATAACTTTACTCTCGACCCCGTAGAAGAAGCAAACCCCCTAGGGTGTGATCTCCCACATCATAATACCGAGCATGACTCTAGACCACTATACCTACCGGATGGTCACAAGAGTCGTTGCTATCATGGTTCGGAAGACCCGGAAGATCACGAAAACCCCGAGCATAATGAAGATAATTGCTTCTCGACCCCGACTTGGAAGCTCTTGAAAGTGGCTAGGCTCGGCCATGTGAGCTTAAATGAAGATGTTGCTAGGGCATTTGACTTACTCCTTCGAGCTCTTGATGGCTATGGAGGTGTAGTTGGTGAGAGTACCTTATTGTATATATCTCTTTTTCTTTTCCTTTTTGCTTTTGTGTGTATATATATGTTTGTTTGGTACCTTGGTTTCTAGGATTGTTAGTTTTTGTGGAAATCTAGTAATTTGGTATTTTGATGAGCGATGTGAGGGAGGGAATTTGATGTTGTATTTGAGCTTATTGTGATAGGTGTGAAGTGAAGGTGATCCTAGAGAGGAATGGCTGTCGATAGAGCATGGATTGAAAGCTAGGGAGTCGGTTTTTGAAGCTTAGGTTAAGCTTTTGGGGTTTTAGAGGTCAAGAAGACCATGAGGAGAGCATCCCGACCGGGAAGAGGGCTTCCCGACCGGGATGAGGGTGCCATATTTCGAGACTTCTGGAGTGTCTTCCCGACCGGGAAGGGTTTATCATCCCGATCGGGACCATCCATCCCGACCGGGAAGGTCTCCTACTCCACCTTATGCCTCTTCTTCGACATTCGAGTCCACCCGACCATTGTGTGCCCCCACCCAACCTCCCTACCTCTTGCATACCCTCACTTCATTCCCTCTTACACCCAAATTCACATCAAATCTCACCCCCTCACACCATTACTACCTCTACCATGCGATACTTTCACGTTCGAAGCGGGATGACAATGATGACGACAAGCAAAGTGCTTATATTGACCGATGAGACGATGGAGCGAGTGAGTTGCTAACCGATGGGTACGGCAACTATCCTTTCTTTTCCGTCTATTATTGCTTGTTTTCTCTTGTTTGCCCTCCTTTCCCTTGAGTCATGGTGTCTTAGTGGCCTTTGAGGCCTTAGTATGGTTGCTCCCGATTCTCGATGACGTGACTACATCGAGAGTCATTTCAAAATCCAAATTTACAAGTATTTTCACTTTTTCTTTGATTTCTCTTTCTTTTTTGTAGGATTTAGTCTGATTCGGGCGGAATCCGGGCTAGGTGACTTGATTACACCTAGTCCTCCCCTCCCATTTCCTTTTATATCTTTCTTTTTATTTTCTTCCCCCATCCATATCTTTTCTTGTCTCGGCCCATGGTGACTTGACTACACCCCGGCCGTACACTTTCTACCCTTTTCTCCACTTTTTGATTTTTAGCTTTATTTTCGTAGTTTCTTTTCTTTTGTGCTCCCATGCACTACGGTCGAGCATGAGGACATTGCTCGACTTAAGTGTGAGGGAGCGATATTCTATCGTAGTTAGCTTTATTTTCGTAGTTTTTCAAAAAATCTTTAAAAACCCTAAAAATTTGAAAAAATTTCATAAAAATCAAAAAGATTTTCTTTTGTGTGTTTTCCTTTTGGGTCGTTTTATCGTGTATTTGTTGTGTTGTGCGTGTTTTGCCTCCCTTTTTCCTTATAGGTTGCTTGAATAACCATTAGTTTTGGAAAGCTTTCAAGACATCCGGTAACATCTTCTACCTTTTTCCCTCTTTATTTCTTGTGAAGTTTGGAGAAGGTTTGTGATGTGGTGTGCTCGGGTGGAGCTTTGTAATGCTTGTGGTTGATTTGGTGGCTTGTTTGGAAGCTCGGGGTGATGTTTGTGTTGTTTATGTGTTTGTTTTGTTTTGTTTTTGTTTTGTGGCCTTTTGTCTCTTTTTCTTTCGATTTCGTCGCGTCTTTGTTTTGTGTTGTGTAGTTGTGTCTTGTGTGTAAATAGGTTTTCGAAAACCCGGTTTAGAGGCTAGTGTGCGAGTGTTTACTTTCCCTTCTTAGTAGTATAAATCGAGTCTTGGACTTTAGTCTAGTAGAATGACCATAAATCAATGAATTCGTTGGTCCTTTACCTTGAGTCCACCTAGCTTACTAGGGATTTACTACGGGATTTGCATTTTGACCATTATGACCACCCACGGTGTGAAAAGGCCTTGGTTGCCGAGTCCCGTCCCTTAGGTGACCATGTTTGGGATTGTTTGATTAGTCCGAGTTCTCCACTTTTTGTGGGTTTGAAGAGGGATCGCGACCCCCGACTTACCCATTTACCTACCTCCCACACATATCCACACAATAAGTTGCAAATTGTTGAATTCTCCCTTTCTTGTCATACAAAGAAATGCCAAAAAGCCAAATCAAGCCAAAAGGGCAAAGAAAAGAAAATGAAAGAAAATGAAAGAAAGAAAAGAATGAAGAAAAAGAAAAGGGCACAAAAGCCAAAAAGAAAATAGAAAAGAAGAAGAAGAATGGCATGGCAAAACAAGGCAAAAATGCAAAAGAAAAGAGAAAATGCCAAAAGAAAACCCGATTCACAAAAATAACCCCTACCTCTCAAAATAAGCCTTTTTCCGACTTTTGCCGTGAAGAGCCTACCAAAGGACCGAGTCCCTAGGAAGGATGATAGCGGCATTAGTCGGTCTTCCCTCATTTTGCATATTTCCATCTTTTTACTTGGACTAGTTAGGCGGTTTTAGACATGGGACGACCCTCTTGGCTCACGCTGAAGGGGGCGGGGTCTCACTTACCTACAGTGTCGACTAACACCGTGGTTCTTCACTTCCCACTCCGCCGATCGTTGATAAGTGTTGTTTGTAGTGTCTATTTTGTAGTGTTGTTTAGGGGCTTCTTATGCTTCCTTTAGTTCGTTTCAGGTTCCCGAGACCGATTTGGAAGAGTTGGAGCGATTTCGACTCTATACATACACATTTTGGAGCCAACGGAGTAAAGGAACGATGATTCGATGCCTTGGAATCGACCCCGAGACCTTGGGACACAATACCGAGCTTCCGAGACCCGATCCCGAGTCCCGAGAATCGATGGGAAGCCCATGAGAAGCAAGGAGGGACCAAAAAGTTCATATTGGAGGCCTACAAGACCCATCCTGATCGGGAAGGCCTCAAACCCGATCGGGATAAGGTGCACAAAGGACGCACACACTGTGGAGCATTCCCGATCGGGTTGGCATATTCCCGATCGGGAAAGTGGAAGTTTCCCGATCGGGTTGGCATATTCCCGATCGGGAAAGTCCCAGTCCCTGTTCCGCATCTTTTCTTTCATCTTCCTTCCACTTGTAACCCTATATATACCCTTCCCTTGTTTTGTAAAGCACACACACCACATTAGACATTAAACCCTAGACTATTTTAGGTTAGATTAGTTTAGATTAGTGTAGATTAGTCGGTAATTAGTAGTTAATCTTAGTTTAGTACTTGTATTAAGGGAATTCTTCAAGATCCATCCAAGATTGACAACCTTGGTGGTTTGTTTTGGGTTTTCTTCATTAATGCAAGTTTCATTCTTTCCTCTTCACTAGTTTGGTACAATCTTCTTCTCCTTTTACTCTTTATCTTGTTTAATTCATCCAAGTTTGCATCTTTGATTGTTGTATTGTTCTTAGTTCATTGTTTTCACTAGTATCTTTGTGTATGTTTTGATGTTTATGTTGATTCATCTTGTTCTTGTTAGTTTTAGGTTGATTATGTTAGAGTAGTGTTCTTGCTAGGGTTAGTAGGGTGATTAGGGTATTAATTGGATGATTAAGGGATTGTTGGAGATGTTGGTGGAAGATTTGGGTTTCCTCTTGGTTTGATGCATATCACATGTTTGTTGAAATGCTTGAATGACTTGTATGCATATGCTTGTTTTTCTTGCCTTTCTCTTGTGGGTAATAGTTTGCTCGTGGGTTTGGTTCCCTCACTAAGTTGCGAGAGCCCGGTGAGGACGACCCCTAGGTCGGTCTAAGTTGCGAGAGCCCGGATGCGACCTAGGCCCCGATATCACGCTAGTAACCCCGTTTGTCGTTTGTGTCGCCAAGGTGGGTTTTAGGTGGAACCTCTAGGTGAGTCTAAGTTGCGAGAGCCCGGACTATACCTAGATTACCCTACTACCTCCTTCACTCTAGCTCTTCCTCGACCATTCCGTTACCCCTTTGACCCCGACCTAATCCTAGCCCGTTTCCTTTGATTGTTTTCTTGCTTTAGACCTAGCTTAGTCCTAGTCCCCCCCTCCTTAGATTAGCTCGTCTCGAACCTAGTCCTAGACCGTAGCATACCTTAGTCCGACCTCCCGTCCCTGTGGATTCGACCCGACTTACCCTAGCTACCCACTAGGTTAGTTGGTTTTTATTTGGTGGCGGGATCCACGACAAATCCCTCCCATCAGATTGTCTCACTAATGAATCAAAAGTTGGATTTGGGCTTTAGGTTAAGAGACCCATTAAGGCATTACTATATATATGTTACCCTAGTTTGTTGCCCAAGGATCCACAAGTAGTAATAGGCCTCCATTAGTGTAGTCCTCCATCATATTACACCATCCGTTAGTAGAGTAATCTAGTAGTATTCTAGTAGTAATTCTTCCATATTCTAGTAGCTTACATAGTAATTCTAATAGTAGGTCTACTTAGTTTTCATCAACAACTCTCTTGATTTCAAGTTTGTAGAAGATTATTATTTCAAGTTTCAAGTTTTATTTGAAGATTTGTGGGTTTATTGAAGAATTAGTGACAATTTCTTCATTCTCTCTATCGAAGATTCAATCTTTAATCAGGCAATCTTTCCTAATAGGTCATCGCCCTTGTGGTTCGATCCGGAGCTGGAGCGGACTTTTAGAGCATTGCGTTTTCGGGGAAATAACTGAACCATCATCATTCCACATCCTTCATTATCACCTCCTAACCTTAATCCCATCCTACCACATACACCTTCTACATCACATAATCCCACTCCAAATAATCCTTCCATACCTTCCACTTCACTAAATTCACCACCATCACCAAAAACTCCACCACAAAATCAAAATCCATCCCCTCCGAATCATCTAAATTCAAATCCACCATTACCACCAATCCAACAAATGGCAACCTTAGCCTCTCATTCCCAACTCACACATGAAGAAACACCTACTCCCGTCAATTTCGGAGAGATTCCCGAAAATTATGAACTAAAAGCCTCTTTGACAAATGCGGTTCAACAAGATACTTTTCACGGTTTCTCCCAAGAAGATGCTCAAGAGCACATTTCTTCATTTAAAGAAAAATTAGTAGGAGCCCGTCTCAATGGATTAACTTCATGCCAATTGCATCGTTTATTATTTCCAAAGACCTTGGAGATGGAGGTCGTAGATGGCTTCAAGGCCATCCCGCTAATACATTCACAACATGGGCTCAATTATCCAATGCCTTCTTGGAGAAATATTTTCCGCCGTCAACGACTAACCATTATCGCTTGGAGATACAAACCTTCAAGCAAGATGAATTTGAAAGCCTAAGTGAGGCTTGGGAAAGATTTAGAGATTTATTGCGCAAATGTCCACACTATGAAATACCCGATTGGCTAACTATCCAAACATTTTATGACACCATTTCATCGAGAACCAAGGAGAACCTCAATTCTGCCGCTGGAAGAGACTTCTCTTCTCTCACCGATGAGGCATCTAAAAATCTTATTGAGAAGATGGCAAAGAGTGATTCTAGAATGGTTCAATCGAGGTATTCTAGAAAGAAAGTCGAAGTGAACTCAACTAAGAGTTCTAATGAATTGAAACTTCAAGCGGAAGTTGAAGAATTGAAAAAGAGAATGGATGCCATGAGTTCAAAGCCTACTCCTAGAGGTATGTACCAAATTCAAGGGAGTGTTCCACTAAGGCAACCATCTCCTCCAAAACAATTAACATGGGAAGTTCAATGTGATCATTGTGGCAATTATGGCCATGATTCTAGCTCTTGCATTCCTAATGAAGAAGTTTATATTGAAGAGCAAAATGAAGTCCAAGCTATACAAGTGTATGGGCAAAGACCTCAATTTGATCACTTTTCTAATACTTACAATGCCGGCACTAGGTATCATCCTAATCTTTCTTATGGCAATCAAAACGTTCAAAATCCGATACCACGTGCCCAAGGGAGTCAACCGAGGCCATTTAATCAAAGTCAACAAAGGCCCTTTAACCAAGGTCCTCCAAAGATGCCCCCATATATGCCTCCTCATCAAAGTAGCAACTTTAATTAACAAGGTAGCAACTTCCATGTTCCCAAGAATTACAACAATTACCAAAATCAACATGGTAATCATTTCAACATGGATACAATCAAGGGTTCTAAGGCAATTTTCAAGGAAATCAAGGTTAAAATCAACAACCATTTAATCAACCCTCTCAATCTTATGGTCAATCAAGAAATTCTAAATTTGGTCAAGGAGGAGTTCCATGGGATAACATTAATGATTTGCAAAGAGCCGTTGGGCAACTATGGAATGAACATAAAGATACCAAGGCAAGGCTAAAGGTTTGGGAATCACAAGAAGCAACAAAAGCCTTAGCCGCCCCAATTCATCCATCCCACGGTTTGCCCGGGCAACCCCAAAACCCAAGAGACCCTTCACACCAAGCAATTGCCGTCATTTTGAGAGGTGGCAAAGAACTTGAGGACCCGTACAAGAACTTGAACTTAAATGCCAAAAGCACCCCATCAAAAGTCAATCAACCAAGTGCACCACAAGCATCGTCTCCCACTTCCCCCAAACAAAACAGGGGAATACAAGCGGAGTTTGATATCCTTCAAAATGCGGAGAATGAACAAAGAGAACAAAGAAAGAAGAAAGAGCAAATGGAAGCGGAAGAAGCAAGAAGAAAAGAGGCGGAGCGATTAGCCGAAGAAGAAGAAGAATCAAATGTTCCACCGCCTCCCGCTTTTGTCCCACCATTGCCTTTTCCTGAACGGGCTAAGCCACATAAGGAGATTGCCCAATTTAGCCGTTTCGTGGATATTTTGAAGAAGGTGGAGGTAGCTTTACCCTTCACCGAGGTAATTTCTCAAATGCCCCTCTATTCTAAGTTTTTGAAAGATGTCTTGACTAAAAAGAGAACAATAGAGGATAAAGAATGTATCTCTCTCACGGTACAATGTAGTGCCATTCTTATGAATCAAATGCCAAAGAAACTAGAGGATCACGGTAGTTTTTCCATCCCTTGTTGGGTTGGAAATGTTGTTAATCAAGCTTTATATGACCTAGGGGCTAGTGTTAGTTTGTTGCCTTATTCTATTGCCAAGAGACTTAGTGTGGGGGAGATGAGACCCACTAATATGTCGATTCAACTTGTAGATAGGTCCGTCAAGTACCCACTTGGGATACTTGAGGATGTACCCGTTGAAGTTGGTAAGTTTTTCATCCCCTCCGACTTTGTTGTCATGGATATGCCCGAAGACACTATTACCCCCATTATTTTAGGTCGACCTTTTATGGCTACCGGAGGTACTATAGTTGATGTTAAGAATGGAAAGATGTCTTTTAACATAGGGAATGAGTCGTAGAGTTTTCCCTTTCTCAAGCTCTTAAACAACCAATGATTGAACAAATGCATTCCGTTGAAGCTACTGATAGTTTGGTTGAGTATAGCTCGATAGATGATGATAACCAAGAAAATGAACCATTTGACTCTCCACCTTTTGAAGATGAATGCTCGCATGAAGAAAAGGTAGAACCACTACCGGTGGGTAAGATTATGGTATCTTCTCCTCCTAATCTTGAACTTAAATCACTCCCCTCTTCCCTCGAATATGCTTTTCTTGAAGGAACTAATTATCCCATTATCGTCAATGCCACACTTGATGGACCTCAATTGGAAAACCTTTTGATTGTTTTGAGAAAGCATAAAAAGGCCATCGGGTATAGCATTGCTGACCTCCAAGGCATAAGCCCTTATGTTTGTATGCATAGGATCATCCTTGATGATAACCACCGTTCTTCGGTTGAGGGTCAACATCGGTTGAACCCACCATGAAAGAGATTGTCATGAAGGAAGTTCTCAAGTTGTATGAGGCTAACATTATATACCCAATAACCGGAAGTAAATGTGTTAGCTTGTGGATGGACGTCCACACCGCCCGGCGCCCCTCGCGTGCCCGCGTGGGACCGACCTGGTTTTCAATGTGTGGCGGCGGCCACCGACGCGGCTCCCTTCCTGCCGGAGGCCGGTCTGATCTTGCATACGTGGCGAAGTGTCGGGCCTCGATTTGGATGACAATCCGGACTTGTACTAGACGGGTGCGGGCACCCGTGTTTCCGTTTGGGAATCGATCGAGATATGGTTGTAAATGTTTAAAAGCTGATTCATTTGGTAAGGCGACCTTTTTAGTGAACTGAATTCGTTGCCGATTTGTGGAGTCGCCACCGAGACAATTATGGGGACTCGGAAACCGTTCAAGTCAACTTTGATCCCTTACCGGCTCAAAGTTGAGTGGCACGGGACCTGAAGATAAAGACTTGTACCCTTAAGCACTCCATGCCTGGAATGACTCTCATTGCCAATGGTTTCGGACATCCGAAAACCATCGATTCTGAGTAAGGGGTGAGGGTACGTATTGGGAAGCCAACATCCGATAGATGTCAACACCCAATCCCGCCCGCACTATAGCGGCCTCTACTAATCAATCGGTGGGCTGATATCCTAGTTCTTTTGTTGTGGTGGAAGTACTGTAACATCCGTTGTTTTAACCCTATATTTAGCTACGTCGGTTATTTAAAGACAAGCAAGTTTTATAGTCGAAGTAGTGGTGTTTAAATTCTTTGCATGCGATTTCACGTGACCAGCAGGCCATGAAAAGATGCACGTTGGAGAGAAGAGAGTACTATGTATTGTACGTATTAGCAAATCAGGTTCAACGCGATAATACAGATATTAGTCATTCTCGTGGTATACCTTACCTGGTATTCTGCTTAAGATGCGTCGGTTCGGCATTAGTAGAGATGCGTCGAACCCAATAAGGTGAGCACCTAGACTAATACGGAACCCGACCATCACTTTCTTCAGTTTTAAGTTATTTTACGTTTTGAATTCCGTGTTAGGTGATTTAGCATGCGATTATAAGGTCATAAAAGCAATAAATCATACGAAAAATCGTAAATGCAAATGTAAGTAAATCACATTGTGAGGAGTTGCACCCTCGGAGTATACACTAAATGGGACTCGATGCATAGATAGATTTGAGAACGGATCTCGGAATTACTCGGGTCTATTTAGTGTGTTTTAGTATTTGTGGTTGAAGTTGGGACGTTACGTATTTTAGTAGATGCTTGTGGGTCTAGTGCCCACATCTAGTGTTGTCGTAGTGCATAATAATAGAAAGTACAAATATGGAAAGTTTTGTTTAGATGGAAACCTAATGACGACTCGATCAACAGGCAGATCCTCCTAGCTTTGACCAGTGACTCCGGCAGAACTCCGTTACCGTTTCACTTTCCCGCGGCTACTCCGGCAGAGCTCCGTTTGGTAAGGACTAGTTCTGCGGATAATCCGGCAGAACTTCGTTACTAATTTTGAGCTAGTCGTTCACAGGCACCTCGGTATCGAGTGGGGTGCTCGAAGGTGAGGAGTAGCGTCGATGTCGCTTTTTTATCGGAGCTACGATCGAGTGGATCGTTTACCTCGGGTGTCGGAGTGCGAGCCCTTAGCGAGAGTGTAGAGGGAGAAGAGAAGAATGAATTGTGTGTCGAATGAATGAGGCGGAGGGAGTATTTATAGGTGTTTTCGGCCCTCGTCACCCATATGGACGCCTGAGTTGGGGCGCATCAGGACTCTGGCGCCTGGTCTAAGGCATGGTAAGACCCAGGCGCGTAGGTTGGGGCAGTTGGGATTTTGAGGATACAGTTTTGATACTTTCCAAAACCGTGAGGCGGGTGTATAATATGTTTCTTGGGTGTTAAGGCTTCCCACGGCTTGACCTAGCGCCATGGGTTTAGTGGGCCTCAGGTGTTCATCCCGAGGTTCGCTTGACACGGTGTTGACTCGGTTCGAGTTTAGGGGGCGACTCGGGGTCCCAGTGTCGGAATTATCTCTAATTAGTGTCTATGTGACCGTAACGACACGACTAAGGCTGCCATCATGTTAGTTTTTAATTTTTCCGAGTAATTATTTGATCCGTTCTATAGGAAAACTACCTACAACATCGCGAACCCGTGTCGCGTTGGAGTCCTATCGTCATCGGGTGTTTGTTGGGCACTTCTGCAGCCACCAGGTCCAAATTTGGGTGTCTACAGAATCTCCCACTTTGACTGAGGCTTGGACAAGGCGAAAGTCTAAGTATAGCCGCCCAGGTCAATCAAAGATTACGACCTGGTGGCTGTCCGGTCGGGTCGTTTTAAGTCTAGTGAACTACGTGTTGAGGCTCACCAGCCATAGCTTAGAAATCATACCTGACGTCTTCACTTGCGGTTGCTTGCTTGGGCCCGGAACGTTGCTTGACATCTTATTCTTCATTCTTTGTGCGCGCACGCTTTGTCTTTTTCGGTTTATTTAGAGGTTTTGTTTAATTTTTTAAGTGTTCTTGTGCGCTAGCAACGCATTAATTGTGAGCGCAAAGGATGCTCATTTTGTGTTGGCTTTTATTCACACAAGTATATTTTGGGCTGCTTGTGAACCCTTGATGAAACAAAACGTTCGAGGGCGTTAGTCTCCACTCGAGCGGTCGCTTTCGGGATGCTTATGACCCCTAGGATAAAACAAAGTGATATAAAACCATTTGAGGGCGTTGGTCTCCACTCGAATAGCTGTCTTACGGGATGCTTCTGACCCCTAGGACAAAAACAAAGGGATATAAAACCATTTGAGGGCGTTAGTCTCCACTCGAGCGGTCGTCTTCGGGATGCTTATGACCCCTAGGACTAAAATTGATATTGTTGTGCCTCCGGGATAACTAAGATCCCTCGAGCAAAATTGTTGTTGTTGTGCCTCCGGGATAACTCTGACCCTCGGGCAAAAATGTTGTTTGTTTATTTGTTTTAGTTAAATGCTTGTTTTGAGAGTTTGTCTTAGTTAATCTTGTTTTGCAGCTTGTCATAATTTGTTTTGGTTTGTTATTGCTCTTGTTTTGGTTTGTTTATGCATTTGAGATTTGCTTAGAGTCTATTTAGATTAGTTTGGTTTAGATTTGCTTTGTTACGCGTCCGGGTGTAGCGTTTAGGTTAAGTGCGTTTCTTATGCTTGTTTTATTGTCGAGAGTGTATTATCGATGTTGATTAGTAGTTGTCCCATTATTGTTGTTTTGCTTGTCTTAGTAGGTGCATGTTTTATATGTATCGACTTTGAGTTCGTTTGTTTTGCTTCATTTTAGTTTGGGTCGTGCTGTTTAGGCGCGCATCCCTCAGCGCCCTAAGACTCAGCCGCCCAGCCCCCAGCGCGCTAGGAGTCAAGCGCGTTGGCTGGTGCGGTCGGATTTTTGCGATCTGGGTCTGTTTAAGTGAACGAAAATTGGGGCGCTCGTCTTAATTCACAAAGAACTCAAACGCGTCATACTCTTCGCCCCAAGCATCGACTTCTCGACTTTTCTCGCCAAATTTTGTTTCGACTCCCGCTATTTCGACGGTGTCGACTCCGGGTTAGTGTTCTTTACTTGTTTAAAGTTGGTTTTGCTTGATTCGATTGATTATGAGTTGGTTTTGTTAAGAACCCTAGAAAATCGATTTGGGTGTTTTTTATTTGCTAGGCTTCGATGCTTGTGCTTGGTTCCATTGTTGAATTAGGGTTGATTAGAGCTTGTTAGGTTAGTTATAATCTTGATAAGGATGTTCGAGGTGCGACAACGGCCTTTTATGGGAATGTGTTTGGAATGCTAGGGTTTAAGGATCGTTTCTCGATTATTCTCGTATTTGTTTTGCATAATTTTGTTCAAATAGTGTTTATGAGGATGTCGGTAGCTTTCTTGTTAATTTTTATGGGCTAGGACGATCTTTAGGACCTTCCGTGGGGTTTTGTGTGTCTTAAGACGGACCAAAAGGTGCCGTAATGATGCCGGATTTTCCCGAAACCACTTCCATTGTGACCGGGATCGAAAATGTGTGCTAGAGGCTTTCTTGGAATTTTGATATTCTTATCCGAAATTTTAAGCCTATTTTGACCTGTTTAAGCTGATTTACCCTGATTAGGGTTATTTTTTTGTTTTTTTTTTTTGTTTAGAGTTAGAGATGATACCGAGCGTCACGAAGGAACATCCTCGATTGGTTCTAGTGCTAGTGTGGAGGTTGCCGGGGCTAGTTCGCAGACTCCCCGAGGGATTCGCAGGAGACACAGGAACATCTCGTCCCATCGTCGCGATCCCGAGACTATTAACGAGACTGAATTTGACATAGTGAAGAAGCGTAAGCTTCCAGAGACGGTAGCTAGGAGGGTTCACATTCCGGTTTCTGTACCGGAGGATGAGGAGACTGTCTATGAGGATCCTGAATGGGCTCGGGATTGGGACGGTCATCAGCTGACGTTTCACCTTGACCTTCACATTTCTAACCGCATCGTGTGGGGCCTGGTGAGTGTTCTATTCGTGCTTATTGGTTTGTGTCTCAGATTTATTATTGCTATTATTTCTGGCTCGGGTTAGGCCAGGTTTGTTTTTGTTTATCCTTGCGTTGTTTTGGTTTGCAGTCCCCAGGTCCGATGAGGACTTTCTCGGACTTTACTACGTGTCTCGACATCTATTTTCAGAAGTTAACCCCCGCAGCAAAGGAGATTATCGCGAGGATTGCTCTAGGTCCCGTGGTTGGACAGTGGGCTAGGTTGGTGGGTTGCAAGACTAAGTTCAAACTTATGGTGATTAGAGCGATGATAGATCGCTTCCACAATACTACCTCGACCTTCCACATGGCTTTTGGGGAGGTCGGGATGATCTTAGAGGATTTTGGTATGATTAGCGGCCTGTCCTGGGGTCCGGATAGGATTAGGTGGGACGCCGAGGGCCATAGTCCAGATAGCGATGAGGTGCGGGGCCTTATCGGGGATTGTTTACCGCGTGAGGCATATAGTGCGCCTCACGCTATAGTGAGTTCTTATATCACCGACCACTTTGAGCGAGTGGCGGTGTTGGAAGGTAGGGAGCCCAACACGCCGGAGTAGGATGCCCGGTTGTGGTTGTGGTATTTCCTAGGGTCGACCCACTTCTCGGACAAGGGCGAGAGGTTCAGCACTAGGATTTTGCCCTTCCTGGCTGAGCTGACTCAGCTAGGACGCTACGACTGGGTGACCGCAGCTTTTGCGGAGATGACTCACTGCCTGCAAGTCATGGTGAGGCCGCTGGTGATAGAGTCGGCATCGGCTGTGCCCATTGTGGGTCCGGGCCCTATACTGGAGGTTAGTTATTGTTCTCACTCTTGTATTTGAAGTTCTACTTGGTTTTGCTAAGGTTATTTTGAGATTTTTCAGGCTTGGATCTACTCCTACTTCCCGTGTTTGGCACCTACGATAAGTGTAGTTTGTAGTGCCTAATTTGTTGTGTATTGGTCCCATTTTCCTTGTGGAATCGCTCCTTGGGATCGGTTTATGGGCTACTTATGCTTCCTCTAGTTCGTTTCAGGTTCCCGAGACCATTCATGAAGAATTGGAACGATTCCGACTCGTTTCATACACTTTTTGGAGCCAACAAAGTGAAGGAACGATCGCTCAATGCCTTGGATTCGACCCCGAGACCTTGGGACCCAATCCCGAGCCCCTAGGACTCGATCCCGAGCCCCGAGAATCGATGAGAATCCCATGAGAAGCAAGGAGGGACCTTAAAGATCATATTGGAGGCCTACAAGACCCATCCCCGTCGGGAAGGACCTCATCCCGTCCGGGAAGGGGTGCACAAATTGAACAGCGCCTGTTTTGGGGTCGTCCCCGACGGGACCATTTCGTCCCGGACGGGACCATTTCATCCCGGACGGGATGGGCTGTGTTGTAGCCGCGTGACTTTCCTTTCCTCTCCTTCACTCTTGTAACCCTATAAATACCCCCCCTCTTGTAATCTTAGCTTATGTTAGACATTACCCTTAAACCCTAGATTACTTTAGCATAGTTTAGCATAGATTAGTGTAGATTAGTCTTTAGTTTATCGTTAATCTTAGTTTAATCCTTGTATTAATTGAATTCTTGAAGATCTCGACCAAGATTGACAACCTTGGTTGATGTATTTGGGTTTTCTCTTTTATGCAAGTTTTCCCTCTTCCATTCACCTTCTAGTATGGTATAATCTCTCTTTTCCCTTCTCTTAATCTTGTTTTATCATTCATGTTTTAATCTTTGTTCATTGTATTGTTCATTGTTCATTGTTTTCACTAGTTTCATTATGGATGTTTTGTTGTTTGTGTTGATTTCTCTTGTTATGGTTAGTATTAGTTTCATTATGTGTGAGTAGACTTTTTGTGGGGTTAGTAGGGGGATTAAGTGTTGATTATGGATGATTAGGGTTTGATTGTGGGTAAAAGGTGGATTCCTTGTTACTAGTCACATATTATGCACACTATGTGTTTGTTGAAATGCTTGTTAGAGTAGTAGTTTCAAATACTTCTCTTGCTTGTCTTCCTCTCCTCATTGTGTGATTGGTTTGTGGTTGAATCCTTGTGTATTGGGTAACATCTTGCATAAAGTATTCGGGTTTTGTCTTTGACACGAGAGTGCGGACATAGGCTTTGACGCGAGAGCGCGGACCAACCTTAGTAACTAAGTGAACCTTGCACCATCGATCTCCCAATTATCCTACTACACTTATGAACCCGACCTACCCTATTCTTTCCTTGTTTGATTTATTTGTCGTCTTAGTCATTGTTCCCTTAGTTAGTTGTATTCTCTAGCCTTAGTTGTTGTCTTTAGCTTAGTCCTAGTTGACCTAGTCTTGTATTTGGGTGACCTTAGTCTAGACACCTCTTTACCGTCCCCGTGGACTCGACCCGACTTGCCCTATCTACGTGTTAGGAATAGTTGGTTTTTATTAGGCGGCGGGATCCACGACAAATCCCTCCCATCAACCTAAGACGGTGCGGGTCTCCAACACTAAATTTTTCCATCAAGCTATTAAATAAAAAATGATTAGAAATAAAGTGATGCAAGTCAGGACCTTTCATGGGGTCCTATGCATTGACACAAGCAGTATTCAACAAGCTTTTGTTGAGTATTACCAGGATCTTCTTGGTACTAATAAAGAGGTACAATCAGTTCGAGACATTGTAATTGCACAGGGGCCGATTTGTAAGCAAAACCATAAATCTATCCTCCTTTCTCCTGTGACTAATAAGGAGATTGAGTGTGCCTTCAAATCAGTGCCGAGTGATAGAGCACCCGGTCCTGAAGGGTACTCTAGCTCTTTTTTCAATGATGTCTGGGATACGGTGGGGATGGAAGTGTGTGAAGCTATCAAGGATTCCTTTGTGACAGGCAAACTTCTGAAACAATTGAATGCCATAAATATCACACTCATCCCGAAATGCGACCGTCCTGAGTCGGTTACTCAATTCCGAACGATTGCCTGTTGTAATATGATCTATAAGGTGATTTCAAAACTAATTTGCAACAGGCTGGCAACGATCCTTTGATAAGTGTAGTTCGTAGTGCCTATTTCGTAGTGTTTTGGTCCCATTTTCCTTGTGGAATCGCTCCTTGGGAGCGATTTATGGGCTACTTATGCTTCCTCTAGTTCGTTTCAGGTTCCCGAGACCATTCATGAAGAGTTGGAGCGATTCCGACTCAATACATACACTTTTCGGAGCCAACAAAGTGAAGGAACGATCACTTGATGCCTTGGATTCGACCCCGAGACCTTGGGACCCAATCCCGAGCCTCCGAGACCCGATACGGAGTCCCAAGAATCGATGAGAAGTCCATGTGAAGCAAGGAGGAACCAAAAAGATCATATTGGAGGCCTACAAGACTCATCCCCGACGGGTATGACCTCAACCCGTCCGGGATGAGGTGCACAAAAGAGATGCTTCTGTTTTGGGTCCCTCCCGACCGGGAGCAGGTCATCCCAGCCGGGACCGACCTCATCCCGACCGGGACCACCTCATCCCGGCCGGGACGAGCCACCTGTAGCTCCACACTTCATTGTTTCATCTCCCTACTCATTGTAACCTTATATATACCCTTCCTCTTGTAATCTAAGGTTATGTTAGAGACTCCCCCTAAAACCCTTGACTACTTTAGGTTAGATTAGCTTAAATTAGTGTAGATTAGTCGGTAATTAGTCGTTAATCCTACTTTTACTCTTGTAATTTGGGAATTCTTGAAGAATCCAACCAAGATTGACAACCTTGGTTGATGTATTTGGGTTTTCTTCCATTTATGCAAGATTTCTTCTTTTCATCTTCTCTAGTATGGTATAATCTTCTTTTCTCTTCTTTTTATCTTTGTTTATCAATCAAGTTTCAATCTTTAGTTCTTGTTTATTGTTTTGTTCATCATCCATGTTAGTTTCACATATGCATGTTTTGTTGTTTGAGTCGGTTTATCTTGTTAGTGTTAGTTTTCCTTTAGATATGTTTGTGTAGATTCTTGCTAGGGGTAGTAAGGTGATTTGGGTGTTTAATGGGTGATTAAGGGCTTGTTGGAGATGTTGGTGGAAGTTTTGGATTTCCTCTTGGTTTGATGCATGGTACATGTTTGTTGAAATGCTTGAATGACTTGTATGCATATGCTTGTTTTTCTTGCCTTTCTCTTGTGGGTAATAGTTTGCTTGTGGGTTTGGTTCCCTCACTAAGTAGCGAGAGCCCGGTGAGGACGACCCCTAGGTCGGTCGAAGTAGCGAGAGCTCGGACGCGACCTAGGCCACGATAACACGCTAGTAGCCCTGTTTGTCATGTGTGTCGCCAAGATGGGTTTTAGGTGGAACCTCTAGGTTGGTCTAAGTAGCGAGAGCCCGGACTATACCCAGATAACCCGACTACCCCTTCACCTTTACTCTTCCTTGACCATTCCATCACCCATTGATCCCGACCTAATCCTAGCCCGTTTTCCTTGTTTAGACCTTAGCCTAGTCCTTAGCCTCCCCCTAGATTAGTTTGTCTCGAACCTAGTCCTAGACCGTAGCACACCTTAGTCCGAACGCATTTTCCGTCCCTGTGGATTCGACCCGACTTGCCCTAGCCTACCCACTAGGATCGGTTGGTTTTTATTTGTTGGCGGGGATCCACGACAAATCCCTCCCATCAAATTGGTGTCGTTGCCGAGGACGGCGTAGTTTAGACTTTTGTGTGCTTAGTTTTGGACTTTGTTCTTGACTTTTGTGTTTTCTTCTCCTTGTGTATCTCCATTTTTTCTTCTTGTGTGATATTCTTTCCTCCTAGTGCCTCAAAAGCACTAGGCTACTAACGTTTGCTCAAGTGCTTCTAGTTCATCCTAGGTATCAAAGCAACGTTATGGAAATGGCACGTCCTAGCTTCCATCAATCGTCACGGGACAACTATGGGGCAAATGGCCAAGTCCCAAAATTTCACCAACCATACCAACCTCATCAACAATCTTACGAACGCCCTCCAAATGGTTACCATGAAAGTTGTCAAGGATCATCACAACATCCTAACAATTACGAAACACCCTCACATAACCCACAACCAATAATCCCCAACTTCGAGACTTGTCAAATGTTGGTCCAAATGCAAAAGAGTCAATAAGAGGCGATAATGCAATTGCAAAAGGGTCAACATGAGATGATGATTTTAATGCAAAAGAGTCAACAAGTGATGATGACTTACATACAAGGGGTGGAAAGGGAGCTCAAGGCCCAAATAGGGGTGCAAGATGCTCGCATCAATGCACTCATGGATCGTATCATGATGTCGGCCACTCGAGCTCCACAACATGTTGAGGAAGGTTCATTTGGGCAAGAAGGTCGGGTGTTTCCACAAGAAAGTCAACCCGACCATAAAGCCATGAATGAAGAAGAGAGGGTCAATCAAGAGACCATTGTTGAGTGTTGCTTCGGTGGTGAAGATATGGGAAGAATAGAGGAAGTTGAAGCTTCAAGGGCCGACAATGAGGAGAAGTGTGAACATGATTCTCGAGATAACTCTTGGGGAGCCGATGTATTGGCTATCAAATTGGATTTGTTCGATTTTCTTCGTGATGAACCGGATGACAATCCAAAGCCAAGTGAAGACATACCCCCTCTAGGCCATGTAGACAAGGTGAGTGAAATGGAACGCAATACTTGGGAAAAAGAGGTAGATGCCTTAGAACTCGCCTTGAATGGGAAATTGGAGGATCCTAAAGCCTCTAATGAAGAAAACTTGTTGCCTCCTCTATCGCACTCGATTTCTAGTCCCTTGTCTATTGAGACGGTTGGTGAACAGGATCCTTGTCGGGTGGTGGAAGAGAATTCTACTCTCGACCCCGAAAAAGAAGCAACCCCCCTAGGGCGTGATCTCCCACATCATAACACCGAGCATAACTCTAGACCACTATACCTACCGGATGGTCATAAGAGTTGTTGCTACCATGGTTCGGAAGACCCGGAAGATCACGAGAACCCCGAGCATAAGGAAGACGATTGCTTCTTGCCTCCGACTTGGAAGCTCTTTAAAGTGGCTAGGCTCGGCCATGTGAGCTTAAATGAAGATGTTGCTAGGGCATTTGACTTACTCCTTCGAGCTCTTGATGGCTGTGGAGGTGTAGTTGGTGAGAGTACCTTATTGTAAATATCTCTTTTTTCTTTTCCTTTTAGCTTTTATGTGTGTATATATGTTTGTTTGGATCATTTGGTTTTTTTTTTGGATTGTTAGTTTTTGTGGAAATGTAATAATTTGGTATTTTGATGAGCGATGTGAGGGAGGAAATTTGATGTTGTATTTGAGCTTATTGTGATAGGTGTGAAGTGAAGGTGATTCCTAGAGAGGAATGGCTATCGATAGAGCATGGATTGAAAGCTAGGGAGTCGGTTTTTGAAGCTTAGGTTAAGCTTTTGGGGTTTTGGAGGTCTAGAAGACCATGAGGAGAGCATCCCGACCATGAAGAGGGCTTCCCGATCGGGAAGGATGAGGCATCCTGACCGGGAAGGAGCCATCCCGACCGGGATGAGGGTGCCATATTTCGAGACTTCCGGAGTGTCTTCCCGACCGGGAAGGAGTCTTCCCGACCGGGAAGGCTTTATCATCCCGATCGGGACCATCCATCCCGACCGGGAAGGTCTCCTACTCCACCTTATGCCTCTTCTTCGACATTCGAGTCCACCCGACCATTGTATACCCCCACCCAACCTCCCTACCTCTTGCATACCCTCACTTCATTCCCTCTTACACCGAAATTCACATCAAATCCCATCCCCTCGCACCATTTACTACCTCAAACCATGCGTTACTATCAAGATTGAAGTGGGATGACAATGAAGACGACAAGCAAAGTGCTTTTAATGATCATTGAGACGATGGAGCGAGTGAGTTGCTAACCGCATGGTACGGCAACTATCCTTTCTTTTCCGTCTTTTTTTGCTTGTCCTCTTTTGTTACTTCCCCTTCCCCTTATAATTTGTGTCATGGTGGCCCTCGGGGCCTTGGTAGTGGTCGCTCCCGACTCTCGATGATGTGATTACATCGAGAGTCCTTTTAAAAATCCAAACTTACAAGATTTTTACTATTTTTGTAGGATTTAGTCGGATTTGGGCGGAATCCGGGCTAGGTGACTTGATTACACCTAGTCCTCCCCTCCCATTTCCTTTTCATTTCTTTCTTTTTATTTCTTCCCCCATCCATATCTTTTCTTGTCTCGGCCCATGTTGACTTGACTACACCCCGGCCGGACGCATTATATCCCTTTCTCCACCTTATTTTTTTTTTTTTTCGTAGTTTCTTTTCTTTTCCTTAGTGGCTCCATACACTACGATCGAGCATGAGGACATTGCTCGGTTTAAGTATGGGGGAGCGATATTCTATCGTAGTTAGTTTTATTTTCGTAGTTTTTCGAAAAAAAAATCTTTAAAAATCCTAAAAATTTGAAAATTTTTCACAAAAATCAAAAAGATTTTCTTTTGTGTGTTTTAATTTTGTCTCGTTGTGTCGTGTATTTGTTTTGTGTGCGTGTTTTGCCTCCCTTTTCCTTATAGGTTGCTTAATCACCGCTAGTTTTGGAAAGCTTTCAAGACATCCGGTAACATCTTCTATCCCTTTTACCTCTTTATTTCTTGTGATGTTCGGAGGAGATTTATGATGATGTGTGCTCGGGAGGAGCTTTGTAAAGTTTGGTGGTGGTTGGTTGCTTATTTGGAAGTTAGGGGTGGTGTTTGTTCTCTTTGTTTGTTGTTTTGTGTTCGTTTTGTTTTGTTGCTTTTGTTGCTTTTGTTTCTTTTTCTTTCGTTTTTGTCATGTCTTTGTTTTGTGTTGTGTGCTTATGTCTAATGCGTAAATGATTTTCGAAAACACGGTTTAGAGGCTAGTGTGCGAGCGTTTGCTTTCCCTTTCTAGTAGTATAAATCGAGTCTTGGACTTTAGTCTAGTAGAATGACCCTAAATCAATGATTTCGTTGGTTTCTTACCTTGAGTCCACCTAGCTTACTAGGGATTTACTACGGGATTTGCATTTTGACCATTTTGACCACCCACGGTGTGAAAAGGCCTTGGTTGCCGAGTCCCGTCCCCTAGGTGACCATGTTTGAAATTTGCTCAACTAGTCCAAGTTCTCCCCTTTTTTTGTGGGTTTGAAGGGAAGGGCCCGTCCCAACTCACCCATTCACCTAATCCTACACATATCCACACAATAAATTGCAATTTGTTGAGTTCTCTCTTTCTTGTTGCAAAAAGAAATGCCTACAACAAAAAGGGCAAAGAAAAGAAAAAGAAAGAAAAAGAAAGAAAGAAAAGAATGAAGAAAAAGAAAAGGCACAAAAGCCAAAAAGAAAATAGAAAAAAAGAAAAAGAAATGGCACGGCAACAAACAAAGCAAAAATGCAAAAGAAAAGACAAAATGCCAAAAGAAAATCGTCTCACAAAAAGATCTCAACCCCAAAAAAATAAGCCTTTTTCCGACTTTTGCCGTGAAGAGCCTACCAAAGGACCGAGTCCCTAGGAAGAATGATAGCGGCAAAAGTCGGTCTTCCCTCACTTTGCAATTATTTCCACTTTTTACTTGGACTAGTTAGGCGGTTTCGGACATGGGACGACCCTCTTGGCTCTTTGCTAAAGGGGGCGGGGTCTCACTTACCTACAGTGTCGACTAACACCGTGGTTCATCCTTTTTACATCCCGCCGATCGTCCCGTGGTACGTTCTTAGAAGGTTAGGAGGAACCGAGGTAAGTTACCAACGTTTTTATTGCTTTGTCGTCATACTATTAGGGTTTTGTCCATTTTGGTTTGTATTGCTAGCTTGGGAACGTTGTCACTTGCCTTGAGTCCTAAACCGGTTATTCTTTCACCGCTTGCTTGAGGGAAGCGGTATTTCCTTTCTTTTGGGTGCAACCTTTTGTGTGTTTGTTTGTATGTTTGTTTGTTTATGTGTTTTTGTGTCCGGTTGCATCCACAGTTTTGTCGCAAGACCCCACTTGCCTTGCGGAGTGCACTTTTCCCTCTAAGTGTACTCGCGTTAGTTGAAAGGGCGTAGGGTGCGCTAATACCCGCTCGGCTAGTTTATTAGTTAGTACGTGCTTACTCGAGGGCGAGTAAGGGTTAAGTGTGGGGGAGTTGATAAGTGTAGTTTGTAGTGCCTATTTCGTAGTGTTTTGGTCTCATTTTCCTTGTGGAATCGCTCCTTGGGAGCGATTTATGGGCTACTTATGCTTCCTCTAGTTCGTTTCAGGTTCCCGAGACCATTCATGAAGAGTTGGAGCGATTCCGACTCAATACATACACTTTTCGGAGCCAATGAAGTGAAGGAACGATTACTTGATGCCTTGGATTCGACCCCGAGACCTTAGGACCCAATCTCGAGCCTCCGAGACCCGATCCCGAGTCCCAAGAATCGATGAGAAGTCCATGTGAAGCAAGGAGGAACCAAAAAGATCATATTGGAGGCCTACAAGACTCATCCCCGACGGGTATGACCTCAACCCGTCCGGGATGAGGTGCACAAAAGAGATGCTTCTGTTTTGGGTCCCTCCCGAATGGGAGCAGGTCATCCCGGCCGGGACCAACCTCATCCCGATCGGGACCACCTCATCCCGGCCGGGACGAGCCACCTGTAGCTCCGCGCTTCATTGTTTCATCTCCATACTCATTGTAACCCTATATATACCCTTCCTCTTGTAATCTAAGGTTATGTTAGAGACTCCCCCTAAAACCCTAGACTACTTTAGGTTAGATTAGCTTAGATTAGTGTAGATTAGTCGGTAATTAGTCGTTAATCCTCGTTTTACTCTTGTAATTTGGGAATTCTTGAAGAATCCAACCAAGATTGACAACCTTGGTTGATGTATTTGGGTTTTCTTCCATTTATGCAAGATTTCTTCTTTTCATCTTCTCTAGTAGGGTATAATCTTCTTTTCTCTTCTTTTTATCTTTGTTTATCAATCAAGTTTCAATCTTTAGTTCTTGTTTATTGTTTTGTTCATCATCCTTGTTAGTTTCACATATGCATGTTTTGTTGTTTGAGTTGGTTTATCTTGTTAGTGTTAGTTTTCCTTTAGATATGTTTGTGTAGATTCTTGCTAGGGTTAGTAAGGTGATTTGGGTGTTTAATGGGTGATTAAGGGCTTGTTGGAGATGTTGGTGGAAGTTTTGGATTTCCTCTTGGTTTGATGCATGGTACATGTTTGTTGAAATGCTTGAATGACTTGTATGCATATGCTTGTTTTTCTTGCCTTTCTCTTGTGGGTAATAGTTTGCTTGTGGGTTTGGGTCCCTCACTAAGTAGCGAGAGCCCGGTGAGGACGACCCCTAGGTCGGTCTAAGTAGCGAGAGCCCGGATGCGACCTAGGCCACGATAACACGCTAGTAGCCCCGTTTGTCATGTGTGTCGCCAAGATGGGTTTTAGGTGGAACCTCTAGGTAGGGGTGAGCAAAAAAAACCGAACCGGTTTTAAAAACCGAAACCGAACCGAAACCCGGTTTAAAAAACCCGAAAATCCGGTTTTAGAATTTGAAAACCGGTTCGGGTCCCGAACCGGTTTTTTTTTAGTGAAAACCGGTTCGGGTTCGGTTCATAAATTTTCAAAACCGGGTACCCGATTTTGAACCGGTTTATACTTTTAAAAGGAAAATTTTTCCACTTTTTTGATTTTTTTATGAAATATTAGTGAAACCGGGTCAAAAACCGGTTCGGAAACCGGTTCAAAAAACCGGTTTATAACAAAGATCGCCATTTTATTTAGAAATCGGGTCATAGAAACCGGTTCGGGTTAAAACCGATTCGGTTTCGGTTTACAAAATGAAAAAAAACCGGTTACCCGGTTTAAACCGGGTCGGTTTCGGTTCGGAAAAATGAGTTTTTGAAAAACCGGGTACCCGAACCGGTTTTCAATTACCCGGTTTTGCTCACCCCTACCTCTAGGTTGGTCTAAGTAGCGAGAGCCCGGACTATACCTAGATAACCCGACTACCCCTTCACCTTTACTCTTCCTTGACCATTCCATCACCCATTGATCCCGACCTAATCCTAGCCCGTTTTCCTTGTTTAGACCTTAGCCTAGTCCTTAGCCTCCCCCTAGATTAGCTTGTCTCGAACCTAGTCCTAGACCGTAGCACACCTTAGTCCGAACGCATTTTCCGTCCCTGTGGATTCGACCCGACTTGCCCTAGCCGACCCACTAGGATCGGTTGGTTTTTATTTGTTGGCGGGGATCCACGACAAATCCCTCCCATCATCCTTCCCCATATTGTCCAGGAAAACCAAGGTGCTTTCATTAAGTGAAGGTCGATCATTGAGAATGTATTGGTCTGTCAGGACCTTGTGAAGATGTACTCAAGATCGAATGCGTCTCCAAGGTGTATTTTCAAGCTGGATATCCAAAAGGCCTACGATACTATTGAGTGGAATTTTGTGGAGGATTTATTAATGAAGATGGGTTTCCCTTCCAAGTTTATCACTCTGATCATGCAATGCATCTCGACTCCCACTTATCCAATTGTTCTAAATGGGAGCTCTTTCAGATTTTTTCAAGGGAAACGAGGCCTCCGTCAAGGTGACCCCATGTCCCCTCTCATTTTCACCCTTTGCATGGAATACCTCACGAGAATTATTTTATATGCAACTACAAATTGGCCGTTTAAATTTCATCCCAAATGCAAGGAGTTGCGACTTTCCCATCTTATTTTCGCAGATGACCTGCTACTATTTTGTAAGGGAGAAGTGCCCTCTATCATGTTTCTCATGAGGGCCTTCTCGACTTTCTCTCATACTACTGGTTTTAATATGAATAAAGAGAAATCATTAGTGTATTATTCTGGGGTTAAGGATCAGCACAAGAACGACATTTATCAAGTCACCCGTATTAAAGAAGGTTCGCTCCCCTTCTGGTATCTTGGGGTTCCGATACAAACAGGTAAAATCAGCAGAAGAGAATGTGACATCCTAGTTGAGAATATAGTGGCTCATATCAGAAGCCTAGGGGCTCGTAAACTATCCTATGCCGGTCGGGTAACGTTGATCAATTCTGTCCTCAATACCCTTTACAATTATTGGTCTAGCATTTTCCAGTTACCCAAATACATCATCAAAAGAATAGAGGCAATCTGTAGAAATTATTTATGGGATGGAAGTGTGGAATATGGACGGATCCCCCTTGTTGCTTGGGACACTGTAACGTGGCCAAAAGATGCAGGTGGACTAGGTATCAAGAAGCCGGGTGATGTTAATATTGCAGCTATCGGGAAACTCGTAAACTGGGTTTATGAGAAACGAGATAGCTTATGGATCAAATGGATCTCCGCTATTTATCTCAAAAATATTGAATGGCATGATTATCGGCCTTCGAGGGATGTTCCGTGGGCATGGAAATCTATTTGCAAGGTAAAAGAAGTAATGAAATCAGGATATGTTGACGGAAAATGGTCTATTGATCCCAAAGGATATTCGATTAAAGGGGCCTATAAATGGTTGAATCATCCTCCGACTAAGCCTGCTTGGACCAATGTTGTTTGGAACCCATGGAATGTACAGAAACACAGCTTGATGCTATGGCTGATCACTCAACGAGGGATCAACACGAAGGAAAAACTATATAATCTCGGTTGTGTTGACAATAAAAATTGCTGCGTTTCTCAGATGGGCGAGGAGAGTATCACTCACCTATTTACTGAGTGCTCTTACAGTGCCGAGATTCTAAAGAATCTGAAACAGATAACAGGCTACAGTCATAGTATGGTGAGACTTATTGATTACCGTGAGAACACGGTGAGATGGAGACTGCAGGCTGCCATTCTAGCTGCTACTTATTACTACATTTGGAACCAAAGGAACAGGGCGAGGATTGAGAACAGTCTACTTCGACCTGGATTGATAGCTAATCAGATCATAATGGAGGTCCGAAACAGAATCAGATTCAACAAGAAGGATGAATTAACGAATGATGATATCTCCCAACTCCGTTCTATAGGCTATACCTGTTAATTAGTTGGGTTTTAATCTTTTGTCGCTGTCTTTCATATCTCATGTACAGTATATCAACTTCTCTGTATATTTTTTTGATGAATGATATACTTACATTTCACCAAAAAAAAATCATTACATTTATTAAAATATTTTTTAATCATAATTTTTTTGGTAAAAGGTAAGTATATTACGAACAAATAGTTACATCATTGTATCATATACAAGATAGATGATAAGTGCTATTTTAATAGTGATTTACCCATACTTTTACCCGTTATTTAGTCCGATTGTGTGTTCTATAATTATCATACAACTCATTATATGTTATTAAGTGTCAATGAGAGTTAGTTCGTTGTTTTAGTCGTAATAATTGTTATATTCCATACGCAGAAAGATTAACCATTGTGAACTCGATTTTAAATACGCTACATTCTTATTGGGCTAGCATCTTTGTCTTACCTAAGGGAATATGCAGGAATTATGCAGGAATTATCTCTGGGATGGAACTTCTGAGTATATTAGGGTCCCCCTTGTGGCGTGGGAGAAGGTCACTTTAGACAAGCAGGAGGGTGGTTTAGGGATTAAAAAAGCAGAGACCATGAATATTGCTGCCATTACTAAACTGGTTTATTGGATCTACCAAAAAGAAAAACGATTATGGGTCAAGTGGGTCAACAACATCTACCTCAAAGGGCAAGATTGGGGTCCATATCAGGCTCCAATTACTGCCTCTTGGGCATGGAAATGTATCTTTAAGGTGAAAGAGAAGGTCAAGCATGGTTTCCCCAATGGATTATGGCAAGGAAACTATAGTGACTACAATATCAAAGATGGATATAATTGGCTTAGGGGACCTTACCCTGTTATGGACTGGCACCCGATTATTTGGAATAGCTGGAATGACCCTAAGCATGCTTTTGTTACTTGGTTAGTGAAGCAAAAAGGACTAAATTGCAGAGGTAGATTACATGAACTGGGATTCTGTCAGGAGGAAGAATGTTGTCTTTGTGAGACTGATACGGAAACCATTGAGCATTTATTCTTTGAATGCGTGCCCAGGTTATTAGACATGCTGAGGATTGGTGTGGATTCAGATTGAATATTTCCTTGGCAGGTGCGAGTCGGTTGCATACGCTGAAACATAAGTTGCATACGATGCTGTGGACTGCTGTACATTACCAGGTCTGGATGCAAAGGAATAATGCAAGAGTGAACAAGGTGCTGAAAATGCCTAATCTGGTGGCTAACTTAGTTATCCAACAGAGCAAGAAGAGGATGAAAGCAAAACTGCCCCTTTTGATTCAGGAGGATACTTGTTGGAGTAGACTACGGAACAATTGATTTTCATTTGTTTCTGTTAGTTTTTTTATTTGTGTATCCTGAAAACGTGTTGATTAGTTATTCCTGATCAGTTGTAAATTCTTTTATCTATACCATTTCACATTTTACCAAAAAAAATAAAATAATAATTGTTATATTCTGAGATTTCGGTACTGCTCTGATCGTTATTTCTTGTAGGTATCGAGTCACGTTAATTCAAGTGAATGAAGCGGGTTAAAATGGATCAGGGAGAGGCTAATAAGTTTAAAACCGAGTCAAGATAAGCCAGTTAAAAGAATTCGAGGAGGACGATAGCATTATGAACCAACAAAAAAGAAGACGAAGGCCACGAAGCTCATGGATCAGCACACACACCCGCACCACAAAAGGGAGCATGAGGATGAGAAGATGGGGGGTAGCCAATGATTGGCCGGAGAGATCATGGCCTTTAGTTACGTTTCTCTATTCCCTTTTGAATAATCTATTATTGTTGTTATAGATCACATTACGTAGTGGCTGAATGATTAATTTTTCATCATTATTTTCTTTCTCCAAATTTGGTACAACTTTCTTCCCTTCTTTTCCTTTCATCCCCCTTTCCACTAACCAAATAACTCAACTCATATATTTTCCCGCCTAAAGTTATCCACAACAAAAATTAAAAAAAATAGACCAAATGAGCTAGGTGCAAATCGAACCCTTGACCTCATGTGTGTCACCCTTCTCCTCTCCAACTACACTCCAACATCTTACAGATTTAAAAATCACTACATCACACATAAAGCTATACACCACATAAAGTATGTAATTAAAGAAATTACATGTTTTAAATGGAAGATATCACATACAATATTTAATATGGAATGTATGATCAAATTTTTTTTAAAAAAAGTAAACATTTTGTATTCCGTTTTAACCAAATAGTTGCATTATTTTTGATAATAGGAGATTGCACTATCCCGTACAATATTTCACATAGAATATAAAATAGTTATGATTATTATTGTATATCTTTCTGATCATATTCTTAACATCGATATAAAATTTAGTAACTATATAAAAATGGAATATATATATTCCGATTGCTCTTACAAATCCTGATACATAGTAAAAACTCACCGAAAATTCTCTATATACTACTCACAGTTACTAACATTTTCCTCAAAAATACACTAATTAAAATTGAGAAGTAAAAGAACATTTCACTAATAAATTCGCAAACTATTCATTTTCATTAATGTTAAACAAATCGACAAAAAAACTTCTTTTTATGAAAATAATTAGATAAATTTTAAGATATGATGTCATTAACCTTGAGAAAAAATCAGTTATCTAAAAACTTTATTTTTGAGCTATTTACTTTATATACTCTCCCCGTCCCAATGAATTCTTTGTTTATTCCATATTGGGGCGTCTCAATGAATTCTTTCTCTTTCTATTTTAGAAATGTTTTATATATATATATATATATATATATATATATATATATATATATATATGTATATATATATGTATATATGTATATGTATATATGTATATATGTATATATATATATATATATGTAGAGTAAAGATCAAGTGAGTCCTTTTTTTCTTTTTGAGTCCATAAGTCCTATTTAGAGCCATTGATTTAGATGAGATGGATGGTGGTGATTGAGTCTAGTAATTAAGGTAATATATAACATATTTTGGAAAAAATATAATAAAATCCTCTCTCCTCCCTTAATTATCTCCAACCACCTAACTTACTTGATTATGTTTCATCACATTCAATTTTTTCATTCAAACTCACCCGCCTAACTAAAATTCTTCATCTTCATCATCCCAAACTCAATCTCTCGACTTCTAATTTCTTTCAAAACACACACCCGCTCATTCTTTCATCTTCAACTCAAGCAAGGCTACACACCCGTGTTACATTGACGTATTATAAGTGTTACTTTAATGAACAAATGATGTTATTCCAAGTAATTAATGGTGTTATTCTTTGTCTCATGGTTAAACAATGTTATTATCATTAATTACTCTGACGCATTATATATCGTTCTTTAAAGAACCACAATCGTTAATTTGGTAATGAATGGTTCCAATCCAAGTTATCATCAATTACTTTGGTAATCATTTGTTTAAACGCTGCTGTCCTCAGTTACTTTAATGCATTATGTCTGTTACTCTAACTGACGAAAGGTGTTACTCCAATAGAACAAAGATGTTACTCTAACCAAATGCACATGTATTAAATAAAATATAGAGTTAATTGCTACGTAGCACAACGCTACTTGTAAAAAATGTGTACAAAATCAGTTATTCTTGTAAACAAAAAAAGAAAAATATTTTTATCAGGACCAAAAACACAAGTATTCACAAAACACATGTTCCTCCTTATTTTCTTCAGTGTCTTCCTCAGTTTCCTCATTTTCGTCGTCGTCATCCACTTCATCCTCCTCATCCTCATCCGCCTTTATCAGTGTTGTCTTGTGCATTCGCATCACTTCCAATATCACCTGCACAAAATTAAACAACGTGTTACTCCCATGCAGCCAATGTGTTACTTCAACTCTTACGTTGTGTTACTCTAACTGGTAAAGTACGTTACTCTAACATCATCATCAAAAATTGTTTCTCAACGTTCAGTGTGTTACTGTAATTGCAATTAAGTGTTACTGTAACGTTAATACATATGCGTTTCGCCCATGCAGCCAATGTGTTACTTCAGCTCTTACATTGTGTTACTCTAACTGGTAAAGTACGTTACTCTAACATCATCATCAAAAACTGTTTCGTAACGTTCAGTGTGTTACTGTAATTGCAATGGAGTGTTACTGTAATGTAGAGCGTATGTTACTTCAACATCGTGACTGCGTTCATAGAAAACAAAACAATATTATCAGTGGACCTCATTGAAAACCCAAATAACAAACATAAAACTATGGAATCAATATCAATTAACCATCACTATGAATCTATGATGAATGAAAAAACAATATCAACATAAAAATTGATGTAAAAAGGGAAGCCAAATCGACATGAATATCAATTAACCATCAATATGAATCTATGATGAATGAGATGACAATGAAAACAATATTAACATGAAAATTGACATAAAAAACGAAGCCAAAGCGACGTGAAAGAAATTTAATTTTTGTTAGTCGATCGCCGAATTATAATTGAAGCAAAACGTGAAAGAAATATCAAAACTCACCATTGTTATACTCGATCAATTGCTTTTCAACAGTTGATGATAATGTCGCGCTCATTGAATCCATAGTAACGGAATTTTGAACCCAGATTTGATTGAATGAATGAGGGAACGTGATGATGGAAGTTATTTTTTTTTTTTAGGTTTTGATGAATTTTGCAAGGTGAATGACTGAATGATGAATGAACGTAATCATGGGATTATTGTTTCCTAAAATCATGGGAGCTATTTTAGGAACGTAATCTTTTTTTTTTTTAATGCAAATAATTGGAAGCATCTCGTCCATCCATTCTCATCTCATCCAATGGATGAGATGAGGACTTAGGGACTCATCTAGAGTAAAAGACTCATAAGAGCCTTACTCTATATATGTATATGTATATATATGTATATATATATATATATATATATGTATATATATATATGTAGATAGAGGGGAGATCAAATAAGGGCATATTACATATGTAAGGGCATAAGTTCCAATCTCAGCCGTCAGATTAAATAGAGATGGATGGCTGAGATTGAGTGATATATATAATTATTTAAAAAAAAATAAAAGCAATGTTTACATTTTCCATGCATACCTCTTTTTTCCCACTCTCAATATTCCCACCCTATTCATTTCAGTATACTTTCAACTCTCACTCTTCATTACTCTCATTTTTCTATCACCATTCTCTCTCTCCATTCTTCATATTTCATTCACGGTCTTTTTTTCCCCTCCTCCATTGATGAACAATAAAAAAAATCAATTGCTCCAGAATCTCTTCATCATCAATCTTAATAAAAGAAAGATCGAGCACAGAATATACAATTTTCCCCTTCCCAAACGTCATCTCATCTCAATCTGTATGTTTTTTTAATTCGTCATATTAAAGCTCTCCATTCTCATAATTCTTTCTTACTTGAGAGTCTTATTTCACAATCACACAAATTATACTTTATGGAATTCTTTACAGTTTCACGATTTTTGGGGGATTTTCAGCAAAATTAGGGTTTTTTTTTTCAATTTGGGGTTTTTTGCGTTTTGTCGTGATTTTCAGGTTTACTTGCGAGTTTCTTGTTAAATTGGGGGTTTTCTATTTGGGGATTTGGTGTTTGATCAATTTTTGGTGGTATTATCGTTCCAAATCAATTTTTATGATGTTTAATCAAATTTCTATGGTGTTTACTGATTTTTTTGGGTTTTTGTTTCATTGCATGTTTGATTTCGTAGTATCAATGTATTTGTTTGATTTCATGTTTTTGATGGGTTATCACGTTCATCCCGTCACAAGAGACTTCTTTGGGTTTCTGTTTCATTGCAGGTTTACTACGTTTTGATTTCGTAGAATCAATTTCTATGATATACAGATTTATGTTAAAATTTTAATGGTGATTGAAAGAATTGTATCGTCTAATTTAAAAATGTAGGTTAAAATTTAAACAAAAGACATTAACTATATTATTATAATCACTTTTTTTGTCAATTGTGTTCAAAAAGAATTGTGTTTTGTGTTGTTGATAGTGTTGTAGTTGAAATTGAGGAGAATATATGGGACACGTATTATGAAGTTTATGAAGATGAGAGTTGAAGTTTTACAGTCTTGGAATTCAAGTTTCAAGCATATAGTTGAATATATGAGCAGAAGAAATTGAGGAGAATACATTCCACCATTTAATTATGAAGTTGTAGGCGTTGTACACTGAAGTTGTAAAGAGAAGGACTTAAAGTTTCAAAGTTATGTTCTACAAATCAAAGGGGCATGATGTTGAAGTTTCAGAAACAGAGAGTTGAAGTTGTAAAGTTTTCGAACTGAAGTTGCAAGCGTGTGGTAGATTGTTTTGAATGTACATAATTAACTATGATGTTGTAAATGTAATGTACTGAAGTTACATTGCAGCTGAATTAAAGTTCCAAACAAACTGTTATTTAAATTAAATATTGAAAGACATGCACTGAATATGTAAGCTAAGTATACGTGTTTTGAAGTCTCAGAAGCTTAGAGTTGAAGTTTCATAAATTGAGAGTTGCAGTTGTAAAGAATTTAAATTAAAGTTCCAGGCGTGTCGTATGTTTTTACAGAGAAATAATGTTCAACTTTCCAGCAGTTATATATATAAAGTTGTAATTGTTGTGTTTTGAAGTTCTAAAGTGAATGAGTTGAAGTTATAAAGTGAGTTTGTTGAAATTATAAATACCGTACTATTCGACGTTATGAACTAAAGATGAAAGTATGTGGGAGACAGGTTCTAAAATTTCAGAAAGTGAGAGTTGAAGTTGTGTAGTAATTGAATTAAAGTTTCAAGCGTACGGATGGATATTTTGGCAGAAAAAACTTCGTATTCAATATTTGAAGAAGACGCTATCATTCATAATTAAGTTTTATGGAACTATTGATGAAGACGCTTTTATTTAAAGAATGATTTAAATTTCGTATTCAATATTTGAAATAGAATTTACGAAAAAATATTTGAATAAATTAAAATTAACAAGTAAATAGTGACATGTAGAAGAAAATAATAAATTTGAAGCAACAATGGGTTAATAAGAAAAATAATATGATGAAGGTTTTCAGTAATTGGGATTTGGCTTGGTTGATTAATTGATGTGGTGGAGAAAAAAATGTATAGTGTTTATTTTGGAGAGAGAGGAATTGTTAGTGATAGGTTAGATGTGTTTTTCATTTAATGTCAAATCAACAACTCTCTTAATTGCTTAATTGCAAAGCTAATCTCAGCCCTTGATCAAAAGTTAATCCAATGACTAACAATAGGACTTATGAACTTAAATTTATGTGTGACCTTATTAGAACTCACCTCTATGTAGATATATATATACATATATATGTATATGTACATATATATGTATCTATATATATGTATATATGTATATGTAATTTGACCTCCTCATGAATTTGGCTTCACATGTCACTTTATCATTGGACCTTTTCCCCTTTGTGCCAAAAGCAAAGGCAAACAATTCATCGGGACGGAAGGAGTATATACTCACCCGATACCACTAAGATTTTCTCATTTATTCAAATGTGAGGATTATAATTATCATATAGAATAAATATTTTGGTAGGGGAGACTACAAAATACGGAATATACTGTTAAAATCCATATAAAATAAGTTTCACAAATTACATAATATAAGTTTTACACCTGAGACAGTCCATTTTTAATTTATTTTTTAATTTTCTAATGGAAAACTGAATAGCTTTTTTACACAAAGAGAACGTATCACGACGTGCTAACCATTAAAAAAAGTACATTATTATACAATTTTTGATAAATATTTATGTATTTTATGGTATGTTAAAGAGAGAAGTGGGTATCTCAAGATGTGAAATGTTATAAACCGAGTATATAAAAAATACTATAAACAATATTTTCATTAATTACACGTTATTTAATACTCCGTACATTTCAAGACATTACTCAAATATTTTGATTAGTTTTGCGATTTAAAAAATATTTTCCTATTTCTAAATTATACAGTCGATAAATAGTAAAAATAAAATAATAAATTTTTTATTTTAAATCTTAAATGAAATATTCTATAAGATAAATATATTGTAAATACCGTGCATTGCACGGGGTCTGTACTAGTCCCTCTTTCCACTAACCAAATAACTCAACTCATATATTTTCCCGCCTAAAGTTATGCACAACAAAAATTAAAAAAAATAGACCAAATGAGCTAGGTGCAAATCGAACCCTTGACCTCATCTGTGTCACCCTTCTCCTCTCGAACTACACTCCAACATCTTACAGATTTAAATATCACTACATCACACATAAAGCTATACACCACATAAAGTATGTAATTAAAGAAATTTGATTGATAACATTGATTACGAAAATCACATGTTTTAAATGGTAGATATCACATACAATATTTAATATGGAATGTATGATCAAATTTTTTTTTAAAAAAGTAAACATTTTGTATACCGTTTTAACCAAATAGTTGCATTATTTTTGTTAATAGGAGATTGCACTATCCCGTACAATATTTTACATAGAATATAAAATAGTTATGATTATTATTGTATATCTTTCTGATCATATTCTTAACATCAATATAAAATTTAGTAACTATATAAAAATGGAATATATATTCCGATTGCTCTTACAAATCCTGATACATATTAAAAACTCACCGAAAATTCTCTATATACTACTCTCAGTTACTAACATTTTTCTCAAAAATACACTAATTTAAATTGAGAAGTAAAAGAACATTTCACTAATAAATTCGCAAACTATTCATTTTCATTAATGTTAAAGAAATCGACAAAAAAAACTTCTTTTTATGAAAATAATTAGATAAATTTTAAGATATGATGCCATTAACCTTGAGAAAAAAATTAGTTATCTAAAAAATTTATTTTTGAAATGAGCTATTTACTTTATATACTCTCCCTGTCCTAATGAATTCTTTGTCTATTCCATATTGGGGCGTCTCTATGAATTCTTTCCCTTTCTATTTTAGGAATGTTTTATATATATATATATATATATATATATGTATGTATGTATATATATGTATATATATATATGTATGTATATATGTATATATATATGTATATATGTATATATATATGTATATATGTATATATATATATGTATATATGTATATAGAGTGAGGATCAAGTGAGTTCCTTTTTTTTATTTGAGTCCATGAGTCCTATTCTTAGCCATTGATCTAAAGAGGATGAATGGTTGAGATTGCATGTAGTAATTAAGGTAGTAACTACCATATTTTGGAAATAATATGAGAAAATTCTCTCTCCTCCCTAAATTACTGCCAACTGATATCTTCTTCTCTCTCATCTCATTCATTTTTTTTCATTCAAACACCCGCCTAACACAAAAACTCTTCACCTTCATCATCTCTCATCTCATTCAATTTTTTCACTAAACTCAAGCACACCCGAGCACTCAATCGCACAACTCAACTCAATCGCTCAACTCAACTCAATCGCTCACCTTCAACTCGAGCAAGGTTATATTGAAGCAGCTTTCTAACTTTAGCAAACATAATGAACAAGGTGCGATCGCGATTGTTGGAAACGTAGACAAGTATGCAGACGCTAGACAAAAGATCATCGACGCTCTCAAGAGCAAGCCAACAAAGGGCCGAAAAAAATAACGTGTTTACTGAATCATGTCATCTCTTTTCTAACTACGAATTAATGGTTTGTATTCTTTAGTTACCTGTCTAATTACATTGGTATTTTGACTATCACCAATGCATTGAACCTGTTAAACTCTGTTACACTAACTAGTTCTACCTGTTACTCTAATTTACTGCTGGTGTTACTATGGGGATTACTGAAGTTAACCCAATTTTCTTTGGTCTCACAATCTGTGTGTTACACCGAAGCATTGTAAATGTTACTTTAATGAACAATTTATGTTACTTTAAGTTATTAATGGTGTTTGTACAATGATATTGCAATTAATTCCTCTGACGCATTATATATTGTTTTTTGAAGAACAAATGTTGGTACTTTGTCAATGAATGGAACCAATCCAAGTTATCCCCAGTTACTTTGGCAATGATTTTGTCTAAACAACGCTGTTGTCTTCAGTTACTTCAATGCATTGTTTCCGTTACTGTAACAGACGAATAGTGTTACTCTGACACACATGAGATGTTACTCTAACAAAAAACACATGTATTAAATAAATATAGTGTTAAATGCACCGTAACACAGCGCTATGTGTAAAAAAAATTGTACAAAATTAGTTTTTCGTGTAAACCAGAAAAAAAAGAAAAAATTCTTATAATGACAAAAAAACACGAGTATTCTCAACACACTTGTTCATCCTCCTCGTCTTCCTCGGTGTCTTCTTCAGTTTCCTCCCCTTCGATGTCTTCATCTACTTCATCGTCGTCATCCTCATCATTGGTTGACTTAGTAGGCTGTTTAGGCGGTCGTGCTGCGTACGGATTTGGACAGTTTCGTTTGGTTGGCTTAGTATACTTTCTCACATCAAATCCGCAAGCCAGCGTAGATTTTGTAAAATTCCACTGCCTCATCAATTGTTCCGAATACTTGCTCCATGTACGGAGTGAAAACCTCACCCACATCTCTGCACCATTCCTGTGCATTCGGTTCTTTGCCAATGCTTCGTGCAAGAAATTAAAAAATGTCACGCCCATGGACATAAGTGTTACTTCAACTCATAAGTTGTGTTACTTTAACCCTTAAAGGATGTTACTCCAACGTCAGCGCCAAAAACCCTTTTCAGTTACGTGTTTGTGTTACTCTAATTAGAATTAGATATTACTGTAATTCATAACTTGTGTTACTTCAACTCCATGACTGCTTCAACATAAAGCAAACAATAATATCAGTGAAACAATAATATCAATGAACCATTGTTATTAATCCATGATTGATCAAATGAATCAAATTCTACCTTTTCCAGTGTTGTCATGTGCGTTCGCATTTTTGGCAAAACCACCTGCACAAAATCAAACAGCGTTACACCCATGCAAATAATGTGTTACTATAATTCATAAGTGGTGTTACTCTAACGTGTACAATACGTTACTCTAACATCATCATCAAAATCCTTTTTCTGAACGTTCATTTGTGTTACTGTAATTGCAAGTAAGTGATACTTTAATGCAGAAGGCATGTTACTTCAACGACGTTTATGCGTTAATTGAAATCAAAACAATAGTATCTGATGGGAGTCGGTTGCCTGCCTCTGGCCGCCTGCCAGTCAGGCCCCAGGGCGTCCAATCCCAGAATAAGAAAAGGCCTGCCCAGCAGACCTTCCATCAATATCATTGAAACTTCCAAGTGAGTGGCCTTAATCCCTTAGCCGCCTGGCACAGCCCGGCCGCCCGCCGAGCAGGGCGAACCAGGCCTCTTGCCTGCTTCCAGGGCGCTCTCGCCTAAGCAGGACCAGAGAAGGACCGAGGACCCGTCCGTCATTTTGCCTAAAGGTAAGGGGAAGTGAGTGGATGAGGTGAGTCCACGTGTCGCACAAGCATCCACTCATTTCCCTCTTCTTCTTTCTCTTTTCCTCTCTCTTGTGGGAAGGTATAAATACTTTCCCATTTCCCACATGAAGGGGGTTGGATTTTTCTCTCTCTAGACTCTTACTCCTAAAAAGGCCACCTAGCTCCTCACGAACTAGGTCCATCAAGGCATTTCACGGGCTGACTTAGGCATCGGAGAGGGTTCCCTCGGACAACCTCCGAGGCCCTGTGCGTTCATTGTGCAGGGAGCAGGCCAACTCCGCCGGGAAGGTCCGATCCAGGGAGTGAGACGGAAGAGAGGTTCAAGGAAGTCAGAGCAATCAATTATTCACCAAGTAACTCAGTTATACAACCCGGATCCAGAACCGGGTTAATTGTTTCCGTAACCGGAACAATTTGGCGCCGTCTGTGGGGAACTTACGGTTGTGCTCACGAGTTACCCACTAAAATCAACCACTCATAATCACAAAACTAAAACAATCATGCCAGAAATCATTGATGCCAGTGCAGGGACGGGTCCGACGGTCCCACCGGTGACCCCCCTGTATGGTATGCCGCAGTCGGAGAGGGTTCCTCTTGCCACGATCCTAGGGGTAGGGGGAACCAGTCTCCTCGGCGGACCTAACACTGCTGTGGCACCTGAGTTGGGGGCACACCCAGGACACGCTCTTAACCTGACCTCAGCTCAGATGGCACAGACAGCCGCTTTCTTCTCTGCGATGCTGAACCAGGAGTTCACTCCTGAGGACTTGGTAGGCAGGGTCGCATCGGCTCCCAGGCAACCATCCCCAATCAGCAGGGATGAAGCTGGGGGCACGAGGCGGACCACCGCTAGGAATGCTCAGAGGAAAGCAAGAAGGACGGCACAAGCGTATGCGCATGTGCAAAGGCGCATTACCACCGGCAATCCAGAGCCACCTGTCCAGCAGGCGTTCTCCATTCACACAACAGAATCAGCGTCTGGAGAACAGGGAGGCTTATCCCGAGGATTATAGGAGCGAATGAGGCCCAGGGAGCCCATGTCAAAACGCTTGGGAGAAAAGCCAGGCGGGGTTTTCTCCAGGCTAACACCGGCGGCCAGAGAGCAGACAGCCCCTGGTTTATCTCAAAGCCTGCGATCAAGGCTTAACCGGGGGCAACCGCTCGAATCTAAGTATCACCAGGGTGAGAGCTTCTGTCACTCTCAGAGGAAGAGACCCAGGCAAGTCTCCCCTGAGACAGAAGATGAAGCAGCGAGCAGGCCGCCCCCAAGGCACCGCTCCCCCAGTATGAGGAAACCGGCCCATAAACAATGGGATACTCATGGTAACCAATCTGGGGAAAGTAGGTCACGATTGGTGGGCAGGCCCACAAAAACCCCACTTCATCCTGAGGTACAAGAATACCCCATTCCAAAAATTAAAATGCCCACCATTAAGTTTGATGGGACAACAGACCCAGAAGACCACCTGGCAGCATTTGAGAGCCACATGGGCATGTACGACGTAGATGATGCCATCTGGTGCAAAGTTTTCCCAACCACCCTGGTAGGGCTCGCACAAGGATGGTTCAGGGACCTCCGCCAGGGGTCAGTCAAGTTCTTCATAGAGTTGGCCGAGATTTTCCTCGAACAATATGCTAGGAATAAAAGAAGACGCCTCACTCGTTTCGATCTTATGACCCTAAAGCAGAAAAAGGGTGAAAGTGTGAGGGAATACCTGAGAAGGTTTGATCTATCCTACCAGCAGGTCAGGGAGATCGACGATTCCACCGCCGCCTACGCCCTGACAATCTCCCTACTTCCAGGGGAAATGAAAAACCAGATGATCAGGGCCCAGCCAGAAACCTTGGCCATGGCCAGGAAAATTGCGGAAGGGTTTATTCTGCAGGAGGAGTTCCACGGCCTGACGGATACCCCTGCAGGCCAAACAAGGCCGCAAGGGGGACCGCAGGGTGGACGTGGCAGAAGTGAGCCAGGCAAGCAGAGAGAGGAGGGAGACACTCCCAAGAAGGAGCGCACTGTCTATCAGCCCAGGTTTGACAGTTACACTGCCCTCAACAAATCCAGGGCGGAGATCTTCGAACTGGAAAAAGAAACCGCTAAGTGGAATCGCCCGAACAAACCTCGCAGCCCGAAAGGAGACCCCAAGAAATTCTGCACTTTCCACGACTGCATAGGCCACACCACCGAGGAATGTCGTCACCTGAAAGACAAAATCGAGAAGTTAATCAGGAACAGATGGCTAGCCAACTACGCAGCCAAGAATAAGTCTCAGAAGGAAGTATCTGAAAAATCCGAAGGGTCAGTGCAGAACCGCATGGTGATCCACGTAATTTCAGGAGGCACTGAGGGCCAGCTCAGTCGAAGAGGCCAGAAAAGACAAATGCGCAAACTAAGGAACCAGATCTGCTATGCTGAGAAAGCTGGAAGTCCAAGAGGAGTGACATTAAGCATCACCCCTGATGATGCAGGGCGCGTAGTATACCCGCACAGTGATCCTTTGGTGCTGTCCCTGGAGATCAGCAACCACATTGTGCGGAGGTGCATGGTAGACACTGGCGCATACACAAATCTACTGTACAAGGACGCCTTCGAGAAAATGGGCCTGGAAAAAAGGCACCTACGACCTGCCCCCGGATCGTTATACGGATTCAGTGGAGCAGGCGTGCTGCCCATGGGAGTCATAGACCTACCCGTAACCTTTGGGGAAGGCTCTACCGCCAGAAACGTCAGGGCAACCTTTGTTGTTGTGAATGCAAGATCCGCCTACAACGCCCTAATTGGCAGAGCCACTCTGGACGAAATCGAGGCGGCCATCTCCATCAGGGCCCTCACCATAGCATATGTCACCGATTTCGGACTAGAAGGAAAAGTGCGCGGGGACCAAGAGTCAGTCAGACAATGCTACTCCGTGGCCCTGCAAACACACGAAAAAGAGAGAAAAGAAAAAAGAAAGGCTGACAGTTCCCCCAGCAGGGAAGGCGAAATTCCAGTCGAGAATCAGGCGTCCGACCACCTGGAGCTTGGGGGCGAAAGCATGCTGGTAGACTTAGAACCAGGGAGGCAGGTCCTAATAGGAGCTGACCTGGAGGAGTCCTACCAGGCTGAACTGATCATGCTGCTGAAAGAAAACAAGGATATATTCGCCTACTCGGCAGATGAGATGCCCGGGGTTGATCCATCATGCATCGTTCACAGGCTGAACGTAAGCATGGACGCTCGCCCTGTAAAGCAGAAAAAGCGAAATATGTCCGCAGAAAAGGACGCGGCAATCAAGGAAGAAATCGACAAGCTTTTGAAAGCAGATTTTATTGAGGTCTGCGACTACCCAGAATGGCTTGCGAATGTAGTCATGGTCAAAAAATCGTCGGGCGCATGGAGAATGTGCGTAGACTTTACAAACCTCAACAAGGCCTGCCCGAAAGACTGCTATCCACTCCCCAGAATCGACCAACTGGTGGACGCCACCAGTGGTTATACCATGCTGAGCTTCCTAGACGCCTTTTCAGGGTACCATCAAGTGTACTTATGGCAGCCGGACCGAGTGAAGTGTGCGTTCATCACCAGTTCAGGCACCTACATGTACAAGATGATGCCTTTCGGGCTTAAAAATGCAGGAGCCACATACCAACGTTTAGTTGATAAAGTGTTTGAGGGCCAAAAAGGCAGAAACATTGAGGCTTACGTCGATGACGCCATCGTAAAAAGCAAAGAGGACAGGGAGCACCTGATAGACCTGCAGGAGACTTTCTGTTCCCTACGCGCCTACAAAATGAAACTCAATCCAAAAAAGTGTACATTTGGGGTCCGCTCCGGTAAATTCCTAGGGTTCTTGGTCAGCTCTCGGGGGATAGACGCCAACCCTGAGAAGATTCAGGCAGTTCTAGATCTTCCCGAGCCCAAGACCATTAGAGACATCCAGCGTCTAACGGGCCGCATGGCCGCCTTGGCGAGATTCGTCGCCCGATCAGCAGACAAGTCCACTCCTTTCTTCAAGATACTGAAAGGAAACAAACAGTTCAAGTGGGAAAACGAGCAGAAAGAGGCCTTCGAGCAACTGAAGGACCATCTTAAGAAGCTCCCCACTCTGGCAAGACCAGTAGCAGGGGAAAAACTTTTCCTCTACATTGCAGTGACCAATATAACTGTCAGTGCGGTCATCTTACGGGAAGAGGCGGGCACCCAGCAACCTATATACTTTGTAAGTCATGCGCTGGGGGCAGCCGAGAAAAATTACCCGATGGTCGAAAAAGCCGCCTACGCAGTCATAATTGCTGCCAGAAAACTCAGACCTTACTTTGACGCGCATCCGGTCGTGGTCCTCACCGACCAACCGCTGGAGAAAGTGTTGGAAAAATTTGAAAAATCAGGGAGATTACTGAAATGGGCGATCGAGCTGAGTGGGCTAGGGATATCTTACCAGCCAAGAACAGCCATCAAAGCCCAAGCATTAGCAGATTTTCTGGCAGAATGCTCCCATTCGGGGGAAGAGGAGACCCCTGTCGAGGAGTGGGTCGTGCATACTGATGGATCCTCGACAGCCAATGGCGCAGGCGCAGGCGTCGTACTGACCAGCCCAGGGGGGGCTGACTTTGAGCATGCCCTCAGGTTTGTCTTCCCAGCATCGAACAGCGAAGCAGAGTACGAAGCAGTACTCGCAGGCGTCAGGCTAGCTAAAGCCGCAGGGGCAGAACGGATTGTCCTGGCGACAGACTCCCAGCTCATCGCCAACCAAATCAATGGTGAATACGAAGCAAGGGACCAAGCAATGGCCACATACCTGGAGATGGTGAAAGGAGAGTTATCCGGCCTGAAATCATATGAGATCAAACAGATCCCCCGCTCCCAGAACAATCGAGCAGATGCCCTGTCGAAACTGGCGAGTTCCAGTCTGCAGGACATACGGAGGTCAGTGTGGGTCGACGTCTTGCATGAGAAATCTACCAGCCCCTGTCAGGCGATTAGCACCGTGGAAGAAGGTCCGGAAAGCTGGATGACTCCCTTCATCCAATTCAAGAAACATGGTGTCCTCCCATCAGACGCAACACAAAAAAGGAAAGTACAAGCTAAAGCAGCCTGGTTCATACTCATTGAGGGGGAACTTTATAAGAAATCTTTTACTTATCCCTTGCTCAAATGCCTGCGGGCAGATCAAGCTGCCGAGGTGTTGGAAGATATCCACTCAGGGATTTGTGGGCATCACATCGGAGGGAGATCCCTGGCCCACAAAGCCCTAAGGGCAGGCTACTTCTGGCCCACCATGCTGGCGGACGCCAAGAGCCTGACCCAGAAATGCAGAAAGTGCCAACTCTTTGCCCCATCGATACATGCCCCGGCTCAGGAACTCAGGCCAATCCTATCCCCCATCCCTTTCGCTCAATGGGGGATGGACATACTAGGACCCTTCACGGTGGCCACAGGGGGCAGGAAATTCTTGATTGTCGCCATAGACTACTTCACCAAATGGGTGGAAGCCGAAGCAGTGCCCAACATTACTGAGCCGGCGGTCAGAAAAGTGGTCTGGCGAAATATTATCACCAGGTTCGGTATGCCAAAAATGTTGGTATTTGACCATGGCAGACAATTTGATAATGATCCTCTAAGAATCTGGCTGGAAAGCCACAACATCGCAGTCACTTATTCAGCCGTCTGTCACCCTCAAACCAACGGACAGGCAGAAGCGGCCAACAAACAAATCTTGAACGGCCTGAAGAAAATGGTGGATGACTGCAAGGGTAGGTGGGCTGACGAACTTCCCAGTATACTCTGGTCAATCCGAACTACCAGAAAAGAGTCTACAGGCCAGACCCCGTTTGGTCTGGTATATGGAGCAGAGGCATTATTACCAATTGAGGCAAGGATCCCTTCTCTACGCTCCCTGCAGTACGACCGGGCTGAAAACGAAGTTGCAATGGTCGAAGCCTTGGACCTGGTAAATGAGTTAAGGGAAGAAGCCAGTACCAACATCGTTGCCTACCAGCAACGAATGAGGAAAGCCTTCAACACCAAAGTCCGTCAGAGGAACTTCCAGATGGGTGAGCTGGTTCTGAGAAAAACGCAGGCGGTTGGAAAATCAAGGGAACATGGAAAACTAAGTGCCAACTGGGAGGGTCCATACCAAGTGACTCGAGTCCTGGGACCAGGAACATACAAAATCGCCAACCTTGAAGGGCAAGAGTTGCATGCTCACTGGAATGCGGACACCTTGAAGAAATATTACGTCTGAACAAAATTCGGAGACAATTTTTATTTTTGCTAAAAACAAATGGCGGAGGACGATCAAAAGAATGTCGACGGCTCCGACCACCCAAAATGTCACAAGTTTTATAAAGAAATGAGAGAAAGATCTAGATTTATACTCGTTGCCTGTTCAAACTTGCGCATTCACACACAAACGAGCAGGGGGCAATAGGGGGAGGCCCCCCTGTTGCCAAAGTTAGGAAAAATGAGCCCTCCAACAAAAATTCGAAAAGCCCCCCTGCTTGCCTCTGAGCAGGCAGGGGGCAGGCCCCCTGGACTTTGAATAAAAGCCAGGGACAGGCCGGATCGACAAGGACTGGGGGCAGGCCCCCCAACCTTGTATAAAAAACGCAAAAGCCACCCTGCTTGCCTCTGGGAAGGCAGGGGGCAGGCCCCCTGGACTTTGAATAAAAGCCAGGGACAGGCCGGATCAACAAGGACTGGGGGCAGGCCCCCCAACCTTGTATAAAAAACGCAAAAGCCACCCTGCTTGCCTCTGGGAAGGCAGGGGGTAGGCCCCCTGGGCTTTGAATAAAAGCCAGGGACAGGCCGGATCAACAAGGACTGGGGGCAGGCCCTCCAACCTTGTATAAAAAACGCAAAAGCCACCCTGCTTGCCTCTGGGAAGGCAGGGGGCAGGCCCCCTGGACTTTGAATAAAAGCTAGGGACAGGCCGGATCGACAAGGACTGGGGGCAGGCCCCCCAACCTTGTATAAAAAACGCAAAAGCCACCCTGCTTACCTCTGGGCAGGCAGGGGGCAGGCCCCCTGGACCTTAAATAAAAGCCAGGGACAGGCCGGATCTACAAGGACTGGGGAAAGGCCCCCAAACTTGTATAAAGAAAAACGATAAGGAACCCCTCCTGCTTACAGGCAGGCAGGGACAGGCTGCGCATCAAACTCATGAAAAACCGAAACAGACAAAGCAAACAGAAAAATTCACATAAAAGGAGTAGTGTCAAAGGAATACAGGATAAGAGTTTTTAAAACAAGTGATTACAATTAGAGTACGGCAGCCGGCCACCAAAGGGCTCGGCGCGCAAAGAGGTAAGGAAGTTAAAGCGTTGGCATAGGCGCAGCAGGGGACGAGCAAGAGCCCTCCGAGGAAGACTGCCCTCCATGTTAAGCAGGGGGAGCGTCTGGGCCAGAAGCAGCAGCTCCTTCAGACAGTCTGCGCATTTGAGCTTCGTCCTTAGCAGTGTAGAGGGCTCGGAAAGCGTCTTCGTCAAAACCAGGGAACATCTCCCTGACAGTTTCCATGACAACCCCTAGGCAAGAGTTAGCACCATTAACAAAGCCCGCCGACACGGCCGTGTCCACCTCCTGGAGTATTTCGTCCTTCTCCTTCTCCCACTCCTTGGTCTTCGCCGCCAAATCGCCAAGAGCCGCCTGCAGATCAGAATTTGCCTTGGAAAGGCGCTCCCCAAGGTCGATGACGCTCTTCTTAGCGTGATCCAGCTCAGCCAAAGCTTTTCTGGCCCGCTCCAACTCCGCAAAGGCCTGCTGAGCTCTCTTTGACTTCTCCCCCAGGCGGGACACTTCCCTGATAGCCTTCTCATTCTCAGACTTCCAGTGGATCGCCTGACCCTTGGCTTCTTCCAGCTCGGTCTCTTTTTTCGCCAACTGATCCTTCAGGCTGGCAATAAGAGCAACGTCCCTCTCGACTGCAGAAAGGCGGTCAGAGTTAGACAGTTCCTCATCACTCAGGCGGTTGAGGGCCGCCAGCTCCGCGGAAGCTTGTATGATTCGGGAAGTGCGCTGGATGTACTGGGTCACTTGATTGGTAGCAGATTTGACAGTCTTGAGAAGATGGTCCGCTAGAACTGCCCCTGAGTCGGAAAGTAGGGCGGAAACATCTTGGCTGTCGCCGGCGGTATAGTGGAACTCGGCGTTCTCCTCGGAAAAGATGGTGGCGGGAATCCCCGGAGCAAAACGTTTGGGTTCAGGCGTGGAAGTCTCCAAGTCCACCACCTGGTAAGCACTTGGAGCCTCCCTGCTCCTCTTTCTATTCAGCGCCCGGGGAGTGCTCTCCCCAGTCTCTTCGGAGCCTGCGGCCCGTGGCCCCGGGGGAATCTGGACCCCTGCTGCGGCCCAGTAGTAGTAGTATAGTAGTACTAGTAGTATAGTAGTAGTAGTAGTAGTAGTAGTAGTTTAGTAGTAGTAGTAGTAGTAGTAGTTTAGTAGTAGTAGAGAAAATAGAATATTAGTAGTAGTAAATTAGTAGTAGTAGTAGTAGTAAACGTAGAAGTAGAAAATTAGTAGTAGTAGTAGTAGTGGTATAAGAAAATTAGTAGTAATAGTAGTAGTTTAGTAGTAGTAGAGGAAATAGAATATTAGTAGTAGTAGTGGTATAAGAAAATTAGTAGTAATAGTAGTAGTTTAGTAGTAGTAGAGGAAATAGAATATTAGTAGTGGAAAATTAGTAGTGGTTGTAGTAGTGGAAAATTAGTAGTAGTAGTAGTAAAAGTAGAAGTAGTAGTATAAGAAAATTAGTAGTATTAGTATAGTAGTAGAGGAAATAGAATATTAGTAGTAGTAAATTAGTAGTAGTAGTAGTAGTGGAAAATTAGTAGTAGTAGTAGTAAAAGTAGAAGTAGGAAATTAGTAGTAGTAGTAGTAAAGAATTAGTATTAGAAGTAGATTAGTAGTTGTGAAGTAGAAGAAGAAGATTGGTAGTTGTGTAGTAGTATAGTAGAATAGTACTACCTCCGATTTTATATGATTGCCCCATTTCATTATAATACTCCTCACATATATTACCTAAATGGGGCGAACATATAAAACCAGAGGGAGTAGTAAATTAGTAAAGTATTAGCTAGATTAGTAGTAGTAGTGTTAGTAGATTTGTTGTACTAGATTAGTAGTAGTATTAGTAGTACATAGTATTAGTATTAGGTTATTCGTATTAGTAATATTAGTAGTAGATTAGTAATATTATTAGTAGCATTAGTAGTAGTAATGAAATATTTTAATGTAATATTAGTATTAAATTAGTAATACTACTACTAGCACTACTAATGTAGTACTACTAACACTACTAATTAATCTACTACTAATACTACTACTCATCTATCTCCACAAATCTAATTCATTATACTAGTACATACTACTACTCCTACTAATCTAATAACACAATTTCTAACCTAATACAATAATCACTAACACCTAATTAACATACTAACTAACCTAATTGACATACTACAATTACCGTCTAACAGTAAAACGAAATCTAACCTAATTCACATACTAATTAACCTAATTCACATACTAATTAACCTAATTACTAAACTAACTAACCCAATTAACATAATCACCCTGCAATCTAATTAACTAATTAACCATACATAATCATCATACAATCTAATCACCATAATTATTAAACTAATTATTAATCTAACTTAATCAAAACAGTTTAGTAAACTAATTGAGTAAAAATTAAGTAAAAATTAATCTAATCAATTGTACTAATTGAGTTAAAATTAAACAGTAAACCGTAAACTAACAATTAAACCGTAAACTAATTGAACTAATTAAGTAAAATTAAACTAAACAAAACATTAACCTAATTGAACTAACAGTAAACAGCACCATACCTGAGATTTGGGGGGTCGGGTTAGGGTTTTTCGGGGTTGGGTCGGGTCAGATACGGTGGGGGTTCGGGGCTGCCTTCCCCGGACTCTGGTACGCCGGCAGGGTCGCGATGAGGAGGGGGGGTCCGCCGGCAACGTGCGTCGCGAGGGGGTGGGGGGTTTCGCCGGCAACAATCGTCGCGGGGGGGGGGGGGGGGGGGGGGGGTTCCGCCGGCAGCAATCGTCACGAGGGGGGGCAGGGTTCGCCGGTGTAAGGGGCTTAGGGTTTCGATTTTGTTTTGGGATGGTGATAGTGCCGGATCTGGGTAGGATTATGACGCCGGAGGTTTCTGCGTCGCCGGTGATGGTGTAGGTTGGTGGTCGCCGGTGGTTTTCTGCGTCGTCGTCGTTTTTTCATCTTCTGTAGAGAGGGATTGGGGGTGCGGGTTTAGGGTCTGTACCCTTCTCGCGATATTTTTTTTTATATTAATAGCTACTGCATCGGAATAGCCGACGCAAACCGACGCAGCTTTCAAGTTTGCGTCGGCTATTCCGATGCAGACCTCAATTTTTTTTTTAATATTCAAAAAGGTTGCGTGGGATTAGCCGACGCAGACCAACGCAATATTCATGTCTGCGTCGGCTAATCCGATGCAAAACCTATAATTTTTTTTAAAAAAAATTTCAACACACACTGCATCGGATTAACCGACGCAATCAGACGCAAAATTCAACATTGCGTCGGCTAATCCGATGCAACGCTATTACTTCTGTTGACTAATTTTTTTTTATTTCCACACTCTCTGCATCGGATTAGCCGACGCAATTAGACGCAATATTTAACTTTGCGTCGGTTAATCCGATGCAACCATATTAATTTTGTTGACTGTTTTTAATTATTTTTTGACGCATGCTGCATCGGATTAGCCGACGCAACCAGACGCAATAATAAACTTTGCGTCGGCTACTCCGATGCAAAGCTATTAACTCTGTTGACTTTTTTTTTAATTTTGACGCAGATTGCATCGGATTAGCCGACGCAAATGTTATTATTGCGTCTGGTTGCGTCGGCTAATCCCACGCAAAACCTTTCACATAGTGGCGCCAACCCAAAATTGTTGGCGCCTGTATCATGGAGTCGGATAGCGTCGGCTAGTCCCACGCAATATTATCGCATCGGATTAGCCGACGCAAATCGACACACTTATGCCAGTTGCGTCGGAATATAAATCCGACGCAACTAATCCGACGCTATTTCCACTGTTTTTAGTAGTGAGAATTGATGTTTGAAAACATACCCGTGACGATCTCTGGGTGTGCTTCAGCATCGGCTCTGCTCATCATAAAGATACGACCCTTGCGCTTAGTTGTAGCAACAGCACCGGCGACTGTGGCAGTAGTGGCAGCAGTCTTCTTCGGACAATTGTAGGAGCGATGACCAGGTTCTCCACAAGTGAAGCATGTGAAAGGAGTACCGTCACAGTTTTTTCCCGCGTGGTAGTCCTTGTTGCATTTGTAACAAATGTTCTTCTTCTTGTTTGCGAACAACGGCGTGGAGTTGGACTTCTTGTAATCATTGTCTGCAACAAGTAGGCAACGATGGATTTCAACGCCATAAAAGATAGAGGGTGAAAAAGCAAGGAAAAAAAAACAAGGGAAGTGTTTCGGACCTCCTGAAGAATGGAATTTCTTCGAAGAAGAGGTTTGGTTATTCTCAGAGTGGGAGAAAGGTCGTTTATAACCAGATGATGGATTCGTAGATTTCACCCGCTCGATTGAAGACTCTGCATAAAGCGCAGCATTATAGAGCTCATTAACAGTTGAGAGACTCCGGGGCATGTTGAGAGTGATATCGGCTCGAAGTCCTCCTCGGTAGAAGAAAGCTCGGGAATTCTCATTGGGTAACAAATCTCCAGCATAATTCGCCAGAAAGTGGAACCGAGTGGTGTAAGCTTCAACCGACTTGGTATTCTGGCTTAGAGTGTTGAATTCAGTCATCCTCTGACGCCTCAGCTCCTCGGGATAAAATCTCTGCTCTAAGAGAGTCTTGAACTGAGTCCAGTTGAATCCTGGAGTCTGAAGTGCAGTCGGGCCAACCTGGCTCCACCATCTGTCTGCATCATCTGACAGGTACAGCACAACTAGGCCCACCTTCTGATTCTCGGGGGCGGAGTAAATTCCAAACTGTCTTTCCATCACTCGAAACCAACGGCTCATGACTTCGGGATCCACGGAACCGTCATAATAGTCCAATCTGCTTTTAGCCATTCCTTCAGCTGCGTGAGAGAAGCTGAAGGGCCTTTGTTGGTTCCGGTTGTTCATCTCGTTCATGGCCTGCGCTATGTTGCGTAGCGTGTCAGCCAGGGCTTCGATACCTCCTTGATCATTGTTGTTGTTGTTGTTGTTGTTTCGGTTACCTCTTCCGGCCATCTTGAAGTTCACAAATAACAACATAAAATCAAGGCTAATCATCGAGTTCAGGAACAGATAATCTTAACAGTTAAGTCCTTATCTGTTTCTACCCATTTCTAATAATATCTTTATTTACCGTTTAAATAATTTACTGATATTTTTCCCTAATTTCAGGTGTGTAAGCGTCGGGAGCAGTGATGCTCTGATACCAACTGTAATCCCCTAAAAATTCTAGCGCGATACAGTGGCGGAAACACTGTAGAGTCGGGATTAAAACACACAGAACTATGTCTTAATAAATTAAATTGGTAAAGTCAAACATGCGCCATACATAAAAATGGCTAAAAATTTAAAACAATCCATAAAGAGGTTAAACAATCCTTAAGACATGATTATTAAAAAGATCAAGCAGGATCCAAGACCGCTCGTTAGCCCACACCCACCGGAAAATAAACACGTATACCTGCCATGTTAAAACATAACAGCCACAATCAGTGGGGAGCAACGCCAACGTTCTCCCAGCCGTATAACAGGATTTAAAAACAGTAATTACTAATATAGGAAAAATAGTAAAAATGGAAAACAGTAAGACATCATATTAAAATAAGCTTTAGCGTAAAACAAATTAATCAAAAGGGTTTCCGAAGAAACATAAAAATATTTGCCAACCTGCAAACCAATTTATATCGATAATAAATAAAATAATCTAAATGGCGTTATGGATATTCGATCAGTGTGCACAAGGCTAGACTTTCACTAGGGATATACTAAAAACTAGCTTCGAGAACTAAGACACCAACTTCACACGCAGCGAAGATCCAAGGTCTCTAACTAGGCAACTCAACCATAAAAGGACGTCGACTTATCATGCGAGGTCCTAGCTTAAGTAATATACACCCCTCCTGGATACCAAATGTATCCAGTTCAACTGACGGCGACTAACACGATGCGATATCTAGCTTAAGGGCACAATGCACATATACTCCTGGACACCAAATGTATCCAGTTCAACAACCAATGCATCCCAAATGGATACACCAGCCTTATAGTTGATGGCAAAACAGTACATCCTAGACTGTATTACTCTAACCCCACACTTATCCTTATTCCATAACTCCAAAACAAAGTCATTATCGATATATTTAAGAGATATGATCATTATAATAATAAGAGAACAAAAGAGAAAAAGGAATCACTTTCCAAAAGAGGAAACTTTCTATTTTAGGAAACTTCTATTTTTAGAAACTTTACTAAAAATAGCATTATATCAAAATAGTGAAAATATTAGTTCATACTAATACCACATTTTTAGTAAACGATATAGGTTTATAAAACTAATACTTTCGGCCTTAACGATATTAATTTAAAGTAAGATCATTTGATTTTATGAAATTATTAAAATATCGTATAAGTGTTATAAAATGATTAAAAATGTCTTAAACATTTTAATACTACTAATTAGGGTGTTTTCAAAAGTTAAAAAGCTAAAATTCCCTAATTATTATTAGTTACGACAATACGATTACAAATAAGATTTTACGACAAATGTCAAATTAAATCTTTTAACGTCTTTTATTTAATTAAACCATTGAATATATTTAGAATATGTTAAGGGATGATTTAACTCTTAAAGTTTCAGATTTAAATACTTTCAAAATTGCTGGAAAAATAATTCTTTTAGGTAAGACGAAGCATTTTAACGATAAATCACAATTTGTCCGAAAATCAATATTTATTAATTAAAGACTATAATAAATAGTACAAAAATTACGTAAAATAGTTAAATTATATTTATGGACATTCTGTCCAGAAAGGAAAATTTCCAGAATTCTAAAAACTCGGTTTCTAAAGCGTTTTCTCGTTAATCGTCCAATCTCGACAACAACGATTAATAAAAATAGTAATTACAAAACGATTTAAGTATTAATATCCAAAAATTATTATTAAACCTAAAAATCATGATTTTCCAGAATCTACCATTTTTCCAGTTTTCCCAAAATTCCAGATTTAATAAATCCCGTCAAAACCGTCTTTAAAACCCGTTTTCACAATTAACGATTCCAATAATAAAACTTATCGTTCCTAACATTTTATTAAAGCACTAAAAATCAGAAAATTACATTTTAATATGAAATCATCAGAATCATAATTTTTCCAGATTTAAACCAAAGACCATAAATCGAGAATTTAAACAACAAACACGGTTTTAACGATAAACGATGATTTAAAGTGATTAATTAATTCATCCACTTAACAATTTCGAAAAATTATGAACAAATTCATAAAATTCTATTTCACCAGAAAGTTTCACCACGTCAAAAATCAGATTAAAATAAATTGTTTAAGTACTAGAACTAAAAATTGGTTTTTAATCGTTTTTGTCCGAAAACGGTAATAATTCAATAATCGATATCAAAAATATCAGAAAATACTAAATTATTAAAAATCATCAAAAACAACATTTTTCCAGAATATAAACATATATTACATGTTTAGGCTGATTATTACGATTTTACAAATTAATATAACAATTTAATCGTTAATCTCGTAAAAGCGATAAAAATATCGAAACATGCAAATTTTCAACTTTAAAATTTTTTCCAGAATCCGTGACATACATATATTGCCAAAATAAAATATAAAAGTATATACATGCAAATACTCAATTAAAATCTTGAAATACCGAGTAACATCGACGTTACCTCTACTCCAAGTCTGAGTCGATAATATATTCGTCGTCTTCGGGATCGTCCAAAAATCCTACCAAACACGGAAATCATGGCAGAAAAATACCATGAGAAAACTAATAAAAATCAAGGTAAAAATTGATCGAAAACGACGTGGATTAATACCTTAACGAAGAGAACGGAAAGAGGATTATTTGACGATGAATTTGAGTCGATTAAGACTAGAATTGAAGCAAAATAATCCTAGGATGGAGAGAAAGTGCCACTGCCAAGAGAAGGTGATGATAGATTTTTTTTACTTGATGAATGAATAAGGTGTAGTATGGAAGTGGATGGTTTTTTTCAAAATATAAATGAGAATAAATTTGTTGATGAAAACTATGTGATTTACACATAAAGTGGCTGGCCAAAAGGGTTGATGAAGGAGTATGAAAAGTCTTGATACTAATGCTACAATGAATGAAAATAATTTATCTTATGTTTACGTTTTAACGTGATAAAATGCAACGTTTAAATAAAACGTAATAAAACTTGTGACCAAGGGCTTAGTTGGTCCAAAATGTGAGTAAATGGTCTCAAAAATTTTATAAGTTGATAAAAAGTATAATCGGAAAATAGTTAAAGGCATTTCAAAGTAATTCGAGTAAACCTCGCGTAAGAAAATAATTATTCGCGAAGCTTCGTAATAAAAATCATTAACAACTAATTTTTGTAAATAAAAATATTTACTAGTTGAAAATATTATAGAAACGTATTCAAACATTTTTAGGAAAAGGAATAACTTAAATCCAAGCTTAAAAAAATGTCAATTCGAAGAGAAATAGAATTCCTTGCGGAAAAATTAATTAGTTTACGAAGAAACCAAATAAATGGATTTAAAAGGATTTAAATCTTTGAAATTAAAAATAAAAATTATTAAACTCAAAAATTAAAATAGAGCTTAGTAAAATGATAAAATATGAGGCCGAAAAGTGACAGAGTTAAGACGGAGTCCTTACGGAAAGAATAAAAATGCTTAGGAAAAATAGCGGGTGTTACAATCCTCCCCACTAAAAGAAGTTTCGTCCTCGAAACTAAGAATAAGTAGAAAGGAAACAAGATTACCCCACTTGAAAAGGTGAGGAAACAATTTTCGCATAAAAAAAAAAATTGCTTTAAAAGAAAATTTTACAACCATCAAAGTGATACGAAATCGAAGGCAAATATTTATTCCAAGAAGAATTGGGCTAACCAACCCGAAGTTTAAAATCTTTCGATTAATGAAATCGTAAAGTAAAGTTATTTGGTAAAATAACAACGTTAAATAACATTTGTAAACAAAGTCGAAGAGAGTAGGGTAACCAAACATTTTCAAAACAAAAGTAAAACAATTTTTGCTTACGAAATTCGATAATATTTCTTTTTATGATGAAACGAAATTTAGTTGGGAGAAATTAAAATTTGTAGTTAGTAAAAATCAAACCAGTCGTCAAACATTTTCAGTAACAAATTCAAAAGTCCACCAACAATAAAGTGAAACTAATTTAAAAACGTTAAAATTTTGAAAATGTTATCAAAGTAATTATGAAAGTTTTCAAAAATGTTATCAAACCCGAACATTCAAAATAATTTCGACAACGTTAAAATGTTTTACATAATAATCTTTTAGAAATTGAAGTATTTGGAAACAAAATTTAATATAAACATCAACCAAAGATAAAACAAAAAAAATGGAGTAAAAAGTATTTAAATTAAAATTCAAAATTGATATATTTCACGATATTCAAAAGTTTAAGATAGTCAAACTTTTTACAAAACATGGGGTTTCGCAATATGAAATTATAACTCAAAATGTTCAGATTTTACGGTGGTTCAAAGTTTTTAAGCTAGTCAGACTTTTTATAAAAATTTGGGGGTTAAAAAAAAATGGTTGACGAATAAATAGAACAAGGGTAAACAATAAATCAAAGCGGGAGTTTTTAAATAAAACAAAGGGTGGTCCAAGGGATGGGAGGCAGCTGAACCAAAGGAGTTAAAACGAATAAGATTAGCGGGGTAGGATGCACCTACAACAGGGGGGAAGAAGGCACGAGAAGAAGAAAAGACACTACAAAAAACGAGCCCGAATTGCGTCGGAAAAATCCGACGCAAATGAACAAAATCCAACGCAAATCGAAGATTGCGTGGGATTAACCGACGCAATCGGCCGCCGTTATAATTTGACGCAAATTTTTTATTTTGCATCGGCTAATCCGACGCATGCATTTTGCGTCGGCTTTGCATCGGCTATTACGACACGAAGAAATGGAGGTCAACACCCTTTCAATGGCCTTTGCGTGGGATTAGCCGACGCAAAGTCAGCAGAATGTTTGACTTTGCGTCGGCTAATCCCACGCTAAGCCTCTCAGTCAGATCTCAGTCAATGGGTTTGAGATCCCACGCAAAGTAGAAGTAGTAAATTAGTAGTAGTAGTAGTAGTAGTAGTAGTAGTAGTAGTAGTAGTAGTAGTATAGTAGTACTAGTAGTATAGTAGTAGTAGTAGTAGTAGTAGTAGTAGTAGTAGTAGTTTAGTAGTAGTAGAGAAAATAGAATATTAGTAGTAGTAAATTAGTAGTAGTAGTAGTAGTAGTAAACGTAGAAGTAGAAAATTAGTAGTAGTAGTAGTAGTGGTATAAGAAAATTAGTAGTAATAGTAGTAGTTTAGTAGTAGTAGAGGAAATAGAATATTAGTAGTGGAAAATTAGTAGTGGTAGTAGTAGTGGAAAATTAGTAGTAGTAGTAGTAAAAGTAGAAGTAGTAGTATAAGAAAATTAGTAGTATTAGTATAGTAGTAGAGGAAATAGAATATTAGTAGTAGTAAATTAGTAGTAGTAGTAGTGGAAAATTAGTAGTAGTAGTAGTAAAAGTAGAAGTAGGAAATTAGTAGTAGTAGTAGTAAAGAATTAGTATTAGTAGTAGATTAGTAGTTGTGAAGTAGAAGAAGAAGATTGGTAGTTGTGTAGTAGTATAGTAGAATAGTACTACCTCCGATTTTATATGATTGCCCCATTTCATTATAATACTCCTCACATATATTACCTAAATGGGGCGAACATATAAAACCGGAGGAAGTAGTAAATTAGTAAAGTATTAGCTAGATTAGTAGTAGTAGTGTTAGTAGATTTGTTGTACTAGATTAGTAGTAGTATTAGTAGTACATAGTATTAGTATTAGGTTATTCGTATTAGTAATATTAGTAGTAGATTAGTAATATTATTAGTAGCATTAGTAGTAGTAATGAAATATTTTAATGTAATATTAGTATTAAATTAGTAATACTACTACTAGCACTACTAATGTAGTACTACTAACACTACTAATTAATCTACTACTAATACTACTACTCATCTATCTCCACAAATCTAATTCATTATACTAGTACATACTACTACTCCTACTAATCTAATAACACAATTTCTAACCTAATACAATAATCACTAACACCTAATTAACATACTAACTAACCTAATTGACATACTACAATTACCGTCTAACAATAAAACGAAATCTAACCTAATTCACATACTAATTAACCTAATTCACATACTAATTAACCTAATTACTAAACTAACTAACCTAATTAACATAATCACCCTGCAATCTAATTAACTAATTAACCATACATAATCATCATACAATCTAATGACTATAATTATTAAACTAATTATTAATCTAACTTAATCAAAACAGTTTAGTAAACTAATTGAGTAAAAATTAAGTAAAAATTAATCTAATCAATTGTACTAATTGAGTTAAAATTAAACAGTAAACCGTAAACTAACAATTAAACCGTAAACTAACAATTAAACCGTAAACTAATTGAACTAATTAAGTAAAATTAAACTAAACAAAACATTAACCTAATTGAACTAACAGTAAACAGCACCATACCTGAGATTTGGGGGGTCGGGTTAGGGTTTTTCGGGGCTGGGTCGGGTCAGATACGGTGGGGGTTCGGGGCTGCCTTCGCCGGACTCTGGTACGCCGGCAGGGTCGCGAGGGGGAGGGGGGGTGCGCCGGCAATGTTCGTCGCGAGGGGGGGTCCGTCGGCAACGTGCGTCGCGAGGGGGTGGGGGGTTTCGCCGGCAGCAATCGTCGCGAGGGGGGGGGGGGGGTTCCGCCGGCAGCAATCGTCGCGAGGGGGGGGGGGGCAGGGTTCGCCGGTGCAAGGGGCTTAGGGTTTCGATTTTGTTTTGGGATGGTGATGGTGCCGGATCTGGGTAGGATTATGACGCCGGAGGTTTCTGCGTCGCCGGTGATGGTGTAGGTTGGTGGTCGCCGGTGGTTTTCTGCGTCGTCGTCGTTTTTTCGTCTTCTGTAGAGAGGGATTGGGGGTGCGGGTTTAGGGTCTGTACCCTTCTCGCGATATTTTTTTTTTTTATATTAACAGCTACTGCATCGGAATAGCCGACGCAAACCGACGCAGCTTTCAAGTTTGCGTCGGCTATTCCGATGCAGACCTCAATTTTTTTTTAATATTCAAAAAGGTTGCGTGGGATTAGCCGACGCAGACCAACGCAATATTCATGTCCGCGTCGGCTAATCCGATGCAAAACCTATCATTTTTTTTAAAAAAAATTTCAACACACACTGCATCGGATTAACCGACGCAATCAGACGCAAAATTCAACTTTGCGTCGGCTAATCCGATGCAACGCTATTACTTCTGTTGACTAATTTTTTTTATTTCCACACTCTCTGCATCGGATTAGCCGACGCAATTAGACGCAATATTTAACTTTGCGTCGGTTAATCCGATGCAACCATATTAATTCTGTTGATTGTTTTTAATTATTTTTTGACGCATGCTGCATCGGATTAGCCGACGCAACCAGACGCAATAATAAACTTTGCGTCGGCTACTCCGATGCAAAGCTATTAATTCTGTTGACTTTTTTTTTTAATTTTGACGCAGATTGCATCGGATTAGCCGACGCAAATGTTATTATTGCGTCTGGTTGCGTCGGCTAATCCCACGCAAAACCTTTCACATAGTGGCGCCAACCCAAAATTGTTGGCGCCTGTATCATGGAGTCGGATAGCGTCGGCTAGTCCCACGCAATATTATTGCATCGGATTAGCCGACGCAAATCGACACACTTATGCCAGTTGCGTCGGAATATAAATCCGACGCAACTAATCCGACGCTATTTCCACTGTTTTTAGTAGTGAGAATTGATGTTTGAAAACATACCCGTGACGATCTCTGGGTGTGCTTCAGCATCGGCTCTGCTCATCATAAAGATACGACCCTTGCGCTTAGTTGTAGCAACAGCACCGGCGACTGTGGCAGTAGTGGTAGCAGTCTTCTTCGGACAGTTGTAGGAGCGATGACCAGGTTCTCCACAAGTGAAGCATGTGAAAGGAGTACCGTCACAGTTTTTTCCCGCGTGGTAGTCCTTGTTGCATTTGTAACAAATGTTCTTCTTCTTGTTTGCGAACAACGGCGTGGAGTTGGACTTCTTGTAATCATTGTCAGCAACAAGTAGGCAACGATGGATTTCAACGCCATAAAAGATATAGGGTGAAAAAGCAAGGAAAAAAAAAAACAAGGGAAGTGTTTCGGACCTCCTGAAGAATGGAATTTCTTCGAAGAAGAGGTTTGGTTATTCTCAGAGTGGGAGAAAGGTCGTTTATAACCAGATGATGGATTCATAGATTTCACCCGCTCGATTGAAGACTCTGCGTAAAGCGCAGCATTATAGAGCTCATTAACAGTTGAGAGACTCCGGGGCATGTTGAGAGTGATATCGGCTCGAAGTCCTCCTCGGTAGAAGAAAGCTCGGGAATTCTCATTGGGTAACAAATCTCTAGCATAATTCGCCAGAAAGTGGAACCGAGTGGTGTAAGCTTCAACCGACATGGTATTCTGGCTTAGAGTGTTGAATTCAGTCATCCTCTGACGCCTCAGCTCCTCGGGATAAAATCTCTGCTCTAAGAGAGTCTTGAACTAAGTCCAGTTGAATCCTGGAGTCTGAAGTGCAGTCGGGCCAACCTGGCTCCACCATCTGTCTGCATCATCTGACAGGTACAGCACAGCTAGGCCCACCTTCTGATTCTCGGGGGCGGAGTAAATTCCAAACTGTCTTTCCATCACTCGAAACCAACGGTTCATGACTTCGGGATCCACGGAACCGTCATAATAGTCCAATCTGCTTTTAGCCATTCCTTCAGCTACGTGAGAGAAGCTGAAGGGCCTTTGTTGGTTCCGGTTGTTCATCTCGTTCATGGCCTGCGCTATGTTGCGTAGCGTGTCAGCCAGGGCTTCGATACCTCCTTGATCGTTGTTGTTGTTGTTGTTGTTGTTGTTGTTGTTGTTGTTGTTTCGGTTACCTCTTCCGGCCATCTTGAAGTTCACAAATAACAACATAAAATCAATGCTAATCATCGAGTTCAGGAACAGATAATCTTAACAGTTAAGTCCTTATCTGTTTCTACCCATTTCTAATAATATCTTTATTTACCATTTAAATAATTTACTGATATTTTTCCCTAATTTCAGGTGTGTAAGCGTCGGGAGCAGTGATGCTCTGATACCAACTGTAATCCCCTAAAAATTCTAGCGCGATACAGTGGCGGAAACACTGTAGAGTCGGGATTAAAACACACAGAACTATGTCTTAATAAATTAAATTGGTAAAGTCAAACATGCGCCATACATAAAAATGGCTAAAAATTTAAAACAATCCATAAAGAGGTTAAACAATCCTTAAGACATGATTATTAAAAAGATCAAGCAGGATCCAAGACCGCTCGTTAGCCCACACCCACCGGAAAATAAACACGTATACCTGCCATGTTAAAACATAACAGCCACAATCAGTGGAGAGCAACGCCAACGTTCTCCCAGCCGTATAACAGGATTTAAAAACAGTAATTACTAATATAGGAAAAATAGTAAAAATGGAAAACAGTAAGACATCATATTAAAATAAGCTTTAGCGTAAAACAAATTAATCAAAAGAGTTTCCGAAGAAACATAAAAATATTTGCCAACCTGCAAACCAATTTATATCGATAATAAATAAAATAATCAAAATGACGTTATGGATATTCGATCAGTGTGCACAAGGCTAGACTTTCACTAGGGATATACTAAAAACTAGTTTCGAGAACTCAGACACCAACTTCACACGCAGCGAAGATCCAAGGTCTCTAACTAGGCAACTCAACCATAATAGGACGTTGACTTATCATGCGAGGTCCTAGCTTATGTAATATACACCCCTCCTGGATACCAAATGTATCCAGTTCAACTGACGGCGACTAACACGATGCGATATCTAGCTTAAGGGCACAATGCACATATACTCCTGGACACCAAATGTATCCAGTTCAACAACCAATGCATCCCAAATGGATACACCAGCCTTATAATTGATGGCAAAACAGTACATCCTAGACTGTATTACTCTAACCCCACACTTATCCTTATTCCATAACTTCAAAACAAAGTCATTATCGATATATTTAAGAGATATGATCATTATAATAATAAGAGAACAAAAGAGAAAAAGGAATCACTTTCCAAAAGAGGAAACTTTCTATTTTAGGAAACTTCTATTTTTAGAAACTTTACTAAAAATAGCATTATATCAAAATAGTGAAAATATTAGTTCATACTAATACCACATTTTTAGTAAACGATATAGGTTTATAAAACTAATACTTTCGGCCTTAATGATATTAATTTAAAGTAAGATCATTTGATTTTATGAAATTATTAAAATATCGTATAAGTGTTATAAAATGATTAAAAATGTCTTAAACATTTTAATACTACTAATTAGGGTGTTTTCAAAAGTTAAAAAGCTAAAATTCCCTAATTATTATTAGTTACGACAATACGATTACAAATAGGATTTTACGACAAATGTCAAATTAAATCTTTTAACGTCTTTTATTTAATTAAACCATTGAATATATTTAGAATATGTTAAGGGATGATTTAACTCTTAAAGTTTCAGATTTAAATACTTTCAAAATTGCTGGAAAAATAATTCTTTTAGGTAAGACGAAGCATTTTAACGATAAATCACAATTTGTCCGAAAATCAATATTTATTAATTAAAGACTATAATAAATAGTACAAAAATTACGTAAAATAGTTAAATTATATTTATGGACATTCTGTCCAGAAAAGAAAATTTCCAGAATTCTAAAAACTCGGTTTCTAAAGCGTTTTCTCGTTAATCGTCCAATCTCGACAACAACGATTAATAAAAATAGTAATTACAAAACGATTTAAGTATTAATATCCAAAAATTATTATTAAACCTAAAAATCATGATTTTCCAGAATCTACCATTTTTCCAGTTTTCCCAAAATTCCAGATTTAATAAATCCCGTCAAAACCGTCTTTAAAACCCGTTTTCACAATTAACGATTCCAATAATAAAACTTATCGTTCCTAACATTTTATTAAAGCACTAAAAATCATAAAATTACATTTTAATATGAAATCATCAGAATCATAATTTTTCCAGATTTAAACCAAAGACCATAAATCGAGAATTTAAACAACAAACACGGTTTTAACGATAAACGATGATTTAAAGTGATTAATTAATTCATCCACTTAACAATTTCGAAAAATTATGAAAAAATTCATAAAATTCTATTTCACCAGAAAGATTCACCACGTCAAAAATCAGATTAAAATAAATTGTTTAAGTACTAGAACTAAAAATTTGTTTTTAATCGTTTTTGTCCGAAAACGGTAATAATTCAATAATCGATATCAAAAATATTAGAAAAATACTAAATTATTAAAAATTATCAAAAACAACATTTTTCCAGAATATAAACATATATTACATGTTTAGGCCGATTATTACGATTTTACAAATTAATATAACAATTTAATCGTTAATCTCGTAAAAGCGATAAAAATATCGAAACATGCAAATTTTCAACTTTAAAATTTTTTCCAGAATCCGTGACATACATATATTGCCAAAATAAAATATAAAAGTATATACATGCAAATACTCAATTAAAATCTTGAAATACCGAGTAACATCGACGTTACCTCTACTCCAAGTCTGAGTCGATAATATATTCGTCGGCTTCGGGATCGTCTAAAAATCCTACCAAACACGGAAATCATGGCAGAAAAATACCATGAGAAAACTAATAAAAATCAAGGTAAAAATTGATCGAAAACGACGTGGATTAATACCTTAACGAAGAGAACGGAAAGAGGATTATTTGACGATGAATTTGAGTCGATTAAGACTAGAATTGAAGCAAAATAATCCTAGGATGGAGAGAAAGTGCCACTGTCAAGAGAAGGTGATGATAGATTTTTTTTTGCTTGATGAATGAATAAGGTGTAGTATGGAAATGGATGGTTTTTTTCAAAATATAAATGAGAATAAATTTGTTGATGAAAACTATGTGATTTACACATAAAGTGGCTGGCCAAAAGGGTTGATGAAGGAGTATGAAAAGTCTTGATACTAATGCTACAATGAATGAAAATAATTTATCTTATGTTTACGTTTTAACGTGATAAAATGCAACGTTTAAATAAAACGTAATAAAACTTGTGACCAAGGGCTTAGTTGGTCCAAAATGTGAGTAAATGGTCTCAAAAATTTTATAAGTTGATAAAAAGTATAATCGGAAAATAGTTAAAGGCATTTCAAAGTAATTCGAGTAAACCTCGCATAAGAAAATAATTATTCGTGAAGCTTCGTAATAAAAATCATTAACAACTAATTTTTGTAAATAAAAATATTTACAAGTTGAAAATATTATAGAAACGTATTCAAACATTTTTAGGAAAAGGAATAACTTAAATCCAAGCTTAAAAAAATGTCAATTCGAAGAGAAATAGAATTCCTTGCGGAAAAATTAATTAGTTTACGAAGAAACCAAATAAATGGATTTAAAAGGATTTAAATCTTTGAAATTAAAAATAAAAATTATTAAAATTAAAAATTAAAATAGAGCTTAGTAAAATGATAAAATATGAGGCCGAAAAGTGACAGAGTTAAGACGGAGTCCTTACGGAAAGAATAAAAATGCTTAGGAAAAATAGCGGGTGTTACAATCCTCCCCACTAAAAGAAGTTTCATCCTCGAAACTAAGAATAAGTAGAAAGGAAACAAGATTACCCCACTTGAAAAGGTGAGGAAACAATTTTCGCATAAAAAAAAAATTGCTTTAAAAGAAAATTTTACAACCATCAAAGTGATACGAAATCGAAGGCAAATATTTATTCCAAGAAGAATTGGGCTAACCAACCCGAAGTTTAAAATCTTTCGATTAATGAAATCGTAAAGTAAAGTTATTTGGTAAAATAACAACGTTAAATAACATTTGTAAACAAAGTCGAAGAGAGTAGGGTAACCAAACATTTTCAAAACAAAAGTAAAACAATTTTTGCTTACGAAATTCGATAATATTTCTTTTTATGATGAAACGAAATTTAGTTGGGAGAAATCAAAATTTGTAGTTAGTAAAAATCAAACCAGTCGTCAAACATTTTCAATAACAGATTCAAAAGTCCACCAACAATAAAGTGAAACTAATTTAAAAACGTTAAAATTTTGAAAATGTTATCAAAGTAATTATGAAAGTTTTCAAAAATGTTATCAAACCCGAACATTCAAAATAATTTCGACAACGTTAAAATGTTTTACATAATAATCTTTTAGAAATTGAAGTATTTGGAAACAAAATTTAATATAAACATCAACCAAAGATAAAACAAAAAAAAATGGAGTAAAAAGTATTTAAATTAAAATTCAAAATTGATATATTTCACGATATTCAAAAGTTTAAGATAGTCAAACTTTTTACAAAACATGGGGTTTCGCAATATGAAATTATAACTCAAAATGTTCAGATTTTACGGTGGTTCAAAGTTTTTAAGCTAGTCAGACTTTTTATAAAAATTTGGGGGTTAAAAAAAAAGGTTGACGAATAAATAGAACAAGGGTAAACAATAAATCAAAGCGGGAGTTTTTAAATAAAACAAAGGGTGGTCCAAGGGATGGGAGGCAGCTGAACCAAAGGAGTTAAAAAGAATAAGATTAGCGGGGTAGGATGCACCTACAACAGGGGGAAAGAAGGCACGAGAAGAAGAAAAGACACTACAAAAAACGAGCCCGAATTGCGTCGGAAAAATCCGACGCAAATGAACAAAATCCGACGCAAATCGAAGATTGCGTGGGATTAACCGACGCAATCGGCCGCCGTTATAATTTGACGCAAATTTTTTATTTTGCATCGGCTAATCCGACGCATGCATTTTGCGTCGGCTTTGCGTCGGCTATTACGACACGAAGAAATGGAGGTCAACACCCTGTCAATGGGCTTTGCGTGGGATTAGCCGACGCAAAGTCAGCAGAATGTTTGACTTTGCGTCGGCTAATCCCACGCAAAGCCTCTCAGTCAGATCTCAGTCAATGGGTTTGAGATCCCACGCAAAGTAGAAGTAGTAAATTAGTAGTAGTAGTAGTAGTAGTAGTATAGTAGTACTAGTAGTATAGTAGTAGTAGTAGTAGTAGTAGTAGTAGTAGTTTAGTAGTAGTAGTAGTAGTAGTAGTAGTTTAGTAGTAGTAGAGAAAATAGAATATTAGTAGTAGTAAATTAGTAGTAGTAGTAGTAGTAAACGTAGAAGTAGAAAATTAGTAGTAGTAGTGGTAGTGGTATAAGAAAATTAGTAGTAATAGTAGTAGTTTAGTAGTAGTAGAGGAAATAGAATATTAGTAGTGGAAAATTAGTAGTGGTAGTAGTAGTGGAAAATTAGTAGTAGTAGTAGTAAAAGTAGAAGTAGTAGTATAAGAAAATTAGTAGTATTAGTATAGTAGTAGAGGAAATAGAATATTAGTAGTAGTAAATTAGTAGTAGTAGTAGTAGTGGAAAATTAGTAGTAGTAGTAGTAAAAGTAGAAGTAGGAAATTAATAGTAGTAGTAGTAAAGAATTAGTATTAGTAGTAGATTAGTAGTTGTGAAGTAGAAGAAGAAGATTGGTAGTTGTGTAGTAGTATAGTAGAATAGTACTACCTCCGATTTTATATGATTGCCCCATTTCATTATAATACTCCTCACATATATTACCTAAATGGGGCGAACATATAAAACCGGAGGAAGTAGTAAATTAGTAAAGTATTAGCTAGATTAGTAGTAGTAGTGTTAGTAGATTTGTTGTACTAGATTAGTAGTAGTATTAGTAGTACATAGTATTAGTATTAGGTTATTCGTATTAGTAATATTAGTAGTAGATTAGTAATATTATTAGTAGCATTAGTAGTAGTAATGAAATATTTTAATGTAATATTAGTATTAAATTAGTAATACTACTACTAGCACTACTAATGTAGTACTACTAACACTACTAATTAATCTACTACTAATACTACTACTCGTCTATCTCCACAAATCTAATTCATTATACTAGTACATACTACTACTCCTACTAATCTAATAACACAATTTCTAACCTAATACAATAATCACTAACACCTAATTAACATACTAACTAACCTAATTGACATACTACAATTACCGTCTAACAATAAAACGAAATCTAACCTAATTCACATACTAATTAACCTAATTCACATACTAATTAACCTAATTACTAAACTAACTAACCTAATTAACATAATCACCCTGCAATCTAATTAACTAATTAACCATACATAATCATCATACAATCTAATCACCATAATTATTAAACTAATTATTAATCTAACTTAATCAAAACAGTTTAGTAAACTAATTGAGTAAAAATTAAGTAAAAATTAATCTAATCAATTGTACTAATTGAGTTAAAATTAAACAGTAAACCGTAAACTAACAATTAAACCGTAAACTAACAATTAAACCGTAAACTAATTGAACTAATTAAGTAAAATTAAACTAAACAAAACATTAACCTAATTGAACTAACAGTAAACAGCACCATACCTGAGATTTGGGGGGTCGGGTTAGGGTTTTTCGGGGCTGGGTCGGGTCAGATACGGTGGGGGTTCGGGGCTGCCTTCGCCGGACTCTGGTACGCCGGCAGGGTCGCGAGGGGGAGGGGGGGTGCGGCGGCAATGTTCGTCGCGAGGGGGGGTCCGCCGGCAACGTGCGTCGCGAGGGGGTGGGGGGTTTCGCCGACAGCAATCGTCGCGGGGGGGGGGGGGGGGGGGGGGGGGTTCCGCCGGCAGCAATCGTCGCGAGGGAGGGGGGGGCAGGGTTCGCCGGTGTAAGGGGCTTAGGGTTTCGATTTTGTTTTGGGATGGTGATGGTGCCGGATCTGGGTAGGATTATGACGCCGGAGGTTTCTGCGTCGCCGGTGATGGTGTAGGTTGGTGGTCACCGGTGGTTTTCTGCGTCGTCGTCGTTTTTTCGTCTTCTGTAGAGAGGGATTGGGGGTGCGGGTTTAGGGTCTGTACCCTTCTCGCGATATTTTTTTTTATATTAACAGCTACTGCATCGAAATAGCCGACGCAAACCGACGCAGCTTTCAAGTTTGCGTCGGCTATTCCGATGCAGACCTCAATTTTTTTTTAATATTCAAAAAGGTTGCGTGGGATTAGCCGACGCAGACCAACGCAATATTCATGTCCGCGTCGGCTAATCCGATGCAAAACCTATAATTTTTTTAAAAAAAAATTTCAACACACACTACATCGGATTAACCGACGCAATCAGACGTAAAATTCAACATTGCGTCGGCTAATCCGATGCAACGCTATTACTTCTGTTGACTAATTTTTTTTATTTCCACACTCTCTGCATCGGATTAGCCGACGCAATTAGACGCAATATTTAACTTTGCGTCGGTTAATCCGATGCAACCATATTAATTCTGTTGACTGTTTTTAATTATTTTTTGACGCATGCTGCATCGGATTAGCCGACGCAACCAGACGCAATAATAAACTTTGCGTCGGCTACTCCGATGCAAAGCTATTAATTCTGTTGACTTTTTTTTTTAATTTTGACGCAGATTGCATCGGATTAGCCGACGCAAATGTTATTATTGCGTCTGGTTGCGTCGGCTAATCCCACGCAAAACCTTTCACATAGTGGCGCCAACCCAAAATTGTTGGCGCCTGTATCATGGAGTCGGATAGCGTCGGCTAGTCCCACGCAATATTATTGCCTCGGATTAGCCGACGCAAATCGACACACTTATGCTAGTTGCGTCGGAATATAAATCCGACGCAACTAAGCCGACGCTATTTCCACTGTTTTTAGTAGTGAGAATTGATGTTTGAAAACATACCCGTGACGATCTCTGGGTGTGCTTCAGCATCGGCTCTGCTCATCATAAAGATACGACCCTTGCGCTTAGTTGTAGCAACAGCACCGGCGACTGTGGCAGTAGTGGCAGCAGTCTTCTTCGGACAGTTGTAGGAGCGATGACCAGGTTCTCCACAAGTGAAGCATGTGAAAGGAGTACCGTCACAGTTTTTTCCCGCGTGGTAGTCCTTGTTGCATTTGTAACAAATGTTCTTCTTCTTGTTTGCGAACAACGGCGTGGAGTTGGACTTCTTGTAATCATTGTCTGCAACAAGTAGGCAACGATGGATTTCAACGCCATAAAAGATAGAGGGTGAAAAAGCAAGGAAAAAAAAACAAGGGAAGTGTTTCGGACCTCCTGAAGAATGGAATTTCTTCGAAGAAGAGGTTTGGTTATTCTCAGAGTGGGAGAAAGGTCGTTTATAACCAGATGATGGATTCGTAGATTTCACCCGCTCGATTGAAGACTCTGCGTAAAGCGCAGCATTATAGAGCTCATTAACAGTTGAGAGACTCCGGGGCATGTTGAGAGTGATATCGGCTCGAAGTCCTCCTCGGTAGAAGAAAGCTCGGGAATTCTCATTGGGTAACAAATCTCCAGCATAATTCGCCAGAAAGTGGAACCGAGTGGTGTAAGCTTCAACCGACATGGTATTCTGGCTTAGAGTGTTGAATTCAGTCATCCTCTGACGCCTCAGCTCCTCGGGATAAAATCTCTGCTCTAAGAGAGTCTTGAACTGAGTCCAGTTGAATCCTGGAGTCTGAAATGCAGTCGGGCCAACCTGGCTCCACCATCTGTCTGCATCATCTGACAGGTACAGCACAGCTAGGCCCACCTTCTGATTCTCGGGGGCGGAGTAACATCCAAACTGTCTTTCCATCACTCGAAACCAACGGTTCATGACTTCGGGATCCACGGAACCGTCATAATAGTCCAATATGCTTTTAGCCATTCCTTCAGCTGCGTGAGAGAAGCTGAAGGGCCTTTGTTGGTTCCGGTTGTTCATCTCGTTCATGGCCTGCGCTATGTTGCGTAGCGTGTCAGCCAGGGCTTCGATACGTCCTTGATCATTGTTGTTGTTGTTGTTGTTTCGGTTACCTCTTCCGGCTATCTTGAAGTTCACAAATAACAACATAAAATCAATGCTAATCATCGAGTTCAGGAACAGATAATCTTAACAGTTAAGTCCTTATCTGTTTCTACCCATTTCTAATAATATCTTTATTTACCATTTAAATAATTTACTGATATTTTCCCCTAATTTCAGGTGTGTAAGCGTCGGGAGCAGTGATGCTCTGATACCAACTGTAATCCCCTAAAAATTCTAGCGCGATACAGTGGCGGAAACACTGTAGAGTCGGGATTAAAACACACAGAACTATGTCTTAATAAATTAAATTGGTAAAGTCAAACATGCGCCATACATAAAAATGGCTAAAAATTTAAAACAATCCATAAAGAGGTTAAACAATCCTTAAGACATGATTATTAAAAAGATCAAGCAGGATCCAAGACCGCTCGTTAGCCCACACCCACCGGAAAATAAACACGTATACCTGCCATGTTAAAACATAACAGCCACAATCAGTGGGGAGCAACGCCAACGTTCTCCCAGCCGTATAACAGGATTTAAAAACAGTAATTACTAATATAGGAAAAATAGTAAAAATAGAAAACAGTAAGACATCATATTAAAATAAGCTTTAGCGTAAAACAAATTAATCAAAAGGGTTTCCGAAGAAACATAAAACTATTTGCCAACCTGCAAACCAATTTATATCGATAATAAATAAAATAATCAAAATGGCGTTATGGATATTCGATCAGTGTGCACAAGGCTAGACTTTCACTAGGGATATACTAAAAACTAGCTTCGAGAACTCAGACACCAACTTCACACGCAGCGAAGATCCAAGGTCTCTAACTAGGCAACTCAACCATAATAGGACGTCGACTTATCATGCGAGGTCCTAGCTTAAGTAATATACACCCCTCCTGGATACCAAATGTATCCAGTTCAACTGACGGCGACTAACACGATGCGATATCTAGCTTAAGGGCACAATGCACATATACTCCTGGACACCAAATGTATCCAGTTCAACAACCAATGCATCCCAAATGGATACACCAGCCTTATAGTTGATGGCAAAACAGTACATCCTAGACTGTATTACTCTAACCCCACACTTATCCTTATTCCATAACTCCAAAACAAAGTCATTATCGATATATTTAAGAGATATGATCATTATAATAATAAGAGAACAAAAGAGAAAAAGGAATCACTTTCCAAAAGAGGAAACTTTCTATTTTAGGAAACTTCTATTTTTAGAAACTTTACTAAAAATAGCATTATATCAAAATAGTGAAAATATTAGTTCATACTAATACCACATTTTTAGTAAACGATATAGGTTTATAAAACTAATACTTTCGGCCTTAACGATATTAATTTAAAGTAAGATCATTTGATTTTATGAAATTATTAAAATATCGTATAAGTGTTATAAAATGATTAAAAATGTCTTAAACATTTTAATACTACTAATTAGGGTGTTTTCAAAAGTTAAAAAGCTAAAATTCCCTAATTATTATTAGTTACGACAATACGATTACAAATAGGATTTTACGACAAATGTCAAATTAAATCTTTTAACGTCTTTTATTTAATTAAACCATTGAATATATTTAGAATATGTTAAGGGATGATTTAACTCTTAAAGTTTCAGATTTAAATACTTTCAAAATTGCTGGAAAAATAATTCTTTTAGGTAAGACGAAGCATTTTAACGATAAATCACAATTTGTCCGAAAATCAATATTTATTAATTAAAGACTATAATAAATAGTACAAAAATTACGTAAAATAGTTAAATTATATTTATGGACATTCTGTCCAGAAAAGAAAATTTCCAGAATTCTAAAAACTCGGTTTCTAAAGCGTTTTCTCGTTAATCGTCCAATCTCGACAACAACGATTAATAAAAATAGTAATTACAAAACGATTTAAGTATTAATATCCAAAAATTATTATTAAACCTAAAAATCATGATTTTCCAGAATCTACCATTTTTCCAGTTTTCCCAAAATTCCAGATTTAATAAATCCCGTCAAAACCGTCTTTAAAACCCGTTTTCACAATTAACGATTCCAATAATAAAACTTATCGTTCCTAACAATTTATTAAAGCACTAAAAATCATAAAATTACATTTTAATATGAAATCATCAGAATCATAATTTTTCCAGATTTAAACCAAAGACCATAAATCGAGAATTTAAACAACAAACACGGTTTTAACGATAAACGATGATTTAAAGTGATTAATTAATTCATCCACTTAACAATTTCGAAAAATTATGAAAAAATTCATAAAATTCTATTTCACCAGAAATATTCACCACGTCAAAAATCAGATTAAAATAAATTGTTTAAGTACTAGAACTAAAAATTTGTTTTTAATCGTTTTTGTCCGAAAACGGTAATAATTCAATAATCGATATCAAAAATATCAGAAAAATACTAAATTATTAAAAATTATCAAAAACAACATTTTTCCAGAATATAAACATATATTACATGTTTAGGCCGATTATTACGATTTTACAAATTAATATAACAATTTAATCGTTAATCTCGTAAAAGCGATAAAAATATCGAAACATGCAAATTTTCAACTTTAAAATTTTTTCCAGAATCCGTGACATACATATATTGCCAAAATAAAATATAAAAGTATATACATGCAAATACTCAATTAAAATCTTGAAATACCGAGTAACATCGACGTTACCTCTACTCCAAGTCTGAGTCGATAATATATTCGTCGGCTTCGGGATCGTCTAAAAATCCTACCAAACACGGAAATCATGGCAGAAAAATACCATGAGAAAACTAATAAAAATCAAGGTAAAAATTGATCAAAAACGACGTGGATTAATACCTTAACGAAGAGAACGGAAAGAGGATTATTTGACGATGAATTTGAGTCGATTAAGACTAGAATTGAAGCAAAATAATCCTAGGATGGAGAGAAAGTGCCACTGCCAAGAGAAGGTGATGATAGATTTTTTTTACTTGATGAATGAATAAGGTGTAGTATGGAAATGGATGGTTTTTTTCAAAATATAAATGAGAATAAATTTGTTGATGAAAACTATGTGATTTACACATAAAGTGGCTGGCCAAAAGGGTTGATGAAGGAGTATGAAAAGTCTTGATACTAATGCTACAATGAATGAAAATAATTTATCTTATGTTTACGTTTTAACGTGATAAAATGCAACGTTTAAATAAAACGTAATAAAACTTGTGACCAAGGGCTTAGTTGGTCCAAAATGTGAGTAAATGGTCTCAAAAATTTTATAAGTTGATAAAAAGTATAATCGGAAAATAGTTAAAGGCATTTCAAAGTAATTCGAGTAAACCTCGCGTAAGAAAATAATTATTCGCGAAGCTTCGTAATAAAAATCATTAACAACTAATTTTTGTAAATAAAAATATTTACTAGTTGAAAATATTATAGAAACGTATTCAAACATTTTTAGGAAAAGGAATAACTTAAATCCAAGCTTAAAAAAATGTCAATTCGAAGAGAAATAGAATTCCTTGCGGAAAAATTAATTAGTTTACGAAGAAACCAAATAAATGGATTTAAAAGGATTTAAATCTTTGAAATTAAAAATAAAAATTATTAAACTCAAAAATTAAAATAGAGCTTAGTAAAATGATAAAATATGAGGCCGAAAAGTGACAGAGTTAAGACGGAGTCCTTACGGAAAGAATAAAAATGCTTAGGAAAAATAGCGGGTGTTACAGCAAACGTGAGAAGCCTAGTGCCTTTTGGGCACTAGACAAGAGAGAAATAAACTTCACACACACAAGAAGCAAGGTAACAAAAAGAAAAAAAGAAAAACACAAACACAAGGACAAAGTCAAGTAACTAGGAAAACAAAGTCTAAACTAGCACCGTCCCCGGCAACGGCGCCAAATTGATGGTGGGATTTGTCGTGGATCCCGCCGATCAAATAATTAACCAACTAATCCTAGTGGGTAGCTAGGGTAAGTCGGGTCGAATCCACGGGGACGTTAAGAGGCGTCTAGACTAAGGTCACCCAAATACAAGACTCAATCAACGAACTAGGCTAAACTAGAATGATAAGAAGGGGAAGAAGGCTAAGACTATGGCTAAGGAGACGGAGAGAACAACTAAGGAAAACGGGCTAGGATTAGGTCGGGTTCAAAGGGGTAACGGAATGGTCAAGGAAGAGTAAAGGTGAAGGGGGTAGTCGGGTAATCTAGGTGTGGTCCGGGCTCTCGCAACTTAGACTCACCTAGAGGTTCCACCTAAAACCCATTTTGGCGACACACATGACAAACGGGGTTACTAGCGTGTTATTGTGGCCTAGATCGCATCCGGGCTCTCGCAACTTAGACCGACTTAGGGGTCGTCCTCACCGGGCTCTCGCTACTTAGTGAGGGAACCGAACCCACAAGCAAACTATTACCCACAAGAGAAAAGCAAGAAAAACAAGCATATGCACATACTAGTCATTCAAGCATTTCAACAAACATGTGATATGCATCAAACCAAGAGGAAACCCAAATCTTCCACCAACATCTCCAACACTCCCTTAATCATCCAATTAACACCCTAATCACCTTACTAACCCTAGCAAGAGTACTACTCTAACATTATCAAACTAATTCTAACATAAACAAGAGGAAACAACACAAACATCAAAACATACATAATGAAACTACCAAGTATGATGAACAAAACAATAAACAATAACTAAAGATTGAAACTTGAATTAAACAAACAAGATAAAGAGTAAAAGGAAGAAAGGATTATACCATACTAGTGAAGGATGAAAAGATGAACACTTGTATATAAAGAAAACCCAAATTCATCCACCAATGTTGTCAAGATTGAATGGATTCTTCAAGAGATCTCTTATTACAAGATTAAATTAAGATTAACTACTAATTACCGACTAATCTACACTAATCTAATCTAATCTAACCTAAAGTAGTCTAGGGTTTAAGGTCTAATGTCTAACATAAGCTTTACAAAACAAGGGAAGAGTATATATAGGGTTACAAGTGGAAAGGAGAAGAAAGAAAGGAGTGCGGCTGCCAGGTGGCCCATCCCGGCCGGGAAGGGGTGGTCCCGGTCGGAAAGGGGTCGGTCCCGGCCGAGATGAGCTGGTCCCGGTCGGGAAGGGCTAAGAACAGCAGCTCCTTGTTTTGCTCCTTCATCCCGGACAGGATGAGGTCATACCCGTCGGGGATGAGTCTTGTAGGACTCGAATATGATCTTTTTGGTTCCTCCTTGCTTCACATGGACTTCTCATCGATTCTCGGGACTCGGGATCGGGTCTCGGAGGCTCGGGATTGGGTCCCAAGGTCTCGGGGTCGAATTCAAGGCATCGAGTGATCGTTCCTTCACTTCGTTGGCTCTGAAAAGTGTATGTATTGAGTCGGAATCACTCCAACTCTTCATGAATGGCCTCGGGAACCTGAAAAGAACTAGAGGAAGCATAAGTAGCCCATAAATCGCTCCCAAGGAGTGATTCCACAAGGAAAATGGGACCAAAACACTACGAAATAGGCACTACAAACTACACTTATCAGGCGCTAGTTTATTAGTCTTATTCCAATAAACATGGGTTTTTCATATGCCCTACATCTATTCATTTATTATAGACATAGGTTTTACTTTGACCTATGTCTATAATTTATAGACATGGATTTTAATTTTGACCTATGTATATTCTCCTTTATACACATAGGTTTTTGAAATAACCTATGTCTATTAAAAATAGATGTGGGTTTTTCTCTTAACCTATGTCTATTAGGTCATGTCTATAACTAATTTTGTAGTAGTGAGCCCTAGGATCTCATTCCCAACTCACACATGAAGAAACACCTTCTCCCGTCGATTTCGGAGAGATTCCCGAGAATTATGAATTAAAAGCCTCTTTGATTAATGCAGTTCAACAAGATACTTTTCACGGTTTTTCTCAAGAAGATACCCAAGAGCACATTGCTTCATTTAAAGAGAAATTAGTAGGAGCCCGTCTCAATGGATTAACTTCATGCCAATTGCACCGTTTATTATTTCCAAAGACCTTGAGAGATGGAGCTCATAGATGGCTTCAAGGTCATCCCGCTAATACATTTACAACATGGGCTCAATTATCTAATGCCTTCTTGGAGAAATATTTTCCGCCGTCAAAGACTAATCAATATCGCATGGAGATACAAACATTCAAGCAAGATGAATTTGAAAGCCTAAGTGAGGCTTTGGAAAGATTTAGAGATTTGTTGCGCAAATGTCCACACCATGGAATACCCGATTGGCTAACTACCTAAACATTTTACAACATCCTTTCATCGAGAACCAAAGAAAACCTCAATTCGGCCACCAGAGGAGATTTCTTTTCTCTCACCGATGAGGCATCTAAGAGTCGAATTGAGAAGATGGCAAGGAGTGACTCTAGAATGGGTCAATCGAGGGATTCTAGAAAGAAAGTTGAAGTGAACTCATCTACGAGTTCTAATGAGTTGAAGCTTCAAGCGGAAGTTGAAGAATTAAAAAAGAGAATGGATGCCATGAGTTCAAGGCCTACTCCTAGAGGTATGTACCAAATTCAAGTCAATGTTCCACCAAGGCAACCATCTCCTCCAAAGCAATTAACATGAGAAGTTCAAGGTGATCGTTGTGGCAATTATTGCTATGATTCTAGCTCTTGCATTCCTAATGAAGAAGTTTATATTGAAGACCCAAATGAAGTCCAAGCTATACAAGTGTATGGGCAAAGACCTCAATTTGATCCCTTTTCCAATACTTATAATGCCGGCACAAGATTTCATCCTAATTTTTCTTATGGCAATCAAAATGTTCAAAATCCGATGCCACGTGCCCAAGGGAGTCAATTGAGGTCATTCAATTAAAGTCAACAAAGGCCCTTTAACCAAGGTCCTCCAAGGATGCCCCCATATATGCCTCCTCATCAAAGGAGTAACTTCAATCAACAAAGTATCAACTTCCATGTTCCTAACAATTACAACAATTACCAAAATCAACACGGTAATCATTTTAATCATGGATACAATCAAGGGTTCCAAGGCAATTTTCAAGGAAATCAAGGTTACAATCAACAACCATTTAATCAACCCTCTCAATCTTATGGCCAATCAAGCAATTTTCAATTTGGTCAAGGAGGAGTCCCATGGGATAACTATAATGATTTGCAAAGAACCGTTGGGCAACTATGGAATGAACATCAAGACACCAAGGCAAGGCTAAAGGTTTGGGAATCACAAGAAGCAACAAAAGCCTTAGCCGCACCAATTCATCCACCCCATGGTTTGCCCGGACAACCCCAAAACCCAAGAGACCCTTCGCACCAAGCAAATGCCGTTATTTTGAGAGGTGACAAAGAACTTGAGGACCCATACAAGAATTTGAACTTGAACACCAAAAACACCTCATCCAAAGTCAATCAACCAAGTGCATCACAAGAATCATCTCCCACTTCCCCCAAACAAAACCGGGGAATACAAGCGGAGTTCGATATCCTTCCAAATGCGGAGAATGAACAAAGAGAACAAAGAAAGAAGAAAGAGCAAATGGAAGCGGAAGAATCAAAAAGAAAAGAGGCGGAGCGATTAGCCGAAGAAGTAGAAGAATCCAAAGTTTCACCGCCTCCCACTTTTGTCCCACCATTGCCTTTTCCCGAACGAGCTAAGCCACACAAAGAGAATGCCCAATTTAACCGTTTCGTGGATATGTTGAAAAAGGTGGAGGTAGCTTTACCCTTCACCGAGGTAATTTCTCAAATGCCCCTCTATTCAATGTTTTTGAAAGATGTCTTGACTAAAAAGAGAACGATAGAGGATAAAGAATGTATCTCTCTCACGGAACAATGTAGTGCCATTCTTATGAATCAAATACCAAAGAAACTTGACTAAAAAGAGGTAGTTTTTCTATCCCTTGTCGGGTTGAAAACGTTGTTGTTAATCAAGCTTTATGTGACCTAGGGGCTAGTGTTAGTTTGTTACCTTATTCTATTGCTAAGAGACTTATTATGGGGGAGATGAGACCCACTAGTATGTCGATTCAACATGCGGATATATCCGTCAAGTACCCACTTGGGATACTTGAGGATGTAGCCGTTCAAGTTGGTAAGTTTTTCATCCCCTCCGACTTTATTGTCATGGATATGCCCGAAGACACTACTACCCCCATTATTTTAGGTCGATCTTTTAAGGCTACCGGAGGTACTATAGTTGATGTCAAGAATGGTAAGTTGTCTTTTAACATAGGGAACGAATCGGTAGAGTTTTCCCTTTCTCAAGCTCTTAAACAACCAATGATTGAACAAATGAATTCCATTGAAGTTATTGATAGTTTGGTTGAGTATAGCTTGATAGATGATGATAAACAAGAAGATGAGCCATTTGACTATCCACCCCTTGAAGATGAATGTTTGCACGATGAAAAGGTAGAACCACTACCGGTGGGTAAGAGTATGGTATCTTCTCCTTCTAATCTTGAACTTAAACCACTCCCCTCTTCCCTCAAATATGCTTTTCTTGAAGGAACTAATTATCCCGTTATCGTCAATGCTACCCTCGATGGACCTCAATTGGAAAAACTTTTAGTTATTTTGAGAAAGCACAAAAAGGCCATCGGGTATAGCATTGCCGACCTCCAAGGCATAAGTCCAAATGTTTGTATGCATAGGATCATCCTTGATGATGACCACCGCCCTTCGGTTGAGGGTCAACGTAGGTTGAAACCCAGCATGAAAGAGGTTGTCATGAAGGAAGTCCTCATGTTGTATGAGGCTAACATTATATACCCAATAACCGGAAGTAAATGGGTTAGTCCCGTCCAATTTGTGCCGAAAAAAGGAGGAATGACGGTTGGAAAAGGAGAAAAGGGTGAGTCAATTTCTACTAGGACTATTACCGGTTGGCGCATGTGTATAGACTATCGAAAATTGAACACGGCCACCATAAAAGACCATTTCCCTTTTCCCTTTATTGATCAAATGCTTGAAAGATTGGCGCATCATTCTTATTTTTGTTTCCTTGATGGTCATTCCGGATTTCTTCGAATTCCCATTCATCCAGATGACCAAGAGAAAACCACTTTTACATATATCTATGGCACCTATGCTTATAGAAGGATGCCATTTGCATTATGCAATGCGCCGGGAACGTTTCAAAAATGTATGATGGCTATTTTTTCCGATTTCATTGAAAAATCCATGGAAGTTTTTATGGATGACTTTAGTGTCTATGGTACATCTTTTGATTCTTGCCTTGAAAATCTTGATCAAGTGTTAGCTCGATGTGAAGAGTATAGACTTGTTTTAAATTGGGAAAAGTGTCATTTTATGGTTTAACAAGGTGTTGTCCTAGGTCATATTGTTTCTAATAGAGGAGTCGAAGTTGATAAGGCTAAAGTCTCCGTGATCGAAAACTTGCCACCACCTACAAATGTCAAAGGGGTGAGGAGTTTTCTAGGTCACGCCGGTTTTTGGAGAATATTTATTAAAGACTTTTACAAAATTGCTAAGCGTTTGACTTCTTTGCTTATGAAAGATGCACCTTTTGTTTTTGATGACTCGTGTCTTGAGGCATTTTGCAGGATAAAGACCGCTCTCACCACCACTCCAATTATCAAAGCTCCCGATTGGAATCTTCTATTTGAGATCATGTGTGATGCATCCGATTTTGCCGTTGGTGCCATTTTAGGACAACGGGTAGATAAGAAGCTACATGTGATTTATTATGCAAGCAAAACATTAGATGAAGCCCAATCGAGGTACACCACAACCGAGAAAGAGATGCTTGCCGTTGTCTATGCCATGGAGAAATTCCAAAATTATGTTACCGGTTCCAAAGTTATAATTCATACCGATCTTGCGGCGATTCGATACATCATGTCTAAGAAGGAGACCAAGTCCCGACTCTTTCGGTGGGTCCTCCTTTTACAAGAATTCGACATTGAGATTAAAGACAAGGCCGGATCAGAGAATTTTGTAGCGGATCATTTTAGTAGACTAACGGTTAGTAAAGAGAACAATGAAGAAGATGGTATCCCCATCAATTAAGCTATGAGAGATGAGGCCTTGATGGCCATTGATACTATTACACCTTGGTATTCCGATATCGTCAATTTCCTAGTATCTCATTTTATTCCTGGCGATTATTCCAAGCAAGAGAGGAAGAAACTACGTTATGAAGCCTGACGCTATTATTGGGACGAACCATATTTATTCCGCCGTTGTGTAGATGGAATTTACCGACGATGTGTTACGGCCGATGAGGGATATAATATTGTGAAGCACCTTCACTCGACATCTTATGGTGGACACTTGGCCAACTAAAAGACAATTGCCAAGGTTCTCCAAAGCTGGTTTTGGTGGCCTTCCATGTTCAAGGACATTCGAGCTTTCATCCTCACGTGCGATGCTTGTCAAAGAAGTGGGAATATTACAAGAAGAAATGAGACGCCCCATCAACCCATCTTAGAAATTGAATTGTTCGATGTTTGGGGCATTGATTTCATGGACTATATATCCTCTTTTGGTAACAAATATATCCTAGTAGCGGTTGATTATGTCTCAAAATGGACTGAGGCCGTAGCTTCCCCCACCAATGACTCCAAGGTTGTAATTAAGATTTTCAAGAATGTAATTTTCCCGAGATTCGGTATGCCTAGAGCCATAATTAGCGATGGAGGTTCTCATTTTAGGAAAGATACCTTTGAGCACCTTCTTAGGAAATATGGTATCACTCACAAGATGTCCCTAGCCTACCACCCTCAGTCAAATGGGCAAGCTGAGATCTCGAACCGTCAAATCAAGGGAATTTTAGAGAAAGTTGTAAATACACACCGAAAGGATTGGTCATTAAAGTTAAATGACGCCCTTTGGGCATTAAGAAAGGCTTACAAAGCGCCGATTGGAACCACTCCTTATCTTCTTGTGTATGGCAAAGCTTGTCATTTACCGTTGGAATTAGAACACAAAGCCGAATGGGCAATCAAAGAGCTAAACTTTGATGAGAGTGTTGTAGGAGATAACCGCCTTCTCCAACTAGAAGAATTGGAAGAATTAAGACTAGAAGCCTACGAAAATTCGAAGATTTACAAAGAACGAACTCGCCAATGGCACGACTCTCGTATACTTCATAAGGACTTCTCCATTGGTGATAAGGTATTACTCTTCAACTCTCGCTTTAAACTCTTCCCCGGTAAGTTGAAATCAAAATGGTCGGGTCCATTCGAAGTGACCAAGGTGCAACCATATGGATCAATAGAGATATCAAGCCCAGAAATCGGGAAATTTATGGTCAACGGGCAATGTTTGAAGATTTATCATCCCGGTCACGTCCGTGAGAACATCGCTACCATGAAGTTTGGTGAGCTCCCATTGGGGAGCGGTGTTTAACCCCCTCTTGAAATTGAAGTAGGTTTGGTGGTATCCTCAACAACGACCTTGTATATATGTATCATATTTCTTTAAGTTTGTTAGTTTGTTAGCTTGAGAAGAAAGGTTGAACTTGGATTTCGCCATGGAGCATTTATTTGGACGAAGATCAAACTTTTGAAGAAGTTATGGAACCAAATTGAAGACCACAAACATGTTTGTGGGAGATATTGATTATGTAATGTGAGTCGAGTCAATATTTGAATCCTTAGGTGACTATTGGAAGAGCCGTGAAATGGCAAGGCGGATAAACAAAGAAAATAAACAAGACCTGTAATCCCCTAGAAAATCTAACGGGATACAGTGGCGGAAACACTGTAGAGTCGGGATTAAAACACGCTGTAACTATGTCTTAGAAAAATTAAAATGGTAAAGTCAAACAATAGACCTTAAATAAAATGGCCAAAATTTAAAACAATCCACAAAAGGGGTTTGAACAATCCATAAGACATAATTATTAAAAATAAATAAGCAGGATCCACACTGCTCGCTAGCCCACACCCGGAACATGTATACCTGCCATGTTAAAACATAACAGCCACAATCAGTGGGGAGCAACGTCAACGTTCTCCCAGCCGTATAACAGGATTTAAAAAACTGAAATTACTACTATAGAAAAAAAATAGTAAAAAAAGAAAAAAGTAAAACATTATAATGAAAATAAGATTTCAGTGAAAAACTTCACGTATCGAAATAAGATAATAAAAATGAGTTTTCCGGAGAAAACATAAAACATTATCCAACCTGCAAATCAAAATTATATCGATAATAACAAAAATATTCAGAATGGCGTTATGGATAGGATTAATGTAGAATCTAGACTTTCACTAGGACAATACTAAACTAGCTTCGAGAACTTAGTCAAAACAAATCAGACTTCGGTCTCTAACTAGGCAACTCAACTATAACAGGACTGCGTGCAGCGAGGTCCTGGCTTACGTAATGTACACCCCTCCCGGACACCAACCGTAATCCAGTTCAACCCGACGGCGACTTACACGATGCGATATCTAAGTTTAAGGTCAAAATATACACACTCCTGAACACAAACCATGCTCAGTTCAACGACCAATGTGTCTCAACATAGACACACCAGCTTTATAGTTGATGGCAAAACGTACATCCCAGACTATATTACTCTAAACTCACACTTTTCCCTATTCCATAACTCCAAAATAATCCATTATCGATATTTAAAAGATGTATTCAATACAAACAATAGGAGAACAAAAGAAAAGGAATCACTTTCCAAAAGAGGAAACATTCTATTTTAGGAAACTTCTATTTTTAGAAACTTTACCAAAAATAGCATCATATCAAACTAGCGAAGATATTAGTTTATACTAACATCACATTTTTAGTAAACGATATAGATTTATAAAACTAATACTTTCGGCCTTAACGATATTAATTACCGAAGTGAACATTTAATTTTATGAAATTGTTAAAATATTGTATAAGCGTTATAAAATGATTAAAAACATATTAAACATTTTAATATTACTAATTAGGGTGTTTTCAAAAGTTATAAAGCTAAAATTCCCTAATTATTATTAGTTTCGACAATAAAATTATAAATAGGATTTTACGGCAAACATCAAATTAAATATATGAACGTCTTTATTTAATTAAACCAACAAATACGTTTAGAGTATGTTAAGGGATGATTTAACTCTTAAAGTTTCAGAATTAAATACTTTCAAAATTGCTGCAAAAATAATTCTTTTAGGTAAGACGAAGCATTTTAACGATAAATCACAATTTGTCCGAAAATCAATACTTATTAATTAAAGACTTTAATAAATAGTACAAAAATTACGTAAAATAGTTAAATATAATTATGGACATTCTGTCCAGAAAAGAAAATTTTCCAAAATCCTAAAACTCGGTTTTTAAAGCGTTTTCTCGTTAATCGTTCAATCTCGACAATAACGATTAATAAAAATAGTAGTTACAAAACAATTTAAGTATTAATATCCAAAAAGTATTATTAAAACTAAAAATCATGATTTTCCAGAATCTACCATTTTTCCAGATTTCCAAAAATTCCAGATTTAATAAATCCAGTCAAAACCGTCTTTAAAACCCATTTTCACAATTAACGATTCCATTAATAAAACTTATCGTCCCAAACATTTTATTAAAGCACTAAAAATTATAAAATTAAATTTTATTATGAAATCATCAGAATCATATTTTTTCAAAATTTAATCATAGGACCAAAAATCGAGAATTTAAACGACAAACGCGGTTTTAACGATAAACGATCATTTAAAGTGATTAATTAATTCATCCACTTAACAATTCCGAAAAATTATGAAAATATTCAGAAAATTCTATTTCATCAGAAAGTTTCACCACGTCAAGAATCAGATTAAAATAAATTGTTTAAGTACTAGAACTAAAAATCGGCTTTTAATCATTTTTGTCCGTAAACGGTAATAATTCAATAATCGATAACTAAAATATCAGAAAAATACTTAATTATTAAAAATCATCAAAAAATCATTTTTACAGAATATAAACATATATTACATGTTTAGGCCGAATATTACGATTTTACAAATTAATATGACGATTTAATCGTTAATCTCGTAAAAGCGATAAAAATACCGAAACATGCAAATTTTCAACTTTTAAAAATTTTCCAGATTATATGACATACATATATTGTCAAAAAGAAAATATAAAAATATACATGCAATCACATAAATAAAATCATGCAATACCGAGTAACAACGACGTTACCTTCAATTCAAATCCGAGTCTACGATAAATTCGTCGGCTTTGGGGTCGGCCAAGAATCCTAAATCACATGACGTACATGGTACAAAAATACCATGAGAAAACTAAAAGAATCAAGGTAAATAACAATCGGAAATAACATCGATTATTATCTTAACGAAGGAGAAAGAAAGACGATAATTTAGAAGGCGAAAATAGGACGATCAAAGCTTGATTATGGACGAAAATGGTTGCTGAAAATGGGCAGGAACACCAGGCAAAAAGAGGGAGAAAGAAAAGGTTTTTGCTAAAATAAAATGGAAGAATGAATAAAGAGGAAAATGTGAAGAGATATGGAATGAATGGTGACTTAAAAGTTGATGAAAACTAGGTACATTCACCTCAAAAATTTCAGCCAAGAGTGAATGTGAGAGGAGTGTGAAGAGTTTGTATTAATCCACCAAAATGAATGAAGAAAGAAATAAATATCTAATGTTTAACATAATAAAATGAAGTGTATAAAAAAAATGTAGTAGGGGTGAGCCAAGGGGGGTCACGGTCCAAAATGTGGGAAAATGTCCCAAAATAATTTGTAAGTTGATAAAAAGAAAATCGTAAAATTGTTAAAGGTATTTCAAAGCAATTCGACTAAACCTCGCGTTAGAAAATAATTATTTACGAAACTTCGTAATAAAATCATTAAAGGCTAAATTTTCGTAAATAAAAAAAATATTTCTTAGTTGGAAATATTATATAAATGGGTTTAGACATTTTAGGAAAAGGAATAACTTAAATCTGAGCTTAAAAACGTCAATTCAAAGAGATATAGAATTCCTCACGGAAAATTAATTAGTTTACGAAGAAAATCAAATAAATGGATTTAAGAGAGTTAAAATCTTTAACATTAAAAATAAATATCATTAAACTTAAAACTAAAAATAAAGCTTGGTAAATGATGAAATATGAGGCCGAAATGTGTTAGAGTTATGAGGATGTCATAACGGAAAGAATAAAAAAGCTAGAAAAATAGCGGGTGTTACAAGACCGCCGGGCAAAATTTCGCCCGGTGAGACCTGGCCGGGCGAAACTTCACCCTACGGAAAAGTTGCCAGATTTGCCGGAATTGATGAAGATACAACCGAGCGAAATTTCGCCCGGTGAGATTTTGACCAGGTGAAATTTCACCCGGTGGGAAAAATGGCAGAAAACGATTTTCACGACGAAAAGTCCGTCGGGGGAAATTTCACCCGGTGGTGCTTGACCGGGTGAAATTTCACCCGGCGGCATGAGCTTGAATGGATCACCTATAACACACCTCCTCACTACAATATTGATTTCCTCCTTCATATTTACCACCCATAACTTTCCCTTCAAGAAGTTTTACACCAAAATTTTTACCACCAACTTTAAAACTTTCACTTTCCCTCCCAACCACCGTTGTTTATATCACCCCTTTTTACCTCACAATTCACTCCATATTTTCACCCATCATAAACACATCAAACCACCCTCCATACCCATTCACATTCAAACTTCCATTCACAAATTCCATTTCAACTTGGTGATTATTTCCTTGGGTTTTTGAAGAGGGAAAAGCTAAAGTTTCGCGATTTTTCTTGCAATTATTATTATGGAGACAAGAGCCCAACGAGCCGCGCGTAAATAAGGTATGGCTTCGACCTCTAATACTTCTAAACGTTCTACTTCTTGTAAGCCCAAACTTTTACCTTGTCCTAATACACCCTTAGCTCAAACCTTCTCCGAAAAGACCTTTCGGAGCACAAGGTGGCCTTGTCCGTTCACAATGGAAATTCTAGGAATAGAGGACGATATTAGGGAGTTATCGTCTAGGACCGGAATAGGCGGACTTATCAAGTTTGTGCCTTGCACAAATAAAGACTTGACATGTGAGTTCTTAGGTACCTTTACTATCGATAACCTGACCACACCAAGAGAGTTTAAATTTAGATTGTACGGTAGAACTCATTGTTTAACTGTTTCTGAATTCGGCCTAGCCTTAGGTCTACCCTCATCGGGTACCGGAATTAGTAAACCTTTGAGTAATGTACAAGCTAGTGCTTGTAGAAGAGACCTTTGGCGGTGCATAGCACGTGGTCAACGAGATTTTGAACCTAATTCAAACTTTACCGCTGAAATCCGTAACCCCGCTATTCGTTACTTTGCCGGAATACTTTCTCATTGCTAGATACCATCTACCGACAATATTTTTAATCTTAATGTGTGTGTCTTACAATTGATTTCTGATTCTTTGCTTGGTAATCCTAACCCCCTTGACCTACCACTTGTTGTAGCGTTGCATTTTCATCAAATAATTATTGCTCAGCGCCCCTTCGTAGACTGTGGAGGTCTTGTGACCTTAATCGCTAAAAACATGGGTTATGCGACCGACCACCTTATCCCACTAGATAATCGAGTCTGGCTTGACGAGGCCTGTCTTCCAGCTTGGATATTTAATGTACCCGATCATCGCCTCGTCTCCATTTGCCATGACCGTGCTTTAATAATCCCCAACATACACCAAACAAATATTTATTCGAGGGGAATGGAAATTTGGGAGTATGCGAACTATAGGTTACCTGAGGGTCGTACATTATTCGACCTTTCTGAGCTAGGACCCACCGAGGGCGTACAACCCTTACCTGAGTCTCCAACGGTTTCTTTTGCGTCATATGATTACCCAAATTAAACTATCCCCCAGAGTCGGTCGGTGTTGTGTGTGTGTGTGGATTAGGTCGGTGAGTCTTTAATCAATCTTTGAAATGAATTTGTTCCTTGTTCATCAGTTTATAATCATTGTGACTATCCTACCTCTAACAAAATTGCAAGTTGTCCCATTGTCCCACCGTCCCATCGATTTTTTGCGGCCGTAGCGGCCTTGGTTTTGCTCCCGGTCCTTAGGCGATGTGACTACGCCATTGACCTTTTTGAAAATTTTAATCAATTTTTCTTAATCAGGACTAGGTAACGTTACTACACCTACGCCCAATTTTTCACCCCTTCGTTTTAATTTCTTTTCCTCTCTTTTACTTCTTTTTCAACTTCTTATCCACTTGGCTAGGGTCTAGGTGATGTGATTGCACCTAGGCCCGCCACTTTTTTATCATTTTCTTTATTTCCTTTTTCCTTTTTCTTTTCTCAAAATTTTGAAAAATCCAAAAACACTTGAAAAATCCTAAAAATCCAAAAAGATTTTTCTTTTCCATCTTTTTCGTACTTCCCCTACTTGTCCATTGAGAACAATGTACAGTTTTAGTGTGGGGGAGGAGTCTACTATCTTTTATTTTGCTAAAAAATCTTTTCAAAATCCATAAAAATTTGAAAAATTCGAAAAATCAAAAACCTTTTTTCTCCTTTCTTTCCCTTTTCTTTTCTTGTTTCTCGTTATGTTTTCGTGTTCCGTGTACGGTCTTGTTCTCTACTCTTACAGGTAACTACCACCTTGAAGCGCGAGTTGAAGAGATTATGAAAGCACTCCGCTTGGTAACTTCCTTCCTTCTTTCTTTAATTTTGTAGAGGAGTTAGGTTATTGCTATTGGAGGTTCTCGAAGTTGAGCATTTTGGGTGTTGTGGTTGATTGTATGCTTGTATGTTGATGGAGTATGGAGTACATGACTTTACTTGTGTTTTCTTCTATTTGTCTTTTTCTTTTTCATGTGTTTCTTTTTGCTTTTGTATAGCGTGTCTAGGACTAAATGTTTTTGAAAACCCGATTACAAACTTATTACAAGAGTTTACATTCCATTGTAGATAACCCATTGTAGATTTTGGACCTTAATCTAGTAAAATGACTCTTAATCAATGAATTTGTTGATCCTTTAGCTTGAGTCCACCTTTTCTAGTAGAGGTTTACTTCAGGGTTTGCATTTGACCACCTTGACCACCCATGGAGGATTAAGGCCTTGGTTCCGCATCTCGTTTTCTAGGTGACCTTGCTCGAATGACCATTGCACCTTTAGTCCAAATTTTTTCCGCCTTTTTGTGGGTTATCCGGGAATGACGCGTGTTCTCGTTTACCTATTTTCCTCTACCTATACATCACCACAATAAGTTTACACAAAAAAAACGTCCAAGCTTGGTTATGAACCACATCAAAATCAAAAAGCCAAAAAAGGGCAAACCAAAGCAAGAGAAAAGGGCACCAAAAATGTGAAAAACAAGGAGAGAAAAGGAACTTCAAATGAAATCATATCATCAAAAACATCTCCAAAAAAAAAGAAAAAGCCCTTTGATCGATTTATCGCCGTGAAGTGCCAACTAGAGGACCGAGTCCCGAGGTAGGAAGATAGCGGTGATTAGTCGATCCACCACCCCAATAACTGTAAACACTCCACCTTTTTGTTTGGGCTAATTAAGGAAATTCGAGTTTGGAACGACCCTCTTGGCTTCGCCAAAGAGAGCGGGACTGCACATACCTACAGTGTCGAACGAATCCATGGTTCACTTTTCCCACTCCGTTATACGCCCCGTCGTACCCCTTTAGAAGACTAGGAGGACCTAGGCTAAGTTATCAACACCTATATTGCATAGTTGTCATAGTATTAGGCTTTGGTCCTTGTTTACGTGGGTCATTTATCTTGGAAGTTTATTGTTGTTTTAGGTAAGTAATCGGTGTCTTCCCCGCCGTCTGGATGAGGGATTCGGTGTTTTATTTTTGCTTTGGATGCGTCTATTCTTTCGTGTTATATGTTTTTGTGTGTTTAGTCGCATCCACCATTTGGAGCAAGCCCCAACTTGCCTTGCATGGGAGTACTCTACCTCATGGGTATTTCGATGTGAGTTGAAGGGACGGAGCGGGCCCGTTAATTGCCCCGTATCGGCTTAGCACAGTCTAGCTAGTAGTAGTAGTTGTAATTTCTTTTGGGGTCTTTACTCGAGGACGAGCAACGGTTTAGTGTGGGGAATTGTTGTGTGCTAAATTTAGACCGTTTTTCCTCTCATTTAGACCCGTTTTTCCCCTCGTTTTCCGTGTTTAGAGTGTGATTATGACCATATTTTGTGTACTTCTCGCGTTAGCGTCACTCTTGTGCGTTTTACGTGTTTTTGAAAGTTTTTCGATCGATTTTGATAGGATTTGTCACCGAAATCACGATCGAGCTTCCACGAGCACAAGAGAAGGGAATACCGTCCTAAGAGTAAAGCACACAACTTAAAGTTTAATGCCATCCAATCAATCAACGAAGAATGAGACAAGGAAAGAGGCCAGCAGAATGACCGGGCGAAATTTCACCCGGTGAGACACCACCGGGCGAAATTTCACCCGACGGTAAAACGCCTCCCCGGAGATTTTCTGAGACTTCCCACCGGGCGAAATTTCGCCCACTGGGTGAAATTTCGCCCAATGAAAAGACGTGTCGGAAATCGCAAAAAGTCAAGAAAATTTAACCGTGCGAAATTTCATGACCGAGGCGAAGTTTCACCCCATGAAGATGCTAAGGGTGATTGTCTCATTAATGGAGCATAACGTGGATTTGGGCTTTAGGTTAAATACTCATTAAGAGATTACTATATATATGTTACCCTAGTTTGTTGCCCAAGGCATCACCTCATTAGTGTAGTCAACCATCCATTAGAGTAGTATTAGCATCCATCCACCATTAGTGTAGTTACACATCCATTTAGTAGAACAATCTAGTAATATTCCTAGTAATTCTCTAAAAATCTAGTAGTTTACATAGTAATTAGTAGTAGATCTATTTAGTTTCCATCGTCAATTCTCTAGATTACAAGTTTGTAGAAGATTATTTCAAGTTTTATTAAAGATTTGTTGGGTTTATTGTAGGATTAGTGACAAGTTCTTCATCTTCTCCATCAAAGATTCAATCTTTATTCGTGCAAACTTCTTATTTCTTCTAGATCTTCATAGTTGGTACATTTCTTTCCACTCTCTAATCTCTAGTTTAGATTTAATTTAGTTTTCTCATTATTGTCTTGTTTAGATCATCTTAGTGTTGTTAGTTTCTCTAGATTTTGTTCATTTTGTTCTAGATTATTCTCTAGATTAATTTGGTAGTTTCATAGTTTAGTGGGTAATTGTTAGATCGTAGTTTTCTCATCATCTTGAAGGTAGTTTCCTTAGATCTAATTAATATGCATGCTTTAGATAGTTTCTCCTTAGTTAATGTTTTATTGTCTTTCATTATGATTAGTGAGTAGATTTCTTGTTGGGGAGTTTAGAGATGAGGACTTGGATTATTTGAATTTAGGGGTATTGGTGGGTTGTTTGAAATTCAAACTAGCACGTTTGGTGGTGGGTTTTGGCTAAAATAAATCGAAACAAAAATAAAAATATGTTTTAAATATAAGAAGAGTTTCTGAGACAAATAGAATTTTTTAGGAGTTTGAAACGACTAAACGATAAATTCGTTTTATAATAATTTTATGAATTACGAGTTAAATCGTAAACAAGATAAAATACGAACATAACTTTAATTTAATTTAATATTATAAAAATCAGGGGTGTTACAATCTTCCCCACTAAAAAGAAGTTTCGTTCTCGAAACTTATAAAAACATAATTGAAATCAAAGGCAAATTTATTTTTCAAGATAAGTTGAGCTCAGTACCCCGAAGTTAAATCATTCAATTTAACAAAATCGTAAGTTAAGAATTATTCGATATAATAATGATGACAAATAATATTTGTAAACGAACTCGAGGGGGAAGAGTACCCAAATATTTTTAAAACAACAGTAAAACGTTTTAATTTAGATATTCGACAATACTTTGTTTTAAGACCAAAGAAAATTTTGAGGAATCAAGTTTTGTAGATAGTAATAAGAATCGAATCAGTCGACAAACATTTTCAATAACAGATTTAAAGGCTAACGACAATAAAACAAAATAGAGACATACGAAGTTTTACGAAAATATTAAATCGTTTACATAATAACCTTATAGAAATCAAAATATTAGCGATTATGGAAATTCTCGTAAAAATTTAAACACGTTTGAAAATTGAAAATTAAAATAATTTCAAAATACTTAAAATAAATTATTAAGGCATTTTGAAACAGGACTAAATATTAAACAAAAACGAAATACGAAGTTTTGAAATTTATAACTCAAAATGTTAAAATTTCATGAAAATCAAAATTTTTAAATCAGTCAAACTTTTCATAGCATAGGTTCGGGAAAAAGGTAAATGGATAAATAGAGTCAACGTCAACGACGAATCGAAACAAAAGTTTTCAAACCCGATAAAGAAGTCGAAGGGATTGGCAACAAAAGAGGTAACAGAATTTAAGAGAAGATAAGGGAAGGACAAAATTGAGAGTCAAATAGCCCTCGAGGATTAGAGAATAAATTAACCATCTTGAGATTCCCGGTACGACTCCTACAACACAGGTTCCTAATTTCCATCAAATAATACTAAGACCAATATTTGGCATTAGGTAGTACTACTCAGTCACAATCTCCAAAAATGTCTTACGTGATTATCCAATCGTTCAAACAACACGATACTAATCCACAATTGTTTTAGAATCTAATCTCATCCATTAAAATTCCAACGATCATCAAAACAAACCCAAACTCGTAATCTATAAGGTTCCTAAATCCAAAGCTCATAAGGTTTGAACTCGAGGTACACCCCAAATTTCTCGAGTAAGGAACACTAAACAAGATCCACCAATTTAACAATGTTCGGGTACAAAATTCTCAAAAATGATAACCAACATATTTATAATGCCGCAAGTACAGAAGTTGGGAAAGTACAACAAATCCTCCAACATGCTCAAACCTATAGGTAATGGCGCAAACACTCACATCTTCAAACACGTCATTCAACTAAGGTTTCTGAAATTTCCATCAAATTTCTAATCATAATGGTGCAACCACAAAATATTTAATAATTCAACGAAGCCACAAATTCGTTGGTCAAAGAGTTCTATTCTGAAAGTCTCAATAAGATGATCTGTATTATAGTATTTCTCAAAACAACATATTAAGCTCAAATTATGATTGTGCAAGATAGCTCTCATCTTCAAGGGTAATAACAATTTATCCAAGTCAGACCACCCAACTCCAAAGTTCATAGGTTACAACCTTAAACAACGATCAACGATCAAACCATAAGAAACACGATAATCTATGTCAACCAAAATTTCTAACGACATTAATGAAAACATTTAATGGTACCACAACCCTCAGCCTAACACCTTAAACAATACTCTTTGATCCCAAATTTCGCGACGCATCCATCAAATAAGCATTAGGTAAAAATCCCAAAGTAGTGTTATCAATATGCTTAGTTCGGTTCTAGGTTAGGTACTAGGTATCCATCAATTATGCTATACTCTTACTACTCCAAAATATCATTCAACTTTAAGTCCTCCAAATAATCAAGGTAACCTATAACCCAAGGTTCAGTGTCTATTGTATCAACCGAATTCCATTAATCTAAATAAAACCATTCAAATCAATCTTCATAAATTTCTTACTGCTTAAAAAAATATGATACAACTCACAATCCTCAAACCATAGGTAACAAGGGTTTACTAAACCTAAAGCATCTATGACCTTCCACGAGGTTCACTGGGACGGAATTCGGTCAAATCAAAGAATCTCAAGAGGGAAGAGGGTAAAATAGGAGAATTAACCGATGATTTATCTTAAGAATGAAGACGAGAACTTAAGAGAAGAATTGGAAAAGGCAGAAGCAGGAAGAAAAGAATCAAATATTCAAGATAATAAAGACCTAAAACGAGAAGGGAAAGTTCGGACCTCTAAGGTTCACGAGGGAACCAAAAGGATTACTTCATCTTCTTGTAGAGGAACGAGCACACAAGTCTTGGGTCGCTCCATCTGGATCGACTGCAACATCATGGAACAGGAATCTACTCTTGATCATCTAACCTATAGCTTGAGCAAATTGAACTGGAGCTGAAAAGTCACCATCTGCATCATTCTTGGAGCACCAAGTTGTCCACCCGAATCAACAAGCATTGAGAGTTCTAAGCAGGTCTTGTCACGATCAGGAGCAGCATCTTGTCAGCATCTTGTTCATTCATATTCTTCCAGACAAAAGCAACAAATATTCAATGCTAATCATTGATTTACAAGAACATATAAGCTTAACAGTTAAGTCCTTATTTTGTTTCTACCCATCTCTCACTAATATTTCTTTAATGTTCAAATCAGTTACTAGTATTTTTCCTAGAATCAGGTGTAAGCGTTCGGGAGCAACAATGCTCTGATACCAACTGTAATCCCCTAGAAAATCTAGCGAGTAGACATGACAGGTATTTGCCGCTGGGTTTTATGTGTGAGCTAGCGAGTAGCATGGATCCTACTCTTTCTTCATTCGTATAATTTATGGATGTGTATAAACCCGTTTGGAGATTTTACTTTTAGCCCTTTTGTAAAAAGAGGCCTTTGTATTGACTTACCATTTCTTTTAATAAGATATAGTTTGTCAGTGTGTTTTAATCCCAACTCTACAGTGTTTCCGCCACTGTATTGCGTTAGATTTTCTAGGGGATTACAGTTTCCATCGTCAATTCTCTAGATTACAAAATTGTAGAAGATTATTTCAAGTTTTATTGAAGATTTGTTGGGTTTATTGTAGGATTAGTGACAAGTTCTTCATCTTCTCCACCAAAGATTCAATCTTTATTCATGCAATCTTCTTATTTCTTCTAGATCTTCATAGTTGGTACATTTCTTTCCACTCTCTAATCTCTAGTTTAGATTTAATTTAGTTTTCTCATTATTGTCTTGTTTAGATCATCTTAGTGTTGTTAGTTTCTCTAGATTTTGTTCATGTTGTTCTAGATTATTCTCTAGATTAATTTGGTAGTTTCATAGTGTAGTGGGTAATTGTTAGATCGTAGTTTTCTCATCATCTTGTAGTTAGTTTCTTTAGATCTAATTAATATGCATGCGTTAGATAGTTTCTCCTTAGTTAATGTTTTATTGTCTTTCATTATGATTAGTAAGTAGATTTGTTGTTGGGGAGTTTAGGGATGAGGACTTGGATTATTTGAATTTAGGGGTATTGGTGGGTTGCTTGCTTGTTGGTTTATCTTGCTTGTGGTTGTTGTGTCATTGTTGTTTTAGTCCGGCCAACTAGACCAACCTTGACTCGTTTCTATCAATATGGGGAAAATCGGGGTAGAAATTACCACAACAAGAGACTTACCCTTCTTCGCCGCGAAAGCGGGTTTTTCGGTGGGTTGGGTGAAGAAACCGAAAGGTGGCATTCTCCCTTTATCAATGTTGCAACAAAAACTCGATCCCGGCCTTCTTAGACTCCATGTTCCGAATCCCAACTTCTCCCTAACACCTTTCCCTAGATTAATCACCCCTAGCTATTCTCATAGTTATTTCTCTAGCGTAGACTCGACCTTTAGAAACCCCCTCCTAGACATCAAACACATCGCTTTAAACTTGTCAACACGTTCCGTTTCCTGTGAATGACCTCGACTTACCACGAATACTTGTTAGTTTCTGTGTCATCTCGAGTCTTATAAATATCGTTTGATCACCCGTCCTTCGTTAACGACCGATCCAATTGGGAGGCGATCAGTGAGACACTCTTTCTATTGTATAATCTGTTGATATCCTGACATAAAAGAATGTTCTCGATAATACTCCGCCCCTTATTAAAGCCACCCTGGACTGGAGAGATCAAATCAGGAAGAACATCCGCTAGCCTTGAGAAAAGAGTTTTGGATATCACTTTAGATGTCACATTGCAACAAGCTATTGGTCTGTATTGGAGAACTGAAGTCGGCCTCTCAACTTTTGAAATCAATGTTATTGCAGTTGTATTGACCCATTTAAGAAGTTGTCCTGAGCTGAAAAAATCCATTACTGCATCGCATATATCCTTCCCCACAATATCCCACGAGTCCTTAAATAACTTGCTAGAGTACCCATCCGGATCCGGAGATTTATCATCAGGGATATTGAAAATTGTTGCTTTTATCTCGTCAAGTGTGACAGGTCGTTCAAGTTTCTGAACATGATCCGCAAAGCAGATCGCCCCATGTTCCATGATTTTCAGGCTAACATTAACAGTAGGTGTCCTCCCCCCTAGTAGCTTTTGATAATAGGAGAGAAATGCCTGTTGAATATCATCCTGGATCTTGTGGAGGACTCCATTTTCATCACTGATTTGCAATACCATATTATTAATCCTTCTAGTTCTAAGAGCACCATGAAAAAAACCTGTATTTTGATCTCCCTCTTTAATCCACACATATTTAGATTTTTGCTGTAGAAATTCCAAGTGTGCATCCTGCAATTGAGCATATTTCTCATGTGCTACTTTCTCCTGCTGTCTCAGGTGTATGTTCTCGGGTATAAGAATTAGTTCTTTCTGGAGCCTGAAAAGGTCCACCTGTGCTATCTCAGTGGCCATTTCAATATCAGAGAAGTGATCCTTGTTCAGCTTTTTGAGAACTGGCTTACGCCTCTGCCGTTTCTTTGTGATACGAAACATCAATGTCCCCATCACCTCTTGATTCCAACTCTTTGTAACCTTTGGAAGAAAATGAGAAGATCCACTCCACATATTAAAATACTTAAAAGGTCTATTTATCAATTTAGCTTCCTCAACATTCTGTAACAGACATGGACAATGATCGTAGAGCCCTTATGGGAGAAAGTGAGCAGAGTAGTTGGACATCTCGTTCATCTAATCCTGATTAACAAGGCATCTATCTAACCTTCTATAGACTCTATCTTCGGGGCGTTGCTTATTATTCCACATATAATAAGCCCCATTTGAAGGACATTTGTTAGTTCATAATCATTTATACAGTCCTGAAAAGGTAAGACTTCCGCCATAGAGAACTGCCTTCCTAATCTCTCTTCAGCTTTCAGCACACAGTTGAAGTCCCCTCCAATCATCCAAGGTCCATTCATAGAAAGATAAATGGATCTTAGGTCCCTCCAAAGTGCTTCCCTCTCATGAATTTCATTAAACGCATAAACCATGGTGATATGCAGTGTCTGATCAGAAGCACGAATCTTAATCTTTGAGTGCAGCAGCTGAGATGTCTCATTAAAGGAGTCACTTCACATTTATTATGATTCCATAACACCCATATTCTTCCACGAGGATGATCCTTATTATTTGTTACAATTATTCAAAGACTTATTCATGTTCATAGCTTTGATCTTGGTCTCTAATAAACCAAAGAATCCAACCTTATTAATGTGAAGAAAGTTATTTATTTCCTGTTGTTTCTTCACTTTATTCATGCCCCTAATGTTCCAAAAACCAATTTTCATTTATTGAGATGTATAGGAGGTGTCACCCTTACGCCCTTGATTGGACAACCAGTCAAGACATTCTTGTAATTTGAACTTTATGAACTCTTCCTTTCCTGACTGGTACTGTAATATCTGAAGTATAACTACCTTCTTCTCTAGCTTTTGTAACTGCTCCCTCCATCACCCTCGAATCACTATTAACGTAGTTAATAATTCCCGCTGGCGCATTTACAATTTGTTGTATAATTATATGTGATATTTTTTTATTATATTTGTAATTAATTACATTAGTAATTAACCAAAACCTTTTCATTTGCTCTTATTTTATTATTTGTTATAATAATCAATAGAAAATTAATTTTCATTGATGAAGAATGAAAATTTTCGTTTGGTTTAACATACTCAAGTATTTTATTTTATTTTTATACTTTTCAACAAAGATGATTTAGTTTATTAATACATTTATTATCGCTTACATTTTTTTTTAATCACAATCATTACTAAATCTTGTTTCCAATAATCTATATATAGTTAAAAGGGTACCTTAAGAATTTTTTTTCCCACAAGGCATGCATTAATGATTTTTTTACAATTTTGTATTTTATTAAAATTTATCCTAACTAAATTTTGAATTGTTTTATTATATACGTGTTGTACAATTTTATATTTAATCACAATATTAAGTGTCACAAACTTTTTGTTTACCCATATTTAATAATTTGTTATAATAAATAATTAAATTTATTTTTATTTTTATTTTTCAAAATCTTTGCACCCACCTTCCATTGGAAACAGCTATTAAAAATAGTAAATAGTTTAACAATTTTTTAAAAAAAGAATTTTCATTTCTTAGGTTTTTTTTCTTTTGCAAAATTAATATTTGTTTGCTATTTTCTTCCTGCTACATATAAATTTTATTAGAATACAAATTTGTTATGTGTTTAACTATTTTACTTTATTAATAAATTTATACCTACTTACCGTTTTTGTAATCGGAAAAATGGTTTTGTTATGCATTTAGTTTTTGTGCACGTGGCAGATGTTTTCATGGTTTTTAACAATTTAATATTTTTTTTTGAAGGTAATGGAAAAAAATCTTAATATTTCACATAAAGCATAAATTTCTTGTTATCTCTAACCTTTTAAAAAACCAATTCTCAAACAAATGGCCTTAGGAACAATGTTCCTTCTTAGCAACAGTGGTTGGCTTGTACCCCTTTCTCTGTCCTCTACTACTCTGTTCACATGCCTTCCCCATTCACTGCTCTCCTCTACTTTCCCCCTTCGTTCCCTCTTCTCTCATCTCATTTGCGTTTCTCTCTCTTTTTTTTCGTTTTGTTATCTTTGCTTTTTGCTTTTTTATCTTTGATTTCCGTTTTTGGGTTCCTCATAGTGCTCTTTCTCACTTTCAGGATGTGGATAGGGAATTACAGAGCTTCTTATTCTCCAGTTTTTATGGTTTTGTTGCCGTTGATTTTCGTCTGTTTTTCGTTTTCGAGTTCCAGTTTTTCATTATGCTGCTATTGAATTTTGTTTAGTTGCCTTTGATTTTGTCTGATCACAGTTGTTTGATCGGATTTTGTTAGTGTGATTCGTTTACTTTTTTCTTTTTGTTGCCTTTGCTTTCGCTTTTTTATCTTTGATTTCCTTTTTTGGGTTACTCATATTGCTCCTTCTCCCTTTCAGGTTGTGGATCTGGGATTACAGAGCTTCTTATTCTCCAGTTTTTATGGTTTTGTTGCCCTTGATTTTCGTCTGTTTTTGGTATTCGAGTTCCTCTTTTTCGTTATGTTGCTATTGAATTTTGTTTTGTTTAATCAGATTTTGTTAGTATGATTCGTTTTGCTTTCGAATGCGAACCGTAAATGTGTTCATCTATGTATTTGATAGTGTTAGTTCGTATATATTCATGCAGATTTTGACGATCTATGATGTGATCATGAATTCGTTTGGTTTTGTTTGATCATGAAATCGTGCTTTGTTTAATTAGAGGTTGTTTATTGGAATTGTGTTAATGTGATGTGTTTTGCATTTTTCGGGTTCCTGTTTTTCGTTATGTTGCTATTGAATTTTGTTTTGTTTAATCGGATTTTGTTAGTGTGATTTGTTTTGCTTTCGAATGCGAACTGTAAATGTGTTCATCTATGTATTTGATAGTGTTAGTTCGTTTATATTCATGCAGATTTTGATGATCTATGATGCGATCATGAATTTGTTTGGTTTTGTTTGATCATGAAATTGTGCTTTGTTTAATTAGAAGTTGTTTATTGGAATTGTGTTAATGTGATGCGTTTTGCATTTTTGTGCGGAGCGTAATTTTCGATCATTTGTGAATTGGGATGTCGTTAGTTTTATGTATTCACGCAGATTTTGATGGTTTATGATGTGATGATGAACTCGATTGTTTTTGTTTGATGATTTGATCATGAGATCGTCCCTTACTGTTAATGTGAGTTTCGTGTTGTTTAAGTTTACTTCTCTGTTTCCTCTTCTTTCTTTCTTTCTTTCTTTTTCTTACTTCTAATCTACTTTGTCGTCTATTTTTCTGGTTGTTCATAAATCGTTGCTTGGCATCATCATGTTGAAGGTTCATCGCGGATCATCGATCGTCATTGTCTTTGATTATTTTCTCCAGGTAATCAAGTTCTAACCTTCCCTTCTTGCCAGTCTAACGCTCTTTTGTGTGTGAATGACATTGATTGTTACCCTTTGTTTTTTGTTGAGTCGTTTTCTGACTGCAACAAGTTAAGATAAGCAATGCGAAAGTTGGAGGTGAGCTTCTGGATCTCATTTTTATGGAACTCTTTATTTTATGAAAAGAAAAATGAATGATCTTTGAGTTTGTGGTTTGTTTTTAGTATTGTTAGTAGGTTCAATCAGTGTTGTCAAATTGATTTGCTTGACGAAATAGGTGACCTTCTTTACTTAGTTCATCAATTTGCTTAATTAATTCCTTCGGTTCGCAACTTAATTTGAGGATAATTAGTAAAGAGAATTTTGTCTCTTTTTGAGGTTCATCGATTTGTTTTTTATATTGGTAGGTTCAGTCAGTGTTATCGATATGCTTGATAGAATAAGTGAGCTTGATTATTTAGTTCATCGATCAACTAATTTGAGGTTAATGAAGGAAGTAGTGTTGTTTGGGTTTGTGTGTTTTATGCTTCATGGCGTTTCTCATTGGATATGTTGCTGAAACCCTACAAGAACGGGGCACATTGCAGGAAGAGTGCCAAAACCTGCCTGTTGTCATCGATGATGCTAACTTTGAAGAGGCTATCGCATACCTTTGAGAACCTGTTCGGCATGCAGGCTTGATAAATGTGTTTTGTAGTGTTTATTTCTTGTGTTTGGTACCAGTTTCTCTTGTGGAATCGCTCTTTAGAGCGGTTTCGAGGCTACTTACGCTTCTTTTAGCTTGTTTTAGGTTCCTAAGGCCTATCGTGGAAAAATGGAAAGTGTTCCAACTCGTTTCCGACGCATATGGAGCCAATGAAGAGATGCGACGATGACTCGGTGGCTTCGACTCGATCCCGAGTCCCATGGAACACACTTGATGATATCCCGAGCATCGATAACAAGCCTAGGAAGAGCAAACAAGGACCCATCACGCCCGGGAAGGACCCATCTCGACCGGGACAAGAAGACTCACTGGAGGGCCTTCCCGGCCGGGATCATGAGCTTCCCGACCGGGAAGGGCCCAGTTCTGCCCAGTTTCTATTTTTTGCCTCCCTTACCCGTGAAACCCTATATATACACCCCCCCCCTCTTGTATTGTTTTAGGGACTTTTTTTATTACATTACATTACCATACATCCACTAAACCATAGACTACTTTAGGTTAGATTAGCTTAGATTAGTGTAGATTAGCTTAATCTCTCCTTAATTACTCCTTAATCTTAGTTTAATCCTAGTTAGCTCTTGTGTAATTGAAGATCTATTGAAGAATTCTTCTCTATTGACAACATTGAAGATACTTCTTGGGTTGATTTTATACAAGATTCAATCTTTTGCCTTTCATTTGTGTTTGGTATAATTTCTCTTCTATTTAATCTTATTTACCTTAGTTTTCTCTTCTTTATGTTCTTGTTTGATAATACTCAATCTCATATCATGAACCTTCATTGTTATGCTTGTTTTATGATGTCTGTTGTGGTTGTCATCTTGAATATGAGTGAGTAGATTCCCTTGCTAGGGTTATTAGGGGGATTGGGCGTTGATTATGAGTGATTAGGGTGGAAATTGGTGGTGTTTGATGTTGTTTTTGTTGTTTCCTATTGCCTTGCACTCTACATGTTTGATGAAATTCTTGTGAGACTTGAGATGATCATTCCTTGTTTTTCTTGCCTCTTCTCTTGCATGTTCTTGTTTGGTTGATAGGTTTGGTTCCTCCACTAGTAGCGAGAGCGTGGTGAGAAGGCCCCTAGGCCATTTATGTAGCGAGAGCCCGAATGCAACCTAGGCTACGAAAATATGCTAGCACCCTCGTTTCCTTCTTTTGATCTCCTTGGCATCCATGAACCCGACCTAGCCCTAGTTTTCTTCTTATTGATTTACTTGGCTTCCCTTTGTCATTACTTGCTTTTTTTGCCTTTTACTTCGTGTTTTAGGCCTATTAAATTGGATTTGTATGATTTTCTTCGTGATGAACCGGATCTTGACAATCCAAAGCCAAGTGAAGAGAAGACTCCTCTAGGCCAACTTGACAAGGTGAGCGAAAATGAAGGTAATATTTGGGAGAAAAAGATAGATGCCTTGGAACTTGCCTTGAATGGGAAATTGGGGGAGCCGATTAGGGGATTTGGAGATGCTATGCTAGATCAAACCGTCGAAGAAATTGAGGCCGCCATCAAAAGCCCTGAATTTCCTCTTTGTGAGAATTCTAGTAAGGACAACGATGAGGCCTCCCATAGAGCCTCCAATGAAGAAAACTTGATGCCTTCACCTCCTTTGTCGCACTTAATTTCGAGTCCCTTATCTTGTAAGATGGTTGATGAAGTAGATCCTTGTCAGGCGGAGAAGAAGAATTTTATTCTTGATCCCGTAGAAGAAGCAACACCCTTGGGGTGTGATCTCCCAACCCATAACGCCAAGCATGACCTTAGACCACCTTACCTACCGGATGGTCATAAGAGTCGTTGCTATGTTGGTTGGAAAGACCCGGGAGATCACGAGAAACCCGAGCATAATGGATTAGATGATTGCTTCTTGCCTCCGACTTACTTGGAAGCTCTTGAAGATAGCTTGGCTCGGCCACATGAGCCTTCATGAAGATGTTGCTAGAGCATTTTACTTGCTTCTCCAAGCCCTTGATGGCTATGGGAGCGTAGATGGTGAGAGTATCATGTTGTAAATATCTTTTTCCTCTTCTTTTTAGTTTTTGTATTTGTATTTGTATGATTGGATAGTTTGGTTTCTAGGATTTGTAAGTCTTTGTGGAATCCTTGTAATTTGGAACTTTCTTGAGCGATGTGAGGGAGGGAGTTTTGATGGAAGTTTTTGAGCTTACTTGATAGGTTTGAAGTGAAGATGAAGAGTTTTGAAGAGTTGTTGAATGATATGAGATTGAAGCTTGGTGGAGGAAGTCGATTTTTGAGCTTTTTATAAGCTTTTGGGGACGGGATTTTTATCCCGAAGTTGGTAAAGTTCTAAGGGTGGAAGAGTTGGTAGAATATAGGGGAATGAAGAACCAGAGAGGCCATCCCGCCCGAGATGAGCATGATCCCGACCAGGACGAGTTGTGCTGCAAAACATGAGCTTCTGATGAGCAATCCCGCCTGGGATCATGGTCATCCCGACCGGGAAGGACTCCTTCCGACCGTGATGGGTGTCTTCATGGCCGGGAAGGGCTGCAGCACCCTTCTTCGCTTTCCTTTCTTTAGTTAAGCTCCACCCAACCTCATTATACTGATGCGAATTAAAAATGCGGAAGCTCGAATGAAAACTTGTTTTTGTATTTTCTTTTTTGGACAAAGGTTAATGTAACCTTGAAGATTATTGACGAACGAAAATAAACGATAAATATAAAGAAATATTTAGCCCGTAGTTCGACCTTGAACCCGGAACTAATCACGAAAGAGATTGAAGCCCAATCAATTATCGCCAATTACAAGTACCTTCTCAAATTTAGTAAACACCATGATCAAAAGAGTTGTCGGAATAAAGGTCATTATGCACAAGAGTGTGTAAGTTTACAAACGGCAAATGCGTTCCAATCCATTAGACCAAACCTCTCATACATGAACCAACTAGGCTATGACAAGTCCTTGTTGTCTTATAGGAGCCAAAACGTGCAAATATTTATTCCAAGAGGAATTGGGCTAAGCTACCCGAAGTTTAAAATCTTTTAATTAATGAAATCGTAAAGTAAAGTTATTTGATAAAATAATGACGTCAAATAACATTAGTAAACAAACTCGAAGGAAACAGGGTAACCAAAACATTTTCAAAATAAAAGTAAAACAATTTGATTAAGAATAATTCGATAATATTTCGTTTTATGACAAAACAAAATTTAGTTTGGAGAAATCAAATTTTGTTGTTAGTAAAAATCGAAGCACTCATCAAAAATTTTGAATAACAGATTCAAAAGTTCACCGACAATAAAACGAAAATTAATTTCAAAATGTTAAAATTTCGAAAATGTTATCGAAGTAATTATGAAAGTTTTCAAAAATGTTATCAAACCCGAACATTCAAAATAATTTCGACAATGTTAAAACGTTTTATGTCATAATCATATAGAAATCGAAGTTGTTGGAAACGTGAAAGTCTTCATAAATTTCGTTTGCTTGAAAAATCAAAATTTGAATCAATTTCAAAATACTTTGAAATAATTTGTTAAGGCATTTCGAAACATGTCTAAACATGTGTTATCAACCAAAAATAAAACAAAAACGAAGTATACGGTTATGAAATTTATAACTCAAGGTGTTAAAATTTCACGAAAAGCCAAAATGCTAAATTGTTCACAGTGTTTACAAAATGGAGAGTTTTAAAATTTGAAATTATGCTTCAAAATATTAAAATCTCATGAAAATCAAAAAATTGTATATTAGTCAAACTTTTCATAACACAAGTCTGGGGAAAAAATAATAAATGGATAAATAGAGTCAAAGTCAACGACAAATCGAAACAAAAGTTTTCAAACCCGATAAAGAAGTCGAAAGGGATTGGCTGAAGAAGAAGAAGCGGGATTCAAGAGAAGCTAAGGGGAGGACGAATTTGAGAGTCAAATAGAACTCTCAAGGACTGAAGAATTAAATTAACCATCTCGAGATTCCCGGTACGACTCCCACAACCCGGGTCCCTAATTTCCATCAAATAACGTTAAGTCCAATGTTAGGCACTAGGTGGTACTACTCGGTCACAATCTCCAAAAATGTCTTACGTGACTATCCAATCGTTCAAGCGACACGATACTAATCCACAAATGCTTTAGAATCAAATCCACAATTAGGATTCCAACGGTTAACAAAACATACCCAAACCCTTGATCGATAAGGCTCCTAATTTCAAAACTCATAAGGTTTGAACTCGAGGTATGCTCCAAATTTCTCGAGTAAGGAACATTAAACAAGGTCCACCAATATAACAATGCTTGGGTACAGAATTCTCAAAATGATTACCAACATGTTTATAATGCCACAAGTAAAGAAGTTGGGGAGAGTATAACAAATCCGCAAATACGCTCAAACCTATAAGAGAAAGATGGTAATAAAAGAATAGAACAAAGATTCACCAAGAGAATGAAGATGAGAATATATAAGAGAAGAATTGGAAGAAATAGAGGAAGGAAGAAAAGAATCGATGATCCTATATTACTAAGTTCTTGAACCAGAGGGGAATCTTCAATCCTCCAGAGTTCACGAGGGAACAAAAGGATTACTTCATCCTCTTGTAGAAGAACGAGCACACAAGTCTTGGGTCGCTCCAGCTGGATCTACTACTGCAACGTCACGGAACAGGGATCTACTGTTAATCATCTATCCTGTAGCTTGAGCAAACTAAACCGGAGCTGAAAAGTCACCATCGGCATCTTTCTTGGAGCATCAAGTTGTCCACTCGAGTCAGCAGGCGTTGAGAGTGCTATGTAGGTCCCGTCCTAATTTGGAGCAGCATCATGTCAACATCTTGTCCATTCATCATCTTCTTTGACATATGATAAGTGCTTTTTGTAGTGTTTATTTCTTGTATTTAGTCTTGTTTTCTCTGCTGAAATCACTCCTTAGGGCGGTTTTAGGGACGACTTATGCTTCTTCTAGATTATTTCAGGTTCCTAGGGGTCATCTCGAAGAAACGGAACGATTCAACTCGTTTCCGACACGTATGGAACCCAAGAGGAGAAGCAACGATGATTCGGCGACTCCCCGAGCACCGAGCATCGACAAGGAGTCGAGGAAGAGCTAAACAAGACTCATCCCGATCGGGAATTCGTGAACCCGATCGGGAATGAAGTGCAAGAATAGCTGCTCACTGTCAAGCATTCTCGACCGGGATCGCATATTCCCGATCGGGAAAGAGGAAGTATCCCGATCGGGATAAGGCCCTCCCGATCGGGAAAGGTGGAGCAAGGGAGGCGCTCACTGTGAAGCCGTCTCGATCGGGATCGCATATTCCCGATCGGGACCATCATTTCTTCCCGATCGGGATTTCCCATTCCCGATCGGGAATGACCCAGTCTCTGTTCCGCCTCCTTTTATTCCTCTCACTTACGGAACCCTATAAATACTTCCCTCTTGTATTGTTTATGTATCTTACATTAACCTAGACTCTCTTAAGCCTCTCTACAAACATTCAAACCCTAGATTAGTGTTCCTCATATTAGTTTTAATCTTCCTTTAATCTTTAGTCAATCTTAGTTAATTAGAGTTGTAATTAGTTCTTGTATTAAGGAGACACTTGAAGATCTTTCCAAGCTTGACAACCTTGGGATTATTTTGGGTTTCTTATTTATACAAGATTGCATATTTTTCTTCCTCTTGTGTTGGTATAATCTTTCTTTACTCTTGTTCTTTGTTATTATTTCAAGTTTGAATCTTTACTTAGTGTTCCTTGTTATTGTTCATATTGTTCTTGATAATGGATGTTTGGATTGTGATGTTGTTTCCTTTTATTGTGGTTAGATTATCATTGATTATGAGTGAGTAGTTTTCTTGTGGGTTAGTAGGGGGATTAAGGGTAGATTATGGATGATTAGGGTTTGATTGGGGGTAAAGGGTGAATCTTTGTTGTTAGTCACATATTTGGCACACCATGTGTTTGTTGATATGCTTGTATGAGTTGTAGTGGCCATGCTTCTCATGCTAGTCTTCCTCTACTCATTGTTTGTCTTGTATGTGGTCATGTTGAGGATAGTCGTAGTCACGAGAGTGCGGACTAGGGTCTAAGTTGCGAGAGCCCGGACCTACCTCGACATCGGTCTAAGTTGCGAGAGCCCGGACCGAGTCTAGCGATTAGGAGACACCTACACCCTTGATCACCCAAGTCACCCTACTACACTTGTGAACCCGACCTAACCCACTTCTTCTTCATATTTGATTCATCTTATTAGTTAGTATCATCTCTTTAGTGTGCTAGTTAGTTTGATTATTAGCATTGTTTAGCATTGTTATAGTCTAGTTCATCATTAGTCTAGTTCTTACCTCTCCTCCTTAATAGTTTTCCATTTATCGCTTCTTTGTGTTTGTTTGTGTGACCTAGTCTCGTTTTAGGCCAACCTAGTCTAAGCATTGCGACACCATCTCCGTGGACACGACCCGACTTACCCTAACTACCGTTAGGTGCTAGTTGGTTATTTATTTGGCGGTGGGGTTCACGACAAATCCCACCACCAACATATAAAACAAATATTCAATGGTAATCATTGAGTTCAGGAACAGATAATCTTAACAGTTAAGTCCTTATCTGTTTCTACCCATTTCTAATAATATTTTTATTTACTGTTTAAATAATTTACTGGTATTTTCCCCTATTTCAGGTGTAAGCGTCGGGAGCAGTGATGCTCTGATACCAACTATAATCGCCTAGAAATTCTAACGCAATACAGTGGCAGAAACACTGTAGAAGTGGGATTATAACACACTGTAACTATGTCTTGATAAAAATTTAAATGGTAAAGTCAAACATTAGGCCTTAAATAAAATGACCAAAATTAAAACAATCCACAAAGGGGTTTAACAATCCACAAGACAAAATTGTAAAAGAAATAATAATAGCAGGATCCACAATGCCCGCTAGCCCACACTCGGAAACAAGAATACCTGCCATGTTAAAACATAACAGCCACAATCAGTGGGGAGCAACGCCAACGTTCTCCCAGCCGTATAACAGGATTTTAAAACAGTAATTACTAATACAGGAAAAATAGTAAAGACGGAAAACAGTAAAACATTATAATGAAAATAAGTTTTCAGTGAAAAACTTCACGTATCGAAACAATATAATAAAAATGAGTTTTCCGGAGAAAACATAAAACACATGCCAACCTGCAAATCAAAATTATATCGATAATAATAAAAATATTCAAAATGGCGTTATGGATAAGATTAATGTAGAATCTAGACTTTCACTAGGACAATACTAAACTAGCTTCGAGAACTTAGTCAAAACAAATCAGACTTCGGTCTCTAACTAGGCAACTCAACTATAACAGGACTGCGTGCGGCGAGGTCCTGGCTTAAGTAATGTACACCCCTCCTGGACACCAACCGTATTCCAGTTCAACCCGACGGCGACTTACACGATGCGATATCTAAGTTTAAGGTCAAAATATACACACTCCTGAACAGAAACCATGCTCAGTTCAACGACCAATGTGTCTCAACATAGACACACCAGCTTTATAGTTGATGGCAAAACGTACATCCCAGACTATATTACTCTAAACCCACACTTATCCTTATTCCATAACTCCAAAACAATCCATTATCGATATTTAAAAGATGTATTCCACATAAACAGTAAGCGAACAAAATAAAAAGGAATCACTTTCCAAAAGAGAAAACTGTCTATTTTAGGAAACTTCTATTTTTAGAAACTTACTAAAAATAGCATCATATCAAAATAGCAAAATATTAGTTTATACTAATACAACATTTTTAGTAAACGATACAGATTTATAAAACTAGTACTTTCGTCCTTAACGATATTAATTCTCAAAACGAGAACATTTGAGTTAATGAAATTATTGAAACGTCATACAAGTATTTATAAAATGATTTAGAAATGTTTTAAACATTTTAAATACTACTAATTAGGGTGTTTCCAAAATTTACAAAACTAAAATTCCCTAATTATTATTAGTTTCGACAATACGATTATAAATAGGATTTTACGGCAAATGTCAAATTAAATCTTTTAACGTCTTTTATTTAATTAAACCATTGGATATATTTAGAATATGTTAAGGGATGATTTAACTCACAAAGTTTCAGATTTAAATACTTCCAAAATGGCTGAAAAAAAAATAATTCTTTTACGTAAGACGAAGCATTTTAACAATAAATCACAATTTGTCCAAAATCAATACTTATTAGTTAAAGACTTTAATAAATAGTACAAAAATTACGTAAAATGGTTAAAATATATTTATGGACATTCTGTCCAGAAAAGAAAATTTTCCAGAATCCTAAAACTCGGTTTTTAAAGCGTTTTCTCGTTAATCGTCCAATCTCGACAATAACGATTAACAAAAATAGTAATTACAACACGATTTAAGTATTAATATCCAAAAATTATTATTAAACCTAAATATCATGATTTTCCAGAATCTACCATTTTTCCAGATTTCCAAAAATTCCAGATTTAATAAATCCCGTTAAAACCGTCTTTAAAACCCGTTTTCACATTTAACGATTCCATTAATAAAACTTATCGTTCCTAACATTTTATTAAGGCACTAAAAATCATAAAATTACATTTTATTATGAAATCATCAGAATCATATTTTTTTCCAGATTTAAACCAAAGACCAGAAATCGAGAATTTAAACGACAAACACGGTTTTAACGATAAACGATGATTTAAAGTGATTAATTAATTCATCCACTTAACAATTCTGAAAAATTATGAAAAAGTTCATAAAATTCTATTTTATCAAAAAGTTTCACCACGTCAAAAATCAGATTAAAATAAAAATATTTAGGTATTAGAACTAAAAATCGGTTTTTAATCGTTTTTGTCCGTAAACGGTAATAATTCAATAGTCGATAACTAAAATATCAGAAAAATACCAAATTATTAAAAATCATCAAAAATCTCATTTTTACAGAATAAAATCATATATTACAAGTTTAGGCCGAATATTACGATTTTACAAATTAATATGACGATTTAATCATTAATCTCGTAAAAGCGATAAAAATACCGAAACATGCAAATTTTCAACTTTTAAAAATTTTCCAGATTTTATGACATACATATATTGCCAAAATAAAACCTAAAAATATATACAGGCAAATACTCAATTAAAATCATGAAATACCGAGTAACATCGACGTTACCTCTAAACCAATTCTGAATCAATAATATACTCGTCGGCCTCGGGATCATCCACAAATCCTACGATAAATAAAAATTATGGCAGAAAAATACCATGAGAAAAAACTATCAAAATCAAGGTAAATAACGATCGAAAACAACATCGTTTTTTACCTTAACGAAGGGATCGGAAAGAGGATTAATTGACGATGAATTTGACTTGATTAAGACTAGAATTGAAGCAAAAATAATCCTAGAGAGAGAGGGAGTGCCACGGCCAAATGAGGAAGAAAGTAGGATTTTTTTAACTTTTGATAAATGAATATAATGATGTAAGGAAATGAATGGTTTCCTAGTTTTAAATGAGATTAAAGATTGATGAAAACAAGGCTTCAATATCACCAAAGTGGCCGGCCAACATAAAGAGGAAGGGAATGAAAAGTTTTGACAATAATGCAAGGAATAAATGGAAGAAAATAATCATACGTTTACGGTTTAAAGTGTTAAAATGAAACGTATTAATAATACGTAGTAAAATTTGTGCCCAGAAGCTTAGTCGGTCCAAAAAGTGAGGAAATGGTCTCAAATAATTTATAAGTTGATAAAAAGTATAATCGTAAAATAGTTAAAGGTATTTCAAGGTTATTCGAGTAAACCTCGCGTAAGAAAATAATTATTCGCAAAATTTCGTATTAAAATCATAAATGGCTACTCTTTAGTAAACAAAAATATTTCTTAGTTGAAAATATTATACAAATGTATTTAAACATTTTTAGGAAGAAGAATAACTTAAATCCGAGCTTAAAAATGTCAATTCGAAGAGAAATAGAATTCTTCGCGGAAAACAAATTAGTTTACGAAGAAAATCAAATAAATCGATTTGAAAGAATTAAAATCTTTAAAATTAAAAATAAAAATCATTAAACTCAACAATGAAAATAGAGCTTAGTAAAATGATGAATGCAAGGCCGAAATGTGACAGAGTCATAACGGTAAAGACAAAAACGCTAGGAAAAATAGCGGGTGTTACAATACTGTAATCCCCTAGAAAATCTAACGCAATACAGTGGCGGAAACACTGTAGAGTTGGGATTAAAACACACTGACAAACTATATCTTAATAAAAGAAATGGTAAGTCAATACAAAGGTCTCTTTTTACAAAAGGGCTAAAAGTAAAATCTCCAAATGGGTTTATACAAATCCATAAATTATACGAATGAAGAAAGAGTAGGATCCATGCTACTCGCTAGCTCACACCCAAAACCCAGCGGCAAATACCTGTCATGTTATAAACATAACAGCCACGTCAGTGGGGAGTAACTCGGACGTTCTCCCAGCCATATTATATCATATGGAAAAATAATAGTATTACTATATCAAAATAATTAAAATGAGAAAACATTAAAACGATATAATAAAAATAAGTTTTCAGCGAAGCTTAAAGCATTTGCTAACCTGCAAGTCAATATTAATCGATAGTAATAATATTCAAAAATGGCGTTATGGAAATCAATCAGTGCAACGGAATAGACTTTCACTAGGATAATACTCAAACTAGCTTCGAGAACTTAGTCAAAACAAATTAGACTTCGGTCTCTAACTAGGCAACTCAACTATAACAGGGCTGCGTGCAGCGAGGTCTTGGCTTAAATAATGTACACCCCTCCTTAACACCAACCGTAATCCAGTTCAACCCTACGGCAACTTACACGATGCGATATCATAGTTTAAGGTCAAAATATATACACTCCTGAACACAAACCATGCTCAGTTCAACGACCAATGCGTCTCAACATAGACACACCAACTTTATAGTTGATGGCAAAACGTATACCCTAGACTGTATTACTCTACTCATACACTTGTCCTCATTCCATAACTCCAAAACAGCCATTATCGATATTCAAAAGTAAATATAATCAATATAAATGATATGGATAAAAGGAATAACCATTTTATATTAAAAGGGAAACTTTCTATAAATAGAAACTTACTAATTTTAGAAACTTACTTAAAATAGAAATAGTCTTATAGAAAATACGCAAATTATTAAAATTAGTGAAATGTATAGAAATATCATTTCTAACGAAATTAGCGTTTTATTATTATCATCGTCGTTATCGTAACTTTAATATATTTCTAAATTCGTTACTCAAAATATAAATAAAATACAATAATTCAATATATAATATTTTATAAAAATTTAGAAAATCGAGTTAAAACTATGAATTTTAGAAAAGAGATGTTTTATGAAAAACGATATCAAAATTAATTGAGTCGACGAATTTTATAAATTAAATGAGATTTTATAAAACTTTCAAATTAGTTTTAGCAAATACATTTTATCAATAAATAATACTGATTTTACTAAAATAATCAATCGTAGACAAATGAGAAATTATTAGGGAAAATAATCTCTACTAAAAATGTATTTAAAACAAAATCGACTATTTTCTCATTTATTAGTATAAGTCGTAAAATGAAATTAATTTATTGAACAAGTATACAAATCTCGATTATAATATAAAAATACGATTTTGAGTTAAAAATTATAAATTAACAAATATGACGAAAATATGAAATCGATATTATTTAGTTATTAGTGTCACGATAACCAACAAAACATTATAACGATCGTAAATAATTAAATTACTAACGATATCGAAAACTCGTAAAATATTTATTAGGCGTACGATTTGAAATTATTATTATTAGCAATAATAAATAGCTACAAATAGAAAACCGAAGTTAAAATATTTACTACATACTACTACTCAAACGTACGATATAAAATCGAGTAACGTCCTAAAGTTACCTTAAGTTGACATCCGAAATGAACTCGTATTCGTCCTTCTTGACCAACCCAAGCTTCAAATCAGTAGAAATGTCATCCTTAAGCTCCAAATTGTAGAACCGCTAGTCTTCTGAACTAGATTCACCACGACAACCGAGTAGACAAAATAAAAGAATGAAACGTAAACGTCACAAGACCGAAAGGGAAACGATGTGTCAAAAATGGAAGCATGACGACTGAACTCAATCGAATCGACAAACATGATAGAAGAAGGGAGAAACAAAAGGAATGACAGCAGGAAGAAGGACGGAGAACGAAAATAAAGAAGATGGGAACGAGCAGGTAGCAAAACGAGATCAGAAGGAATAAAGGAGGATACGGAGGACAAACATCGGACAATAACAACAACGACGCGAACAGTAGCAGCGCAACAGGACATCAACAATGCTAAAACAAAAAGGAATGCGAAGAAGAAGAAAAGAACCTGAGGACGAGAACAAACAGCAGCTAGCATCATAACAATAACGTAAACAAGATGATCGAACATCGATAGCAACATAACGACAGCAGCAACGCAGAAGATAGTAGAAGGAAAACGCAGCGGCATCGACATAAACACAACAGTAGCGACATCATCAAAATGCAGCAGCGAAAACAGTAGCATCAAAACGAACAATGACAACATTACGCACGACAAAATAGGAACAGCAGCAGTACGTAACGCGCAACAGCAACCAACGAAATAGAACGAGAAGGACAAGAGAAAAAGATGAAAGAAAAAGGAAGAAGAAAAGAGGAAATTCGAAGACCGACTGACACAAAACAAATGGAGACAGTAGGGGAGGACAACAACAGCAGCATGGTCCGAACAGGACAGGACAACGTAAGAAAAAAAAAAGATTAAGAAAGGAGAATAAAGGACAGCAGTAGCGTTAGCAGATGAATAAGAGAACGAGACAAAAGAGAAGGACGAGATTACCTTTCCGAATCAGACGACACCGGAACAGACATCGGAGCCTAGAAAAACAGCAGCAACACAGGAGTAACAACAATGACCACACAGCAGCGGCAAGCAGCGCATGAAACAACAGCAAAAGCACGAAGCAGTACGCAGCAGCAACAGTAATTCGGCAAGTAGCAGAGGCGCACCATCACGGAGCAGGGGCAGAACGAGCATAGCAGCGGCAGCAGGAAAGGCCGATTGCTCGAAAAGAAATGACGAAGACGAAGGAAAAAGATGAAGGATGATGAAGGCTGAAGAAGTTGGTGCGCGGAGGTGATATGGAGAAGTTGAACGAGAATTTAGAGTAGTTAAAGGGAATGAATGAGGAAGGAGTGAAACGGTGGATTGGAGAAGGAAAGGCCAAGGGGTGTACGTAAAAGAGGGGAAAAGGGAGTGAATCAACTAGTGCATTGAAACAAGTAAGGACATAAAGCGGTGGATGATAAAACAATGAGTAAAGGGATGAATGCAAGTGGGAAATGAATCACAATTAAGGTGAGTTAAGAAAATACGGATTAATTGAATTTTGGGACGATAAGTTGACTGACCCACGAACCGAAATAAAATGAGTTAATAAAATTAATGAATAATCGGACTGTCAAATAAAATGAGTAAATAAAGTACTCGAGACGAAAAACAAAGCCGATAGAAATAGATAATTAGACGATCAAATAGTATTTCCCGATAAATAATAAATTTTCGATAAAGAGAATTAAATTGATTTCTCGAGGAAATGTAATAAATGTTTTGACGAAACTTAATATATATAAATGAGCTTCGAGCCGAAATAGAAATTCTAGCTTAAATAAAAATAAATAAAAAGAACTTAAAATTTAAATCGCCGAAATAGACTTTCGATAAGAATTAAACAAAATGGGTAAAATAAATCGAAACAAAAATAAAAATATGTTTTAAATATAAGAAGAGTTTCAGAGACGAATAGAATTTTTTAGGAGTTTGAAACAACTAAATGATAAATTTGTTTTATAATAATTTTAAGAATTACGAGTTAAATCGTAAACAAGATAAAATACGAACATAACTTTAATTTAATTTAATATTATAAAAATCAGGGGTGTTACAATCTTCCCCACTAAAAAGAAGTTTCGCCCTCGAAACTTATAAAAACATAATTGAAATCAAAGGCAAATTTATTTTTCAAGATAAGTTGAGCTCAGTACCCCGAAGTTAAATCATTCAATTTAACAAAATCGTAAGTTAAGAATTATTCGATAAAATAATGATGACAAATAATATTTGTAAACGAACTCGAGGGGGAAGAGTACCCAAATATTTTCAAAACAACAGTAAAACGTTTTAATTAAGAAATTCAACAATACTTTGTTTTAAGACCAAAGAAAAATTTGAGGAATCAAGTTTTGTAGATAGTAATAAGAATCGAATCAGTCGACAAACATTTTCAATAACAGATTTAAAGTCTAACGACAATAAAACAAAATTTAGACATACGAAGTTTTTTGAAAATATTAAATCGTTTACATAATAACCTTATAGAAATCAAAATATTAGCGATTATGGAAACTTTTGTAAAAATTTAACGGATATTTCCCACGGTACTCTTGAACTTTGACACATTACACATGGTACCCCACATTTTAAGTTTGTTCCTATGGTAACCTTGTGTTTTGTGTTTAATGCCCATGGTACCCCTGATCAATTTTCTGTCATAACGGCGTTAAAATTTAGTTTAGTTAAAGTGATTAATAAACTGATTAATTTGTTTTAGAGGAAAAATTAGTTAGAACAACTAATGAACTTCTAATTAAAATAATTGAAAATTGAGAGAATGTCCATGGTACCCCTGTGTTTTCAATGTTTTAGCCATGGTACCATTATATTTTAAATTCTTTGTCCATGGTACCTTTGAGGTTACAATTCATTCAGGGGTACCATTGACAAATAATTGAAACCACAAGGATACCATGGACAAAAAATTGAAAATACAATGGTACCATGGTTAAAATATTGAAAACACAGGGGTAGCATGGACATTAATTTGAATTTTATTAATTTTCTAACTAATTTCACCAAAAAAATTGAAAATTAATAACTTTAACTAAACTAACTTTTAACGCCGTTATGACAGAAAATTGATCAGGGTACCATGGGCACTAAACGCAAAACACAAGGTTTACCATAGGAACAAACTTAAAATGAGGGGTACCATGGGTTATGTGTCAAAGTTCGAGGGTACCGTGGGAAATATCCCAAAATTTAAACACGTTTGAAAATTGAAAATTGAAATAATTTCGAAATACTTAAAATAAATTATTAAGGCATTTTGAAACAGGACTAAATATAAAACAAAAACGAAATACGAAGTTTTGAAATTTATAACTCAAAATGTTAAAATTACATGAAAATCAAAATTTTTAAATTAGTCAAACTTTTCATAGCATAGGTTCGGGAAAAAGGTAAATGGATAAATAGAGTCAAGGTCAAAGACGAATCGAAACAAAAGTTTTCAAACCCGATAAAGAAGTCGAAGGGATTGGCAGCAAAAGAGGTAACGGAATTTAAGAGAAGATAAGGGAATGACAAAATTGAGAGTCAAATAGCCCTCGAGGATTAGAGAATAAATTAACCATCTCGAGATTCCCGGTACGACTCCTACAACACGGGTTCCTAATTTCCATCAAATAATACTAAGACCAATATTAGGCATTAGGTAGTACTACTCAGTCACAATCTCCAAAAATGTCTATTGTGATTATCCAATCGTTCAAACAACACGATACTAATCCACAATTGTTTTAGAATCTAATCTCATCCATTAAAATTCCAACGATCATCAAAACAAACCCAAACTCGTAATCTATAAGGTTCCTAAATTCAAAGCTCATAAGGTTTGAACTCGAGGTACACCCCAAATTTCTCGAGTAAGGAACACTAAACAAGACCCACCAATTTAACAATGTTCGGGCACAAAATTCTCAAAAATGATAACCAACATATTTATAATGCCGCAAGTACAGAAGTTCGGAAAGTACAACAAATCCTCCAACACGCTCAAACCTATAGGTAATGGCGCAAACACTCACATCTTCAAACACGTCATTCAACTAAGGTTTCTGAAATTTCCATCAAATTTCTAATCATAATGGTGCAACCACAAAATATTTAATAATTCAACGAAGCCACAAACTTGTTGGTCAAAGAGTTCTATCCTGAAAGTCTCAATAAGATGATCTGTATTATAGTATTTCTCAAAACAACATATTAAGCTCAAATTATGATTGTGCAAGATAGCTCTCTTCTTCAAGGGTAATAACAATTTATCCAAGTCAGACCACCCAACTCCAAAGTTCAAAGGTTACAACCTTAAACAACGATCAACGATCAAATCCATAAGAAACACGATAATCTATGTCAACCAAAATTTCTAACGACATTAATGAAAACATTTAATGGTACCACAATCCTCAACCTAACACCTTAAACAATACTCTTTGATCCCAAATTTCGCGACGCATCCATCAAATAAGCATTAGGTAAAAATCGCAACGTAGTGTTATCAGTACGCTTAGTTCGGTTCTAGGTTAGTTACTAGGTATCCATCAAATATGCTATACTCTTACTACTTCCAAATATTATTCAACTTTAAGTCCTCCAAATAATCAAGGTAACCTATAACCCAAGGTTCAGTGTCTATTGTATCAACCGAATTCCATTAATCTAAATAAAACCATTCAAATCAATCCTAATAAATTTCTTACTGCTTAAAAAAAATATGATACAACTCACAATCCTGAAACCATAGGTAACAAGGGTTTACTAAACCTAAAGCATCTATGACCTTCCACGAGGTTCACTGGGACGGAATTCGGTCAAATCAAAGAATCTCAAGAGGGAAGAGGGTAAAATAGGAGAATTAACCGATGATTTATCTCAAGAATGAAGACGAGAATTTAAGAGAAGAATTGGAAAAGTCAGAAGCAGGAAGAAAAGAATCAAAGATTCAAGATAATAAAGACCTAAAACGAGAAGGGAAAGTTCAGACCTCTAAGGTTCACGAGGGAACACAAAGGATTACTTCATCTTCTTGTAGATGAACGAGCACACAAGTATTGGGTCGCTCCATCTGGATCGACTGCAACATCATGGAACAGGAATCTACTCTTGATCATCTAACCAATAGCTTGAGCAAATTGAACTGGAGCTGAAAAGTCACCATCTGCATCTTTCTTGGAGCACAAAGTTGTCCACCCGAATCAACAGGCATGGAGAGTTCTAAGCAGGTCTTGTCACGATCAAGAGCAGCATCTTGTTCGTTCATATTCATCCAGACAAAAGCAACAAATATTCAATGCTAATCATTGAGTTACAAGAACATATAAACTTAACAGTTAAGTCCTTATTTTGTTTCTACCCATCTCTCACTAATATTTCGTTAATGTTCAAATCAGTTACTAGTATTTTTCCTAGAATCAGGTGTAAACGTCGGGAGCTACAATGCTCTGATACCAACCGTAATCCCCTAGAAAATCTAACGCAATACAGTGGCGGAAACACTGTAGAGTTGGGATTAAAACACACTGACAAACTATATCTTATTAAAAGAAATGGTAAGTCAATACAAAGGCCTCTTTTTACAAAAGGGCTAAAAGTAAAATCTCCAAACGGGTTTATACAAATCCATAAATTATACGAATGAAGAAAGAGTAGGATCCATGCTACTCGCTATCTCACACCCAAAAACCAGCGGCAAATACCTGTCATGTTATAAACATAACAGCCACGTCCGTGTTACTCCCCACTGACTAGTTTCCTTAGATCTAATTAATATGCATGCTTTAGATAGTTTCTCCTTAGTTAATGTTTTATTGTCTTTAATTATGATTAGTGAGTAGATTTCTTGTTGGGGAGTTTAGGGATGAGGACTTGGATTATTTGAATTTAGGGGTATTGGTGGGTTGCTTGCTTGTTGGTTTATCTTGCTTGTGGTTGTTGTGTCATTGTTGTTTTAGTCCGGCCAACTAGACCGATCTTGACTTGTTTCTATCAATATGGAGAATCTCGGGTTAGAAATTACCACAACAAGAGACTTACCCTTCTTCGCCGCGAAAGCGGGTTTTTCGGTGGGTTGGGTGAAGAAACCGAAAGGTGACATTCTCCTTTTACCAATGTTGCAACAAAAACTCGATCCCGGCCTTCCTAGACTCCATGTTTCGAATCCCAACTTCTCCCTAACCCTTTCCCTAGAATAATCACCCCTAGCTATTCTCATAGTTATTTCTCTAGCGTAGACTCGACCTTTAGAAACCCCCTCCTAGACATCAAACACATCGCTTTAAACTTGTCAACACGATCCGTTCCCTGTGGACCGACCTCGACTTACCACGAATACTTGTTAGTTTTTGTGTCATCTCGAGTATTATAAATATCGTTTGATCCCCCGTCCTTCGTTAACGACCGATCCGATTGGGAGGCGATCAGTGAGACACTCTTTCTATTGTATAATTTGTTGATATCCTGACATAAAAGAATGTTCTCGATAATACTCCGCCCCTTATTAAAGCCACCCTGGACTGGAGAGATCAAATCAGGATGCACATCCGCTAGCCTTGAGAAAAGAATTTTGGATATCACTTTATAAGTCACATTGCAACAAGCTATTGGTCTGTATTGGAGAACTGAAGTCGCCCTCTCAACTTTTGGAATCAATGTTAGTGCAGTTGTATTGCCCATTTAAGAAGTTGTCCTGAGCTGAAAAAATCCATCACTGCATCGCATATATCCTTCCCCACAATATACCATGAGTCCTTAAAGAACTTGCTAGAGTACCCATCCGGATCCGGAGATTTATCATCAGGGATATTGAAAATTGTTGCTTTTATCTAGTCAAGTGTGACAGGTCATTCAAGTTTCTGAACATGATCCGCAAAGCAAATCGCCCCATGTTCCATGATTTTCAGGCTAACATTAACAGTAGGTGTCCTTCCCCCTAGTAGCTTTTGATAATAGGAGAGAAATGCCTGTTGAATATCATTCTGGGTCTTGTGGAGGACTCCATTTTCATCACTGATTTGCGATACCATATTATTAATCCTTCTAGTTCTAAGAGCAACATGAAAAAAACCTGTATTTTGATCTCCCTCTTTAATCCACACATATTTAGATTTTTGTTGTAGAAATTCCAAGCGTGCATCCTGCAATTGAGGATATTTCTCATGTGCTTCTTTCTCCTGCTGTCTCAGGTGTATGTCCTCGGGTCTAAGAATTAGTTCTTTCTGGAGCCTGAAAAGGTCCACCTGTGCTATCTCAGTGGCCTTTTCAATATCAGAGAAGTGATCCTTGTTCAGCTCTTTGAGAACTGGCTGACGCCTCCGCAGTTTCTTTGTGATACGAAATATCAATGTCCCCATCACTTCTTGATTCCAACTCTTTGTAAACTTTGGAAGAAAATGAGAAGATCCACTCCACATATTAAAATACTTAAAAGGTCTATTTATCACTTTAGCTTCCTCAGCATTCTGTAACAGACATGGACAATGATCGTAGAGCCCTTAAGGGAGAAAGTGAACAGAGTAGTTGGACATCTCGTTCATCTAATCCTGATTAACAAGGCATCTATCTAACCTTCTATAGACTCTATCTTCGGGGCGTTGCTTATTATTCCACATATAATAAGCCCCATTTGAAGGACATTTGTTAGTTCACAATCATTTATACAGTCCTGAAAAGGTAAGACTTCCGCCATAGAGAACTGCCTTCCTAATCTCTCTTCAGCTTTCAGCACACAGTTGAAGTCCCCTCCAATCATCCAAGGTCCATTCATAGAAAGATAAATGGATCTTAGGTCCCTCCAAAGTTCTTCCCTCTCATGAATTTCATTAAACGCATAAACCATGGTGATATGCAGTGTCTGATCAGAAGCACGAATCTTAATCTTTGAGTGCAGCAGCTGAGATGTCTCATTAAGGGAGTCACTTCACATTGATTATGATTCCATAGCACCCATATTCTTCCACGAGGATGATCCTTATTATTTGTTACAATTATTCAAAGACTTATTCATGTTCATAGCTTTGATCTTGGTCTCTAATAAACCAAAGAATCCAACCTTATTAATGTGAAGAAAGTTATTTATTTCCTGTTGTTTCTTCACTTTATTCATGCCCCTAATGTTCCAAAAACCAATTTTCATTTATTGAGATGTATAGGAGGTGTCACCCTTACGCCCTTGATTGGACAACCAGTCAAGACATTTTTGTAATTTGAACTTTATGAACTCTTCCTTTGTTGACTGGTACTGTAATATCTGAAGTATAACTACCTTCTTCTCTAACTTTTGTAACTGCTCCCTCCATCACCCTCGAATCACTATTAACGTAGTTAATAATTCCCGCTGGTGCATTTAAAATTTGTTGTATAATTATATGTGATATTTTTTTTTATTAAATTTGTAATTAATTACATTAGTAATTAACCAAAACCTTTTCATTTGCTCTTATTTAGTTATTTGTTATAATAATCAATAGAAAATTAATTTTCATTGATGAAGAATGAAAAATTTCGTTTGGTTTAACATACTCAAGTATTTTTTTTATACTTTTTAACAAAGATGATTCAGTTTATTAATACATTTATTATCGCTTACATTTTTTTTAATCACAATCTTTACTAAATCTTGTTTCCAATAATCTATATATAGTTAAAAGGGTACCTTAAGCATTATTTTTTGCCACAAGGCATGCATTAAAGATTTTTTTTTTTACAATTTTGTATTTTATTAAAATTTATCCTAACTAAATTTTGAATTATTTTATTACATACGTGTTGTACAATTTTATATTTAATCACATTATTAAGTGTCACAAACTTTTTGTTTACCCATATTTAATAATTTGTTATAATAAATAATTCAATTTATTATTATTTTTATTTTTCAAAATCTTTGCACCCACCTTCCATTGGAAACAGCTATTAAAAATAGTAAATAGTTTAACAATTTTTTTAAAATAAAAATTTTCATTTCTTAGGTTTTTTTTTTCTTTTGCAAAATTAATATTTGTTTGCTATTTTATTCCTGCTACATATAAATTTTATTAGAATACAAATTTGTTATGTGTTTAACTATTTTACTTTATTAATAAATTTATACCTACTTACCGTTTTTGTAATCGCAAAAAAGGTTTTGTTATGCATTCAGTTTTTGTGCACGTGATAGATGTTTTCATGGTTTTTAACAATTTAATATTTTTTTTGAAGGTAATGGAAAAAATTCTTAATATTTCACATAAAGCATAAATTTCTTGTTATCCCTAACCTTTTAAAAAACCAATTCTCAAACAAATGGCCTTAGGAACAGTGTTCCTTCTTAGCAACAGTGGTTGGCATGTACCCCTTTCTCTGTCCTCTACTACTCTGTTGACATGCCTTCCCCATTCACTGCTCTCCTCTACTTTCCCCCTTCGTTCCCCCTTCTCTCATCTCATTTGCGTTTCTCTCTCTTTTTTTTCGTTTTGTTATCTTTGCTTTTTGCTTTTTATCTTTGATTTCCGTTTTTGGGTTCCTCATAGTGCTCTTTCTCACTTTCAGGATGTGGATATGGGATTACAAAGCTTCTTATTCTCCAGTTTTTATGGTTTTGTTGCTGTTGATTTTCGTCTGTTTTTCGTTTTCGAGTTCCTGTTTTTCGTTATGCTGCTATTGAACTTTGTTTAGTTGTCTTTGATTTTGTCTGATCACAGTTGTTTGATCGGATTTTATTAGTGTGATTCGTTTACTTTTTTTCTTTTTGTTGCCTTTGCTTTCCCTTTTTTATCTTTGATTTCCGATTTTGGGTTCCTCATATTGCTCCTTCTCCTTTTCAGGTTGTGGATCTGGGATTACAGAGCTTCTTATTCTCCAGTTTTTATGGTTTTGTTGCCCTTGATTTTCTTTTGTTTTTGGTATTCGAGTTCCTCTTTTTCGTTATGTTGCTATTGAATTTTGTTTTGTTTAATCAGATTTTGTTAGTATGATTCATTTTGCTTTCGAATGCGAACCGTAAATGTGTTCATCTATGTATTTGATAGTGTTAGTTCGTATATATTCATGCAGATTTTGACGATCTATGATGTGATCATGAATTCGTTTGGTTTTGTTTGATCAGGAAATCGTTCTTTGTTTAATTAGAAGTTGTTTATTGGAATTGTGTTAATGTGATGTGTTTTGCATTTTTGTGCGGAGCGTAATTTTCAATCATTTGTGAATTGGGATGTCGTTAGTTTTATGTATTCACGCAGATTTTGATGGTTTATGATGTGATCATGAACTTGATTGCTTTTGTTTGATGATTTGATCATGAGATCGTCCCTTACTGCTAATGTGAGTTTCGTGTTGTTTAAGTTTACTTCTCTGTTTCCTCTTCTTTCTTTCTTTCTTTTTCTTACTTCTAATCTACTTTGTCGTCTGTTTTTCTGGTTGTTCATAAATCGTTGCTTGGCATCATCATGTTGAAGGTTCATCGCGGATCATCGATCGTCATTGTCTTTGATTATTTTCTCCAGGTAATCAAGTTCTAACCTTCCCTTCTTGCCAGTCTAACGCTCTTTTGTGTGTGAATGACATTGATTGTTACCCTTTGTTTTTTGTTGAGTCGTTTTCTGACTGCAACAAGTTGAGATAAGCAATGCGAAAGTTGGAGGTGAGCTTCTGGATCTCATTTTTATGGAACTCTTTATTTTATGAAAAGAAAAATGAATGATCTTTGAGTTATGGTTTGTTTTTAGTATTGTTTGTAGGTTCAATCAGTGTTGTCAAATTGATTTGCTTGACGAAATAGGTGACCTTCTTTACTTAGTTCATCAATTTGCTTAATTAATTCCTTCGGTTCGCAACTTAATTTGAGGATAATTAGTAAAGAGAATTTTGTCTCTTTTTGAGGTTCATCAATTTGTTTTTTATATTGGTAGGTTCAGTCAGTGTTATCGATATGCTTGATAGAATAAGTGAGCTTGATTATTTAGTTCATCGATCAACTAATTTGAGGTTAATGAAGGAAGTAGTGTTGTTTGGGTTTGTGTGTTTTATGCTTCATGGCGTTTCTCATTGGATATGTCGCTGAAACCCTACAAGAATGGGGCACATTGCAGGAAGAGTGCCAAAACATGCCCGTTGTCATCGATGATTCTAACTTTGAAGAGGCTATCGCATACCTTTGAGAACCTGTTCAACATGCAGGCTTGATAAGTGTGTTTTGTAGTGTTTATTTCTTGTGTTTGGTACCAGTTTCTCTTGTGGAATCGCTCTTTAGAGCGGTTTCGAGGCTACTTACGCTTCTTCTAGCTTGTTTTAGGTTCCTAAGGCCTATCGTGGAAAAATGGAACGATTCCAACTCGTTTCCGATGCATATGGAGCCAACGAAGAGAAGCGACGATGACTCGGTGGCTTAGACCCGATCCCGAGTCCCATGGAACACACTTGATGATATTCCGAGCACCGAGCATTGATAACAAGCCTAGGAAGAGCAAACAAGGACCCATCACGCTCGGGAAGGACCCATCTCGACCGGGACGAGAAGACAAGAAGAGAAGACCCACTGGAGGGCCTTCCCGGCTGGGATCATGAGCTTCCCGACCGGGATCAATCCCTTCCCGGCCGGGAAGGGCCCAGTTCTGCCCAGTTTTGCTTTTTTGCCTCCCTTACCCGTGAAACCCTATATATACCCCCCTCTTGTATTGTTTTAGGGACTTTTTTTATTACATTACCCTACATCCACTACACCATAGACTACTTTAGGTTAGATTAGCTTAGATTAGTGTAGATTAGCTTAATCTCTCCTTAATTACTCCTTAATCTTAGTTTAATCCTAGTTAGTTCTTGTGTAATTGAAGATCTATTGAAGAATTCTTCTCTATTAACAACATTGAAGATACTTCTTGGGTTGATTTTATACAAGATTCAATCTTCTGCCTTTCATTTGTGTTTGGTATAATTTCTCTTCTCTTTAATCTTCTTTACCTTAGTTTTCTCTTCTTTATGTTCTTGTTTGATAATACTCAATCTCATATCATGAACCTCCATTGTTATGCTTGTTTTGTGATGTGTGTTGTGGTTGTCATCTTGAATATGAGTGAGTAGATTCCCTTGCTAGGGTTAGTAGGGGGATTGGGCGTTGATTATGAGTGATTAGGGTGGAAATTGGTGGTGTTTGATGTTGTTTTTGTGGTTTCCTATTGCCTTGCACTCTACATGTTTGATGAAATTCTTGTGAGACTTGAGATGATCATTTTCTTGCCTCTTCTATTGCATGTTCTTGTTTGGTTGATAGGTTTGGTTCCTCCACTAGTAGCGAGAGCATGGTGAGGAGGCCCCTAGGCCGTTTAAGTAGCGAGAGCCCGAATGTAACCTAGGCTACGAAAATATGTTAGCACCCTCGTTTCCTTCTTTTGATCTCCTTGGCATCCATGAACCCGACCTAGCCCTAGTTTTCTTCTTATTGATTTACTTATCTTCCCTTTGTCATTACTTGCTTGTTTTGCCTTTTACTTCGTGTTTTAGACCTTAGCTTAGTCATTAGTTCACTTTAGCCGTCACCCTAGTTTAGTTTGTCTTGAACCTAGTCCAGAATTGTAGCTCAACTTCGTCTAAACCCATTTCCCGTCCCTAAGGATCTCGACCCGACTTACCCTAGCTACCTAGCTTAGGTTCGTTGGTTATTATTTTGACCGGTGGGATAGATGACAAACATCTCCCGTCAAATTGGCGTCGTTGCCGGGGACGGCGTAGGTTAGACTCTTGTGTGCTTAGTTTTAGACTTGGTTCTTGATTTTTGTGTTTTCTTCTCCTTGTGTATCTCCGTTTTTACTTCTTGTGTGCTTATATCTCTCTTCCTAGTGCCTCAAAACCACTAGGCTTTTAATGTTTGCTCAAGTACTTCTAATTCATTCAATGTATCAAGGCAACGTTATGAAAATGGTGCATCCAAGCTACCATCAATCGTCATGGGACAATCATGGGGCAAATTACCAAGAACCACAATTTTACCAACCATATCAATCTCATCAACAATCTTATGAACCCTCTTCATATGGCTACCATGAAAGTTGTCAAGGATCATTCCAAAATCCTAACAACTACCAAATACCTTCACATTACCCCCAACCAAAAATCCCCAACTTTGAGCTTTGTCAAATGATGATTCAAATGCGAAAGAATCAACAAGAGATGATGATTCAAACGCAAAAGAGTCAACAAGAGATGATGATTCAAATGAAAAGGGACCAAGAGGAGTTCATGGCCCAAAAAGAGGTGCAACGTGCTCGGATTAATGCACTTATGGCTCGCTACACGATGTTGACCACTCGAGCTCCGCAACTTGTTGAGGAAGGTTCATTTGGGCAAGAAGATCGGTTGTCTCCACAAGGCAATCAAACCAATTATGAAGCCACGAATGAAGAAGGGAAAGTCAACCAAGAGATCATTGCTGAGAGTTGCTTGGATGGTGAAGCGATGGGAATAATGGACGAAGTTGAAGTTTTAAGGGTTGATCATAAGGAGGAAAATGAACATGATTCTGAAAGTAACTCTTGGGAAGCCAATGTATTGGATATTAAATTGGATTTGTATGATTTTCTTCGTGATGAACCGAATCTTGACAATCTAAAGCCAAGTGAAGAGAAGACTCCTCTAGGCCAACTTGACAAGGTGAGCGAAAATGAAGGTAATATTTGGGAGAAAAAGATAGATGCCTTGGAACTTGCCTTGAATGGGAAATTGGGGGAGCCGATTAGGGGATTTGGAGATGCTATGCTAGACCAAACCGTCGAAGAAATTGAGGCCGCCATCAAAAGCCTTGAATTTCCTCTTTGTGAGAATTCTAGTAAGGACAACGATGAGGCCTCCCATAGAGCCTCCAATGAAAAAAACTTGATGCCTTCACCTCCTTTGTCGCACTTAATTTCGAGTCCCTTGTCTTGTAAGATGGTTGATGAAGTAGATTCTTGTCAGGCGGAGAAGAAGAATTTTATTCTTGATCCCGTAGAAGAAGCAACACCCTTGGGGTGTGATCTCCCAACCCATAACGCCAAGCATGACCTTAGACCACCTTACCTACCGGATGGTCATAAGAGTCGTTGCTATGTTGGTTGGAAAGACCCGGGAGATCACGAGAAACCCGAGCATAATGGATTAGATGATTGCTTCTTGCCTCCGACTTACTTGGTAGCTCTTGAAGATAGCTTGGCTCGGCCACATGAGCCTTCATGAAGATGTTGCTAGAGCATTTGACTTGCTTCTCCGAGCCCTTGATGGCTATGGGAGCGTAGATGGTGAGAGTATCATGTTGTAAATATTTTTTCCTCTTCTTTTTAGTTTTTGTATTTGTATTTGTATGATTGGATAGTTTGGTTTCTAGGATTTGTAAGTCTTTGTGGAATCCTTGTAATTTGGAACTTTCTTGAGCGATGTGAGGGAGGGAGTTTTGATGGAAGTTTTTGAGCTTACTTGATAGGTTTTAAGTGAAGATGAAGAGTTTTGAAGAGTTGTTGAATGATATGAGTTTGAAGCTTGGTGGAGGAAGTCGATTTTTGAGCTTTTTATAAGCTTTTAGGGACGGGATTTTTATCCCGAAGTTGGTAAAGTTCAAAGGGTGGAAGACTTGGTAGAATCTAGGGGAATGAAAAACCAGAGAGGCCGTCCCGCCCGGGATGAGCATGGTCCCGACCGGGACGAGTTGTGCTGCAAAACATGAGCTTCTGATGAGCAATCCCGCCTGGGATCATGGTCATCCCGACCGGGAAGGACTCCTTCCGACCGTGATGGGTGTCTTCACGGCCGGGAAGGGCTGCAGCACCCTTCTTCGCTTTCCTTTCTTTAGTTAAGCTCCACCCAACCTCATTATACTGATGCGAATTAAAAATGCGGAAGCTCGAATGAAAACTTGTTTTTGTATTTTCTTTTTTGGACAAAGGTTAATGTAACCTTGAAGTTTATTGACGAACGAAAATAAACGATAAATATAAAGGGATATTTAGCCCGTAGTTCGACCTTGAACCCGGAACTAATCACGAAAGAGATTGAAGCCCAATCTATTATCGCCAATTCGAAGTACCTTCTCGAATTTAGTAAACACCATGATCAAAAGAGTTGTGGGAATATAGGTCATTATGCACAAGAGTGTGTAAGTTTAGAAACGGCAAATGCATTCCAATCCATGAGACCAAACCTCTCATACATGAACCAACCGGGCTATGACAAGTCCTTCTTGTCTTATAGGATCCAAAACCTACTTAACCCACCACCACCCGGTGGTAACAAACCGTCCCATATGTAGCACCCATAACCGACCTTCCCAAAACAATAACCGACAACAATTCCAAGGAGGGCAACAACCTTGGGGTAACCAACAAAACTGGGGTAACCAACAATGGAGTAATAACCCACCTTGGGGTAACCAACAAGGGTAGGGAAACCAACAACAATTCCAACCGATCCCACAAAACCAAAACCAAACCCAAGCTCAAGCTCCAACCAACACCGAGTATGCGGAGATCAAGGCATTACTGATGCAAGGTATTGAAGCTCACCAAAAGCAAGAAACCAAGATCAACCAAATATTTGCCCATAACAAGATCTGAGATACCCAAGTAGCACAACTTGCCGCCCAAAAGCAAGCTAGGTCGACGGGTACTCTACCTCCTCCAGGCGAACAATCACACGAGCATGCCAATGCGATCACATTGAGAAGCGGAACCCATTATGACGGTCCAAAGATGCCCGAGGAGTATGTTGTGGTTGATGAGACCGAGTTGGAGAAGCAAGAGCTAGCCGAAGAAGCATTGAGTAGGCCACGAATTGAGTCTACTCGATCGAGTAACACCACCTCACTCTATCCAGTAGACTCCCTAAAACCTGGCAAAGAGCAGTCACGTAGTCCACTCGACCGAGTCATGCCAGACACGATCGAGTTGGAGGTTACTCGACCCGAGTGGTATTAGTACACTCGGTCGAGTAGAGCCTCAAAAACCGATCAGTAGCTCCCCAGTGATACCACTCGATCGAGTGCCTCTAGGTGACTCGACCGAGTATACTGGCACTCGACCGAGTCAGCCTGGACTCGATCGAGTGGAACCCGTAACGCCTAATTCAGCTGTTTTTCGTCCCCAGTCTTCAACTAAGGATGGAAAATATTCTCAACCATCCTCGTCTCAAGTCAAGGAGCCTGCAATTCCGATCGATATTCCATTTCCCCACCGACAGCGTAAGACAAAGCCTGATCAACAGTTCGGTAAGTATATGGAAGTCGTCAAGAATCTGCAGTTAAGTGTTCCTTATACTAATTTAATCACTCAAGTTCCTGCTTACGCGAAATTTATGAAAAAAATACTAACTCGTAAGCGTTCTTTTAGTGAAACTGAGACAGTTGTTTTCACAGAGGAATGCATGGCGTTACTACAGAGTCGCACCCCGCCCATGCTCAAGGATCCAGGGAGTTTTTCTATTCTTACACTATAGGGACATTAGCTATAGATAAAGCCCTTTGTGACTTAGGAGCTGGCGTCAGTGTCATGCCATACTCTATTTGTCAGAAATTGAATATGGGTGTCTTAAAATGTACTAATATGACACTGCAGATGGCTGACCGATCGGTCAAATATCCTTTAGGTGTCTTAGAGGATGTTCCGGTCCAAGTAGGGAAATTCTTTATCCCGTAGACTTTGTAGTCTTAGACATGGCTGAGGATGCCATAATCCCTATTATCCTTGGTCGCCCTTTCTTACACATGGCAGGGGCGATCATCGATGTCAAAAATGGGAAGCTCACACTCTCTGTAAGAGATGATACCGTGACTTTTAGTCTCGATCACGCTCTCAAGAAGCCCACGATAGAAGTGTCCTGCTATAGTATAAATGTCAATGATTTGGAAATTGAAAACTATATTGACGATTATCTTGGCAGGGACCCTTTAGAGAAATTGTTGACATTCGACGATGCTGATGCCGAGAAGAGATCATGGAGCGCGGAAGTGGATGAGCTAGAACGCATGCTAAACGGGAAGGAGAGCACTATCGAGAAGGTATACAGTCTCGGCACCCCTAAAAAGGAGGTCGAGGTAAGTAAACCAGAACTAAAACCCCTTCCCTCTAATTTGAAATATGCATTCCTAGATGACAAGGGTCTAAACCCCGTAATTGTCAACGATGCACTCACAGATAGCCAACTTTCGGAGTTGTTAGTTATCTTACGACGACATAAGAAGGCTATTGGGTACAACATTGATGACTTAGGTGGCATTAGTCCCGAATTTTGCATGCATCGCATTCACTTAGAAGGAGACCATAGATCGTCTATTCAGGGGCAAAGTAGGTTGAACCCGAACATGCAGGATGTGGTTAAAAAGGAGGCTATGAAACTCCTCGATGTCGGCATTGTCTATCCTATTTCCTACTCTAAATGGGTTAGTCTTGTCCAAGTGGTTCCTAAGAAGAGAGGGACCACGGTTATCACGAACGAGAAGAATGAGCTTATTTCTACTCGATTAGTGACTGGATGGAGAATGTGTATTGATTACTGTAAGCTGAACGTAGCTACTAGGAAAGACCATTTCCCTCTCCCCTTCATTGACCAGATGCTAGAGCGTCTTGCCTGCCATAAGTACTTCTGCTACTTAGAGGGCTACTCGGGATTTTTCCAAATCCCAATTACCCTGACGACCTGGAGAAAACAACATTCCCCGGTCCCTACGGCCCCTTTGAATACCGAAGGATGCCATTTGGCCTTTGTAATGCCCCGACCACTTTTCAACGTTGTATGATGTCCATATTCTCGGACCTTATCGAGTCTGTCATGGAAGTCTTCATGGATGACTTCAGTGTATATGGCACTGATTATAATGCATGTTTACTTAATCTTCCACGGGTCTTGCAACGTTGTGAGGAGACCAATTTGGTCTTAAACTGGGAGAAGTGCTACTTCATGCTGACCGAGGGAGTCATTTTGAGTCATTTAGTGTCCGAACGTGGCATCCAAGTGGATAAAGCGAAAGTCGAGGTGATTGAGCAATTACCATACCCCGTTAATGTTAAGGGTGTGAGGAGTTTTCTTGGTCACGCGGGTTTTTACCGCCGTTTCATCCAAGATTTCTCCAAGATTGCCAAGCCTCTGACTCAGCTGCTCCTCAAAGATGCCCGGTTCGTGTTTACTGACGAGTGTGCTCAAGCCTTTGACAGGATTAAGAAGGCTCTTATTTCCGCACCGATTATTCAAGCGCCCGATTGGGATTTGCCTTTCGAGGTTGTGTGCGATGCTAGCGATTACGCTATAGGAGCTGTATTGGGTCAAAGAAAAGACAAGGCTTTACGTGCGATCTACTATGCTAGTCGGACATTAGATACGACGCAGGTCAATTATGCTACCACGGAGAAGGAGTTATTGGCCATTATCTATGCTCTAGACAAGTTTCGAGCCTATCTCGTTGGCTCGAAGGTGATAGTGCATACAAATCACGCAGCTTCGAAGTACCTTCTAGCGAAGAAGGAGGCCAAGCCGAGACTTATTAGATGGATCCTATTACTGCAGGAATTCCATTTGGAGATTCGGATAAGTCCGGGGCCGAGAATGTTGTAGCCGACCACCTATCCCGGCTAAGATATAATGGTGGGGATCTTGCCCCAATTGACGATTCGTTCCCGGATGACCATTTGCTCGCTATTACCATGGATACTCCGTGGTTTGCTGATTATGCCAACTTCTTAGTCGGAGGTACTCTACTTCCCGACCTTCATTATCAGCAGAAGAAGCGATTTCTACATGATGTGAAGAGATATTTCTGGGATGACCCGTATCTTTTCTGAGATTGTATAGATGGCTTATTTAGGAGGTGCATTCCCGAGAGTGAGATTCATTCTATCCTCACTAGATGTCACTTCTCCCCTTATGGTGGACATCACGGTCCTTCGAAGACTTTCTTGGTCACGCGGCATCCAAGTGGATAAAGCGAAAGTCGAGGTGATTGAGCAATTACCATACCCCGTTAATGTTAAGGGTGTGAGGAGTTTTCTTGGTCACGCGGGTTTTTACCGCCGTTTCATCCAAGATTTCTCCAAGATTGCCAAGCCTCTGACTCAGCTGCTCCTCAAAGATGCCCCGTTCGTGTTTACTGACGAGTGTGTTCAAGCCTTTGACAGGATTAAGAAGGCTCTTATTTCCGCACCAATTATTCAAGCGCCCGATTGGGATTTGCCTTTCGAGGTTATGTGCGACGCTAGTGATTACGCTATAGGAACTGTATTGGGTCAAAGGAAAGACAAGGCTTTACATGCAATCTACTATGCTAGTCGGACATTAGATACGGCGCAGGTCAATTATGCTACCACGAAGAAGGAGTTATTGGCCATTATCTATGCTCTAGACAAGTTTCGAGCCTATCTCGTTGGCTCGAAGGTGATAGTGTATACAAATCACGCAGCTTCGAAGTACCTTCTAGCAAAGAAGGAGGCCAAGCCGAGACTTATTAGATGGATCCTATTACTGCAGGAATTCCATTTGGAGATTCGGATAAGTCCGGGGCCAAGAATGTCGTAGCCGACCACCTATCCCGGTTAAGATATAATTGTGGGGATCTTTCTCCAATTGACGATTCGTTCCCGGATGACCATTTGCTCGTTATTACCATGGATACTCCGTGGTTTGCTGTTTATGCCAACTTCTTAGTCGGAGGTACTCTACCTCCCGACCTTCAGTATCAGCAGAAGAAGCGATTTCTACATGATGTGAAGAGATATTTTTGGGATGACCCGTATCTTTTCCGAGAATGTACAGTTGGCTTATTTAGGAGGTGCATTCCCGAGAGTGAGATTCATTCTATCCTCACTAGATGTCACTTCTCCCCTTATGGTGGACATCACGGTCCTTCGAAGACTTTCTTGGTCACGCGGCATCCAAGTGGGTAAAGCGAAAGTCGAGGTGATTGAGCAATTACCATACCCTGTTAATGTTAAGGGTGTGAGGAGTTTTCTTGGTCACGCGGGTTTTTACCGCCGTTTCATCCAAGATTTCTCCAAGATTGCCAAGCCTCTGACTCAGCTGCTCCTCAAAGATGCCCCGTTTGTGTTTACTGACGAGTGTGTTCAAGCCTTTGACAGGATTAAGAAGGCTCTTATTTCCGCACCGATTATTCAAGCGCCCGATTGGGATTTGCCTTTCGAGGTTATGTGCGACACTAGTGATTACGCTATAGGAGCTGTATTGGGTCAAAGGAAAGACAAGGCTTTACCTGCGATCTACTATGCTAGTCGGACATTAGATACGGCGCAGGTCAATTACGCTACCACGCAGAAGAAGTTATTGGCCATTATCTATGCTCTAGACAAGTTTCGAGCCTATCTCCTTGGCTCAAAGGTGATAGTGTATACAGATCACGCATCTTCAAAGTACCTTCTAGCGAAGAAGGAGGCCAAGCCGAGACTTATTAGATGGATCCTATTACTGCAGGAATTCCATTTGTAGATTCGTGATATATCCGGGGTCGAGAATGTCGTAGCCGACCACCTATCCCGGCTAAGATATAATGGTGGGGATCTTTCCCCAATTGACGATTTTTTCTCGGATGACCATTTGCTCGCTATTACCATGGATACTCCGTGGTTTGCTGATTATGCCAACTTCTTAGTCGGAGGTACTCTACCTCCCGACCTTCAGTATCAGCAGAAGAAGCGATTTCTACATTATGTGAAGAGATATTTCTGGGATGACCCGTATCTTTTCCGATAATGTACAGATGGCTTATTTAGAAGGTGCATTTCCGAGAGTGAGATTCATTTTATCCTCACTAGATGTCACTTCTCCTCTTATGGTGGACATCACGGTCCTTCGAAGATTTTCGCGAAGGTAATGCAATCGGGCTTTTATTGGCCCACTATTCTCAAGGATGCCACCATTTTATCCGTTCTTGCTTCGCATGCCAACGAACGGGAAATATTTCTCGACGACATGAAATACCTCAAACCGGGATCCTTGAAGTAGAATTATTTGACGTTTGAGGTATTGATTATCAAGGACCGTTCCCTTCTTCTTATGGGAATCAGTATATTTTAGTCGTCGTTGATTATGTTTCGAAGTGGGTAGAAGCCATTGCATCACCCACCAATGATGCTAACGTGGTGATCCGGCTCTTTAAGAAGACCATATTTCCTCGCTTTGGGGTCCCACGGGCTATTATTAGTGCTGGCGGTTCACACTTTCATGAACGCCAACTCACTAAGTTATTGAAGAAATACGGTGTTCACCACCGTACCGGGCTAGCTTACCATCCACAAACTAGTGGACAAGTCGAGATCTCAAACCGTGAGATCAAATCTATTCTCGAGAAGGTTGTCCATTCCTCGAGAAAAGATTGGAGTTCGAAGCTCGATGATTCTCTTTGGGCTTACCGGACCGCATTCAAGACTCCTATCAGGACATCCCCGTATAGGCTCGTTTATGGCAAAGCTTGCCAGTTACCCGTGGAGCTCGAGTTTAAGGCGATGTGGGCCTTAAAAGAGCTCAATCTTGACCCGAAGCTAGCCGGAGAGAAGCGCCTCATGCAATTGAACGAATTAGATGAATTCCGTCTCCATGCTTATGATAATGCAAGAATTTATAAGGACCAGACCAAAAGATGGCATGACAAGCGCATTATCCCCCGAGAGTTCAATGTCGGTCATAAGGTACTTTTATTTAATTCCCGACTTAAACTCTTTCCCGGGAAACCTAAATCCCGATGGTCTGGACCGTTAACGGTTATTGAAGTGAACAAATTCAGGTCGGTTACACTCACTACCGACAAAGGCGAAATATTCAAGGTGAACGGTCAACGCCTTAAGATTTATCACGAAGGTGCACATGTCGGTGTCGTAAAGGTCATGGACCTCAACGACACTCTCGAGTCCGCCTAATTTTATTGAGGTAAACCGGTCGAGTGGGACCGTAAAAACCAGCGTTAACCGGGAGGCAACCCGACACCATTTGTATATATTTGTAATGTCCCTTTCCGCATTTTTATTTTTATTTTTTTAGCTAGGTAGCTCTAATCGGGAGTTAGTATTATGTATCGAGTGAGGACGAGGGAATTTTACGGTTTAATTGATTTAATTTCAGGAATTTTGAAGCAGTTAAAGAGAAAAAAAATCGAGAAGTAGCAGGTGCAGTGGTCACTCGATCGAGTGCCCTGCGAAGGAGGGCCTGCCTAATATTTCAGGGGTTACTCGATCGAGTGCACTGACGCACTCGGTCGAGTGCCCCTGAACCGGGTTCCATATCGGTTTTTCGTCCTTTCTTAATTGCTACTTATTCTTTTTTGTCAAATCAGTTTTATTAAGCAAAACCTCCTTTTCCCTCACAATACCTAAGAACCCTAACCCCCAATTCAACCAAATCACTCTTATTTCATCAATTCCTCACCAAATTTCACAATTTTTGCTTCTAAATTGCAATTGGGAGTGTTTATTTGTGTTTCTTGGTGTTGATTTCTGAAAATTTTCGCCCCTGGCCTCTTCCCCGAGTCTCGAATTTTCGTGACCTCTTAAGGTACCATTCGGGTTTTTTGATTTTCTTGCTTCTTTTCTTGATTTTATGGTATAATTTCATCCCTAGTTATATACTAATCCCATTGCATGCTTGATTTTGTGTTAATTTCACCATTTTATGCTCAAAAGTCGATTTTTGTGTATGGAGACTGAAGTTGGCCGAGATTTTGTATTTTTTGTGGGATTTTTGTATGATTCTGTTTTGTTATTATGCTATAGTCATGGCAAGAAGAAGGAATCCACCCCGGAACAACAATAGGAACAGGAACGCAAGGCAGCCAGCTGTCCCGGCTATTCAGGCTGTACCAGGCTATGAAGAGATTGTTTGCAGGGACGAGGCCCAGAGAGCTCGTTTAGTTGCCTTGATACCAAGGATGATAGAAGCCACCCGGTGTTGCTCGTCACAGTTCGCGATCGAGCTTGGGTTGAACGAGCAATTACTGCACCTCTTCTCCATGACCGGATTCGGTGGACTATGGACAGTACGTGAGTTATCTTACCGAGTACTCACTTTAGAGTTCCTCAGTTCATTCGAGTACGATAGGCAAGATAGCAGGATATTCTTTCGCTTAAACAATGATGAGCAGTCCATTGCCCTTAGCACCATGTCCAAATGTTTAAGGCTTACCTCTGACCAGGATGAAGATATCCACGACATACCCAATAGTTCGAAGGCCCCTCCTTATTTTAAGTTATTTTCGGGTCGCATAACTAGTGTCACTGCGATGGCACTCAATGCCATCCCACACCCTACTATCCGCCTCTTCTTGCGGATACTGAGTCATTTGGTTTTTCCACGCTCCGACATGAGTAAACTTCACTTATTGGAGGTGTTGATTTTAGGACACTAGCTGAACCCCTTTAGGCGATCCCTGAAGGCGTTCAGTGCACGAGGTATGATCTGTGTCGTTATCGAGCGGCAGATCAGTGGATCTGGACCGCTCAGTTGTGGAGCCATTGTCACCGCGCTAGCAAAGCGCTATATTATGGGTTTTGGGGAAACAGTCACTTTTGAGAGTCTCACCGACCGCGTCCCTTTGCTAGACTGTAGCTACCTCTTCTCCACTTTGAAGTGGATTCGGGGCAATCCCCCGGACTTTCTGTGGCGCGTCCGAGACAAGGTTTGGATGAAACTCTCGGTTGTCGAAGGGACAATCCTACCGCCATTCCTCGCCTTGCAACCCACTCCCGCAGGCGAGAACACACCTGACCCACCGAGCTACCTCATTCCTAAGGAGCTCTTCATTTTTGACTTGGGCGATCAACCCCCTCGACGTAGGGTTCTTGTAGAGACCGACCCCGACGAGACCGAGCCACCTAGGGCCACACCTACACCCACCCCGACCTTCCCGTTCCAGACTCCGGGTGCCGAGCTTCCGCACCGGTATCCGTTTATGTATGATCCAGTTTATGAGAACTAGCGACGGGTACACGAAGGGATTAACCAGAGCATCGTCAACCGGGAGATCCACGAGTTCATGCTTACTCAAGGCATCTCGGCGCCTCAGCACCCGTCCTACTGGAGACGTCCGGGTGATAATAGTGGTATATTCCACGATTATGGGGTCGATCCAGGTGCTTGGGGTTTGGACTACGGGCACACCTACGACGGTCTAGGAGCACAGTGGTTGCGAGACTTGCGACAGTCGGGTCAGCAGGGTGGTACTAGCGGCTCAGGCTCAGGCGATACTGGAGCCGGTCCATCCGGGACCGGTGGTGGAGATTATGAGATGGCTGATTAGCCGGTTTGGGGGGATCTACCATTGTATATACGGTACTTTCTTTCCTTTTTATTTCTGTTTTTATTGCTTTCCTAGATTTTTTCTTCCCAGGTCGAGTTGTCCTTAGGATTGACTGTGAAATTTTCTGTCTTATATGCTGTAGAGTCACATTGAGGACACCGTGACATTTAGGTTTGGGGGAAAATTTGTGTGTTCTTGTGTGCTTTCATTTTTCGTTGTGTGCTTTTATTACTTTCAAAAAAAATTCTAAAAATCCAAAAAAAGTTGAAAAATCAGAAAAATTCAAAAAAATTTATTTTTGTGTGCCTTGTGTCTGACATGCAAAACGGCGATGATGACATTACATTTTACATGATTTCTCCTAATTGACAACTGACTCCATACCTGAATGCATGTAATACTTGAGATGAGATGATTTTGATATGATTGCCTATTAAACTTTTAATTGCCAAATGAGTAAATTTGACCATTTTGTCGGCAAGCCACAAAAATTCTGAGGATTTAGAGCTTCCTAGGCCAGTAACATCCATAACTGGTCTCATTTATAATTAGGAATTGAGTAGTTTCTCCTTGTGCAATGTGTAACATCAATTTACATAAATATGATGTCCGTCTCTTGATATTGAATACGTGTTTGGTTTGAGGAGGAGGTACATGAGGAAAGGCAATTTTTGTTTTTGATGAGCTCCACATAGCCAAAACGACCCATTCTTATTACCCTGTAGATTTAGGTCATTTCTCTTTGTTTAGCCCATGTCAGCTGTTGTAAGCCTGTTTTTATTATTTATATCAATCAGCGACAACCCAGAATAGCCTACCTTACCAGGACACTCGCAGTAACATAATTGGAACTACTTCACTATTAGATCATAATTTGGATTTTTACATCTTTCGGATCCTAGTGTAGGATGTCATTTTTTGTGCGACTTTATATTCGCCTTCCCCTTGTCTGAATTGAAAAAAAATACAGAAGCATGACAAAGAAAGAAAAAAAAATAAAAAAATGGAATTAGAAAAAGAAGAAAAATTCCGGGAAAAAGAAAAGAAAGATACATATGTGCTTCTTATAATATTTCGGGGAACGGTCGAGATGTTGTAACTAGAATTGAATTATAATTAGGAGGATGACAAAATTTCCTCTTATGCTCTTTTGAGTCTTACTTCTAGTTAATGGCCGGAATTCATAGATGAGGTTTTTGGATGGATAATTTTTTATTCTGTAGCTGCGATTACTGGCCTTAGCCCCACATTCCCATACGTGCTTTAAGCACAATCCATTTTATTCCCTCACATATAAGCCACCCTTTGTAAGTCCTTGACATGTACTACGGTCCTGATTGGTGGAACACGTATTTGATTGGGGAGATTGATTTCATATTCAATTGCATGCATATTTCATAAGTCGAGTGAGTGTCTTTATTCCTTCCTATCTTCACATATATACTTACTCGTATTTATGAGTGTCGAGCGACAACCGTAAGGAAGTCCGACTTTATTGGTCTTGCAAGATTGAAAATTTGGCAGGAAATTGTTTGATTATGGCATGATTATTGATGTCATTGCATTCTTGAGCATTACATGTTTTCACGTCGGTTTTAGTCGATTTTAGGAGAATAATTGTAATTCAGCTCTGAGTCGTGTTTCACATCACTTGTCCTCGTTTGTGTATATTAGTTGTTTGCTTGAGGACAAGCAAAGGTTTTGTTTGGGGGAGTTTGATGAACGTATTTTATATCGTATTTTATTGTCCCCCGACAACCGTTTTTGAGCTTTTCTTCTTCCTTATTTATATATTTAATGTCGATTTCTATTAGAAAGTCGATACTGTCGATTCTCGGGCTACTTTGCAGGTTAGGTACAATTTCGAGCATATTTAGGAGTAATAACCCGGATAGCCGAGACGAGGACGGAAGACGAGGAAGAAAACGAAAAGACGAGAAGCAAACGAAGAACTGAGCTACAAGTTCTAGCAGCACCCACTCGATTGAGTAGTGCTAAGCACTCGATCGAGTGCCGCATAGTCGAACCCAACTGGAGTGCATTGGAAATTTGGGCTGATTCCTATTTTCAGCCCAAAGACGAACTCAACTTGCAGCAGATACGGATCCACTCGATCGAGTGGCACTGCATGCACTCGATCGAGTGCGTCTGATCCAGGCCGCGGATTGGATTTTAGTTAATTAGAATTTTGGGCCTGTTTTGTAAGTCCAACTGATTTCTTTTAAATCAGTTGGAGGAGGAATTGTCAGACATCTTATCTCATATCATACATCTCAAACATTTCGTTAGTTTTGCCTAGCATTGAAGTTTAGACTTTTCCCGGTTTTCTTGACTAGATAAATCAATTTCCGTTCTTCCCTTTTCAGATCTTGAATTGTTCGGTATCAATTACTTTTAATTTTAATTTCAATTTCAATTCTAGTTTTCTAGTTTTAATTCTTGTCTTAATTCATCGTTTGCCTTCGTAATTATTTGATTTCAGTCTTTGGTTATTAATTGTTAGTGTAGAATTATTATCGTTACGTAGTTTAATTTAATTCATATTCATCATGTTTATTTGCAATTCCTATTTCGTGAGTTTAATTACAATCGTCATGTGTAGCTAAATTTTATCTAGGGTTTAAGGGGATCGATGGGTATTAATTGGGTTATAGAAAATTGACCTGTCTCTGATCATATGAATTGTCGCCTGAATGTTGTTTTAATTCTGATTGATTAATTAATGCCAGGATTAATTAGTTAGTATCACAATTAGGACTTTTCACTGACCGGGTTAAGGACTAATTAGGTCACGACATTTTGGGTAGACTGGCTTAATTCTAGCGACCGCAGGTTAAGTTTAGTTCTAAAGTTTATAGTAGTACCTACAGGACCTACACCTTAGACAGTTCGATTATTGACTTGTTAGTTGACTCCCCGACCCGATTGATATTCATTGTGAACCTGAGATCCTAGACTTCTTTATTATTGATTTACCTTATAGCAGTTAGTTGTCGGTCCACTTAAACAATAGAAAAACAGTGGCCTGTAGTCTTAAGTCTAGACCTTAGAACATGTAATTGAGTCCCGTCTCCTGGTGGTTAGACCCCTACTTCACTATCTGCATTAGTTAGTGGACCTTAGGGTATCTTTGATTAGGTATACGACTACCCCTGTCATCCGACCGGAAGTCTGCCAGGTCTTAATCCTCTATTGGCCTGGTAGCTACTCTGACTTTCGCCTTGTCCAAGCCTCAGTCAGAGTTGGGACTCTGTAGACACCCACATTTGGCTGCTAGGTGTCTATAGCAGTTTCCAAAAAATACCCGATGATGATCGGACGCAAACGTGCTTCTACGCGCTCGGATATGGGCTCAAAACTGTTATTTTCTGGCTTGAGCTTTTTACGGAGTACAAATCTCACAAAATCAACCTCAAATTCAGGCTCAGCGGGTCGTTTCTAATCAAATAAGACTAATTTGGGTCAAAATCGACACCGGAAATAAAACCGACTTTTTAGCGACCGGGTCAAACCCCGGTCAAAGCCGTTTCCGAGAACACAAAATAGCCATGCAAATATCGAGAATCCAACCCGAAGTCAAAAACTCCGGATTTCTCGTTCCAGCTGACCCACTCGATCGAGTGTCAGCTCACTCGGTCGAGTGGGCCTCCAACAGGTCCGCTGTTTCTTTTTGCTGGGCCACTCGATCAAGTCCATCAGGGCACTCGATCGAGTAACCCTAGGTCGAGAGTTGGGAGAATTCTTATAAATACCTCCCTTTGTAACACAATTGACACATCTTTTCAACCTAATATTCCCATCTCTACAACTTACATATACATACAACCCTAGCAAACCATCAAACCCTAAACCACCATAACTCCATCTACATAGATCTCGATACTCCCATGCTCAAGCCACAATTAAACAAGTCCCGTCCGAGAATAAAAAACATGTAGGTTGAGGGTGCAAAAGTCCTGACTTCTCTTCTCTTCTCCTCTCTCTCGCGTCGTCCTCTTCTCTTCCTCTCGTTTTTTTCGTTTTTTTATTTTTCTTTTTGTATCTAATATCGCTAATATTACTAGTATTAAAACATTAAATTGCTCGCTAATTCGTGTCGAATACAAAGGATGACGGAATAAGAAAATCCGAATACTAGGGTGTTTCACCCGACGTGGCCGGTCTCTTATCCCGACACCCTGAGTATTTGATTGTTGAAGCGAGTCAACATCAACAATAGTGTTTTTATTTTTTTGCGTCATTAATCACGTTTTATTATTCGCGTCATCGTCACCATCGTTAATACCGCATATTCATCGATTTTCAAAAATTATTTCGAATCAAACACTTTTATTTAAGTTAAGTCGAAACCCGTTGATGCGGATCCGACATCACATAATCTGCAAGGATTCGTTACGATGTCTAGATGCGGAGGGAATCAATTTTTAACTCAAGCAAATATAAAGCGTCATTCTTTAGATGCGATACCAACTCAAGAGTCGGATATCGTACCTAAACGAATTAGTCAACAAATTTAATTAACTCGAATTCATTGGTGCTAAAATAGTTGTCACATAATTCGAAAGAATTAATTACGACACTATAACGTGGAGATAATTTATTTCGTTTTAGTTCAACTAGAAAACGACTCACAATATATTTCCTAGGTTTCACTCTAAGTATTCGATATTGATTCCATAATCAAATATCGGATACGACGAGTATTAAAATTCAAGTCGAGCACAAATCATGTATTATTTCTGCCCGACTTGACAAAATTAGCGATTTCCCAAAATTAAAAAGCAATTTCGAAATCTATAACAAATTGCGAAACGAACTATAGTTCGTACAGGGGGCACTCGATCGAGTACCTAGCCCACTCGATCTAGTGGCACCTCAAAACCGAGGCAGAATAACTTTTTGAGGACCACTCGGTCGAGTCTCACAATGACTCGATCAAGTGGCGACTCACTCGGTCGAGTCTCTCAATGACTCGGTCGAGTAATACCTCAAATTCTGGGCAGAAAGCTTTTCCCGAGGCACACTCGGTCGAGTCCCTCGATGACTCGATCGATTGTCCTTTCATCACGTCAATACGTGAGCCCTCAACATATTTCGAGCCTTGTCAAACATTTTCATGACCTCGGTCAACACGTGTCAAGTCAGTCACGTGTCATACTACTTTTCAAAACCATGCATCATGTCGTTTAGGTCATTCTACCTCATTCTATATTATTTTCAAACCGTTTATTATCGTTATTAACCCGTTTGGATATGCTTTTGTCTTGTATTTTCATTTTTTTTGTTTTATTGTACTAAAATGAACCTCGCATGCTAAATACAACTTTGACGTTAATTTAGATTCATTTAATCGACTTAGAAACTTATTCAAATCTTCGCATGCTTAGTCAAAATATTGTTTGCATATCATTCAATCGAATTACTAACGCGCGTATTTTAAAGTCAATCGATATCTTAGTAGAGGTCGCTAAGTACGGGCGGGGTTGGGTGTTCTTTGTGAACTTCCCAACACGTACCTTCACCCCTTACTCAGAACCGTGGTTTCCGGATATCCGAACCCATTGGCACGCGAGAGTCATTCAATACACGGTATCCGATAATGTCGGTATCGGTATCGCAATGCAAAGAGACGAACCCAATAAACTCTGACATCCGAATGGGCCATACTTTGTGGATGGCCCACTAAGATGTAGAGTGGGTTCGAATGGGCCCAAACTCCCACAAAGTTTGGTGGCGACTCCACTTCGATTTAAATTTCAATTCGATCCATCTCACATGAGATTCATTCGCCACCCCAAACCCGCGCGTGGCCGCGTCGGGGTGGACCTATGTCATGTCCACACCTACAATACAATATTTATCCAAAGGGCAAACCAAGTGAAAAAGAGAAAGAAAAAGAAAAAGAAAGAAAGAAAAAAAAAAAAAAAAAAGAAAAGGCACAACAAATAAAAAACAAAATACAAAGGAAGAAAAAGAAATGGCATAGCAAATCAAAAGCAAAATACAAAAGAAAAATGCCAAATAAATCATTTCACAAAAAAAAATTCGCACCCCTTCAAAAATAAGCCTTTTATCGACTGTTATCGTGAAGAGCCTACCAAAGGTCCGAGTCCCTAGGAAGGATGATAGCTGTATTGGTCGGTCTTCCCTCACTTTGCAACCATATCTGCCTTTTTACTTGGACTAGTTAGGCTATTTTTGAGCATGGGACGACCCTCTTGGCTTAACGCTAAAGGAGGCGGGATTTCAATTTACCTACAGTGTCGACTAACTCCGTGGTTCATCCTTTTTCCATCCCGCCTATCTTCCCGTAGTACGTTCTTAGAAGGTTAGGAGGAACCTAGGTAATTTACCGACGTTTCTATTGCTTTGTTGTCATACTATTAGGATTTTGTCCATTTCAGTTTGTATTATTAGCTTGGGAACGTTGTCACTTGCCTTAAGTCCTTAACCGGTGTTTCTTTCACCGCTTTGTAGAGGAAAGCGGTATTTGTTTCTTCTTGGATGCAACCGATTGTTTGTTTGTTTGTATGTTGTGTGTTTATGTGTTTTCGTGTTCGGTTGTATCCGCAGTTTTGTCGCAAGCACTTGCCATGCGGAGAGCACTTTTCCTCTAAGTCTTCTCGCGTGAGTTGAAAGAGCATAGGGTGCGCTAATACCCGCTCGGTTAGTAGTCTAGTTTCTTTTTGTTATTAGTTAGTTTGTGCTTACTCGAGGTCGAGTAAAGGTTAAGTGTGGGGGAGTTGATAAGTGTGTTTTGTAGGGTTTATTTCTTGTGTTTGGTCCCGGTTTCTCTTCTGGAATCGCACTTTGGAGCGGTTTCGAGACTACTTACGCTTCTTCTAGCTAGTTTTAGGTTCCTAAGGCGTATCGTGGAGAAATGGAACGATTCTGACTCGTTTCCAACGCATATAGAGCCAACGAAGAGAAGCGACAATGACTCGGTGGCTTAGACTCGATCCCAAGTCCCATGGAACCCACTTGATGATATCCCGAGCACCGAGCATCGATAAGAAGCCTAGGAAGAGCAAACAAGGACCCATCACCCGCCCGGGAAGGACCCATCTCGACCGGGACGAGAAGACAAGAAGAGAAGACCCACTGGAGGGCCTTCCTGTCCGGGATCATGAGCTTCCCAACCGGGATGGGTCCCTTCCCGACCAGGATCAACCCCTTCCCGGTCGGAAAGGGCCCAGTTCTGCCCAGTTTCGCTTTTTCGCCTCCCTTACCCGTGAAACCCTATATATACCCCCCCTCTTGTATTGTTTTAGGGACATTTTTTATTACTTTACATTACCCTACATCCACTAAACTCTAGACTACTTTAGGTTAGATTAACTTAGATTAGTGTAGATTAGCTTAATCTCTCCTTAATTACACCTTAATCTTAGTTTAATCCTAGTTATTTCTTGTTTAATTGAAGATCTATTGAAGAATTCTTCTCTATTGACAACATTGAAGATACTTCTTTGGTTGATTTTATACAAGATTCAATCTTTTGCCTTTCATTTGTGTTTGGTATAATTTCTCTTCTCTTTAATCTTCTTTACTTTAGTTTTCTCTTGTTTATGTTCTTGTTTGATAATACTCGATCTCATATCATGAACCTCCATTGTTATGCTTGTTTTGTTATGTGTGTTGTGGTTGTCATATTGAATCTGAGTGAGTAGATTCCCTTGCTAGGGTTAATAGGGGGATTGGGTGTTGATTATGAGTGATTAGGGTGGAAATTGGTGGTGTTTGATGTTGTTTTTGTTGTTTCCTATTGCCTTGCACTCTACATGTTTGATGAAATGCTTGTGAGACTTGAGATGATCATTCCTTGTTTTTCTTGCCTCTTCTCTTGCATGTTCTTGTTTGGTTGATAAGTTTAGTTCCTCCACTAGTAGCGAGAGCGTGGTGAGGAGGCCCTTAGGCCGTTTAAGTAGCGAGAGCCCGAATGTAACCTAGGCTACGAAAACATGCTAGAAACCTCGTTTCCTTCTTTTAATCTCCTTGGCATCCATGAACCCGACCTAGTCCTAGTTTTCTTCTTATTGATTTACTTAGCTTCCCTTTGTCATTAGTTGCTTGTTTTGACTTTTACTTCGTGTTTTAGACCTTAGCTTAGTCATTAGTTCACTTTAGCCGTCACCCTAGTTTAGTTTGTCTTGAACCTAGTCCATAATTGTAGCTCACCTTAGTCTAAACCCATTTTCCGTCCCTGAGGATCTCGAACCGACTTACCCTAGCTACCTAGCTTAGGTTCGTTGGTTATTATTTTGACCGGTGGGATAGACGACAAACATCTCCCGTCAAGGCGGCAAACATTTTCAAAATCTGAAACACTGAAACTGTCCTGACACCGCACATTCTTTATTACTTATGCTCGTACCCGAGAAACTACTATGGTGCTTATACATGTTCAGAAAGATTTTTAAGCCTTTGACCAGATTTTCAAGACACTGCACGAGGGCACGAATTATTTTGTGGGTGGTTAAGAAAATTATGTCGTCACCTGTACCGCAGGCTACATCAGATACCGTGACACCTGTCTCCCAGACGTCAGAGTTCAGTGTAGTCCCCTCTGCTAATGTGCTGCCGAAGGTGGATCCTCCACTTGAGCCAGGTCAGAATGTGGTATCGCATGAATCCATAGACTCTAAGGCTGCTGCTGCGCATGTGACTGCACTTGATCCTCCACTTTATCAACTATTTTGGAGTGCGAGTCCAGAAATTCCTACGCTGCAGAACTCTATATAATTTCCAATTCTAAACACCCCTTATTTTAGCGTATCCCATGCACATGTGCCTATTGCTTACTTTGTTGCACTGCCGTTGTAGGGCTGCGAACGTGTACTATTTCGACGGCAGCCCGCGAAAGCTCGGACAGCGTGGTTATATTATTAGCTCTTTTAGCTTACTGTTATGTTTTTACCCTTTAGCTCAAATGCCGCTCCCTCAGTTCAAATGTAAAATTCCAAAAAACTGCTTGCGATTAAATATACAATGAACGTAGAGCGGTGTTAGAACCCAAAATGGAGATTATGGCCACATTTTTTCAATATTATAAACACGTAGGGTTTCATTAAATCCTTACCGATCACCAATCTATAACTGACCTAAAGCTTAATAGTGTACGAAAAGGAAATGTAGCTATTGAATTAAAGAAGCTTTAATTATTTGTTGGTGTAAACAAAACACCCCAAATCGAAGTACAAGCCACCAACTACCTGACATCAATAGTTCCATATTCAATGACTTTACTAACCTCCTGCACAAAACTCTAATTATAAATCCTATCACCCTCACCGAATAGCAAAAACACTATCCACAACATAAATGATAAGTGTGGTTTGTAGTGCTTATTCCTTGTGTTTGGTCCCGGTTTCTCTTGTGGAATCGCTCTTTGGAGTGGTTTTTGAGGCTACTTACGCTTCTTCTAGTTTGTTTTAGGTTCCTAAGACCATTATTGGAGAGATGGAATGATTCCGACTCGTTTCAGACACATTTGGAGCCACCAAAGAGAAGCGACGATCACCCGGTAGCTTAGACTCGATCCCGAGCCCTTGGGACCCATTCCCGAGCCCTTGGGACCCATTCCAAGCACCGAGAATCGATGAGAAGCCTAGGGAGAGCAAGTGGGGACCTATGAGACCTTATTTGAAGCCTACAAGACCCATCCCGGTCGGGAACACATCCATCACGGCCGGGATGAAGAAGCAAGCAAAACCGAGCCACTGGAGGTCCATCCCGGCCGGTACCAGGTCTATCCTGACCGGGATCACCTTCTTCCCGACCGGGATGGGGCCAGTTCAGAGTTGTTTTGCTTTTCCGCCTCCCTTATTCATTGTAACCCTATATACACCCCCCCCCCCTCTTGTATTGTTTAAGAACTTATGTTTTATTTTACATTACCAACTAAACCCTAGACTACTTTAGGTTAGGTTAGCTTAGATTAGTGTATATTAGTCCTTAGTTAATCCTTAATCTTAGTTTAATCCTTGTATTATGGAAATTCTTGAAGATCTCCACCAAGATTGCCAACCTTGGTTGATGTATTTGGGTTTTTCTATATATATGCAAGATTTCTTCTTTTCATCTTCTCTTGTTTGGTATAATCTCTCTTTTCCCTTCTCTTAATCTAGTTTTATCATTAAAGTTCCGTTCTTTGTTCATTGTTCATTGTTTTGTCCATTGTTCATCCTTGTTGTTTTCCATTGTGTATGTTCTTTTTCTTGTGTTTGATTCTCTTGTTCTTGCTAATTTAAGTTTAGATATGTTTGAGTAGATTCTTGCTAGGATTAGTAGGGGAATTTGGTGGCTTAATGGGTGATTAAGGGTTTGTGTGGATTGATGGTGGAAGTTTGGGTTGCTTCATAGTTGTATGCATAGAACATGTTTGTTGAAATGCTTGAATGACTTGTAGTTGCAAATGCTTGTTTTCTTGCCTTCTTCTTGCGGTCTTGTATGTTGCTAGGATGGGTTCTTGCGCGAGAGCGAGGAGCCTGTAGGTTGGTTTAAGTAGCGAGAGCCCGGACCATGCCTAGATAGCTCGATTACCCCTTCATTCTTGCTTCCCCTTGATCATTTCATCACTCTTGAACCCGACCTAGTCCTAGTCCTTTTTCATATTTGTTTTCTCCATCCTTTTAGTCATTGTTTCTCTAGTTAGTTGAACCCTTTAGCCTTAGTTGTTATGCTTAGCTTGCTCTTAGTCATAGCTTTATCCCCCTTTCATAATTTAGCTTCGCTTTGCTCGTTGACCAAGTCAAGTCCTTAGGTGAAACCTAGTCTAAACCCTCTTTACCGTCCCCGTGGACTCTACCCGACTTGCCCTATCTACCCAGTTAGGATTAGTTGGTTATTACTTGATCGGTGGGATCCACGGCAAATCCCTCCCGTCAATTTGGCGCCGTTGCCGGGGACGATGCTAGTTTAGACTCTGTTTGTCTTTTTACTTGACTTTGTTTTCGTTTTTTGTAGTTTTTTGTTTTCTTTTGCTTCTTGTGTGTGTGAAGTTGATTTCTTTCTTGTCTAGTGCCCAAAAAGCACTAGACTTCTCACGTTTGCTCCTAGTCTACTGTTTTTGCCTATAGGTGGTGACCATCCTCTTCCTTACGACTCAGAGCCGCATAAACGGACGGTTGCTAGATTGAGAGGTTTCCAACCGGGTACAAGCCTAGTTTTCGAGCAAAACACGAGGATTGATCTAAACCTCCCACCCATAGAAGCCACCATGAGCTACTCCCACTACAAGAAAACCATAACTTAGCAACCGATATTTACCGACCGAAGAAATATGAGTCGGTATATACAGATAACGACCGACATCAGTCGGTAATATAATTTACAGTCGGTAAATTACCGACCGTAAAATAGCAGTCGGTATATGTAGATACCGATCGCTGTTTTCCAATTTACCGACCGATTTAGTAGCTTTACCGACCGATTATCTTCGGTCGGTGATGTTTTTGAAATAAACCCAACCCTTCAGTCATTACTGCTGTCACTTTAACAAAAAAAATTAAAACGCACACAGTCCTCCCTCCCCCATTTCGCGAATCGGCCGTTGAACCCAAACCCCCCTGCCCTCCCTCTCGCCGGGCGCGACCGTCGCCGGCGCCATCTTGCCGGACCTACTTCCTGTTGTTGATCCGTCACCGCTGCTCTCACATTCCTCTGAAAATCCCCAATTTGAAGTTATGGTATGAATTTTAATTGATTTTGTTGTTGAATTTTGTTTATATTTACTCTAGGTTAGTTTTATGCTGTTGAATGTTGTTGAATGTTTAATGTTAGATGAATTTTGTTGTTGAATCTTTCCTGCCATATTGTTGTTCTATGTTATAATGAGTTCAACCTAGGTTAGTTTAATTTAGATTAAATTTGTTGTTAAATGAGAGTTAAATCAGATTTAGGGGTAAATAAACTCTAATTTAGGGCTAGATTTAGGTTTAATTTAACTCTAATCTAACAAATAAATTTAATCTAGGTTTAGATTATCAAAGTTAAGGTCGAATTTAATCTAGGTCGAAACAATTTTTGTGAATTTTAGGGTTTACTATGATTTGTGTACATGGTGTAGTAGTAATTACTAATTAGGTATTGAATTTCGCCAATTCTCCAATGAAACGGGAAGTTTTTCGTGAGACGGGTAGTTACTATTCATTTTTAGTGTGGTATAAGGTGTGTTCCACACTAATTTTACGTGAGACGGTCTCGAGATTTACTCATACTGCATGGAAGAGATGAATTAAGCAAAATTTGTGTATTTTTTTTGGGAATTTTGGAATTTTGCTGGTTGATTTGATCCTTGGAGGTATAGAGTAAGAGAAGAGTGAATCAGTGAAATGATGTTTATTTAGGGTGTTGAAGATTCAACAAATAATATTTAGTCGAGGTTTGAATATTTTTTTGGGGTGTTGAAATTAAATTATGGGTGTTATTATTGTTATTTTTTTTTTTTGAGGGATTAAGTATGAGAAGAGTCAAATTAATTGAAGTTTCTTTGGTGAAGAGTGAAGATTCAACAAATAATAGAACAATTTTTTCAGTTTCTTTGGTGTTTCTCTTTTGATTCCAAATCATCAACTCCATTCATTGGGGGTTGGGGGTGGTAGGAAGGAGTGACTTTTTTGTAAGGAAGAGTAACCCGTTACAAAAATAAGATTCAAAAGTTAAGAATTTATGAAAGTTGACATGATGTTGGGATTTTTTTATATATAATAAAATCATTATTTTATATTGTTATCGTTCTTTATGTTCCTTCGATTCGATCAATATCACATCTCATTATTAAATGTTGATATCAATGCAAACTTTTTATCAAAATAATGTTCGAAGATGAAATGATTATACGTCTATACATCTATAAGTGTCTTCTTAATTATTAGGTAACTTGAAAGTTACCCTAATTTGAATTTTTTTTCTCTAGCCTAATAGTTCTAGCTTAGTATAGTTTAGTGTTCTAGAATAATAGTAAAATATTCTAAGTTTAGTTCTACTTGGACCGTCGAATTCAAAGTTTGTAGGCATGAACCTCTTATTTGTCAAATGTTTTTAGACCAACTAGATACAATATGATGTAATGTGACTCAATCAAATTCAATAAAGAATACTAAGAATTTTAGTTTATATATTAAACTGAGGGTAGATGTGAAATTAGAGTTAACGTATCAACCCCTACACTAATTACATTCGATTATTGTTTCTGAACTAACGAGAGTAAACTCATGGTTATTTATGTCTACCCCTTACTCCATTTTTATATGTTATTTAAATAAGTTTTTGTTCCTTTTATAGAAAATCTAATAATGACGAATATCGAAAGAAAATGGATGTACGAAAGGGTAGACGATAGAAACAAAGTTAAGTATGAGTTTATACTTGGGGTGGATGATTTTATTCTATATGCTAAGGAACAAGAAGAATACAAGACACATCAGATTCTTAGATGTCCATGTGTGAAGTGCCAAAATTTGAAGTACTTGAATGAGTTTACGGTGAAGGCCCATCTCATTAGCAAAGGGTTTAAGCCTGGTTACACTAATTGGGTGTGCCATGGAGAACCCTTTTCTTTTATTAGTAATCCTACTACTTCAACAAACACTAATGCTTTCATCGACCAACCTTATCGGGAGATGGTAGTAGATGCATTTGGAGACATAATGTTCGGCCGTGTTGAGGATTCTCCTTTGGGTGAAGAAGAAAGCCCCCACCCTGATCTGAAAGAATTTTTTGAAATGTTAGAGGCCGCCGAGAAACCTCTGTATCGTGGATGTGAGTCGTCATTGCTAGAAGTAACTTCCTGGATGATTAACATTAAATGTGAGGACAACTTACCGGAAAGAAGTTTAGACAAGATTGCTTCTTTGATTGAGGATATCATTCCACGAGATAATCTGATGACTCGCACATTTTATGACACTAAAAAGTTGCTTCGAGGCCTTCAAATGCCCCATTATAGGATCCATTCATGTCAGGATGGACGCATGCTATTTTGGAAAGAAGACTCCATGCTTGATAAATGTAAAAAGTGTGGAAAAGATAGGTACAAGAAGAAAACTTTTAGTGGGGCATACATACCTTTCAAAGTCTTAACCTATCTCCCTATAGCACCAAGATTGCAACGTTTATATGCAACCAAGAACATTGCAAAAGAAATGAGATGGCATATTGAAAATCCACGTGTACCAGGGACCATGGCTCATCCAAATGACAGTGAAGCTTGGAAGCAACTAGATTATATGTTTCCGGAGTTTGCTAGTGAGCCTCGAAATGTTAGACTTGGACTCTGCACAGATGGTTTTACACCATACGGTCAATTTGGTAAGTCGTACTCATGTTGGCCGGTGATTCTTACTCCTAATAATCTACCCCCTGGATTATGCATGAAAAAACAACTTATGTTTCTATCTTTGATCGTTCCCGGGCCAAAAAATCCTAAGAAAAACTTGGACATATACATGCAACCTCTTATTGATGAATTGAAAGAGTTGTGGGACACGGGAGTGCTCACCTATGATGTGTCCAGGAAACAAAATTTTCGGCTGAAAGCATGTATCCTATGGACCATCAACAATTTTCCGGCGTATGGGATGCTCTCTGGGCGGGCTACTGTTGGCAAACTTGTATGTGCATATTGTATGAAAGACACCAAGGCGTTTTGGCTTCCACATGGAGGTAAAATATGTTGGTTCGATTGTCACAGACAATTCTTACCCCTACATCATGCATTCCGTTACAACAAAACTGCCTTTAGGAAGGGTAAGTGCGAGAATGATGAACCACCTCCGACATTGTCAGGATGTGAAATCTAGGAGACGATATCAGAATACCCGACGATCATTGATGGTACTGATCGTGAACTCAAAGAACTTAAAAAGTTGAAAACAGAATGGTTCAAAAAGAGTTTGTTATGGGACCTACCTTACTGGAAGCATTTGTTGATTCGACACAATCTGGATGTCATGCATATTGAAAAAAACTTTTTCGAGCAATTAATTTATACAGTACTGGATAATAAAAATAAAACAGCTGACACCCATAACACAAGGAAGGACTTGCCCAAATTATGTAGTAGCGGTCACCTACACATCAAGGACGGCCGCAAACCAAAAGCTCCCTACACTCTTGACAAACTGCAAACAAAGATACTATGTGAGTGGATATGCAATTTGAGGATTCCAGATGGATACACATCCGATTTAGGTCGCTGCGTCGACCTACACAGTCTCACACTTCATGGCATGAAGAGCCACGAATGCCATGTGTTCATGGAACGGCTTTTACCCATTGCTTTGAAACACTTGTTGCCAACTAATGTGTGGAATTCAATTACCGAGATCAGCCAATTTTTTCATGATTTGTGTGTCTCAAGCCTTACAACCCAAAATATAGAGCGGCTGGAGAACGATATTGCGGAGATCCTCTGCAAACTTGAGAAAGTGTTTCCACCATCGTTCTTTAGTTCAATAGAGCACTTACCAATACATTTGCCTTATGAAGCAAGGGTTGGTGGCCCAGTACAATATAGGTGGATGTACCCTTTTGAGAGGTATAATTGTGAAAATACTCAAGTTATTAACGTTTCTCGTAATCTCAATAATTTTTAAATCCCGAATTAACACTATATCAAAATGTAGGTTTCTTAATCATTTGAAAAAAAAAAGTGGGTAATAAAGCACGTGTGGAAGGTTCAATTTGCAATGCTTTCTTAACTGAAGAAATATCAAATTTTTGTTCTCTATACTTTGAAGGCCACGTAGATACAAAGACTGAGGATTTGGAAGTGGGCATGGGAGTTGAAAATGATTCATCTTTACCCGAGCTCTTTCGACAACGCAAAGGTAGAGCACTTGCTAAACCAAAACAGAGATACTTGGACGAACAAGAGTTCGATCGTGCCCATCTTTACGCATTATCAAATTGTGAACTATTAGGAGAATATAAACGGTACGTAAATAATAACAACTTATTTATTTTAAAATTAAGAGATGTAGATGTCACGACTAAACTGGATAATTACAGCTTATTTGAACAGTTCATTATGGAGCAACATCCACGAGCTAAAATGGATGAAGTTTGGACTACATATGAGAAGTTGTTTCCAAATTTGTTTAAAGGATATTTAAGTCTCGGTATTGACATATTAGAATGAAATAAACTTTGAGCACGTCACAAATGCACTAACACTCTACTACGCAATTAGGTAACTGAGATGAATGTCAAAGATGATGTGATTCAAGCCTTAGAATTTGGTCCTTCTAAAGAAGTAAACACTTGGCAAAGATATATGATTAATGGGTTTAATTTCCACACACAGAAATATGGGAAAAACAGAGCTACCATGAATTTCGGGGTTTGCGTAAGCAATGTTGAAGGAAACGATTACTACGGCACTTTAGAGGAAATTATTGAGTTGAGGTATTGTGGGGAGAAGAGAATTTATAATGCAATCGTGTTCAAGTGTTCATGGATGGATAATTCCACAAACGGTACAAGTGTTCATGGCCTTTATAAACTAGTAGAAGTTAATAGTAGGAGGAAATATGGTAAATATGATCCTTTTGTACTTGCCCATCAAGCTAGTCAAGTTTATTATGCTCCATACCCAAACCCAAAGAAGGATAGAGATCATTGGTGGGCTGTTTTTAAGGGTCGGGCAAAGTCACAATTTAATGCACCAGTGGATGTCAGGATATTTCAAGAAGATGTGACATGTACTTCATTATTATCTAGTCTTGTCGACGATGACGTCTTAGAAAGTTTTAGTGAAGGGGAGGACATGGAAGAGATGAATGAGATGGGTGATGACGTGGTTGTCGAAGATGATAACATTGATGAGGAGGAGGAATTTGAAGATGAATTTGAGAAGGAGGAGGAGGATGAAGAGGAGGAGGAGGAGGAAGAAGAAGAGGAGGAGAAGAAGAAGAAGAAGATGACGACGATGATGATGATGACGACGATGATTGCTAACTTGTATTTGTTTAGTCAATGAAATAGTTGTCGATCAACACTCATGGATAATTCTAGTTATTTGTGTATGTTTGTTTGGTGTTAGGCAAGGTGATATTATTTGTTAAATTTTTTCTTGGATTGCATTTGGTAAGTGTTATTTGCATATGTTTGTTTGTTTTGTCAATGAACAGATCATATCTGAAAGATGGTTGGACGTGGACGTGGACGCGGACGTGGACGTGGACGTGGAGAATCGTTGGAGGTCGACGAGCACGAGCAGGAGGACCAACAACAACAACAACAACAACAACAACAACAACAACAAGAACAACAACAACAACAGGATAATCTGCCCATAATTGCGATAGAACCCAACGGGAGATGGTATTGCTAATTCTATCCTTATCGAAGTAGATGTAGTATATAATATATTTTTATACAAAAATATAATTTGTTGCATTTGTGTTGATTAAGGTTTGATGACTCCGCTGTGGTAAGAAGAGTAACAAAGTCATTCAAGGGTTTCTACCATGAACCTCATATGAACTACCGGGAGACCCCAAAGATGATCAAAGATAAATGGTTCAGAAATTTTAGGGTATACATTCACTTTATTTTTTATGAGTATATTGCTAACTCTATATATATATATATATATATATATATATATATATATATATATATATAGTTATATGCACTTTTAATTGTTATTTGATTTTTTTCTTAATATGTAATTATTAAATTACGATTGGTCACAATGTCAGGGATACTGCTCATGGAAGCCCGAGGACGAAGAGCAAGTTAGAACCAACTACGATGTCGAAGCACGAAAACGGCTAAAGGATACCATCAATGACATCTGCGAACAACAGAATGACAAGAACAAGGCTTGCCCAGGGTGGATGGTGCCGCAAGTGTACAAGGACTTATTGGAGAGACGGAAGACAAAGGCATTTCTGAAGAAATCAAAGACAGCGATGGCCAATAAAGCGTGTGCTCAGCCTGGCCCTACACACCACGGAGGGTCGATCAAGGCAACTAAACATGCTTCCAGGCTGGTAATGACTAAATATATTAAAATGTTCCATAATGTTTTTATTAATATTTTTTTCAAGATAATAGTAATAATTTATCCAAGTTTATGCATAGTAGTTCTAATTTGTCTTTGTAGATGGAGCAACTGGGTGGTAGGAGGCCTAGTGTGCCCGAGCTTGCGCAAGCCATACATAGCTAGGAAGTCGACGGAAAAAGGGTTTTCACTAGTCAGAAGGTGAAGGCGACATTTGTAAATATTAATTTAGTTAATTATAGAGATTATCTTAAAATTCCTTATTAAATTAGTTATAATTTGTTCCTAAACATTACCGGTATCTGTTTGCTAATAGGACCGCTTTGAAGAGTTGAAGAAGAAGAATGAGGAGGAGGGAAAGAGAAACCGAACGATGAAGTTTGGTTTGAAGCGGCTGAGGGTTTCAAGAAAGGTCACGTATAGAGAGTGGGAACCGCCGGCCCATTGTACTTCTCCCCCCCCTCCACAGAATATGGGGAAGGCTTCATGCTCTTATCATCCCAGTATTCTTGTCCAACAAGAAAAATGGGCAGAGGAATTTCAAAACAAAATTTTGGAAGCCTTAGAAAAGGAGAAAGATGAGAATAGGCGATTTAGAGAAGAGACCCGAGAGCTCATGAAACAACAACAAGAGCTCATGGCAGCGCTATTGAAAACTGAGAACTGTAATCAGTTTAACTTTACTAACTTCCGTAATCCGAATGATGATAATTCGGGAGGTGGTGGAGTTGGGGGAGCCGGGGTCGGTTTTCAAGTATAGCTTGAACCTCTAATTGATTACTCTTGTAAGTTGTGTAAACTTTGATTACTCTTTCAAGTTGTTTAGAATCTTTAGACTTCAATTAGTTCTCTCTTAAGTAGTTTAAACACTTTAGAAAGTTGTGTCCATGATATCGAATGGTTTTATGTGAATGAATTGTGGGGATGTTGGATTCTGAATGAATTGGATGAAGTTAATGAATGAAGGTTGAAGTGAATGATGTTGTAGTTTGAATTAGTTGGAAGAATTGAATGGTATGATGGTTATAATGCAGATTTGTATGTTGCAAATTGAAGGAGAACAAAACAACTAGACCCCCTGACCTTACCAAATTTTACCAACCGAACATGACCGTTACCGACCGAACACACCTTCTTACCGACTGACCCACCTCGTCACCGACCGCCCTAACTGACCATGATACTGTCAAACATCGGTCGTTAAGGCTTACCGACCGACGTTAGCGGTCGGTAATTAACACAAATACCAACCGCATTACCGACCGTCGTAGCCTTTTCCTGACCAAACATCTTCCAGGAGCTCCTGGTTTAGGCTTGGTTGGAAGAGCTTACCGACCGAAATTAACAGTCGGTAAAAACAATCACCGATCGCAATCTAGTTTTGCCGACCGTCGCGTCGGTCTGTATTCATGGGTTTTCCGACCGCACTTTTCAGTCGATAATTATTTTTACCGACCGATGCTGCTTTTTCCCGACCACACTTCGGTCGGTGATTTACAGACCGTGATTTACAGTCGGTAACTAAGGCTAAACGAATCTGTCGAACTAAAGAAATCGAACGAGGAAAGAGTAGGGTTAGGTCGGGTTCATAAGCATAGTAGGATGATTGGGGTGGTCAAGGGTGTAGGTGTCTCCTAATTGCTAGAGTCGGTCCGGGCTCTCGCTACTTAGACCGATGTCAAGGTGGGTTCGCGCTCTCGCGTCTAAACCCTAGTCCACACTCTTATGTCTAACGACTATTCTCAACATACTCACATACTAGACAAACAATGAGTAGAGGAAGACTAGCATGAGAAGCATGGCCACTACAACTCAAACAAGCATTTCAACAAACACATAGTGTGCCCCATATGTGACTAACAACAAAGATTCACCCTTTACCCATAATAAAGCCCTAATCACCCATAATCCACACTTAATCCTCCTACTAACCCCACAAGGAATCTAATCACTCATAATCAAACTAAGATTAACATAAACAAGAGGAAACATCACAAACATAAAAACATCCATGAAGAACAATCAAGAACAATATACAATAATCAAAGATTGAAACTTGAAGGAACAAACAAGATTAAGAGAAGGGAAAAGAAGATTATACCTACTAACAAGATGAATGGAAGAAGGAAAAACTTGCATAAAATAGAAAACCCAAATACATCACCCAAGGTTGTCAATCTTGGTTGGATTCTTCAAGAATTCCCTTAATACAAGAGCTAAACTAAGATTAAGGACTAATTACCGACTAATCTACACTAATCTATGCTAAACTATGCTAAAGTAGTCTAGGGTTTATGGGTAATGTCTAACATAACATAGGAATACAAGAGGAGGGGTATATATAGGGTTACAATGAGTAGGGAGATGAAACAAGTGACGCGGGTCTGTAAGTGACCCTTCCCAGTCGGGAAGGATTGGTCTCGGTCGGGAAGGCCTCAAAACATAACCATCTTCAATTGTGCACTCCTTCCCGATAGGGAAGGCATCATCCCGCCCGGGAAGGACATTGTAGGCCTCCATTATGATCTTTTTGGTCCCTCCTTGGTTCTCATGGGTTTCTCATCTATTCTCGGGACTCGGGATCGGGTCTCGGAGGCTCGGGATTGGGTCCCAAGGTCTCGGGATCGAATCCAAGGCATCGAGTGATCGTTCCTTCACTTCGTTGGCTCCAAAAGGTGTATGTATTGAGTCAGAATCGCTCCAACTCTTCATGAGTGGTCTCGGGAACCTGAAACGAGCTAAAGGAAGCATAAGTAGCCCATAAACCGCTCCCAAGGACCGATTCCACAAGGAAAATGGGACCAAAATACAGTAAATTAGGCACTACAAACTACACTTATCAACTCCCCCACACTTAACCCTTACTCGCCCTCGAGTAAGCACATGCTAACTACTAAACTAGCCGAGTGGGTATTAGCGCACCCTACGCCCTTTCAACTCACGCGAGTACACTTAGAGCAAAAGTGAACTCCACAAGGCAAGTGGGGTCTTGCGACAAAACTGTGGATGCAACCGGACACAAAGCACATAAACAAACAAACACACAAACAAACAAATAGACGGTTGCACCCAAAAGAAAACAAATACCGCTTCCCTCAAACAAGCAGTGAAAGAAGCACCGGTTTAGGACTCGAGGCAAGTAACAACGTTCCCAAGCTAGTAATACAAACCAAGATGGACCAAAACCTAGTAGTATGACGACAAAGCAACAAAAACGTTGGTAACTTACCTAGGTTCCTCCTAACCTTCTAAGAACGCACTACGGGACGATCGGCGGGATGGAAAAAGGATGAACCACGGTGTTAGTCGACACTGTAGGTAAGTGAGACCCCGCCCCCTTTAGCAATGATCCAAGAGGGTCGTCCCATGACCGAAACCGCCTAACTAGTCCAAGTAAAAAGATGGAAATAATTGCAAAGTGAGGGAAGACCGACCTTTGCCGCTATCATCCTTCCTAGGGACTCGGTCCTTTGGTAGGCTCTTCACGGCAAAATTCGGAAAAAGGCTTATTTTTGTGGGGTTACGATCTTTTTGTGAGACGATTTTCTTTTGACATTTTCTCTTTTCTTTTGCATTCTTGCTTTGTATGTTGCCATGCCATTTCTTTTTCTTCTTTTCTATTTTCTTTTTGGCTTTTTGTGCCTTTTCTTTTTCTTCAATCTTTATTTCTTTCATATTCTTTCATTTTCTTTTCTTTGCCCTTTTGGCTTGATTTGGCTTTTTGGCATTTCTTTGTGTAACAAGAAAGAGAGAACTCAACAAATTGCGATTTATTGTGTGGGTATATGTAGGAGGTAGGTAAATGGGTAAGTCGGGGGTCGCGATCCATCTTTAAACCCACAAAAAAAAGGGGGGGGGGAACTTGGACTAATCAAACAATCCCGAACACGGTTACCTAAGGGACGGGACTCGGCAACCAAGGCCTTTTTACACCGTGGGTGGTCATAATGGTCAAAGGTGCAAATCCCGTAGTAAACCCCTAGTAAGCTAGGTGGACTCAAGGTAAAGGACCAACGAATTCATCGATTTAGGGTCATTCTACTAGACTAAAGTCCAAGACTCGATTTAAACCACTAGGAAGGGAAAGTAAACACTTGCGCACTAGCCTCTAAACCGGGTTTTCGAAAACCTTTTTAAACACACTAGGCACAAACACAAGACAAGACGAAGACACGACGGAAACGAAAGAAAAAGAAATAAAAGATAACAAAACATAACAAGGAGATACAAACACATAAACAAAACTAATACCACCCCGAGCTCCCAAACAAGCCACCAAATCAACCCCAAGCATTACAAAGCTCCACCCGAGCACACCACATCACAAACCTTCTCCAAACTTCACAGGAAATAAAGAGGGAAAAGGGATAGAAGATGTTACCGGATGTCTTGAAAGCTTTCCAAAACTAACGGTGATTCAAGCAACCTATAAGGAAAAGGAAGGCAAAACACACACAACGAAACAAATATACGACACAACGACACAAAAGGAAAACACACAAAAGAAAATCTTTTTTATTTTTGTGAAAAAATTTAAAATTTTTAGGATTTTTAAAGATTTTTGAAAAACTACGAAAATAAAACTAACTACGATAGAATATCGCTCCCCCACACTTAAGCCGAGCAATGTCCTCATGCTCGACCGTAGTGCATGGGAGCACAAAAGAAAAGAAAAGAAACTACGAAAATAAAGCTAAAAATCAAAAATAAAGTGGAGAAAATGGTAGAATGTGTCCGACCGGGGTGTAGTCAAGTCACCATGGGCCGAGACAAGAAAAGATATGGAAGGGGAGGAAAATAAAAATAAGGAAAATAAAAGGAAATGGGCGGGGAGGACTAGGTGTAATCAAGTCACCTAGCCCGGATTCCGCCCAAATCCGACTAAATCCTACAAAAAGGGTGAAAATCTTTTAAAATTTGGATTTTGAAATGACTCTCGATGTAGTCACATCATCGAGAGTCGGGAGCAACAAATACCAAGGCCCCGAGGGCCACCATGACATAAAAGTGTATAAGGGAGAGGGAACTAACAAAAGAAGACAAGCTATCAAAGACAGAAAAGAAAGGATAGTTGTCGTACCATGCGGTTAGCAACTCACTCGCTCCATCGTCTCATTGGTCAATATAATCTCTTTGCTTGTCGTCATCATTGTCATCCCGCTTCAAACTTGAAAGTATCGCATGGTTGAGGTAGTAATGGTGTGAGGGGGTGAGATTTGATGTGGGGCTCGGTGTAAAGTGAAGAGGAAATAAAGTGATGGGATGTAAATAAAGTGTAAGGGTCGTATGATAGGAACAAGGAGAAGAAGGGAGGTTGGGAGGGGGTGTACAATGGTTGGATGGACTTAATGACGAAGAAGAGGCACAAGAGGGAGTAGGGGGCCATCCCGGTCGGGATGGGTGGTCCCGGTCGGGATGACATACCCGTCCCGGTCGGGAAGCTCCCGTCCCGATCGGGATGGCACTCCAGTAAACCCAAAATATGGTACCCTCATCCCGATCGGGATGGATCCTTCCCGGTCGGGATGCTTCACCCTTCCCGGTCGGGATGACTTCTTCCCGGTCGGGACGCTCTCTTCGTGACTTCCAAAACCCCAAAAGCTATTCAAAGCTTCAAAAACCCGTTCTCTTGCTCATAATCCATGCTCTATTGATAACCATTCCTCTCTAGGAGTCATCTTCACTTCACCTATCACAATAAACTCAAACACAACATCAAATTCTCTCCCTCACAACGCTCATCAACAATCCAAATAACAAGAATATCACAAAACAAAGAGTCCTAGTAACAAAATCACAATAAACATAATTACAAACACAAAGCTAAAGAGAAGAGAGGTAGGGGAATGTACAACATGACGGTTCTTAAGGAACTCCGTCAAACCGAGGATGGTGGACTCTCATTATTCAACCATAGCCCTCAAGGGCATGGAGGAGCAAGTCGAACGCACTACCGACATCATAGAGACGGCCCAAAGAGTGCTCGAGCCAAGCAATCCTCCACGGCCTCCAAGGTGGAGGCAAGGAGTAGTCCTCAAAAGACCCAATATCATCTTTCGTGTGATCTCCGGGGTCTATCCATCCTACGAGCTTTACCGACCTCTTCCTCCCTAGGCATCGCCTCCAATCACTATCAAGCTTCAAGTCTTCATCATGAGGCACAAAAAACGGCTTTGGCCTCGTTTCCTTGTTGCACACCCCCACACTTTCCTCAAGTTGTGGTTCCCCATCTTCATCACTTGTCCCCACATCATCTTGAAGGAGAGGATTGATACTTCTACCGGTGGTTTCAATCTCTTCCAAACCATTGCTCGGTTTACTTACAAGGGGCTCTTGATGTTTTTCTACATTCTCGGACAAGGGCAACTTGGGCTTGTCAATTTCACCCAACAACTTCACAAATTCCACCAACTCATCCAATCCACTAACCTCCTTCAATTCTTCACCAACAATGCCTTCACTAAGGGTCATATCCTAATTCGTCTCTTTTTGGGTAGACGATTGAGGTTCTTCAAAGAAAAGGTCGCTCCTCATAGGGAATTCATTAACGGCTTCGTCATTGGGTTGTTCCCCTTCCCCAAATGAACATCCCTCATCAAGTTGTGAAGATCGAGTTAAGAACATTAGGGTTTGAGCCGTTAAAGCATTCAATCTAGCTTTAAGTTCCTTTCTTTCCCTTTGGAGCTCGGCCAAGAGTTCATAAGTCTTTTGCAATTGGATGGCCATTTCTTGTTGGTTGCTCCTTTTCACTTGAAGAATCGATTGATACAACTTCAAGTTTGACGATTGGTGGTCATTGGGGTCTTGTAGAGCTCCTTGAAAATCTTGATGATACCCAAGGGGTGGGGCATCATATTCTTGGTAGTGAGGTTGAGGTGATTGGTAGTATTGTGGGTCATGGGGTTCATATTGTGGTTGGTGTGGAGGGTAATGTGGTGGGTTTTGGGGAAATTGGCTTCCGTAAGGTGAATCTTGATTGAACATGGCGGGTTGATAAGTGTAGTTTGTAGTGCCTATTTCGTAGTGTTTTGGTCCCATTTTCCTTGTGGAATCGCTCCTTGGGATCAATTTATGGGCTACTTATGCTTCCTCTAGTTCGTTCCAGGTTCCCGAGACCATTCATGAAGAGTTGGAGCGATTCCGACTCAATACATACACTTTTCGGAGCCAACGAAGTGAAGGAACGATCACTCGATGCCTTGGATTCGACCCCGAGACCTTGGGACCCGATCCCGAGCCTCCGAGACCCGATCCCGAGTCCCGAGAATCGATGAGAAGTCCATGTGAAGCAAGGAGGAACCAAAAGGATCATATTGGAGGCCTACCACACCCATCCCCGACGGGAAGGAACTCATCCCGTCCGGGATGAGGTGTACAAAAGCAAGGGTTTCTGTTTTGGGTCCGTCCCAGTCGGGACCAGGCCGTCCCGGTCGGGATGATCCCGTCCCGGTCGGGACCGGTCCGTCCCGGTCGGGATCGTGCTGCTGCTGCTCTGCGCTTCATCTTCTCTTCTCCTTTCCACTTGTAACCCTATATATATACCCCCCTCTTGTATTAAGACAGGACCTTAGGTTATGTTCTTCACTTCCCACTAAACCCTAGACTATTTTAGGTTAGATTAGATTAGATTAGTGTAGATTAGTCGGTAATTAGTAGTTAATCTTAGTTATTCTTGTATTATTGGATCTCTTGAAGAATCCATCCAAGATTGACAACCTTGGTGGATGAATTTGTGTTATATTCTATGCAAGTGTTCTCCTTTTCATTCTCTTGTTAGTATGGTATAATCTTCTCTCCCTTTTTACTCTTTATCTTGTTTATTCATCCAAGTTTTAATCTTTGTTCATCTTATTGTTCTTAGTTCATCTTTTTCACTAGTTTCATTATGGATGTTTTGATTCTTGTTTTGATTCTTCTTGTTCTTGTTGGTTTTAGTATTAGATATGTTTGAGTAGATTGTTGCTAGGGTTAGTAAGGTGATTTGGGTGGTGATGGATGATTAAGGGTGTGTTGGAGATGTTGGTGGAAGATTTGGGTTTCCTCTTGGTTTGATGCATATCACATGTTTGTTGAAATGCTTGAATGACTAGTATGTGCATATGCTTGTTTTTTCTTGCTTTTCTCTTGTGGGTAATAGTTTGCTTGTGGGTTCGGTTCCCTGACTAAGTTGCGAGAGCCCGGTGAGGACGACCCCTAGGTCGGTCTAAGTTGCGAGAGCCCGGATGCGACCTAGGCCCCGATATCACGCTAGTAACCCCGTTTGTCGTTTGTGTCGCCAAGGTGGGTTTTAGGTGGAACCTCTAGGTGAGTCTAAGTTGCGAGAGCCCAGACCACACCTAGATTACCCTACTACCTCCTTCACTCTAGCTCTTCCTTGACCATTCCGTTACCCCTTTGACCCCGACCTAATCCTAGCCCGTTTTCCTTGTCTGTTTTCTCCGTCTCCTTAGCCGTAGCCTAGTCTAGCTTTCTCCCCTTTTCATCATTCTTGTTTAGCTTAGCTCGTTGACTTAGTCTCGTATTCGGGCAACCTTAGTTTAGACGCCTCTTACCGTCCCCGTGGATTCGACCCGACTTACCCTAGCTACCCTAGTTAGGTTTTGCCGGTTATTTATTTGATCGGTGGGGATCCACGACAAATCCCCACCCATCACGGGTTCACATTGATAACTCGAGTAATAGCTACCATGATCGTAAGATTGATAGGCATTCACTTGTTCGTAGCCGTTTCCGTATCCTTGAAGCTCATACCCACTAGAGTCTTGATTACCCCAAGAAGCTTGATAGTGGTAGGGGGACGTCTTGTCATACCCTTGATTCATAGAGGGAGAGGAGTAGCTCATATCGGCTCCCGAGTGTGGGGAGTTTAGATCAAACCTCATGCTTGCTCGAAAGTCGCGGCTCGTACCCGGTTGAGGACTTCTCAATCTAGCAACCGTCCGTTAAAGCGGCTCTAAGTTGCAAGAAGAAGATGGTCACCGCCTCTAAGCACAAACTGTAGACTAAGAGCAAACGTGAGAAGCCTAGTGCTTTTTGGGCACTAGACAAGAGAGAAATAAACCTCACACACACAAGTAGCAAAGAAACAAAAAAAAGAAAAACACAAAACAAAAGACAAAGTCAAGTAACTAGGCAAACAAGGTCTAAACTAGCACCATCCCCGGCAACGACGCCAAATTGATGGTCAGAATTTGCCGTGGGTCCCGCCGTCAATATAAAACCGACTATTCCTAGTGGGTAGCTAGGGCAAGTAGGGTCGAATCCACGGGGACGGTAAAGAGGGTTTGGACCAAGTTCCACCTAGAGACTTGACTAGGTCTCGACGCTAAACTAAACTAGAACGATAAGGAGGGAATGAACTAAGACTATGGCTAAGCTAAGGGTAACAACTAAGGCTAAACGAATCTATCGAACTAAAGAAATCGAACGAGGAAAGAGTAGGGTTAGGTCGGGTTCATAAGCATAGTAGTATGATTGGGGTGGTCAAGGGTGTAGGTGTCTCCTAATTGCTAGAGTCGGTCCGGGCTCTCGCTACTTAGACCGATGTCAAGGTGGGTTTGCGCTCTCGCGTCTAAACCCTAGTCCACACTCTTATGTCTAACGACTATTCTCAACATAATCACATACTAGACAAACAATGAGTAGAGGAAGACTAGCATGAGAAGCATGGCCACTACAACTCAAACAAGCATTTCAACAAACACATAGTGTGCCCAATATGTGACTAACAACAAAGATTCACCCTTTACCCATAATCAAACCCTAATCACCCATAATCCACACTTAATCCTCCTACTAACCCCACAAGGAATCTAATCACTCATAATCAAACTAAGATTAACATAAACAAGAGGAAACATCACAAACATAAAAATATCCATGAAGAACAATCAAGAACAATAAACAATAATCAAAGATTGAAACTTGAAGGAACAAACAAGATTAAGAGAAGGGAAAAAGAAGATTATACCTACTAACAAGATGAATGGAAGAAGGAAAAACTTGCATAAAATAGAAAACCCAAATACATCACCCAAGGTTGTCAATCTTGGTTGGATTCTTCAAGAATTCCCTTAATACAAGAGCTAAACTAAGATTAAGGACTAATTACCGACTAATCTACACTAATCTATGCTAAACTATGCTAAAGTAGTCTAGGGTTTATGGGTAATGTCTAACATAACATAGGAATACAAGAGGAGGGGTATATATAGGGTTACAATGAGTAGGGAGATAAAACAAGTGACGCGGGTCTGTAACTAACCCTTCCCGGTCGGGAAGGATTGGTCTCGGTCGGGAAGGACCCCTTCCCGGTCGGGAAGGCCTCAAAACAGAACCATCTTCAATTGTGCACTCCTTCCCGATAGGGAAGGCATCATCCCGCCCGGGAAGGACATTGTAGGCCTCCATTATGATCTTTTTGGTCCCTCCTTGGTTCTCATGGGTTTCTCATCGATTCTCGGGACTCGGGATCGGGTCTCGGAGGCTCGGGATTGGGTCCCAAGGTCTCGGGATCGAATCCAAGGCATCGAGTGATTTGTTACTTCACTTCGTTGGCTCCAAAAGGTGTATGTATTGAGTCGGAATCGCTCCAACTCTTCATGAGTGGTCTCGGGAACCTGAAACGAGCTAAAGGAAGCATAAGTAGCCCATAAACCGCTCCCAAGGAGCGATTCCACAAGGAAAATGGGACCAAAATACATTAAATTAGGCACTACAAACTACACTTATCATGAGTGCTTATCAACCTTGTGATCGTGGTGGTTATTACTCAAATTACCATCATGTACCCACCACACCTCATCCTATTTCTCCTTATGGAAGCCAATTTCCCCAAAACCCACCATATTACCAATCACCTCAACTTCACTATCAACAATATGATGCCCCACCCCTTGGGCATCATCAAGATTTTCAAGGAGCTTTACAAGACCCCAATGACAACTTGGAGGTATTTCAATCGATTCTTCAATTGCAAAAGAGCCAACAAGAAATGGCCATCCAAATGCAAAAGGTACAAGATGAATTCATGGCCCAATATCGAAGGGAAAATGAGGCGATGGATGCTCGATTAAATGCGTTATCTGTTAAAACCGTAATATTTTTAACCCGAACGTCACAAATTGATGAAGGGTGCTCGCTTGAGCAAGGGGAGCAACCCAATCATGAAGCCGCCGATGAAGTCCCTTTCAGAAACGAGACTTGCTATGAAGAACCTCGATTCGCTACCCAAGAAGAGACGAATGAGGAAATGACCCTTGATGAAGGCATTGGTGGCGAAGAATTGGAGGAGGTTAGTGAGTTGAATGAGTTGGTAGAAGTTGTGAAGTCATTGGGTGAAAATGATGAGCCCAAGTTGCCCTTGTAAATGTGGAAGAACATCATGAGCCTAATGAGCGAAGCAATGGTTTGGAAGAGATTGAAACCGCCGGTAGAAGTTTCAATTCTCTCCTCCAAGATGATGTGAGGCCAAGTGATGTTTTGAGACTTGAAGATGGGGAACCACAACTTGATGAGGATTGAGGGGGCTTGGATTGTTCGTTCTGTGTTGTTCTCTTCCTCTCTTTGTAGGTTTCTCTTTGCTCTCCTTTTCTCATTATGCCACTGAATCAGGTGTGGACGTCCGTCCGCACCGCCCGGCACCCCGCACGGGACCGACCCGATTTTTCAATGTATGGCGGCGGCCAACCACGCGGCCCACTCCTGGTCGGGGGCCGATCTGATCTCGCGTACAGGGCGATGTTTCGGACCTCGATTCGGATGACGATCCAAACTTGTACTAGACGGGTGCGGGCACCCGTGTTTCCGTTTGGAATCGATCGAGTCGTGATTATAAATGTTTAAAGGTCGATTCGTTTGGTAAGGCGACCTTTTTAGTGAACTGAATTCGTTGCCGATTTGTGGACTCGCCACCGAGTCAATTATGGGGACTCGAAACCATTCAAGTCAACTTTGATCCTTAGCCGGCTCAAAGCTCAGGGGCACGGGACCTAAAGATAAAGACTTGTACCCTTAAGCACTCCATGCGTGGAATGACTCTCATTGCCAATGGTTTCAGACATCCGGAAACTATCGATTCTGAGTAAGGGGTGAGGGTACGTATTGGGAAGCCAACATCCAATAGATGTCAACACCCAATCCCGCCCGCACTATAGCGGCCTCTACTAATCAATCGGTGGGCTGAAAACTTAGTTCTTTTGTTGTGACGGAAGTACTATAACATCCATTGTTTTCACCCAATACCTTTTGCTACGTCGGTTGTTTAAGGACAAGTAAGTTTTGTTGTCAAAGTAGTTGTGTTTACATCCTTTGCATGCGATTTCACATGACAAGCAGGCCATGAAAAGATGCACATAGGAGAGTAGAGAGTACTAGTATTATACGTATTAGCAAGTCAGTTTCAACGTGATAATACGGATATTAGTCGTTCTCGTGATATACCTTACCTGGTATTTTGCTTAAGATGCGTCGGTTCGGTATTAATAAAGATGCGTCGAACCTAGTAAGGCGAGCACCCAGATTAATACGGAACCCGACCATCACTTTGTTCAATTTTAGTTGTTTTATGTCTTGAATTCCGTGTTAGGTGATTTAACATGCGATTATAAGGTCATAAAAGCGATAAATCATACAAAAGCTGTAAATGCGAATATAAGTAAATCACATTGTGAGGAGTTGCACCCTCGGAGTATACACTAAGCAGGACACGATGCATAAATAGTTGAGAACGGATCTCGGAATTACTCGGGTCTATTTAGTGTATTTTAGTGTTTGCGGTTGAAGTTGGGACGTTACATGTTTTAGTATGTGTTTATGGACCTAGTGTCCAAGCCTAGTATTGTCGTAGTGCATAATAAAAGAAAGTGCGAGAATGTAAAGTTTTGTTTAGATGACAACCTAATTACGACTCGGCTTCAAAGGCGGATCCTCCTAGTTGCCTGGTGATTTCGGCAGAGTTCCGTTACTGTTCACCCATCCTGCGGCTATTCCAGCAGACCTCCGTTACTATTGACTAATTCTGCGGCTAATCCGGCAGAGCTTCGTTACTAGACTATAGCTAGTCGAACACAGGCACCTCAGGATCGAGTGGAGTGCTTGAAGGTGAGGAGTAGCGTCGATGTCGCTTTTATCGGAAGTACGAGCCCTTAGCGAGAAACTCTTACAAGTGAAGGGGGAAGAGAATTGAAGAAGATGTGTCCAATGAATGAGGGGGGGGGGGTATTTATAGGTGTTTTTGGCCCTCGTCACCCAGATAGACGCCTAAGTCTAGGCGTACCAAGACTCAGGCGCCTGGGTTCAGGCGTGGGAAGACTCTGGCGCGCAAGGTGAGGCGCCCGGTGTTTTGAAGATACGATATTGATACTTTCCAAAACCGAAAGGTGGGTGTATAATAAGTATCTTGGGGGTTAAGGTTTCCCTCCCTTGACCTAGCGCCGTGGTGCTTAGCGGGCCTCGGGTGTGCATCCCGGGGTTTGCTTGGCGCGGTGCTGACTCGGTTCGAGTTTCGGGACCGACTTGGGATCCCGGTGTCAGAATTGACTCTAATTAGTGTCTATGCGACCGTAACAACACGACTACAGCTGCCATCATGTTAGTTTAATTTTTCCGAGTAATTTATTTCATCTGTTCTATAGAAAAACTACCTAAAACATCGCGAACCCGCGTCGCGTTGCAGTCCTATCGTCATCGAGTGTTTGTTGGGCGCTTCTGCATCCCCAGGTCCAAATCTGGGTGTCTATAGAAGCTCCCACCTTGACTGAGCCATGGACAAGGCGAAAGTCAAAGTATAGCCACCCAGGTCAATCAAGGATTACGACCTAGTGGCTGTCTGGTCGGGTCGTTTTAAGTCTATTAGACTACGTGTTGAGGCTCGCCAGCCAAGGCTTAGAAATCGTACCTGATGTCTTTGCTTGCGGTTGCTTGCTTGGGCCCAGGCCGGTGCTTGTCTTCTCGTTCTCAGTTCTTCATGTTGTGCGTTTTTCCTTTTTCAGATTACTTAAAAGTTTGTTCAATTTTAAATGTCTTTGTGTGTAGGTGACGCGTTAAGCGTAGATGTGAAGAATGTTCATATGTGTTGGCTTCCATTTGAACAAATCTTCTTGGGATGCTTGTGAACCCTTGGACTTAATGAAATAAAACGTTCGCGGGCGTCAGTCTCCACTCGAGCGGTCGTCTTCGGGATGCCTGTGACCCCTTGGACGGAATAATGCAAAATAAAATGTTCGAGGGCGTCAGTCTCCACTCGAACACTTGTCTTTGGGATGTCTCTGACCCCTAAGACAAAAAAAAACAAGATAAACTACTTGAGGGCATCAGTCTCCACTCGAATAACTGTCTTTCAGGATGCCTATGACCCCTAGGACAAAGTAAAACGAGATAAACTACTCGAGGGCGTCAGTCTCCACTCGAATAGCTGTCTTTCGGGATGCCTATGACCCCTAGGACAAAGTAAAACGAGATAAACTATTCGAGGGCATCAGTCTCCACTCGAATAAATGTCTTTCGAGATGCCTGTGACCCCTAGGACAAAGTAAAACAAAATAAACAATTCAAGGGCGTCAGTCTCCACTCGAATAGCTGTCTTTCAGGATGCCTATGACCCCTAGGACAAAGTAAACAATTCGAGGGCGTCAGTCTCCTCTCGAATGAAAAATGCTGTGAAGGTATCAGACTCCTTTAAGGGCGTTGGTATCCACTTGAATTAAATTGCTGTGGAGGTATCAGACTCCTTCGAGGGCGTTGGTATCCACTCGAATTAAATTGTTTTGGAGGTATCAGACTCCAATGCTTCTCGGATAACTAAGACCCGTTAAGCGAAAAAAATTGTTGTTGTTTATTTGTTTTAGTTAAGTGGCTTTTTGTTTTGCGGGTTTGTCTTATTTTGTTCGGGTTTGCTTTTGCTTTGTTTTGGTTTGTTATGCATTTGAGATTTGTTCAGAGTTTGCTTAGATTGGTTCTGTTTGGGTTACTTTATTACGTGTTCGGGTGCAACGTTCATGTTAAGTGCGACTCTTATGCTTGTTTCACTATCGTTTTTTCTTGTAACGGGCGTGCTTTATCGATTAGTCAATTGTTTCGTCATTGTTATTTTGCTTGTCTTAAAAGGGTGTGTGATTGGTGTATATCGAATGTTAAGCCTCGTTTGTTTTCGTTTTAGTTTGTGCTGGACTGTTCAGACGCGCGCCTATCTGCGCCCCAATCTTCGGACGCCTAGCCCCCTGCGGTTCAGAATCCGGGCGCGTCACCTGAGGCGGTCGGGTTTCCGTGGATCGGGTCTGCTTAAGTAAACGAAAGTTGGGGGATTTCTTCATTCGACCCAAAAGTCGAACGCGCCACCCCCTTCTCCCCTAAATCGCCTTCTCGATTTTTCTACGTGATTTCCGTCTCGATTTTCGCCATACACAAAAATGTCGACTCAGGGTAAGTGTTCTTTACTTGTTTATTGTCGGTTTTGATTGATTTGGTTGATTGTGAGCTTGTTTTGTTGAAACCCTAGAAAATCGATTTGGGTGTTTTTAATTTACTAAGTTTCGATGCCCGTGCTTAGTCCCATTGTTAAATTAAGGTCGATTAGAGCTCGTCAGGGTAGTTATAAGCTTCATAGGGGATTTCGAGCTACGATAATGGCTTCTTATAGTAATAGGTTCGAGATGCTAGAGTTAGGGACCATTTTCCCAAATATTTCCGCATTTTTTTTGCGTAATCTTGCTTAATTAGTGTTTACGAGGATATGGGTAGCTCCCTTGTCAATTTCTATGGGCTAGGGTGGCTTTAAGGGCTTTCTGTGAGGTTTTGTGCGTCTTACGTCAGACCAAAAGATGTCGTAACGATGCCGGATTTTCCCGAAACCACTTCCACTGTGACCGAGATAAAAAATGGGTGTTAGCAGCCTTTTCGGAATTTTAATATCCTTATCCAAAATTTTGACCTTATTTTGACCTGTTTAAGCTGCTTTAGCCCGGCCTGAGGTATGAGTTTTCCGTGTTTTGTTTGGCTTTATAGCTAGAGGTGATACCAAGCGTCCCGAGGGAGCTTCCACGGTTGGTGCTAGTGGAGAGGCCGTCGGGACGAGTTCACAGACTCCCCATGGGATTTGTAGGAGACGACGAAGTATTTCATCTCAGCGCCGTGATCCGGAGGCCATAAATGAGCCCGATTTTGATAGGGTGAGGAAGCGCAAGCTTCCCGAGACTGTTGCTAGGAGGGCCTTGGTTCTGGTTCCCGTACCAGAGAACGAGGAGTGTTGAACCTAGGGGTTTAGATCTCATCTGTTTTGTTTATATCAAGTTTTATATGCTTCAAAGTAACGTGAGTATTATGAACAGTCATGATGTGTAGTACAGGACAAAGGGAGCATATTCCAAGAAGGCATCCAGTTAAAAGATCAAGGGGGAAGGACAGAGGCATAGGACTCTAAATGTAAAGAGAATAAAGAAAACTGTATGGCAAGTATAAAGTAACCTTGAATAAGGATACATTAACCTCCCCCGTAAATAATCTCACACGAGTCGCCAAGATTTAACTTCAAAATATTTTTATCTCGTGTATTTTGTCAAAAAATCTCAGTGCTCGAAGAAGATATTTTAAAGAAGGAAATTATCCATCAAGAAAATAAAAGTTCTCAAAATAAATGATTCTCAAAATATCTTGATCTTTCAAAGATATTAGAAAATCATTAACATGGGAAACTTATTAATATTATCTTGATTGATTGATATCTCACCTAGCATATCTTCTTTAAGTAAGGAAGTACATCAATTAAGGTGATCTTATTTCCTTTGTTAAGGAGAATAATTCACCTATAAATACTTTGCTCTTCCTCACTTTGAGATCACGACTTACACACACATTTTCTTACATTGCAAAAATCATATCACAATTTCTTTCAAAAAGCTTTTGCAATAAATTTCGTTTTGAGTCTTGGCTATATAAATCGTGGTTAAATTGTTTATGCTTGGAAGTCATATAGTTTTATTATTCTCTCTAGACAATTGAAGTGTATTCATAGCTAGAGAAATTTTGTAAACTTGAATAGTATAGATACACGAGTCGAGTAGTGGTTACTCAATCGAACGACATACATCGTTCACACCTTGAACGCTTCACATTGTTCAAACACCGAGGGCTTCACATCCCTCACATCGAAGGCTTAACATCCTTCATTTTCGTGGGCTTAACATCCCACACACCGAGTGCTTAACCATCACTCACACCATTACGATTAGAGTTAATCGTGATCGTCTTATTTGTAAAGTAATCCAGAGAAGGTACGTTTATAAATAAAGACACCGGTGGACGTAGGCTTTTCAATTGGGCCGAACCACGTTAAAACTGCTCGTGTTATTTACTTTACGTTTTAATTGAACTTTGCTATTTCTTATACTTATACTCTTTAGTAGTAAGTATAGTAGCAAACATTTTTGTACTTTCTTTTATTTAGCCATACAACTAACGCAATATTACACTATATCTTTCTTAATAAGATTTTGGTGTAATATATCGTTTAAAATTTTAAAAGTACATAAATACTCTATTCACCCCTGATAAGTGTAGTTTGTAGTGCCTATTTCGTAGTATTTTGGTCCCATTTTTCTTGTGGAATCGCTCCTTGGGAGCGATTCATGGGCTACTTATGCTCCCTCTAGCTCGTTTCAGGTTCCCGAGACCATTCGTGAGGAGTTGGAGTGATTCCGACTCAATACATACACTTTTCGGAGCCAACGAAGCGGAGGAACGATCACTCGATGCCTTGGATTCGACCCCGAGACCTTGGGACCCAATCCCGAGCCTCCGAGACCCGATCCCGAGTCTCGAGAATCGATGAGAAGTTCATGTGAAGCAAGGAGGAACCAAAAGGATCATATTGGAGGCCTACAAGACTCATCCCCGACGGGTATGCACCTCATCCCGTCGGGGATGAAGTGCGCTTTTAGAGGAGCCACTGCCAGGCCGTCCCGGTCGGGATGATCCCGTCCCGATCGGGACCAAAGTGTTGTAGCCGCACTTCATTTAATTCATCCTCCTTCATTCTTGTACCCCTATAAATACTTCCCTCTTGTATTGTTTATGGATCTTACATTAGATTAGACTCTCTTAAGCCTCTCTACAAGTTATAAACCCTAGATTTAGTTCCTCACATTAGCAAAAATCTCTCTTTAATCTTTAGTTAATTCTAGTTAATCTTAGTTAATTAGTTCTTGTATTAAGAAGATACTTGAAGATTTCTCCAAGCTTGACAACCTTGGGATTATTTTGGGGTTTCTTATTTATACAAGATTGCATCTTTTCTTCATCCTATTGTTGGTATAATCCTTCTTTCTCTTGTTCTTGTTATTATTTCAAGTTTGAATCTTTACTTAGTATTCCTTGTTATTGTTCATATTGTTCTTGATAATGGATGTTTGGATTGTGATGTTGTTTTCTCTTATTATTGTTAGTTTATCTTTGATTATGAGTGAGTAGATTTCTTTTGGGTTAGTAGGGGGATTAAGGGTAGAATATGGGTGATTAGGGTTTGATTGGGGGTAAAGGGTGAATCTTTGTTGTTAGTCACATATTTGGCACACCATGTGTTTGTTGATATCCTTGTATGAGTTGTAGTGGCCATGCTTCTCATGCTAGTCTTCTTCTACTCATTGTTTGCTTTGTGTGTGGACATGTTGAGAATAGTCATTATACATATCATGTGGACTAGGGTTTAGACGCTATCAACGTTAAACCCACCTTGACATCGGTTTAAGTTGCGACCGCCCGGACCGAATCTAGCAATTAGGAGGCATCTACACCCTTGACCACCCAAGTCACCCTACTACATTTATGAACCCGACCTAACCCACTTCTTCTTCATATTTGATTCATCTTCTTAGTTAGCATCATTTCTTTAGTTTGCTAGTTAGTTTGATTATTAGCATTGTTTAGCATTGTTATAGTCTAGTTCATCATTAGTCTAGTTCTTACCTCTCCTCCATCATAGTTTTCCATTTATCGCTATTTGTGTTTGTTTGTGTGACCTAGTCTCGTTTTAGGCCAACCTAGTCTAAGCATTGCGACACCGTCTCCGTGGACACGACCCGACTTACCCTAACTACCGTTAGGTGCTAGCCGGCTATTATTTGGTGGCGGGATCCACGACAAATCCCACCATCAATTTGGCGCCGTTGCCGGGGACGGTGCATTGTTTAGACTTTGTTTGCTTATTTCTAGACTTAGTTACTCTTCTTTGTGCCCTTCTATCATCTTTTGTGAATATTCTCTAGTTTTTCTTGCTTTCTTAGCTTTCTTTTCTCTTTGTCTCTAGTGGTGCTTGTTTATTGTCGTTACCTAGTGCCCATAAAGCACTAGGTGTTCTCACGTTGTTCTAGTGTGTAGTGTATGCCTAGGCGGGGAGGCGAATCCTTTCTCTTTAATCCAGAGCCGGAAAGGCTTTTTCGAGCTTTTCGCCAGCGGACGATTAACCGGGTTAGGATCTCTCAACCAAGTGCAAGCAATACCCATCAAGAGCAAGCTCAAGGAAGCGATATTGAGGAAGCATCTCGAGAGACGGCCGAAGGGAATTTCACCAATCCCTTTGGAGATTCTAGTCCTAGCTCCCCTTCTACATCTACTTCAACTCCGTCTACACCATCTTCTCCCTTACATCCAATAATGCCGAAATTTTCCTCTCACTCTTCATTCACGGAAGACGTCTTGCCGGGACCCAATGCTCTACCGGCCGCTTATGCCGGAAATTTTACGGACAAGACCCACTTCATTCAACTTGTGGAAAGGAATCAATATAGTGGTTTGCCCACCGAAGACCCGCACCAACACATGGAGACTTTCTCTGATTATTGCGACGCTATCTCTCAACCCGGGGTTACTCAAGATCAAATTCGTTGGGTACTCTTCCCGTTTTCTCTTATTGGAAAAGCGAAGCAATGGATTAAGGGTCTCGATAGGGCAACCATGGGCATCGACACTTGGAAAAAGCTTGCATTGGCATTCTACATACCAAAATTTCTACCCTCCGGAGAAGACTAATTTGCTTAGGGCCTCCATCACCGGTTTCCAACAACAGGATGAAGAGAGCCTATATGAAGGTTGGGAGCGGTTTAAGTCTTTGGTTAGATCGTGCCCCCATCATGGACTTTCACAATGGTTCTTGGTCCAACAATTTTGGAACGGTCTTTATGAGGACTCAAGAACTATACTTAACATGGGCTCCAATGGTAGGTTTACCGAGGTCGATGATGACCAAACATGGGCGAGAATCGAAGAGATGGCGGTGCATAATTCGCAATATTCAAGGCCTAGGAAGGCAAATCGAGGAGGTAGGCACGAGGTTGATGCTATTACTCAATTAAGCATTGACCTTGGAGCCCAATTGAAGACACATATGGAGACCATTGACAAGAAGCTCCAAGGCCACCTCACTCAAGTTCAAAGCATCGGTTCCTCTCATCAACACTCAATTCAAGAAGTGAATGCTTTGGGATTTGCGCCTCCTTTCCCTTATTATGGCATGTGTGACACTTGTGGAATCGTTGGTCATGACCCTATGAATTTTAGAGGAAGTATTGAGCAAGTGAATGCTTTTCAAGCGTTCAAGAAAGGTGCCTCTTACTCCAATCAATACCAAGCTTCCAATCAAGTCCCTCAACAACAAGCCTTTCAACACCAACAACAACATCGCCCTTATGTTCCACCTCCCTTAAGGGACAACAACCAAGGTTACCAAGGCAACTCAAGGCCTTTCAACAACTTCAAGCAAAGTAACCAAGGTTCATTCAACAACAATCAAGGGTTCCAACAAGGGAACTTCAATCAAGGCGGTTTCCAAGGAAACCAAAACTTACAAAGACAACAAAACCACAACAATGGCCTTAATCAAGGCAATTCTCATGGGTTCCAAGGGAACCATCAACAACAAGCAACTCAAGCTATCCGTCAAGAAAGCAAGCCTAGGAGTCGATCTCCTATTCATGATTACGGTTCTCCATTAGCCCTCACCAATACTCCGCACAATCCACAATCCCCAACTCATGATTTCAACGTTCAAAAATCTATGTTGGAGATGCAAAGGGGTCAAATGGAGATGTCAAAGAATCAACAAGAGTTCTGTGCTTATATTCAAGGGGAAAACGCGACAAGAGATGCCCGTTTGAAGATGCCTGAAACTCAAATATCTCAACTTGCTTCGGGGAGCTCCTCAAGACAAAAAGGACAACAACCTTCTCAAGGCGAAACACCGAAATTTGAGCATGTAAATGTCATCACCACAAGGAGAGGTACAACTTATGACTCCCCTCCATTCCTTAGTGAGCAAGAGCCAATGCAAGAACCGACAAAGAAAATGGCATCTCCAATGCAACAAAGCTCAAGCCTTGATAATCCAATAGAGGAGCAAGTCTTATGGGAGGTTGAGAAACCCCAAAAAGACAAGCCTCCCCCACTTCAAGCAAAAGACAAGGGAAAAAGGAAAGTGTCATTTGAAGAGTCTACCCCGATTGAGCAAAATAAATACCAAATCAAGTTGCCTTACCCAACAAGGCAAATGAAGACCAAGGTAGACTCTCAATATGACAAGTTCCTTAGTATTGTGAAGAAGTTGGACGTGAGTGTCCCATTTACCGAGCTACTTACCCAAATCCCGGCATATAGAAAATTTATGAGAGAAATATTGGCTAGGAAGAGATCCGTCGTCAAGGAAGAGACCATTGCGTTCACAAGAGTGGTGAGCGAGCTCATTCAAGGTACTACGCTTCCAAATTTGAAGGATCCGGGTAGATTCTCGATCCCTTGCACCATAAGCCACTACATGATCGAAAGAGCATTATGTAATTTGGGTGCGAGTGTGAGCATCATTCCTTATTCTATTTGTTGCCGACTTGGGATGAAGGAGCTGAAAAGTACCTCTATCACGCTCCAAATGGCCGATAGTTCATTCAACCGACCATTGGGGATGCTAGAGGATGTGCCGGTGAGAATCGGTAAGTTTTTCATTCCGGTTGACTTCATCGTGCTCGATATGCGGGAAGATGCAATCACTCCCATTATTCTTGGGCGCCCATTTCTACATACCGCCGGTGCTATGATCGATGTGAAGAATGGTAGGATCACCTTCGAGTTAGGCGAAGAGAAGCTAGTGTTTGACCTCCAAGGTAACACTTCGCCTACAAATGATGAGTCTTGCAAAATGATCCAAGCCACGAAAGACATTGATCTAGGGGTTGAGTCGGGACAAAGCTTGAACAAGAACTCTTGTGAACTTGAGGATGATGACTCCGAGAGTGGAGAGGATAAGTGCCCATTTCATGGGCTTGATGACAAATTGAAAAGCAAAGAGAAGGATGAGCCTCCCTTGGGGCCACATGAAGACCAGTGGACGTTCGGGTATGTCCCCAAAGACCAAAAGTACAAGTTCAAGCCGTTGAACTTGGAAGATCGGGATGCCCCGGGAACGTCAAGGCAAGGCCATGAAGAGCCTTGGTATGTGGTCGGTTATATATCGAGCTTGATTGAAGACTTTGCTAGGGCATTCGACTTGTTCCTTCGTGCCCTTGATGGGGATGGAAATAGATGTGGTTGCTGAAAAAGAATGAAGAATGTACTACCTTGGTTTGACGGAGTTCCACAAGAACCGTCTCTTTGTATATATCTCTTTCTCTTATAGTTTGATTGGTTTTGTGAATTTCTTGATCATATGGATGATTGATGAGCGTTGTGAGGGAGGGAATTTGATGTGTTATTTGAGTTTATTGTGATAGGTGTGAAGTGGAAGTGAATCCTAGGGAAGAGCGGTCGTTGTTGGAGCTTGGATTGTGTGAAGGGAAGTCGGTTTTTGAAGCTTGGAACGAGCTTTTGGGAGCTATAGAGGGTTTGGAGACTCTTCCCGGCCTAGAAGAGGTCATCCCGTCCGGGATGGAAGGCCCATCCCGACCGGGAAGGATGTCATCCCGTCCTGGATGAGGTGCACAAAAGATGGGTTCACTGACAGCTCATCCCGACCGGGACGAGGTCTTCCCGACCGGGACGAGACGGTCATCACGACCGGGACCACCCATCCCGACCGGGATGGGCCCCCTGTTCTCCTTTGGCTCTTTTCTTCGTTGTTTGAGACCACCCAACCACTTTATACCCCCTCCCAACCTCCCTACATGTCCTTACTCTCATTGTATGACCCTTACACCTCACATACACGTTTTCACCTCACTTTCTCTTCACTTTAAACCGACTTTCGCATCAAAAACCCCCTCACTATACCTTTCTACCCCAACCATGGAACCGGATAGCGATTGGAGAGGGATAATGACGACGACGACTAGCTATGTGCCGATTGGACTTACGAGACGATGGAGCGAGTGAGTTGCTACCCATATGGTATGGCAACTATCCTCTCTTTTCCGTTTTTGTAGCTTGTCCTCTTTTTTTTATTCCCTTTCCCCTCTACACTTTTGGGTCATGGTAGCCCTTGGGGCCTTGGTAGTTATTGCTCCCGACTCTCGATGACGTGACTACATCGAGAGTCATTTCAAAATCCAAATTTCTCAAGATTTTCACCCCTTTTGTAGGAATTAGTCGGATTTGGGCGAATCCGGGCTAGGTGACTTGATTACACCTAGTCCTCCCCTCCCATTTCCTTTTATTTCTTTCTTTTTATTTCTTCCCCCATCCATATCTTTTCTTGTCTCGGCCCATGGTGACTTGACTACACCCCGGCCGGACACATTCTACTCTTTTCCCCACTTTTCTTTTTGATTTTTAGCTTTATTTTCGTAGTTTCTCTTCTTTTCTGCTCCCATGCACTACGGTCGAGCATGAGGACATGGCTCGGCTTAAGTGTGGGGGAGCGATATTCTATCGTACTTAATTTTATTTTCGTAATTTTTCTAAAAATCTTTAAAAAATCCTAAAAAAAATTGAAAATTTTTAATAAAAATCAAAAAGATTTTCTTTTGTGTCTTTTCCTTTTTGTGTCGTTATGTCGTATTTTTGTTTTGTTGTGCGTTGTTTGCCCCCCCCAACCTTTTTCCTTATAGGTTGCTTAAACCAACGATGGCTTTGGAAAGCTTTCAGCATGTCCGGTAACATCTTCTATCCCTTTTTCCTTCCTTGTCTCTTGCGGAATTTGGAGGAGATTGTGATGGGGTGTGCTCGGGAGGAGCTTTGTAAAGTTTGATGTTGGTTGGTTGCTCATTTGGAAGCTAGGGGTGGTGTTTGTGTTATGTATGTGTTCGTTTTGTGTTGTTCTTGTTTTGTTGCTTTTATTCCTTTTTCTTTCGTTTTCGTTTGAGTCTTTGTCTTGTGTTTTGTTGTGTGTCTTGTGTGTAAATGGTTTTCGAAAACCCGGTTTAGAGACTAGTGTATGAGTGCATACTTTCCCTTTTTAGTAGTATAAATCGATTCTTGGGCTTTAGTCTAGTAGAATGACCCTAAATCAATGAATTCGTTGGTCCTTTACCTTGAGTCCACCTAGCTTACTAGGGATTTACTACGGGATTTGCATTTTGACCATTATGACCACCCACGGTGTGAAAAGACCTTGGTTACCGAGTCTCGTCCCTTAGGTGACCATGTTTAGGATTGTTTGATTAGTCCAAGTTCTCCACTTTTTGTGGGTTTGAAGGGAAGGACGCTCCCCAACTCTCCCATTATTTACCTACCTCCTACACATATCCACACAATAAAATTGCAATTTGTTGAGTTCTCTCTTTCTTGTTACCCAATAAGAAATGCCAAAAAGCCAAATCAAGCCAAAAGGGCAAAGAAAAGAAAATGAAAGAAAATGAAAGAAAGAAAAGAATGAAGAAAAAAAAAACGCACAAAAGCCAAAAAGAAAATAGAAAAGAAGAAAAAGAATGGCATGGCAAAACAAGGCAAAAATGCAAAAGAAGAGAGAAAATGCCAAAAGAAAACCCGATTCACAAAAATAACCCCTACCTCTCAAAATAAGCCTTTTTCCGACTTTTGCCGTGAAGAGCCTACCAAAGGACCGAGTCCCTAGGAAGGATGATAGCGGCATTAGTCGGTCTTCCCTCATTTTGCAATTATTTCCACCTTTTTACTTGGACTAGTTAGGCGGTTTTGGGCATGGGACGACCCTCTTGGCTCTTTGCTAAAGGGGGCGGGGTCTCACTTACCTACAGTGTCGACTAACACCGTGGTTCATCCTTTTTTCCATCCCGCCGATCGTCCCGTAGTACGTTTTTAGAAAGTTAGGAGGACCTAGGTAAGTTACCAACGTTTTTGTTGCTTTATCGTCATACTATTAGGGATTAGTCCACCTCGGTTTGTATTGCTAGCTTGGGAACGTTGTCACTTACCTCGAGTCCTAAACCGGTGCTTCTTTCACCGCTTTTAGAGGGAAGCGGTATTTGTTTTTCTTTGGGTGCAACCGATTATGTGTTCGTTTGTGTGTTTGTTTGTTTATGTGTTTTGTGTCCGGTTGCATCCACAGTTTTGTCGCAAGACCCCACTTGCCTTGCGGAGTGCACTTTTCCTCTAAGTGCACTCGCATGAGTCGAAAGGGCGTAGGGTGCGCTAATACCCATTCGGCTGGTTTAGTAGTTAGTATGTGCTTACTCGAGGGCGAGTAAGGGTTAAGTGTGGGGGAGTTGATAAGTGTAGTTTGTAGTGCCTATTTCGTAGTATTTTGGTCCCATTTTCCTTGTGGAATCGCTCCTTGGGAGCGATACTGTGGACATGACATAGATCCACCCCGACGCGGCCACGCGCGGGTTTGGGTAGGCGAATGAATCTCCATATGAAACGGATCGAATTGAAATTTAGGTCGAAGTGGAGTCGCCACCAAATTTTATGGTTATTCGGAACCATTCGAGCCCACTCTATGTCGTAGTGGTCCGTATACAAAATACGGCCCATTTCCGATGTCAGAGTTTATTGGGCTCGTCCCTTTGCATTTGATACCAATAATGACATTATCGGATCTCGTGTATTGAATGACTATCGTGCGCCAACGGTTTCGGGCATCCGGAAACCGAGGTTCTGAGTAAGGGGTGAGGGTACGTGTTGGGAAGCCCACAAAGGACACCCAACCCCGCCCGCACATTAGCGGCCTCTACTAAGAATTCGAATGACTTACAATACGCGCGCTAGTTAAACGGGAAAATGCTTATGCAAACATTGTTTTCCTAGGCATGTGAATTGAATTGAAAAGGGGTTTCTAAGTCGATTTAATGCAATTAATTCTACGTCAAAGTGGAATTTAGCATGCGGGTTCATTTAGTACAATAAACGAACAAGAATTAAATTGACAAAAGAAATAGCAAACGCGTTAGTAACGATGCAATGATAACGAATAATAACGGTTTGTGCAAATAACGAATTGAATTGAATTGAATGATGTACAAGATGATGCATGGTTCGGAAAGATAGTAATACACGTGATTAATTAGGCACGTGTTGACTTAAGTCACGAAAACGATTAACGAGACTTGAATGTGATATGTAGGACTCACGGTTTGACGTGATTAAGGGCCACTCGACCGAGTCATTGTGTGACTCGACCGAGTGGACATCTGAAAAACGGTTTGTCCAGGTTTTGTGACCCAACTCGACCGAGTTACCGACCAACTCGACCGAGTTCATCACCACTCGACCGAGTCACTGTGAGACTCGACCGAGTGGAGGTCACAGAGGCATTCTGTTTCGTGTTACGGACCCTACTCGACCGAGTTATGGACCAACTTGGTCGAGCACGTTGCCACTCGACCGAGTCACGGTGAGACTCGACTGAGTGGAGGTCGTAAGAGACATTCTGTCTCGGTTTTTGTGATGTCACTCGATCGAGTAGCGTAGGCACTCGGTCGAGTGGCACCTGTACGAACCGTGTCGTTTGCAATTTTAAATGTCGATTTTGAAATTGCTTTTTGTTTTTTGATGACCTGACGAATTGGGCATAAATATAGCGGAATTTATACTCAATTCGGGACTTGAATACTCGTCGTATCCCATATTCGATTATCGAATCGACATGGAATACTTAGAGTGAAAATAACGGAAGATTAATTTAAGTCGACCTAAATTAACTACCGCGATATGGTAGATTTCCTCCGCGTTAAATAATGTCGTAATTCTATTGAATTGGATTGACAATTACTTTTGCGTCAACGGAAAACCGCATTAGTTAACTTATGTGACTAGATCGTTAGATTCGACATCCAATTAAGGAATTGGTATCGAATTTAATAGATCGACACTTTGCTTAAATTAAAGGACTTGATTCCCTCGACTTCTCCGACATCGAAATAAATCCCTAGGGATTGTGATGTCGGATCCGTGTCAATGGGTTTCGACCCTTATTGAAATACGATGTTTGTTCTTTGATGAAATCGATGCGACATGCGAATAACAATAATGATATAAACGATATGAAAATTATTATTGAAGTTAACCTATCGCAATAATCAAGTATTCGGGATATCAGAACGAGCGATCGTCAACGCTGTGTGCAGTACACTTGTATGTTCGTGTTTCCTCATTCCGATATCACTCATACTCGACACAAATTGATAGGTATTTTAATGTTTTGATACTAGTATTATTGATATTAACGACGCGATAATAACGAAAAAAAAAAACGACCCGTATGAAGATGACGACATGACGCGAGAAGGAGGAAGGGAAGAAACGGGGTTTTGACACCCTCAACCTACATGTTATTGTCTCGGATTAGAACTCGTAATCGTGGCTTCAACACTAGAGTCTTCGAGGTTTGTGGAGGTCGAGTTGTGGTGGCTTGGGATTGATTCCTAAAGCTAGGTTTAGGGTTTCTTTGCTAGTGTATTGCTTGGGGTTTGATTAGGGTGTATTAGGGTTGAGCTTTGAGGTGTAAAGAGGTGTCTAAAGTTCTGAAAAGGGTGTCTTGAAGTGTGTGCAAAGGGTTGCTTATATAGGAAAAGCTAGGGTTCCGGTTTAGGGTTACTCGACCGAGTAGGCAGCTGACTCGGTCGAGTAGGCTTGTGCGTCAGCCGTCGGGCTTGAATGAGGGCCCACTCGATCGAGTGGGTGGGGCACTCGACCGAGTGGCCCAGCTGGGTCGCGCGGGTCACTCGCTTTGGCCCATGACCATGGATATTTGATGGGTTTGAGTTTGAATTGGGCTTTTGATGCTTGAGGGGTTGTCTTGGTGTGTTTCGGAAACGACTTTGACCGGGATTGACCCAATCATGACGAGTCGGTTTTAATTCCGGTGTCGGTTTTGGCCCAAATTAGCCTTATTTGATCGGAAACGGCCGACTGGACCTGGATTTGAGGTTGATTTTGTGAGATTTGTATTCTGTAAGTGTGTTAGCCAGCGATTAATGGATTTGAGCCCGTATCCGAGCGCGCAGAAGCATGTTAGCGTCCGATCATCATCGGGTGTTTTTTGGGAAACTGCCATAGACACCTGGCAGTCAAAATGCGGGTGTCTACAGAGCCCCCACTCTGACTGAGGCTTGGACAGGGCGAAAGTCAGAGTATCCACCAGGCCAATCGAGGATTGAAACCTGGCGGACTTCCGGCCGGGTCGTTTATAGTCCATTAGACTTGCGTGGAGGGCTCGCCAGCCGTAAGCTAGAAGTCATACCTGAGCCGATAACTCCGTGGGGAATTGGACTTGTCGCATAAGCCCTGGGTGCGCCTGTATGTAGGCTCATCCCTTGAAATGCCGTCGTTGGCTTCCGCTGGGGAATTATCGTGGGTTGCACATCCCCATTTGAGTCGTACCTGTATGAGTCACATAAAATGCATGCAACACGTAGGTAGTAAAATGACTCGCGCTGGGGAAAAAATGATTTTTTTGAAAATTTGAATTTTTGGAAATTTTGAAAATTCGAGATTTTTGAGTTTTGGAAACTTTGAGATTCTTGACTTCTAACAAGGATTAGGAAAATTTGGGATGGAGATTTCCGAGCAAGTATTGAGACTATGATCGCGGTTTGATTCCAATTAGGATTAGGAAGTTTTCCTAAACGGTTTGCAAGGCTAATGCTATATATAGCCCTTCCATGCTCTTGATTTTCTTCATAAATCCCATCACAAATCAACCTCTTCTTAAAAGGAAGTCTCTTTAATTCCCTTAAGGCAAAAGAAAGTCTCTTTATCTTCTTAAGAGGTTTAGCCATGGGAATCGATAGGTTGAGTGTGATGCTGCAGGAGTGGTCCCGTCGCTTTAGGGATGCTGATAGGGTGGCTTTGAATCAGACGGGGATAACCCAATTGTACCCGTTCCGTCAGATGGTGGTTGACCGCTATTTTCTGGATGCTTGCTTGGCTTATTGGGATGACATATATCATGTCTTTGCCTTCCCTCGGGGTGAAGTCTGCCCTTTACCTGAGGAGATTGCAGCTATAGGAGGGTGGAACCCGATACTCCGTCCCGCCGTCCCGTACTCGATTTATGACCCGAGGAGGAAGCTGAGAGAATTTCTAGGGCTTTCTCACAACGAGGTGTCCCGTATGATGGATGGTGATAAAATTTCTCTGATCGACTTGGCTGAGAAATTTATGAACTCTCTCGATGTTCGGGTTAGACCGGCTTACAGCCGTAGGGCTTTCTCTTTTTGCATGCTCCATGTATATGCTTTTGAGGGTCATATGGATCTGTTATCCTGTATGGGAAGTACCCGTCTTCTGACCGTAGTGGATCTGATGGAGACTGAGCACAGCCCGGCTTGGTTGATCACGGGCGAGATTATCCAAGGATTGGACGATCGCAAAAGGGACTCATCCATTCGTCTTACCGGGAGCACCCGTTTGTTGCAAGAATGTCACTTGACCTCTTTTTTTTTCAATTTTTTGGTTTTTTCGAAAAATTTTTTACTGCAGGGGGTACTCGATCAAGTCACCCAGGCACTCGGTCGAGTACCCTCGATGGAACTCTCCTGATCTGTCTTCGGAGGTGCTACTCGATCGAGTCACCCTGGCACTCGATCGAGTGCCCTCGTAAAGAGCCTTCTGTTTGCGTTCAGGGGTACCACTCGATCGAGTGTCCCAAGCACTCGGTCGAGTGGCCTTTAGGCGAACGCCTATTTTGCCCTGGAATCTCATGCTTTTGTTTCCTTTTGCAGATTTGGCTATATGAGACACTATCAGTGATAGATCCTCCTCTTGATGCGGGCAACTACCGTCATAACCAGGTGATGACGAGGAGGCGGGCCATTGACTTTTCTCGTCAGATTACGCATAAGTACTGGGACGAGGTTTTGTCTTTTCGTGGCGGCCCGTTGATTCGATGGGTAGTTCCATGGTGGCCCATCTATCTTTGGAGTGGCTTGGACCCGAGGGACAGAGCCCGCTATCAGGTGATCCTTTCTTTTAAGCAGACGGTTCATCTCTATCCAGATCGCATATTAAGGCAGTATGGATGGACCCAGCGAATCCCTGAAGTTGAAGCGGTTGTGAGTGACCCTACCCAGTTGACTGATGTAATGTGTGATACCTGGATGCAAAGGTGGTACACACGGCATACTTGGCCCATTGCCAAATCTCGCCACTCAATCTGGGTTTCAGATTCTTATACGAAGTGGACCAAAGCAAGGGATGCTAAAGCCCGAGCCGCCTTGAAAGTCGATGAAGCCTTCGACCAGCTGAGAAGGGAGCAAGCCAAAGACAACAGGGGGTTCTTTGATGAAGGAGACACTCCAGCTACCCTGGTTCGTCTAATGTCCGATCACAAGAAGAAGACTAAGACTCAAGCTGAAGGGTCTAGTGCTAAAGGTGCTTGGGGGAAAGTGAGCCCCCAAAAAGACCTGGAAAGGAGACTGGGCCCAAGACTACCCGTGCAGGACCGACTTGGCCCACGGGATAGACTGCCTGAGCATGTGCGGGCCCGACTTGGGCCGAAGACCGTGATTGAAGACCCGTCGTTAAAGAAACGGGCCCGGGCTAAGGAGGTTCCACTCGTGATTCGGGAACGCTCGCCACCACCCCGAAGACCTCAGGCTCCACGCGACCCGAAAGACAAGGGGAAGGGGAAGATGCCCGGATACTAGTCTCCTTATTTTATTATTTGAATATTACTATTATTTTTGTGGTGTGATTTTTTTGTGTGAATGCCGTTTTTGGCGCGTCTTTTTTTTTTTTTTTTTTTGTAATCCCGAGTTTATCGAGATATTAATAAAGGACGTATTATTGAACACCGATCCCGTCTTTTCGTTTATTGCAGTGGTTGTACCCTTTTGAGGGGTTGCCTACGTATCCACAAATAGCGGAATCAAACCAAACGTAGTTCAAAATTTGATTTGATTGATTGATTTTTTTTTTTCAATTTTCGAAATACATCAGGATTATTAATTCAGAATGTGTGATAGTAGAATAGTTAATTCTAGCTTATTGACTTGTCCAAAATTTTGAAAATTTATAAAAAAGGACAAATTTTTATAAATTTTTGCAAATGACATTGAGATGGGGGTTTATGGGTAGTAGCGCTTCCGCTGGTCCAAGTTGGTTGGGTTGACAAATTCGTTCCCGTCCAAGTCTGTCAGCATCACCGCTCCTCCTGATAGGACCTTCTTGACTAAATATGGCCCAGCCCAGTTGGGTTTGAATTTACCCCTTGGGTCAACCGGTAGTAAGGCACGAACCGATTTCAGGACCAGATCTCCTTCCTTGATGTTCCTGGGCCTAACCCGTTTGTTGAAAGCCCGTTGGATCCTTTTTTGGTATATTTGAATGTTGTTGAGAACCCGGGATCGCCGTTCGTCTAAAAGGACTAGCGAATCGTATCGGGCTTGGACCCAATCTGCCTCAGGTACTTGGCTCTCAAGTAGGATCCTAAGAGATGGAACCTCTAGCTCGACTGGTTGGACCGCTTCCATTCCGTATGTCAAGTAATACGGGGTTGCCCCGGTCGCGGTGCGGATTGAGGTTCGATATCCCCATAGGGCAAAAGGTATCTTGTCGGGCCAGTCCCGGTAATTTTCAGCCATCTTTTTAAGTATGGTGACAATTGTTTTATTGGCCGCTTCTACCGCTCCATTTGTTTGAGGTCGGTAAGGCGAAGATGTATGCCTTTGGATTTTGTATTTTGCCAGCAATGCGGCAGTTTCGGCTTGAAAGTGGGTCCCGTGATCGCTGATGAACTCATGAGGGATCCCATATCGGCATATTATTTTATTTTGGATAAATTTGGCCACGTGCTTGGCGTTCAAGACACGGTATGACTCGGCTTCGACCCATTTGGTGAAGTAGTCGATGGCCACCAAGATGAAGCAATGACCTCCCGTCCCGGAAGGATACACCTTTCCAATTATGTCAATACCCCATGTCGAAAATGGCCATGGTGATGTCATGGTATATAATAGGGAAGATGGCATATGTTGTACATTGGCGAAGATCTGACAGTTGTGGCAGTGTTTGACATACAACTGACAGTCTGTTTCCATGGTGTTCCAATAGTACCCGAGCCTCATGATTTTTCGGGCTAGCATATGGGCGTTCATATGCGGGCCGTTTTCGCCATCATGGACCTCGGCCATAACCTTCTCGGCCTGTATTTTGTCGATGCATAGGAGTAGAGCCCCTGTGCCGTCTTTTTGTACAATTGCCCGTCATCAGTTCGAACAAATTGGGTTGCTAATCTTCGTAGAGCCTTTTTGGCCCGATTTTCAGCTTCCGGGGGGTACTCTCCCGTTGTCAGGTAGGTTAGGACAGCTTGATACCAAGGCTCCGGGTCAGTTATCTCGATATCCTGAATGGCGTGGATGTAGGCCGGCTCGGACCGTCTTTCGACGCAGATCGGCATACTGGTCAGGTGATCCGGGATGTTCAGTAAAGATGCTAATTTGGAAAGTGCATCTGCGAACTGATTCTCTTCCCGGGGCAGATAAATGTATTCTACCTTTTGGAATTATTTCTCTAGAACCCTTACCCGTGCTTGGTAAGCCGCGAGATTGGCGTTCCGAGTTTTCCATTTTTGAAGTGCTTGATTGCTGACCAATGATGAATCACCGTGGACCCGGAGGTTTGTTACCCCTAACTCAGCGGCGGCTTGCAACCCGTGAATGCATGCTTCGTATTCGGCTGCGTTGTTGGTCACGTCGAAGTCCAACTTGATGGGTAAAGGAGTGTGTTCCCCTCGAGGTAAAATTAACAGGATTCCGACCCCAAATCCTCGGAAGTTGGATGCCCCATCGAAATATAGATCCCATACTTCCGTATCGGTATGGAATATGTCTTCATCGGGAAAGGCCCATGTATCGATGTGGCCTTCTTCGGATATTGGGCTGTCAGCGAGGAACTCGGCAACTACCCGGCCTTTGATGGCTTTTAATGGTACAAATTTGAGGTCGAACTCGGATAACATTAAAGTCCATCTTGACATCCTGCCGTTGAGGATGGGCTTTTCGAATAAGTACTTGATAGGATCCATTTTGGATAACACATGTACCTCGTGACTGAGCATGTAATGTCGGAGCTTTTTAGTGGCCCAAACCAATGCTAGGCACGTCTTTTCGAGCATTGTATATTTGCACTCATATTCGAGGAACTTTTTACTGATGTAGTAAATAGCCCGTTCTTCTGAATCAACTGTCTGGGCCAGCATAGCCCCCATGGCCGTCTCCGTCGTCGTTAGGTATAACGACAAAGGCAGACCGTGTTGAGGTGGCATTAGTACTGGCGGAGCAGACAGAATCTCCTTGATTTTGTCGAAAGCCGCTTGACATTTGTCGTCCCATAGCACCCGTTCTCCGATTTTCAGTTTCTTGAAGATGGGCTCACATACCATGGTTAATTTTGAAATGAAACGACTGATGTATTGGACTTTCCCGAGAAACCCCCGTATTTCTTTTTCGGTTTTGGGTGGTTGCATCTCGGTGATGGCTTTGATTTTAGCTGGGTCGACCTCGATGCCGCGTTGGCTAACGATATGGCCCAGTAATTTGCCCGACGTTACCCCAAAACTGCATTTTTGTGGGTTCTGTCTCATGTTGTATTTACGTAGCCGGGTGAAGAACTTTCTTAGGGCTGAAATGTGCCCGCTTTGGTCCTTGGATTTGACGATCATGTCGTCCACATAGACCTCCACTTCCTTATGCATCATATCGTGGAGCAAAGTAGTGGCAGTCCGTTGATAAGTGGCCCCGGCGTTGATAAGCCCAAATGGCATGACGGTGTAACAGTAAGTACCCCAAGGTGTAATGAAGGTGGTCTTACCCATGTCCTCTTCTGCCATTTTAATCTGATTGTACCCGGCATACCCGTCCATGAACGATAGAAGGGCATGATCGGCCGTGTTATCCACTAGTATGTCGATGTGTGGTAACGGAAAATCGTCTTTTGGGCTTGCCTTGTTAAGATCCCGGAAGTCCACGCAAACCCGCACCTTGCCGTCCTTCTTGGGTACCGGCACGATGTTTGCAACCCAGTCTGGATATTCAGACACTTGTATAAAGCCTGCTTTAAATTGTTTATCGACCTCTTCTTTGACTTTAAGAGACCACTCGGGCATCTTTGATGGGTATTCGATGTTCGACTATCTCCCGGTCTATACCCGACATGTCCTTGTAGGACCATGCAAAGACGTCTTTGAATTCCTGGAGGAGGTCGGTGAATTGTTTTCTCTCCTCTGGATCTAAAGATAGACCCAACTTAATCATTTGGGGCTCTAAAGTGGTTCCCACGTTGATGGACTCGGTTTCTTCGATTACCGGATCTCGGGATTCCCTTTGCTCGAGCTGCTCGACCAGATGTTGAGGTAGGGGTACCTGTTCGTCGGGTTTCTCAATGTCATTGCATATAAAATTTTTGGAATTGAGAAAATTTTGGAAATAAGACAAGTCGTAAGCAGAACGGTGTTCGTTATTATTATTGATGGTAAATTTTGAAAATAGCTCGAATAGAGCTGCCATCTGATCATTGGTCAGAGGCGGGATAGGGAGAGGTCTTGGGACAGGCCTCGAGACCTCAGTGGATAAGGGAAGAGGGGTTACAGACTCGACATTAGCACCAGACCCTCTAGACTCGGACTCAGACTCCGACTCTGACTCTGACTCTGACTCGGTATCCGGCATGTCTCCCTCGCCGGTGGTCAGCTTGTAGACCCGTCCTTGACCGTCGGTCCATTTTATGGTCTTCCTCCAAGCCCTCGTTTCGGTGTTGGCGCCGACCTCGGTGATTAGCTCGGTTGGGTCGAACCGATCGCTGCGAAGGATCAGGTTGACCAAGTCGTTCTTTGGAGCGGGGACGGCTTTGTCTTCTCCGAATAAGAGCCCCAGCACGGGCTCGGAGTTGTTTTCGCCCTCCTTCGATTCGGCCTGGACGATGGTGAATATGTCATCAGGGATGAAATTGCATTCCCGAGCCTTTTTGGTCTCGGGATATGTGACGGTGGGTCGTTAAAGGCCCACTTGGATAGCTCCGAAAACTGGAGTAACGAAGTAATCCGTTAACTTCAGGCTATAAGGGCTTATGTAAGTACCCTTGAGAATGTCGACGACCTTGTGAATACCGGCCCGAACCACGTTTTCCGGGGTTATAGCATACCCCAATCCAAAATGTGACTCGCCATCATTTAGGACCTCGATAATCTTCCCAGCTGGAAGATATGGCCTTGAGGTTATTCCGGGTAGGTAACCCAGATTTTGTAGCATCGTGTCGATGCTAGTTGTGAACTAGGGCCTAAAGAGATATTCTTCTTCGATCATGCCCACGTAATCAAATCCTCGTGGGTCGGCCCGGCCCGTAGCGTTGCAGCTTGCTACGGTAATTGGGGTCGCCTCCAGCGTGATGATACCGTCTTTGAGGGGCATCTTGACTTTTCGGTGGAGGGTCGATGACACGGCCTTGACTGCATGGATCCAAGGCCTTCCCAGCAAGAGATTGAATGACGAGGTGACGTCTATCACCTGAAATTCCAGTTCCTTTTCGATTGGGCCCGTTATGATCTTCAATTTCACGGCCCCGGCGACAGGTTTTGGGCTTCCGTCGAAAGCCTGGATAGTCTGCGCCGTTGGAAGGTAGTCGGCATCGGTGATGCCGAGTGCTTTTGCGGTCCTTAGAGGAAGGACATTCACGGCTGATCCATCGTCGATAAGGGTCATCGGGAGATATTTACCTTTGCAGATGACCGTGATGTATAGGGCCAGATTGTGACTGGGCCCATATGGTGGCAGATCGGCTTCAGAGAAGGTTATGAGTGGGCCTTCTTCTTTGGATTTGCCTTTAAGGTCGGGCATGATGGCGGCTACCATTTCAGCAGGGGTAGCCTCTGAATCAACCTTGATTTCATCGAGAGCCTTAGTCAGTGCTTCCCGATGAGCTTGTGAGCTAACCAATAGTTGCCATATGGTTAGATCGGCTCGGACCCTCTTCATTTGTTGGACCAGAGCCGTGTCTGGGCTCGGTTCTTCGAGGGTAGGCTCCGTCCTGGCGGGTTCAGTGACGGATATAGGAATGGAACGCCCAGCTGTGGCGAGATGATTGGTGGCTAAGGCCTTGGACTTAGCCTGTCGGACCTCTTCGAGGGTGATGGGGACAGCTTCCCCTTTGGTTAAGTACACATCATCCTCGTCGTCGAACCATATCCCGTTGACTTGCGGGATGTAGGGAGAGATGAGGTGAGAACAGTCAATTACCTCACCGGTGAAGATAGCATGAGCGCTGAATGGGTTTTCTTTGTTGCTCGGCTTGTCTCCGGGCAACGGGATTTTCCCGCTCTCGATAAGGTCCTGGATCAGATGTTTTAACCTCCAACATTTTTCAGTATCGTGCCCATTACCCCGGTGATACTGACAATAGGCCTGAGCGTTGTAAGTTTTGGGCCTCTTTTCCACTGGAGGTTCTGCAGTTGGGCCTATCGGTTGGATTAGGCCCTTTGAAGATAGCCTTTGTAAGGCGTAAGTATAGGTAGTCCCTATATCTGTGAATACCCGATTTGGCGTATTCTTTTTAGATGAGGTGTCGAGCAGGTTTACCTCGTCGAAGATGCTGCGAGTTGCAGCTGCGGGTGTGGGCTTGATTGTGGATGAACTTGCCCCTTGATAGCCTTTGGTAGAGGCCTTAGTCAGGTTCTCTAGCCTCAAGTCATCCTCGATTCTCGTGCCCATTTCAGTAAGGACAGCAAAGTTTGGGATGATGGCATACCGGAGGTGGACCCGGTAGGATGGGAGTAGATTTTTTACGAAGGCTTCTACTAGGGTCTTCTCGCCGGGCTTGTCGACCAGCTTCACACTCTCAGCCCTCCACCTTTGCAGATATTTTGTGAACCCTTCTTTGGGCTTTTGGGCCATTACCTCCAGAGTACGCATTGTAGTCTGGATTTCAGTGTTATCGGCGTAGTTCCGAGCAAACTCGGTCGCCACATCATCCCAAGTCTTGTATTTCTTGGGGTCGAGCCTGTAGAACCAGGCCCTGGGATGCTTCTCCAAAGAGGAAGGGAATAGGTGCTTGAACATGGTGGACTTTACTCCTTTGACTGCCATGAAGTCCTTGAAAGCCCGGATATGATGGACCGGATCTTCGTTACCCTCAAACATAGGAATTCCCGTTAAGTTGAGGTTGGCCGGTAGCTCGTCATTCAAAGGTGAATAAATGCGAGCATTTTCAGAATGGATTGAGTTGCTTGTTCACAAGTGGACTTGCTCCTCGAGCCTGCGAACAACACTGACCAATTCGGCTATGGGCCCAGCGGAATCACCTCTTTCAACTGGGACCGTCTTCTCTACGGTGCTCAGGCGGGTGTCCAAAGTTGCTTGGTTAGCGAGGATGGAGGTCAGTTGAGTCTCGATCTTGGCTAAGGCGTTTTTCAGTTAGTCCATCTTGCGTTGATGTCGGGTTGTGGCTGGCCTGTCTGTAAGAACACCACGTAATCAGAAACAAGCCCAGAAATCCCGGAATAGAGAGTACATCTCGAACGAGACTAAAAAGGAAAATGACTCGAAAAAGACACCTAGACGGGTGACTTGTGAAGTGTGGGCCTTCCTTAGGATTCGCCAAGTGAGCCTAGTCCTGTTCGAAGGAAGGTTCACGCGAGACATCCCCAGACTTTTGACTCGATTGTGTTGACGGGCCCTCCTTCGTAAGAGTATGTCCTACTTAGGTGGGCCCTGCCTTAGTCTAATAAGGCGGACGGGGATAGGGAAGAAACTCGTGATGTAAGATCGACGGAGTTTCGACGCTAGAAGAACTTGACAACTTAAGACATGACCCGACACTGCTAAAAATGGGGAGTCCTAAAAGTGGAAGGTTTTGAAAATTGATTGTTTTGAATAAGGACCGAGTGGACTCGGCGAATGGCCCAAATTTCCGAAAAAAAGAGGACGAAAAGTCATTGGGCCACGAGTTTTGAAAGTTCGAGTTTTGATTTGGGCAGCATACCGGCTAGAAAATAGGCTATTTTGAGTAAAATCATAAGTCCTAAATTCGGTATGTCCCGGGTTTCGAAATTGAATAGTTCGAAAAGGATGCAATTTTGAAAAGTTGACGGTTTTTGAAAACGACTCGGAAACCAAGTAGCACGTAGTCACACAAGCATTATAACGACGCCATGTATGCTCTACACTAAGTCTCGGTCGGTCTGAAAGGGTCTATACCAGTGTACATAGTCTAGACGTTGATCGGGACGGACTCTCTAAGTCGAATTGAGCTTAGAACATGCCGCGAAACCCACTCGAATCGACTATGGACACCTCTTGACATATCCATGTTGGATTACATCAATGGTATAGTGGGACGTCGGTCACCAGTACCGGCCCGGGAACATATGGGTTATGCATGAACCGTAAAACTAACACGCGCATCGTATTTGTCAAACGATTTCTATTCGAGTCTCACCCTGAGGATGCCGATGGTAAGTCACGCATCAGTTAATCCCCAGCGGAGTCGCCAAATTGTGGACATGACATAGGTCCACCCCGACGCGGCCACGCGCGAGTTTGGGTAGGCGAATGAATCTCCATATGAAACGGATCGAATTGAAATTTAGGTCGAAGTGGAGTCGCCACCGAATTTTATGGTTATTCGGAACCATTCGAGCCCACTCTATGTCGTAGTGGTCCGTATACAAAATACGGCCCATTTCCGATGTCAGAGTTTATTGGGCTCGTCCCTTTGCATTTGATACCAATACCGACATTATCGGATATTGTGTATTGAATGACTCTCGTGCGCCAACGGTTTCGGGCATCCGGAAACCGAGGTTCTGAGTAAGGGGTGAGGGTACATGTTGGGAAGCCCACAAAGGACACCCAACCCCGCCCGCACATTAGCGGCCTCTACTAAGAATTCGAATGACTTACAATACGCGCGCTAGTAAAACGGGAAAATGCTTATGCAAACATTGTTTTCCTAGGCATGTGAATTGAATTGAAAAGGAGTTTCTAAGTCGATTTAATGCAATTAATTCTACGTCAAAGTGGAATTTAGCATGCGGGTTCATTTAGTACAATAAACGAACAAGAATTAAATTGACAAAAGAAATAGCAAACGCGTTAGTAACGATGCAATGATAACGAATAATAACGGTTTGTGCAAATAACGAATTGAATTGAATTGAATGATGTACAAGATGATGCATGGTTCGGAAAGATAGTAATACACGTGATTAATTAGGCACGTGTTGACTTAAGTCACGAAAACGATTAACGAGACTTGAATGTGATATGTAGGACTCACGGTTTGACGTGATTAAGGGCCACTCGACCGAGTCATTGTGTGACTCGACCGAGTGGACATCTGAAAAACGGTCTGTCCAGGTTTTGTGACCCAACTCGACCGAGTTACCGACCAACTCGACCGAGTTCATCACCACTCGACCGAGTCACTGTGAGACTCGACCGAGTTGAGGTCACAGAGGCATTCTGTTTCGTGTTACGGACCCTACTCGACCGAGTTATGGACCAACTTGGTCGAGCACGTTGCCACTCGACCGAGTCACGGTGAGACTCGACCGAGTGGAGGTCGTAAGAGACATTCTGTCTCGGTTTTTGTGATGTCACTCGATCGAGTAGCGTAGGCACTCGGTCGAGTGGCACCTGTACGAACCGTGTCGTTTGCAATTTTAAATGTCGATTTTGAAATTGCTTTTTGATTTTTGATGACTTGACGAATTGGGCATAAATATAGCGGAATTTATACTCAATTCGGGACTTGAATACTCGTCGTATCCCATATTCGATTATCGAATCGACATGGAATACTTAGAGTGAAAATAACGGAAGATTAATTTAAGTCGACCTAAATTAACTACCGCGATATGGTAGATTTCGTCCGCGTTAAATAATGTCGTAATTCTATTGAATTGGATTGACAATTACTTTTGCGTCAACGGAAAATCGCATTAGTTAACTTATGTGACTAGATCGTTAGATTCGACATCCAATTAAGGAATTGGTATCGAATTTAATAGATCGACACTTTGCTTAAATTAAAGGACTTGATTCCCTCGACTTCTCCGACATCGAAATAAATCCCTAGGGATTGTGATGTCGGATCCGTGTCAATGGGTTTCGACCCTTATTGAAATACGATGTTTGTTCTTTGATGAAATCGATGCGACATGCGAATAACAATAATGATATAAACGATATGAAAATTATTATTGAAGTTAACCTATCGCAATAATCAAGTATTCGGGATATCAGAACGAGCGACCGTCAACGCTGTGTGCAGTACACTTGTATGTTCGTGTTTCCTCATTCCGATATCACTCATACTCGACACAAATTGATAGGTATTTTAATGTTTTGATACTAGTATTATTGATATTAACGACGCGATAATAACGAAATAAAAAAAAACGACCCGTATGAAGATGACGACATGACGCGAGAAGGAGGAAGGGAAGAAACGGGGTTTTGACACCCTCAACCTACATGTTCTTGTCTCGGATTAGAACTCGTAATCGTGGCTTCAGCACTAGAGTCTTCGAGGTTTATGGAGGTCGAGTTGTGGTGGCTTGGGATTGATTCCTAAAGCTAGGTTTAGGGTTTCTTTGCTAGTGTATTGCTTGGGGTTTGATTAGGGTGTATTAGGGTTAAGCTTTGAGGTGTAAAGAGGTGTCTAAAGTTCTGAAAAGGGTGTCTTGAAGTGTGTGCAAAGGGTTGCTTATATAGGAAAAGCTAGGGTTCCGGTTTAGGGTTACTCGACCGAGTAGGCAGCTGACTCGGTCGAGTAGGCTTGTGCGTCAGCCGTCGGGCTTGAATGAGGGCCCACTCGATCGAGTGGCCCAGCTGGGTCGCGCGGGTCACTTGCTTTGGCCCGTGACCACGGATATTTGATGGGTTTGAGTTTGAATTGGGCTTTTGATGCTTGAGGGGTTGTCTTGGTGTGTTTCGGAAATGACTTTGACCGGGATTGACCCAATCGTGACGAGTCGGTTTTAATTCCGGTGTCGGTTTTGGCCCAAATTAGCCTTATTTGATTGGAAACGGCCCACTGGACCTGGATTTGAGGTTGATTTTGTGAGATTTGTACTCTGTAAGTGTGTTAGCCAGCGATTAATGGATTTGAGCCCGTATCCGAGCGCGCAGAAGCATGTTAGCGTCCGATCATCATCGGGTGTTTTTTGGGAAACTGCCATAGACACCTGGTAGTCAAAATGCGGGTGTCTACAGATACATGGGCTACTTATGCTCCCTCTAGCTCGTTTCAGGTTCCCGAGACCATTCGTGACGAGTTGGAGTGATTCCGACTCAATACATACACTTTTCGGAGCCAACGAAGCGGAGGAACGATCACTCGATGCCTTGGATTCGACCCCGAGACCTTGGGACCCAATCCCGAGCCTCCGAGACCCGATCCCGAGTCCCGAGAATCGATGAGAAGTTCATGTGAAGCAAGAAGGAACCAAAAGGATCATATTGGAGGCCTACAAGACTCATCCCCGACGGGTATGCACCTCATCCCGTTGGGGATGAAGTGCGCTTTTAGAGGAGCCACTGCCAGGCCGTCCCGGTCGGGACCAACCCGTCCCGGTCGGGACCACCGGCCGTCCCGGTCGGGATGATCCCGTCCCGATCGGGACCAAAGTGCTGTAGCCGCACTTCATTTAATTCATCCTCCTTCATTCTTGTACCCCTATAAATACTTCCCTCTTGTATTGTTTATGGATCTTACATTAGATTAGACTCTCTTAAGCCTCTCTACAAGTTATAAACCCTAGATTTAGTTCCTCACATTAGCAAAAATCTCTCTTTATTCTTTAGTTAATTCTAGTTAATCTTAGTTAATTAGTTCTTGTATTAAGAAGATACTTGAAGATTTCTCCAAGCTTGACAACCTTGGGATTATTTTGGGGTTTCTTATTTATACAAGATTGCATCTTTTCTTCATCCTATTGTTGGTATAATCCTTCTTTCTCTTGTTCTTGTTATTATTTCAAGTTTGAATCTTTACTTAGTATTCCTTGTTATTGTTCATATTGTTCTTGATAATGGATGTTTGGATTGTGATGTTGTTTTCTCTTATTATTGTTAGTTTATCTTTGATTATGAGTGAGTAGATTTCTTGTGGGTTAGTAGGGGGATTAAGGGTAGAATATGGGTGATTAGGGTTTGATTGGGGGTAAAGGGTGAATCTTTGTTGTTAGTCACATATTTGGCACACCATGTGTTTGTTGATATGCTTGTATGAGTTGTAGTGGCCATGCTTCTCATACTAGTCTTCTTCTACTCATTGTTTGCTTTGTGTGTGGACATGTTGAGAATAGTCATTATACATATCATGTGGACTAGGGTTTAGACGCTATCAACGCTAAACCCACCTTGACATCGGTTTAAGTTGCGACCGCCTGGACCGAATCTAGCAATTAGGAGGCATCTACACCCTTGACCACCCAAGTCACCCTACTACATTTATGAACCCGACCTAACCCACTTCTTCTTCATATTTGATTCATCTTCTTAGTTAGCATCATTTATTTAGTTTGCTAGTTAGTTTGATTATTAGCGTGGTTTAGCATTGTTATAGTCTAGTTCATCATTAGTCTAGTTCTTACGTCTCCTCCATCATAGTTTTCCTCTAATTATCGCTATTTGTGTTTGTTTGTGTGACCTAGTCTTGTTTAGTCCAACCTAGTCTAAGCATTGCGACACCGTCTCCGTGGACACGACCCGACTTACCCTAACTACCGTTAGGTGCTAGCCGGCTATTATTTGGTGGCGGGATCCACGACAAATCCCACCATCAACCCCCCCTCTAGAGTATTTCCTAGAATCGCTAGACTCTTCAAGAAGATTGGCTATGAGGATCCCGAGTGGGCTCGGGACTGGGATGGTCATCAATTGTTATTTCATCTCGACCTACACGTTTTTCACCGTATCATGCATGGTCTGGTGAGTGTCCTATTCGTGTTTATTAGTTATGACTTGGATTTTTTTGGCTCGGGTTAGGTTAGGTTTATTTTTTTTATACTTGTTTTGTTTTGGTTTGCAGTCCCCAGGTCCGATAAGGACTTTCTCGGGCTTTACTACATGTCTCAAGATTTATTCTCAGAAGTTGACCCCCGCGGTAAAGGGGATTATCGCGAGGACTGCTCTAGGCCCCGTGGTCGAGCAGTGGGTCCGGTTGGTGGGTTGCAAAATTAAGTGCAACCTCATGGTGATTAGAGCGATGGTAGATCGCTTTCATGATACTACCTCGACCTTCCACATGGCCTTTGGGGAGGTCAGGATGACCTTAGAGGATTTCGGGATGATTACCGGTTTGCCCTGGGTCCGGATAGGATTAGGTGGGTTGCTGAGGGCCCTAGGTTAGATAGTGATGAGGTGCGGGGCCTTATCGGGGATTGTTTGGAGCGTGAGGCATATAGTGCGCATCATGCTTTAGTGAGCTCGTACATCACCGATCACGTTAAGTTGGTGGCGGTGTTAGAGGGTCGAGAACCAAACACGCCGGAGCAGGACGCCCAGTTGTGCTTGTGGTACCTCCTAGGGTCGACCCACTTCTCGGATAAAGGCGAAGGGTTTAGTACTAGGATTTTGCCTCTCCAAGCTGACCTGGCTCAGCTAGGACGTTTTGATTGGGTAACCGCGGTTTTTGCGGAGATGACTCGCTGCTTGCAAGTCATGGTGAAGCTGTTGGAGGTGGAGACGGCCTCAGCCTTGCCCAACGTGGGTCCAGGCCTTGTACTGAAGGTTAGTTGCTATGCCTCGAGGGTATCCCGTGACACTTCGGGACTTTGATCGGTAAGTTTGCGTGACTAGGGTAGCTTCTAGGCTGCTTGTGTGTTTTCCTAATGTTTAGGTATATTTGTAGGGTGTCCCGGATATGGTGGGGCAGCTGGAGACTCGGGTGACCGAGCTCGAGGCGGAGGTGGCTGAGGCGCGACAGCTCTTGCAATCCCGGGCCGACGAGAATGCCGACAGCTAAAGGAGCAGCTAGCTCGGTCTCAAGGTGAGACCTCCGCGCGGGGGAAGGCTAGGCATCAGATTGAGAGTGAGGCTGAGGCTGAGGCTACGGGTCGAGCTACGGGTGCTACCGAGGAGGTTGGAGGAGTTCCCGCGACGGCTTCCTTAGACACGCTGTCAGGGAATGGATGGTAGCGAGTCTCTCCTTCTGGATCGGGAGGATCTGGGTTTGGACGACAACATTTGTGAGGTCGTGATAACCATTGGGGCGGCTTCTAGGGGTCCTCCCTAGCTTCAATTTATGTATGGATTTGTGTGTTTTGTATATTTTCTCGAGATTTTTATCACTTCAATTAGTTGGATTAGTCTTGTGTTTTCGTTTGGTGAATTGTTTACCTAGATTGACAAGTAATCACTTTGCGTTCATTTATTTGCGATTCGATCTTAGTTTAGGATGCGTTGGAGTTGCATAAGAGTATGAAAACAGTTCTTTTCGGATGTTTTGAAATGCGCTTGTTTGAGCCGGGAATCGGATCAGATGGTACGTCGATTAAAATGATTTGACTTGAGACGGGCGAGATGTAAACCATTAACGTGTTCTGACCGAGTGTATTAGGAAATGAGTGTAGTTGTTTTGACATTAAGAACGAGGTCGAAGTTAAAATCTGGGCAACTTTTGAAAAAAAAGTTAGACCACTTTTTGCATACTCATAACATTGCCTTATTAGGCTACAGACGCGACTTGACAATAACCTTTAAAAGGCTACAACACGCCTAGGTGGGGTAGCTCATCCCCCCTAAATAAAATGAAAACACACCTAAGTCTCGCGTTTCCGACGGGTGAACTCGCGTTCTTGTAAGTCTTGCATGTGTATTTCGGTCCCCGGAGAGGGCTTTAGTGACTTCGGGAGGTCGTTCTCGATGTCCGAGGTGTCATGTGGTAGCTATGGTGATAATGCGGGATCGACGTCTTTATTTTTGGGTTGCTCTAGATGTTGTCTGCCTTGGGATAGGCGCCTGGGCTAAGGCTCTCGGGTTCTAGGTTGCCTGGGCTCGGACGGCTGGAGACTCGAGCGCCTGAGCCAGGGCAGTTCGAGTCCCGTCTATGGAAATTTTTGTTGTTTCTTAGTTGTTGTGGGATTAGGGCTATAGATACGGGTTGTGGGTGCTCGTTTTAGACATACTAGAACATCCGTAGGATCTAGAACATCCATTCTTAGTGTCATGTCAGGTTTCGGGAATCTCCTAACCTAGTGGGCGGGTTATTTTAAGAAATGCGACCCCGAGGTTTATTCAAATGATGGTTTGTCAACGGTCGTTGCGCTGAGTCGGGTCAAGATACACGATGACTTCTTATTGGCATGCTCTAAGTTTTGGGACTCAAAAGGCCATGTTTTTGCTTTCCCCGGGGGTAAAATTGGTCTTCTTCCCGAAGAGATAGACGCTATAGATGGGTGGAATTCGGTTCGGCCTTGCGTGCCTTCGGTCCTTTTTGGACCTTTCTTCATTGGAGGAGGCTAAGGTTTTATTTGGTAGAGATGGCATTAACTTAGAGTTTCTTTTTAGGACATTCTCACAGGCTGGTTCCTATGATATTCCAGCCTTAGGATGTAGGCATGCTTTTAACATTGCGGTGGCTTGCTATTAACTTTTTGAGGATGCGAGGGCGCGCGAAAGTTAGGGTAACCCTCAAGTTTTAGATGTGGTGATGGGAATGGAACATGGACGATCACCCTCTTTGCTTATTTTGGGTGAGCTTATTCTAGGTCTCGATGCTCGTGCCCAACTCCACAAGACATCTTTTCGGGGTTCCAGGATCATTTTACAGGTGTTTTTGGTGTCGTGTTTCCTTGTTGCTTGGCCCCCCTTTTTTTGTTTTTTTTTTGTTTTTTGTGGTTGCTTTGGTTTGGAGGTGTGACGTTTTGACGTGGTTTGTGCAAGTTTGGTTACAGGAGCAGCTTGGTTTGGTGGACCCTCCCCGGGGCTTCAAAGGTTATAAGTACAGGGGTTTCACGGGTCGGAAGACGGTGCAGGTGTGGAGTAAAGGTCATACTGAAGGGGAGTGATTCTCCTACTTCTCTAATGGGGCAGTTGGTCATTAGGTGGTCCATCCCGTGGTGGAATATCAGTGGGCGCGCCGGGTTTCCCTTCTCGTCTTCGACCGAGGCTTTGCTAATACTATCAACGAGGGATCCGGTTTATATTTACCCGTGCGTGTTGACGAACCAAATGGGTGTTAAACCATTCACTTCGGAAACTGCTAAGGATATTTCTAGTTTCGACTCATGGACAGAGGATTCGCTTAGGGAATTTAGGGTGTCCTGGGAACAGAGTTTTTTGTGTCCCGTCGTTATTGAGAGTGTCCGACCGACCGACATTGCTTCCGTCCGGCGGGGGGTTTCTGAACACCCGTCAGGACAGAGCAACTCAAAAGTTAAGAGGACAGCGCCACTAGGGGACGAGGAGGTGAATCGAAGGAATGTCACTAAGTGCCTAACCAAAAACAGTGTTACCGATCCTAGTTCCGTAAGTTCATCTATGCGGGCCAAGACTAACGAGACCTATATTAAAAATGTGAGAGAGGAAGGAATGTGGGATTGGCTGGACTCGCCTTTGGCTAGGACGGTAGAAGCTTGTGTTCAAAGGATCGATGATGAGAAACACAAGCAGGTACACCCGAATGGTAATGGAATGAAAAGGTTGGACGGTAGAGTTCAGCCGTTTTGTATTATGTCTTATTAGTTGATATTATGTGGCGTATTAGTACTAGTTTTTGTGGGGTTTTGACACGTTGTGGCTTTCCGGCATATCCGCGTGTAAGATACTTGATGCAAATGCCTCGACAAAGGCTTGATTTAACCAAATTTTATTATTAACGAGAAGCACATTGTTATTATTTTTTCTCTTTTTTTTGTGGTGGCTCGCAACTCGATTCTTCATTTTGCCCGGAGCGCCCTTTCGGGTTTTCATTCCGTCCTCGGCTCACCCTTTTTGTTTTATTTCTTTTTTTGTTTTTCTTTTCGCCGGCTCGCAACTCGATTCTTCATTTTGCCCGAAGCGCCCTTTCGGGTTTTTACCCCATCCTCGGCTCGTCATTTTTTTTTTCCACGATGGCTCGCAACTCGATTCTTCATTTTGCCCGGGGCACCCTTTCGGTTTTTCACCCCGTCCTCGGCTCGTCGTTTGTGCTTCGTCACTTAAATCACTCATTAGCTGGAACGTGCAAAGAGTCCCGGTTTGTACATAAATCGAGTAATCGATTTTTTTTATTTGTTTGTCTTTTCGTTTGGTCGTACCCGAAGGAGGGTTGCCTACGTATCCGCTTTCAAACAAAATCACACCATGTTCTTAATTCTTTTAAAAATGTGAGTAATCGAGTGATTTTGCTTTAGACTCATTATGCCAATTATCGATGCGAATTTGTCTTTTTTTTTGTCATTTTGCATGGCTTCCCCCTAAGTCGGAGGTCGGGATAGTGTTGTTAGGATGTTTATGGGTAGTATCGTTTGAGTTGATCCATGTTGGTTGGGGTTGAGAGCTCTTGACCGTCTAGATCGGTGAGGATCACAGCGCCCCCCGAGAGTATTTTCTTAATGAGGTAGGGGCCCGCCCAGTTTGGTTTGAATTTTCCTCTAGGATCGACGAGAAGAGGTGCTCTAATGGATTTGATTACTAAATCTCCCTCGTGTATGTTTCGGGATTTCACTCGTTTATTAAAGGCTCATTGTATGCGTTGCTGGTAGGCTTGTACGTTGGATAAGGCATGTATCCTATGTTCGTCTAAGAGTACTAGCTCATCCTACCGTTTTTGGTTCCATTCTTCTTTGGGAATACCGCTCTCAGCTAATATCCTTAGTGACGGTATTTCTAGCTCTACGGGTTGTACGGCTTAGGAACCACAGGTTAGGTAATATGGTGTGGTTCCAGTGGGTGTTCGATAGGATGTTCGATCGGTACCCTCATAGGGCGAAGGGGATTTTGTTTGGCCAATCCCGATAATTTTCTATCATTTCCTTAAGGATCGTGGTGATGGTTTTGTTGGCTGCTTCTACGGCCCCGTTTGTTTGTGGTCTATAGGATGAGTATTTGTGTCATTGAATTTTGTACTTGTCGAGGAGTTTTTGGGTGTCAGTCCTGAAGTGAGCCCCCTGATCACTGATGATTTCGTGAGGTATACCGTAGCGGTAGATGATGTAATTTTGTAAGAATTTGACTACTTGTCTTGAGGTTAGTACGGTGTAAGAGTCGGCTTCTACCCATTTGGTGAAGTAATCGACGACCACTAATATAAAGCAATGTCTGTCGGTCCAGGATGGGTGTACTTTTCCTATGATGTCTATTCCCTAAGTAGAGAAAGGCCAGGGTGTTGCTATAGTATGTAGAGGATATGGCGGTAGGTGTTGGATGTTGGCAAATATTTGGCAATTGTGGCAGTGACGAACGTGACGTCGGCAGTCTGCTTCTAAGGTAATCCAGTAATAGCCCAGTCTCATTATTTTTTGGGCTAGTAGGTGTGCGCTCATGTGGGGTCCGCACTCTCCGTCATGTACCTCTTCCATGACTCTCTCGGATTGGTTTTTGCTTATGCACCTAAGGAGGACCCCTTGTGGGGTTCGTTTGTATAACAGTCCTTGATTCAGGACGTAATGGGCGGCTTGTATTCGTAGGGCTTTTTTGTTCTTGGTGTTAGTGTAGAGTGGATATGACACGTGGGTTTTAAAGTATAGGATTGCTTTGTACCAGGGTTCCTCGGGGGTATCGTCGGTTTCGAGGCTATGGATGTGGGCTGGTTGTTCGCTTCTCTCTACACAGATAGGCATAGAGAAAAGGTGATCGGGCATGTTTATTAGTGAGGCTAGTTTGGATAACGCGTCAGCGAATTAGATTTCTTCGCGAGGTATGTGTATGAAGTCGATTTCGGTAAATTCCCGGGATATTGTTTCCACTTTGGTTTGGTATGGGGTTAGGCTTTCGCTATAAACCTTCCAGGTTCCCGTGGGTTGGTTGACTACTAAGGATGAATCCCTGTGTACTCTAAGGTTTTTAACTCCTAGAGATATGGCTGCTTTTAGACCTATTAGGCAGGCTTCGTATTCAGCTGCGTTGTTGGTAACGGGGAAGTTTAGTTTGACGGAGGTTCGTTGGTTGCAGGCTCAATGCCGTTTGGTCAAGGGGGGTCAGTGATGGGTTGAACCTAGGGCTGTTGTTCTCGATCTCTTTCTAGGGTGAAGTTAAGCGGGCCGTTTGTTGTAGCCTTAGCGTTTTAGTCAATTGTTATCAATAAGTGGCATAGTGTCGAGTCTTTAAGCATTAAAGTAAGTTATTTGAAAGAAGTCAAGCTATTGTCAAGGCATATTTGTAAAGAAAAGAGAGTTGTTTTATTGATAAGTAGTAAACGGCCTAGATGCCTGTGATTAAGTTTGTTTGGGGGGAGGTGGAGGGCTTGTTCCTTCGCACCTCCTTAGACTCGATAGAAAAAAAACATCATTATTATTATTAGTAAGCCTAGGCCCTAGGATGAACTTGACCCTACCTAAGACCGGCTTACCGCCCTTGGGGGGGCGGCTATCGTGACTTAATCACCTCGTGATGTTGCCGTCGTATGTTGTCTGTGTTTTAGAACGCGTCATCGTCCTCCGAAGACGTTCTCCTCGAGGGGCGCCTGGAAATGGCCTTCCGAGGTGGCTCATTGAGAGTCTTAAAGTTACTTGTGACGACCACTGATGTCACTATTTCTCCCTCGGCAACTGAAAAGGTAAAGTCTACCTTTTGCCGCTTTGCCGGGGAGAACGTTCCTGCTTCAATTAAGTTTTGGATGACGTGCTTCAATGTTAAACATGCCTCAGTGTTGTGCCCATTGCCTTGGTGGAAGAGACAGTAAGCATTAGGACTCCATGTTTTGCTCCGCTTACCAACCGATGGGTCTGGTGTGGGACCCAGAGGTTTGAGCAACCCTTGATCTATTAAGTGTTTAAGAGTTTCGGTATACGACGAGTTGATCTTGGTGAACTCTTTTCGGGGCGTCCTGGTTTTGTTGGATAATGCTTTGTGGGGCATTGAGGTTACCTCTCTACTGATCTTAGGGGATCTCGCCCTTTCGGAGCACCGGGGTGACCTATTCGGAGTGGGTTCTTGGGTGTGGTAATTGATTAAACTGGTATCTGTCCCGTTCTCCATTCCTCCACTTTTGAGAAAATTAAGACGACTGTCAATATGACAAACGAAACAGGACAGATGGTTTATCGAGGTGCGAATATCATGAACCACCTCGGTCAGGGTATTGACGTTGATGCAGAGGTTTTCGATTACTCCTGGTTCTGAAGACATGTTGGGGAATGATTTCTGCAAGATTATGTCGATTGGAGACTGACGCCAAGACGGATTCGCCGGATGGCTTAGAGACTCGAGGAATGCCCGTAATCGAGCGACACCGAAACGAGGCCCTTGACTTGCACGTGTGTGCGAGCACTGGCTTAGGGGCTCAGGTGCTTTAGACCCTTGGTGTATTCGGCGAAACGCCTAATGAATTTATGTCTCTGAAACGAGACGATTTGACCCAAACCTCGGAGGTGAGGTTTAAAGAGGACTTCTTGGGATGAGACGACCCAAAATGTAAGACCTCGAGCAGAGGCGATCCTAATAAATAACATAGACAGTTAATCACATGGTTGTACGATGTAAGAAGTTGATCGCGATCCAGGCTCAGGATCAAAGAATTTTGATATGTGTTTTTTTCTTTAAACGACCAATCTTTGCAAAGGAATTTTTTCGAAAAGGACGATTTGTAAAAAATAGAGTGGTGATGGCGCTGTGACATCGCTTGTGACGTGAAAGTGTGTTGCTATATATGTGCGTCGGGAATCCGATGATAGCAAAATTGTTAATGTTTTTTTTAAAGGAGCATGGTTCTTAGCGGAACCAGTTTTGAAAATGATGATGTGGTGCTTTTATCGAAACTACTATTAATTAGCCAGTTCGATACTTATGGTGTATGTGGCGCTCGTGATAGAGCGTGAAGTCTTGTGATTGTGTTTTGAAAAGTTAGACTAAATCCTTATCAAGGAATTTAGATAGTGAATAGTGTTTTTTTTAGAAAAAACTTCTAAAACAAGTGACCCACATTCGTCGGTTGCATTAACTAGCACTTGACGGTGGGGGGTGATGTATTGTGAAAAGTGTTTTGAGAGTGTAACTGTTTTGGGTTCCTTGACTTCATTAATTGAAGCTTCGGTTGTGTTAACGGTATGTGTGTAAAAACATTCTTTTTTTGAAATAAAATGTAACCGTTTGCGTTACCTCGATCCCATTGATCGGGAGTTTTGGTGGTATCGACGGTATTTGTTGTTGACGGGTTTTACTTTGGCCAAAGTGATGGCACTAAAATTTTTGAAAATAGTTAGTGTAAAATTTGCCATCACAACGGCATCTAAAATGTTCTCCTTTTTTGGAAATAATGGTTTGACCGAAGTATAGGCGTTCAAATGGTCGTTTTGAAAAGAGGAAGTATTTTTCGAAATCGGAATTGGGTACGGTTCAATTTGTTGGCGTGGTTGAATCCAGATTTTTAGTGTTTTATTTGGGTTGTTCAAACATGCTACCCGTAACTAGGAATGCATACACTCATGCAGGATGCAGACACGGATAGGTTAAGGTAGGCTACCGCCCACGAATAGTCTTTACTTAGGTATTGACAAATCATCTGGGGAAACAAGTGTCATACCGTCCGTTCGGAACTATCCGCTTATTATTCCCGCGAGGTACGGGTTAGGTGGCCGGAGCGTCATTCGAGGATCTCTCTGCGTGTCCCTAAGGATCCTTACCGCAAAGAGGTCGACGGGTCCTTATATTGGTTAGGGTGGGCTTTTTAGGGCCAAAACCAGTAGTGACCACAACTAGGAACTAGGAAATGAGCTTCACCGACCTCGTTCAAGTTACACCACCACTGGAAACTTGTTTCCAAATCCCCAGCGGAGTCATCAAACTGTGGACGTCCATCCGCACCGCCCAACGCCCCGCGCGAGACCGACCAGGTTTTTCAAAGTATGGCGGCGGCCACCCACGCGGCCCCCTCCTGGTCGGGGTCCGGTCCGATCTCGCGTACGGGGCGATGTCTCGGACCTCGATTCGGATGACGATCCGGACTTGTACTAGACGGGTGCGGGCACCCGTGTTTCCGTTTGGAATCGATCGAGTCATGGTTGTAAATGTTTAAAGGTCGATTCGTTTGGTAAGGCGACCTTTTTAGTGAACTGAATTCGTTGCCGATTTGTGGAGTCGCCACCGAGCCAATTATGGGGACTCGAAAACCGTTCAAGTCAACTTTGATCCTTAGCCGGCTCAAAGCTGAAAGGCACGGGACCTAAAGATAAAGACTTGTACCCTTGAGCACTCCATGCCTGGAATGACTCTCATTGCCAATGGTTTCGGACATCCGGAAACTGTCGATTCTGAGAAAGGGGTGAGGGTACGTATTCGGAAGCCAACATTCGATAGATGTCAACACCCAATCCCGCCCGCACTATAGCGGCCTCTACTAATCAATCGGTGGGCTGATAACTTAGTTCTTTTGTTGTGGCGGAAGTACTGTAACATCCATTGTTTTCACCCTATATCTTTTGCTACGTCGATTATTTAAGGACAGGTAAGTTTTGTCGTCAAGGTAGTTGCATTTACATTCTTTGCATGCGATTTCACGTTACAAGCAGGACATTAAAAGATGCACATAGGAGAGTAGAGAGTACTAGTATTATACGTATTAGCAAGTCAGTTTTAACGCGATAATACGGATATTAGTCGTTCTGGTGATATACCTTACCTGGTATTCAGCATAAGATGCGTCGGTTATTAATAAAGATGCGTCGCACCTAGTAAGGCGAGCACCCAGATTAATACGGAACCCGACCATCACTTTGTTCAATTTTAGTTGTTTTATGTATTGAATTCCGATTCGTGTTAGGTGATTTAACATGCGATTATAAGGTCATAAAAGCGATAAATCATACGAAAGTGGTAAATGCAAATATAAGTAAATTACATTGTGAGGAGTTGCCCCCTCGGAGTATACACTAAACGGGACACGATGCATAGATTGTTGGGAACGGATCTCGGAATTACTCGGATCTATTTAGTGTATTTTAGTGTTTGCGGTTGAAGTTGGGACGTTACATGTTTTAGTATGTGTTTATGGACCTAGTGTCCAAGCCTAGTATTGTCGTAGTGCATAATAAAAGAAAGTGCGAGAATGTAAAGTTTTGTTTAGATGACAACCTAGTGACGACTCGGCTTCAAAGGCGGATCCTCCTAGTTGCCTGGTGATTTCGGCAGAGTTCCGTTACTGCTGACCCTTCCTGCGACTATTCCGGCAGAGCTCCGTTACTATTGACTGATTCTGCGGCTAATCCGGCAGAACTTCGTTACTAGACTATAGCTATTCGAACACAGGCACCTCCGGATCGAGTGGAATGCTCGAAGGTGAGGAGTAGCGTCGATGTCGCTTTTATCGGAACTACGATTGAGTGGATCATTTGCCTCGGGTGTCGGAGTGCGAGCCCTTAGCGAGAAACTCTTACGAGTGAAGGGGGAAGAGAATTGAAGAAGATGTGTCCAATGAATGAGGTGGGGGGTATTTATAGGTGTTTTCGGCCCTCGTCACCCAGATAGACGCCTGAGTCTAGGCGCACCAAGACTCAGGCGCCTGGGTTCAGGCGTGGGAAGACTCTGGCGCGCAAGGTGAGGCGCCCGATGTTTTGAAGATACGATTTTGATACTTTCCAAAACCGAGAGGTGGGTGTATAATACGTATCTTGGGATTTAAGGTTTCCCTCCCTTGACCTAGCGTCGTGGTGCTTAGCGGGCCTCGGGTGTGCATCCCGGGGTTCGCTTGGCGCGGTGCTGACTCGTTTCGAGTTTCGGGACCGACTCGGGGTCCCGGTGTCGGAATTGACTCTAATTAGTGTCTATGCGACCGTAACGACACGACTAAGGCTGCCATCATGTTAGTTTAATTTTTCCGAGTAATTTATTTGATCTGTTCTATAGAAAAACTACCTAAAACATCGCGAACCCGCGTCGCGTTGCAGTCCTATCGTCATTGAGTGTTTGTTGGGCGCTTCTGCAGCCACCAGGTCCAAATCTGGGTGTCTACATCAGGATGCTTCGATTTTTTTGTTGGCTATATATATTGAAAGTTCCATTTAAGGTTATCATTACTTCTAGGTAGCGTTATAGAAACAAATGGGTAAAAATGTTTCGAACGGAGAGGGTATTTGTAGACATTTGGACCGCTGCAATATCGATGTTGGTATTAGATAGCTATTTAGGTGAATGCTCAGGAATATAACATATAGCAGCTATCGTAAACTGACAGATAATTTTTTGTTTATAAAGTTTGTGAATCTGAAAAATAGTTTTAGGTGTGCACGAGAATCTTCGCAAAAATGTAATATGACAAACGTGTTTCCAATTGCTTTGAGACGTGTCTGATACATGATTAGGTAAGGTGCCTTAGACGCCTACGTTCTAGCAAACTGGCCATTGCACTCTTGCGTGTAGCCGATTTACACCGATGTTAGAGCAGGTGGCAAACGTTTTTTTCCCCCACTTTGAGTAGGTACTTTACTATTTTGCTATATAACAAATCACTAACTGGAAATTGAAATCAAAGTACACCCAGAATACTATTTGGTTGCTTCCATGTGCAAATGTATGCTCGGCTCCATGATGTCATTGATAGCAGTGAGATTGGGACTGCATAGAATGATATGGGCTAGGATGAGTTAAAGTATCAGGCAAAAAATAATCTGAGATGCTTGATTGTAGGGGTTGACACTTGAAAATGATGGCAAGTACAAATGTCTGGAACATGTGTACTTGAGTATGGGGCTTGTGTAATTTTTTGGCCAAATTTGAGAACCGCATGTAAAAGTGGTCCAACAGTAGTTTTGCAACAGTAATTTACCTTGTATTACGTTTTGTGCAGTTTTGTGGCTCAGATGGAATGTGATTATCAGATTGTTAACTGTTCAGCAGATATACAGTCTACATTTTAGATGTTTTACTGATGCATTTCTCTAAAAATGCTTCAGTAGTGACCCTACAGTGAATAGGCTTATGTTTACTACTTACCAATTTTGGTGATCTAGCTGTAAGTTTGTGTGGCTTAACGATGATGACATTAGATTAGTATGAGATGGAACTGTAGCAGCGAAGGCTATTGTCATTTCGCATGAATAACAATAGTTTCCTGAGAACTTGTCAAATGATGCAGGGTTCAAACATAATTATGGTTAAAGTTTTTGTGCAAAGGCTAGGTCGTGGATAACGAGGCGACCGATAGACGTGAAAAATTATCGAAGAGACGGGAAAGGAAGCTGCGTCACTTACCGTTTATATTTAAGCAACATCACAATGTCACAGTACACGGCAGATGGTCTGCGTCAGCAGAGAGTGTTCTATGCAACGAAGATATTATGTGCAGAATCTTTGAAAGGCTTCCCTGCACTGGCGACAAGTCCAGCGTTGCCGCTGCATGCAAAGCGTGGGCACGAATGTTCTTGCTACATTTGGATGCACCGAAGTGGAATGCAGAATACAGTAAGAAGCTCCAAACAGAACACAAATATGGTTTGACAACTGTTTATTAGTGTAATATTGTAATCTCGAAGAGATGCAGATGCTACAGGGCTGTCAGTCCAGTTGCCAAAACAGTGCTACACATGAGGCAACATGCATTGAAACAGACCTCTCATTTAGAGATCATGGAGTGTCCTCCAGGAGAAAGTGATGGCCATGACTTTAGTACGCTTCCGTTTGAGAGGCGTATATGGGCAGATAGGATGGCTGAAATGTTGCTGGCCAGGTCAAACGAAAAAGTAACTCTGCGTAAGCTTTTGGAACGGAGCGGTCGTTCGCTTGTTCTGCACTTCCTGGATGGCTTTGAAGCGTTGACTCAGTACTTCTTTTTGGACAACAGTTTATGATGAAAGCTGTGCAATGTAAAATGTTTAGCCTGTTTCTGCACTTGCCCTAATGTAAACCTTACTTTGTCAGTTTTCCCCGATAACAAGCTCTCTGACAGTGCTACTCGGAAAATGCTTATCGTACCTTTGTGAACTTGTATACTAGCAGCATAGGGTATATGGCTTTATAAATGTATGGCTACTTATATATGACATTCGTTTACTACATAGCATACTGACAAAAAAATAAGAGAAGGAAGGAACCGGACAAAAGAGTTAGTGCTCACAAGGCCCAACTCATAAACATAGGCTCCCCGATACATGCCACCAATATACAAATACTACCACTAGAACTTCGAGAACGGGTCTGCTTAAAAACGTAGTGTATCCCTGAAATGTTGTTGGAGTATATGCTACTCACTCCTATGCAATACATTGTACCCATATACTATTTTTAGTCAGACTTGCTAAATTTTGACCCCGACAATAAAAATTCAAAGATTATAACACAAACACATTTATATTTATTATAAAGTGAAGTTTTACACGAAATTATTGTCAACAAAAAATGCATTATACAAATGGAGAAAAATATGGTCAAAGTGTCGCCTCGTAGACCGTAAAAAATTACTTTTGAAGTGAACCATCACAAACCTACTACAGAGTAATTGACAGCACACCGGAGTAGAGGACACCTGCCTCACAGAACACGCAAACTACGGGACACCTGCCGCAGATCTCCCAAACACCGGCATATTTACTTTCCTCCACAAACAAAACGGAACCATATGAAATTTAGTCCATATATTTGGTCACTATAGCTTACGGCAGTCTCAGAATTTAACTGGGTCACAAGCAGCAGCTAGCAAGGACTGTAAGTTACACAAATCTCAAACTCTTTTGCTTAATCCTGGCCGTGTACATTAATATGCAGAGCTGGTTGCTGTTGTGATTTAGGTAACCATTATGAGGGTATTTGTGATAAAATTTGGGATCCTTCCGGGGGTTTGGGATGATACGGGTGTAATCCGATCTGCCGTGTAACATTTCATTGGAGAGTATGCTCATGTATAAATTGCCTAAGTTATTGATTAGGATATCTACATATTTGCCGATTTCTTATAGTTCATTATAGTCTCGTATAATCTCTTATCGGACTCCGCATACAATCTGTGTTCTGATGATCAGCTGATTGTTTCTGATAGTGTTTTATAGCTGATTTAGACCTGCTGACTCGGAGTTAGCTTCTTCTGAATTCATCTTTAAGCCCTAGCGTATCTGATTTGGACGATTGATGGGGTGCTATTCTATTCGGAGTCCCTGAAGATCTGGTAAACTTATGAATTATTGTTTGCTACTCTCTCGTGCGCAGCATCGAAACAATATAAGGCGTGCACGATACAGAAGGTTTTGTCGCTGAATACATATTTCCTGCTCGGTGTATAATCGATGATATGTCGTACCGCATACAGAACACCCGTGCAGCAACACAGTGCCACGTGATGCTCAAGGACAGGCTGCGAACCCTAGGATATTCGGTTGTGAGCTTGGGTCTGGTGTCAATAGACCTGCCTTAGGTTTAATTTATCCAGAAACAAAAAATAAGCAAGTGTTCATTAGACTCGATTTTCCTATCTCCAAAATATTTAACAGAGAGATTGCCAGTTGAACTTACATTAGAAGCGTTTTGTTATAGTCGTTCATGGTTTGGTTTTCAGAGTAACCAACGTTTTTTAAGAGCCCATGATTAATGTGTGCTTAATGGTTGGAATGTCCTAGATAGGTTCCATAATGTGGCTATAAAACAACAGTTAAAACACGAATACGAAATTGCTTACAATAGCATGCTTCAAAGAACACACAATACATGGAACATTGGTGGTCCATAGGCAACATAAGTTAACGTTACATTAGCTACGTAGCACTTAATTTTGAATACCATAGTGCCTACTCATATATTGCATAGGCTATTGATAAGTGTGGTTTGTAGTGCTATTTCCTTGTGTTTGGTCCCGGTTTCACTTGTGGAATCGCTCTTGGGAGCGGTTTTCAAGGCTACTTACGCTTCTTCTAGTTTGTTTTAGGTTCCTAAGGCCAATATTGAAGAGATGAAACGATTCCAACCCGTTTTCGACACATTTGGAGCCAACGAGGAGAAGCGACGATCACCCAGTGGCTTAGACTCGATCCCGAGCCCTTGGGACCCATTCCCGAGCATCTAGAATTGATGAGAAGCCTAACAAGAGCAAGGACGGACCTATTAGACCATATTTGAAGCCTACAAGACCCATCCCGGTCGGGAACACATCCATCACGACCGGGATGAAGTGACGAACAAACAGCGGCTTCTGGAGGTTGATCCCGGTCAGGACTAACTCTTCCCGGTCGGGATGACCCCCTTCCCGGCCGGGAAGGGCCCAGTTCAGGCTGTTTTCGCTTTCCTCGCTTCCCTTACCCGTGAAACCCTATATAATCCCCCCCCCCCCCTCCCTCTTGTATTGTTTAGGCACTTAGGTTATGTTAGAGACATTACCCACTAAACCCTAGACTACTTTAGGTTAGATTAGCTTAGATTAGTGTAGATTAGTCCTTAGTTAATCCCAAATCTTAGTTTAATCCTTGTATTATGGGAATTCTTGAAGATCTCTACCAAGATTGACAACCTTGGTGGATGTATTTGGGTTTTTCTCTATATATGCAAGATTTCTTCTTTTCATCTTCTCTTGTTTGGTATAATCTCTCTTTTCCCTTCTCTTAATCTTGTTTTATCATTAAAGTTTCATTCTTTGTTCATTGTTCATTGTATTGTCCATTGTTCATCCTTGTTGTTTTCCATTGTGTATATTCTTGTTCTTGTGTTTGTTTCTCATGTTTGTGTTAGTTTAAGTTTAGATATGTGTGAGTAGATTCTTGCTAGGATTAGTAGGGGAATTGGGTGTCTTAATGGGTGATTAAGGGTTTGTGTAGATTGTTGGTGGAAGTTTGGGTTGCTTCCTAGTTATATGCATAGAACATGTTTGATGAAATGCTTGAATGACTTGTAGTTGCAAATGCATGTTTTCTTGCCTTCTTCTTGCGGTCTTGTATGTTGCTAGGATGGGTTCTTGCGTGAGAGCGAGGAGCCTCTAGGTCGGTTTAAGTAGCGAGAGCCCGGACTATGCCTAGATAGCTTGACTACCCCTTCATTCTTGCTTCCACTTGATCATTTCATCACCCTTGAACCCGACCTAATCCTAGTTCTTTCCTTATTGTTTTCTTCTTCCTCTTAGGTATTATTTCTCTAGTTAGTTGAATCTTTTAGCTTTAGTTGTTACACTTAGCTTGTCCTTAGTCTTAGTTTCCCCACCTTTCATCGTTTTAGCATAGTTTAGCCTTGTTGACCTAGTCTTGTATTTGGGTGACCTTAGTCTAGACACTCCTTACCGTCCCCGTGGACTCGACCTGACTTGCCCTATCTACCCGATTAGGATTAGTTGGTTATTATTTGATCGGTGGGATCCACGGCAAATCCTTCCCGTCAGCTATATACTTGTAATAATCTCATCCGAAACTCCAATTACAGCTGTCCTCGGACAAAGATAAAGATCCACGAGTTTGGTGCCATTGTTCCATGCGAACAGGTTCATATTCCTCCTCAATGTGGTCGCAGTAGACATACATTATGCTTAGCGGTTCTCGGTCATCAGTTGGGAGAATGACGACCTGTCCTAGGCTAGCAGATATATCGTGCAATGGGTTCCAGTTGATGATTGTCTCCAACCTCTAAAAAAAATGTCTTCTTTCAGGCTGTGTAGGAGTGTTTCCCTGCTGCGCACAGCGTCTATATTGGCTGAAAGTAAACACAGCAAGAAACAACAGGGAAAAAAATAGAAGATTAGACATAGATTCGCGGACATTGCTGATATGATAAACGTAGGACCAACGATAGTACAGATACACAAATACCATATGGGACAGGTTCAGCTACGATTGGTGGTGTGATCTGACTGGTATCTTCTAACATGAGGAGTTTGAGCCTTGGTAGCGTAGGATAATGCTGATCTAGCCGTTTCCAGATTGCATCAGGGTTCATGACTACGTTCAGTCGCTGAAAGAGCCTTGGTGCATCAGCTGCGATTGCATCCATTTTCCGTTGTATCATCTGGATTGTGCGTCCATTGTTGGACATCTTGGTTTGGTTGCTTTAGATTTTAGAGGGTTTAAATTTGCAGGACCTCTACAACCGGCTATTTGCACGTTACATTTGTAGAGCAGCTCGAGTACGTGTATACGATAGCGGCATAAATACAGATTCCGATCCAGGTATTCCAGTCCAAAAACTAGATGCAATGCAGGATTGTGAGATGACTGCACTCTGCTGGGTTCCCACCCCTTTTATAAAGCATCCTTCAAAAGTCCCGCCTACACTGCTATTAAGATGCTGATAGTGTAGTTAGGGTATGCACCAACAAAAGATAAACACATACTAGATCAATAGACACCGCCTCGAACACAGCACAAAGTGCGCATCACTAAAAAAAGTACATTTAGACTGAACTAGCCATATCGTACCACTATATACTATTGCACCAAACCAAATACTTCGACACAGATAAAATTGAAAGTGAATAAAAATAACCCCTTACCGCAACCCGAAAATATGGAAGAATAATTACGCCAACACCTACCTAATCCCTCATTAAAGCCATACCTACCCACCAAAAGCCAACATAACCAAATAGACCAAAGACAGACACATAGTTCACTCTTCCCGCTCCTAGACCCTCCATCTCCAAAAAAGTGAAGCCCTCCATTAGAGCACCATTTTGCCGAACAGTGGTGCCGGACTTCAGAGCAGGTAATCTCGAACAGATTTGTACATTATATACGGTATGTCTTATGCATCGCTCCCGTACTTCCATTGGTCTTTATTTTATCCCGATTATTAATTGAAGCATATGCTCTTGTTCCATGCAGTTGTGTATTGCTTAACAGTAGATGCACATAAATGAAAAGAACCACCCACACGCTGCTCTCTAGGTCAGCGTGCCTCATTCAGAATATGTCTCCTTAAAACTCATGACAAAATTGTATAGTCATTTTGAAGAATGAATCTTCAGACTCATGGAACATTTGCATGCTTAACCCTTTCAATGTCATGTATTGTCACTTCTTCAGCTCTTGAGCAATCAATGTCACAACTTTTGTACCACCTCTATAAATAGAGTAGAAGGAAGTCATTTGAGAACAAGTCGAAAAAACCACAAACCAACCAAAAACAGTAAGTTATTTGAGAAAAAGTATCCCAAACACTGAGTGAAATGAGCAGTTCAAACACCAAAAATGTAGATAAAGGGAAGGACTTGATATCTAGGAAGAAAGAGGAAGAGGAGAAGAGGAAATGTGATGCTTAAAAAAACAAAAAAACAAAAAAAAAGAATGTGGACTGCAGTGACCCATTAACGGAACACCTTTATCCTCCCTAATTTATCATTCAAAACATGTCGTACAACGTTAACAAAGGTGTAGTGATAAGTAGGAGTCTTGCCCCATTAAGGGATTGCCTACTTTGCGTAGGATACCCAGTCTCAAAGGTTGGGGCAGTGTGGAGAAGTCCCGGGCCCGCTTTTCAGAAAGCAGCCATAGTGCACTTTCAGAGGGGGAGTGCTAATTATATTAGTGGCTTTAAGCTTGAGTATGCCTTTTAGAAGAAGGGGAGAGGAAGGGATCAGTTTACGAGCCAAACCAGCCCTACTGACGAGCCATATCTATGGGTTGGCATGAGAGCAGACCGAGATTATTTGCGAAAAAGCCCTGATTTTGACATGGTCCCTATATCCCAAAAGGTTTTCGATATTTCTGTCGTGGATGCCCTGCAAGAATGTCATTATCATGTGGTCATGGGAACATTAAAACAGCTCTACTTTCCATTTTACCAGGTCTGATGTGGTACGATAGTGGGCGTGTGTTGGGGCGTATCGATGCTTAAGATAATAGTTTGTTTGCTTTGCTTCCTGCTGTTTGTTGCTTGTTGTTGTTTGCTGATTTCCTCTGTGTGTCTTTCAATTGTAGTGACTACTTCTGTGTTGTACTATCCTCCTGTGATTATTGTTAGGAGTTGAGGAATTTGTGTTTCGTGTTTAACTCCGCTTTGTAGACCCAATTATGGTTCGTATGATTTCAATTCTTTGTTTAGCTTGTTCAATGTTTTGTTTGTGTTTCCCTCTAATACGAAACGAAATTCCAATTCGTGTTCACCATTGCGAAGTCGCAGTTCCAAAAAGGAACATCACGCCTCTCGAAAAGAAACACTGTGCAACATGTAATTAGTTGAATAGATGCCATTTTGGGTAACTGAAAACACTAAAAGATAATCCATCATCAAATTTTGTAAACAAATAAGAGCCCGAGGAATAAATATCATCATAAACAGTAAATTAGCATCTGAACACGGACAGTCAGAGTAGCCACACACTTTTCTAATACTGAAATCTGCAAGGGTAGAGGATTGCGTCTGCAGTATATTTGAACGGTGCACATAACAGAAGAATGGAACGAGCGCATGACATTGAAGGTTTTGTATTCGAATACGGATACCCTGCTCGGTGGATAGTCGATGAGATGCCCTACCAAATCTGGAACACCCGTTCAGCGGCACGCTGTCACACGATTGTGAAGTACACGATAAGAAGCCTAGGCTATCCAGTTGTGAGTTTGGAACCAGTAACCAGACAACCAGGCTTCTCCTTCAGGAAAGCTATAGTGTTGGAGTTTGAAGAAGGCATGAACAACTACTGGCCTGCCCTTAGGGTTGCGAGCCTTGTTGAAGAAGCGGGCTTTGGGAAGGGACGTATCGCCGAGTACACTGAATCATTTGGGGGCATTAGTTTATGGGCTGCAACACGTGAAGACAGCGCATATTTGCCACAAGATGTGCAATATCGATTTATTCCGACTGCACTGAAGACAAATGCACTCGCAAGTGATTCCTATTCTTGGGTACAACTACTTCTCTTTCCTTTCAAAGTTTGTAGTGAAAGTAACAGGCACAGTGATAAACGTACTGCTGGTTTAATGTATTCAGCAACTACGAATAAACCAATAGTAATTAGACTTCGTCCTTCCGTTGGCAAAAAACATAAGGGAAAAGATTTTTAAAATTATGTCCTGTTACGTACCTCGTACTATTTTCCTTTTCCGTATGGTCTGAGAACTGTCGTTGAGTTGCAGACGTACAACCGGTACGCTAGAGTGCTTGTTATCGTGGTGGATGCAAAATCGGTCACCTCAATATATTTGAGGAGTATGGGACGCCACGTTTACTTCTATAGGTACAGAGGCAGACGTTGCATTTCAGTTCTGAACCATCCTAGCCCCACCGGCCAACTACTAATGCTTACGCATTAGGATTGCCTAATTTGTTGATTCTGGCGGTATATCGCTATAGGCTTGCACATACCGTTGTAAATCTAAAAGACTTTACGCATTAATGTAGGCCACACAAAAATTGCACACAGCCTTTAGATTACTGTTGCACGAAACGTGAAGGCCGCTATTTCTTACAAATGAAACACCAAATCTATTGCTGGATTTACGGTCTAAAACATACTATCCACACCGGTCAACTACTAATACTAGCACATTACGATCCACTACAGGCAAACAGGCATAATTACAAATCTAAACGCGCTACGCATTAATGTTGCCCGCAAAAAAAAACACGCAGAGCCACAACGCACAGCATATGTGCGCTCACACCATATGCATGTGTGATGCGATGTCACAGAAATAGTCATGCATCAGGTATGAAACCGTATCGTATACAACTGTGTGTATGTGTGTATACATACACACACACATATACATATATATACGTATGTGTACGTGTATGTATACATATATGTACAAATGTGCCGTATATATATATATATATATATGTATTTATATATAAATATGCGTGTATGGTCATAGAATGTGTACTATGTAGAATTTCATGATTAGATATCAAATTTGTTTATTAGTATGTAACTATGGATAGAGAGCAATTCGTGGTGATGTGTGCAAGAAATTAAGTTGCACCATAACCAGTGTTGATACAACAGTCATAGTAGTACGGTGACTGTGTCATGGAACAGTTGTTACAGCAGCAGTGAATAGTCAGTAGGCTTATCAGTAGCAGTTTCAGGAAATCTGCTTCAAGAGCATGGAAGGAATTAGATTGAGATTCACACTTCTCCTTAGCCCCAGTCATCTTAAGCACCATCATATAAATTAACTACTACACACTCCCAAACAACACTGCACTGCTTATATTTTCCACAAACATAAATCTATGTTGTTGTAGCTGCTGTAGTTGCCCTCTTCCATCTGCTGCAAGACTAAATTTGCTTCCCAAAACTAGTGTATGACATCCTCTTATAGAGTGTTACTAATCTACTTTTGCTCATTTTTTAAAACTCGATCTTGATTCATTCCTATTTTAGTGATGCTGTAATTTGTGCTCTACAGTTTCATATTGTTCTGATCCTGTGTTATTTTGGTAGAACTTGAAGTTTCCTTGTGCGGTTAGTGATTATTATCTAATGCAGTATACTGGTTTAGATTTGTGTAGCTGTTTGATGTGTATATTACCGGAGTTCCAAGGGTATAGTTTTAGATTGTCATGGTGTATCGTACTGACTTATTGATGAAATGTCCACTAGATATTGCATTGCCATTTCGATCTAAAGTCAATTGCTAGGAGTCCAATTCCACCTCCATGTTTTGATGTGAGCATGAAATTCATGGCATATGTGTTGCGCATTCTTTCTGCTATATGTTTGTGCGGTTTCTTTGATGTGAGTGTGTTGTATGTGTGTGTCATTTTCTTCTTCACTCCACCAATGATTGCTGCTTGTCGGTGTTCTGAAAATAAGCGGAGCACGCTTTGATCGTACAACAATTACCCAGCAGCAATTATAGTTTAGGCCACCGTAAATCACTCCCCGGTGTCCTCTGTGATTTCCATAAAGGTAGAGACTATATATCTGAGAATGGTTATGCCCTGAGAAAGATTAGGAATTTATCTGCAAAGAATTCGTAGTAGTAGAAAAATATCATGTAGCTTCTGCACTTTCACAGTTGCCACACATTATGTGTTTTGCCCTGTATTTTCAGTAGGCAATGGCTAGTTCTAAGATCCAAGTAACCATCCCTTTCCGTCCGTTGCTGAAACAAATAACTGAGAAACTGAACTATCATGAACCTACTTACGAGTTCCTTGACGAAGCTCGCGCCAGTGTCACTGTAACTATAAGACCACGCAATTCTAGGTCACTTGGGTATGCATACATAGGTGACCCAGGCCTCACCCTTAGTCATTCCTGTGAACAAGCTGCGTAGAAGGCAGTCCATGACATGATCGACAAATTCGGGGTTGTGGTCGAGGACATAACCTCTGCCATGCGGGAAGATCTCGGACGCTGTGGCAGCTACTATAGGGCAAAAAGCCTCGCACTTGAAAATTTGAGCAGCACTGTCCCTCCGAATAAGGTTTGGGGGAAGACAAGGGTGTGCCTTCTGCAACCACTGTTAAGGTTGATTACATGTTAGTGTTGCGTGTGATATTCGTGCAGTGTAAGATAACAACTTCCCCTGTTGAAACTGTTGAGCATGAGCCTGGTGTGTTCAGTTCATGGATGATCATATCTGGCCCAGATGCGATTCGCCCAGGTGCTTGCCTATTTGGCGAAAAAACATCTGACCTGGTCAAAGCGAAGGATAGTTTAGCCAAGAAAGCAATAGGCTATCTTATTCCTCTGCATAACATTGAACTAATTGATGCCAATTATGACCCAATGGTTGATAGGTATGCCGCTATTTCATGTGGATTAGAACGTGGGACATACATGACTGTGAGAAAAAGAGTTCTAGGAATACCAGAAATTGTGATGCCTTCTTCTATTCTACCTGAAGAAGACTGTGCTACTCCTAAGGCAAAGCTCTTTCAGATACCAAGTATCACATTGCCACCTCTGCCTTCTAAGAAGCTAAGAGCACCTGCCCAAAAGGCAAGCTCCTCGACAATCCGCAACCCATCACCTCATGTGGCTGTGCCCAATGCTTTTATGGTTCTCCCGCCTTTAGAGACAGTAACACAACGTACCAAGGAAAGTCCTCTGTAGGCCGAGTTTTAAAGAACGAGTTGTTCCCGTGTTCTGCTAGATTATGTGTCTTTGTCTTGTGGCTTATCTACTATTGGTGTATGTTTGTAATATGCTTATGTTCTTAGCATTTGAATAATAGGCCACATATGCTTTTGTGATCCACTGTGCCTACATGATTTCCGCCTTTTCGGTCATATGTAATGGGAACAACAGCTCTTGTTATATCTAATGATGGTGTACCAGTTTCCCTTTGTGTTATTTCCCAATGTAATGGCCGTTGCATATTGCACCTAAACTATGTTTTGTTGCTCCAAATGCGGCACGTTTTTTATATGGACCTGTTATGGATGCCCACTTTCGCAATGTTCAGTGCTATTGCCAGTAAACTTTCAAATTGCTTGAAAATGTAATTCCTGGTTATAGGCGGGATGTACATATTGTTGCTGTATGGCGCTACGTGTCTCTGCAACTTACAAACAGAGTTGCACAGTCGTTTGTTGAGGGAAAAAGCAACTAGAGTAAACAATGGAAACATTGTTTTTTGTATGGTGCTCGTCGTTCGATTGACTCTTGGGTTGTCTGCTGCCCCGTGACAATTCCCACGCCTTACATAGATAGGCACTTGTCGCATAGCAACATCCGTGAACCCTGTACCACTTTTCGTGTTGTGTCTGCGCTCTTTTCATTGTCAGCGTGTTATCCTTATGATTATACGCCATAGTTTTCAGTTGATTTAGAGTGCTGTCTTTTACATCTGCTGATGCTTTCACGCACGTCTTTGAAGGCAGTCCTGAAAGGCTGCTGGTACAGGTATGTTCTTCACCTTCTGTCAAGCATTGGCATTCAATATTTCATAGCCCACAGCGCCATTGCGAGCATAAACCAAATTGTTATATGCGCAGGTATGCCCCAGGAAAAAAATGCGCAGGCTACGGTGGCGCGATCCAGGGTTACAAAAAGACAGGCACGGATCATTGGCACCAGGTTGGCTTTTAAAAAAAATGTTTCCCTTTGTCCTAGACATAATTGCTACTGAGACAGTGATCAATAACAAAGGGTGAATTCAGAGACATGTGTGAATCAAGCGCTGGCGTAGCTAAGAAGCGGTGCGTTCGACAAAGTGGTGCCACAGTTAGAGGTCGGTTATATTGAGCAGAAAGAATCAGTAACTTACTGTCTTCTACAAAGTGTCCCTATCTCTAACCACCAACACAGTCTAAACCATGCTCCTAAAGTAGGTAATACTGCGATTGAGACCGAGCAACCTAAACGCACTAGGGTTTCAAGAAGGCAATCAGAGATTCTCAGCGGTCTTCAAAGGTAATTATGTCGTTGCTTTGCTACCTCTAACTTTTTGTTCTCCGACATTCGAATGTAAAGGAAGAAGACCAGACGCAGGCCCGCTGCTGTACAAACTCCGCCTGCGGGCACCAGAAAAAGAGGGAGACCACCTGCCCAGCCATCAGTAGGTCAGAAGATGGAGATTCATTCGTATGTCCTATGTTATAAGCATTTAGGGCGTCTAATTTACCACTGCCCGTGTTTCTCTAGCAGATGTTCCACTGGCGACAATTGGCCTCCCATTGCCGAATGGCCAACTCAAATTGCCAACCGCACCACGATGCACCAAATGCCTTGCAAAGTGGATTGCTTATGAGTCAAAGCACTTCTACTGTGGCGACGGTTCTATCTCTCTACCCTCCACAGAAATGCCTGCTGCCCTTGGTTCTCTCTACACTGGTACGGACGATGACTCCGTCCACTTCTACAAGTACGCACGTCTGTACAATAATTTGTTCTCATTTAGTTCTATAGGGGGGAATTTTGATGCACAAACCAAAAAAGGAATCTACGTTTTCAAACTACATGGTCATATTTATCACAATGTCCCCGATTTGTTACCTAACGATGAAAATCCTAAATACTTGCAGCTCTAATTTTACGATGGACAACATGAAGCTGAAAAAAGAAATGGTTGTTTCACTGAATTGCGCCAAAATATCATAGATGTACTGATGACCATAACGCAGGAGAACCCTCACGCAAGATTTTTCAGATCCCTACAAGATATTACCATAGCCAAAGAAACGCAGATACTGCTGAACAAAAACCCCACCCATGATCAGAGAGTTTACAATGCACCTACATGTGACGATGCTGCTGCTATTTGGCAAGATAGTTCGGGTTCAACCGACAGTGGGGGCCCTTACATTATTGTGTGCGGTGCTGCTTCAACGATGCATAGGGTCATGCATTATTACGGATGATATGACCCTCTGCAGTATCCACTACTATTTCCAAGAGGAGAGAGCGGATGGCGCACAGGAATAAGTGAAGTGCACTACAACAAAATCACCCTTTCGCGGCGATTATATCGCGACAATTGAAAAATCGACACAACTAACCAACAATGACTCATATAATAAACAACTTACCATATCAAATAACAATTGACACTAATTAGCATAATTAAATGACGATAATAACTCCTTAACATATCCTAATTAGTGAAAAACAAAAAACCGATGAACGCCAAACTTGCTCCCAAATTTTTTCATATTTGCACCTTCCTCTATTATTTCCTAAACTCTGATATTTTTTTTCCTAAAACTCTGATATTTTCTCTATTATTTCCTCTATTCTTGTTGTTAGCCTTCACGCATCAATCGCCATCACTGCCGCGTCTGCAGGTCTGCCTCAAATTCATCTTCCCAAAATTTATTAACTGCCAAGACTATGTAATCCTTCGGGCTGTTAAATTCAATTCCCAAATAACTTTGTGTTCACCTCACGCCTTTCTCAAATCTCAAATCTCAAATCTCCCCCAATTACCAAGGTTCTTCATTTTCCCCCAATTCTTCAGGTTCTTCACCGTTGTAAGCTTTTCCTCCTCCTTCATCTTCCTCTTTTCCTTCATTACTCGTCGTCGATCGTAGATTTTTGTTGTTGTTGTGTTAATCGATTTCTTTGTTTTATAATCGTTTGTGTATGATGATGATGATGGTGGTGATTTATTCCAGTGATTTTCGTTCGCTTGTCGCCTTCACGCGATTTCAAATATGATTTCGTAATTATCTGTTAACTTCAATTTGTTTGGCTTTAGTTCGTCGGGTTTAGGGTTTGGTTTAGTTCGTAATCGTTCAATTTCAGATCTTTGTCCTTCAAATTGATGGTTTTGCTTGTGTTTTCTGTTCAGGATTTAGTTTTTGATTTTCATTCGTTCTATTTCCGTCCATCTGCTTTAATTATACAGACCGTCAGAATGTTGTAAGATTAGAGTTGTAGCTTACTAGCAGCGAGACATGAGTATACAGAGTATAAGGTGAACTCGTACTAGTTTAATTAGATTAGATTAGGAGTATAAGAAACTTTTGAAGGCTATGGGTGCTTACTTAGAGACCTATGGCGCGTCTTCAAACCTTTTGGCCACATATAGTTGTGCCCATATCGAACTTCTATACAATGGGGGCTTCCGTGTGCTGCTTTTTGTGTCTTCAATTAATCTGTCAGTTTTTCAAAAAAAATTCTTCCAAGAAAGAGGCTATGATTGTTAGCTGTAGAAATGTCGTTGTTCTGACTTCTTATTGCATGGTTTTATTTGCTAATGCAGGTCGATTGCACCTTCTGTGTTGGATAAGGATGAATTCGGCCTTCAAACATTAGAACATGTGATGAGAATGACACGTACATAGGATACAACCATCTCAATGATACCAAAAGGTGGTGAGACTATCTGGGGTAACCTTGACTTGTCACCTGAAGATGGCTACAAATGTACTGCGAGGAAGCAGAAAAATATCAGTGGCCAAACATTTGACAAGATTGAGAAGGGAGAGTTAGATGTACCAGGGAACAGAGTGCATTATGGAAGAATCATATCTTTTGGGAAAGATGTGGCTGAGACTCATTCTTCAAGTATTGATAGTATGGATTTCGGGGTAACTTTCTACTTTGTTGATATATAACTTTTAGGGTTCGCTTGAGTATAGACTGCTAATAAGTTATCCTCCATCAAAATAGTAAATATGAATATACATAGTACGGAGTAATACATTTTGTATTTTTGATGCAATAGTAATTATTAATATAGTTTGCATATATCAGTACTTTGTTGATGTTATTTGGGTAACCTTTATTTTTATTAAAAAAGTACTCATTTTATTCTTTCTTTTTCCTCCCATTTGCTTTTATTACGGTCTTTTGGCCTTTATTATATTTCTATAACTTTTCACCAAAATATAATTTTATGTAAGTTACTTTAATAATAAATGTAACTATTTGAACATGCTAGTAATCTGGTATAGTGTTGTTTTTTTGGTGTATTATGGTCAGAGTTTGAAGTAGCTTTGGCGGATTGACCTCTAAAAACCGTATATGATTACAAAGTTTATACAGGCTTTTTTTTGTATAGGTTATTAAGGGATATGTGCAACGTGTATGGGGAAAACACGGGATTAACAATATTTCTTTTAACCCAAATGGCATTTTTCTGATTCGATTCAAACAGAAAGATGCAAAGAATGGTGTTCTGCAAGCCGGTTATCACATGTTTGATAATAAGCCTGTAATCGTTAAACCCTGGCATCCTGATGTCGACTTGCAGAAGGAGGATGTGAAAACAGTTCCAACTTGGTTTCGACTTCATGCGTTACCATTGAAATATTGGGGCAGTTGCTTGCCTAAACTTGTAGGGTTAGCGGGGAAGTATATCCAGTTAGATGCTGCAACTACTGACAAGACACGACTAGGATTTGCAAGAGCTCTAGTTGAAGTAAAAGTAGGATCAAAATTTGATGACACAATAAAATTTCTTAATGCTAAAGGAGACACAGAGGTGATTAAGATCGAGTATGAGTGGAAAGCCACCTTGTGCTCGAAATGTAAATCACTGGATCACGATGCGCATAACTGTCGTAAGAGTAGACATACTCCTGCACCTGTTCCAGGCCAGATAAAAATATGGAGAAAGAAGGTAGAGGGAATGCAACCTCTGAGGGATCAGCAACATAGAAAGGAGACATCTGTACTGAACCATGGGAATAAGACTTATGTTGATGCTGTTGAGAATTGAGTTCTGGTGGCATAGAGCAAGCTCAGTCACGCGAACGGGAAGGATTGAGTACTGGTGGCATAGAGCAAGCTTAGTCACGCGAACAGGAAGGACTGGATTTAGGTACCCCCACTATTACTAATTCAAATGAATGTCGGATTCTAGAATGTTAGGGGACTTAATAATGTAAATAAGCAACAGGAGGTAAAATGTTTTATACATAATAAAGGGGTGGGTCTTTTTGGCCTACTGGAAACAAAAATAAAGATTAAAAATAGTAGTAGAGTTATGAATAATATGCTTGAAGGATGGTGTGTGTCCACTAATTCGCATTTACACCTTGGAGGTAGAGTGTGGATGATGTGGCAGCCGTCTTTGTATGATGTAGTTCCCCTGGAGTACAATCCTCAGTTTATACATGGTAAAATCAGGCATCTAGCTTCTGGACAGATGTTTCATTATACCTTAGTATATGCGTTTAATGATGGAGGAGAAAGGAGGGAGTTGTGGTCGAAATTGGAGAATATTGCGGCTTCTATGCAAGGTCCTTGGGCTGTTTGTGGAGATTTCAATCCTGTTATTAACCCTAATGAAAGGTTGAGAGATCAAACTAAACAGATTGACATGGACGAGTTTGTGAATTGTATATATCGGTGTGGTATTAGTGACATTAAAGCCTCTGGAGCATGGTTTACCTGCACAAACAAACAAGAGATTGAGTTGAGAAAGTACAGTAGATTGGACAGATTTCTTGTCAATGAGGATTGGTTGGACTCATTTCCTGAGTCGCAAGCGCACTTTCATCCGGAGGGCTTATTTGATCACACTCTATGTACTGTAAGTCAATGGGTGTCAGAGGAAAGAAGAACACCAAGTTTCAAATATTTTCATATGTGGAGTCTTGCACCTCAATTTCAGAAGACAATTGCTGATGGATGGGAGGTTCCTATTCAGGGGACTCCCATGTACCGTATAGTCAAGTGTCTGAAGGGGCTAAAAAAGGAACTTAAATGACTAAATAGGTCTCTGTTCTCAGATGTAGAGGTGAAGGTGTGGTCTATGACAGGACAGTTAGCTGATGTGCAGCAGAAAATTGTTGCCACTTCCCCCACGGAAACACTAGTTTCAGAGAAAGAAGAATCAGCTTGGAACTGCAGGTTTTGATTAAGGCTAGAGATAGTTTCTTAATGCAAAAGGCGAAGGCGACTTGGCTTGAGGAAGGGGACTCGAACACCAAATATTTCCATCAAGATATTCGACAGAAAATGTTCAGAAATAAAATAACTCAAGTGAAGAATCTGAATGGAGCGAATTGTACGGACAATGCTAGTATCCAAGAAGCATTCTTAGATTGTTATCGAGGTCTGCTTGGAACTAGTAATGCTGTAGCGCTTGTGCGAAATGAGATTATTCAACAGGCGACAGTCTGCAATGCCACCCATCGTATTATCCTTCTCGCGCCAGTGACCAGGGATGAAATTGAGAAGATTATCAGATCTGTTCCTAATGAAAAGGCTCCGGGACCGGATGGTTACTCGAGTTCCTTCTATAAAGATGCTTGGGAGACGGTGGGGAATGATGTTACTGAGGAAATTACAGATTTCTTCGTCACTGGTAAACTCTTGAAGTAAGTTAATGCTACAAATATCACGCTTATTCCTAAGTGTGATCAACCTGATACAGTTACGCAATTCCGTCCCATTGTGTGCTGCAATATGATATATAAAATTATTTCAAATGTTTTTTGCAACAGACTTGCAATTGTCTTTCCTTATATTGTTAGTGAGAACCAGGGAGCTTTCATTAAGGGGAGATCAATTATAGAGAATGTCCTCATTTGTCAAGACCTTGTCAAGATGTATTCTAGGACAAATGTATCCCCTAGATGTATGTTTAAGTTGGACATACAGAAGGCCTATGATACTGTCGAGTGCAAGTTTGTGGAAGACCTGCTGAACAAGATGAATTTCCCTCAAAAGTTCGTGAACCTGATCATGCAATGTATCTCTACTACTTCTTATTCGTCTTGAATGGGAGTAACTTTAGCTTTTTCAGGGGGAAAGGAGGACTCATGCAAGGCGATCCCATATCGCCTCTCATTTTTACTATATGTATAGAGTACCTCTCGAGAATCATTGCCTATGCGACCTCTAACTGGCCGTTTAAGTATCGTCCAAAACGTAAGGAACTTATGCTTACCTATTTAGTTTTTGCAGATGATCTTTTATTATTCTGTAAGGGTGAGGTGCCATCCATCATGCTTCTTATACGAGCGGTGTCAACTTTCTCACAAACCTCGAGATTGGCCATAAACAATGCCAAATCAGAAGTATTCTATTGTGGCGTCAAAGATCAGGATGTAGAAGCTATATATCAGGTAACTCGCATAAAAGAGGGGTCCCTTCCTTTTCGTTACTTGGGTGTTCCTGTGCAGCCTGGCAAGCTCAATCGACATGAATGTGATATCCTCACAGAAAAAATTATAGCCCGTATCAGGAGCCTTGGTGCCCGCAAATTATCTTATGCAGATCGGATTACCTTGATTAATTTTGTTCTTAATACCCTGTATAATTACTGGGCTAGCATTTTCCTTCTCCCTAAGTATACTATCAATCGAATTGAAGCAATATGTAGAAATTATTTATGGTATGGGAGTGTAGACTATAGACGAGTGCCCCTAGTTGCTTGGGAAACTGTCACTTGGCCGAAGTCGGTTGGGGGACTCGGTATAAAGAGACCCATGAATTGCAACATTGCTTCAGTTGGGAAGCTTGTAAATTGGGTTTATGAGAAACGGAGTGGCCTGTGGATAAAATGGGTGTCCACGGTATACCTTAAGCAGAGTGACTGGCACAATTATACACCTCCGAAGGATGTACCATGGGCACGGAGATCGGTTTGTAAGATTGAAGAGAAGTTGAAGAACGACTTTATAGACAACAAATGGGTTCGTGGGGCTAAGGGATACACTGTTCGAGATGTGTATGATTGGCATAATCCCTTGCCTGATAGACCTTACTGGTGTTCCTTCATTTGGAATACTTGGAATGTGCAAAAACACATGATTATCGCTTGGCTTATTATGTGATGAGGGATCAATACGAAAGTCAAGTTACGCAAAATTGGATACTTGATGGATGATAGTTGCTATATTTGCCAGAATGATGAAGAGACATGTACACATCTTTTTTTCGAATGCCCCTACAGCTCTAAGCTGATTAGCTGTATTTCTCAGCTGACCGGTTATAGCCCAACGCTCAAAAATATACTCGACAATGAGGATGGCTCGGTTAGATGGAATATTCAGGCTAGTTTGTTAGCTGCATATTATTCCCACGTGTGGAACCAAAGAAATAAAGGGAGAGTTGAAAAAGTTGTGATGCAACCTGAACTAATAGCGAAGCAGATTATAGCTGAAGTAAGAGGCCGAGTGAAGATCAAGGCGCACGATGACCTTACGAATGACGATATTGTTTGGCTTTGTAAGATAGGATATAGTTACTAATCTGCATTGATTTTTTGATGTAATTATATCGGATGTAAAGAATACGGTGCTCCTATGTATATTTTTTGATAAATGCATTACTTACATTTCACCACAAAATAAACAATCTAAAAACCTGTTGGTCTGTCATCTACAGAAGCAGTGGCTGAGCTGACATTCCCTGTGGGTGAGGACCAAGCTCTTGGCGGAGAAATTTTCACAAGCCGTGCTATATTAACTCTGATGAATGAGGACGTAGATGACATAAACAGCGTATTAATTGGCAGGTTCTTAGGAGAGTCTGTCACATATCATAGCTTCGATGTAATGTTGGACGATGACTGCTCTATCTACCCAACTGAGTTTGTGAACAAACTGTGCCCTGGTGGTATGAGCCCACATGAATTGGTTTTGAAACTAAATTGCCCTGTAATATTACTGCGGAACATCCTCCCATCTGCTGGACTCTGCAACGGCACTCGCCTTCTGTGCAAGAGATTCTTCCCAGATTTAATTGAGTGCGCCATAACGACGGGCCACCATGCAGAAGAACATGTCTTCATTTCGCGGGTTAAACTACGCCCCCCTCATTAACCACCTACCCTTTCCAGTTCCAGCGCACCCAGTTTCCACTGAAGGTCAAACTCTTAGTCAGGTTGCCGTCTATCTTCCAAAACCATGCTTCTCACCTGGCCAGTTGTACGTGGCACTCTCCCGGGCTAGAAAAGCAAAAAAAGTAACTGTGATAGCTCCTCCACCGCCGCCACCAAATGTTGCAGGGTGTATTAGAATGTTGTCTCCTTTGATGTACTGAGGCTAGCTGAAATACAATGACTCTATATGCGCACAAAAACAGGTATGTTTTCCATTGTCCCCAAATTATAGACAGCTGACTTATCGGCGAGCTACAGCTGACTTATCGGCGAGCTGACTTATCCGCAGAAGATCTTTTACCTCATAATGTAACTCATCCTAGCCCATATAATTCTGTGCAGTCCCAATACATACCATCATTCTCAAGTGTCAACCAACCCCTACAATCAAGCACTTCTGATACTCTTTCACCTGACACTTTAACTCATCCTATCTCATATCATTTTGTGCAGTCCTAATCTTACTACTATCAGTGACATCATGGAGTTGAGCATACATCTGCAAATGGAGGATACTTAAACGACTCCTTTGCGTGGATACATCTGCGTAAGTCGTTTCGGATTGAATATTTCAATTGAGTTGATTTGATTTGATTACATATTGTTAATTATTCATGGATTCAATTTTGTAATGGGATTATTTAGGGACGGAGGATACTTACACAGTTTCGAAAATTTCTTTACATTTAATTAGGGATATTAGTATTATGATCTAAGCGTTTTCTTTTTTTTTTGCCGATTCATCTAATTAGTGGAGGATGGAAGAGTTTTGGTTCGTTTAATTTTTTGATTCTCCACCAAATTAGCCTAACATTTGGATTGAGACGTATAAGGATTAGAATCTCTTTGTCGATTATATTGATATTATTCATGGATTGAAGTTTTAATCATTCAGTTAAATTCAATTGAATTTGTAATGATGTCATTTATGGACGTAGGATCTATGTTCGTGATGGATGATACTCACCCGGTTTCAATGATTTCTTTACATTTAATTAAATGAGCTTATGACATCCTGCAATTCGATATTAGTATTATGATCTCCGTGATCTAGAACCTTGGTTGATTGGTTTAGTTGTTCGATTCTCCGTCCATTCCAAACCCCTAATTATTTGTGGACCTTTGATTCGATTTAGATTTGCCTAACACTTGTATTGGGATGTATAAGGATTATAATCTCTTTGCTCTTTACTTTCAGTTCAATTGATTGATTTTATGTTTAATTGATTCAGGGAGGCAAAAATAAGTTGCGATCCTGTTGAATATTCGGAACAGCAAAAGTGGATTCACAGACATGTCATGTAACTTCTCTTTGTTTCTAGCTCGTTCCGTTTTCAATTTCCAGTTAGTGATTCATTATATAGCAAAATAGCAAAGTACCTAATAAAAAAAAAGACAGACGTGTTTGCCACCTGCGTGCACGCCGGTGTAAATCTTCTACACACTAAAGTGTGTTGCCCGCTTTAGTAGACCGTAACAGGTCACCACACTAGCTCGTTCCGTTTTCAATTTCCAATTAGTGATCCATTATATAGCAAAATAGTAAAGTACCTAATACAAAAAAAAACATACGTTTTTGCCACCCGCGTGAACGCCGGTGTAAATCGTCTAGACACTAAAGTGTGTCGCCCGCTTTGGTAGACCGTAACTGGTCACCACACCGTAACTAGATACATACCGGACGCGCTTAAAAACACTTGGAAAAGCAGCTAACAGATTACATTTTTTATCCACATATTTTCACACACACCTAAAACTATTTATCGATTCCCAAGCACTAAAAAAAAGAAGTCCAAAAAGAAAAAAAATGTGTTGCCTGTTATACATTATATTCCTTACCGCTCGACTAAATAGCTATCTAACATTGACATCACTATTCCAATGGTCCAATTATATAACTCACCATTCGACTAAATATGTAATCCCCTAGAAAATCTAACGCGATACAGTGACGGAAACACTGTAGAGTCGGGATTAAAACACACTGTAACTATGTCTTAGTAAAATTAAAATGGTAAAGTCAAACAATAGGCCTTAAATAAAATGGCCAAAATTTAAAACAATCCACAAAAGGGGTTTGAACAATCCATAGGACATAATTATAAAAATAAATAAGTAGGATCCACACTGCTCGCTAGCCCACACCCGGAACACGTATACCTGCCATGTTAAAACATAACAGCCACAATCAGTGGGGAGCAACGTCAACGTTCTCCCAGCCGTATAACAGGATTTTAAAATTGTAATTACTACTATAGGAAAAATAGTAAAAACGGAAAACAGTAAAACATTATAATGAAAATAAGTTTTCAGTGAAAAACTTCACGTATCGAAACAATATAATAAAAATGAGTTTTCCGGAGAAAACAAAAAACATTTGCCAACCTGCAAATCAAAATTATATCGATAATAATAAAAATATTCAAAATGGCATTATGGATAGGAGTAGTGATGAATGCTAGACTTTCACTAGGAGAATACTAAAAACTAGCTTCGAGAACTTAGTTCAAACAAATCAAACTTCGATCTCTAACTAGGCTACTCAACCATAATAGGACGGCGACTTATAAATGCGTGGCCCTAGTTTAAGATGATATATACACCCCTCCCGAGCACCATAAATACTCAGTTCAACCCGACGGCGTCTTACACTGCGAGGCACGAGCTTAAGAAAATATACACACACTCTCGAACACCATATATGCTCGGTTCAACAACCAGTGTGCCCCATAAAGACACATCAGCCTTATAGTTGATGGCAAAAACGTAAACCCTCGATTATATTACTCTAACCTCACACTTGTCCTTATTCCATAACTCCAAAACAAAGCCATTATCGATATTCAAAAGATATAATCATTATAAATAATAAGAGAACAAAAGGAAAAATTACCACTTTCCAAAAGAGGAAACTTTCTATTTTAGGAAACTTCTATTTTTAGAAACTTTACCAAAAATAGCATCATATCAAAATAGCAAAAATATTAGTTTATACTAATACAACTTTTTTAGTAAACAATATAGATTTATAAAACTAATACTTTCGGCCTTAACGATATTAATTATCAAAGTGAGAGCATTTAGGTTTATGAAATTATTAAAATATCTTCCAAGTGTTTATAAAATGAATAAAAATGTCTTAAACATTTTAATACTACTAATCAGGGTGTTTTCAAAGTTTAGAAAATTAAAATTCCCTAATTATTACGAACATAAATAGGATTTCACGGCAAATGCCAAATTAAATACTTTAACGTCTTTTATTTAATTAAACCAATGAACATATATAGAGTATGTTAAGGGATGATTTAATTCTTAAAGTTTCAGATTTAAATATTTTCAAAAATTGCTAGAAAAATAATTCTTTTAGGTAAGACAAAGCATTTTAACGACAAATCGTAATTTTGTCCAAAATCATTACTGTTAATTAAAGACTTTAATAAATAGTACAAAAATTACGTAAAATAGCAAAAATATATTTTTGGACATTCTGTCCAGAAAAGAAAATTTTCCAGAATTCTTAAACTCGGTTTTTAAAGGGGTTTTCTCGTTAATCGTCTAATCTCGACAATAACGATTAATAAAAATAGTAATTACAAAACGATTTAAGTATTAATATCCAAAAATTATTATTAAACTTAAAAATCATGATTTTACAGAATCTACCATTTTTTCCATATTTCCAAAAACTCCAGATTTAATAAATCCCGTTAAAACCGTCTTTAAAACCCGTTTTCACAATTAACGATTCCATTAATAAAACTTATCGTTCCTAACATTTATTAAGGCACTAAAAATCATAAAATTACATTTTAATACGAAATCATCAAAATCAGAAATTTTTTCCAGATTTAAACCAAAGACCAGAAATCGAGAATTTAAACGACAAACACGGTTTTAACGATAAACGATGATTTAAAGTGATTAATTAATTCATCCACTTAACAATTCCGAAAAATTATGAAAAAACTCAGATAATTCTATTTTATCAGAACGTTTCACCACGTCAAAAATCAGATTAAAATAAAATGATTAAGTACTAGAACTAAAAATCGGCTTTTAATCGTTTTTGTCTGTAAACGGTAATAATTCAATAATCGATAACTAAAATATCAGAAAAATACTAAATTATTAAAAATCATCAAAAACATCTTTTTTACAGAATATAAACATATATTACATGTTTAGGCCGAATATTACGATTTTACAAATTAATATGACGATTTAATCGTTAATCTCGTAAAAGCGATAAAAATACCGAAACATGCAAATTTTCAACTTTTAAAAATTTTCCAGATTATATGACATACATATATTGTCAAAAATAAATTTGTAATAATATACATGCAATTACACAAATAAAATCATGCAATACCGAGTAACACCGACGTTACCTTCAATCCAAATCCGAGTCTACGATAAATTCGTCGGCTTCGGGGTCAACCAAGAATCCTAAATCACATGACATACATGGTACAAAAATACCATGAGAAAACTAAAAGAATCAAGGTAAATAACAATCGGAAATAACATCGATTATTACCTTAACGAAGGGGAAAGAGAGACGATAATTTAGAAGGCGAAAATAGGACGATCAAAGCTTGATTATGGACGAAAATGGCTGCTGAAAATGGGCAGGAACACCAGCCAAAAAGAGGGAGAAAGAAAAGGTTTTTGCTAAAATAAAATGGAAGAATGAATAAAGAGAAAAATGTGAAGAGATATGGAATGAATGGTGACTTAAAAGTTTATGAAAACTAGGTACATTCACCTCAAAAATTCAGCCAAGAGTGAATGTGAGAGGAGTGTGAAGAGTTTGTATTAATCCACCAAAATGAATGAAGAAAGAAATAAATATCTAATGTTTAACATAATAAAATGAAGTGTATAAAAAAAATGTAGTAGGGGTGAGCCAAGGGGGGTCACGGTCCAAAATGTGGGAAAATGTCCCAAAATAATTGTAAGTTGATAAAAAGAAAATCGTAAAATTGTTAAAGGTATTTCAAAGCAATTCGAGTAAACCTCGCGTAAGAAAATAATTATTCGCGAAACTTCGTATTAAAATCATAATGGCTACTCTTTAGTAAACAAAAATATTTCTTAGTTGAAAATATTATACAAATGTATTTAAACATTTTTAGGAAGAGGATTAACTTAAATCCGAGCTTAAAAACGTTAATTCGTAGAGAAATAGAATTCCTCGCGGAAAATAAATAGTTTACGAGGAAAATCAAATAAATGGATTTAAAAGAATTAAAAATCTTTTTAAAATATAAACAAATATCATTAAACTCAACAATGAAAATAGAGCTTAGTAAAATGATGAAATACGAGGCCGAAAAGTGAAAGAGTTAAGACGGAGTCCTAACGGAAAGAATAAAAATGCTTAGGAAAAATAGCGGGTGTTACAAAATAACCCCCTCCGTTCCAAACATTTTAACTCATTTGTTTCTGTATCACTATTTATAAGTTACGATAATTTTTACTGGAACTTTTGATAAATCGAATTATAGATAGTTCTGGAATTTTTTGTTTCAAGCGTATACATGTAACTAAATATATATATATATATACACACACACACACACAAAACGATGGACGTTCATTAACCAAACAGGTACAGTGGTTGAAAAGGAAAAAATATTAGACAAACACTCTTCTACACAAAGCTATTATAGCATACCTAAGACCTATTGCAAAAGGCTTTTATAAGCACCACCAACACTCTTTGTTTTCACATTTCACACTTCATTCAGCAAGGTTGTTATATCCGTACTCTAAATCTCTTTATTTCTTTTGCCAATGTTCAGCCAAACCCATGAACATGACTGATGTTTTGACATTGTAAGCAGGTTTCAGCAATGAAATCATCAAGAGTTCTTTTATCTGACCTCAATGTAATCAGCAAAGGCTACAAGGTCAAGGAAAAGGTCATCAAGAAAGGCCGACCGAGGACATCCCCACAGAAAGGAGGGGTTTACCAGAGCCTCGTTCTTCAAGATGAAAAGGTAAATGTCGTACCGACAATTACTCTTACACATGCTAACAACGATTGTCTCGATCTCATGAATGATACAAATATGATTTCACAAACTATGTAAACCTAAATGTTGAAAACTTGTCTCGTCCTTCGTTGCTCATATTCCCCACAATAGTATATTCGAATAATAATTGTAACCGAAGAGCTTATTCATTTGGTTAGCTTTTTATATTATGTCTTTGAGAAATACGGAATATTATAGCTAGATGACCAAGAACACGAATTCCGATCCAAAATAATTAGGAGGCAAATCGAGTTAGTTATTGATGAGTCAGTAATTAGCGTCGGATGCCTTGCTCGATTTTCTGCGTTATCTTTGAAAGGCAATCTCTTTTAGTATGTCTTTGCTTGCTGACTGTAAGAGTTAATGTTGTTCACTTTTAGCATAGAACAGCATTAATACAAACTAACCTGAAACTGATGTGTCATTGCAAAGGAATTGTATTAGAGGGGCCCTATTTGGGGACTAGGTAAAGAACTACAAAGAAGCTTTTCTGTATAATGGTGTATACGAAATTGCAAATGCTCCAATCAAAGCATGTGATGTTCGCTGGAAGACAGACCCTTTAGACTTGAACTTCCAGATGACCTTCGGACGGCAAACCGTAATACAGCCTGTGAATGAGGTCATCGGTTCCCCCCTCATAGATTACAAGCGCATTTCCCAAATACCAAGGGTGTCAAATGCAGCGGAGAGATTTAGTACAGATTTACTCCTACCCATTTTGCATAGTGTATTCCTGTTTCAACCTGTTGTTCGTACCCCGTTGCATGTGTGCCCTTGGTAAGCCTATGTCGTATGCTCCCAAAGATAAATAATTAAGTCCTATTACCTTTAACAATATATTAAAGGCAAGTCGGGTGTCGAATCCGCAGAGAAGGGAAAGTAAATTAATGTGTGAATAAAATAAAGTAACGTAACAATAATAATGGGGGATTTCATATTGATTTGTCTAATAACTAAAATAACAAAAGTAAAATAACTAATAATGAGAATTCAGATGATTATGAAACTCGACTCAAAGAAAATCCACTAACTAGTTAAACAATTGATCATCGACTACTGACCTTTATTTAATCCTTGAGTATTCTATTGTGAAACTAAAAGTTCCAATTGTTCCGTAGATAATATTACTTAGGTCGAATCGCGATACTAAGCAACCTAATAATTGAACAACATAATCCGCGCGTCTAGATTTAATTCAATAACAGCATGAATTATATGAACAATTTAATAGAAATAACGACCTTTAACACACGCGGTTATTGGTTCGAATTATATGTGTATTCCTTCCTTTACCCAATTACGATGAAACGCATACAAATAATCAGGTGTAAAGGTTGCAACTTTATCTAGCGAATTGAACAATTACGGATTCAAACACAAAGAATTGCAATGGATTGAAGATTGAAATAATCAATTGGCCAAAAAGATTAAACAAACAACAATCATAAATTAGGCACAAAGAATAAACAATACTCAACTAATTAAATAAATATTAAGAAAGTCTCACAATCAATTAACCAGAAAGCTTCAAATCTTTGATCCGATAAGGAAGATTAGTTACACATAATTAGGGTTCTTGTTTCTCTTCTAATTGAACGTGAATGGTGAATATGATGTAACGTCAATAATGATAATTATTAACGTAAAATCAAAACTAACGATGGCTTAATAATAGTAGTCTAAAAGTTATGGGCCAAGGTGAAATACAAACGCCCAAAAGTCTCAGAACAAACCGAGTTAAAACAGTCTCGCAACATAAGTACCACATATAGGAGAGTGAACTGCTGAACTGAATTAAAGTCCAGGGGCACTCGTGGCCTGGTCAAGGTCCACTCGCGGTATGGTCGTGGGGTACTCGTGTCTGTACACGACTCCCTCTTTTTTTCTTCTTTTCCGAATCCTCTTCGAGTTCTTTTATTTCTTCATGCTTCTCGAGGTATGTTGACCCCATTTGGGCTCCTCTTTGCTCGGTCCAAATATATCGACCACTCTCGATTAATTCTCGAGCATAACAATTGGGTTAAATGCAAATAATCGACACAAAAACTACCAAATGACACTAAAACCAATTAACAATCAAAAACCAATTACTTTATCCTTTTTTCATTCAATTCAACTAATTTCAACCCACTAAATACGAATAAACGAGTCGTATCAGCCCTACTCTAGATGTGCTTGCAATTGTACTGTACGTTGAGAAAGCAGCCCGACAAATTGTCACTGCACAGAATCATGAACTCTCTGTCCGCGAGATTTTTATCACAGACCAGAGGTAATCAGATTTGTTTAGTTACATTTCAAGTACTTGCAGTATTTTAAAACGGCTTCAACATAACAGCAGACCTAATAAATTTTATCAGTTTAAAGCTGACAAATTGCAGACATAACATGCAATCAAACAAGAAATACATCAACGTAGTAACTTGAATTGCTCATCTTATTGATTAAAGGATTAGGAGGTCACTTGTTGTTGATTGAATAGGTGTGAATGAATTGGAATTATATTGTTTTGTTTATGTCTATCGTGCTCAAATTATTTTGTGTTTGCTACGGTAGTAATTATCAGTGTCAGATGGGTACGATTGTTGTTTCAGTTGGCGCTGTAGTTCTGTTTACCAATCATCGGTGAATGAATTGAACTTTTATTGATGATCTCATTAATTAAATGAACTGGAGTTTACTTGTTCATCGAAAAGGTAAATTATCTGGGGTTTGATGTCTTTCCCAGCATTACATCCCCATTATCTAACATCTTCAGTTACACGCAGCTCCGAGCAACCCCTCACCATCTCAGCTTGGAACGACCTTGCGGAAAAAGACTGTGCCTCGGTCACTGGATGCCCTTAAAGCTGCCACGCATAAAGGTTTGGAAACTAAAAATTATAGCCCGCATAATGAGACTGAAGCACATACTCATTAAATAGTGCCTTCTACCATAAATTTTACTGTCAGAATAACACCGACATAATTGCAGGCTTTTCCCTAACAACGACTATGTCGCCACGTTCATAACATCGCCTACAGGAAGTCAGGCAGAGGAGTTCCAACAATGGTATGCACAACGTTCATGTGATGGTCATTGTGCACCTTTACATCTCTCCTTCTAACTCTTACTATTTCTAAGTGCAGGGCTGCCATGAACAATACACTTCTCTGTGGGTGCGATACATATCACCAACATTGCAGCTGTGTTGGCCAAACAGGTATGACACAATGCAGCTGAAAACACTTCTCTTTCCACCAAAACAACTATAGCAATGACACCTGACCACCCCATCTTTACTTTTGATATAGGTTAAGAACACTTTACAGGAAGAGAAACACAGGCTGGAAGTTGTGATCCCAGAACCGGGCATGGATAAGCTGAATGTGTAACACCCCGTTATTTTCCGAGTCAATTATTAAGCTTGGCTTTTCTACTTTTATTTAAATCGGTTTTTAAGTTGGAAAAAATATTTTTAATGTCGTCATAAAATTTAAAGTATTTTGGGTCGGCCTATAATAAATCGGTTTTGATTTTCTTAAAGTAGAACATTATTTTACAAACCGAGTTTGTATCGAATTCAATTTCGAGTCAAACACAAATTAGAAAAAAAAAGGGAAGGAAACCTAAACAACCTACTTAAACCCCATCCGTAGCCTTGTTTTCCCATCACCCCTAATTTGTTATTTTCCTTCAACCTCTGCTGCAATCAAAATCTCTCTCTGCTTGGTTTTTCAATCAATCACCGCCATCGGAAAATCGATTCTTGTTCTTCGCCTATACCAACACGTTTTACGTCATATTTAACCTAAATTGTGAGTTTCTTAAACCACTTACTCTTTTGTTTTATAATTTGTCAATCAAATATGAAGTCGGTCAAAATATTTTGAGTTACAACACGTTTGTTCTGGTTTCCTTTTGGTCAAAACCGTTTTCTCGGGATAAATTATCGGATAGATGACTAAAATTTTATTATTTTTACTGTCGGTCTTTAGTTGACTGTCGATTCGTTTGTTATCATTGTTTGGTCGTTTGCTTTACCCCAATTTGTGGTCGTCTTGGAGAGTTGATGTCGTGGGCAGTATCGGAATTGTCGTGGGGAATTGTAATGGTGTTGGTTCGTATGTTTTTAATGTTTTGTATGCTTGATATGGCTAGTGGGAGTTTGACTTTCAGGAGTATTTAATTGTCATGGGCCATGGCTAAACAAACAAATGTCTCTGAGCACATTAGCGTATGGGTCAATTAGGACGTTGCTTATAACTTAGACGGGTTATTTACAGGATGGGGATTTAGACCAGTTGATGTAATAAGTTGTACAATTCTAGTTGGTGATTATTGAATACAATTTATATTATTTATAGCTTGTGGGTTCGAGGAGAAGGAATTCTTGGAATAATATTAGCTTGGATTTATCGTCTCGAGAGGTAAGGACATTTTGATATTTTCACCTTTAAGTAAAGAGCATGTTCGGTTTAAATTATATTTTTGAAACAGTTTTATAATTATTTTGTCAATGGTGAATTTTTATGATACTCTTGTGATATTTTGGATATTGGAACTTTGTGACACAAGTCACATCTTGTTATTGTTTGGTACAATTTTTGGTGGTTATTACTGTAGACACTCACATTTTGACCGCAAGGTGTCTATAGTAGTTTCCAAAAAACACCCAATGATGATCGGACGCAAACGTGTTTCTACGCGCTCGGATATGGGCTCGAAACCATTAGTTGATGGCTTGGGCTTTTTACGGAGTAAAAATCTCACAAAACCGAACTTAAATTCAGGCCCAGCGAGTCGTTTCCAATCAAATAAGACTAATTTGGGTCAAAACTGACATCGAAAATAAAACCATCTTTTAGCGACCGGGTCAAAACCCGGTCAAAGTCGTTTCCGAAGAGCAAACCCGCGGTCCTCTTTCAGGCGGGCCATTAGATCAAGTCCATCAAGGCACTAAACCCTAGACAACAAGGGGGAGCAATTGCCTATATATACACCCCCTTGCATGCAATTAAAATCATAACTTTGATAACTACACACAATACATCCTTTGCAACCCTAATTACTACTCATCTTCAACCTTAGAACCCTAGCAACTTACAAACCCTAAACCACCATAACTCGACTTACATCAACCTCGATACTCCCGTGCTCAAGCCACAATTAACGAGTTCTATCCGAGACTAAGAAACATGTAGGTTGAGGGTGTAAAATCCAATCTTTCTCTCTTCTCTTCCTCGCGTGTCGTCGTCATCGTTTTTTTAATTTTTTGTTGCGTCTATAATATCGATAATAATTACTAGTATAAAACATTAAAATACTTGCTAATTCGTGTCGAATACGAGGGATGACGGGATAAGAAAACACGAATATTACGAGGGTATCGCACCTGATGTTGACGGTCGCTTATCCCGACACCCCGAAGATTTGATTTTTGAAGCAAGTCAACATCAATAATCGTTTTTTTTTATTTCGTCGTGTCGCTAGTTACGTTTTTTTTATTATTCGCGTCATTATAATCATCATTCATCGCGTCATCATCAATTTCAAAACTATTTTTAAAACACTTTTTAATTAGGATCGAAACCCGTTGATGCGGATCCGAGATCATACAATCCGCAAGGATTTATTACGATGTCGGAAGGCGGAGGGAATCAAACTTTTAATAAATACAAAGCGTCAATCTATTAGATTCGATGTCAACTCAATAGTTGGATGTCGAATTTAAATAGTCTAGTCAAACAATCCAACTAGCACGATGTTCGTTGATGCTAAAGTAGTTGTCACCTAACTCAATCGAGTTAATACGGCACTATAAACGCGGAGATCATTCATATCGTGTTAGTCCGATTTAATTCGACTCACAAATTCCTATTTTCAAAAATTACTCTAAATATCCGGTATTAGTCCTATAACCAAGCACCGGGTACAACGAGTAGCACGAAATCGGGATCGAGAACAGCCCGCCACGCGATTCGCACGTGCCTTGTCCGAATCGCGTGGTGGCGCGAGTCGCGCCCTTCTCGCGCGGGTCGCACGGATCCCTGAAAATCGTGACATAAAATCGATTATTTTGTCTTAACTCGATTAGCAATAATTCTTTAAACTATTTAGGCACATTCCGAATATTTGATATCGATTCCATAATCGAATATCAAATATAACGAATATCGCAATTTTTAGTCGAGTATAAATTATGCCATACTTGTACGCGATCTAACAAAAGTGCCGATTTTCTAAAACACCTCGAGAGCAGTCCGCCATGCGAGTCGCACGCGTCCTGTGCGAGTCGCATGGCCACGCGAGTCGTGCACCCTCCGCGCGGGTCGCGGGGTACCCTGAAAACCGCAACATGAAAAAGCTATTTCCTCAAACATCTTTAATTTAACGAAACAGCGGGCTTTTCAGCATATTCCAAATCTCGATAAATATTTTCCGCGTGTTTAATCCATCACATGTCATACCACTTTTCAAAACCATGCATCATATTTACATTATTCTATAGCATCTTGTATATAGTGCAAACCGTTATTATCGTTATTACCGTTACTAACAAGTTTGCTCTTTTTATCGATTTATTTTCGTTGTTTATTTTCTTATACTAAAATGAACCCGCATGCTATATATAACTTTGACGTTAATTTTCGATGCATTAAATCGACTTAGCAACCCGTTCAATTATTCACATGTTTAGGCAAGACAACGTTTGCATATCATCTTTTATCATTCTACTAACACGCGTATTACAACGTCAATCGATATCTTAGTAGAGGCCGCTAATGTGCGGGCGGGGTTGGGTGTTCTTTGTGAACTTCCCAACACGTACCCTCACCCCTTACTTAGAACCTCGTTTTCCGGATGCCCGAAACCGTTGGCGCACGAGAGTCATTCAATACACGGTATCCGATAATGTCGGTATCGGTATCAAATGCAAAGGGACGGGCCCAATAAACTCTGACATCGGAAATGGGCCATACTTCGTGCATGGCCCACTACGACATAGAGTGGGTTCAAACGGGCCCGAACTCCCACAAAGTTCAGTGGCGCCTCCACTTCGATTTAAATTTCAATTCGACCCATCTCATATGGAGATTCATTCGCCTCCCCAAACCCGCGCGTGGCCGCGTCGGGGTGGACCTATGTCATGTCCACAAGAACAGACTCTGGGAGGTCTGTTGGTCTACGAGGTTAAGGTGCGTCTGAGACATCCCTGGAATTTCGTCCCGAAACTGAACTCCTGGCCCGAGTTGTGTTAAGTGGGGTTTTCCGGCCCCCAATTGCTAGGTAGTTAGACTTCCTCCTTTGGCAGCCTCATCCTGCTGAGTACCCAAATGTGAGTAGTACGCACTATAGTAAGTCTAGCTAAGCGTAGGTGGTACCTCTAGATCGTGCAAAAGGGTAGAACCTTGGCACACAGGTGGTGACAATATATTTTGGTTGGTTTTGGTTTTGACTACTGTTTTCACAATATTTTTGGTTTGGTATCTAGACGGTGATATTTAACTCTGATTTCAGTTTACTAAAAATTATAATTATTGTTTTACGTTTTCAATATAATATATTTTACTCAACTTTGCTGACGTCCGTTTGTTTTGGGTCGTTCCCCCGCTGGAACCTGTACCTATTTGTGTTTTAAGTACAGTTGATAGGTACAATTAATATGCTGCATGGGTGCATTTGGTTCGGGTTGCTAAGCGAGGAAGGATTTTATTATTTAACGTTTACCTCCAAACTATTTATATTTATGTTGAATTTTGGGTTGAAGTTGTTTTAAACCGTTTTGGATTTTGTGGGACTTAAGTCTTCCGCTGCAACGTTTTCATTTAATTATTTATCGGATTTATACTTCTTTTAATCTTTATACTATTCTTTTGCCTTGCATTTGGTCTAGTGAGCTAAATGCGGAGTAACAACTTTAAATTTTTCAGTTTTATTCTGTAATTTTGGTCGCGAAAATTTAGGGGTGTTACAGAATGCTTACTTGGGCTGTTCAAACTGTGGGAAAAAAATGACTTTCCAGTAGGCAGGCATTCAGCTGCGACAACTGTTCACAGAAGAGAGCATTATGCTGTCCGAGGTATGTTTTAACAAATAATCAGAGCCACAGAGAACACCATACCAATGGTACAAAGTGCTGCTTTGCTGCACATGCAACTAACAGAGTCTCGCTGTAGGATAACGTTCCACTGTGACATTTTGGATGATACAGCCACGCTAGATCTAACTTTTTTCACAAATGACGCTAAAGCCCTCTTTGGCTCACCAGCAGAAGACCTGTTCCGCTTCAAACACACAGTAAGTTTTCACATGTCCAAAGAATTCCAGCTACACCTTCTGCAATTAACTATAGGCTAGAACACAAGTTATACATTAACTCGATTTGTGCATTTTCTAGGATGATGTTGCTGCTTTCCAAGTACTTGCCCAAAAGCTGAAGACAGAAGCCACGGTCATTGAAGTTGGACCAAAGGGGATTCTTGCAAGGAATGGAATACTCCAGTGGGTACTTAAAAAGGCCGTCGGCGGATCTGGCGTTGGTACATCGACTGCCAACGAGAGACATCTGTAGCAACAGCTGAAATAACGTCAACCCTGACAGCTGAGATGTCGCCTCCGCCACCACCCAAGGCACAAATCCAACAATGCTCTGACCCTCCAGCAACACCCAAGCAAACAGCGCAGACGGCAGCGGCCTCCGACAAAACAGTTCACCAAGCCTCAATTGAAGATATGCCTCCGGAAGTGCAGCCCACTCATGGCGCTGTTGCACAAACTGCAGCTCTCACTCCACCCCTACCAAAGGGAAGCTCAACAACTCGGCAAAACCCCATGTGACACCTGAGCGCACAATGACAGCACCCATTGGCTGTCAAGGGTCAACACTACCGCGCCCCCTTAAAATCGAGCCGAACACATGAACCATACTAGAGGCCACAAAGGCAGGCGGGCACTCGAAACAGGCAACCTAGAAGCATGATGAACCTTCCTGAACTAAAGCCCACTACGCAATTGGTCACCATCTTTGTCCTATAAAATAACTACGGACCATGCGCGCGCTCTCTACGATCGACTTCAGTTCCTTTTGTTGTGACTGTAGAACTAGCCTCTAAAGTCCTCATCGTCTGCTCGTCAAACGCTTTTGTAACGGGTGTGTTGCTCTATGACACTAGCAACTGTTTCCGAGACCAAAAAAATCTAGCCATCTATTACCATGTTTACGTTCGTGTGGACATGACATAGGTCCACCCCGACGCGGCCACGCGCGGGTTTGGGTAGGCAAATGAATCTCCATATGAAATGGATAGAATTGAAATTTAGGTCGAAGTGGAGTCGCCACCGAATTTTATGGTTATTCGGAACCATTCGAGCCCACTCTATGTCGTAGTGGTCCGTATACAAAATACGGCCCATTTCCGATGTCAGAGTTTATTGGGCTCGTCCCTTTGCATTTGATACCAATACCGACATTATCGGATATTGTGTATTGAATGACTCTCGTGCGCCAACGGTTTCGGGCATCCGGAAACCGAGGTTCTGAGTAAGGGGTGAGGGTACGTGTTGGGAAGCCCACAAAGGACACCCAACCCCGCCCGCACATTAGCGGCCTTTACTAAGAATTCGAATGACTTACAATACGCGCGCTAGTTAAACGGGAAAATGCTTATGCAAACATTGTTTTCCTAGGCATGTGAATTGAATTGAAAAGGGGTTTCTAAGTCGATTTAGTGCAATTAATTCTACGTCAAAGTGGAATTTAGCATGCGGGTTCATTTAGTACAATAAACGAACAAGAATTAAATTGACAAAAGAAATAGCAAACGCGTTAGTAACGATGCAATGATAACGAATAATAACGGTTTGTGCAAATAACGAATTGAATTGAATTGAATGATGTACAAGATGATGCATGGTTTGGAAAGATAGTAATACACGTGATTAATTAGGCACGTGTTGACTTAAGTCACGAAAACGATTAACGAGACTTGAATGTGATATGTAGGACTCACGGTTTGACGTGATTAAGGGCCACTCGACCGAGTCATTGTGTGACTCGACCGAGTGGACATCTGAAAAACGGTCTGTCCATGTTTTGTGACCCAACTCGACCGAGTTACCGACCAACTCGACCGAGTTCATCGCCACTTGACCGAGTCACTGTGAGACTCGACCGAGTGGAGGTCGTAAGAGACATTCTGTCTCGGTTTTTGTGATGTCACTCGATCGAGTAGCGTAGGCACTCGGTCGAGTGGCACCTGTACGAACCGTGTCGTTTGCAATTTTAAATGTCGATTTTGAAATTGCTTTTTGATTTTTGATGACTTGACGAATTGGGTATAAATATAGCGGAATTTATACTCAATTCGGGACTTGAATACTCGTCGTATCCCATATTCGATTATCGAATCGACATGGAATACTTAGAGTGAAAATAACGGAAGATTAATTTAAGTCGACCTAAATTAACTACCGCGATATGGTAGATTTCCTCCGCGTTAAATAATGTCGTAATTCTATTGAATTGGATTGACAATTACTTTTGCGTCAACGGAAAATCGCATTAGTTAACTTATGTGACTAGATCGTTAGATTCGACATCCAATTAAGGAATTGGTATCGAATTTAATAGATCGACACTTTGCTTAAATTAAAGGACTTGATTCCCTCGACTTCTCCGACATCGAAATAAATCCCTAGGGATTGTGATGTCGGATCCGTGTCAATGGGTTTCGACCCTTATTGAAATACGATGTTTGTTCTTTGATGAAATCGATGCGACATGCGAATAACAATAATGATATAAACAATATGAAAATTATTATTGAAGTTAACCTATCGCAATAATCAAGTATTCGGGATATCAGAACGAGCGACCGTCAACGCTGTGTGCAGTACACTTGTATGTTCGTGTTTCCTCATTCCGATATCACTCATACTCGACACAAATTGATAGGTATTTTAATGTTTTGATACTAGTATTATTGATATTAACGACGCGATAATAACGAAATAAAAAAAAACGACCCGTATGAAGATGACGACATGACGCGAGAAGGAGGAAGGGAAGAAACGAGGTTTTGACACCCTCAACCTACATGTTCTTGTCTCGGATTAGAACTCGTAATCGTGGCTTCAACACTAGAGTCTTCGAGGTTTATGGAGGTCGAGTTGTGGTGGCTTGGGATTGATTCCTAAAGCTAGGTTTAGGGTTTCTTTGCTAGTGTATTGCTTGGGGTTTGATTAGGGTGTATTAGGGTTGAGCTTTGAGGTGTAAAGAGGTGTCTAAAGTTCTGAAAAGGGTGTCTTGAAGTGTGTGCAAAGGATTGCTTATATAGGAAAAGCTAGGGTTCCGGTTTAGGGTTACTCGACCGAGTAGGCAGCTGACTCGGTCGAGTAGGCTTGTGCGTCAGCCGTCGGGCTTGAATGAGGGCCCACTCGATCGAGTGGGTGGGGCACTCGATCGAGTGGCCCAGCTGGGTCGCGCGGGTCACTCGCTTTGGCCCGTGACCATGGATATTTGATGGGTTTGAGTTTGAATTGGGCTTTTGATGCTTGAGGGGTTGTCTTGGTGTGTTTCGGAAACGACTTTGACCGGGATTGACCCAATCATGACGAGTCGGTTTTAATTCCGGTGTCGGTTTTGACCCAAATTAGCCTTATTTGATCGGAAACGGCCGACTGGACCTGGATTTGAGGTTGATTTTGTGAGATTTGTATTCTGTAAGTGTGTTAGCCAGCGATTAATGGATTTCAGCCCGTATCCGAGCGCGCAGAAGCATGTTAGGGTCCGATCATCATCGGGTGTTTTTTGGGAAACTGCCATAGACACCTGGCAGTCAAAATGCGGGTGTCTACAGAGCCCCCACTCTGACTGAGGCTTGGACAGGGCAAAAGTCAGAGTATCCACCAGGCCAATCGAGGATTGAAACCTGGCGGACTTCCGGCCGGGTCGTTTATAGTCCATTAGACTTGCGTGGAGGGCTCGCCAGCCGTAAGCTAGAAGTCATACCTGAGCCGATAACTCCGTGGGGAATTGGACTTGTCGCGTAAGCCCTGGGTGCGCCTGTATGTAGGCTCATCCCTTGAAATGCTGTCGTTGGCTTCCGCTGGGGAATTATCGTGGGTTGCACATCCCCATTTGAGTCGTACCTGTATGAGTCACATAAAATGCATGCAACACGTAGGTAGTAAAATGACTCGCGCTGGGGAAAAAATGATTTTTTTGAAAATTTGAATTTTTTGAAAATTTGAAAATTTGAGATTTTTGAGTTTTGGAAACTTTGAGATTCTTGACTTCTAACAAGGATTAGGAAAATTTGGGATGGAGATTTCCGAGCCAGTATTGAGACTATGATCGCGGTTTGATTCCAATTAGGATTAGGAAATTTTCCTAAACGGTTTGCAAGGCTAATGCTATATATAGCCCTTCCATGCTCTTGATTTTCTTCATAAATCCCATCACAAATCAACCTCTTCTTAAAAGGAAGTCTCTTTATTTCCCTTAAGGCAAAAGAAAGTCTCTTTATCTTCTTAAGAGGTTTAGCCATGGGAATCGATAGGTTGAGTGTGATGTTGCAGGAGTGGTCCCGTCGCTTTAGGGATGCTGATAGGGTGGCTTTGAATCAGACGGGGATAACCCAATTGTACCCGTTCCGTCAGATGGTGGTTGACCGCTATTTTCTGGATGCTTGCTTGGCTTATTGAGATGACATATATCATGTCTTTGCCTTCCCTCGGGGTGAAGTCTGCCCTTTACCTGAGGAGATTGCAGCTATAGGAGGGTGGAACCCGATACTCCGTCCCGCCGTCCCGTACTCGATTTATGACCCGAGGAGGAAGCTGAGAGAATTTCTAGGGCTTTCTCACAACGAGGTGTCCCGTATGATGGATGGTGATAAAATTTCTCTGATCGACTTGGCTGAGAAATTTATGAACTCTCTCGATGTTCGGGTTAGACCGGCTTACAGCCGTAGGGCTTTCTCTTTTTGCATGCTCCATGTATATGATTTTGAGGGTCATATGGATCTGTTATCCTGTATGGGAAGTACCCGTCTTCTGACCGTAGTGGATCTGATGGAGACTGAGCACAGCCCGGCTTGGTTGATCACGGGCGAGATTATCCAAGGATTGGACGATCGCAAAAGGGACTCATCCATTCGTCTTACCGGGAGCACTCGTTTGTTGCAAGTATGTCACTTGAGCTCTTTTTTTTTTCAATTTTTTGGTTTTTTCGAAAAATTTTTTACTGCAGGGGGTACTCGATCGAGTCACCCAGGCACTCGGTCGAGTACCCTCGATGGAACTCTCCTGATCTGTCTTCGGAGGTGCTACTCGATCGAGTCACCCTGGCACTCGATCGAGTGCCCTCGTAAAGAGCCTCCTGTTTGCGTTCAGGGGTACCACTCGATCGAGTGTCCCAAGCACTCGGTCGAGTGGCCTTTAGGCGAACGCCTATTTTGCCCTGGAATCTCATGCTTTTGTTTCCTTTTGCAGATTTGGCTATATGAGAGACTATCAGTGATAGATCCTCCTCTTGATGCGGGCAACTACCGTCATAACCAGGTGATGACGAGGAGGCGGGCCATTGACTTTTCTCGTCAGATTACGCAGAAGTACTGGGACGAGGTTTTGTCTTTTCATGGCGGCCCGTTGATTCGATGGGTAGTTCCATGGTGGCCCATCTATCTTTGGAGTGGCTTGGACCCGAGGGACAGAGCCCGCTATCAGGTGATCCTTTCTTTTAAGCAGACGGTTCATCTCTATCCAGATCGCATACTAAGGCAGTATGGATGGACCCAGCGAATCCCTGAAGTTGAAGCGGTTGTGAGTGACCCTACCCAGTTGACTGATGTAATGTGTGATACCTGGATGCAAAGGTGGTACACACGGCATACTTGGCCCATTGCCAAATCTCGCCACTCAATCTGGGTTTCAGATTCTTATACGAAGTGGACCAAAGCAAGGGATGCTAAAGCCCGAGCCGCCTTGAAAGTCGATGAAGCCTTCGACCTGCTGAGAAGGGAGCAAGCCAAAGACAACAGGGGGTTCTTTGATGAAGGAGACACTCCAGCTACCCTGGTTCGTCTAATGTCCGGTCACAAGAAGAAGACTAAGACTCAAGCTGAAGGGTCTAGTGCTAAAGGTGCTTGGGGGAAAGTGAGCCCCCAGATGGACCTGGAAAGGAGACTGGGCCCAAGACTACCCGTGCAGGACCGACTTGGCCCACAGGATAGACTGCCTGAGCATGTGCGGGCCCGACTTGGGCCGAAGACCGTGATTGAAGACCCATCGTTAAAGAAACGGGCCCGGGCTAAGGAGGTTCCACTCGTGATTCGGGAACGCTCGCCACCACCCCGAAGACCTCAGGCTCCACGCGACCCGAAAGACAAGGGGAAGGGGAAGATGCCCGGATACTAGTCTCCTTATTTTATTATTTGAATATTACTATTATTTTTGTGGTGTGATTTTTTTGTGTGAATGCCGTTTTTGGCGCGTTTTTTTTTTTTTTTTTTTTGTAATCCCGAGTTTATCGAGATATTAATAAAGGACGTATTATTGAACACTGATCCCGTCTTTTCGTTTATTGCAGTGGTTGTACCTTTTTGAGGGGTTGCCTACGTATCCACAAATAGCGGAATCAAACCAAACGTAGTTCAAAATTTGATTTGATTGATTGATTTTTTTTCTTTTGCAATTTTCGAAATACATCAGGATTATTAATTCAGAATGTGTGACAGTAGAATAGTTAATTCTAGCTTATTGACTTGTCCAAAATTTTGAAAATTTATAAAAAAGGACAAATTTTTATAAATTTTTGCAAATGACATTGAGATGGGGGTTTATGGGTAGTAGCGCTTCAGCTGGTCCAAGTTGGTTGGGTTGACAAATTCGTTCCCATCCAAGTCTGTCAGCATCACCGCTCCTCCTGATAGGACCTTCTTGACTAAATATGGCCCAGCCCAGTTGGGTTTGAATTTACCCCTTGGGTCAACCGGTAGTAAGGCACGAACCGATTTCAGGACCAGATCTCCTTCCTTGATGTTCCTGGGCCTAACCCGTTTGTTGAAAGCCCGTTGGATCCTTTTTTGGTATATTTGAATGTTGTTGAGAGCCCGGGATCGCCGTTCGTCTAAAAGGACTAGCGAATCTTATCGGGCTTGGACCCAATCTGCCTCAGGTACTTGGCTTTCAAGTAGGATCCTAAGAGATGGCACCTCTAGCTCGACTGGTTGGACCGCTTCCATTCCGTATGTCAAGTAATACGGGGTTGCCCCGGTCGCGGTGCGGATTGAGGTTCGATATCCCCATAGGGCAAAAGGTATCTTGTCGGGCTAGTCCCGGTAATTTTCAGCCATCTTTTTAAGTATGGTGACAATTGTTTTACTGGCCGCTTCTACCGCTCCATTTGTTTGAGGTCGGTAAGGCGAAGATGTATGCCTTTGGATTTTGTATTTTGCCAGCAATGCGGCAGTTTCGGCTTGAAAGTGGGTCCCGTGATCGCTGATGAACTCATGAGGGATCCCATATCGGCATATTATTTTATTTTGGATAAATTTGGCCACGTGCTTGGCGTTCAAGACACGGTATGACTCGGCTTCGACCCATTTGGTGAAGTAGTCGATGGCCACCAAGATGAAGCAATGACCTCCCGTCCCGGAAGGATGCACCTTTCCAATTATGTCAATACCCCATGTCGAAAATGGCCATGGTGATGTCATGGTATATAATAGGGAAGATGGCATATGCTGTACATTGGCGAAGATCTGACAGTTATGGCAGTGTTTGACATACAACTGACAGTCTGTTTCCATGGTGTTCCAATAGTACCCGAGTCTCATGATTTTTCGGGCTAGCATATGGGCGTTCATATGCGGGCCGTTTTCGCCATCATGGACCTCGGCCATAACCTTCTCGGCCTGTATTTTGTCGATGCATAGGAGTAGAGCCCCCTGTGCCGTCTTTTTGTACAATTGCCCGTCATCAGTTCGAACAAATTGGGTTGCTAATCTTCGTAGAGCCTTTTTGGCCCGATTTTCAGCTTCCGGGGGGTACTCTCCCGTTGTCAGGTAGGTTAGGACAGCTTGATACCAAGGCTCCGGGTCAGTTATCTCGATATCCTGAATGGCGTGGATGTAGGCCGGCTCAGACCGTCTTTCGACGCAGATCGGCATACTGGTCAGGTGATCCGGAATGTTCAGTAAAGATGCTAATTTGGAAAGTGCATCTGCGAACTGATTCTCTTCCCGAGGCAGATAAATGTATTCTACCTTTTGGAATTGTTTCTCTAGAACCCTTACCCGTGCTTGGTAAGCCGCGAGATTGGCGTTCCGAGTTTTCCATTTTTGGAGTGCTTGATTGATGACCAATGATGAATCACCGTGGACCCGGAGGTTTGTTGCCCCTAAATCAGCGGCGGCTTGCAACCCGTGAATGCGTGCTTCGTATTCGGCTGCGTTGTTGGTCACGTCGAAGTCCAACTTGACGGATAAAGGAGTGTGTTCCCCTCGAGGTGAAATTAACAGGATTCCGACCCCAAATCCTCGGAAGTTGGATGCCCCATCGAAATATAGATCCCATACTTCCGTATCGGTATGGAATATGTCTTCATCGGGAAAGGCCCATGTATCGATGTGGCCTTCTTCGGATATTGGGCTGTCAGCGAGGAACTCGGCAACTACCCGGCCTTTGATGGCTTTTAATGGTACAAATTTGAGGTCGAACTCGGATAACATTAAAGTCCATCTTGACATCCTGCCGTTGAGGATGGGCTTTTCGAATAAGTACTTGATAGGATTCATTTTGGATAACACATGTACCTCGTGACTGAGCATGTAATGTCGGAGCTTTTTAGTGGCCCAAACCAATGCTAGGCACGTCTTTTCGAGCATTGTATATTTGCACTCATATTCGAGGAACTTTTTACTGATGTAGTAAATAGCCCGTTCTTCTGAATCAACTGTCTGGGCCAGCATAGCCCCCATGGCCGTCTCCGTCGTCGTTAGGTATAACGACAAAGGCAGACCGTGTTGAGGTGGCATTAGTACTGGCGGAGCAGACAGAATCTCCTTGATTTTGTCGAAAGCCGCTTGACAGTTGTCGTCCCATAGCACCCGTTCTCCGATTTTCAGTTCTTGAAGATGGGCTCACATACCATGGTTAATTTTGAAATGAAACGGCTGATGTATTGGACTTTCCCGAGAAATCCCCGTATTTCTTTTTCGGTTTTGGGTGGTTGCATCTCGGTGATGGCTTTGATTTTAGCTGGGTCGACCTCGATGCCGCGTTGGCTAACGATATGGCCCAGTAATTTGCCCGACGTTACCCCAAAACTGCATTTTTGTGGGTTCAGTCTCATGTTGTATTTACGTAGCCGGGTGAAGAACTTTCTTAGGGCTGAAATGTGCCCGCTTCGGTCCTTGGATTTGACGATCATGTCGTCCACATAGACCTCCACTTCCTTATGCATCATATCGTGGAGCAAAGTAGTGGCAGTCCGTTGATAAGTGGCCCCGGTGTTGATAAGCCCAAATGGCATGACGGTGTAACAGTAAGTACCCCAAGGTGTAATGAAGGTGGTCTTACCCATGTCCTCTGCTGCCATTTTAATCTGATTGTACCCGGCATACCCGTCCATGAACGATAGAAGGGCATGATCGGCCGTGTTATCCACTAGTATGTCGATGTGTGGTAACGGGAAATCGTCTTTTGGGCTTGCCTTGTTAAGATCCTGGAAGTCCACGCAAACCCGCACCTTGCCGTCCTTCTTGCGTACCGGCACGATGTTTGCAACCCAGTCTGGATATTCAGACACTTGTATAAAGCCTGCTTTAAATTGTTTATCGACCTCTTCTTTGACTTTAAGAGACCACTCGGGCTTCATTCTTCTGAGCTTTTGCTTTACTGGCTTGCACCCATCTTTGATGGGTATTCGATGTTCGGCTATCTCCCGGTCTATACCCGGCATGTCCTTGTAGGACCATGCAAAGACGTCTTTGAATTCCTGGAGGAGGTCGGTGAATTGTTTTCTCTTCTCTGGATCTAAAGATAGACCCAACTTAAGCATCTGGGGCTCTAAAGTGGTTCCCACGTTGATGGACTCGGTTCCTTCGATTACCGGATCTCGGGATTCCCTTTGCTCGAGCCGCTCGACCAGATGTTGAGGTAGGGGTACCTGTTCGTCGGGTTTCTCAATGTCATTGCATATAAAAATTTTGGAATTGAGAAAATTTTGGAAACAAGAGAAGTCGTAAGCAGAACGGTGTTCCGTATTATTATTATTATTGATGGTAAATTTTGAAAATAGCTCGAATAAAGCTGCCATCTAATCATTGGTCAGAGGCGGGATAGGGAAAGGTCTTGGGACAGGCCCCGAGACCTCAGTGGATAAGGGAAGAGGGGTTACAGACTCGACTTTAGCACCAGACCCTCTAGACTCGGACTCAGACTCCGACTCTGACTCAGACTCGGTATCCGGCATGTCTCCCTCGCCGGTGGTCAGCTTGTAGACCCGTCCTTGACCGTCGGTCCATTTTATGGTCTTCCTCCAAGCCCTCTTTTCGGTGTTGGCGCCGACCTCGGTGATTAGCTTGGTTGGGTCGAACCGATCGCTGCGAAGGATCAGGTTGACCAAGTCGTTCTTTGGAGCGGGGATGGCTTTGCCTTCTCCGAATAAGAGCCCCAGCACGGGCTCGGAGTTGTTTTCGCCCTCCTTCGATTCGGCCTGGACGATGGTGAATATGTCATCAGGGATGAAATTGCATTCCCGAGCCTTTTTGGTCTCGGGATATGTGACGGTGGGTCGGTAAAGGCCCACTTGGATAGCTCCGAAAACTGGAGTAACGAAGTAATCCGTTAACTTCAGGCTATAAGGGCTTATGTAAGTACCCTTGAGAATGTCGACGGCCTTGTGAATACCGGCCCGAACCACGTTTTCCGGGGTTATAGCATACCCCAATCCGAAATGTGACTCGCCATCATTTAGGACCTCGATAATCGTCCCAGCTGGAAGATATGGCCTTGAGGTTATTCCGGGTAGGTAACCCAGATTTTGTAGCATCGTGTTGATGCTAGTTGTGAAGTAGGGCCTAAAGAGATATTCTTCTTCGATCATGCCCACGAAATCAAATCCTCGTGGGTCGGCCCGGCCCGTAGCGTTGCAGCTTGCTACGGTAATTGGGGTCGCCTCCAGCGTGATGATACCGTCTTTGAGGGGCATCTTGACTTTTCGGTGGAGGGTCGATGACACGGCCTTGACTGCGTGGATCCAAGGCCTTCCCAGCAAGAGATTGAATGACGAGGTGACGTCTATCACCTGAAATTCCAGTTCCTTTTCGATTGGGCCCGTTATGATCTTCAATTTCACGGCCCCGGCGACAGGTTTTGGGCTTCCGTCGAAAGCCTGGATAGTCTGCGCCGTTGGAAGGTAGTCGGCATCGGTGATGCCGAGTGCTTTTGCGGTCCTTAGAGGAAGGACATTCACGGCTGATCCATCGTCGATAAGGGTCATCGGGAGATATTTACCTTTGCAGATGACCGTGATGTATAGGGCCAGATTGTGACTGGGCCCAAATGGTGGCAGATCGGCTTCAGAGAAGGTTATGAGTGGGCCTTCTTCTTTGGATTTGCCTTTAAGGTCGGGCATGATGGCGGCTACCATTTCAGCAGGGGTAGCCTCTGAATCAACCTTGATTTCATCGAGAGCCTTAGTCAGTGCTTCCCGATGAGCTTGCGAGCTAACCAATAGTTGCCATATGGTTAGATCGGCTCGGACCCTCTTCATTTGTTGGACCAGAGCCGTGTCTGGGCTCGGTTCTTCGAGGGTAGGCTCCGTCCTGGCGGGTTCAGTGACAGATATAGGAATGGAACGCCCAGCTGTGGCGAGATGATTGGTGGCTAAGGCCTTGGACTTAGCCTGTCGGACCTCTTCGAGGGTGATGGGGACAGCTTCCCCTTTGGTTAAGTACACATCATCCTCGTCGTCGAACCATATCCCGTTGACTTGCGGGATGTAGGGAGAGATGAGGTGAGAACAGTCAATTACCTCACCGGTGAAGATAGCATGAGCGCTGAATGGGTTTTCTTTGTTGCTCGACTTGTCTCCGGGCAACGGGATTTTCCCGCTCTCGATAAGGTCCTGGATCAGATGTTTTAACCTCCAACATTTTTCAGTATCGTGCCCGTTACCCCGGTGATACTGACAATAGGCCTGAGCGTTGTAAGTTTTGGGCCTCTTTTCCACTAGAGGTTCTGCAGTTGGGCCTATCGGTTGGATTAGACCCTTTGAGGATAGCCTTTGTAAGGCGTAAGTATAGGTACTCCCTATATCTGTGAATACCCGATTTGGCGTATTCTTTTTAGATGAGGTGTCTGTAACACCCCTGATTTTATAAATTAAATTAAATTAAAGTTATGTTCGTATTTTTATTTTGTTTCCGATTCAACTCGTAATTCTTAAAAGTTTTATAAAACGAAATTATCGTTTAATCGTTTAAACTCCTAAAATTTCAATTGTCTCGAAAACTCTTCTTATATTTAAAATATATTTTTATTCTTGTTTTGATTTATTTTATACATCTAATTTAATTCTTATTGAACTCCTGTTTCGACGATTTGAATTCTAAATTCTTTCGATTTAAACTTGAATTTATATTATTTTAAAGCGGAACTCGTTTTCATAAGCCTCGTTAAATCATTTATTATTTTCCTCGAGAAATCAACTTAATTCATTTTCGTCGTACATTTGTTACTTTTCTCACGAAGCTTTATTTTTATCGCGAAGGTTTATTTTATTCTCAAGGTACACTCAATTTTTCCCTTTCGAACTAACTTATTTATTTTCCTTTAACTTCGAGTCTGTCTCGAATATTTCTACTTATTTATTTTTCCAAATATCCTTTCTGTCCCAAATATTTATTCTAACACTGGAAAATATCTTATTTCGTTAGTATTTTATTCGGCTTGATTACTCTTTCTTTCTTTTTTCTTTTTTTTTTTCTAACCCGATCTTAATTCGATTTCTTTCTTGAGCCGACTTAAAATTCGACCCACTTATCGATGAACACCTTTATCCCGTCCCAGGATACTGATAACCCACTTGTTAAACTCTAACTTCCTCCCTCTTTGTTCTCAACCACCAGCCTTCTTCCCACATTCACGTAACCCCATTCATCTCCCCTATACATTTCCCTGTCAACCTCTTCATTGATCCCCATCTATTAGCCTTCTTCCTCCATTTCTTTTCCTTTTGTACTGTTAGACAGTACCTCGCCACCACCATTATCGTGAGTCTGAGGCACGCTCCTCCCCTGTTTTGCCCCGTCGCTGTCGATCTACTTTCTACCAACGTTCGTCCGCACTTTTTCTTTTCCTCAGGTCTGCTGCTGCTGCAATTCGCTGCTGCGGACTGCTGCGGTTACGGTACTGCTCCTGTCGTTCGTCCTTTAGTTTCTCTCCGTTCTATTCTATTTTATTGGTTGGTTTCCATTCGTCCCCTGATTTGTGTCGCATCTGATGTTACTGTCGTTTTTGTGATGTTTCAATTCTTATTTTTCGTCGGCTGTTGTTGTGCTGATGATTCGTTGCTTTATTTGCTGCTGCTGTCATTTAAATACTTAATTCGCATCTTGTTTCGCTCGATTCCATGTCATTTTTGCTTCTGTTCTCCTCTTCTTTCCTTTTTCTTCTTCGATCTATCTGATGTTGCTGCTACGTACCTCGTTCTACTGATGGTGTTTCTCCGTCTCTTATGTTTTTCTTTCCTCTTCTTATTTCTTCCTTGCTAATCGATTTCGTGCCGTTTTCGTTCTTGATGCGTCTGCTACTGCGTTTTGCCGCTGTTTGATCTCTACGACAGTTGTTTGTGTTGTTATCACTCTTTTGTTGCTGTTGCTGTGGACTTCGTCGCTGCGGCTGTTCTTTTCTTCGTTGTTATCGTTTCGGTGTTGCTTTCCGTCCTTTTTTTTCCTGCTCCTTTTATGTTGCTGTCCGTGTATGCTGTTGCTGCTCTCTATCTTTTGCTATCTTGTTCCGTAGTCGAGTCTTTCTACCTTCCCTGTTATCCTAGTCGTGTTTTCTGTGGCACCCCTAGTCGTTTCCAACATTCCTTAATCCCGATTCCTTGTTTCGTTTTCTATGTGTCTCGAATTCCGTTGGAGTCTCGAAGTTGTTTTATTGGACAAATATCAAGAGTAAGCGGAACTTGGACAAGTGGATGGAAGGGAGTGCTTTGACGATTTATCGCGAAGGTAACTTTAGGACGTTACTCGATTTTATATCGTATGTTTGAATAGTAGTATGTAGTAAATATTTTAACTTCCATTTTCTAATTTTAGCTATTTATTATTTGCTAAAAATATTATTTTATAAATTGTGTGCTTTATAAATATTTTACGATTTTCGATATCGTTTTATAAATCGTTAGTAATTTAATTATTTACGATCGTTATAATATTTTGTTAGTTATCGTGACACTAGTAACTAAATAATATCGATTTCATATTTTCGTCATATTTCGTTAATTTCTAATTTTTAACTCAAAATCGTATTTTCATATTATAATCGAGATTTGTATATTTGTTTAATAAATTAATTTTCGGTTTACGATTTATACTAGTAAATGAGAAAATAGTTGATTTAGTTTTAAATACATTTTAGTCGAGACTATTTTCACTAATAATTTCCTATTTGTTTCCGATTGACTATTTTTATTAAAAATTGTATTATTCATAAATCAAAGCTATTTCTTAAAAATAATTTGAAACCTTTATAAAGTTCATTTCATTTATATAACTCGTTGACTCAATTAATTTTGATATCGTTTTTCTTAAAATATCTCTTTTCTAAGATTTATTGTTTTAACTCGATTTCCTAAATTATTTATAAAATAATATATAATGACTTATCACATTTTATTTATATTTTGAGTAACGAATTTAGAAATATATTAAAGTTACGATAACGACGATAATAATAAAATGTTAATCTCGTTAGAAATGCTAATTTTATACATTTCACTTAATTTAATAACTTACGTATTTTCTATAAGACTTTCTATTTTTAGTAAGTTTCTATTTATAGAAAGTTTCCCTTTTAATATAAAATGGTTACTCCTTTTATCCATATCATTTATATTGATTATAATTACTTTTGACTATCGATAATGGCTGTTTTGGAGTTATGGAATGAAGACAAGTGTATGGGTAGAGTAATACAGTCTAGGGTATACGTTTTGCCATCAACTATAAAGCTGGTGTGTCTATGTTGAGACGCATTGGTCGTTGAACTGAGCATGGTTTGTGTTCAGGAGTGTGTATATTTTGACCTTAAACTTAGATATCGCATCGTGTAAGTCGCCGTCGGGTTGAACTGGATTACGGTTGGTGTCCAGGAGGGGTGTACATTACTTAAGCCAGGACCTCGCTGCACGCAGTCCTGTTATAGTTGAGTTGCCTAGTTAGAGACCGAAGTCTGATATGTTTTGACTAAGTTCTCGAAGCTAGTTTAGTATCATCCTAGTGAAAGTCTATTCCGTTGCACTAATTGATTTCCATAACGCCATTTTGGATTTTATAATTATCGATTTGTTTTGACTTGCAGGTTGGCAGTCGCTTTAAGTTTTGCTAAAAACTTATTTTTATCATATCGTTTTAATGTTTTTTTCATTTTACCTATTTTGATATAGTAATACTATTATTTTTCCATATGATATAATATGGCTGGGAGAACGTCCGAGTTACTCCCCACTGACGTGGCTGTTATGTTTATAACATGACAGGTATTTGCTGCTGGGTTTTGGGTGTGAGCTAGCGAGTAGCGTGGATCCTACTATTTCTTTATTCATGTAATTTATGGATTTGTATAACCCATTTGGAGAATTTTCTATTTAGCCCTTTTGTAAAAAGTGGCCTTTGCGTTGACTTACCATTTCTTTTAATAAGATATAGTTTGTCAGTGTGTTTTAATCCCAACTCTACAGTGTTTCCGCCACTGTATTGCGTTAGATTTTCTAGGGGATTACAGTTGGTATCAGAGCCAGGTTGCTCCCGACGCTTACACCTGATTTTAGGAAAAAACACCAGTAAATGATTTGAACATTAAAGAAATATTAGTGAGAGATGGGTAGAAACAAAATAAGGACTTAACTGTTAGGTTTATATGTTCTTGTAACTCAATGATTAGCATTGAATATTTGTTGCTTTTGCATGGAGAAGATGGATGAACAAGAGGTTGGTAGGATACTGCTCCAGATCGGGACAAGACCTGCTTAGAACTCACGACACCTGTTTATTCCACTGGACAACTTTGTGATACAAGGGAGATACAATGGTGACCTTTCTGCTCAGAGTTAGTTCGCTCCAGCTATAGGCCAGATGATTAAAAGTAGATTCCTGTTCCATGATGTTGCAGTAGATCCAGATGAAGCAACACAAGACTAGTGTGCTCGTGTCACTACGAGATGATGAAGATATCCCGCAATTTCCTTTGTTGAACCTTGAGGTCCGAAGATTCTTCTCTCGTTTTAAATCTTAGTTAATTAGGATCGTTGATTCTTCTCTTCCTACCGCTACTTCTTCTACTTCTCTTATAAATTCCCGTCTACATTCTGGTGATAAATCTTCGATTAATTCTCTTATTTTACTGTCTTCTCTCTTGAGATTCTTTGGTGTGACCGATTTTGTCTCAGTGAACCCCGTGAAAAAGTTATAGATGTCTGAGGCTTAGTGAACCTTTGTTACCTGTTTTGAGGATTTTGAGTCTACCCTATTTTCTAAGGAAGTAAGAAATTTTTTGAGGATTGATTTGAGTGGTATTATTTAGATTAATGGAATTAGGTTGATACTTTAGACACCGAACCTTGGGTTATAGGTTACTTTGACTATTTTGGAGTACTTAGAGTTGAATATATTTTGGAGTAGTAAGAGTATATCATATTTGATGGATCTAGTGTAACTGATAATATTACCTTGGGATTCTTACCTAATGCTTATTTGATGGATGCATCGCGAATATTTGTGATCATAGAGTATTGGTTAAAGTGTTAGCCTGAGTGTTATGGTACCATTAAAGGTTTTCATTAATGTTGTTAGAAATTTTGATTGACATAGATTACCCGTATTTCTTGTGGATTAGATCGTTGATCGTTATTTAAGGTTGTAACCTATGAAATTTGGAGTTGAGTGATCTAACTTGGATGAATTATTCTTAATCTTGAAGAAGAGAAATATCTTGCAAAACCATAATTTGGGCTTATTGTGTTGTTTTGAGGAATACTATAATACATATCATCTTTTTGGGACTTTCAGTTTAGAGCCTTAGACCAACGAGACTGTGGCTTCGTTGAGTTAATATTTTGGTGAATTCGCTGATACGATATGAACTTTGGTGGATTTCTCATAAACCTTATTCGAAAGACGTGTTTTGAAGATGTGAGGGTTCGCACCATTACCTATAGGTTTGAGCGTGTTTGAGGATTCGTTGTACTTTTCCAAGTTTTGTACTTGTGGCATATTAAATATGTTAATGATCATTTTTGAGGATTTCGTACCCGAGCCTTGTTTAATTGGTGGATCTTGTTTGGTGATCCTTACTCGAGAGATTTGGAGTGTACCTCGAGTTCAAACTTTATGAGCTTTGGATTTAGGAGCCTTATCGTTCGCGAGTTTCGGTTTGTCTGATGACCATTGGAACTTTAATTGACGAGATTAGTTTTTAAAGCATTTGGGGGTTAGTATCGTGTCGTTTGAACGATTGGATAATCACGTAAGACGTTTTTGGAAAGTGTGACTGAGTAGTACCACCTAGTGCCTAATATTGGACTTATCGCATTTGATGGGAATTAGGAACCCGTGTTGTGGGAGTCGTACCGGGAATCTTGAGATGGTTAACTTCTTCTGTAATTCCTTGAGAGCTCTTTTTGACTCGCAATTTATTCCGTCTTTCCCTTAGCTTTCTTTAATCCTGCTATTTCTCCTTCGGCCAATTCCTTCCTCATCTTCATCGGGTTTGAAACTTTTGTTTCAATTAGTCGTTGACTCTGACTCTATTTATCCGTTTACCTTTTTCCCCGAACTTATGTTATGAAAAGTTTGACTAATTTAAAAACTTCGATTTTCATGAACTTTTAACATTTTGAGTTATAAATTTCAAAAGTTTGTATTTCATTTTTGTTTTATTTTTAGTTCCGTTTCAAAGGGTCTAAATAATTTATTTTAAAGTGTTTCGAAATTGTTTCAAATTTCTATGTTCGAGCATTTGAATTTTACGAAAACCTTCTTAATCGCTAAAATTTTGATTTCTGTAAGATTATTATGTAAAACGATTTAAAATTTTCGAAAGCTTTCGCATGTCTAAATTTTTTCTTATTGTCGATAGACTTTAAATCTGTTTTTGGAAATGTTTGACGACTGGTTCGATTTTTATTCACTAACTACAAAACTTGATTTCTCAAAATTTTTGTTTAGTCTTAAAACGAAATCTTGTCAAATATCTTATCCAAAACGTTTTACTGCTGCTTTGAAAATATTTGGGTACTTTCCCCTCGAGTTTGTTTACAAATATTATTTATTGTCATTATTTTATCGAATAATTTTAACCTGCGATTGTATTAATTTGATTGATTTTAAACTTTGGAAATTGAGCCCACATCTTTTTGAAATAAATTTTGTCTTCGATTCTGATTTCATATCACGTTTGAAATTGTAAAAAAAATTAAACCGAGATTGTGATGCGAGTTAAGCTTTCTTCTTTGTTCAACTGATATAACCTTATTTTCCACTCAATTATTATGTTTTTGTTAGTTTTGAGGACGAAACTTCTTTTTAGTGGGGAAGATTGTAACACCCCTGATTTTATAAATTAAATTAAATTAAAGTTATGTTCGTATTTTTATTTTGTTTCCGATTCAACTCGTAATTCTTAAAAGTTTTATAAAACAAAATTATCGTTTAATCGTTTAAACTCCTAAAATTTCATTTGTCTCGAAAACTCTTCTTATATTTAAAATATATTTTTATTCTTGTTTTGATTTATTTTATACATCTAATTTAATTCTTATTGAACTCCTGTTTCGACGATTTGAATTCTAAATTCTTTCGATTTAAACTTGAATTTATATTATTTTAAAGCGGAACTCGTTTTCATAAGCCTCGTTAAATCATTTATTATTTTCCTCGAGAAATCAACTTAATTCATTTTCGTCGTACATTTGTTACTTTTCTCACGAAGCTTTATTTTTATCGCGAAGGTTTATTTTATTCTCAAGGTACACTCAATTTTTCCCTTTCGAACTAACTTATTTATTTTCCTTTAACTTCGAGTCTGTCTCGAATATTTCTACTTATTTATTTTTCCAAATATCCTTTCTGTCCCAAATATTTATTCTAACACTGGAAAATATCTTATTTCGTTAGTATTTTATTCGGCTTGATTACTCTTTCTTTCTTTTTTCTTTTTTTTTTCTAACCCGATCTTAATTCGATTTCTTTCTTGAGCCGACTTAAAATTCGACCCACTTATCGATGAACACCTTTATCCCGTCCCAGGATACTGATAACCCACTTGTTAAACTCTAACTTCCTCCCTCTTTGTTCTCAACCACCAGCCTTCTTCCCACATTCACGTAACCCCATTCATCTCCCCTATACATTTCCCTGTCAACCTCTTCATTGATCCCCATCTATTAGCCTTCTTCCTCCATTTCTTTTCCTTTTCTACTGTTAGACAGTACCTCGCCACCACCATTATCGTGAGTCTGAGGCACGCTCCTCCCCTGTTTTGCCCCGTCGCTGTCGATCTACTTTCTACCAACGTTCGTCCGCACTTTTTCTTTTCCTCAGGTCTGCTGCTGCTGCAATTCGCTGCTGCGGACTGCTGCGGTTACGGTACTGCTCCTGTCGTTCGTCCTTTAGTTTCTCTCCGTTCTATTCTATTTTATTGGTTGGTTTCCATTCGTCCCCTGATTTGCGTCGCATCTGATGTTACTGTCGTTTTTGTGATGTTTCAATTCTTATTTTTCGTCGGCTGTTGTTGTGCTGATGATTCGTTGCTTTATTTGCTGCTGCTGTCATTTAAATACTTAATTCGCATCTTGTTTCGCTCGATTCCATGTCGTTTTTGCTTCTGTTCTCCTCTTCTTTCCTTTTTCTTCTTCGATCTATCTGATGTTGCTGCTACGTACCTCGTTCTACTGATGGTGTTTCTCCGTCTCTTATGTTTTTCTTTCCTCTTCTTATTTCTTCCTTGCTAATCGATTTCGTGCCGTTTTCGTTCCTGATGCGTCTGCTACTGCGTTTTGCCGCTGTTTGATCTCTACGACAGTTGTTTGTGTTGTTATCACTCTTTTGTTGCTGTTGCTGTGGACTTCGTCGCTGCGGCTGTTCTTTTCTTCGTTGTTATCGTTTCGGTGTTGCTTTCCGTCCTTTTTTTTCCTGCTCCTTTTATGTTGCTGTCCGTGTATGTTGCTGCTGCTCTCTATCTTTTGCTATCTTGTTCCGTAGTCGAGTCTTTCTACCTTCCCTGTTATCCTAGTCGTGTTTTCTGTGGCACCCCTAGTCGTTTCCAACATTCCTTAATCCCGATTCCTTGTTTCGTTTTCTATGTGTCTCGAATTCCGTTGGAGTCTCGAAGTTGTTTTATTGGACAAATATCAAGAGTAAGCGGAACTTGGACAAGTGGATGGAAGGGAGTGCTTTGACGATTTATCGCGAAGGTAACTTTAGGACGTTACTCGATTTTATATCGTATGTTTGAATAGTAGTATGTAGTAAATATTTTAACTTCCATTTTCTAATTTTAGCTATTTATTATTTGCTAAAAATATTATTTTATAAATTGTGTGCTTTATAAATATTTTACGATTTTCGATATCGTTTTATAAATCGTTAGTAATTTAATTATTTACGATCGTTATAATATTTTGTTAGTTATCGTGACACTAGTAACTAAATAATATCGATTTCATATTTTCGTCATATTTCGTTAATTTCTAATTTTTAACTCAAAATCGTATTTTCATATTATAATCGAGATTTGTATATTTGTTTAATAAATTAATTTTCGGTTTACGATTTATACTAGTAAATGAGAAAATAGTTGATTTAGTTTTAAATACATTTTAGTCGAGACTATTTTCACTAATAATTTCCTATTTGTTTCCGATTGACTATTTTTATTAAAAATTGTATTATTCATAAATCAAAGCTATTTCTTAAAAATAATTTGAAACCTTTATAAAGTTCATTTCATTTATATAACTCGTTGACTCAATTAATTTTGATATCGTTTTTCTTAAAATATCTCTTTTCTAAGATTTATTGTTTTAACTCGATTTCCTAAATTATTTATAAAATAATATATAATGACTTATCACATTTTATTTATATTTTGAGTAACGAATTTAGAAATATATTAAAGTTACGATAACGACGATAATAATAAAATGTTAATCTCGTTAGAAATGCTAATTTTATACATTTCACTTAATTTAATAACTTACGTATTTTCTATAAGACTTTCTATTTTTAGTAAGTTTCTATTTATAGAAAGTTTCCCTTTTAATATAAAATGGTTACTCCTTTTATCCATATCATTTATATTGATTATAATTACTTTTGACTATCGATAATGGCTGTTTTGGAGTTATGGAATGAAGACAAGTGTATGGGTAGAGTAATACAGTCTAGGGTATACGTTTTGCCATCAACTATAAAGCTGGTGTGTCTATGTTGAGACGCATTGGTCGTTGAACTGAGCATGGTTTGTGTTCAGGAGTGTGTATATTTTGACCTTAAACTTAGATATCGCATCGTGTAAGTCGCCGTCGGGTTGAACTGGATTACGGTTGGTGTCCAGGAGGGGTGTACATTACTTAAGCCAGGACCTCGCTGCACGCAGTCCTGTTATAGTTGAGTTGCCTAGTTAGAGACCGAAGTCTGATATGTTTTGACTAAGTTCTCGAAGCTAGTTTAGTATCATCCTAGTGAAAGTCTATTCCGTTGCACTAATTGATTTCCATAACGCCATTTTGGATTTTATAATTATCGATTTGTTTTGACTTGCAGGTTGGCAGTCGCTTTAAGTTTTGCTAAAAACTTATTTTTATCATATCGTTTTAATGTTTTTTTCATTTTACCTATTTTGATATAGTAATACTATTATTTTTCCATATGATATAATATGGCTGGGAGAACGTCCGAGTTACTCCCCACTGACGTGGCTGTTATGTTTATAACATGACAGGTATTTGCTGCTGGGTTTTGGGTGTGAGCTAGCGAGTAGCGTGGATCCTACTATTTCTTTATTCATGTAATTTATGGATTTGTATAACCCATTTGGAGAATTTTCTATTTAGCCCTTTTGTAAAAAGTGGCCTTTGCGTTGACTTACCATTTCTTTTAATAAGATATAGTTTGTCAGTGTGTTTTAATCCCAACTCTACAGTGTTTCCGCCACTGTATTGCGTTAGATTTTCTAGGGGATTACAGTTGGTATCAGAGCCAGGTTGCTCCCGACGCTTACACCTGATTTTAGGAAAAAACACCAGTAAATGATTTGAACATTAAAGAAATATTAGTGAGAGATGGGTAGAAACAAAATAAGGACTTAACTGTTAGGTTTATATGTTCTTGTAACTCAATGATTAGCATTGAATATTTGTTGCTTTTGCATGGAGAAGATGGATGAACAAGAGGTTGGTAGGATACTGCTCCAGATCGGGACAAGACCTGCTTAGAACTCACGACACCTGTTTATTCCACTGGACAACTTTGTGATACAAGGGAGATACAATGGTGACCTTTCTGCTCAGAGTTAGTTCGCTCCAGCTATAGGCCAGATGATTAAAAGTAGATTCCTGTTCCATGATGTTGCAGTAGATCCAGATGAAGCAACACAAGACTAGTGTGCTCGTGTCACTACGAGATGATGAAGATATCCCGCAATTTCCTTTGTTGAACCTTGAGGTCCGAAGATTCTTCTCTCGTTTTAAATCTTAGTTAATTAGGATCGTTGATTCTTCTCTTCCTACCGCTACTTCTTCTACTTCTCTTATAAATTCCCGTCTACATTCTGGTGATAAATCTTCGATTAATTCTCTTATTTTACTGTCTTCTCTCTTGAGATTCTTTGGTGTGACCGATTTTGTCTCAGTGAACCCCGTGAAAAAGTTATAGATGTCTGAGGCTTAGTGAACCTTTGTTACCTGTTTTGAGGATTTTGAGTCTACCCTATTTTCTAAGGAAGTAAGAAATTTTTTGAGGATTGATTTGAGTGGTATTATTTAGATTAATGGAATTAGGTTGATACTTTAGACACCGAACCTTGGGTTATAGGTTACTTTGACTATTTTGGAGTACTTAGAGTTGAATATATTTTGGAGTAGTAAGAGTATATCATATTTGATGGATCTAGTGTAACTGATAATATTACCTTGGGATTCTTACCTAATGCTTATTTGATGGATGCATCGCGAATATTTGTGATCATAGAGTATTGGTTAAAGTGTTAGCCTGAGTGTTATGGTACCATTAAAGGTTTTCATTAATGTTGTTAGAAATTTTGATTGACATAGATTACCCGTATTTCTTGTGGATTAGATCGTTGATCGTTATTTAAGGTTGTAACCTATGAAATTTGGAGTTGAGTGATCTAACTTGGATGAATTATTCTTAATCTTGAAGAAGAGAAATATCTTGCAAAACCATAATTTGGGCTTATTGTGTTGTTTTGAGGAATACTATAATACATATCATCTTTTTGGGACTTTCAGTTTAGAGCCTTAGACCAACGAGACTGTGGCTTCGTTGAGTTAATATTTTGGTGAATTCGCTGATACGATATGAACTTTGGTGGATTTCTCATAAACCTTAGTCGAAAGACGTGTTTTGAAGATGTGAGGGTTCGCACCATTACCTATAGGTTTGAGCGTGTTTGAGGATTCGTTGTACTTTTCCAAGTTTTGTACTTGTGGCATATTAAATATGTTAATGATCATTTTTGAGGATTTCGTACCCGAGCCTTGTTTAATTGGTGGATCTTGTTTGGTGATCCTTACTCGAGAGATTTGGAGTGTACCTCGAGTTCAAACTTTATGAGCTTTGGATTTAGGAGCCTTATCGTTCGCGAGTTTCGGTTTGTCTGATGACCATTGGAACTTTAATTGACGAGATTAGTTTTTAAAGCATTTGGGGGTTAGTATCGTGTCGTTTGAACGATTGGATAATCACGTAAGACGTTTTTGGAAAGTGTGACTGAGTAGTACCACCTAGTGCCTAATATTGGACTTATCGCATTTGATGGGAATTAGGAACCCGTGTTGTGGGAGTCGTACCGGGAATCTTGAGATGGTTAACTTCTTCTGTAATTCCTTGAGAGCTCTTTTTGACTCGCAATTTATTCCGTCTTTCCCTTAGCTTTCTTTAATCCTGCTATTTCTCCTTCGGCCAATTCCTTCCTCATCTTCATCGGGTTTGAAACTTTTGTTTCAATTAGTCGTTGACTCTGACTCTATTTATCCGTTTACCTTTTTCCCCGAACTTATGTTATGAAAAGTTTGACTAATTTAAAAACTTCGATTTTCATGAACTTTTAACATTTTGAGTTATAAATTTCAAAAGTTTGTATTTCATTTTTGTTTTATTTTTAGTTCCGTTTCAAAGGGTCTAAATAATTTATTTTAAAGTGTTTCGAAATTGTTTCAAATTTCTATGTTCGAGCATTTGAATTTTACGAAAACCTTCTTAATCGCTAAAATTTTGATTTCTGTAAGATTATTATGTAAAACGATTTAAAATTTTCGAAAGCTTTCGCATGTCTAAATTTTTTTCTTATTGTCGATAGACTTTAAATCTGTTTTTGGAAATGTTTGACGACTGGTTCGATTTTTATTCACTAACTACAAAACTTGATTTCTCAAAATTTTTGTTTAGTCTTAAAACGAAATCTTGTCAAATATCTTATCCAAAACGTTTTACTGCTGCTTTGAAAATATTTGGGTACTTTCCCCTCGAGTTTGTTTACAAATATTATTTATTGTCATTATTTTATCGAATAATTTTAACCTGCGATTGTATTAATTTGATTGATTTTAAACTTTGGAAATTGAGCCCACATCTTTTTGAAATAAATTTTGTCTTCGATTCTGATTTCATATCACGTTTGAAATTGTAAAAAAAATTTAAACCGAGATTGTGATGCGAGTTAAGCTTTCTTCTTTGTTCAACTGATATAACCTTATTTTCCACTCAATTATTATGTTTTTGTTAGTTTCGAGGACGAAACTTCTTTTTAGTGGGGAAGATTGTAACACCCCTGATTTTATAAATTAAATTAAATTAAAGTTATGTTCGTATTTTTATTTTGTTTCCGATTCAACTCGTAATTCTTAAAAGTTTTATAAAACGAAATTATCGTTTAATCGTTTAAACTCCTAAAATTTCATTTGTCTCGAAAACTCTTCTTATATTTAAAATATATTTTTATTCTTGTTTTGATTTATTTTATACATCTAATTTAATTCTTATTGAACTCCTGTTTCGACGATTTGAATTCTAAATTCTTTCGATTTAAACTTGAATTTATATTATTTTAAAGCGGAACTCGTTTTCATAAGCCTCGTTAAATCATTTATTATTTTCCTCGAGAAATTAACTTAATTCATTTTCGTCGTACATTTGTTACTTTTCTCACGAAGCTTTATTTTTATCGCGAAGGTTTATTTTATTCTCAAGGTACACTCAATTTTTCCCTTTCGAACTAACTTATTTATTTTCCTTTAACTTCGAGTCTGTCTCGAATATTTCTACTTATTTATTTTTCCAAATATCCTTTCTGTCCCAAATATTTATTCTAACACTGGAAAATATCTTATTTCGTTAGTATTTTATTCGGCTTGATTACTCTTTCTTTCTTTTTTCTTTTTTTTTTTCTAACCCGATCTTAATTCGATTTCTTTCTTGAGCCGACTTAAAATTCGACCCACTTATCTATGAACACCTTTATCCCGTCCCAGGATACTGATAACCCACTTGTTAAACTCTAACTTCCTCCCTCTTTGTTCTCAACCACCAGCCTTCTTCCCACATTCACGTAACCCCATTCATCTCCCCTATACATTTCCCTGTCAACCTCTTCATTGATCCCCATCTATTAGCCTTCTTCCTCCATTTCTTTTCCTTTTGTACTGTTAGACAGTACCTCGCCACCACCATTATCGTGAGTCTGAGGCACGCTCCTCCCCTGTTTTGCCCCGTCGCTGTCGATCTACTTTCTACCAACGTTCGTCCGCACTTTTTCTTTTCCTCAGGTCTGCTGCTGCTACAATTCGCTGCTGCGGACTACTGCGGTTACGGTACTGCTCCTGTCGTTCGTCCTTTAGTTTCTCTCCGTTCTATTCTATTTTATTGGTTGGTTTCCATTCGTCCCCTGATTTGCGTCGCATCTGATGTTACTGTCGTTTTTGTGATGTTTCAATTCTTATTTTTCGTCGGCTGTTGTTGTGCTGATGATTCGTTGCTTTATTTGCTGCTGCTGTCATTTAAATACTTAATTCGCATCTTGTTTCCCTCGATTCCATGTTGTTTTTGCTTCTGTTCTCCTCTTCTTTCCTTTTTCTTCTTCGATCTATCTGATGTTGCTGCTACGTACCTCGTTCTACTGATGGTGTTTCTCCGTCTCTTATGTTTTTCTTTCCTCTTCTTATTTCTTCCTTGCTAATCGATTTCGTGCCGTTTTCGTTCCTGATGCGTCTGCTACTGCGTTTTGCCGCTGTTTGATCTCTACGACAGTTGTTTGTGTTGTTATCACTCTTTTGTTGCTGTTGCTGTGGACTTCGTCGCTGCGGCTGTTCTTTTCTTCGTTGTTATCGTTTCGGTGTTGCTTTCCGTCCTTTTTTTTCCTGCTCCTTTTATGTTGCTGTCCGTGTATGCTGCTGCTGCTCTCTATCTTTTGCTATCTTGTTCCGTAGTCGAGTCTTTCTACCTTCCCTGTTATCCTAGTCGTGTTTTCTGTGGCACCCCTAGTCGTTTCCAACATTCCTTAATCCTGATTCCTTGTTTCGTTTTCTATGTGTCTCGAATTCCGTTGGAGTCTCGAAGTTGTTTTATTGGACAAATATCAAGAGTAAGCGGAACTTGGACAAGTGGATGGAAGGGAGTGCTTTGACGATTTATCGCGAAGGTAACTTTAGGACGTTACTCGATTTTATATCGTATGTTTGAATAGTAGTATGTAGTAAATATTTTAACTTCCATTTTCTAATTTTAGCTATTTATTATTTGCTAAAAATATTATTTTATAAATTGTGTGCTTTATAAATATTTTACGATTTTCGATATCGTTTTATAAATCGTTAGTAATTTAATTATTTACGATCGTTATAATATTTTGTTAGTTATCGTGACACTAGTAACTAAATAATATCGATTTCATATTTTCGTCATATTTCGTTAATTTCTAATTTTTAACTCAAAATCGTATTTTCATATTATAATCGAGATTTGTATATTTGTTTAATAAATTAATTTTCGGTTTACGATTTATACTAGTAAATGAGAAAATAGTTGATTTAGTTTTAAATACATTTTAGTCGAGACTATTTTCACTAATAATTTCCTATTTGTTTCCGATTGACTATTTTTATTAAAAATTGTATTATTCATAAATCAAAGCTATTTCTTAAAAATAATTTGAAACCTTTATAAAGTTCATTTCATTTATATAACTCGTTGACTCAATTAATTTTGATATCGTTTTTCTTAAAATATCTCTTTTCTAAGATTTATTGTTTTAACTCGATTTCCTAAATTATTTATAAAATAATATATAATGACTTATCACATTTTATTTATATTTTGAGTAACGAATTTAGAAATATATTAAAGTTACGATAACGACGATAATAATAAAATGTTAATCTCGTTAGAAATGCTAATTTTATACATTTCACTTAATTTAATAACTTACGTATTTTCTATAAGACTTTCTATTTTTAGTAAGTTTCTAAAATTAGTAAGTTTCTATTTATAGAAAGTTTCCCTTTTAATATAAAATGGTTATTCCTTTTATCCATATGTAGACACCCGCATTTTGCCTGCTAGTGTCTATAGCAGTTCCCGACAAACACCCGATGATGATCGGACGCAAACGTGATTTAGTATACTCGGATTTGGGCCCGAAATCAATAATATCTGACATGGACTTTTAGCGGAGTAATAATCTCACAAAACAGACCTCAAATTCAGGCCCAGTGGGTCGTTCCGAGCAAAATGAGACTAATTTGGGCCAAAACCGGCACCAAAAATAATTCCCGTCTTTTAGCGACCAGGTCAAAACCCGGTCAAGACAAACCCGACACAAAGAGCGACCGGGTGCATTCCCGAAACATGCACCAGGTTCACAAATCTATCCAAATCACTCACAAAATCAGCCAAAATCAATCCAAATCAAACATAATCAATTAAACATAAATCAAGGGCAATCACGCCCAAAATAGCCCGGCCTAATTGATCCACTCGGTCGAGTGGATTGGTCACTCGATCGAGTGGAGCCTCTTCGAACCCGTCCAGATACATTCACGAGGGCACTCGACCGAGTGCACCCGCGCCACTCGGTCGAGTGACCCTAGGACGGGGTGAAGCCTATAAATACCCCTTCAAACCCATTGCATTGAAGGATGAAAAACTAATGCAAAATTACCCTAAGCTTCTACTCTAACCTATCTATACTCTCTACACTACAAGCCTTAGCAACCCTAAGCCCTATACACAAAAAACCGAGTCCCTTGTCCCTCGATAAACCGACAACACACACACACACCATAACTTACGTACATCCTCGATACTCCATAGTCCCGTCACTATTTGCGAGCCCATTTCTGAGGTCCCTACTAAACATGTATGTTGAGGGTGTCCCAAACCCCGTTTCTATCTTTGTTATTTACGCTTATGTTTTTGTATCGTTTATTTTGTACTTTTACTAGTATCGTAATCCTAACATCTAACACTCTAACATCTAACACTCCTAACATTTTACTTTTTGCATACTAACTTTTACATTTTCGTTGCTAACATTATAACCATACCGCGTATATATATATATAGTATTACCAAATCTCGGTTTCGGATGCGTTTGACTATAATTGTCGCCTAAAGTCCGTTTAATCCCTTTGCGAGCAACGACGGAGGTGGAGCCCTTTCGAGGAGCCCCGCCCCAATGTACTCAAGGGCGTGACGTGATCGCGACTAATCGTAGTTGAACGTATTTCGATCCCATTTTAATTAGTGCGGAACCCATTGACACGAAAACCGACATCACATGACCCGAAAGGGTTAGTTCCGATGTCGTGACGTAGAGGGAAGCATTTCGTTACTAATTCATTTTTTCTAACACAAACGTTTCATAAAATCCCGACAACGGTATTATAATCGTACATATACACGATTATAGCACCGGAGGTCGAGTTAAATTCAAATCAAGCGATATTTGTATCTAACTCGACCGACCGTCGTTTTCAACCCCAAAAACGAAGCGAGCTAACGCTCGTACAGGGACTACTCGACCGAGTGCATAGGACACTCGATCGAGTAGTACCCACAAAACCGGGCAGACTACTTCCCAAGGGTACACTCGACCGAGTCAGGCCATGACTCGACCGAGTGGATCCTATAACCCAGAAAACCGAGAGCTTGGATGCAACATTTAAGTCTCGTCATTTTTTTTACGACTCTTAGTCGACACGTGTAAAGCCAATCACGTGAACTCATTTTCTAAAACTCACGTTTATCGTGGTAAACCGAATTAAATCTAAATTCGTCAATATTTTGATTTAATTTGGCCAACCTTCAAACTTAAGACACATAAATCACGAGTCACAACTCGTACAGGTGCCACTCGACCGAGTACACCTGCTACTCGATCGAGTAGCACCCCAAACCGTGGGCAGAAGCTTCTTTTAAGACGCACTCGACCGAGTCAGGCCATGACTCGACCGAGTGAGTCGTGTAGCCCCATAACCGAGGGCCTTGACACACCTTTCAAGCCTCACCCTTTTATCGACATTAGTCATCACGTGTAAAGACTATCACGTGACTAACCTATTTTCAAAACCATGCACAACACGACACGTAGAACGACTTTGACCACTTTTGACGTGATAAGTCGGGACAAGACTACGGGATATGAGATCGGGCTAGCAATATGCCACAGTCTCGTATTTTCGTCCTTCGTTTAGTACGCGATATAATGTGTATTTAATCGGGGTTAGTCCATCTACAATTTTCGCGACCTAACTTACATATGGGTCCGTCCATATCTTTGTATCGCGTTATTTTTATTACTTCTACGTAATGTTGTATTGTGAATTCCGGGTTGTATTTCCGCCCGTGTAACTTGTACGTTTTTATTTTACTTTCGAGCTTTGTTTATTTACTTGCTTTTACGCTTTATAAACGAACCTCGCATGCTAAATCACTTTGACCAAAATAAGATGCATTAAATGACGTAGTTCACAAACTATTAATATGCTTTGCCCGAAAACGCTGCTTGCATATCATTTAATCGTTTTACTAGCACGCACACACGAACACGAACGATGTCTTAGTAGAGGCCGCCATGTGCGGGCGGGGTTGGGTGTCCTTAGTGGGCTTCCCAACACGTACCCTCACCCCTTACTCAGAACCTTTGGTTTCCGGATGCCCGAAACCCTTGGCGCACGAGAGTCATTCTATACACGAAAGCCGGTTTATACGGAATCGGTATTGCAATGCAAAGGGACGAGCCCAATGAACTCTGAAATCGAAGTGGGCTTACTTTGTGTATAGCCCATGACGACATAGAGTGGGCTCGTATGGTTCCGAATAACCACAAAATTCGGTGGCGACTCCATTTTGACTTAAATTTCGAACCCGAGAACAATCTCACCACGAGATTCATTCGCCTACCCAAACCCGCGCGTGGCCGCGTCGGGGTGGACCTACGTCATGTCCACAATTTGGCGACTCCGCTGGGGATACCTGATGTACTACATGGCATCGGGGTTCCTAGGGTGAGACTCGAAGAGAAATCGTTCGAATATTAGTGTGTGCGCATTAGTTTAATGGTTCATGCATAACCCAAATTTTGCCCGGGCCGGTTACTTGTGACCGACGTCCCACTATACCACGGTGCATTCCTACATGGGTGCACTAAAGACTTCGATGGCGGAACTCACCGGGGTTTTACGGCAGGTTCTAGTTCAAAATTGGCTAGGAAGTCCGTCCCGTTTCGTGAGAATGCGATCGTTGTTGGTATAGACCCTATTGTGACTGACCGAGACTTAGTGTAAAGCATACATAAGCGTCGTTATAATGCTTGTTTGACTACGTGCTGCTTGGTTTACGTGTCATTTTTTTTAAAACCGTCATTTCAAAAAATGCATCTCTCCAAAAACACCCAAATTTTGAAAAAACCCGAAATGCTGTCCGTTTCGGGACCCGTCTTTTCAAAATATCCAATTTTCAAAACTCGGAATGCCGCCGAAATTTAGGATCAACTGATTTGACTCAAAATATCCTTTTTCTCTAGTCGGCATGCTGCCCATTTTAATTCGTGAATTTCCAACACCATCTCGATTTTCTGAATTTTTTTCAAAATTCTAATCTTGGTTTTCGGAATTCCGTTTTTTTTTTCAAAACTCCCGGAAATTCTTCCACTCATTCAATATTCAAATTTCAAACATCCAACTATCCTAGTAAACCTTCCTTATTATAGGACCTACCGTCTAGCCGTGTGTCGGGTCTTTGCATAGTATGTCGAAGGTCTACAGCGTCGAAACTCCGCTGATCTTATATCACGAGTTTCCCCCCCTTTCCCGAGTCCGCCTTATCAGTCAAGGCACGACCGACCCGCGTAGGGCATACCCCTACAAAGGAAAGTCCGTCCATACACTCGAGTCAAAAGTCTGGGAAAAGTCTCACGTGGACCTTCCTTCGAACGGGACTAGGCCCACAAAGCCGAAATCCTAAGGAAGTTATACCACCCATCGAGTCATCCGTCTAGATGTCTTTCTCGAGTCTTTAGTCTCCTTTCCTAGGGTTGCTCGGGATGTACTTTTCCTTTCCTTTTCCGAGATCTGGGTTCAGTTTCTGATTACGCGGTGTTCTTACAGACAGGCCACCGGCAACCAGACACGCTCGAAGGATGGCTACTTTGAACAGTCTGCAAACCGCTTTAGACGCCATGGTCGCGAAGCAGACCGACATCGAGGCCCAACTGACCGAAATGAGGGCTGGCCAGGTGGCCATTGTTGCTCGCCTAGCTACGGTGGAGCAAGGGACCCCTAATGTCGGGACTACTGGGCCCATAACTGAACTGGTCAGCGCAGTGCGCCGGCTAGAAGAACAAGTCCATTTGACTGGGAGTAACAATATCCACCGGGAGAATAGCCGAGAGTACTCCACGGTGAGTGACAAGCTGCCTGCAAACCTGAACCTCACAGGTTTGCCCATGTTCGAGGGAACTGAGGACCCGTTACTACATGTACGGGCCTTCAAGGAATTCATGGCCATCAAGGGAGTGGATTCATCCATGTTCAAGAATCTCTTCGCTGCATCCCTTGAGAAGCACCCACGGGCCTGGTACTATAGGCTAGACCCGAAAAAATATCCTACATGGGATGATGTGGCTACCGAGTTCGCTCGGAACTATGCTGACAACACCGAGATCCAAACCACAATGCGATCTCTGGAGGTCATGGCCCAAGAGCCAAAAGAAGGTTTCACTAAATACCTTCAACGCTGGAGGGCCGAGAGCGTGAAGTTGGTCGATAAGCCCAACGAGAAGACCTTAGTGGAGGCTTTTGTCAAGAACCTCCTCCCTTCCTACCGGGTTCACCTCCGGTACGCAGTCATACCCAATTTCACCACCCTTACTGAAATGGGTATGAGGATCGAAGATGACCTAAGACTAGAAAGCCTCACCAAGGCTACTAGCAAAGGATACCAAGGGGCCTCTTCATCCACCACTAAGCCCCAGGCTGCAACCCGCAGCATTTTTGACGCGGTCAATCTACTAGATGCCCCGTCTAAGAAGAGCACCCCACCTCGGGTCTTCACTGATATAGGTACTACCTATACTTATGCCTTACAAAGGCTATCCTCCAAAGGCCTAATCCAACCGATAGGCCCAACTCCTGAAGTTCCGGTCGAGCGACGCTCCAAGAACTACAATGCCCAGGCCTACTGCCAGTACCACCGAGGCAATGGACACGATACCGAGAAGTGTTGGAAGCTGAAACACTTGATCCAGGACTTAATTGAAAACGGAAAAATCCCGCTACCCGGAGATAAGCCCAGCAACAAGGAGAACCCTTTCAGCTCCCATGCCATTTTTGCCGGGGAGGTAATCGACTGCTCTCACCTTATCTCCCCCTACGTCCCGCAAGTGAACGGGATCTGGTTTGACGACGAAGATGATATCTACCTCGCTAAAGGGGAAGCCGTTCCCATCACCCTTGAACAGATTCGAGAGGTCAAAACTCGAGTCCTAGCCAGCAACAACCTTGGTCGTCCCTACTTAGCTACAAGCACTAGGGACACCCCTACCCCGACAACCATCACCGATCCACTCAGGATGGAAGTCGCCCCTGAAGAGCCGACCGCTGAAACAGCCGTCGTGAGACAATTAAAGAGAACCCGAGTTGACCTCACTATATGGCAACTCCTTGTTAGCTCTCAAGAACATCGAGAGGCGCTTACAAAGGCTCTCGATCAAGTCAAGATCGACTCTCTGGCTACACCCGCTGAAATGGTAGCCACGGTCCTACCCCACCTAAAGGGTAAGACCAAAGTAGGAGGCCCAATGATCACATTTTCCGAAGCCGATCTACCGCCATTCGGGACCTCCCACAACTTGGCCCTTTACATCACGGTGATTTGCCGGGGGAAGTACCTCCCGATGACCCTAGTTGACGACGGGTCGGCCGTGAATGTCCTCCCTCTGAGGACCGCCAAAGCCCTCGGCATTACCGAGGCTGACTATATTCCGACTGCTCAAACCATCCAAGCCTTTGATGGGAGCCCAAAGTCGGTAGCTGGGGCCATAAAACTGACCATCATCACGGGCCCAGTAGAAAAGGAGCTTGAATTCCAGGTGATTGATGTCACCTCCTCATTCAACCTACTCTTAGGAAGGCCGTGGATTCACGCGGTGAAAGCTGTATCCTCCACCCTCCACCGCAAGATCAAGATGCCTCTACTCGACGGTATTATTACTCTAGAGGCGACCCCAATGACCGTGGCTAGCTGTAACGCCACGGGCCGCACGGACCTCTGGGGGTTCGACTTCGTGGGGATGATTGAGGAAGAGTACCTTTTCAGGCCTTACTTCACCACGAGCATTGACACGATGCTTCAGAACCTAGGGTACCTTCCGGGGGCTACCTCTCGACCCGACCTTCCAGCTGGGAAGATCATCGAGGTCCTTAAGGACGAAGACTCCCACTTCGGCCTTGGCTATGCCCTCACTCCGGACAACGTTGTCCGAGCAGGAATTGAAAAAGCCTGCAACATTATGAAGGGTACCTACTTGAGCCCTTATAGCCCACGGTTGTCTGACTACTTTGTCACACCCGTATTCGGGGCTGTCCAGGTTGGACTATACCAACCCAATGCAACGCACCTCGGGACCCACTTGGCCCGGGATTGCAACTACATCCCAGATGAGGTGTTCACCCTCACCCAGTCCAACGGAGCGGACGATATCGAGCCCGCGCTGGGGCTACTCTTCGGGGAAGACACCGTAGCCCCGACTCCAAAGGAAGACCTGGTCAACCTGATTCTCCGCAGCAACAGGTTTGACCCGACCAAGCTGATCTCGGATGTTGGCTCCGAGACGGGAAAAAGGGCCTGGAGGAAGACTGTCAAGTGGACTGACAGTCAAGGAAGGATCTACAAGCTGGTCGCCGGAGAGGGAGACATGCCTGAGTCTGAGTCCGAGTCTGAGTCGGAGTCTGAGTCAGAGTCTGAGGTCGAGTCTAGAGAAGTCGGTGCTAGAGTCACTCCTGTAACCTCCCTTCCTTCTATCATTCCTGCTGCTAGCACCTCGGGGTCTGTCCCGAGTGCTTTACCAATTCCGCCTCTGACCAATGGTCAGATGGCTGCTCTCTTTGAGCTGTTTTCTAAATTTTCAATCACTAATAACAACCGTTCTGCTTACGACTTGTCTCTTTTAAATCCTGCTTTCAAAAATGATTTATGCTATGACATTGAGAAATCCGACGAACAGGTACCCCTACCTCCACATCTGATCGAGCAACTAGAGCAAAGGGAATCCCGGAATCCGGTAATTGAAGAAACCGAATCCATAAACATGGGAACAACCTTAGAGCCTCAGATGCTTAAGATAGGGTTATCCTTAGATCCCGAGGAGAAACAACAGTTCATAAACCTCCTTCAAGAGTTCAAAGATGTCTTCGCGTGGTCCTACAAGGACATGCCGGGGATAGACCGGGAAATAGCCGAGCACCACATACCTATCAAAGATGGGTGCAAACCGGTCAAACAGAAGCTTCGTCGAATGAGGCCCGAGTGGTCTCTCAAAGTAAAAGAAGAAGTCGACAAACAATTCAAAGCCGGCTTCATACAAGTGTCCGAATATCCGGACTGGGTTGCAAACATCGTGCCGGTTCCTAAAAAGGACGGTAAGGTGCGGGTATGCGTAGACTTTCGGGATCTTAACAAAGCAAGCCCGAAGGATGATTTTCCGTTACCACACATCGACATACTGGTGGATAACACGGCCGATCATGCCCTTCTGTCATTCATGGACGGGTATGCCGGGTATAATCAAATCAAGATGGCGGAAGAAGACATGAGTAAGACTACCTTCACTACACCTTGGGGTACTTACTGCTACACCGTCATGCCATTTGGTCTCATTAATGCCGGGGCCACATACCAAAGGACCGCTACCACTTTACTACACGACATGATGCATAAAGAGGTAGAGGTCTATGTAGACGACATGATCGTCAAATCCAAAGAACGGGACGGTCACATCACCGCCCTAAGAAAATTCTTCACCCGACTGCGCAAATACAACATGAGGCTAAACCCTCAGAAATGCAGTTTTGGAGTAACGTCAGGCAAATTACTGGGTCATATCGTTAGCCAACGAGGTATCGAAGTCGACCCAGCTAAAATCAAAGCCATTACCGAGATGCAAGCTCCTAAAACCGAAAAAGAAATAAGGGGATTTCTCGGGAAAGTCCAGTATATTAGTCGATTCATTTCCAAGCTAACCATGGTATGTGAACCAATTTTCAAGAAACTGAAAATAGGGGAACGGGTACTATGGGATGACAAATGCCAAGCTGCTTTCGACAAAATCAAGGAAATTCTGTCTGCTCCGCCAGTTTTGATGCCACCTCAACCCGGTTTGCCTCTGTCGTTATACCTAACAACGACCGAGACAGCCATGGGGGCTATGCTGGCTCAGACAGTTGACTCCGAAGAACGAGCCATCTACTACATCAGTAAGAAGTTTTTAGAGTATGAGTGCAAATATACCATGCTCGAAAAGACGTGTTTGGCTCTAGTCTGGGCCACTAAGAAGCTCCGACATTATATGCTCAGCTATGAGGTCCATGTGCTATCCAAGATGGACCCGATCAAGTACCTCTTTGAAAAACCTATCCTTAACGGCCGGATTTTAAGATGGACTCTAATGTTGGCAGAGTTCGACCTAAAATTTGTACCTTTAAAAGCTATTAAGGGGCGAATAGTAGCTGAATTCCTCGCCGGCAGCCCGGTAACCGAGGAAGGACACACCGATACCTGGTCCTTCCCAGACGAAGATATCTTCCATACCGATGCCGAAACATGGGATTTATACTTCGACGGAGCATCTAATTTTCGAGGGTTCGGAGTCGGGATCCTCCTAATATCACCAAGAGGGGAGCATACTCCCGTCTCCATCAAACTGGACTTTGACGTCACTAACAATGCAGCAGAATACGAAGCATGCATTTATGGGCTACAAGCCGCCGCCAACCTAGGGATCACAAATCTCCGGGTACATGGTGACTCATCCTTGGTCATTAACCAAGCACTTCAAAAATGGAAGACTCGGAATGCCAATCTCGTGGCCTACCAGGCACGAGTAAGGGATCTCGAGAAGCAATTCCAAAAGGTAGAATACATATACCTGCCTCGGGAAGAAAATCAGTTTGCAGATGCACTCTCAAAACTAGCATCTTTACTGAACATTCCCGACCATGTGACCAGTATGCCAATTTGCGTCGAAAGACGATCCGAGCCGGCATACGTCTATGACATTGAAGACATCGAGATAACCGATCCCGAACCATGGTACCAAGCCGTGTTAACATACCTGACCAACGGAGAGTATCCCCCCGGGACGGAAAGCCGAGCCAAGAAAGCCTTACGGAGGCTAGCCACCCAGTTCATCCGTACTGATGACGGGCAACTGTACAAGAAGACGGCACAGGGGGCTCTTCTCCTTTGTATTGACAAATATAAGGCCGAGAAGGTAATGGCCGAAGTACATGATGGCGAAAACGGTCCACACATGAATGCTCACATGTTGGCCCGAAAAATCATGAGGCTCGGGTATTACTGGAACACCATGGAGGCCGACTGCCAGGTATATGTCAAACACTGCCATAACTGTCAAATCTTTGGCAATGTGCAACATATGCCGCCATCTCTGCTCTATACCATGACGTCACCTTGGCCGTTCTCAACCTGGGGTATCGACATAATCGGGAAAGTAAATCCCTCCGGTACGGGTGGACACTGCTTCATTTTGGTGGCTATCGACTATTTCACCAAATGGGTCGAAGCTGAATCATATCGCATCCTCAATGCTAAACATGTTGCCAAATTTATCCAGAACAAGATAATATGCCGGTATGGAATCCCGCATGAGTTTATCAGTGATCATGGAACCCATTTCCAAGCTGAGACCGCGGCCCTGCTGGCCAAATATAAAATTCAAAGGCACACATCCTCGCCCTACCGTCCCCAAACCAATGGAGCAGTAGAGGCAGCCAATAAAACGATTGTCACCATACTCAAAAAGATGGCTGATAGTTATCGGGACTGGCCCGACAAAATACCTTTTGCCCTATGGGGGTACCGGACGTCAATTCGCACCGCAACCGGAGCGACACCATACTACCTAACCTATGGGATGGAGGCCGTCCAACCAGTAGAGCTAGAGGTACCGTCCCTCAGAATTCTGCTAGAAAGTCAAGTACCCGAAGCTGACTGGGTTCGAGCACGGTACGATTCGTTGGTTCTACTAGACGAACGACGGTCCCGCGCTCTCAACAACATTCAAATTTACCAAAAACGGATCCAACGAGCCTTCAACAAGCGAGTGAGGCCCAGACACATCAAGGAGGGCGATCTAGTCCTTAAGTCTATTCGGGCTCTGTTACCGGTTGACCCAAGGGGAAAATTCAAACCCAATTGGGCTGGGCCGTATCTGGTGAAGAAAATCCTATCAGGGGGAGCAGTAATGTTGACGGACCTGGACGGGAATGAATTTGTCAACCCAACCAACCTGGACCAGCTGAAGCGTTACTACCCTTAGCCATTTCTCAATGTCATTAGCAATTTTTATCAAAATCATTTATTTTACAAAAAGCAAGTCAATGAGCTAGAGTTATTTATTCTACTGTCGCAAAACATCTTGAACCATTAGTCTTGGTGTAATTCGAGATTGCAATTTCCTAAGCCTGAACTACGTTTGGTTTGATTCTGCTAATTGCGGATACGTAGGCAGCCCCTCAAAAGGGCACAACCAATGCAATCGAGAAAAGACAGGAACGGTTTTAATAATAAACTTCCCTTTATTTATCACAAAAAAAAGAAAACCCAAAAAGCTTGGGAAAATTACAAGTGCAGGAATTCAAAAAAAAAAAACTACAAAAAAAAGCACACAACAATAATAATAATAATATTTAAATAATAAAAACTAAGGACTCGGTATTCAGGGCATCTTGCCCTTCCCTTTGTCCTTGGCCTCTTTGGCCGTCCACTGACGACGACGCGGAGGAGAGCGTTCCCGAATCACCACGGGAACCTCTTTAGCTCGGACTCGCTTCTTGGAACTTGAGTCCTCATCCACCTCGATTGGCCCAAGTCGGGCCCTTACGGGCTCGGGGAGCCGGTCACGCGGACCTAGTCGGTCCCGGGCCGCCAGCCTTGGCCCAAGTCGCCGCTCCAAGTCAGTCTGGGGGCTTTGCCGCCCCCGCGTGCCACTAGCACCGGCATCTTTAGCTCGAGTCTTAGTATGTGACTTAAGACCCGACTCTAATCGGACTAAGGTAGCAGGGGTCTCTCCCTCATCGTAGAATCCCCTATTGTCCTTTACCGTCTCCCGACGGACCAGTTCGAAGGCCTCATCGACCTTCAGAGCTTTACGAGCCTCCTCGGACTCCTCAGAAGTCCATTTCTCGTAGGCTCGAGAAACCCAAGCAGATTGGCAAGGGTTGGGAATAGTCCATGTAGGACGGGTGAACCACCTCTGCAACCAAGTGTCGCACATAGCATCCGTCAGTTGGAGCGGGACACTAATGATGGCTTCAGTCTCAGGAATGCGCTGAGACGAACCGAACTGCCTCAGAATGCGGTCCGGGTAGATGTGAACTGTCCAGTCAAGGGACAGGATCACGAGATAACGGGCTTGGTCCCTCTTGGCCAATCCCGTCAGCTTGGAAAGGAACCACCAAGCAACCGTCCACCTAATCAACGGGCCACCATGGAACACCAATTCCTCATCCCAGTAAGCTCGATTTATATGGTGATTCGAACTTATCTTGCGCCCCCTGGAACTGAGTTGGTTGTTACGGTAGTTTGGAACGCTCGGAGGAGGCTCTATGATCGACAAGCGCTCCGACAACCAAACCTGCAAACGTGTACACGCAACTCATGAGTAACGGAATGGTTCGCTACAGCCCACTCGATCGAGTACACCCCCTGACTCGATCGAGTGAGGCTCTCTAAGACAACCAGAAGTTCGTCAGGTATGACACTCGATCGAGTACACCCTCTGACTCGATCGAGTAAGCCCTTCACAGGCCGGCAGAAGCACTTAACAGACGCCACTCGATCGAGTGGTAGGTCCACTCGATCGAGTGACTTACGGACTTCAAGAAGACGCGAAACAAAAAAAATCGCGCAAACCAAAATTGAAAAATCGAAAGACGTTTACCTGCAGAATAAGGATACTCCCCGTCAGTTGCCGGGTCGAGTCAAGTCGCCTAGCATCCAGACCCATGATGAGTTCTCCCGTGACTAGCCAAGCAGGGCTGTGACCAGTCTCCATCTGGTCAACCACTCCGATCAGTCTAATCTGGCCCACGCACGAGTCAGCATCCATCAACCCCTCGAAGACGTAGCGGTGCAGCATGCAAAACGCGAAGGCCCTACGCCGGTGAGAAGGCGTAGCCCTTACATCCTGGCTATTCATGAACTTGTCAGCCAAGTCAAAAAGGGAGACAGTATCTCCCCGCACCATTCGATCTGTCTCAGCATGAGACAGACCCAAGAATTCCCTCAGCCTCCTCCTCGGGTCCGGGTAGAACGGAGGAATGGCAGGGCGAGCAACAGGGCTCCAACCGCCAATGGCTGCGATCTCCTCGGGAAGAGGGCATATCTCTCCCCGCGGGAACACGAAGACGTGATGGGTAGTGTCCCAAAGCGCCAAACAAGCGTCCAGAAAATGCACATCAGGCACCAGACGCCTAAGAGGAAATAGGCTGGTAATCCCCATTTGGGTCAGCTGAATCCTGTCATCATCCCGAAAGTATTGGGACCAGGCAAAAAGCATTGAAGTGAGATGCTCGATACCCATGGCAGGAACTTGATTTCTTAAAAGACTGAGAGATTTTTTTTTTAGAGAAGAGAAGGGTTTTTGATTTGAGGTGCAGAAAGCTGAAGCGGGAAACCTGTATTTATAATATGGAAGCATGGCAGTAACCTGACTAACCCTGCCTCCTCAGCAAATTGGGCCCCAACATGCGCAGGCCTGACTTCAACCCAGAATAGGAATCTAGTTATCCTGAGCTTTCCTAAATTCTTTCTAAAAATCGCTTTTTCGAAAATTCCAACTTTTTTTCAAAATCCAGTACACTTTCCCCAGCACAAGTCGGTGTTTTGCCTACGTGTTACATGCAATATATGATGTGTCAGCATGCAGGTACACCCCAAGACTTCAGAAGCAAGTCCCCGCGCAGCTACTTTGCTCCCCAGCGTGAGTCGGTGTTCTCCTGGAACGCTACATCCAAAATGTGATGTATCAGCATACGGGTACTCCTACACCTCCAAGCACAAGTTTTATTCCCCAACGGAGACAACCTTCCCCGGTATGCTACATCCAAGACGTGATGTATCGGCATACGGGTACGCCTACGCCCCGAAAGGCAAGTTTTACTCCCCACGGAGCATCATCATCAGGTCAGGTACGACTCGGGGCCTCAAAAGCAAGCCCGTGCAGCTCACATATCTCCCCGGCGGAACGCCCGAGGCGGCATTTTCTCCAAAATGGTACAGGACGGGCCCACATACAGGCACGCCTAGGACTTATGCAACAAGTCTGACTCCCCGCGGAGCTATCATCGGCAGGACAGGTATGACCCTCTGCTTATGGCTGGCGAGCCCTTCACGCAAGTCTACTGGACTATAAACGACCCGACCGGAAGGCTGCCAGGTCGTAATCTGCGATTGGCCTGGCGGCTACTCTGACTTTCGCCTTGTCCAAGCCTCAGTCAGAGTGGGGGCTCTGTAGACACCCGCATTTTGCCTGCTAGTGTCTATAGCAGTTCCCGACAAACACCCGATGATGATCGGACGCAAACGTGATTTAGTATACTCGGATTTGGGCCCGAAATCAATAATATCTGACATGGACTTTTAGCGGAGTAATAATCTCACAAAACAGACCTCAAATTCAGGCCCAGTGGGTCGTTCCGAGCAAAATGAGACTAATTTGGGCCAAAACCGGCACCAAAAATAATTCCCGTCTTTTAGCGACCAGGTCAAAACCCGGTCAAGACAAACCCGACACAAAGAGCGACCGGGTGCATTCCCGAAACATGCACCAGGTTCACAAATCTATCCAAATCACTCACAAAATCAGCCAAAATCAATCCAAATCAAACATAATCAATTAAACATAAATCAAGGGCAATCACGCCCAAAATAGCCCGGCCTAATTGATCCACTCGGTCGAGTGGATTGGTCACTCGATCGAGTGGAGCCTCTTCGAACCCGTCCAGATACATTCACGAGGGCACTCGACCGAGTGCACCCGCGCCACTCGGTCGAGTGACCCTAGGACGGGGTGAAGCCTATAAATACCCCTTCAAACCCATTGCATTGAAGGATGAAAAACTAATGCAAAATTACCCTAAGCTTCTACTCTAACCTATCTATACTCTCTACACTACAAGCCTTAGCAACCCTAAGCCCTATACACAAAAAACCGAGTCCCTTGTCCCTCGATAAACCGACAACACACACACACACCATAACTTACGTACATCCTCGATACTCCATAGTCCCGTCACTATTTGCGAGCCCATTTCTGAGGTCCCTACTAAACATGTATGTTGAGGGTGTCCCAAACCCCGTTTCTATCTTTGTTATTTACGCTTATGTTTTTGTATCGTTTATTTTGTACTTTTACTAGTATCGTAATCCTAACATCTAACACTCTAACATCTAACACTCCTAACATTTTACTTTTTGCATACTAACTTTTACATTTTCGTTGCTAACATTATAACCATACCGCGTATATATATATAGTATTACCAAATCTCGGTTTCGGATGCGTTTGACTATAATTGTCGCCTAAAGTCCGTTTAATCCCTTTGCGAGCAACGACGGAGGTGGAGCCCTTTCGAGGAGCCCCGCCCCAATGTACTCAAGGGCGTGACGTGATCGCGACTAATCGTAGTTGAACGTATTTCGATCCCATTTTAATTAGTGCGGAACCCATTGACACGAAAACCGACATCACATGACCCGAAAGGGTTAGTTCCGATGTCGTGACGTAGAGGGAAGCATTTCGTTACTAATTCATTTTTTCTAACACAAACGTTTCATAAAATCCCGACAACGGTATTATAATCGTACATATACACGATTATAGCACCGGAGGTCGAGTTAAATTCAAATCAAGCGATATTTGTATCTAACTCGACCGACCGTCGTTTTCAACCCCAAAAACGAAGCGAGCTAACGCTCGTACAGGGACTACTCGACCGAGTGCATAGGACACTCGATCGAGTAGTACCCACAAAACCGGGCAGACTACTTCCCAAGGGTACACTCGACCGAGTCAGGCCATGACTCGACCGAGTGGATCCTATAACCCAGAAAACCGAGAGCTTGGATGCAACATTTAAGTCTCGTCATTTTTTTTACGACTCTTAGTCGACACGTGTAAAGCCAATCACGTGAACTCATTTTCTAAAACTCACGTTTATCGTGGTAAACCGAATTAAATCTAAATTCGTCAATATTTTGATTTAATTTGGCCAACCTTCAAACTTAAGACACATAAATCACGAGTCACAACTCGTACAGGTGCCACTCGACCGAGTACACCTGCTACTCGATCGAGTAGCACCCCAAACCGTGGGCAGAAGCTTCTTTTAAGACGCACTCGACCGAGTCAGGCCATGACTCGACCGAGTGAGTCGTGTAGCCCCATAACCGAGGGCCTTGACACACCTTTCAAGCCTCACCCTTTTATCGACATTAGTCATCACGTGTAAAGACTATCACGTGACTAACCTATTTTCAAAACCATGCACAACACGACACGTAGAACGACTTTGACCACTTTTGACGTGATAAGTCGGGACAAGACTACGGGATATGAGATCGGGCTAGCAATATGCCACAGTCTCGTATTTTCGTCCTTCGTTTAGTACGCGATATAATGTGTATTTAATCGGGGTTAGTCCATCTACAATTTTCGCGACCTAACTTACATATGGGTCCGTCCATATCTTTGTATCGCGTTATTTTTATTACTTCTACGTAATGTTGTATTGTGAATTCCGGGTTGTATTTCCGCCCGTGTAACTTGTACGTTTTTATTTTACTTTCGAGCTTTGTTTATTTACTTGCTTTTACGCTTTATAAACGAACCTCGCATGCTAAATCACTTTGACCAAAATAAGATGCATTAAATGACGTAGTTCACAAACTATTAATATGCTTTGCCCGAAAACGCTGCTTGCATATCATTTAATCGTTTTACTAGCACGCACACACGAACACGAACGATGTCTTAGTAGAGGCCGCCATGTGCGGGCGGGGTTGGGTGTCCTTAGTGGGCTTCCCAACACGTACCCTCACCCCTTACTCAGAACCTTTGGTTTCCGGATGCCCGAAACCCTTGGCGCACGAGAGTCATTCTATACACGAAAGCCGGTTTATACGGAATCGGTATTGCAATGCAAAGGGACGAGCCCAATGAACTCTGAAATCGAAGTGGGCTTACTTTGTGTATAGCCCATGACGACATAGAGTGGGCTCGTATGGTTCCGAATAACCACAAAATTCGGTGGCGACTCCATTTTGACTTAAATTTCGAACCCGAGAACAATCTCACCACGAGATTCATTCGCCTACCCAAACCCGCGCGTGGCCGCGTCGGGGTGGACCTACGTCATGTCCACACCATATCATTTATATTGATTATAATTACTTTTGACTATCGATAATGGCTGTTTTGGAGTTATGGAATGAAGACAAGTGTATGGGTAGAGTAATACAGTCTAGGGTATACGTTTTGCCATCAACTATAAAGCTGGTGTGTCTATGTTGAGACGCATTGGTCGTTGAACTGAGCATGGTTTGTGTTCAGGAGTGTGTATATTTTGACCTTAAACTTAGATATCGCATCATGTAAGTCGCCGTCGGGTTGAACTGGATTACGGTTGGTGTCCAGGAGGGGTGTACATTACTTAAGCCAGGACCTCGCTGCACGCAGTCCTGTTATAGTTGAGTTGCCTAGTTAGAGACCGAAGTCTGATATGTTTTGACTAAGTTCTCGAAGCTAGTTTAGTATCATCCTAGTGAAAGTCTATTCCGTTGCACTAATTGATTTCCATAACGCCATTTTGGATTTTATAATTATCGATTTGTTTTGACTTGCAGGTTGGCAGTCGCTTTAAGTTTTGCTAAAAACTTATTTTTATCATATCGTTTTAATGTTTTTTTCATTTTACCTATTTTGATATAGTAATACTATTATTTTTCCATATGATATAATATGGCTGGGAGAACGTCCGAGTTACTCCCCACTGACGTGGCTGTTATGTTTATAACATGACAGGTATTTGCTGCTGGGTTTTGGGTGTGAGCTAGCGAGTAGCGTGGATCCTACTATTTCTTTATTCATGTAATTTATGGATTTGTATAACCCATTTGGAGAATTTTCTATTTAGCCCTTTTGTAAAAAGTGGCCTTTGCATTGACTTACCATTTCTTTTAATAAGATATAGTTTGTCAGTGTGTTTTAATCCCAACTCTACAGTGTTTCCGCCACTGTATTGCGTTAGATTTTCTAGGGGATTACAGTTGGTATCAGAGCCAGGTTGCTCCCGACGCTTACACCTGATTTTAGGAAAAAACACCAGTAAATGATTTGAACATTAAAGAAATATTAGTGAGAGATGGGTAGAAACAAAATAAGGACTTAACTGTTAGGTTTATATGTTCTTGTAACTCAATGATTAGCATTGAATATTTGTTGCTTTTGCATGGAGAAGATGGATGAACAAGAGGTTGGTAGGATACTGCTCCAGATCGGGACAAGACCTGCTTAGAACTCACGACACCTGTTTATTCCACTGGACAACTTTGTGATACAAGGGAGATACAATGGTGACCTTTCTGCTCAGAGTTAGTTCGCTCCAGCTATAGGCCAGATGATTAAAAGTAGATTCCTGTTCCATGATGTTGCAGTAGATCCAGATGAAGCAACACAAGACTAGTGTGCTCGTGTCACTACGAGATGATGAAGATATCCCGCAATTTCCTTTGTTGAACCTTGAGGTCCGAAGATTCTTCTCTCGTTTTAAATCTTAGTTAATTAGGATCGTTGATTCTTCTCTTCCTACCGCTACTTCTTCTACTTCTCTTATAAATTCCCGTCTACATTCTGGTGATAAATCTTCGATTAATTCTCTTATTTTACTGTCTTCTCTCTTGAGATTCTTTGGTGTGACCGATTTTGTCTCAGTGAACCCCGTGAAAAAGTTATAGATGTCTGAGGCTTAGTGAACCTTTGTTACCTGTTTTGAGGATTTTGAGTCTACCCTATTTTCTAAGGAAGTAAGAAATTTTTTGAGGATTGATTTGAGTGGTATTATTTAGATTAATGGAATTAGGTTGATACTTTAGACACCGAATCTTGGGTTATAGGTTACTTTGACTATTTTGGAGTACTTAGAGTTGAATATATTTTGGAGTAGTAAGAGTATATCATATTTGATGGATCTAGTGTAACTGATAATATTACCATGGGATTCTTACCTAATGCTTATTTGATGGATGCATCGCGAATATTTGTGATCATAGAGTATTGGTTAAAGTGTTAGCCTGAGTGTTATGGTACCATTAAAGGTTTTCATTAATGTTGTTAGAAATTTTGATTGACATAGATTACCCGTATTTCTTGTGGATTAGATCGTTGATCGTTATTTAAGGTTGTAACCTATGAAATTTGGAGTTGAGTGATCTAACTTGGATGAATTATTCTTAATCTTGAAGAAGAGAAATATCTTGCAAAACCATAATTTGGGCTTATTGTGTTGTTTTGAGGAATACTATAATACATATCATCTTTTTGGGACTTTCAGTTTAGAGCCTTAGACCAACGAGACTGTGGCTTCGTTGAGTTAATATTTTGGTGAATTCGCTGATACGATATGAACTTTGGTGGATTTCTCATAAACCTTAGTCGAAAGACGTGTTTTGAAGATGTGAGGGTTCGCACCATTACCTATAGGTTTGAGCGTGTTTGAGGATTCGTTGTACTTTTCCAAGTTTTGTACTTGTGGCATATTAAATATGTTAATGATCATTTTTGAGGATTTCGTACCCGAGCCTTGTTTAATTGGTGGATCTTGTTTGGTGATCCTTACTCGAGAGATTTGGAGTGTACCTCGAGTTCAAACTTTATGAGCTTTGGATTTAGGAGCCTTATCGTTCGCGAGTTTCGGTTTGTCTGATGACCATTGGAACTTTAATTGACGAGATTAGTTTTTAAAGCATTTGGGGGTTAGTATCGTGTCGTTTGAACGATTGGATAATCACGTAAGACGTTTTTGGAAAGTGTGACTGAGTAGTACCACCTAGTGCCTAATATTGGACTTATCGCATTTGATGGGAATTAGGAACTCGTGTTGTGGGAGTCGTACCGGGAATCTTGAGATGGTTAACTTCTTCTGTAATTCCTTGAGAGCTCTTTTTGACTCGCAATTTATTCCGTCTTTCCCTTAGCTTTCTTTAATCCTGCTATTTCTCCTTCGGCCAATTCCTTCCTCATCTTCATCGGGTTTGAAACTTTTGTTTCAATTAGTCGTTGACTCTGACTCTATTTATCCGTTTACCTTTTTCCCCGAACTTATGTTATGAAAAGTTTGACTAATTTAAAAACTTCGATTTTCATGAACTTTTAACATTTTGAGTTATAAATTTCAAAAGTTTGTATTTCATTTTTGTTTTATTTTTAGTTCCGTTTCAAAGGGTCTAAATAATTTATTTTAAAGTGTTTCGAAATTGTTTCAAATTTCTATGTTCGAGCATTTGAATTTTACGAAAACCTTCTTAATCGCTAAAATTTTGATTTCTGTAAGATTATTATGTAAAACGATTTAAAATTTTCGAAAGCTTTCGCATGTCTAAATTTTTTTCTTATTGTCGATAGACTTTAAATCTGTTTTTGGAAATGTTTGACGACTGGTTCGATTTTTATTCACTAACTACAAAACTTGATTTCTCAAAATTTTTGTTTAGTCTTAAAACGAAATCTTGTCAAATATCTTATCCAAAACGTTTTACTGCTGCTTTGAAAATATTTGGGTACTTTCCCCTCGAGTTTGTTTACAAATATTATTTATTGTCATTATTTTATCGAATAATTTTAACCTGCGATTGTATTAATTTGATTGATTTTAAACTTTGGAAATTGAGCCCACATCTTTTTGAAATAAATTTTGTCTTCGATTCTGATTTCATATCACGTTTGAAATTGTAAAAAAAATTTAAACCGAGATTGTGATGCGAGTTAAGCTTTCTTCTTTGTTCAACTGATATAACCTTATTTTCCACTCAATTATTATGTTTTTGTTAGTTTCGAGGACGAAACTTCTTTTTAGTGGGGAAGATTGTAACACCCCTGATTTTATAAATTAAATTAAATTAAAGTTATGTTCGTATTTTTATTTTGTTTCCGATTCAACTCGTAATTCTTAAAAGTTTTATAAAACGAAATTATTGTTTAATCGTTTAAACTCCTAAAATTTCATTTGTCTCGAAAACTCTTCTTATATTTAAAATATATTTTTATTCTTGTTTTGATTTATTTTATACATCTAATTTAATTCTTATTGAACTCCTGTTTCGACGATTTGAATTCTAAATTCTTTCGATTTAAACTTGAATTTATATTATTTTAAAGCGGAACTCGTTTTCATAAGCCTCGTTAAATCATTTATTATTTTCCTCGAGAAATCAACTTAATTCATTTTCGTCGTACATTTGTTACTTTTCTCACGAAGCTTTATTTTTATCGCGAAGGTTTATTTTATTCTCAAGGTACACTCAATTTTTCCCTTTCGAACTAACTTATTTATTTTCCTTTAACTTCGAGTCTGTCTCGAATATTTCTACTTATTTATTTTTCCAAATATCCTTTCTGTCCCAAATATTTATTCTAACACTGGAAAATATCTTATTTCGTTAGTATTTTATTCGGCTTGATTACTCTTTCTTTCTTTTTTCTTTTTTTTTTTCTAACCCGATCTTAATTCGATTTCTTTCTTGAGCCGACTTAAAATTCGACCCACTTATCGATGAACACCTTTATCCCGTCCCAGGATACTGATAACCCACTTGTTAAACTCTAACTTCCTCCCTCTTTGTTCTCAACCACCAGCCTTCTTCCCACATTCACGTAACCCCATTCATCTCCCCTATACATTTCCCTGTCAACCTCTTCATTGATCCCCATCTATTAGCCTTCTTCCTCCATTTCTTTTCCTTTTGTACTGTTAGACAGTACCTCGCCACCACCATTATCGTGAGTCTGAGGTCCTCCCCTGTTTTGCCCCGTCGCTGTCGATCTACTTTCTACCAACGTTCGTCCGCACTTTTTCTTTTCCTCAGGTCTGCTGCTGCTGCAATTCGCTGCTGCGGACTGCTGCGGTTACGGTACTGCTCCTGTCGTTCGTCCTTTAGTTTCTCTCCGTTCTATTCTATTTTATTGGTTGGTTTCCATTCGTCCCCTGATTTGCGTCGCATCTGATGTTACTGTCGTTTTTGTGATGTTTCAATTCTTATTTTTCGTCGGCTGTTGTTGTGCTGATGATTCGTTGCTTTATTTGCTGCTGCTGTCATTTAAATACTTAATTCGCATCTTGTTTCGCTCGATTCCATGTCGTTTTTGCTTCTGTTCTCCTCTTCTTTCCTTTTTCTTCTTCGATCTATCTGATGTTGCTGCTACGTACCTCGTTCTACTGATGGTGTTTCTCCGTCTCTTATGTTTTTCTTTCCTCTTCTTATTTCTTCCTTGCTAATCGATTTCGTGCCGTTTTCGTTCCTGATGCGTCTGCTACTGCGTTTTGCCGCTGTTTGATCTCTACGACAGTTGTTTGTGTTGTTATCACTCTTTTGTTGCTGTTGCTGTGGACTTCGTCGCTGCGGCTGTTCTTTTCTTCGTTGTTATCGTTTCGGTGTTGCTTTCCGTCCTTTTTTTTCCTGCTCCTTTTATGTTGCTGTCCGTGTATGCTGCTGCTGCTCTCTATCTTTTGCTATCTTGTTCCGTAGTCGAGTCTTTCTACCTTCCCTGTTATCCTAGTCGTGTTTTCTGTGGCACCCCTAGTCGTTTCCAACATTCCTTAATCCCGATTCCTTGTTTCGTTTTCTATGTGTCTCGAATTCCGTTGGAGTCTCGAAGTTGTTTTATTGGACAAATATCAAGAGTAAGCGGAACTTGGACAAGTGGATGGAAGGGAGTGCTTTGACGATTTATCGCGAAGGTAACTTTAGGACGTTACTCGATTTTATATCGTATGTTTGAATAGTAGTATGTAGTAAATATTTTAACTTCCATTTTCTAATTTTAGCTATTTATTATTTGCTAAAAATATTATTTTATAAATTGTGTGCTTTATAAATATTTTACGATTTTCGATATCGTTTTATAAATCGTTAGTAATTTAATTATTTACGATCGTTATAATATTTTGTTAGTTATCGTGACACTAGTAACTAAATAATATCGATTTCATATTTTCGTCATATTTCGTTAATTTCTAATTTTTAACTCAAAATCGTATTTTCATATTATAATCGAGATTTGTATATTTGTTTAATAAATTAATTTTCGGTTTACGATTTATACTAGTAAATGAGAAAATAGTTGATTTAGTTTTAAATACATTTTAGTCGAGACTATTTTCACTAATAATTTCCTATTTGTTTCCGATTGACTATTTTTATTAAAAATTGTATTATTCATAAATCAAAGCTATTTCTTAAAAATAATTTGAAACCTTTATAAAGTTCATTTCATTTATATAACTCGTTGACTCAATTAATTTTGATATCGTTTTTCTTAAAATATCTCTTTTCTAAGATTTATTGTTTTAACTCGATTTCCTAAATTATTTATAAAATAATATATAATGACTTATCACATTTTATTTATATTTTGAGTAACGAATTTAGAAATATATTAAAGTTACGATAACGACGATAATAATAAAATGTTAATCTCGTTAGAAATGCTAATTTTATACATTTCACTTAATTTAATAACTTACGTATTTTCTATAAGACTTTCTATTTTTAGTAAGTTTCTAAAATTAGTAAGTTTCTATTTATAGAAAGTTTCCCTTTTAATATAAAATGGTTATTCCTTTTATCCATATCATTTATATTGATTATAATTACTTTTGACTATCGATAATGGCTGTTTTGGAGTTATGGAATGAAGACAAGTGTATGGGTAGAGTAATACAGTCTAGGGTATACGTTTTGCCATCAACTATAAAGCTGGTGTGTCTATGTTGAGACGCATTGGTCGTTGAACTGAGCATGGTTTGTGTTCAGGAGTGTGTATATTTTGACCTTAAACTTAGATATCGCATCGTGTAAGTCGCCGTCGGGTTGAACTGGATTACGGTTGGTGTCCAGGAGGGGTGTACATTACTTAAGCCAGGACCTCGCTGCACGCAGTCCTGTTATAGTTGAGTTGCCTAGTTAGAGACCGAAGTCTGATATGTTTTGACTAAGTTCTCGAAGCTAGTTTAGTATCATCCTAGTGAAAGTCTATTCCGTTGCACTAATTGATTTCCATAACGCCATTTTGGATTTTATAATTATCGATTTGTTTTGACTTGCAGGTTGGCAGTCGCTTTAAGTTTTGCTAAAAACTTATTTTTATCATATCGTTTTAATGTTTTTTTCATTTTACCTATTTTGATATAGTAATACTATTATTTTTCCATATGATATAATATGGCTGGGAGAACGTCCGAGTTACTCCCCACTGACGTGGCTGTTATGTTTATAACATGACAGGTATTTGCTGCTGGGTTTTGGGTGTGAGCTAGCGAGTAGCGTGGATCCTACTATTTCTTTATTCATGTAATTTATGGATTTGTATAACCCATTTGGAGAATTTTCTATTTAGCCCTTTTGTAAAAAGTGGCCTTTGCATTGACTTACCATTTCTTTTAATAAGATATAGTTTGTCAGTGTGTTTTAATCCCAACTCTACAGTGTTTCCGCCACTGTATTGCGTTAGATTTTCTAGGGGATTACAGTTGGTATCAGAGCCAGGTTGCTCCCGACGCTTACACCTGATTTTAGGAAAAAACACCAGTAAATGATTTGAACATTAAAGAAATATTAGTGAGAGATGGGTAGAAACAAAATAAGGACTTAACTGTTAGGTTTATATGTTCTTGTAACTCAATGATTAGCATTGAATATTTGTTGCTTTTGCCTGGAGAAGATGGATGAACAAGAGGTTGGTAGGATACTGCTCCAGATCGGGACAAGACCTGCTTAGAACTCACGACACCTGTTTATTCCACTGGACAACTTTGTGATACAAGGGAGATACAATGGTGACCTTTCTGCTCAGAGTTAGTTCGCTCCAGCTATAGGCCAGATGATTAAAAGTAGATTCCTGTTCCATGATGTTGCAGTAGATCCAGATGAAGCAACACAAGACTAGTGTGCTCGTGTCACTACGAGATGATGAAGATATCCCGCAATTTCCTTTGTTGAACCTTGAGGTCCGAAGATTCTTCTCTCGTTTTAAATCTTAGTTAATTAGGAACGTTGATTCTTCTCTTCCTACCGCTACTTCTTCTACTTCTCTTATAAATTCCCGTCTACATTCTGGTGATAAATCTTCGATTAATTCTCTTATTTTACTGTCTTCTCTCTTGAGATTCTTTGGTGTGACCGATTTTGTCTCAGTGAACCCCGTGAAAAAGTTATAGATGTCTGAGGCTTAGTGAACCTTTGTTACCTGTTTTGAGGATTTTGAGTCTACCCTATTTTCTAAGGAAGTAAGAAATTTTTTGAGGATTGATTTGAGTGGTATTATTTAGATTAATGGAATTAGGTTGATACTTTAGACACCGAACCTTGGGTTATAGGTTACTTTGACTATTTTGGAGTACTTAGAGTTGAATATATTTTGGAGTAGTAAGAGTATATCATATTTGATGGATCTAGTGTAACTGATAATATTACCTTGGGATTCTTACCTAATGCTTATTTGATGGATGCATCGCGAATATTTGTGATCATAGAGTATTGGTTAAAGTGTTAGCCTGAGTGTTATGGTACCATTAAAGGTTTTCATTAATGTTGTTAGAAATTTTGATTGACATAGATTACCCGTATTTCTTGTGGATTAGATCGTTGATCGTTATTTAAGGTTGTAACCTATGAAATTTGGAGTTGAGTGATCTAACTTGGATGAATTATTCTTAATCTTGAAGAAGAGAAATATCTTGCAAAACCATAATTTGGGCTTATTGTGTTGTTTTGAGGAATACTATAATACATATCATCTTTTTGGGACTTTCAGTTTAGAGCCTTAGACCAACGAGACTGTGGCTTCGTTGAGTTAATATTTTGGTGAATTCGCTGATACGATATGAACTTTGGTGGATTTCTCATAAACCTTAGTCGAAAGACGTGTTTTGAAGATGTGAGGGTTCGCACCATTACCTATAGGTTTGAGCGTGTTTGAGGATTCGTTGTACTTTTCCAAGTTTTGTACTTGTGGCATATTAAATATGTTAATGATCATTTTTGAGGATTTCGTACCCGAGCCTTGTTTAATTGGTGGATCTTGTTTGGTGATCCTTACTCGAGAGATTTGGAGTGTACCTCGAGTTCAAACTTTATGAGCTTTGGATTTAGGAGCCTTATCGTTCGCGAGTTTCGGTTTGTCTGATGACCATTGGAACTTTAATTGACGAGATTAGTTTTTAAAGCATTTGGGGGTTAGTATCGTGTCGTTTGAACGATTGGATAATCACGTAAGACGTTTTTGGAAAGTGTGACTGAGTAGTACCACCTAGTGCCTAATATTGGACTTATCGCATTTGATGGGAATTAGGAACCCGTGTTGTGGGAGTCGTACCGGGAATCTTGAGATGGTTAACTTCTTCTGTAATTCCTTGAGAGCTCTTTTTGACTCGCAATTTATTCCGTCTTTCCCTTAGCTTTCTTTAATCCTGCTATTTCTCCTTCGGCCAATTCCTTCCTCATCTTCATCGGGTTTGAAACTTTTGTTTCAATTAGTCGTTGACTCTGACTCTATTTATCCGTTTACCTTTTTCCCCGAACTTATGTTATGAAAAGTTTGACTAATTTAAAAACTTCGATTTTCATGAACTTTTAACATTTTGAGTTATAAATTTCAAAAGTTTGTATTTCATTTTTGTTTTATTTTTAGTTCCGTTTCAAAGGGTCTAAATAATTTATTTTAAAGTGTTTCGAAATTGTTTCAAATTTCTATGTTCGAGCATTTGAATTTTACGAAAACCTTCTTAATCGCTAAAATTTTGATTTCTGTAAGATTATTATGTAAAACGATTTAAAATTTTCGAAAGCTTTCGCATGTCTAAATTTTTTTCTTATTGTCGATAGACTTTAAATCTGTTTTTGGAAATGTTTGACGACTGGTTCGATTTTTATTCACTAACTACAAAACTTGATTTCTCAAAATTTTTGTTTAGTCTTAAAACGAAATCTTGTCAAATATCTTATCCAAAACGTTTTACTGCTGCTTTGAAAATATTTGGGTACTTTCCCCTCGAGTTTGTTTACAAATATTATTTATTGTCATTATTTTATCGAATAATTTTAACCTGCGATTGTATTAATTTGATTGATTTTAAACTTTGGAAATTGAGCCCACATCTTTTTGAAATAAATTTTGTCTTCGATTCTGATTTCATATCACGTTTGAAATTGTAAAAAAAATTTAAACCGAGATTGTGATGCGAGTTAAGCTTTCTTCTTTGTTCAACTGATATAACCTTATTTTCCACTCAATTATTATGTTTTTGTTAGTTTCGAGGACGAAACTTCTTTTTAGTGGGGAAGATTGTAACACCCCTGATTTTATAAATTAAATTAAATTAAAGTTATGTTCGTATTTTTATTTTGTTTCCGATTCAACTCGTAATTCTTAAAAGTTTTATAAAACGAAATTATCGTTTAATCGTTTAAACTCCTAAAATTTCATTTGTCTCGAAAACTCTTCTTATATTTAAAATATATTTTTATTCTTGTTTTGATTTATTTTATACATCTAATTTAATTCTTATTGAACTCCTGTTTCGACGATTTGAATTCTAAATTCTTTCGATTTAAACTTGAATTTATATTATTTTAAAGCGGAACTCGTTTTCATAAGCCTCGTTAAATCATTTATTATTTTCCTCGAGAAATCAACTTAATTCATTTTCGTCGTACATTTGTTACTTTTCTCACGAAGCTTTATTTTTATCGCGAAGGTTTATTTTATTCTCAAGGTACACTCAATTTTTCCCTTTCGAACTAACTTATTTATTTTCCTTTAACTTCGAGTCTGTCTCGAATATTTCTACTTATTTATTTTTCCAAATATCCTTTCTGTCCCAAATATTTATTCTAACACTGGAAAATATCTTATTTCGTTAGTATTTTATTCGGCTTGATTACTCTTTCTTTCTTTTTTCTTTTTTTTTCTAACCCGATCTTAATTCGATTTCTTTCTTGAGCCGACTTAAAATTCGACCCACTTATCGATGAACACCTTTATCCCGTCCCAGGATACTGATAACCCACTTGTTAAACTCTAACTTCCTCCCTCTTTGTTCTCAACCACCAGCCTTCTTCCCACATTCACGTAACCCCATTCATCTCCCCTATACATTTCCCTGTCAACCTCTTCATTGATCCCCATCTATTAGCCTTCTTCCTCCATTTCTTTTCCTTTTGTACTGTTAGACAGTACCTCGCCACCACCATTATCGTGAGTCTGAGGCACGCTCCTCCCCTGTTTTGCCCCGTCGCTGTCGATCTACTTTCTACCAACGTTCGTCCGCACTTTTTCTTTTCCTCAGGTCTGCTGCTGCTGCAATTCGCTGCTGCGGTTACGGTACTGCTCCTGTCGTTCGTCCTTTAGTTTCTCTCCGTTCTATTCTATTTTATTGGTTGGTTTCCATTCGTCCCCTGATTTGCGTCGCATCTGATGTTACTGTCGTTTTTGTGATGTTTCAATTCTTATTTTTCGTCGGCTGTTGTTGTGCTGATGATTCGTTGCTTTATTTGCTGCTGCTGTCATTTAAATACTTAATTCGCATCTTGTTTCGCTCGATTCCATGTCGTTTTTGCTTCTGTTCTCCTCTTCTTTCCTTTTTCTTCTTCGATCTATCTGATGTTGCTGCTACGTACCTCGTTCTACTGATGGTGTTTCTCCGTCTCTTATGTTTTTCTTTCCTCTTCTTATTTCTTCCTTGCTAATCGATTTCGTGCCGTTTTCGTTCCTGATGCGTCTGCTACTGCGTTTTGCCGCTGTTTGATCTCTACGACAGTTGTTTGTGTTGTTATCACTCTTTTGTTGCTGTTGCTGTGGACTTCGTCGCTGCGGCTGTTCTTTTCTTCGTTGTTATCGTTTCGGTGTTGCTTTCCGTCCTTTTTTTTCCTGCTCCTTTTATGTTGCTGTCCGTGTATGCTGCTGCTGCTCTCTATCTTTTGCTATCTTGTTCCGTAGTCGAGTCTTTCTACCTTCCCTGTTATCCTAGTCGTGTTTTCTGTGGCACCCCTAGTCGTTTCCAACATTCCTTAATCCCGATTCCTTGTTTCGTTTTCTATGTGTCTCGAATTCCGTTGGAGTCTCGAAGTTGTTTTATTGGACAAATATCAAGAGTAAGCGGAACTTGGACAAGTGGATGGAAGGGAGTGCTTTGACGATTTATCGCGAAGGTAACTTTAGGACGTTACTCGATTTTATATCGTATGTTTGAATAGTAGTATGTAGTAAATATTTTAACTTCCATTTTCTAATTTTAGCTATTTATTATTTGCTAAAAATATTATTTTATAAATTGTGTGCTTTATAAATATTTTACGATTTTCGATATCGTTTTATAAATCGTTAGTAATTTAATTATTTACGATCGTTATAATATTTTGTTAGTTATCGTGACACTAGTAACTAAATAATATCGATTTCATATTTTCGTCATATTTCGTTAATTTCTAATTTTTAACTCAAAATCGTATTTTCATATTATAATCGAGATTTGTATATTTGTTTAATAAATTAATTTTCGGTTTACGATTTATACTAGTAAATGAGAAAATAGTTGATTTAGTTTTAAATACATTTTAGTCGAGACTATTTTCACTAATAATTTCCTATTTGTTTCCGATTGACTATTTTTATTAAAAATTGTATTATTCATAAATCAAAGCTATTTCTTAAAAATAATTTGAAACCTTTATAAAGTTCATTTCATTTATATAACTCGTTGACTCAATTAATTTTGATATCGTTTTTCTTAAAATATCTCTTTTCTAAGATTTATTGTTTTAACTCGATTTCCTAAATTATTTATAAAATAATATATAATGACTTATCACATTTTATTTATATTTTGAGTAACGAATTTAGAAATATATTAAAGTTACGATAACGACGATAATAATAAAATGTTAATCTCGTTAGAAATGCTAATTTTATACATTTCACTTAATTTAATAACTTACGTATTTTCTATAAGACTTTCTATTTTTAGTAAGTTTCTAAAATTAGTAAGTTTCTATTTATAGAAAGTTTCCCTTTTAATATAAAATGGTTATTCCTTTTATCCATATCATTTATATTGATTATAATTACTTTTGACTATCGATAATGGCTGTTTTGGAGTTATGGAATGAAGACAAGTGTATGGGTAGAGTAATACAGTCTAGGGTATACGTTTTGCCATCAACTATAAAGCTGGTGTGTCTATGTTGAGACGCATTGGTCGTTGAACTGAGCATGGTTTGTGTTCAGGAGTGTGTATATTTTGACCTTAAACTTAGATATCGCATCGTGTAAGTCGCCGTCGGGTTGAACTGGATTACGGTTGGTGTCCAGGAGGGGTGTACATTACTTAAGCCAGGACCTCGCTGCACGCAGTCCTGTTATAGTTGAGTTGCCTAGTTAGAGACCGAAGTCTGATATGTTTTGACTAAGTTCTCGAAGCTAGTTTAGTATCATCCTAGTGAAAGTCTATTCCGTTGCACTAATTGATTTCCATAACGCCATTTTGGATTTTATAATTATCGATTTGTTTTGACTTGCAGGTTGGCAGTCGCTTTAAGTTTTGCTAAAAACTTATTTTTATCATATCGTTTTAATGTTTTTTTCATTTTACCTATTTTGATATAGTAATACTATTATTTTTCCATATGATATAATATGGCTGGGAGAACGTCCGAGTTACTCCCCACTGACGTGGCTGTTATGTTTATAACATGACAGGTATTTGCTGCTGGGTTTTGGGTGTGAGCTAGCGAGTAGCGTGGATCCTACTATTTCTTTATTCATGTAATTTATGGATTTGTATAACCCATTTGGAGAATTTTCTATTTAGCCCTTTTGTAAAAAGTGGCCTTTGCATTGACTTACCATTTCTTTTAATAAGATATAGTTTGTCAGTGTGTTTTAATCCCAACTCTACAGTGTTTCCGCCACTGTATTGCGTTAGATTTTCTAGGGGATTACAGTGTCGAGCAGGTTTACCTCGTCAAAGATGCTGCGAGTTGCAGCTGCGGGTGTGGGCTTGATTGTGGATGAACTTGCCCCTTGATAGCCTTTGGTAGAGGCCTTAGTCAGGTTCTCTAGTCTCAAGTCATCCTCGATTCTCGTGCCCATTTCAGTAAGGACAGCGAAGTTTGGGATGATGGCATACCGAAGGTGGACCCGGTAGGATGGGAGTAGATTTTTGACGAAGGCTTCTACTAGGGTCTTCTCGCCGGGCTTGTCGACCAGCTTCACACTCTCAGCCCTCCACCTTTGCAGATATTTTGTGAACCCTTCTTTGGGCTCTTGGGCCATTACCTCCAGAGTACGCATTGTAGTCTGGATTTCAGTGTTATCGGCGTAGTTCCGAGCAAACTCGGTCGCCACATCATCCCAAGTCTTGTATTTCTTGGGGTCGAGCCTGTAGAACCAGGCCCTGGGATGCTTCTCCAAAGAGGAAGGGAATAGGTGCTTGAACATGGTGGACTTTACTCCTTTGACTGCCATGAAGTCCTTGAAAGCCCGGATATGATGGACCGGATCTTCGGTACCCTCAAACATAGGAATTCCCGTTAAGTTGAGGTTGGCCGGTAGCTCGTCATTCAAAGGTGAATAAATGCGAGCATTTTCAGAATGGATTTAGTTGCTTGTTGACAAGTGGACTTGCTCCTCGAGCCTGCGAACAACACTGACCAATTCGGCTATGGGCCCAGCGGAATCACCTCTTTCAACTGGGGCCGTCTTCTCTACGGTGCTCAGGCGGGTGTCCAAAGTTGCTTGGTTAGCGAGGATGGAGGTCAGTTGAATCTCGATCTTGGCTAAGGCGTTTTTCAGTTCGTCCATCTTGCGTTGATGTCGGGTTGTGGCTGGCCTGTCTGTAAGAACACCACGTAATCAGAAACTAGCCCAGAAATCCCGGAATAGAGAGTACATCTCGAACGAGACTAAAAAGGGAAATGACTCGAAAAAGACACCTAGACGGGTGACTTGTGAAGTGTGGGCCTTCCTTAGGATTCGGCAAGTTAGCCTAGTCCTGTTCGAAGGAAGGTTCACGCGAGACATCCCCAGACTTTTGACTCGATTATGTTGACGGGCCCTCCTTCGTAAGAGTATGTCCTACTTAGGTGGGCCCTGCCTTAGTCTAATAAGGCGGACTGGGATAGGGAAGAAACTCGTGATGTAAGATCGACGGAGTTTCGACGCTAGAAGAACTTGACAACTTAAGACATGACCCGACACTGCTAAAAATGGGGAGTCCTAAAAGTGGAAGGTTTTGAAAATTGATTGTTTTGAATAAGGACCGAGTGGACTCGGCGAATGGCCCAAATTTCCGAAAAAAAAGAGGACGAAAAGTCATTGGGCCACGAGTTTTGAAAGTTTGAGTTTTGATTTGGGCAGCATACCGGCTAGAAAATAGGCTATTTTGAGTAAAATCATAAGTCCTAAATTCGGTATGTCCCGGGTTTCGAAATTGAATAGTTCGAAAAGGATGCAATTTTGAAAAGTTGACGGTTTTTGAAAACGACTCGGAAACCAAGTAGCACGTAGTCACACAAGCATTATAATGACGCCATGTATGCTCTACACTAAGTCTCGGTCGGTCTGAAAGGGTCTATACCAGTGTAAATAGTCTAGACGTTGATCGGGACGGACTCTCTAAGTCGAATTGAGCTTAGAACATGCCGCGAAACCCACTCGAATCGACTATGGACACCTCTTGACATATCCATGTTGGAGTACATCAATGGTATAGTGGGACGTCGGTCACCAGTACCGGCCCGGGAAAATATGGGTTATGCATGAACCGTAAAACTAACACGCGCATCGTATTTGTCAAACGATTTCTATTCGAGTCTCACCCTGAGGATGCCGATGGTAAGTCACGCATCAGTTAATCCCCAGCGGAGTCGCCAAATTGTGGACATGACATAGGTCCACCCCGACGCGGCCACGCGCGGGTTTGGGTAGGCGAATGAATCTCCATATGAAACGGATCGAATTGAAATTTAGGTCGAAGTGGAGTCGCCACCGAATTTTATGGTTATTCGGAACCATTCGAGCCCACTCTATGTCGTAGTGGTCCGTATACAAAATACGGCCCATTTCCGATGTCAGAGTTTATTGGGCTCGTCCCTTTGCATTTGATACCAATACCAACATTATCGGATATTGTGTATTGAATGACTCTCGTGCGCCAACGGTTTCGGGCATCCGGAAACCGAGGTTCTGAGTAAGGGGTGAGGGTACGTGTTGGGAAGCCCACAAAGGACACCCAACCCCGCCCGCACATTAGCGGCCTCTACTAAGAATTCGAATGACTTACAATACGCGCGCTAGTTAAACGGGAAAATGCTTATGCAAACATTGTTTTCCCAGGCATGTGAATTGAATTGAAAAGGGGTTTCTAAGTCGATTTAATGCAATTAATTCTACGTCAAAGTGGAATTTAGCATGCGGGTTCATTTAGTACAATAAACGAACAAGAATTAAATTGACAAAAGAAATAGCAAACGCGTTAGTAACGATGCAATGATAACGAATAATAACGGTTTGTGCAAATAACGAATTGAATTGAATTGAATGATGTACAAGATGATGCATGGTTCGGAAAGATAGTAATACACGTGATTAATTAGGCACGTGTTGACTTAAGTCACGAAAACGATTAACGAGACTTGAATGTGATATGTAGGACTCACGGTTTGACGTGATTAAGGGCCACTCGACCGAGTCATTGTGTGACTCGACCGAGTGGACATCTGAAAAACGGTCTGTCCAGGTTTTGTGACCCAACTCGACCGAGTTCATCGCCACTCGACCGAGTCACTGTGAGACTCGACCGAGTGGAGGTCATAGAGGCATTCTGTTTCGTGTTACGGACCCTACTCGACCGAGTTATGGACCAACTTGGTCGAGCACGTTGCCACTCGACCGAGTCACGGTGAGACTCGACCGAGTGGAGGTCGTAAGAGACATTCTGTCTCGGTTTTTGTGATGTCACTCGATCGAGTAGCGTAGGCACTCGGTCGAGTGGCACCTGTACGAACCGTGTCGTTTGCAATTTTAAATGTCGATTTTGAAATTGCTTTTTGATTTTTGATGACTTGACGAATTGGGCATAAATATAGCGGAATTTATACTCAATTCGGGACTTGAATACTCGTCGTATCCCATATTCGATTATCGAATCGACATGGAATACTTAGAGTGAAAATAACGGAAGATTAATTTAAGTCGACCTAAACTAACTACCGCGATATGGTAGATTTCCTCCGCGTTAAATAATGTCGTAATTCTATTGAATTGGATTGACAATTACTTTTGCGTCAACGGAAAATCGCATTAGTTAACTTATGTGACTAGATCGTTAGATTCGACATCCAATTAAGGAATTGGTATCGAATTTAATAGATCGACACTTTGCTTAAATTAAAGGACTTGATTCCCTCGACTTCTCCGACATCGAAATAAATCCCTAGGGATTGTGATGTCGGATCCGTGTCAATGGGTTTCGACCCTTATTGAAATACGATGTTTGTTCTTTGATGAAATCGATGCGACATGCGAATAACAATAATGATATAAACGATATGAAAATTATTATTGAAGTTAACCTATCGCAATAATCAAGTATTCGGGATATCAGAACGAGCGACCGTCAACGCTGTGTGCAGTACACTTGTATGTTCGTGTTTCCTCATTCCGATATCACTCATACTCGACACAAATTGATAGGTATTTTAATGTTTTGATACTAGTATTATTGATATTAACGACGCGATAATAACGAAATAAAAAAAAACGACCCGTATGAAGATGACGACATGACGCGAGAAGGAGGAAGGGAAGAAACGAGGTTTTGACACCCTCAACCTACATGTTCTTGTCTCGGATTAGAACTTGTAATCATGGCTTCAACACTAGAGTCTTCGAGGTTTATGGAGGTCGAGTTGTGGTGGCTTGGGATTGATTCCTAAAGCTAGGTTTAGGGTTTCTTTGCTAGTGTATTGCTTGGGGTTTGATTAGGGTGTATTAGGGTTGAGCTTTGAGGTGTAAAGAGGTGTCTAAAGTTCTGAAAAGGGTGTCTTGAAGTGTGTGCAAAGGGTTGCTTATATAGGAAAAGCTAGGGTTCCGGTTTAGGGTTACTCGACCGAGTAGGCAGCTGACTCGGTCGAGTAGGCTTGTGCGTCAGCCGTCGGGCTTGAATGAGGGCCCACTCGATCGAGTGGGTGGGGCACTCGATCGAGTGGCCCAGCTGGGTCGCGCGGGTCACTCGCTTTGGCCCGTGACCATGAATATTTGATGGGTTTGAGTTTGAATTGGGCTTTTGATGCTTGAGGGGTTGTCTTGGTGTGTTTCGAAAACGACTTTGACCGGGATTGACCCAATCGTGACGAGTCGGTTTTAATTCCGGTGTCGGTTTTGGCCCAAATTAGCCTTATTTGATTGGAAACGGCCCACTGGACCTGGATTTGAGGTTGATTTTGTGAGATTTGTACTCTGTAAGTTTGTTAGCCAGCGATTAATGGATTTGAGCCCGTATCCGAGCGCGCAGAAGCATGTTAGCGTCCGATCATCATCGGGTGTTTTTTGGGAAACTGCCATAGACACCTGGCAGTCAAAATGCGGGTGTCTACAGTTCCACATTTGGGGGAAAACACCAAAGTGAAACAACAAGTCTGCTTATAAAACTCGCTTAAGCCAATCACACGCTAATCGGAAAATTGTCGCCATACGGCGAAACCTCAAACCCAAAAAAAACAAACCAAAAAAAAGTATACGGCCCAACCAAAATGTACGAACCCGATACCAAACTGGCCCAAAAAAAAGCAAAAAACGAGCTAATTTTAAAAGTGAATGCGCCAAGTTGGCTCGGAGTGGGAAACAAAAAACACTTTCAACCCTCTTCGATTACAATGCGTGATGATGTAAACATTTACGTTTGACCCTCAAAAAAAACAAGGTCGTCGCAACGCGTTCCACAGATTTATTTAAGACAGCGCCTAGAAATAACACAAGTGAACTTATCCGAGTACTCCGACACGAATGTCCAAACTCGACACTCATACCCCACAAGCCTGCGCAAATAGCCCGAAACCGACTCGAGCTACCCCGAAACTTGGACAACTTTTGGTATAAATCTCGCACCCCTACCCCTATATAAAGAAAACACGAGACAGCACGAGGAAAAAAACACCAACGTACAAACCCGAAACACCGCGAACTAAACCAAAACCTGTACCCTGAATATGGATCGCTACAAAACTATCAACAGTTTGAAAACATAAGATAAACGTATACTTAATGCCTATTACTTCCTACCATACCTACCTACACCCCATATCAAATCAGCTCAATTAAAGAGATGCTTTGTACTAATTCAGCCGCCCTCCTAACAAATATCGAGCTCTCACTCAATTCCCCCAACCAGCGTCATTAATAAACCTCCAACCCCTTACCTTCCCTCCCCTTACCTTCCCTCCCCCTCCCCTGAACATTAACCCATTAATGATCCCCCAGTAAAAAAACCTCTTTTACTTCCCCCAAACTCTTTTACCGCATGTGTTAGACCTCCATCAAGAACCGTTAGAACTGTAAGTTTTCTACTCTTCATCACCTTTCACTGTTTTACTTCACATAAATCACGAAATGCTCCCAAAAAATGCTAAGTTTGCCCAGTATCGCTGCTTCATATGCATGACGTTTAGATTCTCTTATATGAATTCTTTTTACTTTTCTTGTTTATACTATTGTTCCTATTTTTCGAAGTTTTTTTTTCCTTTCTTGTGTGCGAATCTGCTTCGTTTAAGCTTAGAAATATATGCATACTTAGTGATTAAGAATTTGATTCAGAGTTGTGTTCTTGTACCTTGCTGATGTTACTGTAACTACTCACACTACTACAAAACATCAAATAGACAACTCCTAATAGACATCGGATGTTGTTAACAACTGATGTATAATATTTATACATCTGTTTTGTTTGAGAAACAGATGTCTTTATAGGATAATAGACAACTGAGCTTTTAAAAAACAGTTGTCTATATATTATACAACTGTTTTTATTAACCTCAGTTGTCTTTTCTGTATTTAAGGACCACTGAAAATTGGTTGTATCAACTTCTCAAGTATTTTTTTTGAAGTATCTAAATCTAATCTATTAGTATGAGCTAGGGGTGAGCAAAAACGGGTATCCGAACCGGTTTTGAAAATCGATTCGGGTACCCAGTTTTTAAAAATCGCCTTTTCCCGAACCAAAACCGGCCGGGTTTAAACCGGGTGCCCGGTTTTTATAAAATATGGTTATCTTCGTTATAAACCGGTTCAAAAGCGGGTACCAATTTTAAAATTGTGAAACGAAACCGACCCGATTTTTCACTAAAAAAATCAGTTCAGGTGCCCAAACCGATTTTCAACTTCAAAAACCCAAATTTCGGTTCGATTTTGGTTTTTAACCGGTTCAATTTTTTTCGGTCACCCCTGATATCAGCAACAAAATATACTGTCTAAACCCTAAATTTACAAATTATACTCCACCATCACTATCAGCAACAAAATTGTTCCCTGATTTCTTCTCGACCCTAAACCCTACCGCCGTTGCTAGCTCGTCGTTCTTCTTCACTAGCAGTATCCTTCTTCTCCTATCCTTTATGACTTCATCATCTTCTTCTCTTCACCGTGATTTCGTTCCCTAATTTCTTTCCCTGAATTTCGTTCTCTGCTATATGTCGTTCGTCGTTCGTCGTTCTCTGTTAATTCCCGCTCGCTGCTCGCGCCTCGCCGCTCGCCGTTCAGTGAATCTCCACCGTCGTTCGTCGTTCTCTCTACTCATTCCGTCTAGGTATTCCCTTCCTTCTTCTTATTTCAGTCCCCTTATTTCACCGTCGCTGTTCATTCCGTCGTTGTTCTTATTTTAGTCTCCTTGTTCTGCGTTTTTCATATTCTGTATTATGTTCAAGCTTGATGTTTGTTCAATTCCATTTGGCCACTCGGACAATAATTTCAAAATCCCAGGAATAAACATATGTACGTGGCGATGGTGTTTTCGGTGGGTACCTTGGCACATTATACTGTGGATATAAGTCAGCGACTTTGGCAGCAAAGTCACCATAATGAGAAATGACCTCAACACAGAGGTGTCTTCCTGTGGCAGACTTGTTTTCATATACTATAACGTGTGCCATGGCGACATCCTTGACATGGACTGATCCCATAAAGAAGTCTTGATATGTTTCCGTACACCCTGTCACATACCAAGTAATCAAATTTCACAAAAAGAAAACAAGGCACGTATATTCCATATGAGTATAATAGAAGTAGAGTGGCAATGTAATTAGCCGCTTTGTGATGAGAAGCAAAAAGAGTCAGCAGCCCCTCATTGATAAATCAAATGCTGAAGTAACTACAGATGTTAGCCTACCTAGTGTAATTCACAGGAATTAAGATTGGTACAAGAGTAAAGCCACATAATTTAGTCTCCTGGCTTCAACAAATGAGGAATTAAATGAGAGAATTCACATGTTTAATCTGCCCTCCAAGATCTTATGCCATGCTATGGACATTGTTTTGCTGGTAATTTTACTACTCTCTCGCAAAGCTTCCGCCTTTATTAAAATACTTCGTTACATATGAATAAAAAGTCAGAAACTTTTCAAGTCTGGCAGGATTTGATGGTATGTGTATGTGTTGTTGAATTTTCGGTTTGTGATTATGTAGGCTGAAAAAGAAACGGATGAAGTTTATGCTCAGATAACTTTAATGCCAGAAGCAGATGTAAGTGTGTGTCGAAAGTGATGTTAATTATTTTTGCTTTGTGATTTTGACATGGGGTCATAACTCATATAAGTCATATCATCTTTTCTTCTTCTACCTTTTTGAGGTTGAAGTTTTCTTCTTTTTTTTTCGTTGATTGAAAGTTCGAGTTTTGGATTTGTGTGTAGCAAACTGAACCGACAAAACCCGATCCGTGTCAACCCGAACCACCAAGACTTGCAGGCTTGTCCTTCACAAAGGTGTTGACAGCTTCGGACACTAGTACTCACGGTGGTTTCTCGGTTCTCCGAAAGCATCCCAATGAATGCCTTTCTCCCTTGGTATGCATGGTTTTTCCATGCTTGATTTTTTTATGTGTGTAGTACATCATCTGCGGTTACATCTTATACCAAGGGACACTAGTACTCCCTTGGTATGCTTTCAACTATCTCAAGAGTCTAATATGATGGGTGGCATTTTGGTAGTTTAATGGAAAAGAAAGGGTAGGTTTAATGATTGAGTTAAGTGGTGCTTGATTGATTATAAACCACAACTTGCTTCTTTTATTAGTTGTCCAACCCCCTGAATTTGGACATACAGCCACGCCAGTTGTTTATCATATCGTAACATATCGCTTCCATTTTTCTTTACTTTGAATTTTGTTGCTTGTTGGAAAACTACCACAATTCTTTTGTAGCTACCAGACCCAACTGCCACAACCCCCATATTCTTCTTTCTTTCATTCTTTCTTTCTCTAATTAATCAGGTAACACCCCAAATCATTTCTAGCTGCTAGCTACCACTACTCCTTTTCTTTTTTCTCTCTTGTACGACTATATATATTTCCATCTAAAAGCTCACGAATCAGTTGCTTGTGAATTGTGATACATACGATCACGTTGTTTGGAAACCGTCTCTTTATTTGTCCTTCTTCAGTCTCTTAATTTGTTTATTATTCAGGATTAGAGGTAGTTTATTAATATTAATTTCTAACATAGCTGGTGTTTTGTTTGTGTGAAGGTAGAAGGATGGGATACTGGAAAACAAAGGTTCTACCAAAGATACAGAAGGTTTTCGGGAAAGATGCTGCTACCAAGAAAGCGGAGGCCGTTGAAGCATGCAAGTCCTTTGATGACTCTAAGGTCATATACATAATACATACGATCGACTATTATCTAATTTCATTCTTCTACATACGTGATTGCATGCATACATGATATGGAGTACTATATTATTCTTAAATCTACTTTATTAAAGCTTAACTACTACGGAGTAATTATACTAGCTAGCTGCCCTAGATTTAAGCTACACGACTGACTTTTAGTTGTTTTGTTACTGTTGACTTGCTGTGCTATTGTTGCTGTTCATCTACAAATTTAACTGAACTGAATCCAGAATGTATTTTGAGAGCTATTGAAGGTTCTGCCTGAGGTATGAAGATTACTAGCCGGATTTTGTATTTTTTCTGGAGTAAAATCTCTTGTATAAACATTATCTGATTCTAGTATCTATATCCATTTTTCTTTATACGTCAAATCTTGTTAATATATTTGCATTAGCTTTAATTTTTAGTTGATCAACTTTAAGGCATTGAAGTATTTTAAATGGACACTTTCTGTCTCAAAGAGATGAAGGTTGGATGTTTCACCAATAAAATGAACGGTCAAATGGAGTTAGTACAATGGTCGTGCAGCTGAAGTTATTGCACAAACTTATGAGATCCATATTTTGCAAAAGTGTCTATTTAGATCTGCGTATAAATTGAACCGCTTGTTTAAATGCCAATGAACTGAAGGAGCAGGTGCAATCATTAATCTGGAATATACTTTCTAGTACTTTAATTCAAAGGTCTTTTGGGCTGGTGTATTCTTCCATTATTCTGCCCTTAGAAATAGTGGTTCAGTCTAGCTTTCTCCTTCAATTTTGCAGCTGTTTTCGAGCTGATCCATTGCTCAGCAGCCGGAAGTTAAGTTTTGAGGATGCATCTGTTCACTTACCCTTAATCCAAGTCATTGTTCCTCAAGTGATGAATCTAAGGCCTCTGTTTAACGAGTGTTCCAAGGTACTCTTATTTTATGTTTTGACTTTCAGCATTTTTGTAAATAGTTTTAATTTGTTGATTTTGAGATGATTTCTTATTCTTTAAGACATTTCCTTCTTTTAGATCTATGATATATTTTGTTCTGTCACATTCTGAACTTGTTATATGTTTTTGAAGATGCATTTATGCATTTGTGGCGTTGGTAAACTGCGAAATGCAAATATACACACCCTTATTTATTGGTGTATGGCTAGAGATTTTATTGATGTGGATGTATTTTTATCAATTAACTTCCGTTCTTTTCCCTTTTTTTTCCTTCTTGTTTTCTGATAGGACAAGGAAGATATGAAAGTCATTGGTCGTTTGTTTGCTGATATGGGTGATTCATATGCTAAATTGATTGCAACCGGTAAGAATGGAACCTTTGTTTGCTCTTTCCTGCCAATGCATACCGTACCCTTTTGTTGTAATCTTTAGTCAAATAATTAGTTGATTTATATTGTTGATTTTGCAGCATTTCAAGGAGATTAGGCCATATTTTCAGGAAGATATTGACGAGGTTCGTGAATTATGAGCGGACTATTTTTTTTTAATAATTAGGAGTATATATGATGTATCCGATAAAGTTATACGGACAAGGTGTTATTATGTTCGATTATTTTTCTTATGTACCTTTTGGATGTAACTGGATAATGGTTTCTACCTTTTGGATGTTCGATTATATAAAAATGGAACTTCTTATTCAAATCAGTATGTTATTCATTTATGATGTTTCGTTAATATATAAATCAAATCATGATATATAGTTCAAATACGTGTATTATATAATTGATATATACGTGCAATATACAACTGTTGTTTTAGAAAACAGTTGTCTACCGAAAGAATATACATCTAATGTTGTTAAAGGTCAGATGTCTATACACGTAATAGACAACTGTTAAAGAAAAGAGTTGTCTATTAATGAATAGACAACTGTTGTAAAACAGATGTCTATGCTTAGACTAATATACAACTCCAAACTACTCAACTGTTGTAAGTCAGTTGTCTATTCCAAAAAAAACAGTTGTCTATTTGATGTTTTGTAGTAGTGTCAGTCACAGCTAGGGATGGCAACGGGTCGGGTCTGGGTCGGGTCCACCCGGACCCGGACCCGGACCCGAAGTTTCAACCCTAGACCCAGACCCGACCCAGACCCGACCCGGACCCGAGCGGGTCCAAAATTGTCAGACCCATACCCGAACCGCTCGGGTCTGGGCCGGGTCCGGGTCTACCCGCGGGTCCGCCTTATTTATCACGTTGTTGTATTATTCATTGTTTCGATGGAAATTTCGTAGAAAAACACGAACTTAATTTCCGAAAAAAACTACGTAATGTCTTGATTCTTGAGTTATCCTTACGCATAAGATCTTTAAAAAGTCTTTACAAACCACGCATAAAAAACATAAAAAAAAAAAAAAAAAAGTGTCTACAAGTCTCACAATACAACCGAAACGTCACAAAACATAACACAAATGTCGTCTTAAAAACATTCGTCACAAAGTAATTTATTAAAAAACATATTAAGTGATACATGATATATCACATAGTTCTTCGTCCTCCATATATCTAAGTTTCTAACTCACAGTAAGTCGATATGTTTGATGAATTAAAATATTAATTTTTTTTTTAACGGGTCCACGGGTCTACGGGTCGGGTCCGGGTCCCAAAATTCAGACCCGTACCCGTACCCGAATTTTTTGGGGAGGACCCAGACCCGACCCATGCCCGTCGGGTCTGGAAAATTTAGACCCAGACCCGACCCATTCGGGTCCGACCCGCCGGGTCTGGGTCGGGTCTTGGACCCGTTGCCATCCCTAGTCACAGCCATGCAAGTAACTCTTGGTATGCTTAGAGTCACTTTTGTCACCAATGAACACTGTACCGCAGAGTGCAAGTATGCTATATTTTTTCATCCTATTTGTTGTTGAATATTTGTCGCCATTATTGCACTGACATTCTTTTTTTTGTCCATATTTGAGCACTGACTATTACAATATGTGGAACAACATTTTTTTTCCCACATTCATACCTTATATTCTGTATATTTGCATATCATTTATATTTTTCAAGTTAGAGATTGTATTACCTGATTAGGTATAGTTTCCCCTAATCTTAGGGTAGATCAATGGGATTGATATCCACTAACTGAGAGACTATTGCTGTATATAAGCATATGACTGATAGTGTGGTTAACTCAAAGAATAAACTCACTTGCGTATTTTAATAACCTAATCGATATATATCAGAGTACTCCATCAACCCTCTCAATATTTTCCGTTGTTTTCTGCTTCTGTCTCTCGTCGTTAACCATGACAAATCACACCTCTAGACCTTCTTTCCATACCTCTTACTCTGACAAATGTAGCTGGGATATTTGTCAGTAATGAGTCGATTCATTGAATGTTTCAGCATCATTGTCTAACACGTTCCTCGTCTCAGTTGTGAGTCTTTGTTTTAACACCTATTAATACTCGCCAAGTTTCACAGGTTATATCGCTGTTATAATGGTCACTTATTACTGCAAAGGTTAGATAACGAACCACGAAGATGAAGATAGAATTGCAGTCATATCCAACAATCGCCAACACAAACTCAAACGCTTGTCGTTCTGTACAATCAGGCCCATGAAGTAAGGGTCTATGGTCGTCGGTTCTCGTCGACGGACAAAGTACTTTGCAATGAAGACTATATGGAACAGATTTTTCTGAATCTTGATGCTGGTGATAGGGCGAACATGGCGGTCGTATGCAAGAGATGGGCGCAGCTGTTTCTACTACGTCTAGATGCCCCTCGCTGGACTAAAGACTACAACAAAAGCCTACAGAGGAAACATCGCAACGGGCTAACAACTACTTGCATGGTGTAGACACCCACATTTTGACCGCCAGGTGTCTATAGTAGTTCCCGCCAAACACCCGATGATGATCGGACGCAAACATGCTTTGATGGACTCGGATATGGGCTCGAAATCATGGACATTTGGCTTGGGCTTATTACGGAGTACAAATATTACAAAACCAACCTCAAATCTAGGCTTAGTGGGTCGTTTCGAGTCAAATGAGACCAATTTGGGTCGATTCCAACACTAGGGGTAAAACCGTCTTTTAGCGACCGAGTCAAAACCCGGTCAAAAATATTCTCGAGACACACGAGTCAGCCGTGACACCTCACGTGGCTGATTCGGTCTCAAACACCACAAAAAATCAGCTTCAAAAAATATTAAACAAATCCGTTTAAGGATAGAATTCTATCTCAAGTAGGAATTCTATCCGAAAACCGAATCAATTACCGACCGAGCATCAAAATACTCGGCCAACTCCCCCAACCAGCCGAGATTCCTTGCTTCCTCCCCAAGCAACAGACTTCTCGTTCCTTTCGAACTCTCGCGTTTCCTATCCAAATCGGTATTTCTTGTTGTCTAAGCAAGATACCTCTCCTAAACCTCTTCGCCTATAAATAGGACCCTCTGATCAACACAATTCATTCAGAAACTATCCATCAATAGGCGATCAATTATTCCCATACATGAAATATACATCTATCATTTATACATCCTCGACATCTAGCAAAAAAAATAATCTCGACATACATCCAAAGAAGTACCGAAATACTGTCAAAATACCGACGAAACCCGACCCCACCATCCGGCCGAATCCATCACCTCACACATAAAAAAACGCACCATCCTAAACTCATCCACATCATCTCGACGCTCTCGTGCCTAAGCCACCGTCCAACGAGCTCTATACCGAGAAAGCAAAGCATGTAGGTTGAGGGTGTAAATCAAACCCGACTCCTTCCCTTTTCTCTTCCTTCTCCACGTTTTTTTCTTCTTTCTTTTCGTTGCGTCGTCGGTCGTTTCGTATTTTTAATATGGGTCGTTCGTCACATAATTTTTATTATTTCTAATAATCGGTACTTCAAAAAACTATTTCTTTTTATATAACGTTCTTAAAATACGATATTGATTTTCTAATCAAATATCGTATCCAACAAGAACTAAATTAATTAAAACTCGTTGATGCAAAAAATCGTTATATCTTTTTTAAACCAAATTCGACGATTTTACGCGGAGAGAATTAACATCTTTTTTTTTCTTTTTTCGTTCAAATTTCTTTTTTTTCTTCTTTTCGTTCAAAGCAAACTTTTCTTTTTTCAAAACCTTTTCTAAAAACTTCCGACTATTTGATATCGATTTCATGATCGAATATCGAATACGACGAATATCGAAAACATAAATCGAGTATAAATTAATCCATATTTGTACGCGACTTATCAAAATTATCAATTTTCGAAAACCGAATCCGAGACAGTCACTCGCGCGAGTCGCGCCCCTCCCGGGCGAGTCGCGCGGACTGCTGTAAACCGCGGCCTGTTTTCTCGTATTTTCCGATTTTTTCCAGCATCGTTTTCTAACATAAAACAACGATTTTCTCGGTATATTTTCAGATTTCGACAAGTATTTTTCGCGCCTCATAAAATCTTTTCCAAAATCATGCATATTATCGTATTTACATCTTTATTCGATTTATTCAACCGTTACTAACTCGTTTGCTCCTTGTTTGTAGCGATTTATTTTTATTGTTTGTTTTATTAGACTAAAACGAACTTCACATGCTAAAATAACTTTGACGTTATTAGTTTAATATGCATTAAACGACTTAGCAACCCATTTATTTTTCTCTCACATGTCTAGGAAAAATAATCTTTGCATATCATTCAATCGTCGAACTAACGCGTGTATACCAAAAACGAACGATATCTTAGTAAAGGCCGCTAAGTGCGGGCGGGGTTGGGTGTTCTTAGTGAACTTCCCAACACGTACCCTCACCCCTTACTCAGAACCATGGTTTCCGGATGTCCGAATCCATTGGCAACGAGAGTCATTCAATACACGATATCCGATAATGTCGGTATCGGTATCAAATGCTAAGGGACGAACCCGATAAACTCTGACATCGGAAATGGGCCATATTTTGTATATGGCCCATTACGACATAGAGTGGGTTCGAACGGGCTCGAACTCCCACAAAGTTCGGTGGCGACTCCTACTTCGATTTAAATTTCAATTTGACCATCTCATATGGAGATTCATTCGCCTCCCCAAACCCGCGCGTGGCCGCGTCGGGGTGGATCTATGTCATGTCCACACATGGGTAACATATTGGTCTCAAAAAGATTTCGCTGTTATTTAAGTGATAATGTGATCGCAAAAACAATGATGCATAACTTCCAATTGACAGCGAAAAATATTTCACCGAACTTGGAGGTCAGCGACTGCACCACTGCAGAAAGTAAGTAAGACTATTTTGAGCAGTTCGCACAGGCCACTGTTAACACAGCACATGCCATTTCTCGCCTTGCTTAGCACCCTAGACGTGGTCATCCTCGACTGATCTGCTTCTTAAGTAACGCAACTACGTAAACTGTATCCTTGTAAGGGGATCTCATTTTCGGTGATAACTAACTGCGGCAACCATGGCACTATATCTGCAAAGAAGTACGTAAACATGTGTTTAGTTATTTTGTACTATGACTTTAATTTCCGGTGGTGCCTACCCTTCGTAAACATGTTTTACGTAATTTTGTAATGTGACTTTTTGCTTTCGGTGGTGCCTACCTACGGCGACCATGCCACTATAACTGAAAACAAATGACAGCAGTAGTATTATCGTTATTTGTTTCAAGTCTTTCATATATTCTTGTACGCCGCTTTCCTTACCACATAATCTTCCCACGCCAATTACAAAGCAATGCGAAAGTGCAGGAACTTTTGGTACCAATCTACCAAACACAAACGGAGTCATGCATACAAGCACGACACATGGCAATCGCAAAACCAAAACTAGCTTAAGATATACACGCAACATTCTGACACGAATTCACGTACACGCTCCGTGCGCGTAGCGCGCGGGCCACCCACTAGTTAATAAAAATAAATGATTTTGAATTAAAAAAAAACTTAATCATTTGGTGGTTACACCTTTTCATCTACTTTTGTCTTAATAATCAAATTTAATATTAATAAATGTAGACACCCACATTTTGACCGCCAGGTGTCTATAGCAGTTTCCGACAAACACCCGATGATGATCGGACGCAAACGTACTTTAACGTACTCGGAAATGGGCTCGAAATCATGGATATTTAGCTTGGGCTTTTTAAGGAGTAAAAATTTCACAAAACCAACCTCAAATTCAGGCCCAGTGGGTCGTTTCGAGTCAAATAAGACTAATTTGGGTCGAATACGACACCAGGGGTAAAACCGTCTTTTAGCGACCGAGTCAAAACCCGGTCAAAGATATTTCCCGAGACTCGTGGACCGACCGTGACGCCTCACGTGTCCGGTTTGAACTCCAACTCCACAAAAAATCAGCTACACAAAATATTAAACAAATTCCGTTTAAGGTAGAATTCGATCTCAAGTAGGAATTCCATCCGAAAACCGAATCGAGTATTCAACCAAACGTAGGATACTCGGCCGAGTGGCCTGATTTCGGCCGAGCTCCCCTTCCCAAACCGGGATTCCCTTTCTTCTTTGCCAAGTAACGGAATTCTCGTTCCTCACAAATTCTTACATTTCCTATCCCGGTTGGTATTTCTTGTTGTCTAAGCAAGAGTACTTCTCCTAACCTTTTATCCTATAAATAGGACCCTCACATACACAATTATACATCAACTTTCTATCAATCAAATATACATAAACTCCTCACACAACTCACAAAAAATACACTTAGCATCGAGAAACCGATAGTATATCCGAGACCCGACGAAACCGGCCATCTCTTACCCTTTACACGTCCAACCAAAAACCACCATAACTCACCGACATTAACTCGACGCTCCCGTGCCCTAGCCACATTCCGATGAGCCCCGATCCGAGTAAACAAAGCATGTAGGTTGAGGGTGAAATCAAACCCGATTTTCTCTTTTCTTTCTTCCTTTCTCTCGTCTTTTCCGCATCTTGTTCTTCTCTTTTTTTTCCTTTTTTCGTCGTCGGTCCATTTTTATTATGGGTTGATGGTGGGATTTGTCGTGGATCCCACCGCCAATTAAATAACCGGCTAGCACCTAACGGTATTTAGGGTAAGTCAGGTCGTGTCCACGGAGACGGTGTTGCAAGGTTTAGACTAGGTTGGCCTAAAACGAGACTATGCTACCAAACAAACACAAAGAGCTACTAATTGGTGAATTATGATGAGAGGAGAAGAAGAAAGTAGACTAACAATGAACTAGACTATAACAAGGCTAAATGAAATATCTAAACAATGAACTAAAGAAATGATGACTAACTAAGAAGATGAATCAAATATGGAAAGAAAGTGGGTTAGGTCGGGTTCATAAGAATAGTAGGGTGATCAGGTTGATCACGGGTATGGGTGCCTCCTAGTGCTAGGGTCGGTCCGGGCTCTCGCTACTTAGACCGATGTCAAGGTGAGTCCGGGCTCTCGCAACTTTAGACTCTAATCGAGGTATGTCCGGGCTCTCGCAACTTAGACTATCCTCAACACTATCCTCAACATGACCAGAAACAAGACAAACAATGAGTAGAGGAAAACTAGCATGAGAAGCATGGCCACTACAACTCAAACAAGCATTTCAACAAACACATGGTGTGCCAAGTATGTGACTAACAACAAAGATTCATCCTTTACCCCTAATCAAACCCTAATCACCCATATTCTACCCTTAATCCCCCTACTAACCCACAAGAAGACTACTCACACATATTCAAACTAACTACAACAATGAAAGGATAAAACAACATCACAATCCAAACATCCATAATGAAAAAAAACAAGAACAATAACAAGAACACTAAGTAAAGATTCAAACTTGAAATAATAACAAAGAATAAGAGTAAAGAAAGTTATACCAACACAAGATGAATAAAAAGATGCAATCCTGTATAAATAAGAAACCCAAAAATAATCCCAAGGTTGTCAAGCTTGGAGAAATCTTCAAGTATCTTCTTAATACCAGAACTAATTAACTAAGATTAACTAGATTTAACTAAGGATTAAAGAGAGATTAAAACTAATATGAGGAACTAAATCTAGAGTTTATAACTTGTAGAGAGGCTTAAGATAGTCTAGGGTAATGTAAGATACATAAACAATACAAGAGGGAAGTATTTATAGGGTTCCGTAAGTGAGAGGAATAAAAGAAGGAGGCGGAACAGAGACTGGGTCATTCCCGATCGGGAATGGGAAATCCCGATTGGGAAGAAATGATGGTCCCGATCGGGAATATGCGATCCCGATCGGGACGGCTTCATAGTGAGCGCCTCCCTTGCTCCGCCTTTCCCGATCGGGAGGACCTTATCCCGATCGGGATACTTCCTCTTTCTCGATCGGGAATATGCGATCCCGGTCGGGAATGCATGACAGTGAGTAGCTATTCTTGCACTTCATTACCGATCGGGTTCACGAATTCCCGATCGGGATGAGTCTTGTTTAGCTCTTCCTCGACTCCTTGTCGATGCTCGGTGCTCGGGGAGTCGCCGAATCATCGTTGCTTCTCCTCTTGGGTTCCATACGTGTCGGAAACGAGTTGAATCGTTCCGTTTCTTCGAGATGACCCCTAGGAACCTGAAATAATCTAGAAGAAGCATAAGTCGTCCCTAAAACCGCCCTAAGGAGCGATTTCAGCAGAGAAAACGAGACTGAATACAAGAAATAAACACTACAAAACGCACTTATCAACTCCCCCACACTTAACCCTTACTCGCCCTCGAGTAAGCACATACTAACTACTAAACTAGCCGTGTGGGTATTAGCGCACTCTACGCCCTTTCAACTCACGCGATAACACTTAGAGGACAATTTCTATCCGCAAGGCAAGTGGGGTCTTGCGACAAAACTGTGGATGCAACCGGACACAAAACACATAAACAAACAAGCATACAAACAAACAAACAAAAATCGGTTGCACCCAAAAGAAAACAAATACCGCTTCCCTCAAACAAGCGGTGAAAGAAGCACCGGTTTAGGACTCAAGGCAAGTGACAACGTTCCCAAGCTAGCAATACAAACCAAAATGGACAAAACCCTAATAGTATGACGACAAAGCAATAAAAAACGTTGGTAACTTACCTCGGTTCCTCCTAACCTTCTAAGAACGTACCACGGGACGATCGGCGGGATGGAAAAAGGATGAACCACGGTGTTAGTCGACACTGTAGGTAAGTGAGACCCCGCCCCCTTTAGCAAAGAGCCAAGAGGGTCGTCCCATGTACAAAACCGCCTAACTAGTTCAAGTAAAAAGGTGGAAATAATTGCGAAATGAGGGAAGACCGACTAATGCCGCTATCATCCTTCCTAGGGACTCGGTCCTTTGGTAGGCTCTTAACGGCAAAAGTCGGAAAAAGGCTTATTTTGAGAGGTAGGGGTTATTTCTGTGAATCGGGTTTTCTTTTGGCATTTTCTCTTTTCTTTTGCATTTTTGCCTTGTTTTGCCATGCCATTCTTTTTCTTCTTTTCTATTTTCTTTTTGGCTTTTGTGCCTTTTCTTTTTCTTCATTCTTTTCTTTCTTTCATTTTTTTTTGCCCTTTTGGCTTGATTTGGCTTTTTGGCATTCCTTTGTATGACAAGAAAGGGAGAATTCAACAAATTGCAACTTATTGTGTGGATATGTGTAGGAAGTAGGTGAATGAGAGAGTTGGGAGCGCGCTTTCCCTTCAAACCCACAAAAAGGGGAGAACTTGGACTAATCAAACAATCCTAAACATGGTCACCTAAGGGACGGGACTCGGCAACCAAGGCCTTTTCACACCGTGGGTGGTCATAATGGTCAAAATGCAGATCCCGTAGTAAATCCCTAGTAAGCTAGGTGGACTCAAGGTAAAGGACCAACGAATTCATTGATTTAGGGTCATTCTACTAGGCTAAAGTCCAAGACTCGATTTATACCACTAGGAAGAGAAAGTAAACACTCGCACACTAGCCTCTAAACCGGGTTTTCAAAAACCTATTTACACACAAGACACACAACAAAACACAAAACAAAGACTCAACGGAAACGAAAGAAAAAGAAACAAAAGCAACAAAACAAGAACAACACAAAACGAACACATACATAACACAAACACCACCCCTAGCTTCCAAATGAGCAACCAAATCAACCAAACTTTACAAAGCTCCTCCCGAGCACACAACATCACAATCTCCTCCAAACTCCACAAGAGACAAAGAGGGAAAAAAGGGATAAGATGTTACCGGAAGTCTTGAAGGCTCTCCAAAGCTATCGGTGGTTTAAGCAACCTATAAGGAAAAGGGGGCAAACACACACAACAAAACAAATATACGAGACAATGACACAAAAGAAAAACACACAAAAGGGAAAATCTTTTTGATTTTTGTGAAAAAATTTCAAATTTTTAGGATTTTAAAGATTTTTCGAAAAACTACAAAAATAAAACTAACTACGATAGAATATCGCTCCCCCACACTTAAACCGAGCCATGTCCTCATGCTCGATCGTAATGTGCGGAGAGACAAAAGAAAAGAAGAGAAACTACGAAAATAAAGCTAAAAATCAAAAATAAAGGTGAAGAAAAGGGTAGAAGGTGTCCGGCCGGGGTGTAGTCAAGTCACCATGGGCCGAGACGAGAAAAAGATATGGATGGGGGAAGAAATAAACGAAGGAAATAAAAGGAAATGGGAGGGGAGGGCTAGGTGTAATCAAGACACCTAGCCCGGATTCCGCCCGATTTCCACTAATTTCTAACGATTAATCCTAAAAAAAGAAAATAACTTAAATAAATAAATAGAAATAAAAACTAAGGAAAAGAATTACCAATTGTCATTTTGGATTTTGAAGTAACTCTTGACGTAATCACGTCGTCAAGAGCCACCGGGAGCAATCATCAAGGCCCATAAGGCCACCCAATCGCCTCTTCATCATCGAGGCTAGTAATCACCGTCATCATCACCTCCATCACCATCATCATTATCATCATCGTCATCATCATCACCGTCATCATCGTCATCCTCATCACCCTCGCCCATGTTTGGTCATCATCGACCTCGGTGAACCTACCATTGGAGCCCAAGTTAAGTATAGTTCTTGAGTCCTCATAAAGACCGTTCCAAAATTGTTGGACCAAGAACCATTGTGAAAGTCCATGGTGAGGGCACGATCTAACCAAAGACTTAAACCGCTCCCAAGCTTCATATAGGCTCTCTTCATCCCGTTGTTGGAAACCGGTGATGGAGGCCCTAAGCAAATTAGTCTTCTCCGGAGGGTAGAAAGTTTGGTAGAACGCCAATGCAAGCTTCTTCCAAGTGTCGATGCCCATGGTTGCCCTATCTAGACTCTTAATCCACTGCTTCGCTTTTCCAATTAATGAGAATGGAAACAAAACCCATCGGATTTGATCTTGTGTAACCCCGGGTTGAGAGATAGCGTCGCAATAATCGGAGAAAGTCTCCATGTGTTGGTGCGGGTCTTCGGTGGGCAAACCACTAAATTGATTCCTTTCCACAAGTTGAATGAAGTGGGTCTTGGCCGTAAAATTTCCGGCATAAGCGGCCGGTAGAGCATTGGGTCCCGGCAAGACGTCTTCCGTGAATGTAGAGTGAGAAGAAAACTTAGGCATTCTTGGATATAAGGGAGAAGATGGTGGTGTAGACGGTGTTGATGTGGATGAAGAGGGGGAACTAGGAGAAGAATATCCAAAGGGATTGGAGAAATTCCCTTCGGCCGTCTCTTGAAATGCTTGCTCAAAATCGCTTCCTTGAGCTTGCTCTTGATGAGTATAGCTTGCACTTGGTTGAGAGATCCTAACCCGGTTAATCGTCCGTTGGCGAAAAGCTCGAAAAAGCCTCTCCAGCTCTGGATTAAAGAGAAAGAATTCACCTCCCCACCTAGGCATACACTACACACTAGAACAAACGTGAGACCACCTAGTGCTTTATGGGCACTAGGTAACGACAATAAACAAGCACCACTAGAGACAAAGAGAAAAAAAAGCTAAAAAAGCAAGAAAAAACTAGAGAATATTCACAAGAGATGATAGAAGGGCACAAAGGAGGGTAACTAAGTCTAGAAGTAAGCAAACAAAGTCTAAACAATGCACCGTCCCCGACAACGGCGCCAAATTGATGGTGGGATTTGTCGTGGATCCCACCGCCAATTAAATAACCGGCTAGCACCTAACGGTAGTTAGGGTAAGTCGGGTCGTGTCCACGGAGACGGTGTTGCAAGGTTTAGACTAGGTTGGCCTAAAACGAGACTATGCTACCAAACAAACACAAAGAGCTACTAATTGGTGAATTATGATGAGAGGAGAAGAAGAAAGTAGACTAACAATGAACTAGACTATAACAAGGCTAAATAAAATAACTAAACACAAACTAAACAATGAACTAAAGAAATTATGACTAACTAAGAAGATGAATCAAATATGGAAAGAAAGTGGGTTAGGTCGGGTTCATAAGAATAGTAGGGTGATCGGGTTGATCACGGGTATGGGTGCCTCCTAGTGCTAGGGTGGGTCCGGGCTCTCGCTACTTAGACCGATGTCAAGGTGAGTCCGGGCTCTCGCAACTTTAGACTCTAATCGAGGTATGTCCGGGCTCTCGCAACTTAGACTATCCTCAACACTATCCTCAACATGACCACAAACAAGACAAACAATGAGTAGAGGAAAACTAGCATGAGAAGCATGGCCACTACAACTCAAACAAGCATTTCAACAAACACATGGTGTGCCAAGTATGTGACTAACAACAAAGATTCATCCTTTACCCCTAATCAAACCCTAATCATCCATATTCTACCCTTAATCCCCCTACTAACCCACAAGAAGACTACTCACACATATTCAAACTAACTACAACAATGAAAGGATAAAACAACATCACAATCCAAACATCCATAATGAAAGAAAACAAGAACAATAACAAGAACACTAAGTAAAGATTCAAACTTGAAATAATAACAAAGAATAAGAGTAAAGAAAGTTATACCAACACAAGATGAATAAAAAGATGCAATCCTGTATAAATAAGAAACCCAAAAATAATCCCAAGGTTGTCAAGCTTGGAGAAATCTTCAAGTATCTTCTTAATACCAGAACTAATTAACTAAGATTAACTAGATTTAACTAAGGATTAAAGAGAGATTAAAACTAATATGAGGAACTAAATCTAGGGTTTATAACTTGTAGAGAGGCTTAAGATAGTCTAGGGTAATGTAAGATACATAAACAATACAAGAGGGAAGTATTTATAGGGTTCCGTAAGTGAGAGGAATAAAAGAAGGAGGCGGAACAGAGAATGGGTCATTCCCGATCGGGAATGGGAAATTCCGATCGGGAAGAAATGATGGTCCCGATCGGGAATATGCGATCCCGATCGGGACGGCTTCACAGTGAGCGCCGCCCTTGCTCCGCCTTTCCCGATAGGGAGGACCTTATCCCGATCGGGATACTTCCTCTTTCCCGATCGGGAATATGCGATCCCGGTCGGGAATGCTTGACAGTGAGCAGCTATTCTTGCACTTCATTACCGATCGGGTTCACGAATTCCCGATCGGGATGAGTCTTGTTTAGCTCTTCCTCGACTCCTTGTCGATGCTCGGTGCTCGGGGAGTCGCCGAATCATCGTTGCTTCTCCTCTTGGGTTCCATACGTGTCGGAAACGAGTTGAATCGTTCCGTTTCTTCGAGATGACCCCTAGGAACCTGAAATAATCTAGAAGAAGCATAAGTCGTCCCTAAAACCGCCCTAAGGAGCGATTTCAGCAGAGAAAACGAGACTGAATACAAGAAATAAACACTACAAAACGCACTTATCATGGGTCGTTCGTCGCATCTTTTTTATCTTTCTAATATCGATATTACTAAAATTATTTTCATATAACGAATATTGTTAAAATACGATACCGATTCTCTAGTCGAATATCGTATTAAAAGAATTACATTAATCTCGTTGATGCTAAAAAATCGTTACATCTTCTTTTTACAAAATACAACGATTTTAACGCGGAGAGAACTAACATTCTTTTTCTTTTCGATCAAATTCTTTTTGTTCAAAACAATTTTATAAAACTTTTGCTAAAAGTCATTCCGAATATTCGATATCGATTTCATAATCGAATATCGAATACGACGAATATCGAAAGCATAAATCGAGTATAAATTAATCCATATTTGTACGCGATTTATTAAAATTAACGATTTTCGAAAAACCCGAGCCAGGACAGCTACCCGCGCGAGTCGCGCCCCCTCCCGGGCGAGTCGCGCGGGGGCCTGTAAACCGCGACCCGTTTTTTTCGTTTCTCTTTTTTTTATTTTACATCATTTCTTACATAAAACAGCGGCTTTCTCGGCATATTTTCAGATTTCGATTAATATTTTCTCGATCTTGCATATTCATCATATTTGCTATATTATCGATACTAACTCGTTTGTTCATCTTGTAGCAAATTCATTCTTTTTTATCGTTTGTTTTATTATGCTAAAACGAATCTCACATGCTAAATTCAACTTTGACGTTAATTTTTCATGCATTAAACCGACTTAGCAATCCGTTCAATTCCTCACATGCTTAGGAAAACAATGTTTGCATATCATTCATCGTATTACTAACGCGCGTATTAAAAAATCATTCGATATCCTAGTAGAGGCCGCTAATGTGCGGGCGGGATTGGGTGTTCTTAGTGAACTTCCCAACACGTACCCTCACCCCTTACTCAGATCGTGGTTTCCGGATGTCCGAAACCATTGGCAGCGAGAGTCATTCAATATACGATAAACCGATCAAGTCGACATCGGTAACGAACTGCAAAGGGACGAGCCCAATAAACTCTGACATCGAAAATGGACCGTACTTTGTATATGGCCCACTACGACATAGAGTGGGCTCGAACGGTTCCGAATAACCATAAAATTCGGTGGCGACTCCAACTTCGCTTTAAATTTCAATTTGACCATCTCATATGGAGATTCATTCGCCTCCCCAAACCCGCGTGTGGCCGCGTCGGGGTGGACCTATGTCACGTCCACAATTTCGCGACTCCGCTGGGGATTAACTGATGCGTTACTAACCATCGGCATCCTCAGGGTGAGACTCGAATAGAAATCGTTTGACTAGTACAATACGCGTTTTAGTTTTACGGTTCATGCATAACCCCATCTTTCCCGGGCCGGTACTGGTGACCGACGTCCCACTATACCATTGATGTAGTCCAAATTGGATATGTCAAAAGGTGTGCATAGCAGATTCGTATGGGTTTTACGGCATGTTCTAAGCTCAATTCGACTTAGGAAGTCCGCCCCGATTCTCGAATAGGCTATGTACACTGGTATAGACCCTTATAGACTGACCGAGACTTAGTTTAAGAGCATACATGGCGTCATTATACTGTTTCCATGACTACATGCCACTTGATCCACATATTTTTCAAAAAACCGTTTTTTTTTCCTTTTCAAAATATCCAATTTCAAAACCTCGGGCATATACCGAATTTAGGACCTACGATTTTACTCAAAATAGCCCTTTTTCTAGCCGGTATTATGCCCAATTCAAAACTCGAAATTATTTTCGAACTTACAAAACCGTCGCCCGATTCGATTTCCGTTTTCCTTCACACAAAAAACGGGTCATTCCCCCGAATTTTCTTTCGGGCTTTCAAAAAATCCATTTCAAAAATTCAAAATTTCTGACTTTTCAAAAAATTCGAGCCCGATGACATTTTCGTCAATTTTAAAAGTTGAGATCCTGTTTTTGATTTTCAAATCTTCGGAAATTCATCCTCGATATTCAAAATTCCGAAATTCCAAAAATGCATTTTTTTTTTAAAAAAAAATCGGAAAGCTGCCGAAATTTAGACTTAAGATATGACTCAAAACAAGCTTATTTTCTAGCCGGCATGCTGTCCATTTCAAAATTCGAATTTCCGATCCACCATTCGATTTTCGAATTTTCAAAATTCAATTTCGATTTTAATATTTTCGAGATACCAGTTTCGATTTTCAAAATCTTCAAGATGCCATTTTCAATTTTCAAACCTTCGAGATGCCGTTTTCGATTTCCAAATCTTCGGGATCTCATCTTCAATTTTCAAATTGTCGGAAATTCTTTTCGATACTCAAATTTCAAAATTCCAAATATTCAACTTTTCAAAACCCCGGAATGCTACCGAAATTAGGATTTACGATTTGACTCAAAGTAGCCTATTTTCTAGCCGGTATTATGCCCAATTTAAAACTCGAAATTATTTTCGAAACTTTCAAACCGTCACCCGGCCCACCTTTTCCGTTTTTTCTCGAAAAAGGGCCGGTTCTCCCCAAATTTTTCGGGCTTTTCAAAAATCACCATATTTTAAAACTTCCTCTTCTTAGAACTTCCCGTATTTAGCAGTGTCGGGTCGTGTCATAAGTCGTCAAAGTCTTTAGCGTCGAAACTCTGTCGATCTTACATCACGGGTTTCCTCCTTATCTCAGTCCGCCTTATTTGTCAAGGCAAGGCCTACCTACGTAGGACATACTCCTACGAAGGAAGGCCCGTTTACACAATCGAGTCCAAGGGTCTGGGGAATATCTCACGTGGGCCCTCCTTCGAACAAGACTCGGCCCACACGCCGAATCCTAAGGGAGGCCCACCTTTCACGAGTCACCCGTCTAGGTGTCCTTTCCGAGTCATTTCCTTTTCAGGCTTTTCCCCACTCGGGGGCTACCCTTCAGCAGAGCGATCAATCACGGTTGCTCTAAGGGTCATGTCTTGCGCGTGTTGTCTCACGTACCCCACTTTCGAGTCACTTAGATGTCACACCACCTGAGTCTCTAGCCTTACTCGGGGGGCTGTCCTCCACCGAGCAGTCAACCACGGTTACCCTAGAGAGTACCCTACGTTCATCCTACACCGGCGTCCTTATGATGCCTTCTTCGAGTCGTACCCACGCTACGAATACTCGGGTCACCTAGGGTTAGATCACCACGGTTGGTCCAAGCACACGGCACATTTCGGACTTATCCTTGTACAGCTCGAGTCTCGTGGTCGAGTCTAGGTCACAGTCGTTATTTTGTCTGGATTAACGTTTAAGTAGCCCGGTCATAGAACCTTAGTCATTCCCGCCTCCGGGCCGTACCTAGTTTGACTCTCTCTCTTGCATTTGCGCAAAACCGAATTTAGGCGAGTTCTAACACCTGTCGTTTCTTCCGATCAGGGACCCTATGAACGAGATACTACCAAACCATAACAAATCCCGCGCCATCGAGAAAGGGGATATCCAGGGGAGTATGCTTATGCTATCTTGCTCCATTAACAATATCTTCTCGAAAATCAATACTGCCCTAGATAACCTAAGTTACAGGGTAACCATCATCGAAGAGGATCTTGTAAGAACCCGAGCCCGTCTAACACAACTAGAGCGGGTAAGACAGCCTATCACCCAACTGAGCCATTTAAAGGGTGAACACTCTTACGAAACTGTCCGGTATCCTCAAGATGGCAAGGCCGAGAGAGGTAACCCTCAAGTCACCTCTCCAAAAATCAAGAACCAGTCAAAGGAAAGGACATTTACCCACTTGGATATGTCCTACACCGTCGCTTTCCAGAGGTTGGTTCCGAAGGGCCTAATACTACCTATAGGCCCAACGGCTGACCCACCTTTGAAAAAACGCTCTAAAGCATGGAACGCCAAGCATTACTGCAAATTCCACAGAGGGAGGGGACACGATACAGAACAGTGCTGGAAACTGAAACACCTCATTCAAGACTTTCTCGATGCCGGGAAGACTCCCGTTTTGGAAACTTTGTCACTTGCAAAGCCCCTCATGGACTATACAGGGCCCGATGACCAAAGCATCCAATCTACCTCTTATGCATCCAAGAGTCCAGATTTGATTTAAGTCCAAGTCTGAGTCCGAGTCTAGGATATACTATTTATTTCAACTTCAAAGTCAGAGTTAGAGTCAATTGTATTCTGTCCTCTTTTTCAAAATTCAATAAAATCAGCTTTTCTATTTCTCATATATACTTTCCTTATGTGTTTCCGAGAACATGATGAACACCGTCATACACTGTGAGCACACGCACGTGACTATTATAGGCACATCTATAATGACTGCAGGAAACTGAGCCCGTGTTTTCCTTTTACCTATTCCATGCCTGGTATAGAAAGCCACATAACTACCCTTAGCAGGAGCGGTATCGAATCCAATGACAAATCTAGGTAGTCTCCTAGTTTGGGTTCAAGACGGGAGGCAAGCTCATTTCCCACAATAAACACCCATCCAATAATACTGACCAATCCCTACCTTAGGTGTTAGTCTAACCAACAAAAAAAGGAAAAAACTGGACAAAAAAAAAATCAAAAGTCCGATACAAGAAAAAACAAAAGTCCAAAACAAAAAAGCAGGCCATTATCAAAAAAAGAGGCACCCATGACCGAGGTTAAGCGGTCAATCCAAATGAAGAATCCCGAGACCGGGGCTAAGAGGTCAACCAAAAAATATTCGAAAAACCATGACCGTAGTGAAAACGATCAATTCAAAATTATCAATACTCATACCATCCAATAAGGGAGAGACAATCAAGCTGGTCAGCTAACACCACATTTAGCCTTCCCACATTACAACCCTCAAGACCTTCCCGAGACCCAGGCTAGAGACAGCCCGGAATTTTGAGGATTCAAGCTCCATAGGATACCCCCCTAACAATTAGGGCCAGACATGGAAACCAGATCCCGCATTATCAAAACCTATCCCGATCAAAGTTCGAGCCATTTTACTCGACTTCCCCTTTACATAACAGAATTCACATTCACCATACACAAACTCGAGAGCAAAACTCGTCAAATCCCCCGAGAGCAAAACTCGTCAAATCCCTCGAGAGCAAAACTCGTCAAATCCCCCCGAGAGCAAAACTCGTCAAATCCCCCAGAGAGCAAAACTCGTTAAAATCCCCCCGAGAGCAAAACTCGTTAAAATCCCCGAGAGCAAAACTCGTTAAAATCCCCGAGAGCAAAACTCGTTAAAATCCCCGAGAACAGAACTCGTTAAAATCCTCGAGAGCAGAACTCATTAAAATCCCCGAGAACAGAACTCGTTAAAATCCTCGAGAGCAGAACTCGTTAAAATCCCATCCCAATTCTTCTCATTCAAACCAGTTACCAACCCCAACACGGGAACTCAACTTGCGGTCGGCATAGAACATGCCCAAATAGTTCACACCACCTCTAGGGGCTATCCCGGAGAACGCTCACAGTCACAGGATCAATATCCTAACCATTCTAGCCCTTTGATCAAGACATCACTGAGAATGCACCTAGCCTACACCATCGCTATGGCTAGTTACACACAAAGCCCTAATAAACTAGGCACCATAATCCACTGAACTACGGCTTGGTTTGATTTCACCACACGTGAATACGTAGGCAGCCTTTCAACAGAGGCACAACCACCCACATTGACACACATTCAAAAAGCACCATCATTTCGGTCACGACACTGTCATGTTCTCGACAGTTAGCTTTGTCATTCTGGGGGCTTCTCCTAGGCAGAAGTTCTCCATCCATTCACATAATCCAAATAATTTCAAAATCTAGCCTCCTTTCTATAGTGTGTTCTAGTACTCAGCTCAGTCGAAGACAAGAATCTGTCAGGACTCGAGGCAATACCCACTTTGGAAATGTACCCAAAAATCAAAAATCCAAGAGAGCACTAGACTACAACAGTCTCATTACAGACTACTGCAACCCCGTATAGCATATCTATCCCATTTCAATGTTCGACCGTGTTGCCACTCGCCTAGGCTACGGAATAGCGCAACTTAAGAGTCTTGTCATCTTAGGTGGCCTACACTCCTTACCAAGTCACGGTCCAACCCTTAGAGAGTCCAAGTCGTGTCTGTTAACTCGTCCTGTAGGCCTCTCTTTTCAAATTCTCATTTTAAAATTTGCAAAACTTAGCCATTTGAAAAAAAGTCCTTTTCGACAAGGTCAAATTTCAGTCTATTTAAACGGCAAATTTCTTTTTCACCTCTTTCAATTTTGGAAACCTATCTCCTAGCACGTGAGTTGCTTTCAAGACTTCGATTTCAAAATGCAGCAAAAATTATTTTTATTCCCCAGCGCGAGTCATATTTGTTTCGCCTACATGTTGCATGCAAAATTTTATGTAACTTATACAGGTACAAATCACGACAGCGCAATTCACATAACTCCCCAGCGGCATTTAACATGATGAGCCCATATATAGGCGCACCTAAGTCTTATACGACAAGTCCAATTCCCCACGGAGTTATCATCATCAGTTCAGGTACATTTATAATTCATGGCCGGCGGGCCCTTCACGCAGGTCTAATGGACTTTAAACGACCCGACCGGGAGTCTGCCAGGTCTTAATCTTTGATTGGCCTGGTAGCTACTCTGACTTTCGCTCTGTCCAAGCCTCAGTCAGAGTGAGGGCTTTGTAGACACCCACATTTTGACCGCCAGGTGTCTATAGCAGTTTTCGACAAACACCCGATGATGATCGGACGCAAATGTGCTTTAACGTACTTGGAAATGGGATCGAAATCATGGATATTTAGCTTGGGCTTTTTAAGGAGTACAAATTTCACAAAACCAACCTCAAATTCAGGCCCAGTGGGTCGTTTCGAGTCAAATAAGACTAATTTGGGTCGAATCCGACACCAGGGGTAAAACCGTCTTTTAGCGACCGAGTCAAAACCCGGTCAAAGATATTTCCCGAGATTCGTGGACCGACCGTGACGCCTCACGTGTCCGGTTCGAACTCCAACTCCACAAAAAATCAGCTACACAAAATATTAAACAAATTCCGTTTAAGGTAGAATTCGATCTCAAGTAGGAATTCCATCCGAAAACCGAATCGAGTATTCAACCAAACGTAGGATACTCGGCCGAGTGGCCCAATTTCGGCCGAGCTCCCCTTCCCAAAACGGGATTCCCTTTCTTCTTTGCCAAGTAACGGAATTCTCGTTCCTCACAAATTCTTACATTTCCTATCCCGGTTGGTATTTCTTGTTGTCTAAGCAAGAGTACTTCTCCTAACCTTTTCTCCTATAAATAGGACCCTCACATACACAATTATACATCAACTTTCTATCATTCAAATATACATAAACTCCTCACACAACTCACAAAAAATACACTTAGCATCGAGAAACCGATTGTATATCCGAGACCCGACGAAACCGGCCATCTCTTACCCTTTACACGTCCAACCAAAAACCACCATAAATCACCGACATTAACTCGACGCTCCCGTGCCCTAGCCACATTCCGACGAGCCCCGATCCGAGTAAACAAAGCATGTAGGTTGAGGGTGAAATCAAACCCGATTTTCTCTTTTCTTTCTTCCTTTTTCTCGTCTTTTCCGCATCTTGTTCTTCTCTTTTTTTTCCTTTTTTCGTCGTCGGTCGATTTTTATTATGGGTCGTTCGTTGCATCTTTTTTATTTTTCTAATATTGATATTACTAAAATTATTTTCATATAACGAATATTCTTAAAATACGATACTGATTCTCTAGTCGAATATCGTATTAAAAGAATTACATTAATCTCGTTGATGCTAAAAAATCATTACATCTTCTTTTTACAAAATACAACGATTTTAACGCGGAGAGAACTAACATTCTTTTTCTTTTCGATCAAATTCTTTTTGTTCAAAACAATTTTATAAAACTTTTCCTAAAAGTCATTCCGAATATTCGATATCGATTTCATAATCGAATATCGAATACGACGAATATCGAAAGCATAAATAGAGTATAAATTAATCCATATTTGTATGCGATTTATTAAAATTAACGATTTTCGAAAAACCCGAGCCAGGACAGCTACCCGCGCGAGTCGCGCCCCCTCCCGGGCGAGTCGCGCGGGGGCCTGTAAACCGCGACCCGTTTTTTTCGTTTCTCTTTTTTTATTTTACATCGTTTCTTACATAAAACAGCGGCTTTCTCGGCATATTTTCAAATTTCGATTAATATTTTCTGGATCTTGCATATTCATCATATTTGCTATATTATCGATACTAACTCGTTTGTTCATCTTGTAGCAAATTCATTCTTTTTTATCGTTTGTTTTATTATGCTAAAACGAATCTCACATGCTATATTCAACTTTGACGTTAATTTTTCATGCATTAAACCGACTTAGCAACCCGTTCAATTCCTCACATGCTTAGGAAAACAATGTTTGCATATCATTCATCGTATTACTAACGCGCGTATTAAAAAATCATTCGATATCCTAGTAGAGGCCGCTAATGTGCGGGCGGGGTTGGGTGTTCTTAGTGAACTTCCCAACACGTACCCTCACCCCTTACTCAGAACCGTGGTTTCCGGATGTCCGAAACCATTGGCAGCGAGAGTGATTCAATATACGATAAACCGATCAAGTCTTCATCGGTATCGAACTGCAAAGGGACGAGTCCAATAAACTCTGACATCGGAAATGGGCCGTACTTTGTATACGGCCCACTACGACATAGAGTGGGCTCGAGCGGTTCCGAATAACCATAAAATTCGGTGGCGACTCCAACTTCGCTTTAAATTTCAATTTGATCGTCTCATATGGAGATTCATTCGCCTCCCCAAACCCGCGCGTGGCCGCGTCGGGGTGGACCTATGTCATGTCCACAATAATTATATTATTTATTATGAAAAACTTCATTATCGTTATATAACTAAAAAAGCAATATAATGTAGAGTCGGAAAAAAACATTTGTATTCTGAGAGTTCTTATTCACTTTTCATTCGTTCTATTTTATAAATATTCTCTTCAGTTTTCTAATTGTTCTTCGTTGATTCTAATTTTAGTGTTAATTTTATCTTTTTGCATTTTTTTTTGTTTAATGAACTTATGCGAAGCCAATATTCAAGTATGAAATTTCTCATTTTTCAAGTATAATAATTTTATTTTAATTGATTTTTATATTGGTTATTTATATAAATACATTTCAAGTTAATTTTAAATCTCATATTTTGTATTCATAAGAGCGTACTTTTGTTTATATTCAAAGTTGAAGAAATTTACAAAATATGATTAAGAAGAAGTTGCAAATGTAAGTGTTAATTAAAGTAGCACTTAAGGAGTACAATTATTTTGGCAATGTATTTAATATTTTAATGTAAAGGTAAATCATCAATAAAAAAATTGTAAGCAATGACAAACAAAACTTAATATTTTCACTTAAGCATAATGAATTATTCATAAGAAAACTTTATAGTCCGGTTGTTTCATCATTGAATCCACTTTCGTCGTAATGACAATCAATCAAATTTAATATGAATAATTAGATTATTATTTTTTTTGGTAAATGGTAAGTGTATTAATAATTCAAAAAATCATGTACAATGATCTATGATTCTAGTTACATAGTTTGTGTCCCTCTTACTCATCTTTCCCACTTTCAAATTACGAAAATACATTTGTAACTCTTTAATTAATCCCATGCATAAGTAATTCGGTTTAAGAAGAACTCCATCAACTCGGCTCCTATTGCGTTGCTGCCAGGTATAGTATATCACAGTGTTAATTGAAGGAGTTATGTCCACTGTCCTACGGATTTACCCGCTTAAGTCTATGTATCCGATATGCCTTGCTAGAGGTCGATGTCGGGTTGACATATAAATGAGTTATATGTCTGGTAGTCTTAAGTGGGCCCATTGGGTCACACACAATGTGTACGGGATATTATTAATATATCGGTATATTAATATATCGGGTCAGTAGTAATACGACTCAGCTGTGCTGTCGGGTTATGGTAATTAGAGTTATAGTAATAATCTAGTTATGGTAACTAGAGTTATTGTAATAATCTAATTATACCAATTGGAGTTATGGAATAACTTCTAGGTTAAGTAGGTAACCTATCTCTTCTATATAAGGAGGTTCATATGATGAACCAAATAATACAATTGTGAGTATTGATTCATATATTTTTAGAGAGAGAATTTTGTGAGATCGTCTCACAAAACCCTTATACTAGCATATACGTCGCAGTTCCGTACCCGTGTGGATACCAAAGGAGGCATCACGTTTGGGGTGCTTTATTCTGTCCGTGGAGATTATTTATTCTTGTCCGTGGAGATTATTTATTCTTGTCCGTGAAGATTATTTATTCTGTCCGTGGAGATTATATATATTTTGGGTTTATTACTTCTTATTAATATGTTGTTCTGCTGCAAATAAGGTATAATTGTTATCCCTCTTCTTTTGTCTTTTCGGTTAATACTCGTAACAGGTCCTTAGGTTTAAGGGTTGTAACCCTACAGTGGTATCAGAGCCTCTGTTACGTAATATTAATCTAATAGACGTGAATCTATGGCTCATAATTGGTTATGAGAGATTCCACCCGCGTATTAATTTGATTATCACTACTACAAATGAGCACTTGGGCCACGGTTGAATTCATGGCAAAAGTGCTAAATTTTCGTGGCTAAAGTAATTTGCCACGGAAAGACCATCCGTGGCGCAAGTGGCCGTGGCAAACAAATAGCCACGAGAAAAAAAAAAAACGTGGCAAGTATTGATTTTATTGCCACGGAGTCTCCCGTGGCTAGAATTAATTTTTTGCCACGAATTATTCTATGGCTAATTACGTTTGTAGCAAAACAATTATTCCGGTGACAAAATATATAATAAATTAAAAAATTAATAACCGTAAGAATTCTCTACCCCTATAATAGTCACATCTGGAACGATTACCAGCTTTATTGCTGAGTCATTCCAATATTATTTAATTCACCATACGCATCAAAGGACCTCCTTAACTGTGGAGTTCTTATGGACAGCTACCAGAAATGAAATTGAACTTTATTGACATAATCATTGGTTTGAATTCTTTTAAAGTGATGTTTTTCTTCACAAACTACATTTACTTTTGAGTAATTAATTTCTTTCCCCAATGATTTACATATTATGACTAAAAATTTATTATTCCGGAAAAAAAAGAGTTTCGAAGTTGATTTTCAGACTCATGATTTCATTAATTTATCGATATTTCTATTTTAGTTTCTATTTTCCACGTTCTTTTATTGCTAGTTCTTTCGATATGTTTTTTTCTTTTCGTTATCGGTCATTATTTTATTTCATCAGTTTTTTATCCTCATTGAGTTTTCTCTTGTCTACTTCAAGTTTTATCCGAATTTTATTTTTCATTAAGTAAATTTTATTTTAAATTCATTTTTTAAAATATCTTCCAAATAATATTACAGAACAGTTATTGAATTAAAAAGTTGCCGATAAATTAATTTTGGATTTTCTCACTATTAGTCCTTAATTATTATATTCTCTTACTTGTATTTGTTAATTATTTGATTTTCTTATTTATACCTCTCTTTTTTTGAAAAATTATTTTGACTGATTTTTGAACTTAGGCACAACTTTCTAATACATTGATCTTTCTTCCAAACCAAACAACTTGAAAGACAATTAAATTGCAAAAATAATTATTGTTTTCACAGTCAAAGTTAATTCCATAAAAATATATAGACTGATTAGAATTCTTAAATACGAATTTAATAAAGCAATTTTTTTCACAATGAAAATATTGTAAGAGAATAAATAATTTGGAAAAAAAATCATTCTCAGTCACTTTCTTTTTTAAGTTTTTTTGTCTTAAAAAGAAGTGTATTACATGTGAAAAAAATTAATTAATTAAGCGGTAAAAATGAAAGAATCTTAAATAATATTAAACGTCTCAATGATGGATGATCAATCGCATGCTTCTTTTACTTGATATGCTATGTATGCCACATTTTAGCTAGCATATATAACACTATGTAAATGTTAGTTGTTTTTCAAAAGTCATACTTAAGATTACAGTATTTTAATAAAACATATTGTCAAATTAAAAGAAATCTATTACTTCAAAAATGATGATTAGTAAAAAATCAACAAATTGAGAACCAAAGTTTTCTTGTATTTAATTTTACAAAAAAAATCAATTTTTTTCTTAAAACTAAATATAACAATACCAATTTTTTATTAATAAAATATTTTCAAACTTAATATTTTTTTTTCATATTATCTTTAACTTTGAATTTTAATGAATTTTTTATGATCAATATTTGACACTCGGCTTAAGTTGAAAGTAATTTGATTAAAGTTTGGAGAACCATTAGCCACATGCATTTATTAAATCTGTGGCTAAAAATTAATTTCGCCACGGAAGTAATTTATGTCGTGGCTAAATAATATTTGCCACTGAACAAATTCGTGGCTAAACATATTTTTGCCATGGGTGTGGCATCTTTCGTGGCAAGAGTGATTATTGACCACGACTTTAATAAAATTCGTGGCGCAAGAGAATTTTTACCACTGGAAAAATGTTCCCGTGGCAATTTTTTTTTTCCAACTAGCGAATCAAATTTTTTCCGTGGCTAGGTAAAATTTAGCCACAAATAACAAATTCCCGTGGCATAATTCGTGGCGCAAGTGCCAATTTGTTGTAGTGTATATTGTTGTCCCGAGAATTGTTCTCCATGTTTGACGTGTTGATATGTTGTGTATGAGTAGCTTATGTTAATATGTTCATTGAGTAACATGTCACCTTTTTACATGATTTAACATGTTGATGTATCATGCATTAGAGATTTAGTGAGGAGTTTCTCTGACAAATTTTGACATGCTTCATACATGTTCATGCTACCGTTGTATCTTGCATTAAGGTAGATGATTTTGTGTTTATCATGTTGCACGTTCGTAATCTGTAATATGTTCATTATGTTGTCCCTAATTCACATATTGCGGCTAGTAATCGTGGTTCCATATTTAGGGTTTGTTTTGTGAATTTAAATTGTTAAATTTTGAAATTGACTCTTAAAATTAATTTAAATCTAATATTGATTATAGTTTAATTTAATTTTGCCCTAAATTGACCCACTATGATTTCAAATTTCTTTGTTGACGATGAGACTAATTAGATTAGTCAAGATTCGATTGAAATTGAGAACATAAAATTACTAGAATTTAATGTTGACGATGAATCCTAATAAAATTAAGACAAGACCCGTTTTAAATATGGTGGAGACGGAACGAAACAAGGTCAACTCGGTCGGAACGGGTGTGACTCGGTTGACACAAGTATGACTCGGCAGGCACGGGTGTGTCCCGGTCGGAACGGGATGACCCGGGCGGCAAAGGTTTGACCAAGATGACACAATATTTACTCGGACGACATGGTGTCGAGTCGGGTGACGCTTTTAAGAAAAGTCGTTTTCTTGCGTTTGTGTATTGATTCTGAATCAAACATGGATTATATTTATTTTTCCGAATCAATGAAAAATTAGTTTTCTAAATCGATAAATAGTATTATACATTTTAATTATCATATTATCATAAATAGATCGGAAAAAGAGTTTCTCGAGTCTTATTTGATTTTGATAAATTGTTTATCTATATGATAATTATAAGTTGCAGATCGATTGTGAATCGAGTTTTATATATCCGTTCAATTTTTCCGGGTGGGAAATTGTTTCTCGTAATTGGAAAAATGAAAGATATTGGTGAAATTGTTCAAACCAAAAAGCAATTACAAATTGTGATATGATTACGAATCAAAATATGGGATCTTTTAACTTGTTTTATGCACAAATCACTAGTAACAATTGAATTATTATGTCGAATGATTTTTATTGTTTGAGACTTGTGACTTGTGTGTTTAGGTTGCCTTGTAAGTTGACCTAGCAGCATGTTTAGGACCCATATGCATTTAATCCCTCACACAAATATTAAGTATTGTCTTTCCAGAATTGACCACTACAACAATTTCATATCATTGGTTGAAGTGGCTACCTAAGCGGTGCTTTGCCGATGTGTGTGGACTGAGTAGGTGGGTAACGGTTACCCACAGGTTCGGTCTGGTTTGCTTAACAATGCTATCAAGTCGGACTTGGGCTTTGAGGCAAATAGTTGGTGTCATATGATGACTAATTCTGACGAACCAAGAATTATATATTGATGTAATTGACAATGTCGTTGTCTACCTTTACTTTTGGAGCTTGAGCAGTGAGCCCAAGTTCACTTGAGCGACAAAAGGTTTAGGATCTTGGAATATTATGAGAACTTGAAGGTAGTTTTCATGATTTTATCTTAAAATTGTTTAAGATTTTTAATTAATATTAATTATCCTTTTACTTTGCATATACATATAGTTGTAATTTAGTCACCATTATCACATTTATTAAAGATGAGTTTGAATTGTTCAACCTCATCGATTGGTATCTTGAGAATCGTTCTCAAAATTAGAGATACGGATTTTGTCCTTGTGAAGGATAATTCCGACAAATTATTACCAATGTCAATGTACAGTATGGACTGTATAATTAGAGTCATGAAGATGATTATAAGTACCAAAATTAATTGTTTCAATGAAGGGAACCGTTCCCATTAAGTGAGAAAATATTGAAGATGATCTAATTAATCCATGTCATATGATGACGTGATTATATTGATAATCAGGAAATTTTGGATGCCTCTTTCTAAAGAATTAGGAATTGAAATCGTTTCAATTAGTCCTAAGTTTAGGTCACTTTATTATGAATAAACATGTGACTTAATAAAGTTTCTCACCTTTTAGCCTGAGATGTTAAAAGACGATTGAACATTGTATCAAGAAGGCAAATAATACTAATGTTTTATGAGTTCATTAAGAAAATTGCTTGAGATAATGATTAATGAATCTAAGATGTTGGTTAATGTAAGGGAAGAATAATTGTTATCATACCCAAACTTGTTGCCAAATTTAGATTAGGTACAATTTTATTAGTCATTAATGTAATGACAAATATTGGACATTGGTAGATAGTTCCTAGAAGTTTCTAGAAAATCTGCAAATCAATTGAAGTATGACTTTTGGTGTGTATGTTACTAGAGTAATTGTTACTTTCATTCTACTGTTTTGGTATAAGATACCAAATGAAACTAATACATTGTGGATGTGATGGTTCAAAGAGGGTGGAATAATGGTATATAAGTGAAGTGTTTTATGATGAAATGAACAAATGTTGTTGTTTCATATATATAAAAGGAAAATTACTTAATTTTACCATAAAGCTGAATACTGGAATTGAATAATTGTTATTCTTGTACTAGTCATAAGCAAGAATATTGATTCTGTTTCATGTATGGGCATGAAAAGTTTTGATAAAAGTAGAACAAGTGTTGCTCTATACCTTGCAAGAATATGAAGTACAATAAGACTAACATGATTGTTGAGCTCTACATTTCTAGTAGTGAATGCTTTTATTTATAACATAACGATCAAAAGGTTTAAGTCCCACGACTCAAGTTTTACCTATTATGGCATAGTTCTTAATCCATGAGACAAGAAACATAAGAATAAGTTTCATAATGATGAAATTATAAACCTTATTGATAAGGATCAAGTGAGGTAAATGGATCTTGTTTAGATGAATAAATGACGACATTACAAGTGACTCCTATTAATTGTAGTGAGAGTTTTAACTAGTGATGTTGCAAAATGGGTAACGTGTATGGTTTTGTTCATTTGATGAATTTTGAAATTGAATGCTTTGAATTGTTCAAGGTACAAGATCAACTTGATAAGTTGATATGAGTTGTTCGATATGATTGAAACAGGGAGGAATTGAATTAAAAGATTGTGATCATTTTAGAAGTAATGAAAAGTGTTTCAAACTACATCGAACCATATTTGATATGATTTGGTCTATGATGAGTTATGCAGATTTTATTGACTGTTTAGAAAGTTATGCACTATAAAAGTCTTTGTACAATGTTGATGAGATTGTCCATATATGTCAAAGAATAGACACCATATGAGATATGGATTGAAATGTTCTAAAATAGTCTTTTCATAATTATCAAGTCTTAAAGTTTAAAGAAAATTGTTTTCTAGAACTTAGACTGAATTATGACATGTGTTTTATTAGGGGTATTATGTTAAATCTACGAACCATCCAAAGAACAAAATTGTTTTGTTGCATGGAGTTGTATGTTTCTTTTAAAGATATGTGATTTCTAATAGAAACAGTGGGAGTAGAATCGACCTTGAAAATGTTCAAGATTAACAGGTGTTCTCTACAACTGTTGAAGAGGATATTGATGCATTCATGAAAAGTCATGATCATCTTACCTATAAAATATTACCCTACATAGGTTTGACCTATGATGAAACAATAATGGGCAAAGACTCCAAAAGTCACATAAAATCTAATAGATTCTATATACCATAACTACCAAGTATAGACTATGGTTAAATGGGTCTTATAGTGAAGAATAGTCTTCAATATAAAGACGATGTAGATTGATATAAGAGTATCTATGAAGCATAGTTGGTAGTTAAGGTTTGACCTCATAGTAATGACTATGGAAAAACCTTCTTACAACATTATGCTTAAGTCTATTAAGATTGATTTAGCATTTTGAATGTCATCACTCATGATCATGAAGAGTTCTGGACATATATATGTGAAATACATTTCTTAAAAGGGATGAAATATGATGTGTGTGCGGCACATCATATGAATTTCATATTATTAAAGTTGCTAGACAAATGTGAATGATCCAATTTGATTGGAGCAAGTATTATGGAGCAAGTATTATGGAGCAAGTATCTTCGTTCTCAATATGGTAATTCAAATATGTTTGTTTTCCATTGAGACGAAGAGAGACAAAGTGTGTACAAGAGGCTAGTGGGAGTGCATTTATCGTTATTATTTGGTATGTAAGTGACATACTTCTCTAACTAGATGACATTTGATTGCTTTAGTCTACGAGACTTTGCAAGAAATGTGTTTATTATGTGCTCGTGTGACGAGTAAATACTAATCTAGTGAGTGTCACTAGAATGCTATCTAAGAATTGTTCCTTTGCGCTTAAGAAGCAAAAGATGAATTATTTAAGAGATATGCATGATGTGATAAGCGAATTATTGTAAACAAGTTACAACGATTCATATTTCCAAATAGACAAAGATGGCGTGAGATTGTAATCTCAGTAAATTTTGTTTTGGATAAGAAGTTGTGTGTTGGAATGGTTCCAAAGGACAACTTTATGACTGATATTATAACTAAAGTTAGTGTTCTATTGGTTTTGAAGCAAATAGACGTTTGATTACGAATTAAGCACACACTCAACTACTTTAAAGTTTATGAAGCAATTGTTGCTTACGAAACTAACAGTTTGCCTTAATTGAGATAAGGTAGATTGGTCATATGCTTGTAAATAACCGATACAAATGTTGTATGTCCCGAAACCTTCTCTACATAAATATCATATTGGTTATGATCGGTATAAGACGCATGGGCGAGTGGTCTTAGTACTTTTAGAGGTGTTTGGTTTAGTGGGAGTTATTTCGATAATTGATATATTTATGACATATTGTCATTTGGTTAATGTAACCGAGTTTTGTCCCTAAATAATTTACATTAATGAAATAGATCACTAAGTACGTGACTTAGTCTTGGAACTCTATTTGGATGATGTAATTATTTTGTCTCTAGTCAGGGTATTGTGTTGGGACATTTGAATACCCTTAAATGACTGGTGTGTGAGTTGGTTGATGACTAAGTTCCTTGAGTCATAGGTATTGAGATACTAAACCAAGCACACGGGTGTATGTTAAGAATATGCATTAGACAGACCCGTCGAAAAGGATTTTACTAAGATTTCGCTTAGTGTCAGTAAAGTTCTTTGCAAGTTATTAACTTGTACGGTCTTTAGACCTGAGTCTTTGACTATTCTGTACATGTGATGTGTAAGCTTTGATACTATTCCACGTCAGCTGTAAAAGGGGGCTATGGATGGTTATTGGGCGTGCATGGATCATGTGATAGGATGTGGTTAGACAAGAGGGGATTTGCTCTTCCTTTATCGAAGGGAATTTATTGTTTCTTGGCCACTCGAAGAGTGTGACTTGTGCAAATGCGTGGCCGCACTCAGATAGGATGATTGTCATCTATCTGTTCTTTCAACAAGTCAACTCAAAGATTCGAGTAAAAGATTGAGATATGTGAGGATGACACTTCTTCTTACCTCATTCTCAATTGGAGACAATAGTAGCAAAGAGACTTAACGCCGTTCTTGAGAGGACATGTACAAGTGGGAGACTGAAGGAGTTATGTCCACTGTCCTACGGATTTACCCGCTTAAGTCTATGTATCCGATATGCCTTGCTAGAGGTCGATGTCGGGTTGACATATAAATGAGTTATATGTCTGGTAGTCTTAAGTGGGCCCATTGGGTCACACACAATGTGTACGGGATATTATTAATATATCGGTATATTAATATATTGGGTCAGTAGTAATACGACTCAGCTGTGCTGTCGGGTTATGGTAATTAGAGTTATAGTAATAATCTAGTTATGGTAACTAGAGTTATTGTAATAATCTAATTATACCAATTGGAGTTATGGAATAACTTCTAGGTTAAGTAGGTAACCTATCTCTCCTATATAAGGAGGTTCATATGATGAACCAAATCATACAATTGTGAGTATTGATTAATATATTATTAGAGAGAGAATTTTGTGAGATCGTCTCACAAAACCCTTATACTAGCATATACGTCGCAGTTCCGTACCCTTGTGGATACCAAAGGAGGCATCACGTTTGGGGTGCTTTATTCTGTCCGTGGAGATTATTTATTCTTGTCCGTGGAGATTATTTATTCTTATCCGTGAAGATTATTTATTCTGTCCGTGGAGATTATATATATTTGGGTTTATTATACTTCTTATTAATATGTTGTTCTGCTGCAAATAAGGTATAATTGTTATCCCTCTTTTTTTGTCTTTTCGGTTAATACTCGTAACAGGTCCTTGGGTTTAAGGGTTGTAACCCTACGTTAATAACTCCATTTACTAATCCTCTCTTCAGTTTCGAACCTCGTATTGACAGTCTCCACTGATTAGGTATGGATTCCTTCATATCACAGCCTAACCATCCTTCCATGGACCTCAGCAGACTGCTACTGTATGGACAGTAGCAGAACAGGTGTTGCAGATCCTCTGCATTCTGATCGCATATGCAGCAGCGATCATTTATGTTCATAGCATCATGTTGATGAAGCCACGCTATAACCCGATGTTTAGGCAATGTCCATTTATTCCAAATCAGACGGTGCCATTCGATTTTCTCATTCTTCCATCTGCACCATTCATATCCCTTCGTTATACTGTACTAGTCTGCTGCATTCCATTCGCCAGACTCAAACTCTGCCTTAAACACATCTTTAACTTTGCAGATCTTACGCCATCCCCAATTGGTATTAAGAGTCGGATTATAATTCACCCAATTCGTTCCTTTCAAGTAAACTGAATTTATCCACTTTACCCACAATTTGAATGATGTGCAATAACCCACCACGCCAACTTTCCAATAACTGCTTTATTCCAATTAGTGCTCTGACGTAAATTAGGTCCTCCTTCGTCATATGGAACACACACCTTATCCCAGGCTACCAATGAAGTTCTAGTGTACTCAGCCCCACCTTCCCATAATAAATTCCGACAAATCGAGTCAATATGTTTTATAATACCCGTCGGAATTAGAAAAATGCTAACCCAGTGTGAAAGACGTCGTCGTAACACATTGCATTACAAGATCACGAAACAACTCCGGGAAATGAAGATGTTCCAGCATTTGATGCAGAAATTCCAACTCAATCGTATCATACGCCTTTTAGATATCCATCTTGATCAGGCATCTAGCGGACACAGCACTTCTAGAATATAATCTGACCAAATCTTGACAGATTAATATATTTTCCACAATGCTCCGCCCTCAAATAAATCCTTCTTGAACCGGTGAAATAATGTCAGAAAGTAATTAGATTATTTAGTATTTAAGAAATTCTTACTTATATATATATATATGTGTGTGTGTGTATATATATGTATATATATATATATATATTATGGCTTTACTATTAATTTTTTTTTATTACGTGCCTTATTATATATTTTATTTTTGCATCTATAGTTAAACGGCCGACTTTTGCCTCTTCGATTAAAACATTAATAACATTAATCATAACTTTTCATTTGCCTTTTAAAAAAAATAGTTTGGTTGTTTTTATCATTTAATTCACTTGCGTCGTAAAGATCAGTCAAAGTTAATATGAATAATTATATTATTTAGCATTAAAAACTTCATATTATAACTGAAAAAATAATAGGAGTATATAAAACAATGAAAGATACAAATAATTGAGGACTTCTTTTTACATTTCATTCGCTTTATTTTTTGAACATTCTCTTCAAATTTTGAAGATATTAATTAACTACAGGCTTTATATGAATTTTGTAAGATCACTCATGACAACATTTTTGAAACTAAATAGTTTATAACATATAAATAGAACAACCAAATAGAACAACTAAATACTCCCTCCGTTCATAATCTTTTGCCCCGTTTCCTCATTATTTGTGAGGATCGGAGTATTTTAATGAAACGGGACGAAAGATAGTGAACGGAGTGAGTAGTTGACAACATTTCGTCAGTTAAAAACATATAAATAGAACAATTGATTAAATATATAAAATAAAAATAAATATAATTGAACCTTTTATTGAGTGACATGTATTCTCCAACTTTTTGAAACTAAATAGTTTATTTAAATAACGCTATACACGTCGGATTAGAATACGGGTCGGTTCAAATATGTGCCGGGTTATACGGATCATGAGACCGAATATGGTAAGAATACGGGTAAAACTTAATTTCGAACGCCGAATATTTTACCTCTTTTTAAGTAAGAAAATAAAAAATTTAATATTAACTTTTTATTTTTTATTTATTTTAATAGTGTTAATTTTATACTCTTTAATTATAATGTTTATATTTCAATGAAATTTTAAATTTATTTTAATAATTATTTCATTATTAAAAAATTAAAAAATTATATTACATTGAATATTAGTTTTTATTTGTAATTTAAAATGTTGAGTCACGGATCAAGATTTAGAGGTCTTGACTCTTTACCTACGCAAAAACGGGTTGGACGGGTAGAGTTAACAAGTCGGGTCACGTTTTGTCGCGTCGAATAGTAACTTACTATTTAACACGAGAACACAACTTTTGTCTCTCTATGTACGACTGTACAAGAGAGTAACGTACTAAAAATGCTAGATAATTTAAGTTAAGATTATACACAAAATTATATTCAAATAAAATGATAATATATAATAATTAATTGTATTGAATCACTAATAGGTTAAAATTAGAGTTTTAACAAAATCTAGGCATAAGAATATATTGGTTTGAATTGGGCTTTAAGACTAAAGCTTTATACTCTCTTCTTTCCAACGGATTGAACAGATCGAGTTAGGTGATGACCCTAAATTAACAGGTGTTAAAATTTGGGTAAAAAAATCTAGTTCATGACCCTAATAATAATAGGTCAGGTGGGTCGGGTTTGGGGGTTGGCTCAAATTTAGAGTGAGATGATGGCATACATACAAATATATTCGATGCGAAAGTCAAATGGCTAGCGAGTAAATTAAAGACATAGATAAACTCAATGTTCGCAGATGACATACTGATATTGCTCACGGGCGGCACAGGACCTGATATTTTGATGAGCATTATTTGTTTCACTCAGGTAACTAATGTAGGCACTAGACATGTCAGATGGATCCGATCAAATACGGGTCACGTATTGGGTTATGATCAGAATACGGGACATAGATAGTTTTGAATACCTAATTATTATTATTGCACCTATGCATCGCACCGAAATCAAATTAAAACTAGCTAGTAGCTACTAATACAAGAACGATATACAAAGTAAATTAATAACTAATAGTTCTATTATAATAATTGGGTCTACTCTTTACCGTCGGCGCAATTACTTCATGCCGTCGACATTTAACTGTAAAATGACAACTTTGCCCCTCCATTTATTTTTGCAATTAATATTACATTTATATTTGAATGATTATCATGTTGCTAAAACTCGATAATAAAACCGTCTCTTTCGATTATCTTTATAAAATAAAATCAAGCTAATACAAAGGCAAAAGTTTCAATGTTAAAATTTTAACAACTAGTTATTTAAATTAATTAATTATACGTAATTAGCTAATTATCGACCTAATTAAGAATTTTAACGTAATGATATAATTAAACGCGTAATTAACACTAATTTATCGTATCACGAAATTCAAGAATCAAAAAGAAAAAAACTTCACACGGACCAATCCAGCCGAGTAATGGTTCATCGCTCGATTGGACCAGTTTTACCTTTGTATTAACTCGGTTTTAATTTATGACGATAATCGAAAAAGACAGTGTAACTTTATGAAGAGGATTTTAAAAATCGAGACAATTATCAACATAGTTAATTAAAAAGTTTAGAAACAAAAAAAAAACAAATGACGGGCAAACTCGTCATTTAATCAATTAATGCTGACGAAAAAGAGTAGTTCAGAATAATTGTGGTTATTATACCCCCTCTTATTATGCGTTTTCCTCTCTCTTTGCTTATTGGGCTTAGTTTGTTTTTCTTCCTTCTTTTGTTTTGGGTTGTACATTTAGTCTATTCTTTATTCTTCTTTTACGCACAAATTCATCATGTTTTCACTTTATACTCCACTTTTTCTTACCTATAATGAATTCTTTACTCTTTTCTTAATTTTCGTGTCCAAAATAAGGGGGAGAAAACTCATAATAGGAGGAAGTATTATCTTTGAATATTTGATACAATTATTTTATAAGTTCAAATAAGGTTCTGCGACGCAAAACTAATTTGGTATTAAAAAGAAGTCTAAACAAATCAAATGACATCGCAAAACATGGAAAGAGGATGTAATCAAAGTTATAACACATGCTATACTGACATATATGATGAGCTTGTTTGCCCTCCTAGAGTGTTTATTACTCCCTCTCATTCATTCAATTCTTTACACTTACTATAAATAGACGATCCAATCAATTCTTTACGTTCTCCTTTTGGCAAAACACTTTACCTTATAATCCTCATAGTCTTATTCTATTTACACAAAATGTCATTATTTTTTCTTTACTTTAAGTTTGGTGGACCCATAAAACTATTTGATTTACCAATAATACCCTTACTTTTATCACTTTCCTTAAAAGTGGTGAAATCCCCCATGTAAAGGATTGAATGGATGGGAGGGAGTAGTGTATTTTCATAACAGAAATGCAAAATTTTGGTGGGGTACGACTGATATGGCTTAAGTCGTCTCACCAAATCAAGAAAAAACCTAATGCTACTAACAAGAAGATAGTGGCAAGTAAGGTATCGCATCCACAGGGAAGCGGTTAAAAATGTCTAATAGCTATGACGATTCTAAGATGCTCTAAACGTTTGTTGATGAGAAATATAAAAAAGATTACTAAAATGCGATAATAAATAATAGATTCTAAACATGAGATGAAAACTAATATCACGGGTTCACGATAGATGTTCGACAATTATACGACAATAATAATAAACACACAAACATGCTAGTCGGCTATAACACGTCCTCTCGAATCGTATCAACCTAGGAAGGATCTAACAGGCTCTCGCAACTTATTAGACACCCTACAAAATCGCGCGTGATCTAATCCTAATTCGGCTTTCGCACAAGAACTAGAATTTCTCAAACAGATTAAAATGTTGTGGCCTTTAACAGATTAATCGACAAATAAAACACGCGAAAATGGCACTAGCATAATTATGAGTTTAGTATCGAATTAACAAAATCGAGTAATAACCCATCGATCCCCCTCGACCCTAGCGAGAAATTTAGCAACTCATAATAATTACGAAACAAGAAATCGCAGGTAAATAATTCATGATAAAAAGGCAAGTAAATCTAAGGATGAACAAATAAGAATCTAGTGAATTAAACAGAACAACGAATCGTAAATAGAGAAAAAGATAATGTAACAAGCAATTAACGATGAAGATTCGAAGATAGAACTAAGAATTGCATAAACGAAATTACCGAAATCGAGTACGAGTTTGAGACGGAGTATAGAATGCTAAGAGTCACGAGAGTTTTCTAATGAAAAATATGTTAAGTTATGAAAAATGCTAAAAAAAAACAATCTTCCCCCCTAGTAATACAAAGCTGACGAGTAATAGCTGGGTGCGGTTGGCGGCCGGCTGGTAGGGGGCCGGTCACATGCAGGGACTGAGGCACACACTGAAATTAAGCTTAAATTCTTCAAATTCAAGTGATTGTACACTCAGGCCGGCCCAAAGGGGGCCTATCCTCTGTAGGGTGGCACGCACATCCTACTTGAAGCATGGATTGGGCCGCTTCCGATGGCCCAATGAATCGACTCGTCTCAATTTCTTCTTCGCCTAAACGTCTTATGGCACGGTCTTGTTTCGGGATCGTTCTTCTAATCGGATATGAGTGTAGATGCGCATAGAAATCTGAAATCATGTAGAATCTACAAAAACACTCACTCAAGGCAAAATGTTAGAAGAAACGGCTCTAAAGAGCGCGTTCCGAGCGGAAAAGACAACGAAATCGGGGGAATAAAGCTATATAAACACGACACATCAAACTCCCCCAAACTGAACCCTTGCTTGTCCTCAAGCAAGACTAGTAAGAGAACAACTAATACAATACCGAAATAGCTCAAAGTAAAGAGTAAGCCACCAAAATACTCAAATCTATCATGGCAAGCATCTAACCAAGTCTAAGAAACGAATTACAAGACGGGGAAATAGGAAAGATAAATCATCAACAAGTGCACAAATTCACCAAGCATAATATATAGAAACTACATTTTCAACCAAAACCTTGCATAGGCTACTCACGGAGCCACGCACTCATCGCTCAATTAGGCAGGGTGTGTAAATGTAAAATATATGTGAATACGCTCAACTACTCCAACTCATGGAAATATGCCCGCAATCTAGTATGGTATCGGCCTCTAACTTTTTACTAAATATGTTAAGATCTCAAAGGGTGGCAAAGATGGTAACAAGGTAGAAGGTGGAAGTCAATATGTTCATGTGAGGTTAAGGCCAAGCTAGTGAACTAACTAGTGCGATAATGCTCTACTCAAAATTTCTTCTACTTCCATAAACAAGCTAAGCATACAAGTTACTGATCAATGAGAAAGAATTCGGGGTCAAAAGAGGGTGCTCAAGTTTCATCAAGTAAACGGAAAATAAAAGTAACGAGAATAACATTTTTTTGTTGTTTTGATTTTTTTTTCCTTTTTTTTCTTTGATTTTTGATTTTCTTTTTTTTTATATATTTTTTTTCTTTTTTGTAGAGATATTCTTCTATTTTTCCTTTCTTTTGTTTTTTCAGAGCTTGATGAAATTAGAGGCAAATATACAATGACTCAAATTGACTCGGACAAGATCTGCATACACTCCCTTGAAACAGAATCATCAACCACATCCAAACATCCATAAAAAAATCTCCATAATTACACAATAACGAGCATAGAATGCACTAGCTTGGCTAGGTTGGCAAATTTGATTTTGTAGTTCATTTTGTGAATTCTTTAAATTACGGTCGAGGTGAGAAGAGAAAATGGATAGAAATGGATGAAAATGAGAATATCTCAAAAATGATCACTAGACAAGTTAGTCAAACTAAAAGGGGAAAACATCATACTTATGCGTATTAATATAGCATATTCCACGAGGAGACCTACACACAACCTAAGTGGTAGCCAGACATGAATGTATTGGCTACAAGAGGCTCTAATTCTCACAAATTTTGTAGTTAAAGCCTAGCTGCAAGGTCGGTCTAAACGGGAACCACAAATTACAGTTTAGTTGGTTGAATACTTATCGATTAATTATCATTCCTCATACTAAAAGTCAAATGAATGCCAAATAGGAATGAGTAAGTAGCCTAAAGAGTGCAAAATATTATCATTGCTACATAATCGGCATCATAAACAAACACTAAGACTCAAGGAAATAAAACTAAAGAAATACTTAACTCTGTATCATACAGACTCAAAATTGATGGGGGGACGCAAATAAAACCGAGAATAGAGAGAATACACACCAATTATGTACAAGGAGAGGTAGCGGAATCAGCAATCCGCTACTAATCATCATCATCATCATCTGCAGTAGCCCCGGAATCAGACGCACCACCCGTATACCAACCACCCCTCTGATACTCACTAGCCACTACTACAAAATTAGTCATAGACATGACCTAATAGACATAGGTTAAAAGAAAAACCCACATCTATTTTTAATAGACATAGGTTATTTAAAAAACCAATGTATATAAAAGAGAATATACGTAGGTCAAAATTAAAACCCATGCCTATAAATTATAGACATAGCTCAAAATAAAACCTATGTCTACAATATATGAACAGATGTAGGTCATACGTAAAACCCATGTATATATTTAAATAAGATTAATAAAATAGGGCCCCATATCTATTACTCTAGACTAATAAACCATAGAATTAGGTCCCTCCAAATTTCTTACTAATAAACTAGTGTCTCGAGAATTACTCTATGTATTTTTAATAAACTAATAGGATGAAATCTACTGTAGGATGAAACCGGTATTATCAACCACTCCACAAAAACCCCCCAATTTCAATCTGTCTTCCTCATTGAACTCGATCATTGTCTCGATCTGCATCTAATGGTAATTCTCTGCAATTCTTACTTCATCAATTCGATTTGATTTGAATTGAATTGTTTTGATTTGAATTGAATTGATTTGATTTAGTGATTTGATCTGTTAATTGTGTTTGTGTTCATCAATGGCGATCTGATAGTCTCAATCACCAAAACCAATCAGCAGTCCAGATCCTCAATCGCTGTACCCAACTCTGGCTTTCTTCCTCCTTGCTTTCGGTCTCCTCCTCACTGCTTCTTTCTTCATGTATGATTGATTTCTTCCCTTTTACTTTTTTTTTCTTTTTTATCGATTAATTGAATTTTCAATCGTGTTGAGCGCTCCTAATCACTCTCACGCTCCTCATCTAACAATGGCAACATCACTCTCAAGAAACTCCAACACACTCCTCATCCAACTGATCTCCATCTTCATCCTCCATCAGTTTGTCTATTATATTGATTCTTGTCAAATGTCTGTTGATATCTTCTACTGTAGTATTGCTTCAATTTGATGAACAAATCTCATATTTTGTGCTGCTTCGAATTCTCAGGTAAATGAATTCTCAAATTTCATCAATTAACTTGTTTCATTAACATAAATGATTAAGTATCTTCTCAAGTAGTATAATAATTCTGGTTAAATGTTTTGTAGAGAGTATTGATCCAAGTAGTTTTGTTCTAACAATTAGATAAACAATGTCAGATTTTGATCTTCGAATTAAACTTTCAAAATTCGTGAATCCTCTGATTCTGTCCCCTTATTTTGACGATTGATGAGAAAAATGTGAACACGAACGTGGATGATCTATAACATGCTCCTTTTCTCCAACACCCTAAGGACTTCTGGCTCAAGGGCGGTAACTGATTGAGGTATTTTGATTTGCGTTTGAGTCATTGAGTGTCTCCCTCTCGTTTCTTATTCAAACAAAAGGATTTTCCGTCCCTAATTCCTCTCCTCCTAAGGTAAGTCATCCATTTTCTGTCTCTAAGGTAAATAAAATAAAGCCTCCAGGGGGAAATTGTTATCCAAAGAATAAATATCTCCCCCATTCCCCCTTTCTTTCCTTCAATTCCGAATAAATGAGTCAAAGAGTGGACAAACTAAAACTAAGGTAGTGGTTTAGACAATCATTAGCAGTTGGAAGCAAGTACTTCAGAGTTTACTTACTAGTTTAGCACCATAACAACAACAAGAACAACAATTCAATACTAAAAAGAACTGACGTTTTAGGATCGGCAAGTCGACGAGCTCGCTTATGGGGAGGAGAATAAGAAGAGCTGCAAAAATTAAAATCTAAAAAAAACAATAAGAAACGGAAATAGGGAAGCAAATGTAATCCCCTAAAAATTCTAGCGCGATACAGTGGCGGAAACACTGTAGAGTCGGGATTAAAACACACAGAACTATGTCTTAATGAATTAAATTGGTAAAGTCAAACATGCGCCATACATAAAAATGGCTAAAATTTAAAACAATCCATAAAGAGGTTAAACAATCCTTAAAACATGATTATTAAAAGATCAGCAGGATCCAAGACTGCTCGTTAGCCCACACCCACCGGAAAATAAACACGTATACCTGCCATGTTAAAACATAACAGCCACAATCAGTGGGGAGCAACGTCAACGTTCTCCCAGCCGTATAACAGGATTTTAAAACAGTAATTACTAATATAGGAAAAATAGTAAAAATGGAAAACAGTAAAACATCGTATTAAAATAAGGTTTAGCGTCGAACAAATTATTCAAAAGGGGTTCCGAAGAAACATAAAGATATTTGCCAACCTGCACCAATTTATATCGATAATAAAGAAAATAATCAAAATGGCGTTATGGATAGGATTAATGTAGAATCTAGACTTTCACTAGGATAATACTAAAAACTAGTTTCGAGAACTTAGTCAAAACAAATTAGACTTTGGTCTCTAACTAGGCAACTCAACCATAACAGGACTGCGTGCAGCGAGGTCCTGGCTTAAGTAATGCACACCCCTCCTGGATACAAACCATACCCAGTTCAACCCGACGCGACTTATACGATGCGATATCTAAGTTTAAGGTAAATATACACTCTCCTGAACACAAACCATGCTCAGTTCAACAACCAATGCGCCCCATAAAGACACACCAGCCTTACAGTTGATGGCAAAACGTACATCCCAGACTATATTACTCTAAACCCACACTTGTCCTTATTCCATAACTCCAAAACAAACCATTATCGATATTTAAAAGATGTATTCATCATAAACAATATGAGGATAAAAGAAGTAAACATTTATATTCTAAAAGAGGAAACTTTCTATTTTAGGAAACTTCTATTTTAGGAAACTTCTATTTTTAGAAACTTTACTAAAAATAGCATCATATCAAAGTAGTGAAAATATTAGTTCATACTAATACCACATTTTAGTAAACGATATAGATTTATAAAACTAATACTTTCGGCCTTAACGATATTAATTATTAAAGTAAGAACATTTGATTTTATGAAATTATTAAAATATCGTATAAGTGTTATAAAATGATTAGAAACATCTTAAATATTTTAATATTACTAATTAGGGTGTTTTCAAAAGTTATAAAGCTAAAATTCCCTAATTATTATTAGTTTCGACGATAAAATTATAAATAGGATTTTACGGCAAACATCAAATTAAATCTTTTAACGTCTTTTATTTAATTAAACCATTGAATATATTTAGAAAATGTTAAGGGATGATTTAACTCTTAAAGTTTCAGATTTAAATACTTTCAAAAGTGCTGGAAAAATAATTCTTTTAGGTAAGACGAAGCATTTTAACGATAAATCACAATTTGTCCGAAAATCAATATTTATTAATTAAAGACTCTAATAAATAGTACAAAAAAATTACGTAAAATAGTTAAATTATATTTATGGACATTCTGTCCAGAAAAGAAAATTTCCAGAATTCTAAAAACTCGGTTTTTAAAGCGTTTTCTCGTTAATCGTCCAATCTCGACAATAACGATTAATAAAAATAGTAATTACAAAACGATTTAAGTATTAATATCCAAAAATTATTATTACACTTTTAAAATCCTGATTTTACATAATATAAATTTTTCCAGATTTTTTCAAAACTCAGATTCAACAAATCTCAACAAAACCGTCATTTAAACCCGTTTTCGCAATTAACGATTTTATTAATAAACCTATCGTTCCTAACATTTTATTAAGGCACTAAAAATCATAATAATACATTTTAATATGAAATCATCAGAATCATAATTTTTTCCCGATTTAAACTAAAGACCAGAAATCGAGAATTTAAACAACAAACACGGTTTTAACGATAAACGATGATTTAAAGTGATTAATTAATTCATCCACTTAACAATTCCGAAAAATTATGAAAGAAATCAGAAAATTCTATTTCACCAGAAAGTTTCACCATGTCAAAAATCAGATTAAAATAAAATGTTTAAGTACTAGAACTAAAAATCGGTTTTTAATCGTTTTTGTTCGAAAACGATAATAATTCAATAATCGATATCAAAAATATCAGAAAAATACTAAATTACTAAAAATCATCAAAAACAACATTTTTCCAGATTATAAACATATATTACATGTTTAGGCCGATTATTACGATTTTACAAATTAATATAACAATTTAATCGTTAATCTCGTAAAAGCGATAAAAATATCGAAACATGCAAAATTTCAACTTTAAAAATTTTTCCAGAATTCGTGACATACATATATTGCCAAAATAAAATATAAAAATATATACATGCAAGTACTCAATTAAAATCTTGAAATACCGAGTAACATCGACGTTACCTCTACTCCAAGTCTGAATCAACGATATAATCGTCGGCTTCGGGATCGTCCAAAAATCCTACCAAACACGTAAATCATGGCAGAAAAATACCATGAGAAAACTAATAAAAATCAAGGTAAAAATTGATCGAAAATGACGTCGATTAATACCTTAACGAAGGAATCGGAAAGAGGATTATTATGACAATAAAAATGATGCGATTGGGACTTGAAATGGAGCAAAAATCAGCCTAAGGAGGGTAAGAAGTACCCGGACAAAAGAGAGAAGAAAGGAGTGATGAATATTTTTGTTAATGCAAAAATGAATGTAGTGTAAAGGAGGAGATGGATGTTACTACACTTAAAGGAGTAAGGATGAAATTAAGGCTTCAAAATGAGGAATCCACAATGTACCTAGACCATAAGTTGGCCGGCCAAATGGATAAGAGAGGGAGTAAGAAAAGTTTTGACATAAATGCTACAATGAATGAAAATGATTTATCTTATGATTACGTTTTAATGTGATAAAATGAAACGTTTAAATAAAATGTAATAAAACTTGTGACTAAGAGCTTAGTCGGTCCAAAATGTGAGAAAACAGTCTCAAATAATTTATAAGTTGATAAAAAGTATAATCGTAAAATAGTTAAAGGCATTTCAAAGTAATTCGAGTAAACCTCGCGTAAGAAAATAATTATTCGCGAAGCTTCGTAAAAAAATCATAAATGGCTTGTTTTTAGTAACTAAAATATATCTTAGTAAAAAAAATATTCCATAAACGTATTCAAACATTTTTAGGAAAAAGGAATAACTTAAATCCAAGCTTAAAAATGTCAATTCGGAGAGAAATAGAATTCCTCGCGGAAAAATTACTTAGTTTACGAAGAAACCAAATAAATGGATTTAAAAGAATTTTAAATCTTTAAAATTAAAAATAGAAATTATTAAACTCAAAAATTAAAATAAAGCTTAGTAAAATGATAAAATATGAGGCCAAAAGTGACAGAGTTAAGATGAAGTCCTAACAAAAAGAACAAAATGCTTAGGAAAAATAGCGGGTGTTACAATCCTCCCCACCAAAAGAAAGTTTCGTCCTCGAAACTAAGAATAAGCAGATAGGAAATCGAGGTTTACCTTACTCGAAGAGTTGAGGATGCTTAGCTCGCATCGAAGACTCGGTTTCCCATGTTTCTTCCTCAAACCGATTACAGCGCCACAAAACCTTCACCAGAGGTACAACTTTGTTCCTTAAACGCTTCTCGCGGCGATCAGTAATCTTCACCGGCCTTTCTTCATAAGTCAAATCCGGCTCGAGATCCACAATCTCGGGCTCCAACACGTGCTCGGGATCACTAACATATTTCCTTAACTGAGAAACATGAAATACATCGTGAACCTTACCCATGGATGCAGGCAATTCCAGTTTATAAGCAACTTCGCCCACTCTCTCGATCACAGGGTATGGGCCAACGAACTTAGGGCTGAGCTTGCCCTTAATCCCAAACCGTTTCACCCCTTTCATAGGTGATACCTTCAGGAACACCAGATCACCAACCGAAAACTCCAAAGGTCGGCGACGAACATCAGCATACGACTTCTGTCGATCCTGGGCAGACTTCATCCTAGATCGGACCACATTCACAACGTCAATAGTATGAGCCAACAAATCCGGGCCCAAAATCTTTACTTCACCGGGAACATCCCAACAGACGGGACTACGGCACTTTCGACCATAAAGTGCTTCAAACGGGGACATCTTAATAGAGGCATGGTAGCTGTTGTTATAGGAAAACTCTACCAATGGAAGATGTCGGATCCAACTCTCTTGGAAATCCAAGGCACAAGCCCGCAACATATCCTCCAAAGTTTGGATTGTTCTCTCGGACTGTCCATCGGTAGCGGCATGGAAAGCGGTACTCATCAGTAACTTGCTTCCCAAAGCATCTTGCAAAGCCTTCCAAAATTTAGAGCAGAACCTCGGGTCTCGATCCGAAACAATCTCGAGCGGTACACCGTGATGACGGACGATCTCGGTAATATACACTTCTGCGAGCTTCTCCAAACTCCAAGTATCGCGAATTGGGACGAATCGTGCACATTTGGTCAAACGGTCCACAATAACCCAAATACCGTTTCTACCATTCACGGTTCTAGGTAAAGCCATCACAAAATCCATCGATATGCACTGCCATTTCCACTCTGGAACAGGGAGTGGTTGTAGCAAACCTCCAGGCTTCTTGTGCTCGAACTTCACCTGCTGACAAGTCAAGCACCTACTTACAAACTCTGCAATGTCCTCTCTCATATGAGGCCACCAGAAATGGAGCTTCAAATCCCAATACATCTTGTCACCACCAGGATGAATAGAGTACCTCGTCTTATGTGCTTCGGTTAGAACTTGCTTTCTCACCTCAGCATCACCAGGGACAACCCAGCGGTTCTTAAATTTCAGTGCTCCACTGGAATCCACAGAAAAATCTAGAGCCTTACCAAGATTCATCTTTTCTCGGATGCCAGCCACAAAAGGGGTCATCCAACTGCTTCTCACGAATCTCACGGAAAAGAGTTGGTTCAGCAACAAGGGCATACAGGCGACCATCATAATCTTCATCCACAACATCAATAGACATCTTGGCAAAATCTCGGGACAACTTCTCAGGCAAGCTAGAACACGGAGACAAGGAATGAAGGATCTTTCTGCTAAGGGCATCAGCAACCACGTTAGCCTTTCCCTCACAAGTCAAACCCGGATGATAGGCCTTCTTGCATTTGAAACAGTTAGAATCCTTCTTGTTGTTGGGCTTCGAGTTGAAATTGTTTTTCTTGAAACCACTACCTGTAATAGCATACAGTAGAGTCAGAAATTTAGAGGAAAGAAAGTAGAAGAAGAAGAGAAAGGAAAAATAATCCAGACCTCCAGAGTTGAACTTCTTAGAAGAAGATGAAGAGTTATTCCCTGAATGGGTGAAAGGTCTTTTATAACCAGATGATGGGTTCATAGATTTCACCCGCTCAATCGAAGATTCCGCGTATAGCGCGGCATTATAAAGCTCATTAACAGTTGAGAGACTCCGGGGCATGTTGAGAGTGATATCGGCTCGAAGTCCTCCTCGATAAAAGAAAGCTCGGGAATTCTCATTGGGTAACAGATCTCCAGCATAATTCGCCAGAAAGTGAAACCGAGTGGTGTAAGCTTCAACTGACATGGTATTCTGGCTTAGAGTGTTGAATTCAGTCATCCTCTGACGCCTCAGCTCCTCGGGATAAAATCTCTGCTCTAAGAGAGCCTTGAACTGAGTCCAGTTGAATCCTGGAGTCTGAAGAGCAGTCGGGCCAACTTGGCTCCACCATCTGTCTGCATCGTCTGACAAGTACAACACAGCTAGGCCCACCTTCTGATCCTCGGGGGCGGAGTAAATTCCAAACTGTCTTTCCATCACTCGAAACCAACGGTTCATGACTTCAGGGTCCACGGAACCGTCAAAATAGTCCAATCTGCTTTTAGCCATTCCTTTAGCAGCGTGAGAGAAGTTGAAGGGCCTCTGCTGGTTCCGGTTGTTCATCTCGTTCATAGCCTGCGCTATATTGCGTAGCGTATCAGCCAGAGCTTCGATACCTCCTTGATCATTGTTGTTGTTGTTGTTGTTGTTGTTGTTGTTTCGGTTACCTCTTCCGGCCATCTTGAAGTTCACAAATAACAACATAAAATCAATGCTAATCATCGAGTTCAGGAACAGACAATCTTAACAGTTAAGTCCTTATCTGTTTCTACCCATTTCTAATAATATCTTTATTTACTGTTTAAATAATTTACTGGTATTTTTCCCTAATTTCAGGTGTGTAAGCGTCGGGAGCAGTGATGCTCTGATACCAACTGTAATCCCCTAAAAATTCTAGCGCGATACAGTGGCGGAAACACTGTAGAGTCGGGATTAAAACACACAGAACTATGTCTTAATGAATTAAATTGGTAAAGTCAAACATGCGCCATACATAAAAATGGCTAAAATTTAAAACAATCCATAAAGAGGTTAAACAATCCTTAAAACATGATTATTAAAAGATCAGCAGGATCCAAGACTGCTCGTTAGCCCACACCCACCGGAAAATAAACACGTATACCTGCCATGTTAAAACATAACAGCCACAATCAGTGGGGAGCAACGTCAACGTTCTCCCAGCCGTATAACAGGATTTTAAAACAGTAATTACTAATATAGGAAAAATAGTAAAAATGGAAAACAGTAAAACATCGTATTAAAATAAGGTTTAGCGTCGAACAAATTATTCAAAAGGGGTTCCGAAGAAACATAAAGATATTTGCCAACCTGCACCAATTTATATCGATAATAAAGAAAATAATCAAAATGGCGTTATGGATAGGATTAATGTAGAATCTAGACTTTCACTAGGATAATACTAAAAACTAGTTTCGAGAACTTAGTCAAAACAAATTAGACTTTGGTCTCTAACTAGGCAACTCAACCATAACAGGACTGCGTGCAGCGAGGTCCTGGCTTAAGTAATGCACACCCCTCCTGGATACAAACCATACCCAGTTCAACCCGACGCGACTTATACGATGCGATATCTAAGTTTAAGGTAAATATACACTCTCCTGAACACAAACCATGCTCAGTTCAACAACCAATGCGCCCCATAAAGACACACCAGCCTTACAGTTGATGGCAAAACGTACATCCCAGACTATATTACTCTAAACCCACACTTGTCCTTATTCCATAACTCCAAAACAAACCATTATCGATATTTAAAAGATGTATTCATCATAAACAATATGAGGATAAAAGAAGTAAACATTTATATTCTAAAAGAGGAAACTTTCTATTTTAGGAAACTTCTATTTTAGGAAACTTCTATTTTTAGAAACTTTACTAAAAATAGCATCATATCAAAGTAGTGAAAATATTAGTTCATACTAATACCACATTTTAGTAAACGATATAGATTTATAAAACTAATACTTTCGGCCTTAACGATATTAATTATTAAAGTAAGAACATTTGATTTTATGAAATTATTAAAATATCGTATAAGTGTTATAAAATGATTAGAAACATCTTAAATATTTTAATATTACTAATTAGGGTGTTTTCAAAAGTTATAAAGCTAAAATTCCCTAATTATTATTAGTTTCGACGATAAAATTATAAATAGGATTTTACGGCAAACATCAAATTAAATCTTTTAACGTCTTTTATTTAATTAAACCATTGAATATATTTAGAAAATGTTAAGGGATGATTTAACTCTTAAAGTTTCAGATTTAAATACTTTCAAAAGTGCTGGAAAAATAATTCTTTTAGGTAAGACGAAGCATTTTAACGATAAATCACAATTTGTCCGAAAATCAATATTTATTAATTAAAGACTCTAATAAATAGTACAAAAAAATTACGTAAAATAGTTAAATTATATTTATGGACATTCTGTCCAGAAAAGAAAATTTTCAGAATTCTAAAAACTCGGTTTTTAAAGCATTTTCTCGTTAATCGTCCAATCTCGACAATAACGATTAATAAAAATAGTAATTACAAAACGATTTAAGTATTAATATCCAAAAATTATTATTACACTTTTAAAATCCTGATTTTACAGAATATAAATTTTTCCAGATTTTTCCAAAACTCAGATTCAACAAATCTCAACAAAACCGTCATTTAAACCCGTTTTCGCAATTAACGATTTTATTAATAAACCTATCGTTCCTAACATTTTATTAAGGCACTAAAAATCATAAAAATACATTTTAATATGAAATCATCAGAATCATAATTTTTTCCAGATTTAAACTAAAGACCAGAAATCGAGAATTTAAACAACAAACACGGTTTTAACGATAAACGATGATTTAAAGTGATTAATTAATTCATCCACTTAACAATTCCGAAAAATTATGAAAAAAAATCAGAAAATTCTATTTCACCAGAAAGTTTCACCACGTCAAAAATCAGATTAAAATAAAATGTTTAAGTACTAGAACTAAAAATCGGTTTTTAATCGTTTTTGTTCGAAAACGATAATAATTCAATAATCGATATCAAAAATATCAGAAAAATACTAAATTACTAAAAATCATCAAAAACAACATTTTTCCAGATTATAAACATATATTACATGTTTAGGCCGATTATTACGATTTTACAAATTAATATAACAATTTAATCGTTAATCTCGTAAAAGCGATAAAAATATCGAAACATGCAAAATTTCAACTTTAAAAATTTTTCCAGAATTCGTGACATACATATATTGCCAAAATAAAATATAAAAATATATACATGCAAGTACTCAATTAAAATCTTGAAATACCGAGTAACATCGACGTTACCTCTACTCCAAGTCTGAATCAACGATATAATCGTCGGCTTCGGGATCGTCCAAAAATCCTACCAAACACGTAAATCATGGCAGAAAAATACCATGAGAAAACTAATAAAAATCAAGGTAAAAATTGATCGAAAATGACGTCGATTAATACCTTAACGAAGGAATCGGAAAGAGGATTATTATGACGATAAAAATGATGCGATTGGGACTTGAAATGGAGCAAAAATCAGCCTAAGGAGGGTAAGAAGTACCCGGCCAAAAGAGAGAAGAAAGGAGTGATGAATATTTTTGTTAATGCAAAAATGAATGTAGTGTAAAGGAGGAGATGGATGTTACTACACTTAAAGGAGTAAGGATGAAATTAAGGCTTCAAAATGAGGAATCCACAATGTACCTAGACCATAAGTTGGCCGGCCAAATGGATAAGAGAGGGAGTAAGAAAAGTTTTGACATAAATGCTACAATGAATGAAAATGATTTATCTTATGATTACGTTTTAATGTGATAAAATGAAACGTTTAAATAAAATGTAATAAAACTTGTGACTAAGAGCTTAGTCGGTCCAAAATGTGAGAAAACAGTCTCAAATAATTTATAAGTTGATAAAAAGTATAATCGTAAAATAGTTAAAGGCATTTCAAAGTAATTCGAGTAAACCTCGCGTAAGAAAATAATTATTCGCGAAGCTTCGTAAAAAAATCATAAATGGCTTGTTTTTAGTAACTAAAATATATCTTAGTAAAAAAAATATTCCATAAACGTATTCAAACATTTTTAGGAAAAAGGAATAACTTAAATCCAAGCTTAAAAATGTCAATTCGGAGAGAAATAGAATTCCTCGCGGAAAAATTACTTAGTTTACGAAGAAACCAAATAAATGGATTTAAAAGAATTTTAAATCTTTAAAATTAAAAATAGAAATTATTAAACTCAAAAATTAAAATAAAGCTCAGTAAAATGATAAAATATGAGGCCAAAAGTGACAGAGTTAAGACGAAGTCCTAACAGAAAGAACAAAATGCTTAGGAAAAATAGCGGGTGTTACAGCAAATGGATATGAAAGAAGAAAGACGAAGAAGAATACTGGGTGGTGTTAGAATCTGTCTCCTCCTTCCCCCGAAAAATCTATCGTCGTCTTTTGCCTTCCCCTGAATATTATTAAGATTAAAAATCGAGCTGAAGAATTAAATTAATGCAAAAAAATAAATAAGAAGAAGAAGACGAAGACGAATATCGCACGTTAATGTGTACGGGTCGAGTCGATCTAAAAACCCGAGATTATTATCATTCGGGTTGAATAGCAAAAATTGATTTGATTCAGACGTGGTGGAGGAGAAGAAGAAGGTTAATGGGATTAGTGTGGGTGAAGCACCGTACTTGGGATTGAAGAAAAGCTAAGTGATTAACGATGAAGAGGAAGAGGATTCTGTTCAATCTTGCACAGAATCACAAGTCACTGTTTCATGCCGACTGGTCAACCTATCTGGTTTCCTTCTCCCCTATCACTTTTAACTTATTTTTCGAATGCGACGTTTAGGTTTTGATTATGTAAAGTAGATTATATGGTACAGATTGTGATATTATGAATCCGATTATGGAGTATATATCTTGATTAGCGTATAATATATTTTGAGGACGACGATGATGACGATGATTGTTCTTGTCATTTTCTTGGTATGATACGTGAAAATGAAAGATTTTCCGGTGAGAGATGAATACACTTCATCTTCCTCCATTTGATGCCTTTCATTTTCACACTCTTCCTCCCTTTCTCTACTCATTTTGTGTATAATACCTCTTCATTCCAATTCAAATTAATGTGTCTTTCTTTTATTTATTTATTTATTTGTAAATAAAATCATTGTATAGTAAGCGTAATTAGTAGAATTGAATAATATTATCTTTGATTTAGAAAAATTAATGATATGAATATGCTGTTGGATTCCCTATGTACATGAAACTTCCTATACTCAATTATTTAATTCATAAATTCTGCAGCAAATATTGATGTGAGTTTCTAGATTTGATTCATTCATTCATTGAGTAGAAACGTCAATTCATTCAGATCATATCATATGATATTTAAATTCGGTTACTTCCTAAATGCCAAATTTTGATTTCGTATCCATTTCTTTGGCAGGTTGTGATCAAATCGAAAGCCTAACATCAAGAAAAGTCGCACCTACAGGAAAAAGACAAGATTAAACGAAGCTTCTTTCAAAAAAAATGTCCTCCTTGAATTCTCCCTGTGCAGCCCGCAAGTTCTTACGCCGCAAATGCACGCAGGAATGTGTTTTTGCGTCGTATTTCCCATCAGACCAGCCACAACGGTTTGCGAACGTGCACAAGGTGTTAAATTATGCGTGTGGTAATGGAGCAAACTTTGATCCAATCCAACCAAATGGGCAGTGTTACGAAGCCAATGATATTGAAGCAATCTGTAGTTATGCAGCTAATAGTTATTACCAAAATCAAAAATCATTGGGTGCCACGTGTAATTTTGGTGGTGTTGCTTCTATTTCTACCACCCTACCTTCTGGTATGAGATCAGTTTCGATGTTACCATTTGTGAGATCAGTTCATTTGTTCATTACTTGCAAGTATATCCCACAATGCTCATCATACCACTAGGATAATGCTGTCATTGTCACAATACATACCACTAAATGAAATACTTCGTAGTGTTTTTTTGGGTGTGAATTCATGAACCCACCTAGCTCAAAATTGTAACAAAACCTCCGAAAAACCAAATGGCAGAAGCAAGAATTGTAATTTCTGGGATGCAACTAGTATTACTGCAATATACTCGTAAATAACAGAAAAAATCCAGAGAGTGGCAGAAGCAGGAATCGTAATTCCATGGTAAAGTAGAGTGTTGAGAAAATAATAGTTGCAGTACCTCAAATTGAAGTAATGGTCAGGGTCGAAAGTAGAGTTTTGTGTTGCATACGAAGTATGAAATGAGCTTTTAATCTTGGGTTTTATGGGTTTGTGATTTTGTTCCTTTTTCCGCTTCACAGTTAGTGAGGATGCACTCGAGAAGCGCACACCTTGGTTGGACCCGGGAAAAGGTTAGTCAATGATAATCTCCGCTTACTTTGTATTATCTGTAAACATTGATAATCTCTGCACACCACTGTATAGCGTGATCGAGCTGCTTGGTTAACTCGTTCAGATGATTCTTTTGTCAATTCCATGGCTAAAAATCTTTTGGATCGACTTGAGGTGAGTTCTTGGCTAATCTGAAGCTTGTTGTAGATTATGTAACGACTAATTTGACATCTTTGAGTCTCATACTAGATTTCCAATTGGTACACCTCTTCCATGATGTTAAAATCAGCTCGCCTATTTCATGACAAAAGAACTACCACTCTTTCAAAATCTAGGCCCTTTTTTAAAATTTATTTTGAAATATACATTAAAATTTTTTTCTAGGTGTCCACAGTCCCTCAGATCTGCAAAATCTCTCTTCAGGTTCACTCTTTCCACCCTTCAAAGAGCACAGATTAGCCATAAAGCTTGGATACAGTTTCTCCATTCCAATCCCCACCCCCGTTAGCATCTCCGATCTGTGATGCTATAGAGGCATTGTCGGAATAGGCTTTCGTTAGTTGACATAATATATTTGCCACTTTTGAGTTTTGATAACCCGGAATAGTTGGTTATACGTACCAACTTGTTTACCTGCATGCAAATTGTCATTCATAGTTTATTTTTCCAACAGCCAGCTAGTGAATGGCAGACAATTATGTAGAAGCTATGACAACCATGTTTATTTATCCAATGATAATCACAGTTTGTTAAACGTAATTGACGATTTCTTTTTTCTTCTTTAGCCTTCACGAAGGTCCTATTCTTTGCTGCATTCCTCCTCTTATCATACTGTAGGTTTCTTGATGCCGAGTTTTTTTTTTTTTTCATATTATTAACGCCATTGCTATTTGACTATGTTTGTTTTTGCATGGTTGTTTTATTATCATACTGCGATTTATTTTTCTTGTTGTTGTAGCTGTGTCTCTTTCTAAGTATTTTAATTGTTGGTATTAAGTATAGAAATGTAAGTTAAATACACTAATTTGTTTTCACAGTGAGTATGACATTCTCAGTTAACTTATGCCTATGTACAGGTATGGTATGATACACGTAGGCTATGTATTTTGAAGCGGGTGTAAGAAATGCAGAAAGGAAGGAACTACAAATGTAATGAAGATTGTAGTATGTATGTAATTTAGATTTTGTGGTTAAGTATCTCTATAAGGAAGAGAGATAATGTCTTGTGGCTGTAATTAATTATTTTGTTATTAATAAAAAATTTAGTTACCATTTACGTGAAAGTGATGCGTCTATTTCATTTTTTTTGTAATTTAGCAGTTCAATAGACATAGGCGTACAAAATAACTCATGTCTATACTATGACAATAAACATAGGGCAAAAAAATAACCCATGTCTATATTTATAAATAGACATAGGGCGTACAGAAAACCCATGTCTATTGTTTTTTATAGACATGGGTTAATTCAAAAACCTATGTCTAATATAACAATAGACATGGGTTTTCGATAGACATAGGTAGAGCGACCTATGTCTAAGTATTTGACAATAGATGTCACTCAACTTAACATGGGTCGCTAAACCCATGTCTATTAGTGAAAACGACCCATGTCTATTTGATGTTTTGTAGTAGTGAGCGGCTCCAAAAGACGGGTCCGTCGGGGCACTGAAATAATTAGTGTTAAGGTGGAAACCGCCATGAATAGAAGGATCCAAATAACCACCCACGAGCCAAGAAAAGTACGAAGGATAAGGGCCCTGAGGTGTCACAGCATCACGCGAGCATAATCATAATAGACTGGATACATCCCGAGACACTGATCCGCATACAAACGGTCTAGAGAAGCATGAGTGGCCGCGGTGTCAGCACGAGTCTCCGTGCGAAGGGTATCCAAGTCAGAATGGGCTATCTCCATGCGCTCCATCCATGCAATAAGATTGGGATGGAGGGGAGCATACTGGGGTGGAGGAGGGGGTTGCACATAGCTAGTGGTGGGATCAAAGGTGGGATGAGATGTACCAGGCTTAGAGGTAGGTTGGGAGGTGCTAGGCTCGGTCGTAGGACGACGAGTGTAGGTAATAGCAGGCGAAAAGGGAGGAGAGCTAGGGGTAGTAACGGGCAAAAGGTACTTAGGTTGATCAGCCTCAAATGACAAATCCGACTCGGCTCCCAAAATGATAGTCGCCCGCTCATTAATGAGCCAAGCCCAACGGTTCTGATTCCTAGAAGATATTCAATTAAGAGAGCAAAATACCGAAGGCTTAGGGTAGTATCGCCCGGGACTGGATTGTGATCCGCTTCGCGAAAAGCGGTCATCTCAAGAGCTAGGTGATTAACTAACCCGCCTATATAAATTGGAACATCGGCAACGGCCGTAGCAATTCTCCTAATCCGGTGGACAAGGTGATAGGCAATATTAATGTGCTACACCTTCGGCTTACACCACAAATACGAGCCCAGAATAAACACTTCCTCAGTACGTACATTATGTGGCTCCTTTCTAACAAAAATCGTCCAACCCATGAACCTCTGCCAAACCTTAATAACCGGATTATGAATATGGTTCGAACTCATATGCCTCGAGTTAGTGTACGGGGAATCAGCAATACACTCCCAAAAATCACTCATCCTATAATTAGCATGCTCAGGTGGTGTATGGTCCTCATAGTCACTTAGGTCAAAATATTTTCCAAATTGCTTCAGACTCAATTCAAAACTAGTATTCAGGAGACGGAAACCAACAGAAATCGTACCAGACCGTCTATTCTTCCTCATCTCAAAAGAACTCAGAAATTCCAAAGTAAGTTGAGCATACGTGTTATGACGCATCGTAAACAGAGTACTCATCCCAACACCTTTAAACAAAAGCTCAAGTGCAAAATCTAGACCTAAAGTTTTCATACCTTCACGATCAATAAAACGAGTAGGAACTATAGACCGTTTTCTTAAATTCTGAAATCGTACCTTTTGTTCAATGGTGGAAAAAGGTACACCTAGAAAAACTAGGTCGGAAGGAACGTCGGGTTAAGCATGGTCTAATCTGGTGCGCTTGTTCCGAGAACCCATCACAAATTGAAGGTAGCAATAACTTTTGGGGAAATATGGGTGAAATTTGAGGAGAGAGAGTAAAGAAGGGGAAGGGATGAAGCTGATAGATTGAAGAGAGAGGCGAGAGGGAGATGGGGAGCGAATGAATGAATTGGCTGGCGAGGAAATTTGGTTTGGGGGTGTTTTGTGCGCTCAGACCGGTAGGGACCAGCCCCCGGTTGGCCGGCCTGACGCACTCCATCCAATTTTTTTGATTTTTTAAATGTTAAATGCCCTCTCTGAATCACCCGACAGAGCAGCGGCCCCCGGCTGGCCGGCGTGACTCGTCTTTCTCTTCAATTTCGAGATTTTGCTTAAATTTTCTCTCTTTTTCTTTGTACCTCAGCCCCTGAAGTCAATAGGGGCCCTGGGGGCCGGTTAAGGTGCTTGAATCCTTCTTCGTAGAACTAGAATTTATCTCGTACCTCGGCCCCTAGAATCAATAGGCCCCCTAGGCCTAAGCTGAGGTGACCTATTGTATACTATCAAGAGCGCGACAAATTTTGTCAAAACATCCTCATTTCGAGTCACTTTTCGATGATTCTGCGCATCTCCAAAAATATTAGTCCCTCTCATCCTCACTAAGACAACTAAAGAGGAAAAAAACGAGAATAAGAAAAATTATGTACATACCCGGGCTGCCTCCTGGTAGCGCTGGTTTAAAATCACGCACAACTTGGTGGATTTCAATCTTTAGTGAGATGAGGGAACGGGATGAAGTTGTATAACTTCAATCGCTCCAACGTGAGCACCTTGATGATATGATTTCAATCGTTGACCGTTCACCTTGAAATGTTCACCCGAATCACTCTCGACTTCAATCGAGCCAAATTTACCAACATGGGTGACGGAGAAAGGTCCGGACCAACGAGATTTCAATTTTCCGGGAAACAACCGGAGTCAAGAATTGAACAATAGTACCTTATCCCCTACGTTAAATTCACGAGAAAGGATATGCTTGTCATGTCACCGCTTGGTGCGCTCCTTGTAAACCCGAGCACTATCATAGGCACCAAGACGGAATTCCTCTAACTCATTCAGCTGCATGAGTCTTCTTTTTTTGGTGAAATGTAAAAATTGTATTAATAAGTGACAAAAGTGTTGAAGGATAAACCTTCCTTACATCATCAATCTAGTTATCCAGTCCTTGTCTTTGCTAGAGTCTAAATTTTTACAAGACGTATTCAACTTTAGTCTAAACTCCTCCTTGATCATTTTCAGCACAGCTTCAGGTCTCATAATCGTTTGTTCAACTCTCGCTTTGTTTCTCTGAATCCATATATGGTAGATAGCCGCATTTGTTACGCATGAGTCTTTTCTCCCCCACTTAACTGCGGGTCCACGTTAAGCTCCTTGATCGCCCACCAAGCATTGTACTCGAGCTTGACGGGTAAATGACATGTTTTGCCATAGACCAATCGGTAAGGTGAAGTACCAATAGGCATTTTAAAGGCGGTACGATAAGCCCAGAACGTATCATCTAGCTAAGAGCTCTAATCTTTTTGAGCTTTTGACACGATCTTCTGGAAAATAGACTTAATTTCCCTATTAGACACATCGACTTGCCCACTCGTTTGAAGGTGGTAGGCAAGACTGGTACGGTGGGAGACACCGTACTTAGCAAGCAAAGCATCAAGTCGCTTTTCATGTAAATGGCTTCCACCATCACTGATTATAGCCCTTTGAATACCAAAGCGCGGGAAAATAGTCTTTTTAAATAGAGAAATTACCATCCAAGCATCATTAGCAGGAGATGCTACGGCCTCCACCCACTTGGACACATAATTAACCGAAACCAAAATATATCGGTTGCCCTTGGATGACGGAAACGGACCCTGATAATCTATACTCCAGACATCAAAAATTTCTACCTCAAGGATCCCATTTTTAGGCATTTCATGCCTCCTAGAAATATTACCGGTCCTTTGACATGCGTCGCAGGACATAAAAAAGGCTTGGGCATCCTGAAATAAGGTTGTCCAATAAAAACCCGATTGGAGGACCTTGGTCGTGGTTCGGGTCGGTCAATGATGACCACCACAAGGTGATGAATGACAACTTTCTAAAATTCCTCGAACTTTCCATTAAGGGACACATCGCCGGAAAATACCATCAGCACACTCCTTAAACAAATAAGGATCATGCCAGAAAAATTGTCGAACATCATGTAGAAATTTTTTTCTTTGTTGGTAAGAAATATCAAAAGGTAATACCTTACCGACCAAGTAATTAGCATAATCTGCATACCAGGGACCCTCACTTTCACCGGCGGTTAAGGCCTTAAGAGAATCATCGGAAAAAGAGTCATCTATGGGGATGACAACTCCTTCCTCCTCAACTCTTAGCCTCGATTGATGATCCGCAACGGCATTTTACGCTCCCTTCTTATCCCGAATCGATAAATCAAACTCTTGGAGGAGTAGGATCCATCAAAGTAGTTGGGCCTTCGCTTCTTTTTTAGCAAGGAGGTACTTAAGAGCCACATGATCGGTAAATACAATGACTTCTGAGTCAACCAAGTAGGTTCTGAATTTTTCCAAAGCATACACTATAGATAGCAATTCCTTCTCGGTGGTTGCATAATTAACTTGAGCATTGTCAAGTGTTTTACTAGTGTAGTATATAGCATGCAAGATATTGTCTTTCCTTTGACCCAAAACCGCTCCCACGGCATAATCACTTGCGTCACACATTATCTCGAATGGCAAATTTTAATCCGGTGACTGAATAATCGGAGCTGAAATGAGGGTCTGCTTAATTCTTTTAAAAGCTTCCACACACTCATTAGTAAAATCGAAGGGGCATCCTTTAGGAGCAAATGTGTAAGTGGTTAGCAATTTTCGAAAAATCCTTGATAAAGCGGCGATAAAATCCCGCATGACCAAGAAAACTCCTCACCCTCTTCACATTAACGGGTAAGAGCAATTGCTCAATCATCTGCACCTTTGCTTTATCCACCTGGATGCCCTTTTTGGAGACCACATGACCCAAAACTACCCCCCTCAGTGACCATAAAATGGCACTTTTCCCAGTTCAAGACCAAACTAACCTCGACGCATCGATTTAAGATGGTATCTAAGTTAGCTAAACAAGCTGAAAAACTCATACCATACACACTAAAGTCATCCATAAACACTTCCATGATGGACTCGATGTAGTCGGAAAAGATGTTCATCATGCATCTTTGGAATGTGGCGGGTGCGTTACATAATCCAAATGGCATCTTGCAATATGTATGCGAAAGTGCATAGGGACACGTAAACATGGTCTTTTCTTGGTCAGCGGGGTGTATCGGGATTTGAAAGAATCCCGAGTAGCCATCTAAATAGCAAAAATACTTGTTAGAAACTAGTCTCTCAAGCATTTGGTCGATAAAGGTTAATGGGAAATGGTATTTTAAGGGTAGCAGTGTTCAGCTTTCTATAGTTTATGCACATTCTCCATTTCGTCACAATTCGTGTAGGGATTAACTCATTCTTCTCATTCGGGACCACATTGGTACCTCCCTTCTTAGGTACCACTTGTACGGACACACCCACTTTGAATCGGGAACCGCATAAATGATTCCTGCATCCAACAATTTTATAACTTCCTTTTTAACAACCTCAGCTCTTGCATATTCGGATTCAACTTACATTGACCCTGGACACAAGGACGATGATCTTCCTCGAGATTAATTCTATGCATACAGAAATCGGGACTAATTCCCCTCAAGTCATCAAGACTATACCCCAAAGCTTTCTTATTTTTCTTTAAAACAACTAACAAATCAGAAAGTTGTTGGTCAGTTAAATCAGCACTTACAATCACGAGGAAGCTCTCGGTATCATCTAAAAAGGCATATTTTAGGTGAGATGAAAGTGGCTTACGCTCCGGAACGGTTATGTCTATGGCAAATGAGGTGTGTACAATGTTGGTTACATCGACACCGCTCCTCCGAGAGCATCCTTTCTTCAAAAGCAGCTTCCAAAGCATCAATGACAGCTGAGTCAACGGAACCATCACCTGCACACGCTTCCAAACATATCAAAGCCTCTAGGGGGTCCCGTATAAGGGACGCCTTCATAGAATCATGAACTAAAACATTGACCACATCAATCATGCAACAAGAATTCGTTACCATCAGGTTCTTAAGTGTACTATCCAAACAGAAAACAATGGTGTCTTCACCCACTTCCAAAGTTAATTTCCCGTTCTTGACATCAATCACCGCGCCGGCGGTGTGCAAAAATGGCCTACCCAAAATTATAGGAATTTGGGTGTCCTCGGCCATGTCAAGGACGATAAAATCAACCGGGATAAAAAAAATTCCCACTCTAATAGGTACGTCTTCTAAAACTCCCAAATGGCATTTTATGGAACGATCCGCCATCTGCAAAGTGACACTAGTACACTTAAGAGGACTCATATCAAGTTTTTCACAAACAGAGTAAGGCATAACACTTACACTAGCACCTAAATCACATAAAGCCTTATCGATCGAGGTGCCAATAGTGCAAGGAATCGAGAAACTACCGGGGTCCTTTAGCTTCGGTGGGGCTTTGTTCTGTAAAAATGCACTACACTCTGCAGTAAGAACGACGATTTCTACCTCACCAATGCTTCTCTTACGAGTCAAGATGTCCTTCATAAACTTGTTATATGATGGGACCTGCATAATGAGCTTGGTAAATGGGACCGTAACCTACAAATTCTTCACAACCTCCATAAATATGCCAAATTGCGTAGTCTCCTTCTGATTCTTCAAACGACTCGAGAATGGTACCTGGATTGATGGACTAGTCGGAGTGGGAACGGGAGTAGTGGGTGGTGGAACTTGATCATTTCTTGGAGTTTCCACAATGACACTCTCATCGACATCTTCCATTAAAATCTCCTCCTTCTCGGCCGGTTTATCATCCTTAGGCATCGATGGACCCTCATAGTTTGTTCCACTACGAAGAGTGATCGCATTAGCCGTATCATGTTGTTGATCACCTTGAGAATGAAGGGAGTTTACCTTGTTGACGCGTTGCTTGTGACGCGGCAAGGTGTCCGACTTGGTTCTCCAAATTTTTAATGGCATTATCTTTGGCTTGATCATTCTTTTGCATTTGAGCCATCATAGAGTCCTGGGTCTTAGCCATCATCTGCAACATATTTTTAAGCTCGACCATCTCACTAGAACTCGAAGAGGAATTACCTTGAGCTTGTGTGGAGGATTGACCAAGATTCTGCGGACTAGTACCAAAATTCTGATGAGAATTTCCGAAATTCTGATTAGAATTTCCAAATTTTTACTGTTGTTGACCCGAGTGAGGTCGCGGCTGATAATTTCCTTGATTATGGAAATTCCTTTAATTATTGAAATTTTGATGATTCTGAAAATTCCCTTGATTGTGGAATTGCTGCTTGTGTGGGGGTCCATAGGCTAGTGTAATAGACGGGTTCAAGACATTAGTGCTCCGATAAGATAAGAGAGACGCATCATAGCCCGATTGATTCATATAAGGATAATGCGGGCGCATGGACTGGAATTCATTCACTTGTTCTATGGAGCCTAAACAATCTTGAGCTTGGTGGTCCGCAGCACCATAATGAACACATGCATATTCTTGCATGACATGTACTTGATGCATGCCCCCTCCCCCTTGAGAATTCGACGCTTCAAATGTAACGAACCTCTTAGCTAAAGCAGCTAATTGAATAGCCACAGCATTGTAGGACCCACTACCACCGGAATTGGATCGCGTATTACCACGTGGATTACCCCATCGGGAGTGGTGAGATGCCATTTCTTCAATGGTTTGCCACGCCTTATCATCATCTACATTACATTGGAACCGCCAATTGCACGACGAGTCAAGAGTGCTCCGGTAATCATCATATAGCCCATTATAAAATTGGTTGCAAAGAAACCAGACCTCAAAACCATGGTGCGGGTATTCTTTCACAAGCTTCTTGAACCGCTCCCACGATTCATAAATATTTTCGTTCGGAGTTTGACGAAAATTGGTGATTTGACTTCGGAGCATGTTCGTCTTTTATGACGGATAATAATGCTTGTAAAAGGCAAGAGCAAGTGAGTTCTAATCAGTGATCTCCTTGGTGACTTTATCAAGATCAGTAATCCACTCTCTAGCGGAATCGCGTAATGAGAACATGAAGAGCATCTCCATGACTTATTCTTGAGTTACCCCGGCCGGAAGTGGAATTGTGGAACAATAATCGGTAAAAATCCTCATATGCTTGTGAGGATCCTCTTTAGGGTCGCCACCAAATTGATTCTTCTCCACCAAAGTAATGAAGGCGGGTCGAATCTCGAATGTACCCTGGGTGGCAGTTGGTCGTTTAACCAACTTAGGAAGAGCAGTTTGCTCGGACTTCGAGTGACTAGAGAGCTTCGACATTTTTATGATCGAAGGTGGTAAAATGATCTCGGACAGAGATTGATCTTCCTCTTCAAAGGACTAATTCTCAGCTACAAATTCAGTATGAACGGCTTCCAAAGTCTCAACATTGGGAGCTGCAGAAATCACTTTCTAAAATTGTCGATGCTTACGAAAGGTTTTCTCGGGTTTAGGATCGAACGGAGTAAGCTCTGATGACCAAAAAGATCTAGGCATAAGCAAAAAGTACAAGAGGAGAGTGAGATCAATCTCAAGGAGTTTTAATTCCTTGAGACGAAAGAGAGCAAAAAAGAAACAAGCTAAGGAAACAAGAAAAACTGTTTCCACAACAACGACGCCAAATTTGATATGTCTTAAGTTGTCTCACCAAATCAAGAAAAACCTAATGCTACTAATAAGAAGATAGAGGCAAGTAAGGTATCGTATCCACAGGGGAAGCGGTTAAAAATGTCTAATAACTATGGCGATTTTAAGATGCTCTAAACGTTTGTTGATGAGAAATATATAAAAGATTACTAAAATGCGATAATAAATAATAGATTCTAACAATGAGATAAAAACTAAGGTCACGGGTTCACGATAGATGTTCGACAATTATGCGACAATAACAATAAACACATAAACATGCGAGTCGGCTATAACACGTCCTCTCGAATCGTATCAACCTAGGAAGGATCTAACGGGCTCTCGCAACTTATTAGACTCCCTACCAAATCGCGCGTGATCTAATCCTAATTTGGCTTTCGCACAAGAACTAGAATTTCTCAAACAGATTAAAATGTTGTGGCCTTTAACAGATTAATCGACAAATAAAACACGCGAAAATGGCACTAGCATAATTATGAGTTTAGTATCGAAGTAACAAAATCGAGTAATAACCCATCGATCCCGCTCGACCCTAGAGAGAAATTTAGCTACTCATAATAATTACGAATCAACAAATCGCAAGTAAATAATTCATGATAAAAAGGCAAGTAAATCTAAGAATGAACAAATGAGAATCTAGTGAATTAAACTGAACAATGATTCGTAAATAGAGACAATGATAATGTAACAAGCAATTAACGATGAAGATTCGAACATAGAACTAAAAATTGCATAAACGAAATTACCGAAATCGAGTACGAGTTTGAGACAGAGTATAGAATGATAAGAGTCACGAGAGTTTTCTAATGAAAAATGTTCTAAGTTATGAAAAGTGCTAAAAAACAAAAACAATCTTCCCCCCCAGTAATACAAAGCTGGCTAGTAATAGTTGGGTGCGGTTGGTGGTCGGCCGGTAGGGGGCCGGTCACATGCAGGGGCCGAGGGACACACTAAAATTAAGCTTAAATTCTTCAAATCCAAGTGATTGTTGATGCGCGCTGTCGCTGACACACATGCAAACAATATTTTTATCCCAACTTACTACTATGTAGTAGCGGCAAGTCGAGGTCGATCCACAGGGAGGCAGTTTAAGCGATACTGGTCAAGTCTGAGGTTTAGTCACGTTTGGGATTGAAATGGGGGGTTTTGGAACGAGAGAGGCTAGAGAAACTAAACAAGCTATAGAACTAAGGCGAGAATCTATTAATGGGACAGGCGTTAGGGAGAGTCGGGGAGTCGGAAAACAAGATAAAAGTATAACATTGCAAGAATTATCACAAGGTGTATAAGGGAGGTTCCACCTTTCGGTTTCCCTACCGGCCAAGTTTAAGCCCGCTTTCGCGACGAATAAACTAAGGTCTTTAGACGGAATTACCCAAAATCCGAGTTTCCCCATATTGGTCCGAGTGAGTCAAGTCAACCTAGGTGATCAAGCTAAGTCAAACAAAACACAACAATACCATCAAGATAATATCACCCTCAAATGCAATATTCCCACAAGATAAAACTTTTTCCTAGAATTCTTCCTCCTCTAGCCCCCTAACTAAAATCTACTCACTACCCATAATAAAACTAACACTAAGGGGACTAGAATAAAAACTAAACATGATTAATCTAGAGGAGAAATAACTAATCTAACACAATAAAGGAAACTACACTAACAAAACAACACTAAAGAGGAAAATAAATAAACACACAAACTATGGAGAAACAAACTAAGGAGAGAGATAAACAAACAAACAATGGAAAACTACACTAACATAAAGATCAACAAGATGAACAATGGATTAACAAGGAAACAAAACTAACTATTAGAGAAAAAGGGAGAAGAGAGAAACTACCAATTATGGAGGAGACTAAGGAGGAAGATGAAGATTAACATAAATAAGAAGCTTCAAGAAATAATACAAAGATCTTGTCACTAAACCCTTGCAAAACCCTTGAATCTTCAATATAAACACAATCTTCAACTAAAGATGGAAGCTTTGATTAGGAATTGTTGAGTAGATTTAATCTAATACTAATAGTAATGAGATCTACTAATTCTATGAGATTTTTTCTAAGAGAGTTTTACTACAATTGCCACTACTACTACTAATCTTCTACACTACTCCTACTCCTAAGAGGCTCACTCAAGGCACACTAAAGGCTCAAGAATGACACAAAACCCTAGGATAAGTATTTATAGTGTTTCTTTATGGGTCACACAAGCTTAAGGCCCATAATCCAATTTCTCTTCCTTATGCTAGACCTTCACCCTTTGCATCTTCATGAGGTGAAGTTTCACCCCGCGGCTTGATGACATTGGCACCACCGGGTGAAATTTCACCCGGTGAGATTTTCTTCTCAAATCGCGATTTTTGGCGCTTTCCTCCATCGGGCAAAATTTCACCCGCCCGGTCGTTTCGCCCGGTGGGAACTGCCCACGAAAATCTTCGGGAGGTGCAAAATGTCGTCGTGCGAAATTTCGCCCGGTGATGACTCACCAGGTGAAATTTCACTCGGTGATACTCCTCTTTTGTTCCGGTCTTTTTCTTTGTCGATCAATTGGATTACTTGAACTTTCAGTTGTGTGCTTCGCTCTTTGGACCGTATCTCTCTCATGCTCGTAGAAGCTCATACACGTTTTCAGTCGAAAATCCTATCAAAATAGACAGAAAACTACCAAAAACACGTAAAATGCGAAAGAGAGACACTAATGCGAGAATTACTCAAAATACGGCGATAATCGCGCTCAAGTCTTGCAAAACGAAGGAAAAACAGGTCTAAATGGGAGGAAAAACGGTCCAAATTTGGCACACAACAATTCCCCCACACTAAACCGTTGCTAGTCCTCGAGCAAAAACCCAAAAAGAAATTAGGTACTACTACTAAGCTAGACTAAGTTAAGCCGATACGAGGCAATTAACAGGCCCGCTCTGTTCCTTCAACTCACATCGAAATACTCATGAGGTAGAGTACCTCCATGCAAGGCAAGTTGGGGCTTGCTCAAAACTGGGGCTGCGACTAACACACACACAAACACATAAAACAAGAAAGACACACAAAAAGATAGTCGCAACCAAAGAGAAAATAAATCACCGAATCCCTCATCGAAACGGCGGAGAAAGCACCGATTTGAGCTTAAGACAAGCGAGAACACTACCAAATTAGTAACACAGATTGACATGGACAAAATCCTAATAGAATGACAATCAAACAATAAAAACATTGAAAATTTACCAAGGTCAGTCTAATTTCACTAAAGATGCCTACAACGGGACGATAAATGGAGTGGATAAGTGAGAACCACGGAGTTAGTAAGCACTATAGGTAAGTGTTATGCCGTCTCCTAAGCAAGGCCTAGAGGATCGTCCCAAACTCGAGAAAGCCAATTAGACCAAAAAGATGGACAAGTGTTTGCAAAATGGTAAAGATTGCCAAATTACCGCTATTTTCCTTCCTCGGGACTCGGTCCTCTAGTAGGCATTTCACGGCAATAAGTCAATCAAAGGATTATTTGGATTTGGGAACGATTTTTTGAGATTTTGGTTTTCTTTTCGGTTTTTCTTTCCCCATTATTTCGATTGAGGGCTTTTTTTTCATAATGCCCTTCTTCTTTCATTTTTCCCTTTTTCTTTTTGAATATCTCATTTTTGGCTAGATAGTTCATTTGAGATCAAGGTAAAGCGTATTCTTGCAAACTTATTTCTGGAAATGGGTGAATGGTAGAGAAATAGGCTAGTCGGGTGTGCACCCCCTCCGAACCCACAAAAGGAAGGAAATTTGGACTAAAGAAATGGCTTCTCAAGTAAGGTCACCTAAGACAACGGGGAACGGTAACCAAGGCCTTATCACTCCATGGGTGGTCAAGGTGGTCAAATGCAAATCCCGGTGTAGACTCCTAGTAGAAAAGATGGACTTATGGTAAAAATCCAATGCAAAAATTGGTTCAAAGTCATTCTACTAGAAACATGTCCAAAAATCAAAAAGGGTTACTAACAAAGGAGTAATAAACACTCGGCCTAAACTCAAAATCGGGTTTTCGAAAACTTTACCTAGACGAACTATACACACAATCAAAAAGAACACACAAAAATGACAACAACACAAGAAAAAGAAAACAAAACACAATCACAAGTATAGCCAAGCACTCCAAACTCCATCAAGTCAACACAATCCACAACCACCAATTCCAAAATGTTCACCAAGTGAACCTCTAAATAGCATAAATGCCAAAACTCCCATGCATAAGAAAAAGGGATAAAACGAAGGTAGAAAATATTACCGCGCGGTCTTCATTCCATTTCCGCTACCTAACGTATCCATGCTAAATGGTTGGCGGTGTACCTACAAGAAGGAGAATGCAAGACAATACAAGTGGCACGAAAACAAAAATAAAATAAAAGAAAACTAAAATGAAAAGAAAAATGAAATTTTTTGGGTTTTTGGTTTTTAAAAGAAAAATGAAAAAGAAAAGGAAGAAAAAGGATAGTAGATCCCTCCCCCACACTAAAACTGTGCATTGTCCCCAATGCACAAGTAGAAGAGGAATCGAAAAAGTATAAAAAGAGAAAAGAACGGAATTTTTTTTTGAATTTTTATGATTTTTCAAATGTTTTTGGATTTTTTATGATTTTTCAAATGTTTTTGTATTTTTGATTTTTCAAAATGAAGAGAATAAAAAAAAGAAATGAAAATGAAAAAGAGAGAAAAAAAAGCGAAAAGAAAAGGAAAAAAAAGAAAAATTTGATAAGGGGAGAAAGGGCGTAGGTGTAATCACGTCACCTCGCTCGGATTCCGCACAAATCAGGAAAATTAAAAGAAAAAGAGAAATTTGAATTTTTCAATTGGTCTCGGTGCGATCAAGTCACCGAAGACCAGGAGCAATAATTAGGTCCTTCTTCCCTAAGACACCTGCAAATAAAATCTCACGTTTGTAACGACCCAAGTAGGGTCATGTGAGGGGCTGACAACTCACCAAACCAACAGAATAACCAATTACAAATCAACCAACAACCATAATTAACAAATGCCAAAAATTGGCGCTGCAAGGACTGACAGAGATTACTGAGATCAGAGAACAGATTACTGACGACTGACATCTAACACCCCCCACACCAACACTGACGACACTCGACCACTCACATCGGACCTGGGGGACGAGGTGGCGGGTAGTAAGACCCTGGCGGAGGCACACCGAAAAGTCGATCAAAATAGCTCTATTGCTGCTGCAACATCCTTTGGTTCTCCTCCGCCGCCATCCTCGCTGCTTGGGCGTCCCTAGCAGCGTCCCTTGCCTTCTCAAAACTGCTCTAGGCGTACTCAAAACCTTCCCTAGAGTACATGTATGAGCCATGCGCCGTATCGCGCGCATCTCGGGCTACGTTATAGGCGTCCTGGGCTAAGTTCAGTGAGGTGGTCGAGTTCTCTCAAGTCTGACGTGTTCGGTCATAAACTTCCCCCCACTGGTTATAAAAGTCCTCCGATCCAAAGAACGAGGAGTGTCGTGGAGGACTCATGTTAACATCCTCCTGAAAACCTGGGGTAGACTGAGTGAACGTGGAGTGTCTGTGTGGTTCAAAGTTAGGAGTAAAAAACTGCGAGGTCTGGGGTTTGGTTTGATGGGAGGAAGAGGGTCTGTGTGATGATGACGGTAAAGTTCTGTGACCCTCATCCCGGGAGGTTTCAACCTCCGGTTCCTCCTCCGACACGTCTACGACCTCAATGTCATCGTCGCCATAATCTAAAGGTCCCTCGGGGTATTGAACTATATGAAACTTACCTCGGGTGTTATCCCGAATGTATTCCCCAGACCTCTTTGGCATGCCAAAGTTCTCTTCAATATCTAGCCTAACCCATTCAGGGCTAGGCATTGCAATGGCTCTCAGCTTAGTAATCTTATACAAGAACAAACTGTCATAATCCCCTTTTTGGGGCCAAACAAGGAAAGGACAATAAACCTCATCTATATAAATTCCCGCCCCGTCAACTGGTATCAAATTGCTAAAATCGATGCCTAAGGATTTAGCTAACATCGTTACAATACCGCCACAAGAAATCTTCTTGCGGCTGCCCTTCGCAACCTGGGCAAAATGAGTAGCTAAGGCCTCGGACATATCGATCGACGGGCCTCTGTTCAAAACCGCATCCTCCAACAGCTGTACAGCTGTAGCACTACAGTTGTGGTGCGTATCATAGCTTGACAAAAATGAGTTGGCTATGATACGCGCCAAATATCGAAGGATGGGGTTTCGAATAGAGAAAGAGCGCATCTTTCCTCCCTTGAAAGTCCTCTGGCTGGCTATTTTAAACCAAAATTGATCTCGGCTGAATTTATCGTCCCGAGTCTACCCCGCCCGAGGCCTTCCAAGGACCGAAGAAGGTAAACCAAGCAATGCACCAAAGTCCCTCAAGTTGAGGACGTACAGAGTTTCTCGCAACTGAAAAGAGACAGTGGCATTATCGTCACCACTTAGCTCGAAAGTTGCGCAAAACTCGCACGTCAACTTCTGAAAAGTTTCCTCCTTGGAGGCATAAAATTTGATGAGACCAAGGCTTCGGCACATTGCTTGTACCTGCGTGTCTACACCCATGCGCTCAAGTACATCTCGAGCCGCCCAGCGAGTCGGTTCGAGACGACAGACCCAAAAAAATTTACATTTATCATGATGAGCTTTTTTAGCGAAATAGATACCAGATTCTGCATGACGGAAATTACGACGAATTTTAGGGTAACGTACCTCTAGCAGAACAGGTTGTTCACGCGGGACTGAGTTTTGCGTCTGAACGGGCATCGGGACAGATTCGTCCCGAGCCTCGGCCGGCTCCTCTGACCTAGAGGATGATGTTGATCCCGAATTTCGATTAAGCATTGAATAAATCCGTTTCCTTGCCATTTTATTTACCCTCCTCATCCTTGTTGCTTGAATTTGATGATTATGGTGATGACGGTCTCGGTTTGGGGTTTGTCGGATTTGGGATGATTTCTGAAAACAAAATCCAAGAAGATGATAGAAATGTGATGGGGATGAGGAATATGTAATTTAATTGAATTTTAGTGAAGGAATGGAAGGATTAAAAGTGGTTTAAGGTGGAGGATTTGGGGTTTGTTTTGGGGTTTTTGGGGTTTGATTGAGGAGAGAGAGAGAGAGAGAGGAAAAGGTGAATTATGAAGATGGGTAAGGGGGTTTGGCTGGGTAAGTGACGCGGGGTGATATTTCGCCCGGTGGTCACCATCGGGCAAAATTACGCCCGACGGTCTTCGGGTTGAATCTCGTCATTTCCGCGCAGTTTCCCCACCAGGCGAAATTTCGCCCGGTGAGATCTCACCGGGTGAAATTTCACCCGGTGGGATTTCCGTCAATTTCCGAGTCACAAAAATTTTTTACCGTAAGGCGAAATTTTGCCCGGTGAGATTCCACCAGGTGAAATTTTGCCCGGCGAATTTTCTGTCCATTCCTTTGATTCGAGCAAAGTTGCCATCGGGTGAGGTTTCACCCGGTAAAATAATCCACTTCAAAGTAGGGCTTTGCTACGAAAAAAAATCTCTTCGACTTGGCCCAAACCATCCTTAGCTCTTCGACAAAACCAATCTTCTCGATCCATGTATTACCTACACGGAGAAAAACTCTCACAATTGTTCATAGCGCAACCCAAAAATTCCAAAAGAAATCTTCACAATCCCTGCAGATACCAAAGCAAGCTCCAAAAGAAAAATCCAAAAGCTATTGTCCAAAGAAAATAAAAAGAGATAAGAATATACAAATATTTACAAGGTGGTTATTATGGACACCACCAAACCGAATAGAAATGTTTGAGCTTAATCGGGGTTGCTTGAAAAGCAACCCGGAGGGTCTTGGTCATTAACTTCAAATTCAATGTTACCGATCTTGAGCTTTTCTCTAAACTCCGGCAAGCCCATAAGTCTTGCTACCTCGGGAAGCATTGCAAATTCTTCGGGAATATCTTCTTCGGAGGTAGAACCGAGTATAAATAGAGCACCGTCGTCTTCTTTGTTATCATAGTCAAGATCTTCGGTAGAGGGTTCTTCATTGGGTGGAAATTCCACCATTTGATTCCAAAATTCCGCTTGAGAATTTTCGGGAAGGAACGCGGGAAGCACAAATTGAATTGTATCATTAGCAACATTGAAAGATAGTCGCCCTCGCTTCACATCAATGATTACTCCACCGGTATCTAGGAAAGGTCGTCCCAAGAGAATAGGATTTCGTTCCTCAATAGGCATATCAAGAATAACAAAATCGGTGGGTATATAAAGATTTCCCACGTTGACCATGAGGTTGCGGGTTAGTCCATAGGGTTCCTTTGTATTTCCATCGGCCATTTGCACATTAACTGGGAAGTGTTCCAAGTCCTTGATATAAATGGTTTGAGCAATGGCTAGGGGCATTAAACTTATGTCGGCGCCAAGGTCACACAAGGCTCGGTCTATCAAAACATGGTCTATGGAACAAGGTATAGCGAAGCTACCCGGATCTCCTAACTTGATGGGAATTGTAACTTTTGTGGTAGTTCTTGGGGAAATGGGAGCTCTTTCCCTTTCGGTGGGTTTCAAAATAATGTCTCGAATATATTCGGACGGGGTGGGCATGGAAGGGCTTGTATCACTGTCCTCGATAAGATCCGTGAAGGTTATCCTCTCCAAACCTTGGTTATCGAATAGGATTTGTGGTTTGTCATTCAAGGGTGGTACTTCAATCCTAGAGACTAAGTTCGTGTCCTCTATTGGAATTTGTTCAATAACATACGCAAGGTCTCCTACAAGATATTTTGATGGGTCTCTTCTTGGTTTTTCGGTTACATTCTTGACCACTTTCTCATCAGATTCATTGATTGAGAGATGAGATGTAAGAGTTTGTGGGTTAAAGGTTTTCACCGGTTTCTTTTTGCTCATTACCTTAATGGCATTCACAGATGCTTGATTGAAAGAATCGGTCGGCTCTTGAGAAGATCGAGCTTGCGAGGCGGAACGTGCCTCTAAAGCCTCAAGTCTAGCTCGATTTGACGCATTTTCCTTCAATAGAAAATTGATTGTTTGTTGAATGTCATATAGAGGTTGATAGTTACCATGAAAATGCCTTGGAGGACCTTGATTATATGGAGGATAGGTTCCAAATGGAGGACCATAGTTTGGTCTAGGTGGTCCTTGAGGATAAAAATAACCTTGATTAAATTGATTTGTGTGAGGAGGTCTCGATCGATAGTGGGACCCATATGAATTAGGATAAACCCTTTGATTGGGGGCTCTTGGAAAAGGATATGATCCTTGAGTAGGCATGGAATAAAATCCGGTTCCCAAATTAGGATTGTTCGTTTGAGACTTTTCATATGTTCCTTGGGTGTTGGCTTGATAAGCACTCTCCTTTCTCATACACAATTCGGAATCGTGGTCGTATCTTCCACAATGATCACATGGAATCTCGATGCGATACAATTTAGGTGGTGAAATGGATGATCGTCTTGGTGAACTCACCCTTCTTGGTGGAGATGATCTTTTTGGAGACGTTCTAGTCTTAGGTGGAGAATTGGCTCTAGCAACATAAACTTCAAATTGCTTGACCAACTCCTCGACTCTAGCTTCAAGATCGGTTCTCCCTTCGGTTGACGATGTTGACTCACCACTTAGCTCTTCATGTTGATCATTTCCGGAGTATTCATCATTCTTGGTTATCCTTTCAATGAGTTTTGTAGATTTAATTTCATTTAACAAAAAGAAATCATCTTTTGCCGCCACATTGACATTGTCTTTGGCGTTGTCCGATAACGAGTAGAAGAATATATGAAGTAGAAGCCAAGTAGGAATGCCGTGGTGCGGAAATTTCCTTTGCAACGTTTGAAATCGGTCCCAGGCTTTACCTATGCTTTCATTTTCTTGTTGTTGGAACGTTTGAATTTCCCTTCGGAACTTGTTGGTCTTAGATGGTGGGAAGTATTTTCGAGGAAGGTGTTGCACAATTGCTCCCAAGTGCGAAAAGTATTGTTAGGGAAACTTTTAATCCATCTCCTTGCTCCACTACGCAAGGTACGAGGAAAAAGGATCCGACGTAGTTGGCACTCGGTGACACCTTCAAGCTTGACACCAATAAGACTTTCCTTGAAAAGGCAAACATGCTCTATCACATCTTCATCCGGCAATCCTCGAAAAGTTTGTTGTTGAATTAGATTAATAATGGAAGGTTTAAGCTCGAAACTCTCCGGGATGGCTCCAATGAAGACGGGTGAAGAAATATCTTCAATAGATTGTTGAGAATGGGACCCAAGTGTAGCCATACTTGAATCCTTGAATGTTGTTCAAAGATGGGGTGTTAAGAAATGATGAAATTGGTGGAAGATCAATACATCAAGTAATTGCTTGGGTCACAATATTTCCAAGCGACTTGTTCTCCGAATGAGGATCAAGCAACCTAAATCAAAAGTATACCTAGCAAAAAATTAACAAACAATGAGCCTCCTAGCACCTAATGGTACTAGGATAGGAGGAAAGAAAAACAACTAACCAAACACAATAAAACAAAGACTTAATCAATTAACTAATTACCGCTTCCCTGGCAATGGCGCCATTTTGATGTGCGCTATCGCTGACACGCATGCAAACAATATTTTTATCCCAACTTACTACTATGTAGTAGCGCCAAGTCGAGGTCGATCCACAGGGAGGCAGTTTAAGCGATACTGGTCAAGTCTGATGTAACACCCCGAGCTGTTGACCATTTTAGTTATTTATAATAACGATTAATATTAATAAATCGAGTCTCGAAAAACTATTTTATATAGTAATATTCAATTCTTGTGCCTTTGGAACCTCTCTATTTCACTTCAGTGTTTGCAAAACTGAAATTTCTATCGTTATCGCAATTCTGCGCGATTTCGTAAAACGGTTCCTATTTTCTCATACGGACTCCGATTGAGGCGTTTCAAAAGCCTAAATTTATTAATTTTCTAATATCTACACAATGGAGATATTCAAAATTACAATTTATAAGTGCCTCATAAAAATATTGTACTGGACAGTTCATTTACTACGAAAATCGTCACCCGGCGAATCGTTTCTCGACATTCGATTTTTGTACTTCTTTCCTAACCATTGTGTGACCAAATAAACTCAAAACTATCACCCTAAGGCATGCCATACCGTCACTTTGATATCCAAGCCTCAAAATATGCTTTTCTAATCAAAAACACCATTTATAGTGATGTACTTCTTAAAGTATGTTTAGCTATTTTGAGTAATTGTCAAGTTCTTGTCCACCCTTTGCTCCCCCATCTAATGCACGACTTGAGTGCTTATAACCAGACATTTTCTCTTCATTTACTCATCCATTCACTCACTTAGACACTCCTTCAAAGATCCATCTAAAAACCAAAGAAAATCATATAAGTTTTTCTAAGTTCTAAGGTGTTTACACCACCATATCTCAAGAGCACATACTCTTTCTTTTCCTTACCTTATACTCTTTATTTTTAAGTCTTATTCCTATTATATTTACTAAATTACTTTGTTTGTGTCCTTCTAACTTATTCATGAAGAGGAGCAAGAGGAAGGGGGCTTCGATCTTAGTATATTTGATTTCATAGTTGATCCGGAGAATTGCTAATAGGTAACCTAACTTTTCTTCGCCCTCAAATCTCGTAGTATAGTGTTTAGACTCTAACTAACATGTAACATCATGTTTAGGACTAAACTATTAGATCACCAAGTTTAAAGCTAACTATTTGTTGATTTATCACTTAACAATACATGCTGTAAAATGGATTCTGTGATGTATGATGTATGTTCATGATTTTTATGTGTAAAATATGTTTTGAATTAGCCTTTGGTTCCTTCATGAACGTTGTAGATCTGAATGTCTAGAACATGTTAAAAATATGAAAAGTAAGTTTTTATGAAAATATATATTTAATAATGATTTATTTCGTAAACTGGTACTGTATGATTTTATGTACAGTCTGAGAAAATAATATGTTCCATGATGTTAAACATTTCTTTTGGACTTGGAAAATTTATGTTATATTCCTGATGACGTCTATTATGTGTACGTCAAATTTCATATAAATACATCATATATATTTTCATTTATAAAATGTTTACTAAAATTGGTCAGATCTGGAAAAACAATTTTATTTAAAGACATTTATAAAATATTTTAATCTAAATTTCTAGGGATAAGTTATTTACAAGTATAGGTATCTAAAATAAAACTTTGGTTCATTTTTCTGATGTTTAAGTATTTTAAACGATTTAAAAGAAAGTATTGAAAACCGTACTGTTTTCGTTTTTAATTTGTTAAAAATAATAAACCTTCTTATTTTTGAAAAATAACTTTATGTCTGGAAACCTAACTCACAAAAGTATGTTGAGTTCAAAAATTGAAAGTTAAAATTAACATTTGAAAAATGACTCATTTAGTATCCTTAATAATATTATCGATTTCGTTATTACTTAAAGTTATTTTGGTAAAAGTCTAAGTTTTGAAAAATATGATACATAATAAGGTTAAAAATGATTTTTATAATTATTATAGATTTATTTGATGTTTGAAATATTTTACTAAGTATAAATAGGCTTTAAGAGATAAGTATACTTGTACAAATACGAAACCATATAAAAATACTAAATACGTACACTTGAACAATAAATGTACTAAATACTTGTGCCCCAAAAAGTATAGAGTACTAAAAGACGAATAACCCGAAAGTACTAAGTTAAACAATGCTTAAATGTGCAAAACAACACTTAACTTTATAATAAGCACTTAAGGACTAATTAGTGACTAAGTCAAAACTAAGGGTTGACTAGTCTATCTTGGTCAAAATTTGGCTTTTTAAGTCAACATAGACCAAGTCAAGATAAAGGAACCTATCTTAAATAATGTACTTAGAAATAATTGAATCTTTAATCAAATCTCAACTAATGAACGCTTCAAATAATATATCTCAAATAAAATGTTCCAAATCTCTTACATCAGTATACTAAAACTATCAGTTAAGATAAATTTTACGACGATTGATAATGTATGTTAATCTTAAAATCGACATACTTAAATTCCATAGGAACAACCGTACTTCTAGTCGGTGTGTTACCTAAGCCGATGATCAGACACGTTTTCACGAACGATGTTATCGACACCAATCATGGTGAAAATGAACATGTGCCCTGGCAGTACCCTCTGAGTCTTCTTCACCATTCCATGTTGTAATGACTTGTTTCGAGTCAATACACAGCCCACAGACCGGTCATCCTTATGGGACCCAGTATTGTTTCGTCCCTCTGGTTATCAGACATGTGCCCTACGATGACCGCTGAGCTCGATATTCCAGAGACTCTGTCTTTATAAGACACTCAAATTCAGCTTACGTTTCGTGTTGGGCGCTATCTTGGTAAATTTTAGAAGGCGATGCGATAGTAGACAGCTTCGAAAGTAGACTATGACACTCGGAGTCACTGCTCATGGGAGGCCATGATGCATCCTGCCGGTGCGAGAAAATGCTAAGAAGTAAATGGGTAGCCAGCTCTTTATGAGTTTGTCGGTAGAGTAGTAGTCGTCCAGTTGCCATTGAGGTGCTCGTGTGTAAAGATTCTCTTTCCCGAGACCAAGAGTATGGATTGGGTGTGTGCGCATACATAGACAAGGGCACTGATCAGCTCTCACTCTCTATATCGGATATCTTTGGGGGCGGAATACCTTCCGACCTTTGCCTTAGCAGTGTATGGGACATGTTCGGTTTAGCGGGGCCTCTGAGTCCATGCACTTGCAGTCCTTCTTCTTCGTATGTCAGTCGACTAAACCGAGTCAATTTAGGTGTTCGATCCTATTGAGCACTAGGGGTGAGATGTAAACCTCCTAGTATCGATATGATTGGCGGGATTGATGTTCCCATCCGCACTTATGGTGAGATGCAAGCCTTAAGTGTGCATGAGATATTAGTGGTCACGTCCCGTGCATTATGTGAAAGGAAACCATTGTTTTTAAAAGTAAATGATTACAGTTTTTTAAATCACATGTGCTAGTATGCTTTGTTACTGTTCTTTACTCTTATAACTAATGATGTGATTGAAATGCTTGATAATGGGAAGTGATGTTTTGTTATATGTCTTGCTTGAATATTGATTATGATTGATATTATGTTTCATATGATTTGCATTATGTATGTCTTACTCTCTTTTCACATGACACTTCTATGAATCCATGATCTATGTTTTACTGTATTATTCACATGATATTCATATGATGTATGTATTACTTTATTCTATATAACCTACATGTCTTATGTATGTAAATTGATTCGCATGTTAACTGAAATCACTTCATGTGTATCTCACATTGTATACATGTCGATTTGTAATGTGACATGCCTGCTTATCTGTTAATTAGATAACCTAAACGTTGTACTACATTGATTATTCGGGGCCGTGTTAGAAGGACAGTTAGGTTACTCCCACTAAATGGGACATGTATATTTAAATATGTATTCAGGTTGACGTACTCTCAAGACTGGACATGGGGTCATGCACGAGTGCAAGAGATACAGTGTAGCAGATGAGAGTGTCAAACTATAAATCTTGTAACACAAATTTTGTCAAACTATTGTTTTAGAAATTTGTAATTCGGTTTTCAGTTGTTGTATTTTAACAAACGGTTTATTTATCGGTAAAAGACTCACTTGAGTCGACGGTTTTAAATTTTTACCCCTTTTTATAACTTAATTATTTTCCGCCTTGTTAATTAATGTCATTAGAAAAACCGGGTTGTTACATCTGAGGTCTAATCGCGTTTGGAATTGAAATGGGGGGTTTTGGGACGAGAGAGGCTAGAGTAACTAAACAAGCTATAGAACTAAGGCGAGAATCTATTAATGGGAAAGGCGTTAGGGAGAGTCGGGGAGTCGGAAAACAAGATAAAAGTATAACATTGCAAGAATTATGACAAGATGTATAAGGGAGGTTCCACCTTTCGGTTTCCCTACCGGCCAAGTTTAAGCCTGCTTTCGCGATGAATAAACTAAGGTCTCTAGACGGAATTACCCAAACCCCGAGTTTCCCCATATTGGTCCGAGTGAGTCAAGTCAACCTAGGTGATCAAGCTAAGTCGAACAAAACACAACAATACCATCAAGATAATATCACCCTCAAATGCAATATTCCCACAAGATAAAACCTTTTCCTAGAATTCTTCCTCCCCTAGCCCCCTAACTAAAATCTACTCACTGCCCATAATAAAACTAACACTAAGGGGACTAGAAGAAAAACTAAACATGATTAATCTAGAGGAGAAATAACTAATCTAACACAATAAAGGAAACTACACTAACAAAACAACACTAAAGAGGAAAATAAATAAACACACAAACTATGGAGAAACAAACTAAGGAGAGAGATAAACAAACAAACAATGAAAAACTACACTAACATAAAGATCAACAAGATGAACAATGGATTAACAAGGAAACAAAACTAACTATTTGAGAAAAAGGGAGAAGAGAGAAACTACCAATTATGGAGGAGACTAAGGAGGAAGATGAAGATTAACATAAATAAGAAGCTTCAAGACATAATACAAAGATCTTGTCACTAAACCCTTGCAAAACCCTTGAATTTTCAATATAAACACAATCTTCAACTAAAGATGGAAGCTTTGATTAGGAATTGTTGAGTAGATTTAATCTAATACAAATACTAATGAGATCTACTAATTCTATGAGATTTTTGCTAAGAGAGGTTTACTACAATTGCCACTACTACTACTAATCTTCTACACTACTCCTACTCCTAAGAGGCTCACTCAAGGCACACTAAAGGCTCAAGAATGGCACAAAACCCTAGGATAGGTATTTATAGTGTTTCTTAATGGGTCACACAAGCTTAAGGCCCATAATCCAATTCCTCTTCATTAAGCTAGACCTTCACCCTTTGCATCTTCATGGGGTGAAGTTTCACCCCGCGGCTTGATGACATTGGCACCACCGGGTGAAATTTCACCCTGTGAGATTTTCTTCTCAAATCGCGATTTTTGGCGCTTTCCTCCGGTGGGCGAAATTTCGCCCGGTGGGAACTGCCCACGAAAATCTTCGGGAGGTGGAAAATTTCGTCGGGCGAAATTTCGCCTGGTGATGACTCACCAGGTGAAATTTCACTCGGTGATACTCCTCTTTTATTCCGGTCTTTTTCTTTGTCGATCAATTGGATTACTTGAACTTTCAGTTGTGTGCTTCGCTCTTTGGACCGTATCTTTCTCATGCTCGTAGAAGCTCATACACGTTTTCGGTCGAAAATCCTATCAAAATAGACAGAAAACTACCAAAAACACGTAAAATGCAAAAGAGAGACACTAATGCGAGAATTACTCAAAATACGGCGATAATCGCGCTCAAGTCTCGCAAAACGGAGGAAAAATAGGTCTAAATGGGAGGAAAAACGGTCCAAATTTGGCACGCAACAATTGTACACTCAGGCCGGCCCACAGGGGGCCTGTCCTCTGTAGGGTGGCACGCACATCCTACTTGAAGCATGGATTGGGCCGCTTCCGATGGCCCAATGAATCGACTCGTCTCAATTTCTTCTTCGCCTAAACGTCTTATGGCACGGGTCTTGTTTCGGGATCGTTCTTCTAATCGGATATGAGTGTTGATGCACATAGAAATCTGAAATCATGTAGAATCTACAGAAACACTCACTCAAGGCAAAATGTTAGAAGAAACAGCTCTAAAGAGCGCGTTCCGACCGGAAAAGACAACTGAATCGAGGGAATAAAGCTATATAAACACGACACATCAACGACGGAGTCGAAAAGAAGGATGCATAGGTGGTCATGGGAAAAATTATGCCAACCGAAGGGTGTGGGTGGAATGGGTTTCAAAGATATAAGAGTGTTTAACCATGCTCTCTTAGGAAAGCATGTCTTTCGGCTATTGATATATCTGGAGTCAATATTCGGTCGCGTGAATAAGGGTTAATACTACAAAAACGAGTTAATTCTGGATGTGTGTCGTGGCTACGACCCGAGTTTCATTTGGCGAAATTTTTAGAACCCCTAACCACTTTTGCTTAAGGGGTTGTGCTGGCGAGTCGGAAACGGTCAGCCTATTGGAATCTGGGATTGTGTGTGGCTTCTTGGCAATAAAGGGAATCGTGTTCCGAGTTCGAATGTCGAAGCTGATCCAAAATTGCGGGTTGCGAAATTAATTTATTGCAATACAGCAACATTGAGAGACAAAGCGGTTAAGGAAATTTTGAATCCGGAGGATGCAATGACTGTACTCGGTATACCACTCAGTCATCGGTTATTATCTGAGGACCATCTTTAATAGTGCCAAATAAGGGAGGTGACTATTCAGTGCACTCGGGTTATTGGCTAGGAATGCGTGTTTAGCCTCCAATGAAGTTTAGGGACGAGGAGCAAGGTGTGGAGGTAGTATGGAAGCGGATTTGGAAGCTTGATACCCTATAGAAACTTAATCATTTCCTTTGGAGGGCCTGTGCAAACATTCTCAGAGTGAAGCTAACTTGGCGAAGCGCCACTGTACCCCTGACCTGGTGTGTGGGCTCTGATCCAATATGGTTGAGACGGTTAGCCATGCTTTATTTGAATGTGAAAAGGCCGTTGAAATTTGAGAGGTTAGTTAGTTCCATACATTCCATCTTCAGAGCACCGAGTTCCCTCTCTTTTTCGGCCATCTTGCTAAAGACCAAACCCATCGTTTCGTAGCCATGATTTGGGGTATTTGATATGTGCACAATCTCCGTACGTTTGAAGAAGATGAGCCACAGGCGAGTGTAGTCATAATGGGGGTCACTAATATGGTTACAGAGTATGTGAGGGTTCAGAAGGAAATGCGGGTGATATGTCCTAGGAGGTGTGTTAACGGAGCATCAACATGGAGTCCACCTCCAGTGGGTTACACAAAGGTGAATACAGATCGATGCTGCTACTTTCGGGAATGGTGATGTGGGGCTTGGCGTTGTAGGATGGCACAAGTGGGGCATGCAGGGTGTCCTTCTTAGTGTAAGAGAATCAAAGCCAGTTTGGACCCGACTTTGGCGAAGGCCAGCTAGGGCCATGGAATTAGGGGTTGAGGAGGCTAAGATAAGGGTGTTATCCCATGTCATGATTGAAAGTGATGTTAGTAATGTTGTGAATCCTTTACAGAAGGACCGGGTTATGAGGTGCCAACTCAGGTTAACTATTGACGATATTGTGTCTCTTAAGTCCTATTTTTTCAATTGCATATGGTCTCATGTAAAACGTGATGGGAATGCGGTAAAACCCATGATTTGGTGTTATTTCAAAGAGTTTTTTCGTTTTAGGTGCTTGCTCGAAACTATTTACACCTAATGGTTCCACGTTATCGTTTTTATTTATTTTTGTAAATTTGCAGGAGTATACCGCTGTCCTCCACAGTGATATATACTACTGTAAACAAGACTGAGTTTGAACGAGATTTTGCACCTACACTTTAATTTTATTTTCTTCTTCCGAAATGCATGCCATACCGATGTCCTAGCGGCATAACCCATTCTAAAACACTATTCATTATAAGGGAAAAAAAGTAACTTGATCAAATATTCTCACAAAATCAGATAAACCCAATTGCAACTCATGAGCAAATTGATCAACACAAAACAAACTCAGATCATAGAAAACCACAATTTCTTGTTCCGTATAATCCATTAATCAAAATCCAAGAATTTACAACTCTACAACCCTTGTTTTGGAATTTAGGGGAGAAGGGAGATGAGATGAAAAGATAAAGGAGGGAGAATCAGATTTGGAAGAAGAATCAAGAGTAAAGAGGCCAAAATAAGAGAGCAAAATGGTGAAAGTTCATGATTAGAATTTGAATTCAAATAAGCTAATGTATTTTGTAGGTGTCTAATCCAAAATCATCACCCAAATTAAACATCTTTTTACGTTGAAACCCCAAATGATTGTAATGTTGGGAAATTGAAGAAATGGAGAAGAGAGGAGTTTGGAGTGAAGATAAATTGGTGGGTTTTTTATGCCAACCATGACAGAAAAGTGCTACAAGAGCTTGAGTCCCATGTGAGCTAGATCATGGGCCTCCTTGTTACGTTCCCTAGAAACAAAACATAAAGATAAAGACAAACAATGAAAGAAAGATGAGATAAAAAAAACAAGTAAGGGGGATCTCATGTTTGCAGATGATCTGCTCATGTTCAGTAAGGGGGATGCTCAGTCAATGATGGTACTACTGCGAACTTTTGCTACCTTTTCTGCAGCATCTGGACTTCAATTGAGTAAAGGAAAGACTAATATCTATTTTAATGGAGTACGAAGTGAACTGAAACAGGAAATTTTGGCAGTAACAGGGTGCACGGAAGGGAATTTGCCATTTAAATATTTAGGAGTCCCTATCAAAGCTTCAAGACTTACTGTAAGTGAATGTATGCCTCTGATTAACAATGTCATGGAACGAATTAGGAAATTTGGAGCCAGAAAGCTAACATATGCGGGTCGCTTGGTACTTGTCAAAGCAGTATTAGGCACTCTACATAACTACTGGGCAACAATTTTTCTAATTCCAAAGGGAGTAATTAAGCAAATAGAAGCCCTGTGTAGGACGTACCTGTGGGAAGGAGGTATGAACTATACCCGTACCCCATTAGTTGCATGGAAGAAGATATGCACACCATATAAGGAAGGAGGCCTCAATCTGATGCAAAATTGCCATTGGAACAAAGACGCTTCGGGGAAGATGACATGGTGGGTATTGAAACACCCAGACAAGTTATGGGTTCAATGGGTAAACGTTGTTTATCTGAAGGGACGGAACTGGTTCGACTATAATCCCTCTATTGATACCAGTTGGGGGTGGAGAAAAATATGTCAAGTGAAAGACAAGCTGAAGATAGGGTACGAAAATGGTGAATGGTCTGCAAGCAATCAGTATACTGTAGCGAGGGGCTATCAATGGCTTAGAGAGAAGGAAATCGAGGTGGATTGGCATAGAGTGGTATGGGATCAGTGGACAATGCCTAAGCATAGGATAATTGCGTGGATGCACCAACATCAGGCCATGAACACGAAAGAGAAGCTGTATAAGCTGAAGCTGGTAACGGACGGGCTGTGTTGCATTTGTACTGCCAGTATCGAGACGATAACGCATCTGTTTTGTGAGTGCTCATATAGTAGACAAATCCTGCAGGCTGTTGGGGTATGGACAGAACAGAGGATGGATAATGCAATTGATAATAAATGGAGACTGAATATGAGAGGAACTAAGCTCAAGAGAGCAATAGTGAATGGGGCTATTAATGCTACTATCTACTCTATTTGGCAGCAGCAAAATAAGAGTAGAATAGACGGGCTGTTAGTGAGACCACAAATATTGGCCAAAAGGATAATTGAGGAATTGCAAATGTATTATCGTAGTGTGTCGAGAAATCGGAATCTGAATAGCAGAGATGCTAATTATGTCAAACAACTATGTACATGAGCTTTGATTAATTTTTTTTAATATACTTACCTTTTCCCAAAAAAAAACAAGCTTTCTATAAGTCTGTAAACATGTGGAGAAGGGTTTGATGCCTCGCCGATTTGAGTGACCGGCTGTTAGCAGTCAGAGAATAGAGCAACTTGAAGGAACCCCTTGTCTAAGGCCCATTTAGAAGCAGCTAGAAAGGCTTGAGCTTCAGCTTGAAGAGGAGAAGTCGCTCGTAACTGAAGGAATTTGCTTCCCATATATTCACCCGCAGATGAACAAGACATCCAGTCTCCTTCAGCATTTTCATAGCTTTTCTAGGCAGCGTCCACATAATTTCGAACTTGGGAGGCCAGCGAAGCCTTCGCATTGGGGTGAATTCCTTGAAACTTAGTGTAGTTCCTTGTAAGCTAGATAGCCTACAGAATGCTTACAAAGAGGATCACGCTGCTCTGGCTATTGTCAAGGTTCAAGAGATAATTAATCCACTCCACTACCCAAACTTTGAAATCAATGTGTGAGTTAGCAGTGGCCCTAATACCCAGGTCACATCCATTCCAAAGCCTATTGGAAAATGAACATTCTCTGAAAAGATATCAAAGGGTTTCAGTTGTCCCATCATCATTGCATATGAGGCAACTAACATCCGTACACAAATTCCTTCTAAGGAATTCAGCACTAATGGGTAGGGCGTCATTCAAAATTTTCCAGAGAAAAGTTTTCAGCTTACTAGGAACTTTGAGCTTCAAAAGTTTCTCCCCGCAGAAACTTTTAAGCTTATCATTTAGAATTTGATGGGAAACATGATCACGGTAGAGCGAGTCAAAAGCAAAGCGATAACTGCTTTTAGAAGTATATAAGCCCTAGAGGGAGTAAGGCCCCAGTAGACATTGTCAGCGCAATCACTACAAGGCAGCTAGCTACAAAGAATTAAATCAACCCGATCGTCATCATGGAATTGATGAAGCTTTGGAATATTCCAGTTACCTTTGGGGTCCAAGAATCAATCAAGGTTGGACGGATAAGCTAAGTTCTGTGCCCCCATTTTCACAACCGGTTTTCTGCCAAGCACCCATTTTGCTTTCCCACTATCAATAGTACTGGGAAGACCGGGCAGTCATGCGATTCCATTGTTAATAAGATTAAGGCCCCAATAGATTCCCTTCCAACCCCAAGAGCTGCCTCCATATTGAGAGCCAGGTGCGAGATCAAGATTGTGGGTCTGATAGTTCTATTTGGCTGTCATAATCCTCCCAATAGTTGAGCTTGGCTGCTGTAATATTTTCCATCAAATCTTTCCCAAAAGGGCCTGAGTCACGCATTGAATGTGTCTAATTCCTAAACCTCCATCAACTTTAGAGAGAGATAGGTAAATCGTACTTTTCCAGTGAATGTCTTACTTTGAGCAAACAGTTTGTGAATCCTATTTGCTACACTTACCGGTATTTTGAATACCGATAGGAGATGAACAGAGAGGGAGGTCAGGAGAGAGGAGATGAGGGTAAAACGACCAGCAGGTGAGAGCAACATCCCGTTCCAGGAAGAAATAATCTTTACAACTTTATCATAGATCTCATTGAAGAATTCCTTACTGTTACGGTTTATATCAATCAAGTGGGACTCCAAGATACTTTTTAACAGTAGACTGAGAGGATACCCTAAATGGTACAAAGCAGAATTGAGCCAGAGCAAGAGTAGTGTTCGGGCTGAAGATAAGCGATGATTTCCCATAGTTTATAGCTTGACCCGAAGCTTCACGGTAGTCAATAATAGCGTACTTCATATTTTCAATACTTGTCTTATGTCCTTCCGTGAAGAAAATGGCATCGTTGGCAAAAAGAAGATGGGAGACCGGGTACGCTAACCGAGCAATACTGATGCCACGAATAGCACTCATATCTTGCAATTTTCTTAGATTGGATGAAAGTACCTTCGTGCACAAAACAAAAAGAAAGGGGGGGAGGATCTCTTTGCCATTAATGATTCTAATCTTGGGCGTTCCATTAATGAGAAGATCGTACGACACCGTAGAAACACAGTTGATGATAAGATCAATCATGCGTGCTGGGAAGCTCATAGATTCCATCATCAAACTTAAAAAGTTCCCGCTGACCCAATCAAACGCTTTGCTGAAGTTGACCTTAAGGGCAATTTTGCTTTTACCCCCAGACATACTGAATTTCTTAATATGGTGCATCAATTCATGAGCATAAGAATATTATCATTGATGGACTGACCCGGGACAAAGGCCTTTTGGTATTCTCCCACCAGCTTACCGAACACCCTTTTGATTCGATTATCAATGCACTTAGTTGTACTTCTCATAATCACATTGCAAAGGCTGATCGGTCTTACTTGATCCGGTCTCTCAAGGCTAGCGACCTATGGGATGAGAGTAATAAAGGTACGATTCATTTCTTTAAGAACCTTCCCAGAATTGAGTGTGGAGCATACCACATTTCTGAGATCATCTTTGACAAGAGACCAATAATTATGGAAGAAGATAGGCGGGAATCCGTCAGGCTCAGGGGATTTCATACTTCCCATCTAGAAGACCATAGCTCGAACTTCTTGAGAGCTAAGGGCCTTATTGAGATGATCACATTCCGGCTTACTCAATCTTGTAACATTATCAAACAGAAAGCCAAAGTTAACCTTGTACTCATCAAAAGGAACATTAATAATGTCATCATGTGGTCCACTTTAATAAATAGCCGAGAAATGGCCTTGATGATATTGCCAATTTTATTATTGTCGTCCACCAAAAATCATTTTCATCCCTGATGAGCTTCCTTTAACACAATTGAAGAAATATCTCGAGCAAGTATCTCCTCCTGTGGCACATTTTATTTTAGCACACTGTTTCCAGAAAATGTTCAAAGCAGATGCAAACTCCTTTAGCTCAGCATGAGCCAAATCATACATTTCCTCCGATCCACCAGAGAGAATAGAGTTTGTACCTTCTTCAAGTCGGGAATCAAAATCTGTCCATTTTTTGTTCCACACTTCACGCTTATCAAGTGCCCATTTCTTTACTACAACTCTAATTCTCCCAAGTTTGCGCATGAAACGGAAAGCTGGTGAGCCTCGAGACTCTATAACGGATTTCCAATCGGAGTGAATCAAATCCTTACAATCATCAAAATGAAGCCTACATGCATCAACTTTGTAGAGTTTACAAGATTTGTCCGGTACCAAATTAGGATTAAGCTCAATCATTGCATGATCCGAGAGTTGAATTGGAAAGTGTGTGACTCCTGTATTCGGATAGAGGTCAATCCAATTAGTTGAGGCATAAGCCTTATCCAGTCTCTCGTAAACCCTCTTTTTACCTTTTCTATTGTTACACCATGTGAACTGTTGTCCCTTGAAAGGGACATCTGATAATCAATTTTCCACTCAACAAAGTTATCATGTCCATCCACGCGCCTCTCTTCAATAGAATCCACCTGATTGAAGTCGCCAATCAATAAGAAAGGTAGCTCAATAAATGAAACAAGCCATCCTCCTAATTGATCCCAAACTTTTTGCCTTGTATCCACACATGGATGACCATAAACACAACACAAGTACCAATCCGAGTCACCCAAGGTGACTTTTAGTATTATGAAATGATTAGTAGAGTACAAAGGATCAAAAACAGTAGTGGGTTTCCATTCAAGCCAAAGACCACCACTAAGACCAACTACGTCCACACCTATTCCAGATTGAAATCCCAAGGACTGACTTATGATTAAAGCTACTTGCACTGTACATTTTGTCTTAATCAAAAAGACGAAGTCATACTTATTATTATTACGTACTACCGCTCTAAGTTTTCCGATCGTAGGAGGAAGCGGATCATTTAAACCCCTACAATTCTGATGGGAGGGATTTGTCGTGGATCCCGCCACCAAATAAAAACCGGCTAATCCTAACTAGGGTAGCTAGGGTAAGTCGGGTCGAATCCACAGGGACGGGAGGTCGGACTAAGGTATGCTACGGTCTAGGACTAGGTTCGAGACGAGCTAATCTAAGGAGGGGGAGACTAGGGCTAAGCTAGGTCTAAAGCAAGAAAACAAACAAGGAAAACGGGCTAGGATTAGGTCGGGGTCAAAGGGGTAACGAAATGGTCAAGGGAGAGCTAGAGTGAAGGAGGTAGTAGGGTAATCTAGGTCGGTCCGGGCGGTCGCAACTTAAACCGACCTAGAGGTTCCTCATGGAACCCATTTTGGAGACACACATGACAAAAGGGGTTCTAGCGTGTTATGGCCTAGATCGCATCCGGGCGGTCGCAACTTAGACTAACCTAGGGGTCGTCCTCACCGGGCTCTCGCAACTTAATGAGGGAACCGAACCCATAACAACTAAAACCCACAAGGGAAAGGCAAGAAAAACAAGCAATCTAACTTACTTAGTCATTCAAGCAATTCATCAAACATGTCATATGCATCAACCAAGAGGAAACCCAAATCTTCCACCCACATCTCCAACAAACCCTTAATCACCCAATTAACACCCTAATCACCCTACTAACCCTAGCAAGAACACTACTCTAACATATCTAAACTAAAACTAACACTAACAAGATGAATCAACACAAACAACAAAACATACATAATGAAACTACCAAATATGATGAACAAAACAATAAACAAGAACTAAAGATTCAAACTTGATGAACAATAAAGGATTAAGAGTAAAAGGAGAAGATTATACCATACTAGAAGATGAAAGGAAGAAGAAAACTTGCATAGATGAGAAAAACCCAAAACAAACATCCAAGTTTGTCAAGCTTGGTGAAGATCTTGAAGAATTCCCAAATTACAAGCATTAAACTAGGATTAACGATAATCTAAAGACTAATCTACACTAATCTAATCTAATCTATGCTAAAACTAGGCTAGGGTTTATGGGTAATGTCTAACATAAGCTAAAAGTCCGTCTTCATACAAGAGGAGGGGTATTTATAGGGTTACAAATGGAAGGAAGAAGAAAGAAAAGGTGCGCGGCTGGAACTGGGTGGTCCCGACCGGGACGGGTCATCCCGACCGGGACGGACCCACCATCCCGACCGGGACGGGTTGGTCCCGACCGGGACGGCCTTGCAGTAGCTCCCTCAAACTCGCACTCCATCCCCGACGTGATGAGGTGCATACCCGTCGGGGATGGGTCTTGTAGGCCTCCAATATGACCCTTTTGGCTCCTCCTTGCTTCATATGAACTTCTCATCAATTCTCGGGACTCGGGATCGGGTCTCGGGACTCGGGATTGGGTCCCAAGGTCTCGGGGTCGATTCCGAAGCATCGAGTCATCGTTCCTCCGCTTCGTTGGCTCCGAAAAGTGTATGTATTGAGTCGGAATCGCTCCAACTCTTCATGAATGGTCTCGGGAACCTGAAACGAACTAGAGGAAGCATAAGTAGCCCATAAATCGCTCCCAAGGAGCGATTCCACAAGGAAAATGGGACCAAAACACTACAAAATAGGCACTACAAACCACACTTATCAAATTCCAACAGAGACCTTTCACGGTGTCAGGTGAAGGCGGAACCACTACAACCAACCCCGCCATCGCCACCTCCAATCATACAATCGTACAAACACAAATCGACCCAACCATCTCAAACAACGGACTAATTCCCAAGTGGTTTAAGGCACCATACACGGAAGAGAACGAAAACAGCCTGCAGACACCGCCTAAATCAAACACAATAGAAAATCAAAAAGAATGGAAACCCGGGAAGACAAACCTAGCAACATAACGGATTGGTGGGGGAGAGGGCGAGGGGACGGGGAACACCAATGCGACTCAAAAGAAGATTGAAACCCAAGACCCGACAACGAAAGGAGAAACGAATCAGGGAGATGGGGGAGGGGGCGAAGGAAGGGGGAAACATCCCCCCTAAGTCCAAAATCGACCCTTCCCGGAGATCGGTAACACGAGACCAACATTATAGAAAAACAATTAATGCAAACCCAAATGCAATGTAGTGGACGAAGTCCATCAAACTTCTGCTTACTCTTTTTCTTATGTTTTTCCTTGTTTTTGTTTTAATAATTTTTCGAGTGTCTTTTACCCTTTGAATTTTCCCAAATTGGTGGGTAAAAAAATGCACAATACAAGTTTTTTAGGTTGGGAAATTGAAGAAATGAAGAAGCGGGGGTTTGGAGTGTAGATAAATTGGTGGAGTTTTGTAAGGTTATGCACTTATGCCGCTGTCCAGGACAACGATATGACATAAATTTCATAAGATTTTTTTTTGAAGTGTTAGGTACAAAATCTCGTTCCCAAACTCGATGTATTTACATTAGTATATCATTGTGGGGGATAGCGGTGTACTCCTGCAAATTTAAAAATAAAATAAAAACGGTGACGTGGAACCATTAGGTATAAATAGTTTCGAGCAAGCACCAAAAGCGATTTTTTTTTTTTGAAATAACACAAAATCGATAATGGTTTAATACGGTAGCACATCACATAACTAGGTAGGGTGAGATGAGGGGAGTTGATCTTGTGTATGACTCAAATTTTTCAGAGGCTATTTTGACTTTGGTGAAATTTTGGATTTAATGCAAGACTCAAACAAAATGACATGGGAAAACAAATAATCTGAAATTGAATCTAATGCAAATGCTGGTCAAACTTGACCTTTACTATAACTCATTTCTTGTTATATACGGAGTATTATTGTAATCAATTTTCTTTCTACCTCAAATTTAACTTCTAAAGAACATTCACCCGAATTCAAACCATTTCCCACAAATTTCACCATAAGCTTATAACATCCTTCATTAGAGTTCGAAAACAAATAAACAACCAGCCTTCGTGTAAATTAGCGTGAAATGTCTAAATATCAATGACCGTGTCTGATACTGTGTCTCATATACAATTTTACCTGAATTCAAACCATTTCCCACAAATTTCACCATAAGCTTATAACATCCTTCATTAGAGTTCGAAAACAAATAAACAACCAGCCTTCGTGTAAATTAGCGTGAAATGTCTAAATATCAATGACCGTGTCTGATACGTGTCTCATATACAATTTTATAGATATCTGATACGTTTTATCACATGTTCGACATGAGTCGATGTCCGACACGAACACCGACACGTTGATTAAGAGGAAGGTTCGTGCTACCAAGATAATAACACAAGGTCATACACTCGTACAAGAGTTTACGCATGGAGAATATGCATCAGGCACCTTTATTGAATAACAATTCTTGTCGGAATATCTTATTATGTATCATCATTTGAAAATATATTTTCAACATGGACTAAGAATAATAGTCTAAACACCTTTTAGCAAAAGAGATCGCCTTAGGCTTAACAAAGTGAACAATCGAAAAGAACCAGAGACCTCACCTGCCTGCGTTCCTATTGTAAGAACTAGGAAGAAAAAGAATAAGAGGCCCCTTTACTCTCATAGATCATTAGACCTTCCTGCTACAAAACTGATTTATCTCAAAAAGAACAGTAAATGGCACGATGCTTACTGCGTGCATAAACGATGATCTCCAATGAAGTAACCCAAAACATGCTGAGTAGGTCAAGTGATTTTCCATTCTGAGATAACCAATAATTGGCTGCTCCCACTTGAAACCTATCCTTAGAATGAGCCAGAAGTTTTCAGGCATGTCCCGAGCTATTGAACTCAAATACTGTCCGTCAAGTAGCTCCGCCAAATAATGTCGCGCCCGATGCAGTACCATTATCGAGATACCTGACAGACACCGACTGCAAAAAGAACATAGAAAGCTCAACCTAAGAGTTATATACTGTAGTGAGTTATACGAGTAGTATCAAAAATGTTTTTTTTTTACTAGATAAGCAAGCTTATGTCATATACGTTCCCCAACAACAGGGAACTATGCTACTTCGAAGAGGTTAGAAATATCCAATATGCGTGTCTATTGTTTCGAAGTGCTGAAATCAGTTATGTAAAGAAAAAAGTTGTGTTATTGGCTTAAAAAAAAAAAGTGCCCCTGCATCCGAGTTTCAGATAACAAAAGGAAGTATATGAAAAGATGAGAGCTCATGATAGTACATATTACACTGAAGTGTAAAAAACATTCCATTTGTGTTAAAAAATGAGAGAACTTCAAGTTGTCTGTGCTATAAATTACCTCGCTTTCATAAACTCTTGAGAGAGAGAAAGGCTCTTTCTCTCGAATTCCACCGTTGCTTTCCATAATTCTTTCCAGATCCTATAAGGGAAACAGATGGTGAGTAAGATTATCTTCTACCATGTTACCAACACTTCCTTACATTCTCTTCAAATATACTCACTTCTAAACTGTACATGAAACAAAATTAAAAGCATACACCTACAATCCTGCTATAAAGACAGGGTTCAAATGGTTGGAGATTGATGAATGAACGACACAAATTGTGATGACATTCGTGTATTTTCAATTTGGCCTAAATTAGTCGTGTTAACACTCAACACGTGGCAATGATCGCAAATTTGAGAATTTTGGATCGTTCAATCTGAAGGAGTTATGTCCACTGTCCTACGGATTAACCCGCTAGAGGTCGATGTCGGGTTGACATGTAAATAGGTTACGTGTCTAGTAGTCTTAAGTGGGCCCATTGGGTCACACACAATGTGTACGGGATTATTATTAATATAACGGTATATTAAATATATTGGGTCAATAGTAATACGGACCCAGCTGCGTTGTCGGGTTAGGGTAATTAGAGTTATACTAATAATCTAATTATGATAATTAGAGTTATTGGAATAACCTAATTCTACCTTCTCATCTCCTATATAAGGAGGTTCATATGATGAACCAACATACGGAATAAAGAGTGTTTGACTCATAATATATTCATCTTATAAAGAGTTATAAGAGAGATATAGAGAGAAGTTGTGAGACAGTCTCACGTACCTTTATACTAGCATATGCGTCGCAGTTTCGTAATCGTGTGGATACCAAAGGAGGCATCACGTTTGGGGTGCTTTATTCTGTCCGTGGAAATTATTTATTCTGTCCGTGGAAGATTATTTATTCTGTCCATGAAGATTATATATATTTCTGGGTTTATTATACTTCTTATTAATACGCTGTTCCGCTGCAAATAAGGTATAATTGTTATCCCTCTACTTTTATCTTTTCGGTTAATACTCGTAACAGGTCCTTGGGTTTAAGGGTTGTAACCCTACACAATCTGATTGTATACATTTCTATTTTTGGACTAGTTATGAGCTTAGAAATGACAAAAAATACCTTTCACTTTTACAAGTATTAATATACCCAATCCCTTACATGGCTACTTACCTGGACCCACTCCCTTTACCCCGATGGGCCAAGTCCCTAACCATCTTCACCCACAATTGTCAACAACCAGACAACCACAGACACACCGACCACCACTAACATCCCCACGAACTCCTGACACCACCCTGGTCTCCCTCTACCTTGTCATTTGAGAGGCATATCAGCCGTACCCTCATACCTACGGAAGTCATTGAGGTGGAGCGGGGCGGGGTGAGGTAGTGGTGAATATAGGCTCCCTTGCACCTGCCAAGAAATACCATACCCATCCCCGCCCCACCACCCATGATGCGTACAAGTTTTCAAAACCGTAAACCAGTTGGTCTAAAATTGCACCGCCTCATTTACCCACGAACCCGCTAAACCAAACATCATTAGAGTTGATTTACCATGAATTTTCATTCTATATAATTTCTAAATTTTCACCAAAAACTACTAAAACTACACATAATAACATTAGTTAGAATAATAGTTCGTGAGTATGTGGAGACGGGTGAGGTGTGGTACCCACTTGTACCCGCCAAATTAACATCCCTAGGGTTGTACCCCCACGATTGACACCCCCAAAAAGCACCCCACGAAGCACTAATTTCACAACTCTCCACCCCCAACCAACCTCCAATCACTTTCGACAGCATCCTCTTAGCCGTTTGTTTACCTCAACCTCCAACTCCTTCCTCATCCCACCACATATTCCTACTTCAGTTCAATGATTAGATTTATTTAAGCAACTAAAGGTTTTTTTGACAGGCCTTTCCTATTTTGTACACTTCATAATTCATACTACTTTGCTAACCCCCTACCTTTACTTTTACTTTTTCGTTAGCATTGCCTTGCTTTTTATTCTTCTGGTCAAAACTTACCAAGATTCATTTTCCATCCTCAACTTCATTTACACATGTAAGGTTTCTTACTCGCATATCCCTTCCACTTAGCTTCATACGACTAAGCCAAACCCATCGGACCCATTGCTACAACCCAACCACACCAGTGCCACAACTGACAACCTTAGAAACTTAAAGCCACCATGGAACCAACCTTACCACCCACAATCGCGCAACCTAAAGCCGCCAACAGCAAACTGTATTACGTCCTAAATCACAAGAGAAGCTCACTCAAAATAAAGAGTTCAATAACTCGCAAACATAAACTGACATATTTTAGCTAAAGATATATACCCAATTAAGATTAAGTATATGTTATTCTATACATCACTTATTTGTTGGCTCGTATATCTCATACGTATCATGTTTGATAGACATGACCTAGACACTTCATTTAAGACTAGCAAATCGAAAACTTTGCACAATATAGCCGTATTCAATACTCTTACATGATACTTGCAGATGTCAGAGTAAGATAAGAATACAACCACAACCACACCACCATCAACACCAACAACAATTAGGGATCGGCTAAAATGAATCATTTTTAAAACCATCGAATCGGCTCCATTTTTCAAATAAAAGAGCAAAATAGTAGCAATAGTAATAAATAATAAAAATACAAATATTTTCAAGGTCAAAATAAAATTAAAAAGCGTTACTAAAAAAAACTTTTAAAGATGTTACAAATTCCAAATTAGAAGTAAAAAATTTAGTACGTGAAAAATAATATTTCCTTTGTTTCATTGATATCTTCCACATTTCCTTTTTCAATCATTTCTTTGATTTCTTCCACTTTCTTTTTTTGCTATAAAATTTCTCTCTTACCTAGGTGGCCAACTTACTTTACTCATCTCTACTTTTACATATTTTATTATTTTTCTTAAAAAATGTGCCACTTTTAAGGTGGAAGAAATCAATTAAATGGAGGGAGTAGTAGTAATAATAATTTAGAAAAAAAAGGATAAGGAATAGTCCTCAGATACCATAACTATTCGAATTCTCTCCTTCACATTGTTCTATCCATCGTCATAGATTCTCTTATCCCAAGAAACCTTATATTTTTCTCAACCACTCTTATTTATGTCTATTTAGGTCTTCCTCTGCCCCTTACCACCATATGCTCTCCTCATTCTTCAAGCCTCATATTGGTGTATCACTCAACATCCATCTCACATGTCCAAACCATCTTAATTGATCTCTTCATAAACTTATCCTCTATGGGGGTCACTCATACTTTTTTCCTAGTCACCTAATTTCTTAGTCGATTATTTCATGGATGACCACACTTCCATCTTAGCCCGTGGATTTCTATCACTTTCATCTTTTGCACAGGACCCTGCTATACCAGTCAGTGTACTATCAATGTGGAGGCCTAATTGGTAAAATTTACTCCCTCCAACTCTTTGGAAATGCCCTACTTTTTTAATATATGTGAGTATTATTATAATCAAATGGGACAATTCCAACGAGTTGGAGGGAGTATCATTTAATCTGTGAGGCATGTCTTGATCAAAAAGTAACCTTCCGGCGCTCTTCCATTTCAACCATCTTGTCTTACTCCTATTGGTCACGTCACCCTCTAATTCTCCTTTTTTTTGGATAATAGAACCAAGATAACAATAAAACTTCAGACCTCGTATATCATTCTCATCAAAAGAGATTATACCCACCTCTCTACTACCAATTTTGCTAAATCCAGAGTCCAACTATTTAATCCTACTTCCGTTCAACTTAAACCTACGAGTGTCAAACGCATGTAATCCAAAGTTACAACTTTCATTCAACTTTATCCTTTGTTTCATTGATCAACACTATATTATCCGCAAACATCATGCATCAATAAATGCCATCTTGTTTGTCAATCCGTCCATGACTATGAAAAAGAGAAAAGGACAAAGTTAAGTCTTGATGCACCTCAATCGTAATAGGAAATTCCTCAATCCCAGAAGATAATGAGGCGCGACTCGTGCTCAGGCTCGGCTTGATAACGTAACAAGTCAAGCCGAGTAACCATCAGCTTGGCTTGAAAAGCTCGCGAGCAACTCGAAATAATGTAATTAGTTAATACTTTGCTCTTATCTTAAATAATATTTCATCCGATTTTAAATGATTGCCCCATTTGTGAAATATACGCGATGAGTATTATATGGAACGAGGCAATCATTTAAAACCAGAGGTATTATTAATCATAATTATATGAAATATTCTAGTTAATTAGCGTGATACTTTTATATAGATTTGCGGATCCCAGGCTATTAAAAAATATCAATGAAAAAACACGTAAATTTAATATTTATATAGGCTCGAACTCGCATTTTAGCTCGCAAGTTTCTTTGTGAGCTTAATTTTTTCAGGCTCGAGTAAGCTCGAGATCGACTCGAGCAAGGTCAAGCTCGTTACACACCTACCCAAAGTAATATACATACATATATATATATATGGAAGTTACTAACTTCCCTGAAGTCCCTTAGTCTTCATCTTAACCCTCCATCCATCTGAAGATGGATTGATGGGCTTCAATTAAAAAAAAAAGAAAAAAAAAAGAGGAAAGTAAGAAGTCTGACAACAGTAGCTGTCACATCCTCCCTATTACCCTACAGCCATCACATCCTCCTTATTACACAAAATCTCACGCCTTCCCTCATTTCTTCTTCCTCATTTTGAATTCATTTTCATTTTCTCTCTACAAAGCTCTTCTCCCTCTCAACTCTCCCTAAAAATCAACATCAAGGTAAATAAAAATATGCAATTCCGCCTTCAAGATTCTACGTTCGTCAAGTCCCTACTTCAGAACCTCGACGATTTTCAGGTATTTATTGAAAGTATCTTTTTAGAGCATCTTTAAAATAAAGAATCATCTTCATCATCATGCTTCATTTTTTTGTATTTATAAAATTATTTATCTTCATTATCCACAAAAAAAATGAAGGTTGAATATGGATGAATGGAGGTTGAATATTTAATGAATATTTAAATATTTTTCTTTTTTAAAGTCACAGTCGTCCATTCATCCATATTCAACCTTCATTTTTTTTGTGGATAATGAAGATGAATAATTTTATAAATAAAAAAAGTATGAAAAATAAAACAATGAGTGTGACTATACGACATAATGAGTGTGACAAAGTGTGTGACTTTGCCATTATGCAAGAACATTACGCACAAAATGAGTGTGACTATACAACTTCAAGTGTGTGATTATACAACTTCAAGTGACTATTTTCAGGTTTTTGTTTTTATCTACGTTCAAGATTCCACATTCGTCAAATTCCTACTTCCGAACCTCGACGATTTTCAGTTATTTGTTTTTATCTTTCTAGAGATCTTTAAAATAATTAATCATCATGATTGTTTTATTTTTCATTCTTTCTTTTTTTTTTGTTATTTATAAAATTATTCATCTTTATCATCCACAAAAAAAATGAAAGTTAAATATGGATGAATGGAGGTTGAATATTTAATGAATGTTTAAATAATTTGCTCTGATTCGTAGGTATAATCATCTTTCTAATTATGAATGTAACTTTGCTAATGATGATTGAAGTATAATTAACTGTATGACTTTTATTTTCCATTTTACGGTTTCAGTTTTGTAGTCACACACTTTAGGTTGTATAGTCAAACAGTTGATGTTATATAGTCACACTCATTATATTGTAGAATCACACAAAATCTTGCAGTAATCATTGAAGTATAGTTTGTGTAATCATCTTTGTTAATGATGATTGAAGTATAAATAAGTATAATTTAGTTGTACAGTCACAGAGATTAGGTTGTATAGTAACACAGTTTAAGTTGTATAGTCACACTCGTTATGTTGTACGACGATCACAGTCAGTATGTTGTATAGTAACACTCATTATGTTGTAGGATCACACTGATTATGTTGTATAGTCATACAGTTGAAGTTGTATAGTCACACTCGTTATGTTGTAGGATCACAGTCATTATATTGTAGGATCACACTGATTATGTTGTATAGTCACACTCATTATGTTGTACAATCACGCAGCGGTACAGTCATTGTAGTCACATATTCAGTTGTATAGTCATATTTGTGATTTAGATTGATTGTGTGTTTTTTCGCAGCGAAATGTCTGGTGGAAAGATGAATGTTGATAAAAGGGGCGGTGGGAAGAAGGTCATGGAAGATACAGTGGTCGACCACGTAATTGGACAACGTATTGTTGCGCACGTACCGGAGACCACCGTTAAGCTTTTAAGTGTTTGCATGTGATAAAATGTTTGCTTTAGGATGGACGTACTATAATGTAAAGGATGTTTGGTGGGTTAGAATGTTTTTATGTTTGACGTACTATATGTAAAGGATGTGTAACACCCCGTTATTCTGAGTCAATTACAAAGCTTGACTTTTCTACTTTTATTTAAATCGGGTTTTTAAGTTGGAAAAATATTTTTAATATCATTATAAATATTAAAGTATTTTGGGTCGTCTTATAATAAATCAGTTTTGATTTTCTTAAAGTGTAACATTATGAACCGATTTTATATTGGATTCGATTTTGAGTCAAACACAAATAAGGAAAGAAAAGAAAACAAAAAAAAACCCTAAGAAAATCTATATAAACCCCCCCCCCACGTCCCCTTTCTCCCCAAATTCACAAAAAAATCTTTAAACTCCTCTGACACACAAACCACCAGCACCCCGTCTCCTTCCTTTCGCTTTTCACCGTTCACTCATCGTCGTGCAATCGGTTCCTGATTCTTGCCTTTATCAACACGTGTTTACATCTTTCTCATCTAAATTGTAAGTTCCCACCTCAATTTTAGTCTTTTCCGATATTTAGTTGTGGTTCAATTTCAGTTTCTTTTGTTCAAGTTTAGAACCAGATTTAAAAATAGATTATGAGGATTTTTAAATAGGGTTGTAAATTTCATCGGTAAGTATAATTAAGGTTGGGTTCCGTGATTCGGTGTTTAAGGGCAGATTTTTTTTTAGGTCGTCGATTTTTGGAGAGGGACAATTAAATTGTGGAATATTGTATGTATTGGAGGATTGACAGGCTGTACTTTAATATATTTGAATGTTAAGGTGTTAGTGAGTTAATTATTTAGTAATGAGTGAGTCGATATAATGAGTTAATATCATCTTGATATTAATTGGTGGAAAGGTTGAGTTATTGAACCATTCATATTATTTGTAGCTTGTGGGTTCGAGGAGAAAGAATTCTTGGAATAATATTAGCTGAGTTGTGACCGTCTTGAGAGGTAAGGACGTTTTAACCTTTTCACCTTTAAGTAAAGAGCATGTTCGGTTTAAATTATATTTTTGAAACGGTTTTATAAGTATTTTGCCAACGATGAATTTTTATGATGCTCTTGTAATATTTTGGATATTGGAACTTTGTGACAAGTCATATATTGGAATTATTTTGGTACAATTTTGGTGGTTATAACAGACTCTGGGAGCTCTGTTGGTCTACGAGGTTAAGGTGCGTCTGAGACGTCCCTGGGATTTCGTCCCGAAACTGAACTCCTGGCCCGAGTTGTGTTAAGTGGGGTTTTTCCGGTCCCCCACTTGCTAGTTAGTTAGACTTCCTCCTTTGGCAGCCTCATCCTACTGACTGCCCAAATATGAGTAGTGCGCACTATAGTAAGTCTAGCTAAGCATAGATGGTACCTCTAGATCGTGCAAAAGGGTAGGACCTTGGCACACAGGTGGAAACAATATATTTTGGTTGGTTTTGGTTTTGACTACTGTTTTCACAGTATTTTGGTTTGGTATTGAGACAATAATATTTGACTCTAATTTCAGTTTACTACAAATTATAATTATTGTTTTACGTTTTCAATATAATATATTTTACTCAGCTTTGCTGACGTCCTTTTGTTTTTGGGTCGTTCCCCCGCTGGAACCTGTACCTATTTGTGTTTTGGGTACAGTTGATAGGTACAATTAATATGCTGCATGGGTGCATTTGGTTCGGGATGCTGAGCGAGGAAGGATTTTATTATTTAACGTTTACCTCCAAACTATTTATATTTATCTTGAATTTTGGGTTGAAGTTGTTTTAAACCGTTTTGGATTTTGTGAGACTTAAGTCTTCCGCTGCAACGTTTCTATTTGAATTTACTATCGAATTTATATTTCTTTTAATTCTTATAATATTCTTTTGCCTTGTACTTGGCCTGGTGAGCTAAGTGCGGAGTAACGGCTTTAAATTTTCCTATTTTATTCTTCTATTTTGGTCGCAAAAATTTAGGGCTGTTATAGGATGAACTTTTTATAATGTAAAATATTTTCATCGCTATTTTCTGGTTTCATAATCACACGAGTTCAATAGAAAAATCACTCATCCTTTCACCTTTAAAACCACGCAGCTGTGCACCAATTGTTTGTAGCCAAAAGTGGTCGTATTTGTACAGTCACACTCGCCATGTTGTATAGTCACACTCCTAATGTTGTATAACCATGACAGATTTTGGTTTTTCATTTTGTATAGTCACATTCGCCATACAGTAGAATCACACTCATTATGTTGTATAATGAAGGTTACGTAGAATCACGCAACATCCATTTAACACAACACGCGTAATGTCAAAATGTAACTTCGCTTTAATTATTAGTTATTACATTTTAAGCATGCAAACTTCCGTCATTCATCAAGCTTGAAGATGAAGATGTTCTTATTTTTTTTGGATGAATGAAGTTTGATTCATCAAACTTCCGTCATTCATCAAGCTTGAAGATGAAGATGTTATTTTTTGTTGGATGAATGAAACTTGAATATAAAGAAACTTTTTTTGTTGAAAGAATGAATCTTGAAGATGAGGATGGTTTTTTTGTTGAATGAATGAATGGATCTTAAAGATGATGATAGAATGAAGATGATGAAGATGTTCATCAAACTTCCGTCATTCATAGCCTGAAGATGTTCTTATTTTTTATTGGATGAATGAATTTTGAAGATAGAAGAAACTTTTTTTGTTGAATGAATGAATTTTGAAGATGAGGATGTTTTTTTTGTTGAATGAAAGAATCTTGAATTTGATGATGCTTTTTTTTGTTCGATGGATGGAGATGAAGATGAGGGAACATGAAGATGTAAGGAGCGAGAGTTTGATTGAGGGGAGTGTTGCTTCTCTCTCCACTGCTGCTGTGAGTTCACTGACATCTCCTTTTTTTTATAACAAACTATTCATCTAAGTCATCCATTCAACACAAGATCAAAGACCATAAACAAAACTTCCCAACTTCTCAATCCATACCAAACTTCTTTGATCCTCCCTCTCTCTCTATATATACACACACATGTACTGGCTCCTTCGTACAAGTCTATCATGATCTCACTATACTTCTTTGACACACCCTTTTTTTGCTGATCCATCAAAGTATTTCCATTAGTACCTTAAGATAAGTCTTCTCTAAGTCGATAAAAATCATATACAAGTCTTATCACGTAATATCTCCAGTCTCATCAAAAAAACCATATTTGATCTCCCGGACATAAATCCAAATTGATTTTCCGATATCTCTAAACATTTTCTAAGACGTTGCTCAATCACTTGGATTACAATTTCATGCTATAACCCATCAAGTTAATTCCCCAACTTCCCCGATAATTAGAACACTTTTGAACATTGCCTTTGTTTTTATATAAAGAAACTAGAGTACTTTCCTCCATACCAATGACATCTTGTTGTAATTCTAAATTTTGTTGAAAAGCATAATCAACCATTTGATTCTCCTTTCTCCCAAACACTTCCTTCTAAAATAGGTATACCATCTTCCTCGTTTACTTGTTTTGAACTTGTTACCTTTAATGTCATTAGTACTTCATTTTTTGAATTTGTCGCATAAATTCAGGATTAACTAAGTTTGATATATTACTTACATCCCCAATATCTTTCTTACAATGACCATTAAATATCTCATGTATTACTCGGTTTTTCTCGTCTCAATGATGCCCAGTCAAAAACTTATAATCTACACATCACACACATTTAACTCTCTCAATATTTTGTGTCCTATCACTAATTTAAGCAATACGAGTATTATAAGTATCTATTTTCCCTTCCTTGTATCTAATTTCGTATACAACTCTTGATTAATCTTTTCTCTGGCATCACGAACAATGTTCTTGGCTTCTCTTTTAGTCTTCTTGTACTTCTCAAAGTTGTGCTGACTCGGGCATTTTCCTAACGCCTTGTAGCATTAACGATTGGTTCTTATCGCATGTCTTATCTCATCATTCCACCATGATAGGTCCTTATCTAATAACTTGAATCTTATAAATACCCCTAAAACTTCCTTTTGTCGCTTCCATAATGTTATGTTCCAACATAGCCCAAGTTGAATCTATATCGGTCTCCGTGCACTCGAATTCATTACTTTTAGCAACGTCCTTATCCACAAAAGTTCACCGACCCTCCCCTTAAAGCTTCTGACATCTAACTCGAGGGTTCACGTGTGGGCTTCTCTTTTTATAATGTTTTTTACCTTGAAAATCAAGCACGACAAGTCTATGCTTAGTAGCATTCTGTGCGTATCACCTTGCAATCAACACGCCTTTTCCACCACATGTTTATCAGTAAAAATAAGTCAATTTGACTCGACTTACCTCCATTTCTATGTCATTAAGTCAATTGTCCATTTCATTTCGATCCCCGAAACCAAAAGCACCATGAACAACTTCAAAAACGTCTCAACAACACCCAACAAACCATTGACGTCGCAACCAATGATCAAGTTCTCACCAACAAGGACTCGTTTGATAACCATCTTTAAGTGCTTCCAAAATTCATGTCTCACCACAATCTTAATCATAGTGCATAAGCACTTGCGTTAGTTAGGATAGCATCCCCCACCACAAGCTTAATACTAATAATCGTATTACTTTTTCTAGACACTTCACCACGACATCTATGAAGCCCTTATCTATGACGAAACTCCATTGTTTCCTCTCTTTTCCCGAATACCAATGTTTATAACTCCATGGATCCAAGACCTTTGCCTTTTCCCAGCCCACTTAATCTCTTGGAAGCAATTAATGTGAATATCTTTTTCATAATTTTCGACTTCCGCTAATCTTCCCATCAAAGAACCTATGTTCCAAGTTCCAAACCGTGTCTTACTACCCTTATTATGCTTGTGAACTACTTTCTTTGCACGCCTTTGTCCACACTACAATGATCCTTGCATATGTGACGCCACATCCATAATTCGGGGTGGCGCGCCGCTTGAGGCAACGACCTATCAACCCTTGCAAATTTTTCACCACAAAAGTGTAGCACACCCTTTCTTATTTGACACCGCCCCCTAGGCTTAAAGGTAGTCCGCCGATTTTGAGCGACGAGCTAGCAACCCTCATAAATTTATCACTACACATGGGCCTAGAAAGTGTAACGTGTCGCTTCTAAAGAGAAGGTCCAACGATATTCAAATTATAATTCATTGCCAACAATGTCAATGGTTGCCAAGAATCTATCACAACCCTCCTTTATCGAACATGGGAGCGACGATGAATGTCGTACAATAGAAATAAAGGATTAACTAAAAGAAGTGCAAAGGTGACACATGTGGTGGTTAGACATCTGTGGAACGTTCATTGGTTACCAAAGATCTTGAATCGGCTGGAAAAAGGGGTGGTGGCCTGGAGTAGCTATGAAAGTATGAAAGTCGTTGGGTTGTTGATGGTGGCGACGCGAAGATAATGGTGGAACGGGGTGAGGCAAAGGCGGGGAGGAGGCGATGGAGGATTACGGAGATGGTGTTGTGACGAACGATACAACAGAGGTGGAGGTAAGATATGGCATTTTGCTTGAAATAAGATGGTGGGTGGGGGTTGAAGGTGGTGGTGAGTGAGAGGAGGGAGACAACGAAAGAGGGGAAAGTAACGGGGGAAAGCCGAAAAATCGACCTAAATTGGCCGAAAAATGTATCTTAAATTCTTAGTGCTTGGAAAAAAATGGCAAGGTAGTACTTAAAAAATAAAAGTAAAGATAGAGTGTTAGCAAAGTGCAACGTCTAACAAAACTCAAAATGTAATGACAAATTTGAAAAGGTAATGACAGGGTCAATCTGCATCCAAACAGAGTGGCGATGACTGGGTTCATGTTTACGGTTGGTTTGGTTGAGGTTGGTAGGGGTGGAATAGGGCGAGGTTAGAGAAGGGTGGCACGTAGGTGGCAATAGGAGTGGGTGGTGGATGACATGAAACTGGTGGTCAGAGGTAGGCGAGGTGAAATAAGAGGACTACACACAAGAGTATATAGGGAATTTTCCTCATAAGAAACATGTTACCCCTCTTTTTTTGTTCTACCATAATATTAGCAAAAAAGAAAACCATGTAGCTATAATGTCATGCACTTGCGGTTTGGAAATAAATGGATAATACGCTCCTTCTTCCTTATTTAGCGAAGCAATGGGTAAAAACTGTTGTCTATTCAAAAATAATGGATCATGAGATCATCATGCCATATTTAAGGGAAAAAGCTGATAAATTTCTACGCAAAAGATGATGTTTTGCATAATGGATCATACCTTTCCCGCCAAAATTTCGTGCTCTAATAGTTCTTCAACAATCTTTCCCAACACCTGTTGGTTTTTCTTAAGCATATCATTAGCTTTATCAAAAGCCAAATTATATATCTGCCCGAAAAACAGTGTTAGATGTTTATATCTGTGGCAGTAAAACAACTTCAATGTAAATCGCACCAAGGAATGCAATGTATCATGGTTTGTAAACTTCAAAAACCCAACTTTTTGCAAACCTGTTCAATTTTAGATGCTATCTCATACTCATGTTTGCTCCCCATGCTAAGAGATGTAGCCTGTGCACAAATGGAATTTAATATCAAGAATACTAATGCAAGGCAGTCTTACATAAGCATTCTAGTAGAACTGTACAAGCGTAAATTATTTGGCCAAAATACATTGATGAGATACTTTTTGGTAACTAACACAATTTATGGATGGGTATAGTGTGTATTTAAAGGATATATTTTTAGCCTAGAGAATTCCCTTCGCATTGGAGCCAACGCATAATGATTAAATAAGGCAAAATGAGTAGATAACTCAATAAATTGGTTGCTGGTTCGTTTAATTGCGAAGTAATAATATCGACACGATTTTCGTCATCTTGGGTCAATTGAAAATAACCTCTTTGAGTTGCCAAGACAGGAGTAAGGCTCCTGCTGCATATAACTGAAACCACCCCCACCGCAGTTGCGATTTCGTGAGAGCTCTTAAAGTTGTTATTGTTGTTCATTGTTAATTTGTTCTTATAGTTAGTAAAACACCTTTAGAGAAAGATCTCTATAATGATAATTAAATTTTGAAACCAATTGAAAAAAAAATCATGAACATAAATCCTAAGTGAGTAGAGAAAATATATCAAGCTAACAAATCGAGTGTGAATTAAACAAGCGCAGGACAGTATACTTTGGTTCAAGTGAAAGAAACGTGTTCGAGTTCGTAGAAGATAAGACATACCTATCCTAATATGGATTTGGGAGGGTATGATGAGTTTAAACAAATTTCATTTTCGGAGATACTCCATCCCTTCAAAGCTAAGTCTTATTTGCTATTGTCACATTGCTGATGAGCTTTTTAAAACTTTGATATCTTTAGTTACACATTATATTCTTAACATACTCATAAAGATGAATCAAACAAGATCCCATGTGATTATATTCTCTTAGTGTAAAGAATTTTGAAGATTCTCCTTAATTGCAAATAGTGTGCAAAAAGTAAATGGGGCTCTTGGATTTGAATAGCAGTACTTTACAAGATGAATATTCTTTTTTTTTTAAAAAAAAAAATTACTCCCTACTTATAGTAACCAGTTAAAGTTCTAGCTCTAGTTGGGAAAGTACTTCGTATTATGCTTGTTAACATCAAATTACATTCGTGATGACACTTGTGAAAGAGATAAAGAAAGTAAGAAGGCAAAAAGTTCAAAAACCCGCCAACAGAGCCTACATGCCACAACCCATTACTCCAAGACACATAAGAGAAACATGGTAAGAGCAAGTTCAATGGTTTGGCTTGTAAATATGAAAAATTGAAAGCTAGTAATGAACCATTGTTCCTCTCTTTTTGGATTAGCTTGGTTTAAGCTAGTAGCTTAATGAAGCTACTAGCTTAAATGCCCAATGGATCGAGAAAAAATTTCACCAATCAATTGTTATAAGAAATAATTTTATTAAAAATATGGATTGGAAAGTTTGTTGGCATGGGGGTCCATTTAAGATAGAAGATTGTAGCTTGAAACCATTGGGTGGAGTTGTAGCTTGAAGGTTTTGTAGCTTAAAAATCCAATGTGTAAAGTTAGCTAGTAGCAAACTGCTTACTATTGAACTTGCTCTAAGAAAACTATTGAAGTAAAAAGATCAACACAGTTTCTTTTTCTACTCCCCACAAATCTACCCACGCCTCCATAAACACCAAGATTTAAACGAGTCTTCATCTTTTAATCGCCTTCCTCAATGGTTTCCATAGTTCCACATACTCGTCTTCCTAGTAACACTCTATACCGCTGGCTGAGGAGTTCACTTGTTCCACGAACCTAGTCCGCGAACTCCAGCAACCTAGTTTAATAACGACCTCAGTTCAGGTATGGACGTTTGTGGTTTGCAGCACCGAACTGTGAACCAGGTAACTATGGTTTTTATCTTCTTTAAGATGGTTAATGCTACTAGAGGTTGAAAAAGCCTTGTATTTTATTGGACAAGTTCTATAAAAGAAAGCAGTGGAAACAATTAAGGTTAAAAGGCAATACCGCATATCCATGATGGTAAATTGCAGGAGTTTCATCAGGCCCCCATCCATACTGAAGTACCATCCTAGTAGCTATCTGTCATATACCAAATAAACCACACTTAAAGTTAGCTGCTGCTTGTCTCAGTCGTTCAAAGTTCAGATTGAATCATGCAGCTTTTGGTTAATTTAGCCAAGATTTAGTGCTGATCAACTGAGAGTCTGGTACCACATCCCCATAATTGTTCCAGTTTGTTTTTAGTGGTCAAAACATGTCGAACTTTCAAATCAATAATTTCCAAAACTAGGTAGAGGTACAATGTAAACTGTTAGATATGCTTAAACAATCATTTTAGTATTATCATCATCAAAGAATACAAAATATCTGAAAGTAGTATTTTGTGAGAGCACATCACTCATAATTGACGTCATTTACCTGTGAGTGATATAGGCATAATAAAAATGTGACTGATGAGAGTGAGTTATACCATGTTATTAGGCTCATTTTATCACCATTCAGGGTGCATTTGGCTTGGTTTAGTTGTTAATTCTATAATCATTGCCGAAATCCCGTTTGGTGTGCTTTTGTATGTAATTTTAGCGTTTTATTTGGGTTCTGGGTTTCAGGCGACATTTGAAGACGGATACTTTGAGTTAGCCAAAGGAGGGAAGAACGAGGGAGTTGACCGACCGCCTAACCAGACATTAGCAGGTCGGCATCGTCCCAAAAATCATCTCATCTAAGTAGCGAGGATCGTCTCTTAAGTCGAAGAATAAAGAAACCGAGCCATGAAGAAAAAATGAAGAAAAGGAGCTGAAAACATTTTTTGTAGCTACGTTTCAAGTCGGGTACCGCATGCTAAGTGATTTCAGCGCAGCCAGTGCCTTAGCTGAACTGCAGTCTGCGGCTTATCATTTAATCGTGATTTCGGCATTTTTGTGAGCTGTTTTGGGTCAAGCCCGTGAATTTGTGATGAGTGTCATTTATATACATATTTCCATCCCCTAATTGTTAGTTTTATCTTGGTTTGCGTGCTTAACTCGTTGATAATGATGTTATATACTTTGAATGTCGATACTTCCGTATTTGTGTGTATCTTGTAGATTCGGATGCATTTGGATCTAACCGGAGCGTCACAGAATCGACAATTGGAGAATTTACACCTAAACACGGAATTGAAGAAAGAAGATGCAGAATACACGAATAAGCAAAGAACAAAGAAGGAAAAGGACGCAAAACGAGAAGAAAGAAGGATCGCTTTCACAATTGTCAACTTCAAACATTCAGATCTTGAGTTCTACAACTCCAATGAGGGTGATTCAGGTGGTGTTGGAAAGCTCTTTCTCTTAGCTTTCCAACGGTATATTGCATGCCTAATTGGTATAAGTAACGAAGAAATGGCAGGCGTTTGAATCCAGTGCGCGATGTTGTGACTCACAGTGTGACTCGATCGAGTCCAGATACTGACTCGATCGAGTCCAGATACTGACTCGATCGAGTTGGGTCGTCAAATCTGGGCAGGAGCGTCTCGTCGAGTGGCACTGTTTTCAGGCCGCAAATCTTATTTCGTCTACACTTCTTTTAGGCTCAATTTTCTATCTTATTAAGCTTATATTAAGACGGGATTAAGACTACCTTTTCATTTTTCAGTTTTAGTTTAGTTTACCTAGTTAGAAAGCTTTCTTAGTTTCGAGTTTTACGTAGATTCAAGATTCAACCTTTATGTTATTTTCTTAATCATTCGGTATTCAATTTCAATTCTTCTTTCAATTCGTCGTCTTTTATTTATCGTTCTTTTCTTATTGCTTTCAATTTATTGTTCTTTAATTCTTGTTCGTTTATTATTAGTATTTACTTTAATTCATCTTAATAGTTTAGATCCGATTTATTTCTTTCTTGTCCGATTAGTTTAATCATGCATAGCTAATTTCTTATCTAGGATTAAAGGGGATCTATACATATTAGGAAGGGTTATAATTGATTGATTGTCTGTTAATCTCATGAACTACCACTTGCTTATCGTCTTAATTCCGATAAATTGTTTGATGCATAATTCAATTAATTAGCATAGCAAATTAGAGGTTTTCACCGACCGTATTAAGAACTAATTAGGTCATGATAATTCGGGTAGACTGACTTAATACTAGCGACCGCAGATTAAGTTTAGATCAAAAGGTTGTATTGTACCAACTGGACTTGCACCTTTGGTAGTTCTCTGACCCCAACTAATGTTCATAGTGAACCTACGATCCTAGACCTTAACCTTATATTATCCTGTCTTAGTTTATGCGTTACAAAACTCAATAAATTGTGACCCATAATCTAGAATCTAATTCTTAGGAATAGACCCCTGACTTCACTATCTACATTAGTTGGTATCCTTAGGGTACTTTTGATTAGGGATACGACTTAGCCCTATCAATTTGTTTTAGGTTTTATTTTTAGGACTATATATTGTTGAACTTAATTAGTTTTAGTCATCTCATCTTATTTTCATTTTGTTTCGAGATCAAAAATAAATCAAGAGACATTTTGGGGAGAAGAAAGCTAGGGTTTTGAAAAGGGATGTCCTCCCAAATTGGGGAAGAACCCAGTCTTAACATATTTTGCTCCTAATTGCCAAATTGTAGATTGTAAGACATTTTGGGGAGAAGAAAGCTAGGGTTTTGGAAAGGGATGTCCTCCCAAATTGGGGAAGAACCCAGTCTTAATATATTTTGCTCCTAATTTACCTAACTGTAGATTGTAAGACTCTTTTTCCACTCTCTAATCTATCTATTTCTTTATCTTGTGCCTATTGATTATGATTATTGCATGATTTGTAAGAATTAGCTACTCTAGCTTTTTGTGTTCTAATCTATTGCATTGCTTTCGTTGGTGGGTTTCTAGCTAATCAGTATATCAGGCAAAACTTGACTTTCTTGACTTGCTTTTTAGAAGAGATTGAGAATTATTAAGATATTGAATGTTGACACTCATGAGATGGCTTATTCATATGATTGTTGTCGATCCTAACTTTACTACTTGGCATTAATCTTACTCTTGTTCATTTGCATTGATGGGTTTTAGTTAATGTAATTTGCGCTTCAGTAGGGTAATTTTGGGGTGGGTTGTTCTCTCGATGGCCTTTATCTTGTAAAACCTCCATCTTTTTGAGTTAGCTCCATATTCCTTTTATGGATTTTTTTAGTTAGCCCCATTTTCTCTTAAAGAAATATTTTCATCTCTATTTCTCTTTCATCGCATGCACCCTATCAACACTATCCTCTTACTTTTTCACCTTTTCTTAAACTTTGTTCCAAACCCATATGGGGCTAAATCAAGAAAATGGAGGGAGTAGTAATTGTATTAAGTTGATGGTAGAATGTGGGGAAGAGTTGAACTATGATTAGATTGAATTGGGTAATTTGTATTAAGAATCTCCTTTATTCTAATTATCTTGTCCACCATGTGTTTGTTGATTTGCCTATCTTAGTTTAGTTTCATCATTACATTTCCCCCCTTCTTTATGCTTAGCTTTAGTTTATGTGCTTATTTTCCTTTGTTTTAGGTTTTTTGTGATTGTCTTGTCGGATGGAACCTATTATGCTTGTCTGTTTGACATAATTTTTAGTATGTGAGTTTCTTGTTGTGTTGGGAACACTGTGGCCAAATTTCATGTCATTTTGACATGTTTAGGGTATATTTTGGTTTGTCCGTCTTCAGCGCACTTTAGTAGCCTGAATTCTTGACTCATAGCTAGTTAGACCTTCTCTGTGATTCGACCCCTTTACTTGCCATATACTATGTTGTATGCTTGGGTTTTATAAATGTTTTTGCATGATTAGATTTGTCTAGTACAACTAGGCAGATTCCATCAGTGACGGAGGGAGTACTGTGTAACAACTCTTAGGTTAGCTAATACTCCCTATATATGGTTAGATTCACTACACTTTCCTGTAAAGCACAGTTTAAATCACGGTATCGGTCGCAATTAGAAGTGTTGAGGAATCGTCCTCGAATTGGCCTTAGGCTCCATGTTATGGCAATGAAACACAATTTACAAGCTTTTGTAGATAATTTATCATCAGTTATCATATAAGGTCAAAATACAATACAATGGGCTGTGTTCCGTGCGTCGCATTTTTCTATTAATGTTAACTCGATACATCCCGGAATATCTCGTATCGATGGCCTCCATGATACAGATGCATCTCAGGCTATACGATACGTATTGGCAGAGATTTCAAACATTACTTTTAGATCCATTCAAACCACTTCATTCCTTTTTCTATGTTGATATAAGCTCACATCCAAAAGACAATACTACCCTTATACAGATGCAATGATTCCACTATATTCAAGATTGTCTTAACTCTTAGGTGTGTTTGGATAGAAAATTGGGAAGGAAAGGGAGGGGAGGGGAAATGGAGGACAATGGTTTTCCCTCCAAATCTTCCCTATATAGGTGAGGAAATAAATGGGCTTGGAGGAGGGAAATGGGGGGATCCACTTTCCCTCCCCGTCCAAATCTGTCACCTCAGTTTTATTATCCAAACAAAGGATATCACCTCCCACCCTTTCCCTCCCCTCCCTTTCTTTCCATTTCCCTCTGTCCAAACACCCTTAAGGACAAGGCAACTTGTCATTTTGACTTTTTTATTTATACTTTCCATATCTTAAAATCGTACCATATGCACATTTAGTGAACGGACAAAAATGGAGTAAAAAGTAAACAACAAGACTTGGGCGCAGAAACAAGTGCTCACCTCCTGTGCCTGCTTCAGCTCAGAGGAAGACAACAGATTCTCTTCACCGAATGGAAGTAACAATTGTGATGCAACATGTGATCCAAAGCAAAATACAAGTTTTTTCTCGAGATATGATATAGTTTCAACATTTCCATACGTAGAGCCGCCACTCTTAGCCTGAGTAATCTTGGTACATCCGATTCCCTGTATACGTATGACGACTGTTAACAAATCCAATCGGAGAAAATGAGAATCACGAATAACTCGAAAGACTCAGAGTCACAGTGGAAAAGGGACACATAATATCTATAAGTTGTATCATATACAAGTATGTTACTCCGACACTTCACTTAGGTGACGTGTTGCGTGTCGGCGTGTCCCATACGACAAGGCACTTCACTCTAAACCAGAAAACTGAATTTCGCCCAAAATAGCCACATGTAACACTCCGACACGAGTTGGACACAACACTGAGTCGAGAGTTAGAGTAAGACAGGTATACAATACTACACATATTTGGTCGCTGATTTCTGAAAATGCATAATAGGTTTCTAAGTCAAACCCAATAGTAAAAGGGTCAAAATAAATGAATCCCAAACAATATCAGAGAGAAGGTTGATAGGGCAGATGTCCATCGCTATTGTCTCTGTTTTGTAAAAATTTGTGGGGAAGGTTGAAACTCCAGTCACTTTGACTCGCCTACGGGTTCTTGTATATAGAACATATCCAAGTGTACGACTCACCATGACCCATTTTAGTGACAACAGGACTCTGGGTAATGATGATACAAGATCAGGGTCTCTTTTTTATTTAAATCTGAGATATTTTTGTGAAGTGAAACAAAGAGATGTTTGAGAAATACTCTCTTTGTTTGAAATGAATAAGGTTTTAGGAAAAGCAAAATTAGACTGGGCCATGAGCCCATGAGTAGATTTTTACCTATTACCTCTGAACTTGCCTCAATCTCCCTTCCTCCCCCACCTAACCACAACGAACAGTCATGGCACCATCCCGCAACCACCCTAACCTATCCTCTTGTAACCACCCTAACCTACCTTCTTGCAACCCTAACCTACCTTCTTGCAACCACCCTACTACCACAAACTACATCCTTCACTCATCCACAATCACAACCCATCAACCACCCCAATGGAGCCTTATCCATGACCACCTTACTCGTACAACCCTGACCACCAAGGTTTAGGACTAGATTATCAGCAGAGATCGAAAGGTAAGGACAGGTTTTGATCTCCTCAATTGATCGAGGTGAGGAAAGGAGAGGTTGGTCTCTTCCTTAATGGCTTGGTCGAGGAAGGGCTGGAAATTGTACGAGTGAGGTGCATGGTGCTGAATCCTAAACTAGGATTTAAGAACTCGTTTTTCGAACCGAGTAACATAGATTTGTTCTGAAATCAAATCGTTAAAATTTAAATTCTTATGTTATCCAGAACATAAAATCACGTATTCAACAATATAGGTAATTGAAATTCCACGTTCAATACTTCGATTCCTGTATACTATACTCCCTCCGAGTTCCTATTATTGTCCCATTTGCTTTTGGGATGGAAATTAAGGAATGGGAAATGAGTGACTCAAAAAAGGAGGAAGAGAGGAAAATGGGAGAGTAAATGTGAACCACATTGATGGCCTAAAAAGAAAAGTGGGACAAATACCAAACTTAGCTCAAAAAGGAAAGTGGAACAAAAATAGGAACTCGGAGGGAGTATATTTTTATAGCTAAGTTTTTGCAGTTTCAGAAGTTTCTCTAACTGACTGAAAATAGTGATCATTTCATTCTGACAGTGAGAGACAATGAAGGACGGAGAGTAACTGACCTCCCATGCAAGGGGTTCAAGCCACATTGTATCAACCACATCAAAGTTTGGCAATAGAAGAGCGATGAGGCCACGACCAGCCGCCCATGCAGCATGAGGAAACTTTGTCTCCCTCGTCCACTGTCAAATAACGATAAAGAACAAAACCAATTTTTAGAATAGGCAACCGACCAGATAGTATTATAATAGATCGAGTATGATCTAATAGCCTTGCTGAACAAGTGCACTATGCACCCATTAGACAAAGTTGTTATGAATATTCTTACATCAACTGGAGGGGTGTAGAGCTCGACTCCATTACTAATTTGACCATATGGCTCCATTAAATCAACAACAGTCTTTAGATCTTCTTTTGTCAATGTCAGTCCCAAATGATCTACAATCACCCTGCTTATCTGTCTAGCAACTTTTGTTTTCCTCAGCCAGCTGGGGATAGAAGAACTAAAAGTCTGCATGCAAAGGATGCAATACTGGTAAGCAATTTGATTAGCCATCAATATAAATATTACATTCAATAGGTCTTATGTGAAACAGTTTTACACTAAGTTAGAGTGAAACCATCAACTCAAATACTCACATCAAAAATTACAAGTAGTTAATTAAAGAGATTACGAAAGGGCAGTTTGGTGATACGTAAAGTCGTGTTACATGTAAAACCATTTTACACTGAGAAAGTGCTAGCTAAAACGAGTAGATATTCAGAGCTCACCGTAAAAATGAAATTATTGAACATTGGACCTGTTCTAGAAACTTGGGTAGTTGGGTATATATACAGGAATAAAGCATGATCCGGATGCGTGACTAAAACTTAAATAGCACAGTCCGAACAGCCGAACAGGCTGCTGTTGCCACCCAGATGATAGCAAAGAAACTAGTGCATCAACTAACATGTTCAACATGTTATAGATCTATCAAATAAACTTCATCGTGTTATATCATAGAAATCATTATGTAAGCATATAAGTTGTTAGCTACTAATCCATCAAACTCCGCATGTGAGTGTTATGATATTCACTGTCATTCCCAAGCCCGGACAACGGAGGAGGGTTACGGTAGGTCAGTGACAACCGAGTAACCGACATAAAACTCGGTCACGTTCGATGGATATGAATCATAATTTGAATACACTCAGGAAGCAACGCGTCATCTCTACGTCTGGGGGTGATGTCACATAAGCAAGGGTGCAATATACTTCTTAGACCCGGGTGTGGTGATAAATTTGTAAGGGTTCCTAGGTCATCAGCCGAAAGCGAAGCGCCAACCAGATGTATGGGTGTGGTGTCAAACATGCAGGGTTCATCGTGGTGTTGAGAAAGGCGTGCAAAGAAGACTGTCCACAAGCCAAGTAAGGGTACTAAGATGCACTTTGGAACTTAGAACATTGGCTCTTTGACGAGTAGATCCGCGAAAGTGGTGGAAGTTATGAAAAGGTGATGGATTCACATTATGTGCCTACAAGAGACCAAGTGGTTGGGGAAAAGGGAAAGGTCTTGACTCTGTGGGATTATAAACTTTGGTATTCAAGAAAAAAAAGAGGAAGAAATGAAGTGGGTATCATCATACATAAAGACTTCATAGACGACATGATAGAAGTGTCTAGAAAGAGTGATAAGATTATTAATATTAAGCTTGTGGTGGGGAATGAGATTCTAACTATCATAAGTGTTAAGGCGCCACAAATAGGATTAAGTGCATTGGTGGGACAAGATTTTTGCCAACGGTTAGAGGATGTTGTCAAACGAGTCCCTATTGGTGAAAAATTAATCATTAGTGGGGACCTCAATGATCATGTGGAGATTAGCCGAGACAGATTTAGGAGTGTTCGTGGTGGTTTTGGTTTTGGGGATTAAAACGAAGCGAGATGTGGCATATTGAATTTTGCGCAAGCATATGACTTTATTATAATGAACACATGGTTTGGGAAAAGGGAATCTCACTTAGTGACTTATAAAAGTGGAATAGTGCAAGTCGAATTAACTTCTTTTTAGTGAGACATATGAAGGAAGAAGTATACAAATCGCAAGGTGATGCCAGGAGAGAGACTACCACGACTCAACATAGACTTGTCGTGCTTGAGTTAAAAGGTAAAGTGCACTATAAAAAGAGAAGCTCACAGGTGGACCCCGAGTTATGTGGTAGAAGCAAGGGGAGATTCAACAGATTGTCGGTAGGTGTAATGATTTCGAGTGCACATAGATGGATATAGATTCAACTTGGGTTTTACTGGAACATAACATTAAGGAAGCGGCAAAAGAAGTTTTATGGGAATCTAAGGGATTCAAGACATCGAGAAAGGACACATCCTGGTGAAATGATGAGTAACAACATGCGATAAAATTTAAACGTGAATGCTAACGTGCATCAGAAAAGTGCACAAGTGAGGAGAATTTTGACAAATACAAGGAGGCTAAAAGAGAAGCCAAGAAAGTCGTTCTTGATTCTAAATCAAAGGTTAACAAAAAAAAATTATGCAAAATTAGATACAAGGGAAGGGGAAAGAGATATTTATAAAATTGTTCGCATTAGAGATAGGAGCACACGAGAATACAAGATGTGGTGATAGTTAAATATGTGAAGGATATAGATCATAAAGTTTTGGTTGGAAATAAGCAGAGAAGGGAAGATGAAAGTCATATTTTTGATAACTTATTTAATCCAACGTGAAAAAAACATTTTAAGGATGTGAATATTGCACCAAATTTGGTTAATAGAGATTTTATGCGATGAATTCAAAAAGGTGAAGTGTGACTAGCGTTAAAGAAAATGAATTGGAAAAAAAAACGGGTAGGATGGTATACCTATTGAAGCATAGAGGTGTTTAGGAGAGAGAAGAGTTAAATGGTTGACTAAGATTTTCAACCAGAAACACAACATGATGCCACTGGCATGGAGGAAAAGTACTTTAGTCCCTTTGTATAAGAATAAAGACGATGCTCAAGAGTACTCTAATTGTCAGGTGATGAGTCATACCATGAAATTACGGAAACATGTGATCGAGCAACGTCTTAGGAAGTGAGTAGAGATATTAAAAAATCAATTTATATATTTATGCCTGGGAATCGACCATAGAAGGAATATTTCTGATGAGACAAATGATAGAAAACTATTGGGATAAGAAGAAAGAATTGTCTATGATTTTTATTGATTTGGAGAAAGCTTATGATAAGTTACCCACAGAGGTACTGTGGTGGGCATTAGCAAAAAAGAGTATCAAAGAAGTATATTGACATCATTAAAGACATGTACGAGGAAGCTAGTACAAGTGTATGTACTACAGTTGGAAGGGCCGAGGAATTTCCTTTAAAATTTATGTGAATCAAGGCTCGACGCTTAATCCTTTCATTTTTGCCATAGTCATGGACGAATTGACAAGGTCAATTCAAGACGACATTCTTTGGTGGATGATGTTTGCTGATAATATAGTCTTGATTGATGAAACGAAGGACGAAGTGGAAAGGAAGTTGGAATGCTGGAGGTATACATTAGAAACTCATGGTTTTCTGTTGAGTGAAAGTAAGATTGAATACTTGGAGTGCAAATTGAGTGGAAATGGGAATGAAAATGTAGGTACAATCACTTTTGATGGGAATGTTATATGTGGATCGGAGTTTTTTCATTATCTTAGGTTTATTCTCCAAAAAAAAATGGAGAATTAGACGGCAATGTGGCTCATATTAAAGCGAGATGGTTGAAATAGAAAAACGCGACGGGTTACTTTATGATAGAGCACATTGAAGGGTAAATTCTAATGGAGAACAATTAGGCATGCACTTTTATATGACATGGAATGTTGGACGGTAAAGAATAGTCATGTGCAAAGGATGAACGTGGCAAAAATGTGTATGCTAAGATGGATGTGAGGGCGCATACAAGAAATGACCGACTTAGAAATGAGATGATTCGGGAGAAAGTACAAGTGAGTCCTATAGAGGATAAGCTGATGGAGAATCGGTTAAGATGGTTTGGACATGTGAGACGGATGTCGATTGATGCATCTATACGGGGGCATGGAAGGAGAGAGAGAGCATTGCTTGTTGCGAGGTCGAGAAAGAGCTAAACAAACTTGGATAAGAGTGATTGAGAATGATATGAAGTTTCTTGGGATTGGGAAAACTATGGCGTTGATAAGACGATGTGGAGGGAGAGGATTCGGGTGGTTGAGGATATTTGAGGACTATCCTTTTATTCCTCTTTTTTAATTTTTTTAAAAAAATTTAAAGTTTTTTTGTTACTTTTTTCCATAACTATTTTTCTGAGTAGAACTTTTTAAACTTTTTCTTCGCTAACTTGGATTGTGTACCCTTTAAAAATTTATTATTAACGTTTTCAACTTTATTTAGAGTTTGAAACTATGTATTTTTATTATTATTTTATTATTCACATTGCTAGTATTGCTACTATTATGCCTTTTTATATGATTGTTTTTTTGGAAACGACTTCAGCATTTTGGATAATGATTCATGTTCATCGACCCCAAATCTTTTTGGATTAAGGCTCTGATGTTGTTGTCGCTACTAATCCATCGCTGGATATTTCTCTGGCTACCTATTTGGGCAAGAGGAAATGTACTCTAGAAGAATGTTTATGGCCAATTCCAACGAATACTTATCTGACATAAAGTTTAATGTCACACCATGTTCAAAATTTCCAATTACAACAAGAAGCAAGTTGACCGAAAGGACAAAAAAAATCTTTATGGGAGCTGGTTGGTATAACCGGAACAATTCCTGATAAATTTCTAGCTGCGAGATGTGTCGGATGGACTTTTTCAGTAGTTACAGAGGAAATGAAGCCTACCGAACAAATGAACAAAATAAGTCCAAAAAGATAAATAAAACACGACTTCCACACTCGTTAATCAAACAGAATCCTTAAAGTAACAGCTATCTCGAAAAATGACGATATAAATCCAACTTTATTATGTTCTCATCAACCCTTTTCAGAAATCTACCCAGCTTTATTGAAAATAAATGTCATAATTTCCAATTTCTAATCAATTATTTTAATTTCTTACGCTATATGTTTCATCTAGCTATTCCATTGTAAAGATAACATTAAAGTAAACCATGATTTAGGATTATACTTCCAGTTATATGTCCACAAAAGAATGTATCAGATTCAAAAGAGATGATAAGTAGGATGTAAAACAAAATTCAGTCTATACAACTATAAAGAGAATAATGTCTATATTTTTTATTTTGCAAAGTATAAAAGCCTTACAAATGAAAGAAAAAGATGCAAAGACTCACAGAAAACCAGCTACAGTAGTTCATCAATTCATCTGTGTCAAGAAACTTGCTCCTAAAGGCACTACCTTCCAAAGCTACTGGGACAAGTTTTAGCTCAATGGGGCGTAGAAGAGCAGTCTTTTCAGCAACCTGAAGATACGGCATTTTGAACATTAGGTTGACAAGCTATAAAGCTCCAAATTTTGGAGAAATTACAGCAGAGAACTAGAGATATGACATGCAAATAATCAGAAACTCACAATTCACAACCAGCTACACTTTAGTTTACATGACAAGGGTAAGAAAAAGACCAACACAAAATCTCATCCAAATAATAATTTTAAGAGCAAATACTGCCTCTTTTTTTGTAGATGTCATCATCACATTTTAAAACACTCATTAGTCACACTTCAATATCTCCCGGATCATATGAGCAAGCACGCACTATAATTGAAGGTTTTAACGCCAAGAGTCTAATGATCTAAGCTGCTTCGCAATATTTCGCAAAGTTGTTATGAGAAAATTTATAGTGAAGGCAACATTTCAAATAACAAAGACAACTATATATATATATATATATATATATATATATATATATATATATATAATCGATAGTAGGTAACATGAATCACTCCCTCACTCCCTCTCCCCCTCCCCATCCCCCTCAAATATTTTGAGTTCATAAGTCCTAATCCTAGCCACACAGACTTGAAGTTACGCGGGTTGGGTTTACAGTTAGACAATATCACTTGAAGTGACACAGTGTTCAATTGAAGTTACACAATATTGAAAATACACATCATGGAAATGAAGTTGCGCATTATCAATTGAAGTTAGAGAGTATCTATTGAAGTAATACAATGTCATTTTGAAGAAAAAATAAATAAATTTATGTAATTTTATCGCAGGTGTAATTTTAATCCTTGACGGTGTAACTTCAATTCGATATTGTGTAAATTAGTCTCCAAAACCCTAACCTCCACCTCCTCACACCTCCACCTCCTCAATCACCTAGTTGGCCACCCTCCCCCTAGTAAATCAGACCACCTTCTCCATTAACATTCATTAACACCAGAAACCACCTCCATTAATAGACCCACCGTTACACCTCTGTTCAAACACAAGGTGGTTCGACCACCCTCACACGCGCAGCCACAACAGGTGATTCGACCAAGGCACCGTGCGAACCACCGAATTCGACCACCCTCTTCGACCACTCCACCGCACCACAACAGGTAGTTCGACCACCCTCACACGCCATAGAAACCACCAAAGCACGTCGACACCCAGGCCACGACTTACCATCGACCCAGCCATCAGAATCGGCGTGGTCCGATCAGGTGGTCGTCGAAGGAGGTGGTGATGGCTACAGGTGGCGGCCTGTTAGAAGATGGGAGGGAGAACAGTGAATGAGGTACACTAAGTACCAAGCTGGAACTGTGTTAAAGTTAAACATAAAGTACCCAAAGTTAAGGTTACTAAAAAACATGAGGTACCTTAAGTGGAATATTTGTCAAATCTCATGCAAGGAGAATAATAAAAAAGAACAACGCTAATATTTTTTTAAAAAGGAAAAAATGTCTATTCATATAAGCAGATTTAATTTCCAAAATCACCTTTCTCCAGTCCACAAAATCAATAATATTTGGATCCATATCGTCTCTGGCTGCCTTCCGTAATATGCTCTCTCTTTCTGCTTGAGTAGGACGCTGAAGATTAAATATCCTATCCATCCTACCAGGACGTCGTAAAGCTTCGTCAATCTGGTTTAGATTTCTCGTGGTAGCCATCAAAACTACGCCATCTTGCTTTTCAAAACTGCATAATAGTGTTATGTGTTTAGTTGGTTCTAGCATACATCGTGATATCTACATGGTAATAGTCAAATTAATAATGTCCCTAAAGATGTTTAAAAAGATTTTATATCTACCCATCAAGCTCCACAAGCAGTTGATTGATAAAAGCCTCATGATCCTGGTTTTTTGTATGAATGAACTTGCCTCGGACACCAGCAAATAGATCAAAATCTTCCACAAATATTATGACAGGTGCCTAGTGATAACACAAAAGAACAGGTTAACAAAAAATGATGAAACCTGTCACATAGATGAAATATTATTGTTTATGCACGTATAAAATCATCAGATTGTAGTATATCAACAAAGATGCAGATAGCAGAATACGTCTCAGACATGCCAGCTCTTGATTCAAACCAGGCATAGTAAAGTGGCGAGAGACACTTACCAAAATACCTATACAAAGGGTACTGAGCGAGGCCAATGAAACAACAACAATAAAGCCTCAATACCATTAATACCAATAATGATTTGGTCTATGTTCAGTGTCGAAGTAAAACTGGTCTGGAGAATTTTATGGAGATGAAACATGTCACTTCTACTGCCGTTGATAATTTTTTTAGCAAAAGACTAGAAACCTAAGTATCCTTCACATGAGTTTGAGGAGAAGGAAGCATAAGGGATGCATATAAAAGAATTACCAAATCCCGGGCTGTCTGGAATAATTCTCGGACATTTGATGCACTCTGCCCAACCCAGAGTCCAGCTTCCAATTGCTGAGCTTCGATATTGACAACAGGTACCTTGGCTTCGGCAGCAATTGCCAATGCAAGTGATGTTTTCCCTGTCCCCCTTTCACCCACAACAAGAACGCCCTGCAAAGTATATGAGATAATTTCACTTGTATGAGCTCCCTAAATTTGCACTGCAAGTAGTCCAGAATGATATGCAGCAAAGAAACTCAGACATCCCAGAAGAAGAAATCCTTTCACTGGCAAATGCACAGAGTTCAAATACTTGACATTTCCCACACACAGAAACATTATTTCCAATATGACTATTTATGTAAAAAATGATTCATAAATTAAGCACAACTGCACAAGTGTAAGTAGGCATCAGCATTACCCATGAATTGCACAAGATAAGATAAAAAAAAATTATAGACTAGATGTCGTTTCACTAATATCTGGTGGTCACTGGCTTTTCGGGTTTTTATTTCCGAGTGTCCGTAAACAAACGTCTCACTTGGAATAATAATATAACCAAAAAAAATTAAAATATGTTCCAACATTAACATACCCGAGGTGCACGGGCACCCAGCTTCTGAAATGCACTTGGATTTTGTAGAAATGCCACGACTTCATTTATCTCTTCTCTCATGGAATCGACACTAGCAAAATCTTTCAGCCTTATCGGTGGATTTTTCACTCTCTGAAAAGGGGGGTTGTGAGTATTTAACATTAAATTTGGAAAAAAAAAAAGGTGAAACGTACAGCACCATGCTCTTACCTTCATGTCATCAAATGCTGTTTTAATTGGATCAACCCCAGCTTTCTTTTTCATTAATATCTTCCGCTTTCTAAATTTTATGTATCCTAACTACAATAAAGCATCAAAAGACGAAATAAGAATCCATAACACGGCAAATAATGCAAGACAGACACTTGAGAGTTAAACATATCAAGGGTAATTGGAAGCTTACTAATTAAGCCTTGCAAAAAAAGAAGCTTAATAATTAAGACTCGTGAAAAATAAACCTAATTAACCATGTGGTGGTTAATTGCGCATATAAAATATGTAACTCTTTACCCTAGAGGTTATTAGTGTAATAAAAATGCAAGGCAGAAAAGTTCAGGAAATTTAAAGTAGTTATTTATACATATAAAGGGACATCAAGGAGTAAGGCAGATAATTCCTTTCAGCATATGACCTTATACACATGATAACATCATACAAAAACATCATGGTATTGGTTATCAAGGACCAACATCCATTGTCACAGTCTTCTCAGCAAAATGGATAATTCATAGTATAAAAAAAGTATGTATGCTAAGTTGGAGCAGAATAAATACCACTCTCTGAAGCTTCCGGATATTTGGATCTCGGCGGTAGGGCCCATAACCAAGCAGTCTAGGAACTTTTCTCTTTAAATATTTGAATACAAGATACAACACATATCCATATAGGATACTTCTAATAAGAAACCAAAAGTACCACTGAAGATCATCCTTCTTTCTTAATTTGAAGTTTGTCTCTGCCTCAGATTGCCATTTCAGGTACCAGGTTGAGTCAATAGTCACCCCTATTTCCTCCGGCCAGGCCATTCCCAGTTTTATCCTTACCTAGAGATAAGAAGTAATCTCAAATGATAATCAAAGAATCACCAATTATATGTCTCAAGGGATTTGGATTCACTACATTGTCCTTTAGTTTCAAGTCTTTGAGTAGATATACACATCTATAGTCGATGGGTGTCCTTTTTTGACTAAAGAGGCACACTCAAAATTTTATGGGCTCTACTACCAATCTACTTGTTTGCTAACACTATCCATACACATTACAGATATACCCTCTCCACTAGCCATTTTCTAGAAACTTGCACCTTTTAAAATGTAGCGAGTCCAAATGAATGGAAGGAGTATGAAACAAACAAAGTTAGGATCAGAAAATATACCGGATAAGGTATTAAGAATTCCACAATGGGGAATACAATCATCATCATTATGTCATCGTTGATGTTTTTTATTTTCGTGAATAGCCATTCTCGACCAAAAGAAACAATTCTACTCCTCCATATACCATTAAATAATTGATGGGAAAGTCTAGCCACCAAAAGTATTTGCTGATAGATACTCAACTCCGACAGTGGAATCCACATAAGTTGGACAGCAGTTGGAACACCGGAGGCGATCATTTTGAGGTACAACCCATCAAACCCTCCAAAATCTTCAAAGAGCAGTTCATATTCCTGTAAAAAAGATTGTCAGATTCACTAGCCAGATACACAACTCAAGTGACAAAGAAAGTGTCATCTAATGAATGAGGATTACCTTAATATTAACAAAAAATTCTTTGTCCTCTCCTTTCAATCCAATATACATGGCACCCCAGTCATGCCTTATCCGTGCATACTCCATAAGGTTCTTGGAAACTGCATATGGCACCGCAATAGGGTCCATTTCCCATCTCTTTTTCTCCTCATTATACAGCGTTTTAGATATAACTCTATCACGATCTACTACTATGCGTTCCTGAAAAAACGCATAGCTAAAACCATTCAGAAAATTAAGCCTGCAAATTATTTCATGATGAGTAAAATCAAGTAAACTCCAAGAACGTCGCATAAACTAACATATTTAAGAATGCAAGTAAGCACGAAATTGTCTACCGTAGCATTAGGAAAAAGATTTGAATCTTATGACAGATCCCAAAGACTGTAGACATGATACAGATAAGGAACGTGAATTTCTTCGGGCAACACTAATGCAACAATGCAAGTTTGCACACGCTAATAAACTAGGAAGTAACATACCAAATTTTGCCAACCGTACCACAGCCTGAGAAAAAGAAGGCACTAATACTACCTTTTCTATCTTCTAGGATGGTTGGGTTAGGGGTTTCCCAAATTTGTTGCTAGTGTTTCAAGGAGAATTTGAAGATGTTCCACTTTTGTTGGGGGCTCAGACGCTTGTTAATTCTATGTGGTGGCTTTTGTTACGCTGCATTTAATCTACTTTTGTTGATCCCATTCAACAACGGTCAAAATTGCACAACTTTTACCATCTATAAATGCAGTTGGATATAGAGGAACTATGTTAAATTGGTCTAATTAACTTTCAATTTATCGCCTAAAATATGTAGACAGTGTATATTATGAGAAAATATTGGCCAAATTCTAGAGTTGACTTATGTTACAACTAAAGGCAAAAGACGCTAAGAAAAGTAGGGTATAAAAAGTATCAATCTCAAGTTTATGAAGGATCTTGCAACTGAAAGTTTCAGTGAAACTTATTTAGAATGACACACCCACACAAAAAATGCCTTCTGAAAAGCAATGCCAAGCAATAGAGGAGAAAAGTACCAGTCTCTCAGCTACATATTGTTCACCACAGTCAGCATTCTCCAATAAGGTCTTTTTCAGTTTTGTTTTAGCATCTTCACGCCACCTCTTCCATCCATGAAGCAAGTGGACACTTATAGCCTTGGGAACCACAGCTTCCTTATCACCAAACATCCATTTTAATTCAACTTCTGGAAACCCTCTCACGACCTCACCTTCTGGTGTATTCACAACAATACGCTTTTCCTCTCCATGCTTCTTCATCTCTCTTCTGATACGAGTCTCCAGTTCTTTTTCCAGATTCTTTGACTCTTGGAGAGCTTGCTTTACGTGTAAAGCAAAGTCTGTCAGCTCTCCCTCAAAGAGAGGCTCAAGACCATGATCAGACTCTACCACACCAGGCAACACCATCTGTTTAACATGTTCTCTTTGAGCAGCCTCTAACGCTTGCTGTATGTCATTTCTTGAAAACATGGCGGTAGATTGTTTAGATGAGCTGCAAGTTTAAAGCATAAGTGTTAGCAAAATAAGTACAATAGCTTTTTCCAAGCATGCTTTCCATAGCATCAGAAGCTACTGTTTGAAATGGAGCCAAAGACTTACCATTCACTGGTTCTAATTTATATGGAGTAAAGTAAAATGGTTCACTAAAATAGTTACACAACATTGGGTGTTAGGTAATGATCACTGAGAACGGTGTTACAAAACATTGTTCACAAAGGAGGAAGAGGAATAATAGGATACTATAAATAGGGCAGAATGTGGTACAGACTAAGGAGCTGTTGTTCTCTATGTTTTTGGAGTTTTATGTCAAAGCATAGCCAATCAATCAATATATCAATCAATATATATTAAAAAAGCAGGAACTTTTCGAGCGATATGATTGATCCAAATTTTTTAATATATTTTTTAAGTTAAATAAAGAATATGAAAATTTGTATATTAAAAAATCCTACTCCACCTGAGACTCAATTTTTGTAAAATTTAAATAAAGAATATAGGAATTTGTACTGGAAAAAAATATTTTATTACTATAAACCAAAAATATTTTAAATTTTAAAAAGAGTTCTTAAGAATATATAAAATTAAGTTAAATTGTCCCACATTGAAAAATTATAATTCTATAAATAAGAGTAATCATTCGTCATTAGATATCAACAAAAATACTTTTGAAGTCTTAAAAATAGCGCTCTTATGAATATAAACTTAAGTTAAATTGTCTCACATTAAAAAATTATAATGTAATGTGATAAAATTTTATTACTTCGTATATTTTTTTTTGAGGAGAAAAGTGGAGCTTATATTAAACCGATTTCCATTATTTCCTATATAAATAAGAGTAATCATTCTTTCTTAGATATTAACCAAAATTCTTTTGAATCTTAAAAAATCTCTTAAGACAATAAAATTAAGTAAAATTATTTTACATCGAAAAATTATAATAAGGTCATAGGATTCTAAATAAGAGTAATAATAATTTGTTATTATACATTAACCAAAAATCTTGAGTCATAAAATGAATTTTTAGGATTATAAACCAAAAATCTTTTAATTCTTAAGAAATTCTAAAAATATAAAATTAAAATTTTAGAATTTTAAAATGATTAATAATAAAAAAAATTATTACTTATATTATTATTATCCTAATACAAATAAATATATTTTCTTTTCCTTTATTTTATTATGATAAATAAGATTAATCGTTACGTTGGTCCTTAGATATATACCAAAAAATTATCCCACATCAAAAAATTATAAGAACTTTACTAAAAAAAGAAATATTATAAGAAGTTGATGGAATATTATATTATAAATAATAGTAATAGTTCGTTCTTAGATATCAACAAAAAAATTATCCCACATCGAAAAATTATAAGAAGGTGATAGAATATTATATTATAAATAAGAGTCCAAAAATTTAATAAAGTAAGATTATCAACCAGTCGTAATTTTGAACTTTACTATCATTTCAAATGCATTCATAATTATACTATTATAAATAAGCAAGGGTATGCACGCAACGTAACTTTAAGCGACAACATTCATTATTATAACTTGTGCGCTGATGATGACAAATTTGTTTTTTTATCACATGTTTTATCGTTGTTGACGGTAATATGTTCTCATTTTACCCTGTAAATATTTATATCTACATATATTTATGTGCAAGGTACTTTAATTAGTCTTTTATTCTAACTACAATGCACCATATATAATGTTTGTAATTTAATTTGACGTTTAGCGTAATATTATCTCTAATTCCTTGAAACACATTTACGTATATGGAAAATATTCATTTACTATTAGACATACTCTTAACTTTGACTGACTTTCTACTGTTGTACAGTTTCACAAATTTATGCAATCATTCAACTTGGTGTCCTTATCAACGTCACTAAAAAGCGGTTCATGCATCGCACGGGCTTTCCATCTAATATATATTAATAAAGCAGAAACTTTTCAAACGATATGATTGGTCCAAATTTTTTAATATTTTTTTAAGTTAAATAAAGAATATAAAAATGTGTATATGAAAAAAATCCTACTCCACCTAAGACTCGATTTTTTTAATTTAAATAAAGAATATATGAATTTGTATAGAAAAAAACAATCCTACTCCATTTAAGATTCAAAAAATATCACTATATAAACCAACGATTATCACCTCATTAGGCAACAAAAATTGGACAACGACAGCGTGAAACGCTTAGTCAATTTTGTTTGATATGAGTAATTGTTTTTATATTTATTTACTCACCCTCAAAAAATATATAATTAAAGGTTTGAATTTTTTAAATAATTATTATAGTTTTAATATATTTTTTAATCTAAATAAAGAATATATAGAAATTTGTGTAGGAAAGAAATAATCCCACACGAGTATTATGATGAGGTGATAAAATTCTACAGAAGAGCAATAATTTGTTATTAGATATCAACCAACAATCTTTTGAATCTTAATAATGTTGCTAAGATTCCAAACTTAGATAAAAATTATCGCACATCGAAAAATTATGATGAGTGATGAAATTCTATATAAATAAAAGTAATTATTCGTTCTTAGATACTCCTTCCCCTTCCCCTTCCTCCACTTTACTTTTGGGAAGAAACCAAGAAAGAAAAAATAAAAGAAAGTGGGGTCACATATAATATGAATCACAAAATCAATCAATATATATTAATAAAGCAGGAACTTTTCAAGCGATATGATTGGTCCAAATTTTAATATATTTTTTTAATTTAAATAATCAATATATATTAATAAAGCAGGAACTTTTCAAGCGATATGATTGGTCCAAATTTTAATATATTTTTTTAATTTAAATAAAGAATATACAAGTTTGCGTAAGAAAAAGAAAACAATCCTACCCTACTTACGGTTCAGGCAATATTAAATTTGTATAAAAAATAATCCTACTGCGTCTATGACCGAAAGAAATTAACATTATATAAACAGACAATTATTACCTCAAAACAAAACAAAAATTGAACAGAGACCACGTGGGATGTATAGTCAATTTTGTTTATTTTAAAAAAAAATATTTATCACGGGTTCTAAAAATAGTTTTTAAGACTATAAACTTAAGTAGAATTATTCCTACATCGAAAAATTATTACGAGTTAACGAAATTCTATATCATCAATAAGAAAAATTATTTGTCTTTAGATTTCAATAAAAAAACTTTTGAGTCTTATAATAGCTCTTAAGACTATAAATTAAAGTAATTATCCACATCGAGAAATTCTAATAAAGTGATGAACTTCTATTATATATACTTCGTACTAATTACAAGAGTAATCTTTTTTTTTGCAAGAAGGATAGCTTAATTTTATTCGTTCATCGAGAGAAAAAACAAAAGTAATGATTCTTTCAAAAGGATAATTATAAGAGTAATCATTCGTCTTTAGATATCAACCTGAAGTCTTTTGAGTTCTAAAAAGAGTTCTTACAACTATAAATTCAATTAGAATTTATTTCACATCAAAAAAAATTATGATAAGATGATTAAATTGTACTATATCATAATAAGTGAAATTATTCGTTTTTAGATATCAAAAGAAATCTTTTGAGTCTTATAACATCTTTTAAGACTATAAATTGAAGTAAAATTATCCACATATACAAATTATAATAAAATGATGAAATTTTATTATATAAATAAAAGTAATAATAATTCATTTTTAGATACCAATCAGAAATTTTTTTGAGTCATAAAAAGAATTTTAAGACTATAAATTTGAGTAGAAATATCCCACATCAAAAAATTAAAATAACATCGAAAAATTAAAATAAGTTGATAGAATGCTATTAGAATAAGTACTTAATTAAGAGTAATCAATCGTCTTTAGATATCAATTTGATAACTATCAACTTAAATAGAATTATCACACATTCAAAAATTACGATGAGGTGATGAAATTCAGTATCATCAAAGAGAAAAAATTATTCGTTTTTAGATATTAACCAAAAAAATTTTGAGTCTTATACTAGCTCTTAAGGCTATAAATTTATGTAGAAATATCCCATGTACGAGAAATTATATTTTGTGATAAAATTCTACTCCGTATTATATAATTAAAAGTAATAATAATTCATTTTTAGATATCAACCAGAAATTTTGAGTTTTAAAAAGAGTTTTAAGACATAAACGCAAGTAGAATTATCCTAAATCGAAAAATTACGATGAGGTGATAAAATTCTATATCATAAATAAGATAAATCATTCGTTTTTAGATATTAATAAAAAATCTTGACTGTTATAACAACTCTTAACGCTATAAATTGAGTTAAAATTATCCCACATCGAGAAATTATAATAAGCTGATGAAATTCTATTATATAAATTAAAGTAGTAATTCGTATAGATATGAACCAGAAATCTTTTGAGTATTAAAATGAGTTCTTAAGACTATAAATTTGAGTAGAAATATCCCAGATCAAAAAATTAAGAGGAATCATTCGTCTTTATACGGAAAACTATATTATATTATCAAACTAAAGACTATAAACTTAGGAAAAATTATCCCACAACGAAAAATATTACATTATAAGTTGATTGAATTCTATTAACATAATTAAGAGTAATCATGTGGAATTATCCCAAATCGAAAAAGTATGATGATAAAAAACAAGAGAAATTATAACAAGGTGATAAAATTCGATTATATAAATAAAAATAATCTAACATTAATCGAATTTAGGAGTCGTAACTTTATCATCTTCTATTGGATCAACTATTTATACATTTATTATATAATAAGAAATAAACACGTCTTTATATTATCATGAAATTTGATTATATACTTTATGTACAATATGTTTTTGAATTATCTATGTCAAATTGGGTTTCTTACTTTACATAAATACGTAAATATTATTTGTCATTTTATTTATTAGTTATTATATTTATAATAATAGTCCGTAGATAATATTGTTTAATGCAAAAATATTAAAGCAATATAACTACTCCTCCAAGTTTCTATCTTTTTTCCTCTTTCTTTTTTTGGTTGAGTTGAATATTTGCTCTCTTTTCTTTTTAGGTTATCAATATATGGTTTGGGTTGAGTTGAATATTTTCTCTTTTTTCTTTTTAAGCTATCAATATATGATTCATATTTACTCTCTGGTTAATCGGGTCGGGTTCGGGTTGGCAAACTTCGGGTCAAGTCACTTTCGGGTTATGGAAATTAGGTTGACTTCGGTTTTCGGGTTTGTTATTTTCAACATTTTTAGGGATATCAATTCGTTTTCTATAATAATAGTTGGGTCACTTTCGAGTTAGCCCGACTTAATTCGGGTTACAGGGTCTTCAATTCGGGTGTTGGGTCAGTTTTAATTTACGAGGTATAACTACAATGTTGTTTTCTTCTGTTGCGTAGTCTCACCAATTTATGCAATTATCTAACTAAGTGTCGTTATCAATGTCACCAAAAATCGGCTCGTGCACCGCACGGGCTTTCCAACTAGTATATACTAACAAGGAAAGTGAAACATCTTAGTGAATTTTCCTAAAAGGAAAATGTGGAACATTTTATTGAAGGGGAGAGAGTATTTCCGTAAACCAACAATCTTTTGAGTCTTAGAAAAAGCTCATAAGATTATAAACTTTTAATTATTATAATATATATTTAATTTATTATATTAATGTGATGTTTTACTATTTAAAGTAAAAACTTTTAAGTTTCATTTAATAAAAAAATTATTGTAACAAAAATATACAAATGAAATACGAGTAGTTAGATTCTGTAGTAGAGATTTTTTTCATTAGAGTATAAATTTCATATTATTTACTCGAAAAAGTGATGAATCTATTCTTATCACATATATATAAAAAAAAAAGTAAGATTATCCACTTCGAAAAATTATAATGAAGTGAAAGAATTCTATTATATAAATAAGAGTAATTTTTCGTGCTTAGATATCAACAAAAAATCTTATTAAGTCTTAAAAAGAGCTGTTAAGACTACAAACCAAAAATATTACTATAAATTTTAAAAAACTCTTAATAATATAAACTTAAGTTAAATTGTCCACACTGAAATATTATAATTCTATAAATAAGAATAATCATTCATCCTCAGATATCAACAAAAAAAAATTTAAGTCTTAAAAAGAGCGATCTTATGATTATAAACTTAAGTTAAATTGTCTCACATTGAAAAATTATAATATAATGTGATAAAAATTCTATTATATAAATAAGAGTAATAATCATTCATTTTTAGATATTAACCAAAAAAATTTTTAGTCTTAAAAAATCTCTAAAGACTATAAAGTTAAGTAAAATTATCTCACATCAAAAAAAGTCATAGATTTCTATTATATAAATAAGAGTAATAATTCGTTATTAAATAGTATTAATCAAAAATCTATTGAGTCATAAAATGAATTTTAAAAGAATTTTTAAGGATATAAACCAAAAAACTTTTAATTCTCTAGAAATTAAAAAATATATATAATTAAAATTTTAAAATTTTAAAATAATTAATAATAAAAATAAAATTATTATTATTATCCTAATACAAGTAGATATATTTTGTTTTACTTTATTTTATTATGATAAATAAGAGTGGTCGTTTGTCCTTAGATATCAACCAAAAAATTATCCTACATCGAAAAATTAAGAGTAATCGTTCGTTCTTAGTTCAACCAAAAATTTAAGAACATATTGCATGGTCCTAAGACTCTAACGTGGTGAGTATCTACAGTTATAAATATGAAAGTCGTAATTTTCAACTTTACTATCATTTAAAATGCGTTCATAATTGTACTACTTTAAATAAGCAAGGGTATGCATCATTACTTTAACCGACAACATTCATTATTATAACTTGTGCGCTGATGATGAGAAATTTGTTTTTTTTATCACATGTTTCGTCGTTGTTGATTGTAATATGTTCCGATTTTACCCAGTGATTATTTATATCTATGTATATTTATATGCGAGATACTTTAATTAGTCTTTCATTTTAACTACAATACACCATATATAACGCCTATAATTTAATTTAACGTTTACCGCATATATTATCTCTAATCCATTGAAACACATTCACGTATGTGGATAATATTCATTTACTATTAGGCATAATCTTACCTTTGACTGACTCTCTACTGTTGTGCAGTCTACCAATTTATGCAACCATCCAACTTAGTATCATTATCAACGTCACTAATAAGCGGCCTGTGCATCGCACGGGCTTTCCAACTACTCCCTCCGTTCCAATGAATTGTTTGCCTTTCCTTTTGGCACCAAGGTTAAGAGAACCAATGAGGGAGTGACATGTAGAGCAAAACTCATGAGAATGATCAAATTGCATTCAAAAAACATTCCTAAAATAGAAAGGCAAACAATTCATTGTGACGCCCCAATATGGAATAGGCAAACAATTCATTGGGACGGAGGGAGTAGTATTCTATAAGTAAAGAAATTATTCTGAATAATAAAGTTTCCACCTCTTCTGAGGACTTGGAACTACATAGAATTAATACGAGGGATCATACTGTTCACTAGTTCTAATTTAAGAGGAACTACTTAAAAGTTACGGAGTATATTTTTAGCGAAACACTACCTATTATTTTTACTATGTTTGTCTAACAATATAAAGTACTAGTAGTAACAGTTTACGTCAAATAAATCTTATTTTCCATTATTGACTAATAATGGAATCAAGTGAGTTTGTATATTATTACTGTTTTTCTCACCTCAATCCTTTCCTTTAATATTTTTTCCATCCAAAAGCACATTATACTCCAACCACTATCATGACTTAACTATAAGCGACAAAATAAGTCATGATAACCATTGTGTTTATATACTAACAATTTGTCAAAATATACAATAAATAACAGAGAACAAAACAAACATTGATACCTAATTTGACTTCATCTGATTTTTCATTATCTTCAACTATATACAATTAGTTCATCATTCTTTGCACAAACCATGAGTTGCTCATCATAACAAACTCATCCAAACCTTCTCGTTGTTGGTTAACTCCGTATCCAACATATTTGACATTCTATAGTAGTACTCTTACCTCGGTAAGGAGATACTTGACAAGTTGACATTGCTACTAAGAAAGCACACATTATCAGTAGGGGAGAGGAAAATTAGATTTGTGGATATAGAGAAGCTATAAATTGGTAGAGGGAGAAAACATACTGGATGATTAAAGTGATAAATGACGAGGGTGAACACAATAGAAAATTGAAATGGATGGAAGATAATAGGAGAAATTTGTTTTTATATGCAAAACCACGAAACCCTAACAGTCAATGACAAAAAAAATATCTTTTATAACAGAAACTGTTGCTTAGACAAGCGTAGTTAAATACTCAGTAGGTAGTGTTTCACACACACACAAAAAATGGTAGTTCTTCGCAATTGAGGCTAAATATTAGGGATGGTTCGACAAAAAAAAAATCATCTATTTATACCGACTTTATAGGCGGTAATGATGATAATGAAGCGAGATGGAGAAGCAGGAAGGATTGTCAACATAAATCATTTACTTTCATTCCTTTGGTAATTTCTAACAAAAATGAGTATTACCCATTGACATTCCCTTGTTATAAATTTATAATAACCTATCTACCGATAGAACAAGCAGTGCTTGCCCAACTAACAGATTTTTATTAAAGCGATGCACTGAATTGCTCATAAAAAATACTCCCTTGTTATTAAATCATAAATCATTTACTTTCATTCCTTTGGTAATTTCTAATGAAAATGAGGATAAAACATTGTTATTCCCTCGTTATAATTACTTATCTATCGATAGAACAGGCAGTACTTGCCCAACTAACAAACTTTTATTAAAGCAATACGCTGAATTGTTCAAAAAAATACTGCATTAGAGTGTCAATAGCCAAAAGTCTTCCATTGAACATGCAAGTGTAATCTTTAAATAAAATATTAAAATAGAACAAACTGAACTCAAATAGAACAATTTTTTTGTACAGAACACGTAGAGATAAAGAGCATGTTAAATGCTAATCATACTGGGGGTAGCTAGGATAACGTTTTAGTGTAATAAACGTAACTGATATCCATATTTAGGGCTTGTTTCACTTGAGGAGGTTTGCTACTGAGCTAATTGAGGGAAGTACAAGCAAACCCCTGAAGAATAGAATTCTAAGGACATAACAGGAAACATCAGAAGCAAAAATATGCCGTTACCATGTCGCAGGATACTTAACTACCATAAAAAATTATGCATAACATAAAAAATTATGCATAACGAGAACAGAAGCAACAAAAAGGGGAAGTAGCAAATTGACCCCAAACGTCTGCTACTACGTGCAATTTGACCCCTTTACTTTTAGAAACGTTCAGCACAATGTGCAAATTTTCTCACCAGAAAAAGCTGATGTGGCACCGAAGCTTTTAAAAAAAAAAGAGTATCTTCAAAATAAAATAAAAATGATTCTACAATAGTCATTTCTTAGTATGAAAAACAGAATTATTCTTTGATAAAAAGTTCCTTTATCTTCCTCTTGCATTCATCTTACTTTTAACTTCTTTTACTTCAACTGAAACCTTTATTCTTCATTCCTCCCATCATTAGGCTACAATCATGTTTATCTCCAACTACAATCATGATTAGGTATTTGACCCAGTTTGATATCACGACAGATATCTCTGTCTTAACATAGACGGACTAAATATTAAAAAATAATAAATAAATAAACGTTAATCAGCACAGAAAGAAAACTCACATGAGAGAGCAAAGTATGTACATACGGGAGTGGAGAATAGCTGGGGAAATCAATCTTTTAAGCTTGGATAGGAGTGACAAAATGTGCTACTATAATATTCACGAACTGTATTTTATGGTTGGCTTTGAAGTTTTTTTTGGTTTTTATAATGGATAAAAATAGAACTAGAGAAAAATAATGTACAATTAAACAAAAGTTAGTTAAAAATTCCAGTGGCATGTGAGTTTTTTCCGGTGAGAAAATAGCTAAATAGAGCTGAGTGTATTTAATCGCACTCGTTTTAAAAGTGAAAGGGTTAAATTGCAAACGTTTGGGGCCAATTTGCTACTTTCCTCGCAAGAAAAATTCAGATACCTCATGCTACATGTGTACGCCTGCCTAAATCTCTGGACCAGGCGCTCACACTCCTGCTCAACAAAAGAGAGTTCCCTCACACCAATACTCAATGCCAATGTTTCCCTTCTCAGCATTTTATCCTTGATCTCCTCAGCCTTATCCTGCAATGTATTGTACTCTCTCTCACCGCTATCCATCTCCTCAACCAACTCGTCAATAGTCTTTCTAACCCCCTTATCGCCGCTGCCGCGTTGACGATCTCTTTTAAGCTTATTCAACAACCTATCTTGCTCCTTCTTTGCTGTCAACACCGCCACAAAAACCTCATTAGCTCTACTCACAAACTCCCCTTTCTCTTTCCTCAACTCTCTTAACTCGGCATACAAACCACCCATAAGCTCTTTTTGTAACTCTACTCTCTTCAGCTTGACTCCCTCCAAAGCAGCCTCTAAATCATCAATTTCATTTTTCCCCGCCCTCACCGCTTCCATAACCTTTGTCACACCCGAAACACTGTCTAGTAACCTCTGTGTATACGTTGAATAATCATGTTCCTTCCAAGACACCGATTTTTGCTGTTCTTTAACAACTTTACCCTTCTTTCTCCATACCAAATCACTAACTGAAGGTAATGCAACAGCAATAGGTGGGCGCCCGTGGATCGGGCACATCACAATTACAATCCAAAACATTATAAACGCAATCGACTTAGAAAACCCGCTAAACAAACCATCTTTCACGTCATTTCCACCACAGTTATTCCACCTTACTCTAGAACTATTACAAAAGAAACGATCTTTCTCCTCAATTCGACTAACATCATCTAAATTAACAATGGAATCAGTATGGGTCATTGAAGTTTCACAAACCTGAGGCGCTGCCAACTGACTGGAGAAGCAAACCCAACTTGAATTTCTTCTACAACTGAAAACTGAGTGACATGGGTATGTTTTTTTCTCAGCAAATTCGAATTTTTTAGAGGTTTTAAGCCTTTTTCTTCCATGGTGGTGGTGAGTTGAGAAGAGGGTAGAATTGTAATGAGAGATGGACTGAAATGGAGTAACAACGGAGTTTGAGGATGAAGGGCATGTTGGGAACATAAAGGTATGACGATTAACTGACAGGAGTGAAAGGAAGAACAAGGAGCTGAAGGTTTAATGGAGAATATTTGGCAGTGAAGAGAGAGGGGGGAAAGAGAGGATAACACGAAACACAAAAAGAGTTTCTCACTCTCTCCCCTCTAGAGCAATTTGAATCTCTATGCGACAAAAAAATGTTCTACTTTTTACCAATTTATCCTTGTCATTTCACCTGAATTGATTTTCTTTCAAAAAAAAACTAAATTTAACCACTCATCAACACCAACAAACACCACCCAAAACACAATTAATTAAGTTTAATTTGACATAATAAAAGAAAGAAAAATAAGATTGTAAAGAATCGAATTAAAAAAATTACATGAAAAGAAAAAAATTAAAATACCTATATTGTTTACTAGTATTCTAGTAAGGCGCAAGACTCGGTGCAATATCAGGATATACATTTGATGCCCGAGAACCACTCATAATGCACCCTAAATCTCTAACCCTAATTTAAAAAGTTAATTAAACCCTGAACAAATTATAAATCAATTAATTTAATAATTTATTAAAATGATTTTAATTCATTGCTAATTGAATTAAAATTTATAATTGAATTCGAAAGAATTCAATTGATTAAAGAAATTGGGGAGGCAAAGAATCAAAGAAAAAGAGAGAAAATTACAAGTTAGGTTAAATTATGGAGAGGGTAAAATTGGAAAAATGACGTTGTTTTCGTTAGGATTGAGTAAAGGTTCGTTAGGAAAAAATAATTTCGTAAAAAAATGGGTCGTGCTTTTTACTGACGAGCCTTTGCTCAATCCTAACAAATTTTTCTATAATTTTCCCATTATACCCTTGTATAAACTTCAACTACAATTTTTCGTTTACTCCATCAGTTTAGATAATCAATCGCTCCTGATTTCAATTATGACTTCTAATTCAATTACGGATGATGTAAAATCGATTATTTATTTACCGGATTATTATTTTTAATTATATTAATATTACTGTTTGATTAATTGTTTAATTTTAATTGTTTAGGGTTTATAAAGGGGTTGGTGGTTGACATGGTGGTTGATGGGGGTCGGTAGCCTGCCGCGGGTCGCCCGTCAATTGGGCCCCAGGGTGACCCGACCCGAGAGCAGAGGAAGGCCTGCCCTGCAGGCCACCAAGCGAGATCACTGAAAGAAACTCCAAGTGGGCGGCCTTAGTCGCTCAGCTGCCCGGCACGGCTATGCCGCCTGCCGAGCAGGGCAATCAAGCCCCTTGCCTGCTTCCGAGGCGCTCTCGCCCCAGGCAGGGTCAGAGAAAACCAGGGACCCCTCCGTCATTTTGCCCAGGGTAAAAGGAAATGGGTAGACAAGGTGAGTCCACGTGTCACTCACCCGTCCACTTGTAGACACCCACATTTTGGCTGCTAGGTGTCTATAGCAGTTTCCGACAAACACCCGATGATGATCGGACGCAAACGTGCTTTAACGTACTCGGAAATGGGCTCGAAATCATGGATATTTAGCTTGGGCTTTTTAAGGAGTACAAATCTCACAAAACCAACCTCACATTCAGGCCCAGTGGGTCGTTTCGAGTCAAATAAGACTAATTTGGGTCGAATCCGACACCAGGGGTAAAACCGTCTTTTAGCGACTGAGTCAAAACCCGGTCAAAGATATTCCCCGAGACTCGTAGACCAACCGTGACGCCTCACGTGTCCGGTTCGGACTCCAATACTACAAAATCAGCTACATCAATGATAAACAATTCCGTTAAAGGTAGAATTCGATCTCAAGTAGGAATTCTATCCGAAAACCGAATCGAGTATTCAACCAAACGTAGGATACTCGGCCGAGTGGCCTGATTTCGGCCGAGCTCCCCTTCCCAAACCGGGATTACTGTTCTTCTTTGCCAAGTAACGGAATTCTCGTCCCTCACAAATTCTTACGTTTCCTATCCCGATTGGTATTTCTTGTCGTACAAGCAAGGCTACCTCTACCCCTATAAATAGGACCCTTTGCACACAACACAAAACAACTTTTTCGGAACACAACATACACATACATTACACACACCCGTTTCATACCTCAAACACATACAATTCCCGATATTTCTCGTCCAAAACCGGAGAAACCGTCCCCCTTTACACGTCCCCTTTACACGTCCAAAACCACCATCAACTCACCGACATTAACTCGACGCTCTTGTGCCCAAGCCACGTCCCGACGAGCTCTGATCCGAGTAAACTAAAACATGTAGGTTGAGGGTGTACCAAACCCGATTTCTCCTTCTTCTTCTCTTCTCTTTCTCGTCTTCTCTTCTCCTTCGCGTCGTCCGTCCTTTTTACGGGTCCTTCGTCGTTTTTATTATTTCTAATATCGATAATACTAAAAACAATTTTCATATATCGAACATTCTTAAAAAAATATGATACCACTCTATAGTTGAATATCGTATTTAAAAAGAATTAAATTAAATCTCGTTGATGCAAAAAATCGTTACTTTTTTTTACAAATACAACGATTCTGACGCGGAGAGAACTAACATCTTTTTTTCGTTCAAATCTCTTTCAAACTATTTTACAAAACTTTTTCTAAAATTCATTCCGAATATTCGATATCGATTTCATAATCGAATATCGGATACGACGAGTATCGAAAGCATGAATCGAGTATAAATTAATTCGTATTTGTACGCGATTTATCAAATTTTCGAACAACGAGCGAAATCGGGACAGGCCCGCACGCGAGTCGCGCCCCTCACAGGCAACTCGCGTACGAGTCTGAAACCCGCGCTCCTTTTTTAGCTTTTTTCGTTCGTTTTTATTATTTATTTTACGAAACGACTCCTAAAATTTATATCTTTTCTAAAACTATTCCGAGTATTTGATATTGATTTCGTAGTCGACTATCAAATATAACGAATATCGAAAATATTAGATCGAGTGCAAATTATTCGATATTTGTACGCGATTCAATAAAAACATCGAACTTTCAAAAATCGACCTCGAAACAGGCCGGGCGCGAGTCGCGCGCACCCCGGGCGAGTCGCGGGCAACGCTGGAAACGCGACCCGTTTTCTTCTTTTTTATTATTTTTTCGAACATCGTTTTTTATACAAAACAACGTCTTTTTAACAATATTTTTCAGATTTCGACTAATATTTTCTCGATCTTGCATATTCATCATATTTGCTATATTATTTCTTCACAAATCGATACTAACTCGTTTGTTCATCTTGTAGCAAATCCATTCTTTTTATTGTTTTTTTTATTATACTAAAACGAATCTCACATGCTAAATTCAACTTCGACGTTAATTTTTCATGCATTAAACCGACTTAGCAACCCATTCAATTCCTCGCATGCTTAGGAAAACAATGTTTGCATATCATTTCATTGTTCAACTAACGCGCGCGTATTCAAAAATCAAACGATATCCTAGTAGAGGCCGCCAATGTGCGGGCGGGGTTGGGTGTTCTTTGTGAACTTCCCAACACGTACCCTCACCCCTTACTCAGAACCTCGGCTTCCGGATGTCCGAAACCATTGGCAACGAGAGTCATTCAATACACGATATCCGTATCGGTATCAAATGCTAAGGGACGAACCCAATAAACTCTGACATCGGAAATGGGCCGTATTTTGTACACGGCCCACTACGACATAGAGTGAGTTCGAACGGGCCCGAACTCTGATGTGTCGTATTTATATAGCTTTATTCCCTCGATTCCGTTGTCTTTTATGGTCGGAACGCGCTCTTTAGAGCCGTTTCTTCTAACATTTTGCTTCGAGTGAGTGTTTTTGTAGATTCTACACGATTTCAGGTCTTTTTGTGCAATTACACTCATATCTGGTTAGAAGAACGATCCCGAGACAAAACCCGTGCCTCAAGACGTTTAGGCGAAGAAGAAATGGGAGGTGACGATTCAATGGGCCATGAGAAGCGGCCCATAGCTTCTTTTATTAGTGCGTGCACGCCAGCCTGCATGTGACCGGCGGCCTGCCAGCCGGCCGGCATGACACAAGCCAATTTTAGCTTCATTTTATTGTGTGCCTCGGCCCCTGCATGTGGCAGGCGGCCGGCCGGCCGGCCGGGGTGCACACCCAGTTCATTTTCCGCCTAATTTTGTATAACTAAGGGGGAGGATTATTTTCTAGGAACACACTCTTGATACTTAGAAATTTTTCTTTAGAAAACTCGTGACCTTTAGGATTCTAGCACTCGGTTTTCACTCGGATTCGATTTCGGTAATTTCATTTTATGCAATTTTCAGTTCTACGTTTCAATCTTCATCGTAAATTACTTAGTTCGTCGTGATTTTCTCTATTTGCAATTTGTTGTTCCGTTTAGTTCGTTAGATTTTCGTCCGTTTATCATTAGATTTATTTGCTTCACCTTTTTATCATGAATTCCATATATGCGATTAGTTGTTTCGTAATCATCATGCGTAGCTAATTTTCTCGCTAGGGTCGAGGGGGATCGATGGGTTATTGTACGATTATGTTACTTTGATACTAAATTCATAATTATGCTAGTACCACTTTCGCGTGTTTATTTGTCGATTAATTTGTTAAAGGCCACAACATTTTAATCTGTTTGGGAAATTCTAGTTCTTGTGCGAAAGCCGAATTAGGATTAGATCACGCGCGATTTGGTAGGGAGTCTAATAAGTTGCGAGAGCCCGTTAGAACCTTCCTAGGTTGACACGATTCGAGAGAACGTGTTATAGCCGACTAGCATGTTATATGTTTATTATTATCGTCGCATAATTGTTGAGCATCTATCGTGAACCCGTGACCTTAGTTTTCACCTCTTTATTAGATTCGATTATTTATTATCGCATTTCAGTAGTGTTTTTATATCCTTCCACCAATTCAACCGTTCAAGAGCATCCTAGAATCGCCATAGCTAATTGACTAGTTTAACTGTTTCCCTGTGGATTCGATACCTTGCTTGCTGCTATCTTCTTGTTAGTAGCATTAGGTTTACCTTGATTGGGTGTGACGACTTTACCCACATCAAACTCTCACAAAGTTCGGTGGCGACTCCAACTTCGATTTAAATTTCAATTCGATCCATTCTCATATGGAGATTCATTCGCCTCCCCAAACCCGCGCGTGGCCGCATCGGGGTGAACCTATGTCATGTCCACAATTTGGCGACTCCGTTGGGGATTAACTGATGCGTTACTAACCATCGGCATCCTCAGGGTGAGACTCGAGTAGAAATCGTTTGACTAGTACAATACGCGTTTTAGTTTTACGGTTCATGCATAACCCCATTTTTCCCGGGCCGGTACTGGTGACCGACGTCCCACTATACCATTGATGTAGTCCAAATTGGATATGTCAAAAGGTGTGCATAGCAGATTCGTATGGGTTTTACGGCATGTTCTAAGCTCAATTCGACTTAGGATGTCCGCCCCGATTCTCGAATAGGCTATGTACACTGGTATAGACCCTTATAGACTGACCGAGACTTAGCTTAAGAGCATACATGGCGTCATTATACTGTTTCCATGACTACGTGCTACTTGATCCACATTTTCTTTTTCAAAAACCGTCATTTTCAAAATTTGCATCCTTTTCAAAATATCCAATTTCAAAACCCTGGACATATACCGAACTTAGGACTTATGATTTTACTCAAAATAACCTTTTCTAGCCGGTATTATGCCCAATTCAAAACTCGAAATTATTTTCGAAATTTTCAAACCGTCACCCGGCCCACCTTCCTCGAAAAAAGGGACGGTTCTCCCCGATTTTTTCTAGCCTTTTCAAAAAACATCATATTTCAAAACTTCCTCTTCTTAGGACTTCCCGTATTTAGCAGTGTCGGGTCGTGTCATAAGTCGTTGAAGTCTCTAGCGTCGAAACTCCGTCGATCTTACATCACGGGTTTCCCCCCTATCCCAGTCCGCCTTATTTTACTAAGGCAAGGCCCACCTACGTAGGACATACTCCTACAAAGGTTGGCCCACTTACACAATCGAGTCTAAAGTCTGGGAATGTCTCACGTGAACCTTCCTTCGAACAGGGCCCAACCCACATAGTTGGATCCTGAGGAAGGCCCACCTTTTCACAAGTCACTCGTCTAGGTGTCTTTTCCGAGTCATTACCGTCTTAGTCTTCTTCCTTTTCCCTTGCTCGGGATGTACTTTTCTTAGGATTCAGGTTAAGTTGCTGATTACGCGGTGTTCTTACAGACAGGTCACCCTTCACTCGAACCATGACGAAAGAAGCCATCGATGAGTTGACAGCCTCGTTGACCAAAATCCAAGATCAATTGCGACAAATGAGGGAGGACCAGATTGCCATCGTCACTCGGGTTAGTGCCGTAGAACAAGGAACCCCCAATGCTTCGATCGAAGATGACGGACCGTTGGCCGCATTGGCTGACGCGGTCCAAAAGCTGCAAGAACAGGTCCACTCGACCACCAGAAACACTATTCGTTCTCACGGAAAATGCTCGTATCTATTCGCCCCTGACCGATGAACTGCCCGCTAACCTCAACTTAACGGGCTTGCCAATGTTTGACGGAACTGAAGACCCGGTACTCCACATTCGGGCTTTCAAGGATTTTATGGCTGTTAAAGGGGTCAAATCGACCATGTTCAAGCATCTCTTTGCTTCCTCTCTGGAAAAGCACCCGAAAGCCTGGTACTACAGGCTTGATCCCAAGAAATACAAAACCTGGGACGATGTTGCAATGAAATTCGTGCGAAACTACGCGGATAATGCTGAAATCCAGATTACCATGCGTACTCTGGAAGTTATGGCCCAAGAGCCTAAGGAGGGTTTCACTAAATACCTTCAAAGGTGGAGGACCGAAAGTGTCAAGCTGGTGGACAAGCCCAGCGAAAAAGTACTAGTGGAGGCCTTTGTCAAAAACCTCCTCCCTGCTTACCGAGTCCATCTCCGGTATGCCATCATACCCGACTTCGCCACTTTGACCGAAATGGGTACTAGAATCGAAGACGATCTAAGGCTAGAAAACCTTACTAAGGCCTCTACCAAGGGGTATCAAGGAGCCAGTTCATCCTCCAGCAAGCCCGCAACCACAACGGCGGCCCGAAGCATCTTCGACGAGGTTAACTCATTGGACACCTCGACCAAAAAGAATACTCCAAATCGGGTATTCACCGACATAGGGACAACCTATGCTAATGCCTTACAAAGGCTGTCTTCAAAAGGCCTAATCCAGCCGATAGGCCCAATTCCGGAAGTTCCCGTGGAAAAGCGATCCAAGAGCTACAACATTCAAGCCTATTGCCACTATCACCAAGGCAACGGGCACGACACGGAGAAATGCTGGAAGTTGAAACATCTCATTCAAGATCTGATCAAAAGTGGGAAGATACCGCTACCCAGTGATAAGCCAAGTAACAAAAATAATCCTCTTGCTACTCATGCCATTTTTATTGGAGAGGTAGTCGACTGCTCTCATCTCATTTCCCCTTTCATTTCCCAAATCAACGGGATATGGAACGACGATGAAGATGATGTTTACTTGGCCAAGGGGGAAGCTGTCCCCGTCACCATCGAAGAAATCCGGAAAGCTAAAGCCAGAGCTCTGGCCGGCACACACACCATCACGGCCGGTCTCGCCACTCCGAAAACCGTCACTGAACCTTCCAGGACGGAACTCACTCCTGAAGAGCCAAACGCTGACATGGCCCTAGTCAGACAACTAAAGAGGGTCCGAACTGATATTACTATATGGCAGCTTTTGGTTAGTTCTCAGGAGCATCGGGCAGCACTTACTAGGGCTCTTGATGAAATCAAGGTCGACTCATCGGTTACCCCCACCGAGATGGTAGCCACTATCTTGCCACACCTTAAGGACAAGTCTAAAGGAGAAGGCCCACTTATCACTTTCTCCGAGTCCGACCTTCCACCATTCGGGACCACCCATAACTTGGCCCTATACATCACGGCGATCTGCCGAAACAAGTATCTCCCGATGACCCTGATTGATGACGGGTCCGCAGTAAACGTCCTTCCTTTAAGGACAGCCAAGGCCCTCGGCATTACCGAGGCTGACTACCTTTCGACTGCACAAACTATCCAGGCTTTTGATGGGAGCCCAAAATCAGTTGCTGGGGCCGTTAAGCTAACAATCATAACGGGCCCGGTCGAGAAGGAGTTAGAATTTCAGGTGATCGATGTCACTTCATCTTTCAATCTGCTACTCGGGAGACCATGGATTCACGCGGTCAAAGCCGTGTCTTCCACCCTTCACAGGAAGGTCAAGCTACCTTTACAAGATGGGATCGTTACTCTCAAAGCTACCCCTATAACCGTGTCAAGCTGCAACACGGCAGGCTCAGCTGACCCACGAGGTTTCAACTTTGTGGGAATGATCGAGGAAGAAAATCTTTTCCGGCCATACTTCACTATTAGCATCGATACGATGCTACAGAATCTGGGTTGCTGATGGTGGGATTTGTCGTAGATCCCGCTGATCAAATAAATAACCGACTATTCCTAGTGGGTAGCTAGGGCAAGTAGGGTCGATATCCACGGAGATGGTATTGTAAGGTCTAGACTAGGTCGGCCTAAAAACGAGACTAAGTCACAAACAAACACAAAGAAATGCTAATTGACGAATTATGATGGGAGGAGATGAAGGAAGTGGACTAACAATGACTAGACTAAAACAATGCTAAAACGGAATAACTAAAATCAAACTAACAAGCAACTAGACGAACCGATGACTAACTAAGAAGTTGAATCAAATATGAAGAAGAAGTGGGTTAGGTCGGTGTAGACACCCGCATTTTGACTGCCAGGTGTCTATGGCAGTTTCCAAAAAACACCCGATGATGATCGGACGCTAACGTGCTTCTATGCGCTCGGATACGGGCTCAAATCCATTAATCGCTGGCTAACACACTTACAGAGTACAAATCTCACAAAATCAACCTCGAATCCAGGCCCAGCGGACCGTTCCGAGCCAAACAAGACTAATTTGGGCCAAAACCGACACCGGAATTAAAACCGACTTTTTGCGATTGGGTCAACCCTGGTCAAGGTCGTTTCCGAGACATACAAAACAACCATTCACAACATCAAAAGTCCAACTCAAGAAGCAAAACCAACAGTCCATCTTCAGACGGGCCATCAGGTCAAGTCCGTCAAGGCGAAACCCTAGACACCAAAGTGCATGACCATGCCTATATAAACACCCCCATGCAACACACTTTCACACATTGAAAAAAAAACCTAGAGCAACCCTAAACACACATACAACATCTATTACAAACCCTAATCAAACCCTAGCAATTCTACACTAGCAAAAAAACCCTAAACCTAGTTTTAGGAATCAATCCCGAGCCACCACAACTTAACCTCCATAAAACCTCGAAGACTCTTGTGTTAAAGCCACGGTTACGAGTTCGATCCGAGACAAGAACATGTAGGTTGAGGGTGTCAAAACCCCGTTCTCTCCTTCTTCTCTTCCTCTCGTCATCTTCTTCGCTTTTTCTTACTTTTTTTATTTTTATTTTTATTTTTTTTCCCTTTATTGCATCATAATATCGATAATAACTAATACAAAACATTAAAATACTTATTGATTTGTGTCGAATAAGAGGGGTATCGGAATAAGGAAACACGAATATACAAGTGTACTGCACACAACGTTGACGGTCGCTTGTTCCAATACCCCGATTATTTGATTATTGAGATAAGTTAACTTAAACAAAAAAATTTTTATTTCGTTTGCATCATTTTCATTAGTCGTATATTTACATTATTTTTCAAAAACAAGCATTATATTTAATAAGGGTCGAAACCCGTTGATGCGGATCCGACATCAAACAATTCGCAAGAATTAATTATGATGTCGGGATGCGGAGGGAATCAAGTCGAGTTTTTTTAATTAAAGTATCGATCTATTAGATTCGATACCAATTCCATAATTGGATGTCGAATCTAATGATTTAGTCAAATAAATTAATTAACACGATTTTCGTTGATGCTAATATAGATGTCCTCTAATTCAATTGGATTAATTACGACATTAATAAACGCGGAGAAAATTTATATCGTGCTAGTTAATTTAAAACGACTTACATTATTTTCTCTATTTTTTTCACTCTAGTATTCCATATCGATTCCATAATCGGATATGGGATATAACGAGCATCAAAATCAAAATCGAGTATAAATTATTCCAAGTATTTAATATCGATTTCATAATCGAATATTGAATACGACGAATATCGAAAATATTAAGTCGAGTGCAAATTACGCAATATTTATACGCGATTTAATAAAATCATCAATTTTCCGAAGAAAACAATTTCGCTCTTTTTTTATTATTATTCTTCGAACATCATTTTTTTAGACAAAACATTTTTTTTAGATCTCGATATATTTTTCCTTGACCTCGGTCAACACGTGTTAGTCCATCACGTGACCTACTATTCTTTCCAAAATCATGCATTCATCGCATCTATATCTTTATTCAATTTATTACTCATTACATCGTTACTAACGGTTTGATTGTTTCTTTTGTCGATTTTTGTCGTTTATTTTATTTTACTAAAATGAACCCACATGCTAAAATTCCACTTTGACGTAGAATTAATTGCATTAAATCGACATAGAAACTCTTTTCAATTCCATTCACATGTTTAGGGAAAATAATCTTTGCATATCTTTTTCCCGTTCAATTAACGCGCGTATTGGAAAGTCATTCGAATTCTTAGTAGAGGCCGCTAATGTGCGGGCGGGGTTGGGTGTCCTTTGTGGGCTTCCCAACACGTACCCTCAGCCCTTACTCAGAACCTCGGTTTCCGGATGCCCGAAACCGTTGGCGCACGAGAGTCATTCAATACACAATATCCGATAATGTCGGTATTGGTATCAAATGCAAAGGGACGAGCCCAATAAACTCTGACATCGGAAATGGGCCGTATTTTGTATACGGACCACTACGACATAGAGTGGGCTCGAATGTTTCCGAATAACCACAAAATTCGGTGGCGACTCCACATAGACCTAAATTTCAATTCGATCCGTTTCATATGGAGATTCATTCGCCTACCCAAACCCGCGCGTGGCCGCTTCGGGGTGGACCTATGTCATGTCCACAATTTGGCGACTCCGCTGGGGATTAACTGATGCGTGACTTACCATCGGCATCCTCAGGGTGAGACTCGAATAGAAATCGTTTGACAAATACAATACGCGTTTTAGTTCTACGGTTCATGCATAACCCACATTTTCCCGGGCCGGTACTGGTGACCGACGTCCCACTATACCATTGATGTACTCCAACATGGATATGTCAAAAGGTGTCCATAGTCGATTCGAGTGGGTTTCGCGGCATGTTCTAAGCTCAATTCGACTTAGAGAGTCCGTCCCGATCAACGTCTAGACTATGTACACTGGTATAGACCCTTTTAGACCGACCGAGACTTAGTGTAAAGCATACATGCTGTCGTCATAATGCTTACGTGACTATGTGCTACTTGGTTTCCGTGTCGTTTTCAAAAACCGTCATTTCAAAAAATGCATCTTTCCAAAAATATTCAAATTTTCAAAAACTCGGAAAGCTGCCAAAATTTAATACTTATGATTTGACTCAAAACAAGCCTATTTTCTAGCCGGCATGCCGCCCATTTCAAAATTCGAACTTCCGATCCACCATTCGATTTTCAAATTTTCAAAAATTCAATTTCAATTTTCAAATCTTCGAGATGCCGTTTTTGATTTTCAAATCTTCGAGATCTCATCTTCAATTTTCAAATCGTCGGAAATTCTTTTTTCCGACATTCAAATTTTCTATTTTCAAGATATCCAATTTCAAAACCCGGGACACATACCGAATTTAGGACTTATGATTTTACTCAAAATGACCTATTTCTAGCCGGTATTCTGCCCATTTCAAAACTCGAAAATACTTTCGAACTTTCAAAACCGAGGCCCGATGCACTTTCCGATTTTTTTCGAAAAATCGGGCCTCTCCACCGAGTTATCTCGGAATTTTCAAATCAATCAATTTTCAAAACCTTTCTCTTCTTAGGACTTCGCGTATTTAGCAATGTCGGGTAATGTCATAAGTCGTCGAAGTCTTTAGCGTCGAAACTCCGTCGATCTTACATCACGAGTTTCTTCCCTATCCCAGTTCGCCTTATTAGACTAAGGCAAGGCCCACCTACGTAGGACATACTCCTACAAAGGAAGGTCCGTCTACACACTCGAGTCTAAAAGTCTGTGGATGTCTCACGTGGACCTTCCTTCGAACAGGACTCGGCCCACATAGCCGAATCCTAAGGAAGGCCCACCTTTCACGAGTCACCCGTCTAGGTGTCTTTTCCGAGTCAACCTTTTACAAGGCATAGCCCTATAACAAAAGGTTCACGGTCCTTACGTCTAAGGGTCACTCGTCCCACACTCGAGTCTTAACAAATCTTCAATCCCACTTGGGGATTACCCCTTAGCAGGGCGATCAATCACGGTTGCTCTAAGGGTCATGTCTTACACGTGTCTCATACAACCCACTTTCGAGTCACTCAGATGTCACACCATCTGAGTCCCTAGCCTCACTTGGGGGCTATTCTCCGACGGAATGACTAATCACAGTCACTCCGAGAATCGTACCCTACACATTTGTCTTAGGGGAGTCTAACCCGAGTCAAACTGAGGTCGTCCCTCCTCTTACACTATTTCCCATGCCTTGGTGAGTTTGAGTTCCGAAGCAACCTCTCTGATTACGTGGTGCTCTTACAGACAGGCCACCCGCAACCCGATATCAACGCAAGATGGAAGAATTGAAAGATGCCCTAACCAAAATCGAGACTCAACTGACCTCCATCCTTGCTGACCAAGCAACTTTGGACACTCGCCTGAGCACTGTAGAGAAGACGGTCCCAGTTGAAGGAGCTGAGTCCACTGGGCCCATAGCCGAATTGGTCAGTGTTGTTCGCAGGCTCGAGGAGCAAGTTCACTTATCAACAAGCAACTCAATCCACTCCGAAAATGCTCGCATTTATTCACCTTTGAGTAACGAGCTACCGGTCAACCTCAACTTGACGGGAATTCCTATGTTTGAGGGTACCGAAGACCCGGTCCATCATATCCGGGCCTTCAAAGACTTCATGGCAGTCAAAGGGGTAAAGTCCACCATGTTTAAGCACTTATTCCCTTCCTCCCTCCAGAAGCACCCCAAAGCCTGGTACTACAGGCTCGATTCCAAGAAATACCCGACTTGGGATGATGTGGCAACAGAGTTCGCTCGGAACTACGCCGATAATATCGAGATCCAGACTACAATGCGTACTCTGGAAGTCATGGCCCAAGAGCCCAAAGAAGGGTTCACTAAATATCTTCAAAGATGGAGGGCCGAGAGTGTAAAGTTGGTAAACAAGCCCAACGAGAAGACGCTAGTGGAGGCCTTCGTCAACAGCCTCCTGCCTTCTTACTGCGTCCATCTTAGGTATGCCGGCATTTCAAACTTTGTCGTACTTACCGAAATGGGCATTAGGATTGAAGACGATCTTCGACATAATGAAGATCTGGGTGAAGTTGATACTAAAGGCTATACTGGACATCAACTCGAGTCCTTAGAAGCCGACGACTAATGACAACATTATCCGAGAGTCCGGATCCGATTTGAGTCTGAGTCCGAGTCTAGGATGTACTATTCCCTTCAAAGTCGAAGTCAAAGTCAAAATCAGAGTCAGAGTCAGTTGTATTCTGTCCTCTTTTTCAAAATTCAATAAAATCAGCTTTCAATATTCTTTCTCATATATATTCCTTATGTGTTTCCGAGAACATGATGAACACCATCATACACTGTGAGCACACGCACGTGACTATTATGGGCACATCTATAATGACTGCAGGAAACCGAGCCCGTGTTTTCTTTTTTACCTATTCCGTGTCTGGTATAGAAAAACCACATAACTACCCGTAGCAGGAGCGGTACCGAATCCTATGACAAATCTAGGTAATCTCCTAGTTTGGGTTCAAGACGGGAGGCAAGCCCATTTCCCACCATAAAATACCCCTCCAATAAGACTGACCAATCCCTACCTTATGTGTTAGTCTGACCGGCAAAAAAAAACACTGGGCAAAAAAAAATCAAAAGTAAAAAAAAAAACAAAAGAAGGCCATCAAAAAAAAGAAAGGGCCAAAACAAAAAGAAGACCATCAAAAAAAAAGAAAACTGGACACAAAAAAAAAATCGAAAGTCCATGAGGAAAAAAAGCAAAAGGCCAAAAAAAAAGCAGGTCATCATCAAAAAAAAATTCAGAATACCCATGACCGTGGTCAACGGTCAATTCAAGGGAAAGCCCCACGACCAGGGTACGGTCAAAACTATCAAAACCCATGACCGCGGCTAAGAGGTCAATCAAAAATCAAATACCCATGACCGTGGTCAACGGTCAACTCAAGTGAAAATCCTTTGACCGCGGTACGGTCAAATTCAAAATTATCCATGCCATCCAATAGGAGAGTAACAATCAAGCTGGTCAGCTAACACCACACTCAGCCTTCCCACATTACAACCCTCAAGACCTTCCCGAGACCCAGGCCAGAGACAGCCCGAAATTTTGAGGATTCAAGCTCCATAGGATACCCCTAACAATTAGGGCCAAACATGGAAACCAAATCCCGCATTATCAAACCAGCCCTCGAAGCCTTAGCTCCACAGAACCGAGCTCCAGATTTCGAGTCATCAAAACCAGATCCCACATTATCAAACCAGCCCTCGAAGCCTTAGCTCCACAGAACCGAGCTCCAGATTTCGAGTCATCAAAGCCATTTACTTCCTAGCACCACATTTCCAAAAACATCAAATTTCCCGAGAGCAGAACTCGTTAAAAATCCCGAGAACAAAACTCGTTAAAATTCCCCGAGAGCAGAACTCGTTAAAAATCCCGAGAACAAAACTCGTTAAAATCCCATCCAAACCAGTTACCAACCCCAAACACGGGAACTCAACTTGCAGTCGGCATAGAACATGCCCAAATAGTTCACACCACCTCTGGGGGCTACCCCGGAGAACGCTCACAGTCACAGGATTAACATCCTAACCATTCTAGCCCTTTGATCAAGACATCATTGGGAATGCACCTAGCCTTCACCATCGCTCTGGCTAGTTACACACAAAGCCCTAATAAACTAGGCGCCATAATACATCTTCCAGTCCACTGAACTACGACATGGTTTGATTTCACCACACGTGAATACGTAGGCAGCCTTTCAACAGAGGCACAACCACTCACATTGACACACATTCAAAAAGTGCCATCACTCCGGTCACGACGCTGTCATGTTCTCAGTAGCTAGCTTTGTCGTCCTGGGGGCCTCTATTAGACAGAAGTTCTCCTTCCACTCACATAATCCAAATACTTCCAAAATCTAGCCTCCTTTCTATAGTGTGTCCTAGTACTCGGCTCAGTCGAAGACAAGAATCTGTCAGGACTCGAGGCAATACCCACTTTGGAAATGTACCCAAAAATCAGAAATCCAGAGGGGCGCCAGACTAAAACAGTCTCATTACAGGCTACTGCAATCCCCCCCATAGCATATCTATCCCGTTTCGACGTGCGACCGTGTTGCCACTCGCCTAGGCTATGGGATAGCGCAACTTAAGAGTCTTGTTAGGCGGCCCACACCCCTACCGAGTCACGGTCCAACCCCTCGAGAGTCCAGTCGTGTCAGTCAACTCGTCGGTCACGTCCAGAGTCGAGTCTGTCGGTAGGCCTCTCTCTTCAAATTCCACTTTGAAATTTGCAAATCTAGCCATTTGAAAAAAGATCCTTTTCGACAAGGTCAAATTTCGGTTTATTTAAACTGCAAATTACTTTCCTAATCTTTGTTAGGAGTAAAAAATCTCAAAGTTTCCAAAATTCAAAAAATCGCAAATTTTCAAGATTTCAAAATTCAAGTTTTCAAAAAATCATTTTCCCCAGCGCGAGTCGTTTTACTATCTACGTGTCGCATGCATTTTATGTGACTTATACAGGTACGTCTCAAACAGGGACGTGCAACCCACGATATCTCCCCAGCGGAAGCCAACGACGGCATTTCACGGGATGGGCCTACATACAGGCACACCCAGGACTTATGCGACAAGTCCAATTCCCCACGAAGTTATCGGCTCAGGTATGATTTCTAGCTTATGGCTGGCGAGCCCTTCTCGCGAGTCTAATGGACTATAAACGACCCGACAGGAAGTCCGCCAGGTTTCAATCCTCGATTGGCCTGGTGGCTACTCTGACTTTCGCCTTGTCCAAGCCTCAGTCAGAGTGGGGGCTCTGTAGACACCCGCATTTTGACTGCCAGGTGTCTATGGCAGTTTCCAAAAAACACCCGATGATGATCGGACGCTAACGTGCTTCTATGCGCTCGGATACGGGCTCAAATCCATTAATCGTTGGCTAACACACTTACAGAGTACAAATCTCACAAAATCAACCTCGAATCCAGGCCCAGCGGACCGTTCCGAGCCAAACAAGACTAATTTGGGCCAAAACCGACACCGGAATTAAAACCGACTTTTTGCGATTGGGTCAACCCTGGTCAAGGTCGTTTCCGAGACATACAAAACAACCATTCACAACATCAAAAGTCCAACTCAAGAAGCAAACCAACAGTCCATCTTCAGACGGGCCATCAGGTCAAGTCCGTCAAGGCGAAACCCTAGACACCAAAGTGCATGACCATGCCTATATAAACACCCCTATGCAACACACTTTCACACATTGAAAAAAAAACCTAGAGCAACCCTACACACACATACAACATCTATTACAAACCCTAATCAAACCCTAGCAATTCTACACTAGCAAAAAAACCCTAAACCTAGTTTTAGGAATCAATCCCGAGCCACCACAACTTAACCTCCATAAAACCTCGAAGACTCTTGTGTTAAAGCCACGGTTACGAGTTCGATCCGAGACAAGAACATGTAGGTTGAGGGTGTCAAAACCCTGTTCTCTCCTTCTTCTCTTCCTCTCGTCATCTTCTTCGCTTTTTCTTACTTTTTTTTATTTTTTATTTTTTATTTTTTTTTCCTTTATTGCATCATAATATCGATAATAACTAATACAAAACATTAAAATACTTATTGATTTGTGTCGAATAAGAGGGGTATCGGAATAAGGAAACACGAATATACAAGTGTACTGCACACAACGTTGACGGTCGCTTGTTCCAATACCCCGATTATTTGATTATTGAGATAAGTTAACTTAAACAAAAAAATTTTTATTTCGTTTGCATCATTTTCATTAGTCGTATATTTACATTATTTTTCAAAAACAAGCATTATATTTAATAAGGGTCGAAACCCGTTGATGCGGATCCGACATCAAACAATTCGCAAGAATTAATTATGATGTCGGGATGCGGAGGGAATCAAGTCGAGTTTTTTTAATTAAAGTATCGATCTATTAGATTCGATACCAATTCCATAATTGGATGTCGAATCTAATGATTTAGTCAAATAAATTAATTAACACGATTTTCGTTGATGCTAATATAGATGTCCTCTAATTCAATTGGATTAATTACGACATTAATAAACGCGGAGAAAATTTATATCGTGCTAGTTAATTTAAAACGACTTACATTATTTTCTCTATTTTTTTCACTCTAGTATTCCATATCGATTCCATAATCGGATATGGGATATAACGAGCATCAAAATCAAAATCGAGTATAAATTATTCCAAGTATTTAATATCGATTTCATAATCGAATATTGAATACGACGAATATCGAAAATATTAAGTCGAGTGCAAATTACGCAATATTTATACGCGATTTAATAAAATCATCAATTTTCCGAAGAAAACAATTTCGCTCTTTTTTTATTATTATTCTTCGAACATCATTTTTTTAGACATAACATTTTTTTTAGATCTCGATATATTTTTCCTTGACCTCGGTCAACACGTGTTAGTCCATCACGTGACCTACTATTCTTTCCAAAATCATGCATTCATCGCATCTATATCTTTATTCAATTTATTACTCATTACATCGTTACTAACGGTTTGATTGTTTCTTTTGTCGATTTTTGTCGTTTATTTTATTTTACTAAAATGAACCCACATGCTAAAATTCCACTTTGACGTAGAATTAATTGCATTAAATCGACATAGAAACCCTTTTCAATTCCATTCACATGTTTAGGGAAAATAATCTTTGCATATCTTTTTCCCGTTCAATTAACGCGCGTATTGGAAAGTCATTCGAATTCTTAGTAGAGGCCACTAATGTGCGGGCGGGGTTGGGTGTCCTTTGTGGGCTTCCCAACACGTACCCTCAGCCCTTACTCAGAACCTCGGTTTCCGGATGCCCGAAACCGTTGGCGCACGAGAGTCATTCAATACACAATATCCGATAATGTCGGTATTGGTATCAAATGCAAAGGGACGAGCCCAATAAACTCTGACATCGGAAATGGGCCGTATTTTGTATACGGACCACTACGACATAGAGTAGGCTCGAATGGTTCCGAATAACCACAAAATTCGGTGGCGACTCCACATAGACCTAAATTTCAATTCGATCCGTTTCATATGGAGATTCATTCGCCTACCCAAACCCGCGCGTGGCCGCGTCGGGGTGGACCTATGTCATGTCCACAGTCGGGTTCATAAGGGTAGTAGGGTAATTGGGGTGGTTAAGGGTGTAGGTGTCTCCTAATTGCTAGAGTCGGTCCGGGCTCTCGCTACGTGGATCAACACCGAGGTAAGTTCGCGCTCTCGCGTCTAAGACTAACCTCAACACAACCACATAATAGACAAACAATGAGAAGATGAGCACAAGTATGGGAAGCATGGCCACTACTACTCACACAAGCATATCAACAAACACATAGAGTGCCCAATATGTGACTAACAACAAAGATTCACCCTTTACCCCTAATCAAACCCTAATCACCCATAATCTACCCTTAATCCCCCTACTAACCCACAAGGAGACTACTCACTCATTATCAAACTAACCATAACAACAATAAGAGAAAACAACATCATAAACCAAACATCAATTATCAAGAACAAGAACAATAACAATAAACACTAAGTAAAGATTCAAACTTGAATAAATAACAAAGAACAAGAGTAGAGAGGATTATACCAACAACAAGATGATAAAAAAGATGAAAACTTGCATAAATAAGAAACCCAAATCAACTCCAAGGTTGTCAAGCTTGGATGAATCTTCAAGTATCCACTACAACAAAATCACCTTTTCATGGCGATTATTTTGGTATTTCGTGGCGATTATATTCGACGCGAAAGGTTTCCCTATCGATTATGTATTCGTTGAGGTAGGCGGCGTTGCCGTAGCCTTTCGTGGCGAATAATCTTTTCGCTGGGTTAGCTTCTTAAAATCGACACGAAAGCAAATGAGGTTTAGTGTCAATTTTTGTGTCGATTATTATTGATACGGTAAGTAATTTGGTATTCCCTCTAATAATAATTGTAACGATTGTATTCGACACGATAAGTAGAATAAAATGGTATTTAATGACGATTAGTTGTAATTGTATTCGACGCAATAAGTACTAACGAATGTCGTACATTTACAATCGTATCAATTGTATTTGACGCGATAAGTACTACAAAATATTACAATTGGAGCTATTGTAGACGACACTATCAATTGGATTCGAGACAATATGTATTAACAATTGCAACCATATAGTAAGTTTGGTATCGATTTCATTCGATACGAAATATCATTTTATCTCTCAAAAGTGGTGCGACAATAAAAAGAAAGGACAAGTGAAAAAATATGTAACTTTTATAATACTCAAAATTCCCAAAATTTATATGTATTCAACATCATCTAAATTAAATTAATAAATAAGTCTAGATAAGTGCAAACGATCTTTCAACAACCTATAGAAAAATTACTACGTCTTCTGCCACCAAAGTAAAGCTTCAACCGTAGTCGCACCTTAAAAAAACTGCAATAAACAAAGATAATGTATACCATGTTAATCAAAATTTTTATTCAATTTTGACATGTAACTACAAAATGAAATATATTTACGTATATATAAGCTCACTGATTTACTGGTGAAATGTAAAAAATTTTATTAATATGTAACAAATGATTGGAAGAAATATCTTCCTTACAATATCAGGTTAGCTAACCAATCTTTATCTTTGCTATTTTGTAATTGATTACATGACCCATTCATTCTTGTTCTAAACTCGTCTTTAATCCGACTCAGCACAACATCCGGCTGCATAATGACATGTTCAATTCTTGCCTTGTTTCGTTGATTCCAAACGTGATAAATGACCGCGTTTGTTATACCATTTATCACGCCCCTCCTTAGCTTGGAGCCCCTTCTTGCTATTCGCCAGCCCGTCTCTCCCACCACTGGGATTTTCAAGCCCGTCCAATCATTCACCAAGCTTAGAACCCGTGAACTGTAATCACACTCGAAGAATAAATGTTCCAAAGTCTCACTCATAGTCCCACAAAGACAGCAAGAATCCTCCTGAACAACTCCAAATCTGAGTAATTTGGACTTTGTATTCATCGCTCCATGATGATATGTCCAATTAATGAACTTGTGTTTGGGAATTGTCCACTCGTTCCACACGAGATATGGCCACTGCATTTTTGTTGCTGCTATTCTCAAGCACTCATATGCCTTACTGACCGAATAACTATGACTCGGTCTCAGATTCCAAATTTGAGCTAGGTCTTTAATCTCCTCTTTGATCTTACAAATCTTCCTCCACGTCCAAGGGACATCAACCGGAGCACTATATGACTGCCATTCCCGTCCTTTCAGATATATATGATTTACCCATTGTGTCCATAATTTATCGGGTTTACTGTGCACCCACCATGCTAACTTTCCTACTGCAGCTCTATTCCAGGTTCGATCGTCTTTTATACCCAGTCCCCCTTCTAAAATAGGTCTACAAGCTTTCTCCCAGGAGACCGTCGGAGTTCGTTTGTACTCCGTTCCACCATCCCAAAGAAAGTTCCTGCACAGGGATTCGATATTCTTTATCACGGCAGTAGGCAGGATGAAGATAGACGCCCAATAATTATGCATTGTCTTCAGGACCGCTTTAATTAGAACCAGCCTGCCAATATATGATAACTTTTTGGTTCCCAAAGCTCTAATTCTCTCCATAATTTTATCGATCAACGGGCTGCAGTCTTTAACATTGAGTTTAGTCGGTTTAATAGGGACTCCAAGATATCGAAAAGGCAGTGTTCCTTCCACACATCCCGAGACCTGTATTATATCCGCCCTCACATCATTAGGAACGCCATTGAAGTAAACATTCGTCTTTCCTGGGCTCATTTTCAGCCCTGACGCAGCGGAGAATGTTGCAAAAGTTCGTAGGAGAACCATTATCGAGTCGACATCCCCCTTACTTAATAGGATTAGATCATCCGCAAACATCAGACTCGATAGTTTCATGGTGCTGCATAGGGGATGAAACTTGAATTTCATGCTCTGAGTTGTATAATTCAGCAGTCTAGAGAGATATTCCATACATATGGTGAATAGAAGCGGAGAAAGAGGATCCCCCTGGCGAAGTCCCCTTTTCCCCGGAAAAAAACCAAAAGTTTCACCATTGAGGCTGAGAGAAAAGGATGCAGTAGTCACACATTCGAGAATGAGATTAGTGAAATCTGCCGGGAACTTGAGTGCATTCATCATTCGAGCCAAAAAATCCCACTCAATGGTGTCGTACGCCTTCTGTAGATCAATCTTGAACATACACCTGGGTGAGACGGACTTCCTACCATAGAGTTTAATTAAATCTTGACATAACAAAATGTTTTCCAAGATACTCCTTCCTTGAATGAAACCACCCTGAGTCGGAGAAATAAGCTCAGGTAGTACCTCTGACAGCCTATTGCATAACAATTTGGATATTATTTTATATATAATGTTACAACAGGCTATCGGACGGAATTGCATTACGGTTTGAGGCTTCGCAATCTTTGGGATAAGCGTCAATGTAGTAGCATTCATTTGCTTCAGTAATTTCCCTGAAATGAAGAATTCATGAACTGCATCACATACCTCTTCCCCAATTCTCTCCCAACTTGCTTTGAAAAATTGACTCGAATATCCATCCGGCCCCGGAGCCTTGGCATTGGGAATGCTAAATAGAACTGCTTTAATTTCGTCATTTGTAATGGGTTTCATCAAAATAGTAGCATGTTGATCATATATCAGCTGCTTTAATAGTAGCTCACTGATTTATGTATACTCCCTGGCACATTATATAACAAAATGTCACATATCAGCTGCTTGAATTACTATAATCATCCTAGCACCTTGAGTACAATTCCATGCATGATCTATTGCTACACTTGAGTACATAATGTAGTTGCTCGACAACTATCCTAGCTAAACACATAACTGCCTGAAGACCGAGGAGTATCTTAGACACAGGTGGAGAAGAAGATTGATTTTATATGTTTAGTCAGGACCTAGGAGATCATCAAGTAAAGATACTACATTAGATAGATTGATTGACTGCCTAACCAGAGCAAAACACTCCATAAGACAGGATGGAGGTGAGATAAAAGATCAGATGCTAGTCGTAAGATGCAAGCATGCCATAAGTAAAGAACTCGATCCTCGTCCCTGTAAAAACATACTCCTATAGAGCTAGGCACAAGTAAAAAACAAAGACAGATACCTTAAATTTGGCGGGAAATCCTAGCTTCTGAATAATTCTAGCATACTAAGAACGGACAATGTGTAAGGTGGTGACTAATATTGGAGTGTTATATAGAGCATACTTATGTATAAATTTGGTCCGAACAATATAGAGGCCGCACATCATATATACATATATACATACATACATATATATATAGCGATAGATTCCTCGCCTATGGTTGACCTCCCATATTGAAATGATGGACTGTTGTCCGTACATTAGCTGGCTGATTCCAAATATTAGTTCAAATAGTCGGTCCTCTACGTCTCACTATCACCAAATAAAAGATCATTACCATTAATCGTATCAAAGTTCTACATGACAACAAAGGGTAAGAACTAACAAGGCCAAAAAATAAGGGAGTTGTATAAGAAGACAAACAAACAAACAAACAAAGGGCAGATCTTATACCTTAAATATTGTCGCTTCATCTTAGGATAAAACAAATCAGGGAGCTGTATATATAACAAAAAAACATCCTAGTGTGGACTGTGGAATTCCAATACACAACTGTAAGACAAGGTATCAAGGCCATCAAATTCAAGTCCAGTGACCAATCAATGATGTACAAAAATGAAAAAAAAAAAGAAAAGAAATTGAATCACCAATTCTTGGATATAATGGCCCGCAAATTCACAATGCCAATGACTAACAGAAATTTAACACCTACTTTGCAATGGTCTGATGCAAAAACCAATCTCTAATCATATTGTCATAATGCAAGGCGTGCTAATCTATGAATTTCATACCAAGAATAAGTTCAAAAAAGAAGGCATGCAATAATTGTAAATAGGCAATAATTGTAAACACACATAATAGTCAAATATGACTGTCCCTTCCCACAACAAATTGGAACTAAATTATAGAGTAGTCAATTACGGAGTACTTTGTATACCAAGAAGCGATTATCCGAAAGCAGCGTTGAGCTAGGATGGAAACTTTTCGATTCATTGAATGAGCTCTTTGGCAGGTGTCTCTCAGACTCATTTTATTTGTTTTCTGAAGAAAGAATAATTTTTAGATTTAGTGACTTACCCTGACACCAGAATATCCAAGAGATCAGTATTTTGATCCATGTAATCACAAGCAATGAGCGATCTAGCCTGTTATCATTGCAGGTTAGCGAGCAATTAGTATCAACATTTGATAGCCTATATATGTATATCCTACAAGGGTAGTTTGCCTAAAGCTTGCCAGGAACAAGCATCCCACACTCTACAAGTTCAAGTTTATCCTACAAGTAGAGGTAGCAGTGTTCCAGATAAAATAGAAATCGTTACTTGTAGACTTAATTAATTTATAGTACTCCGTAGTACAGTGTGTCCTTTGTAAGCAGGTCGGGGCAGTGGTCTGTTAAATCCTGCACTACTACTATAATGAGTATATAATCTATATTACGGTTTAATAAAATTTCATCAACTATAATCTATAATGAGGGATGGATGCATGCTTGTGTTTAGTGGATTTACCAATTTCCCCTTGTCATTGCAGGTTAGATAATTGAATTATAATTTTCTCTGAGATTGAAATTGTGGCTGTAGAACATTAATATAACTTTCTCTCACTAGTGCTTGTTAACAAAATTCACATTTGGGTCAGGCTTACCTCATAGAACAGCCGGCATACCCACAATACAGATTACAGAACAAAAAAGCACAATAGAAATATATTTCGAATAAGAGTTCCATGATAAAAAATGCTACAGACAATCAAACTCAAGGCAATCAATGCAAAAAAATAATTGGGGGAGAAGTTAAGAAATTAAAGCCATCGGAATTGAGAAAGTAGAACATACGTTATTGCGAATTTCTTATTCAGCCATCATCTCATAAACATAACACATATTGGATCTCGAAACTCTCTACGCTGTTCATCTATGAGCAAAGGAAAATAATGAAGAACCACAAAACGAAGCGCCTCTCATCAGCGTGGTTGTCGTGGTGGTGGAAAAGGGTCAAAACAAACCACGAGGGACAATAAAGTTAGCGACGAAGGATTGTTGTTCGCGACAAATAAATGTTTGATACGGAGGTTGACAATTGAAAAATTTAAGATTTCCAGAAGTTTATGAGGGTTCAAGTGGGTTAATTAGGATTAAAGCAGATTGTGTTGTTTTTGATACGGAGTAATAAGGAGTAAAGTTTCAAGTAGGTTATTAGGGTTGTCAGGAGATAAACCGTCGATTTATTAGGTTTATTAGTGTTGATTATTATTTGTTACGATAAGTGGTTTTTCCTAAGGAATATATGTATATATCTATGTCGATTATCAAATCGTCATTAAATAATCGCCGTGAAAAGACTTTTTTGTTGCAGTGATCCTCTTAATACAAGATTAACTAAACTAGCTTAACAAAGATTAACTAAGGATTAAAGAGAGATTAGAACTAATGTGAGGAACACTAATCTAGGGTTTGAATGCTTAATGGAGGCCTAAAATAATCTAGGGTAAAGTAGTGTAAGGTATCCTCCTTAAACATTACAAGGGAGGAGTATTTATAGGGTTACAAGAATGAAGGAGGAAGAAAAGAAGTCACGCGGCTACAGCTCCATGGTCCCGACCGGGAAGGGAATGGTCCCGACCGGGAAGGGATGGTCCCGACCGGGACGGACCCATAACAGAACCCTTCTCTTTTGTGCACCTCATCCCGGACGGGATGAGGCCATACCCGTCGGGGATGAGTCTTGTAGGCCTCCAATATGATCTTTAAGGTTCCCCCTTGCTTCACATGGACTTCTTATCGACTCTCGGGTCTCGGGATCGAGTCTAAAGGGCTCGGGATTGGGTCCCAAGGTCTCGGAGTCAAATCCAAGGCATCGAGTGATCGTTCCTCCGCTTCGTTGGCTCCGAAAAGTGTATGTATTGAGTCGGAATCGCTCCAACTCTTCATGAATGGCTCGGGAACCTGAAAGGAGCTAGAGGAAGCATAATTAGCCCATGAACCGCTCCCAAGGAGCGATTCCGCAAGGAAATTGGGACCAAAACACAGCAAAATAGGCACTACAAACTACACTTATCAGTTGCCTATTTGGAGTCACATCAAGGCCCTATCTTCCAGCTGGGAAGATTATCGAAGCCCTGAACAACGAGCAATCTCGCCTCAGTCTAGGTTACACAATGGCGCCAGGATGCACGGACCAAACCAAGGCGGTCACGTTCGTCACTCCAGTATTTGGAACTGTTCAAGTGGGCCTCTATCAGCCCACCATCTCATATCCCGGGACCAAACTGGCTCGGGAATGCAATTTCATCCCGGATGATATCTTTTCCCTTATCCAGGCCGAATCAAAGGAGGGCACAAACAATACTGAGCCCATCCTAGGACTCCTATTCGGAGAAGACAGGGTCATCCCGACCCCTAAACAGGAGTTAGTCAGCCTGATTCTCCGCAGCAGCAGGTTCGATCCAACCAAGCTGATCTCCGACGTGGATGCCGACACCGGGAAGAGAGCTTGGAGGAAGACAACTAAGTGGACCGATAGTCAGGGTCGAGTCTACAAGCTAACTACTGGTGAAGGAGATATGCATGCTGCCGAATCCGAGTCCGAGTCCGAGTCAGAGTCAGAGTCGGAGTCTGAGTCGAAGTCTAGAGGGTCCAGTACTAGGATCGAGTCTGTAACCCCTCTCCCTTCTTTAGTCACACCATCGGGAGCCCCGGAGTCTGTCCCAAGGGCTCTCCCTATCCCACCACTGACCAACGATCAGATGGCAGCTCTCTTCGAGCTCTTTTCAAAATTCACTATCAATAATAACGATAACCGTTCTGCTTACGACTTGGCTTATTTTCAAAATATTTTCAAAAATCTTACTTGCAATTACATTGAGAAACCCGACGAACAGGTACCATTTCTTCCGCATCTAATCGAGCAACTCGAGCAAAGGGAGTCCCGAAATCCGGTAATCGAAGAAACCGATTCCATCAACGTAGGAACCCCTTTAGAACCTCAGATGCTTAAGTTGGGCCTATCTTTAGATCCCGAGGAGAAACAACAATTCACGGATCTCCTCCAGGAATTCAAAGACGTCTTTGCATGGTCCTACAAGGACATGCCGGGAATAGACCGGGAAATAGCTGAATACCGAATACCCATCAAAGACGGGTATAAGCCAGTAAAACAGAAACTTCGAAGAATGAGGCCCGCATGGTCTCTCAAAGTTAAGGAAGAAGTCGATAAACAATTCAAAGCGGGCTTTATCCAAGTGTCTGAATATCCAGACTGGGTTGCAAACATAGTACCAGTACCCAAAAAAGATGGCAAAGTCCGAGTATGTGTAGATTTTCGGGACCTTAATAAGGCCAGCCCAAAAGACGATTTTCCGTTGGCACACATCGACATACTGGTGGATAACACGGCCGACCATGCCCTTCTATCATTCATGGACGGGTATGCCGGATACAATCAGATCAAAATGGCGGAAGAAGACATGAGTAAGACCACCTTCATCACACCTTGGGGGACTTACTGCTATACCGTAATGCCATTTGGGCTTATCAACGTTGGTGCCACTTATCAACGGACCGCCACCACTTTATTGCATGACATGATGCATAAGGAAGTGGAGGTCTACGTGGACGACATGATCGTCAAATCCAAAGACCAAAACGGGCACGTCGCGGCCTTAAGGAAATTCTTCACCCGACTACGCAAGTATAACATGAGGTTAAACCCTCAAAAATGCAGTTTCGGGGTAACATCGGGCAAGCTACTGGGCCACATCGTCAGCCAACGTGGCATCGAAGTTGACCCAGCAAAGATCAAGGCCATTACCGAGATGCAACCGCCTAAAACCGAAAAGGAGATAAGGGGGTTTCTCGGGAAAGTCCAATATATAAGCCGGTTTATTTCAAAGCTAACCATGGTATGTGAGCCCATTTTCAAGAAACTGAAGATAGGAGAACGAACACTATGGGACGACAAATGTCAAATGGCTTTCGATAAGATCAAGGACATTCTATCCTCTCCACCGGTGTTAATGCCACCTCAGCATGGTTTGCCTCTGTCGCTATACTTGACAACGACCGAGACGGCCATGAGCGCTATGCTAGCCTAGACGGTCGATTCTGAAGAACGGGCTATTTACTACATCAGTAAGAAGTTCTTAGAATACGAATGCAAGTACACAATGCTCGAGAAGACGTGTCTAGCTTTAGTATGGGCCACTAAAAAGCTCCGACACTACATGCTTAGTCACGAGGTACATGTGCTATCCAAAATGGATCAAATCAAGTATCTATTCGAGAAGCCCATCCTCAACGGCCGTATATCCAGATGGACTTTAATGCTAGCTGAGTTCGACCTCAAGTTCGTACCTTTAAAAGGCATCAAAGGCCGGGTAGTTGCAGAATTCCTCGCCGATAGTCCGGTATCCGAGGAAGAACACACCGATACTTGGGCCTTCCCAGATGAAGATATATTCCATACTGACACCAAAACATGGGATTTATATTTTGACAGGGCGTCCAACTTTCGAGGGTTTGGTGTCGGGATTTTGCTAATCTCACCACAAGGGGAACACACCCCGTTATCTATCAAGCTAGATTTTGACGTGACTAACAACGCAGCCGAATATGAAGCATGCATTCACGGGCTACAAGCCACCGCTGATTTAGGAGTAGCAAACCTCCGGGTCCACGGTGACTCATCTTTAGTCATAAATCAAGCCCTACAAAAATGGAAGACTCGGAACGCAAATCTCGTGGCTTACCCAAGCACGAGTAAGGGTTCTCGAAAAACAATTCCAAAAAGTAGAGTACATCTTGATCGGGGTCGGCCGCCTGTCAAGTAACCGCCTGCTGGGCAGGCCCTGGGATGATTCCTGTCAAAGCTCAAAGGACCAGTCTCTAGCAAGAAATTGAAACAGAAGCATCAAACGCTAAGGATGGCCGTCGGCTGCTGGGACCATAAGCCACCCCAGCCTGCTGGAACCTAGCAGCCACTGCCTGAAATCCGCCTACCCTGGGGAAGTCCCTGGTCGACAGGGCCAGAACCCCCAGGGGCCCTCCCGTCATTTCGCCTAAGGTAATTAGGAATGGATGGATGAGAAGCCGCCACTTGTCACTTCTCTATCCAACCATTCCTCTCCCACTTCTCTCTCTTGTGGGAAGGTATAAATACCTCCCCATTTCCCACATGAGAGGGGTGGGATTTTCTCTCTCTAGACTCTTACTCCTAAAAAACGCCACCTAGCTCCTCACGAACTAGGTCTCTCAAGGCATTTCACGGACTGACTTAGGCATCGGAGAGGGTTCCCTCGGACAACCTCCGAGGCCCTGTGCGTTCATTGTGCAGGGAGCAGGCCAACTCCGCCGGGAAGGTCCGATCCTGGGAGTGGGACGAAAGAGAGGTTCAAGGAAGTCAATCGATCAATTGTTCACCAGCGGTTTAATCATACAGTCCGGATCCAAGGCCGGGTGAATTGTTTCCGTGACCGGAACAATTTGGCGCCGTCTGTGGGGAACTTACGGTTGTGCTCACGAGTTACCCACTAAAATCAACCACTCATAATCACAAAACTAAAACAATCATGCCAGAAATCATTGATGCCAGTGCAGGAACGGGTCCGACGGTCCCACCGGTGACCCCCCTGTATGGTATGCCGCAGTCGGAGAGGGTTCCTCTTGCCACGATCCTAGGGGTAGAGGGAACCAGTCTCCTCGGCGGACCTAACACTGCTGTGACACCTGAGCTGGGGGCACACCCAGGACACGCTCTTAATCTGACCCCAGCTCAGATGGCGCAGACAACCGCTTTCTTCTCTGCGATGCTGAACCAGGAGTTCACTCCTGAGGACTTGGTAGGCAGGGTCGCATCGGCTCCCAGGCAACCATCCCCAATCAGCAGGGACGAAGCTGGGGGCACGAGGCGGACCGCCGCCAGGAATGCTCAGAGGAAAGCGAGAAGGACAGCACAAGCGTATGCGCATGTGCAAAGGCGCATTACTACCGGCAATCCAGAGCCACCTGTCCAGCAGGCGTTCTCCATTCACACAACAGAATCAGCGTCTGGAGAACAGGGAGGCTTATCCCGAGGATTACAGGAACGAATGAGGCCAAGGGAGCCCATGTCAAAACGCTTGGGAGAAAAACCAGGCGGGATTTTCTCCAGGCTAACACCGGCAGCTAGAGAGCAGTCAGCCCCTGGTTTATCCCAAAGCCTGCAATCAAGGCTCAACCGGGGGCAACCGCTCGAATCTAAGTATCACCAGGGTGAGAGCTTCTGTCACTCTCAGAGGAAAAGACCCAGGCAAGTCTCCCCTGAGACAAAAGATGAAGCAGCAAGCAGGCCGCCTCCAAGGCACCGCTCCCCCAGTATGAGGAAACCGGCCCATAAACAATGGGATACTCACGGTAACCAATCTGGGGAAAGAAGGTCACGATTGGTAGGCAGGCCCACAAAAACCCCACTTCATCCTGAGGTACAAGAATACCCCATTCCAAAAAGTAAAATGCCCACCATTAAGTTTGATGGGACAACAGACCCAGAAGACCACCTGGCAGCGTTTGAGAGCCACATGGGCATGTACGACGTAGATGATGCCATCTGGTGCAAAGTTTTCCCAACCACCCTGGTAGGGCTCGCACAGGGATGGTTCAGAGACCTCCGCCAGGGGTCAGTCAGGTTCTTCATAGAGCTGGCCGAGATCTTCCTCGAGCAATATGCTGGGAATAAAAGAAGACGCCTCACCCGTTTCGATCTTATGACCCTGAAGCAGAAAAAGGGTGAAAGCGTGAGGGAGTACCTGAGAAGGTTTGATCTGGCCTACCAGCAGGTCAAGGAGATCGATGATTCCACCGCCGCCTACGCCCTGACAATCTCCCTGCTTCCAGGGGAAATGAAAAACCAGATGATCAGGGCCCAGCCAGAAACCTTGGCTATGGCCAGGAAAATTGCTGAAGGGTTTATTCTGCAGGAGGAATTCCACGGCCTGACGGATACCCCTGCAGGCCAAACAAGGCCGCAAGGGGGACCGCAGGGTGGACGTGGCAGAAATGAGCCAGGTAAGCAGAGGGAAGAGGGAGACACTCCCAAGAAGGAACGCACTGTCTACCAGCCCAGGTTCGACAGTTACACTGCCCTGAACAAATCCAGGGCGGAGATCTTCGAACTGGAAAAAGAAACTGCTAAGTGGAATCGTCCGAGCAAGCCTCGTAGCCCGAAAGGAGACCCCAAGAAATTCTGCACTTTCCACGACTGCATAGGCCATACCACCGAGGAATGTCGTCACCTGAAGGACGAAATCGAGAAGTTAATCAGGAACGGATGGTTAGCCAACTATGCAGCCAAGAATAAGTCTCAGAAGGAAGTGTCTGAGAAACCCGAAGGGTCAGTGCAGAACCGCATGGTGATCCATGTAATTTCAGGGGGCACTGAGGGCCAGCTCAGTCGAAGAAGCCAAAAAAGACAAATGCGTGAACTAAGGAACCAGATCTGCTATGCTGAGAAAGCAGGGAGTCCAAGGGGAGTGACATTAAGCATCACCCCTGATGATGCAGGGCGCGTAGTATACCCACACAGTGATCCTTTGGTGCTGTCCCTGGAGATCAGCAACCACATTGTGCGAAGGTGCATGGTAGACACTGGCGCATACACAAATCTACTGTACAAGGACGCCTTCGAGAAAATGGGCCTGGAAAAAAGGCACCTACGACCTGCCCCCGGATCGTTATACGGGTTCAGTGGAGCAGGCGTGCTGCCCATGGGAGTCATAGACCTACCCGTAACCTTTGGGGAAGGCTCTACTGCCAGAAACGTCAGGGCAACCTTTGTTGTTGTGGATGCAAGATCCGCCTACAACGCCCTAATTGGCAGAGCCACCCTGGACAAAATCGAGGCGGCCATCTCCATCAGGGCCCTCACCATAGCGTATGTCACCGATTTCGGGCTAGAAGGAAAAGTGCGCGGGGACCAAGAGTCAGCCAGACAATGCTACTCCGTGGCCCTGCAAGAACACGAAAAGGAAAGAAAAGGAAAAAGAAAGGCTGACAGTTCCCCCAGCAGGGAAGGCGAAATCCCAGCCGAGCATCAGGCTTCCGACCACCTAGAGCCAGGGGGCGAAAGCATGCTGGTGGACTTAGAGCCAGGGAGGCAGGTCCTAATAGGAGCTGACCTGGAGGAGTCCTACCAGGCTGAACTGATCAAGCTGCTGAAAGAAAACAAAGACGTATTCGCCTACTCGGCAGATGAGATGCCCGGCGTTGATCCATCATGCATCGTTCACAGGCTGAACGTAAGCATGGACGCTCGCCCTGTAAAACAGAAAAAGCGAAATATGTCCGCAGAAAAAGACGCAGCAATCAAGGAAGAGATTGACAAGCTCTTGAAAGCAGATTTCATTGAGGTCTGTGACTACCCAGAATGGCTGGCAAATGTAGTCATGGTTAAAAAATCGTCGGGTGCATGGAGAATGTGCGTGGACTTTACAAACCTCAACAAGGCCTGCCCGAAAGACTGCTATCCGCTCCCCAGAATCGACCAACTGGTAGACGCCACCAGTGGCTATACCATGCTGAGCTTCCTGGACGCCTTTTCAGGGTATCATCAAGTATACTTGTGGCAGCCGGACAGGGTGAAGTGTGCGTTCATCACCAGTTCGGGCACCTACATGTACAAGATGATGCCATTCGGGCTTAAAAATGCATGGGCTACATACCAGCGGTTAGTTGATAAAGTGTTTGAAAAACAAAAAGGCAGAAACATTGAGGCTTACGTCGATGACGCCATCGTAAAAAGCAAAGAAGACAGAGAGCACCTGATAGACCTGCAGGAAACCTTCTGCTCCCTGCGCACCTACAAAATGAAACTCAATCCAAAGAAGTGTACATTTGGGGTCCGCTCCGACAAATTCCTGGGGTTCTTGGTCAGCTCTCGGGGGATAGACGCCAACCCTGAGAAAATTCAGGCAGTTCTAGACCTTCTTGAGCCCAAGACCATTAGGGACATCCAGCGCCTGACGGGCCGCATGGCCGCCTTAGCACGGTTCGTCGCCCGATCAGCAGACAAGGCCACTCCTTTCTTCAAGATACTGAAAGGAAACAAACAGTTCAAGTGGGAAAACGAGCAGAAAGAGGCCTTTGAGCAATTGAAGGACCATCTTAAGAGGCTCCCCACCCTGGCAAGACCAGTAGCAGGGGAAAAACTTTTCCTCTACATTGCAGTGACCAATATAACTGTCAGCGCGGTTATCTTGCGGGAAGAGGCAGGCACCCAGCAACCTATATACTTCGTAAGCCATGCGCTGGGGGCAGCCGAGAAAAATTACCCGATGGTCGAAAAAGCCGCCTACGCAGTCATAATTGCTGCCAGGAAACTCAGACCTTACTTTGACGCGCATCCAGTCGTGGTCCTCACCGACCAACCGCTGGAGAAGGTGTTGGAAAAATTTGAAAAATCAGGGAGATTACTAAAGTGGGCGATCGAGCTGAGTGGGCTAGGTATATCTTACCAACCAAGAACAGCCATCAAAGCCCAAGCCTTAGCAGATTTTCTGGCTGAGTGCTCCCATTCAGGGGAAGAAGAGACCCCTGCCGAGGAGTGGGTCGTGCATACTGATGGATCCTCGACAGCCAATGGCGCAGGCGCAGGCATCGTGCTGACCAGTCCAGGGGGGGCTGACTTTGAGCATGCGCTCAGGTTTATCTTCCCAGCATCTAATAACGAAGCAGAGTACGAAGCAGTACTCGCAGGCGCCAGATTAGCCAAAGCCGCAGGGGCAGAACAGATTGTCCTGGCAACAGACTCCCAGCTCATCGCCAACCAAATCAATGGTGAATACGAAGCAAGGGACCAAGCAATGGCTACATACCTAGAAATGGTGAAAGGAGAGTTATCAGGCCTGAAATCATATGAGATCAAACAGATCCCCCGCTCCCAGAACAACCGAGCAGATGCCCTGTCGAAACTGGCAAGTTCCAGTCTACAGGACATACGGAGGTCAGTATGGGTCGACGTCTTGCATGAGAAATCCACGAGCCCCTGTCAGGCAATTAGCGCCGTGGAAGAAGGTCCGGAAAGCTGGATGACTCCCTTCATCCAATTCAAAAGACATGGTGTCCTGCCACCAGACGCAACACAAAAAAGGAAGATACAGGCTAAAGCAGCCTGGTTCATACTCATCGAGGGGGAACTCTATAAGAAATCTTTTACTTATCCCCTGCTCAAATGCCTACGGGCAGATCAAGCTGCTGAAGTGTTGGAAGATATCCACTCAGGGATTTGTGGGCATCACATCGGAGGGAGATCCCTGGCCCACAAAGCCCTAAGGGCAGGCTACTACTGGCCCACTATGTTGGCGGACGCCAAGAGCCTGACCCAGAAATGCAGAAAATGCCAACTCTTTGCCCCATCAATCCATGCCCCGGCCCAGGAACTCAGGCCAATCCTATCCCCCATCCCCTTCGCTCAATGGGGGATGGACATTCTAGGACCCTTCACGGTGGCCACAGGGGGCAGGAAATTCTTGATTGTCGCCATAGACTACTTCACCAAATGGGTGGAAGCCGAAGCAGTGCCCAACATTACTGAGCCGGCGGTCAGGAAAGTGGTATGGCGAAATATTATCACTAGGTTCGGTCTGCCAAAGATGCTGGTATTTGACCATGGCAGACAATTTGATAATGATCCTCTAAGAATCTGGCTGGAAAGCCACAACATCGCAGTCGCTTATTCAGCCGTCTGTCACCCCCAAACCAACGGGCAGGCAGAAGCGGCCAACAAACAAACCTTGAACGGCCTGAAGAAAATGGTGGATGACTGCAAGGGTAGGTGGGCTGACGAGCTTCCCAGTATACTCTGGTCAATCCGAACTACCAGGAAGGAGTCTACAGGCCAGACCCCGTTTGGTCTGGTATATGGAGCAGAGGCACTATTACCAATTGAGGCGAGGATCCCTTCTCTGCGCTCCCTGCAGTACGACCAAACTGAAAATGAAGCTGCAATGGTCGAAGCCTTGGACCTGGTAAATGAGTTAAGGGAGGAAGCTAGCACCAACATCGTTGCTTACCAGCAACGAATGAGGAAAGCCTTCAACACCAAAGTCCGACAGAGGAACTTCCAGATGGGCGAGCTGGTTCTGAGAAAGACGCAGGCGGTTGGAAAGTCAAGAGAACATGGAAAGCTGAGTGCCAACTGGGAGGGTCCATACCAAGTGACTCGAGTCCTGGGACCAGGCACATACAAAATCGCCAACCTTGAAGGGCAAGAGCTGCATGCTCACTGGAATGCGGACACTTTAAAGAAATACTACGTCTGAAGAAAATTCGAGGATAGTTTTTATTTTTTGCTAAAAACAAATGGCGGAGGACGGTCAAAGAATGTCGACGGCTCCGACCACCCAAAAATGTCGCAAATCTTATAAAGAAATGAGAAAGATCCAGATTTATACTCGTTGCCTGTTCAAAACTTGCGCATTCACACACAAACGAGCAGGGGGCAATAGGGGGAGGCCCCCCTGTTGCCAAAATCAGGAAAAATGAACCCCCCAACAAAAAATCCAAGCCACCCTGCTTACCTCTGGGCAGGCAGGGGGCAGGCCCCCTGGACTTTGAACAAAAGCCGGGGACAGGCCAGACTAACAAGAGCTGGGGCAGGCCCCCCAACCTTGTGCAAAAAACGCAAAAGCCACCTTGCTTACCTCTGGGCAGGCAGGGGGCAGGCCCCCTGGACTTTGAACGAAAAGCCAGGGACAGGCCAGACTGACAAGGACTGGGGGCAGGCCCCCCAACCTTGTATAAAAAAAACGCAAAAGCCACCCTGCTTACCTCTGGGCAGGCAGGGGGCAGGCCCCCTGGACTTTGAACAAAAGCCAGGGACAGGCCAGACTGACAAGGATTGGGGGCAGGCCCCCCAACCTTGTATAAAAAACGCAAAAAGCCACCCTACTTACCTCTGGGAAGGCAGGGGGCAGGCCCCCTGGACTTTAAACAAAAGCCAGGGACAGGCCAGACTAACAAGGATTGGGGGCAGACCCCCCGGCCTTGTATAAAAAACGCCAAAGCCACCCTGCTTACCTCTGGGCAGGCAGGGGGCAGGCCAGACTGACAAGGACTGGGGGCAGGCCTCCCAACCTTGTATAAAAAACGCAAAATCCACCCTGCTTACCTCTGGGCAGGCAGGGGACAGGCCCCCTGGACTTTGAACGAAGCCAGGGGGCAGGCCAGACTGACAAGGACTGGGGGCAGGCCTCCCAACCTTGTATAAAAAACGCAAAATCCACCCTGCTTACCTCTGGGCAGGCAGGGGACAGGCCCCCTGGACTTTGAACGAAGCCAGGGACATGCTATGACAGGCGCGATTAAACAAACAAGGAAAAGATCCCTGAATTTTAAAACAGTTTGCCATAAAAAGCAAAGAGAAATATTCCACAAACAAAACCCATGAAGGGTGGAAAGGTCTTTACAAAGTTGAAGAAGAAAAAACAAAGTAGCAAATATTACAAACAAACTGGCCATAGCACTGGCTCGGCACGGAAGGGTAAAAAGCTTTTATAAGAAAAAAAGGGCGTCACGTAGCATCCTGGTGAGCGTCGGCATCTGCCTCAGGCTGCCTGGTCGCCCGAGCTTCATTCTTAGCGGTATAAAGACTCCGGAAAGAGTCCTCATCAAAGGTAGGGAACATCTCCCCTATCACCTCCATCACCAACTCCAGAGAGGAGTTGGCACCGCTCGCGAAGCTGGCATCCACTGCAGCCTCAGTCTCCTCAGCCAGGGTCTCTTTCTCCTTCGTCCATTCCCCCTTAGCATGTTCAAAAGTCGACTTGGCCTTTGACAGCTGCTCCTCCAAGTCTGTCACTCTCCCCTTTAAGTGCCCCATCTCGGCCAAAGATAGATTGGCCCGGTCCAACGACTGCCGGCTCTCCTTCAGATCAGCCTCTAGCTTGGCGACCTCCTTCACAGCCATTTCCCCCTGCAGCCTCCATTGATCAGCCTGCTTCTTGGCCTCCTCTAACTCCCCCTCTTGCCTTGTCATCTTATCTTTCAAGGAGATTATCAAGGAGACATCCCTTTCTACCATAGCCAGGCGGTCGGGAGGAGGAGCCCCAGGAGTAACTGTCAACTCTTCATCACTCAGGCGGCTGAGAGTCGCCAGTTCCGCAGACGCCAGCATAACCTTGGAGGTACGCTGGATATATTGGAGCACTTGATGAGAAGTTGAGGTCACCATTTTTGTAAGGCGATCGGCCAAGACGGCTCCGGAGTCAGAAAGCAAGCCTGACACATTCACACTGTCACCAGCCGTGTAGTGGAACTCTGCATTTTCCTCTGGGAAGGGGGTGCTTGAAGGCTCACGTGCAGGGCGCTTCGCCTCAGGGGTGGTAACATCCGCCTCCAGGTCCACCACGTCAGCACTAGGAGCCTCCCTCCCTCTTTTCCTCCTCAATTCCAAAGGAACACTCTCCCCAGTCCCCTCGGAATCTCCAGGCTGCGTTCCCTGCGAAATCCGAGGGCCAGCCGGAGAGGCACCCTGTTTCTGATTGGGGGAAGGAGTAGCTCCTGAAGTAACCTCCGCCTCCCCCTCATGGACGCTAGGGGTAGGAGTCGCCGGCTTCGACGAAGGCAGCCGGGGTGGGAGAGGTAATCTTCGACCAGCGGCAAAGTCTTTCACAAGCTTCATGAGGGCTTTGCTTCCTTTCCTAAAATTTGCAGGAAGGGAAGGACGCTTTGAAAGAATGTCCAATTCCTCGCTCAGGCCCAACCTCCTGACCTGCTTCTTGGTCCAGCGCCAAGTATAGGAATCTGCAGAAAGGGAAAGGCGGTCATCTAAAAAGCAGGGAGAAATAAAGTCCCTGGAAAATCGTGACAACAAAAAATCCCTAGAACTACCTTTAAGGCCAGGAATCAGGCCCAGGGGAAGCAAATACTCGTCTGTCGTGATGAGCTCCGCATGGGGGAGCCAGAAAGCAGGGCCAAAGTTCCCATGTTTATCCACCACAATCTCAAACTTTTTTACCAAAATCTCCTCCTTCGCGCTCAGCCTGACTTCCAGAGCCTTCCCCCCAACACGTGGGTGATACTCCTCGCGCGTCTCCATGCGGGTGTGGACATGGTTTCTAAAATGTCTAGGAATTTTCCACCCTGACGCGCTATGGACATATATAAAGTTATTTTTCCAGTCTTTAAGGCTGCTCATAGCCGGCCAGACCAAGGCGTACTTTTTCTGCCTCAGCAGAGACCAATAACCAGGGGAGCCATCCCCCCCAGATGAGGACACCATTTGAAGACCGACCATGAAACGAAGGGCGTCAATATAAGGCCCCTCGCCATGGAAAAGGCAGGTCCAGTTGTAAGCTACTAAGGATCTAATGGCAGTTGTAGTCAGCTGGGCGATAACAACGTTCATCCTCCTGAAGGTTTCCTCCAGGAAGGGGTGCAACGGAAATCGCAGGCCAAATTCCAAGGCCTTATGGTAGACGGCCACACATCCTTCTGGGGGACAGCACACTGTGTCCTTTTCCCCAGGGACTACAACCGTGTACCCTTCCCCGAAATTATAAAATTGTTCAATGGCCTTAGCAGCGTTATTCTCCAAAATCAGGTCCCTGTTCTTGGCCTCAGGATAGGTCTTTAGGGGGATCACATACTTTTCCTTGTCCAAGAAGTAGGTCCTCCTCCTCTCCCTGCGGATGAGGGGGCCGGCGACCCTGGAGGGATCCACCTCCAGGGCCTCATCATCGGAGTCGACCACATCAAAGGGAGCTGGTTCGGGTGACTCAGCACCCTCCCCCCCCGTGATGTTCGTCCTCCTCCCTGGGACCGACCCCAGAGGAAGAAGCTATGTCACGCCGGCCACCATCGCCGCCCCCGGTTCCCCCGAGCAAAGAACTAAAAGAAAGGGGACGGACTCGCGACATATTGGGTAATGGAAGGGAAAAAAGAGGAGAGATTTAAAGAAGTTCTGACCTAAAGACGCCGATAAAGTCGCCAGAGACAGTGATAAAAAGTATTCCTTGCTCCTCGAAGAAATGCTCGGCAAACGAAGAGGATTCAGGAAGTATAAGGAGTTTAAGATATCAGGAAAGGTAAAAGAAGAAAATGAAGGGGGAGAAGGGTTTATATAAAGCCCAAGAAGTCCAAAAGGCGATCCCCTGACAAGAGCCTCAACAGTCACCCACGTGTCGCACACTGGACACGGACTGTTCGCCCTTCCCAAGAAGGGCCTCGAGAAGTTAAAAACGGCAGAAAGAAAGGCCAACCGACGACGTCATTCTAGCATTCAAAAAAAAAAAAAAACTGATTAACTTTCATTTCATTAGCCAAGAAGGGGAAAGTTACATCTTGAGACAGACACGAAAAGAAAAATACATAAGGCCTAAAAATTCCGGCCTGACAGAAACCAAACACCCTGCTACGCAGGCCTAGTCGTCGTCCAAATCTGGGGAATAATCCCCAGGACTGCCTGGACTCCCGAGATCCGAGCCCCAATCCCAGTATGGGGAACCCTGGAAAGGATCATCAGGAGCTCCGTCTTCATCCTTGTCGCTCAGGCAACCAAGACCCTCACTGTCATCAGAGTCATGGCTGCTGTCCTCCCAGTCCCTGCCAAAGGGAACGGCCCGGGATTCGTCGCAGGTGCGACAGCCTGTCTTCTTCACAGGCGAAGAGGGACCTGACGCCAAGGAGGAATCAGTGTCAGAAAGGTTGGAGTAAAATTGTTCGGGGTGCAGCCACGGAAAGCACTCGTGGCATCCCCTGTCAAAACAGCCCCCTCCCTGGGGGCAGCGCCTAAACCTAGGCGCAGCAGGAGGTGAGGACCTCTTGAGGCGCTTGCCCCTCCTAGCAGAAGCCTTCTTACCCGTCCGGCGGGAATAAAGCCGTGAACGGCGACTACGGCGGACAGCTTGATACGCAGCACGAGCATATTGGAGCCTCCAGAACCCTCTAAAGATAAAAGTAACATATCTAACTCCACGGCGGGTTACAAATTTTTTAATCCAAACCATGATTAAAACGAAGAAAGTGGAAGGATTGAAGATAAGCTAAGCAGAAAAGTGGAGGGAGCTGGGGTTTTATACAAGAGAAAACACGACATTAATGACACTCCAACCACCCTGGAAGGAGAGCCACCAATCGGGAACTCTTCACGGTTCCCAAAAATCCACCTAGAGGAGAAGTGTAATCATTGCAAAAGGCACTCTCAACTCTTTGCATACTTGACGTGAACAGCGTTACGTCCCTTGGGAAAGTGCAAAACATTAAATGCTGTGACAGACATTGAAGTCAACCTCCCTCCAAGCAAGAATCGCCAGCAGACGAAAAGCCTTGCTTCCCCCCTACTGACGAAGGCCAATTGATTGGGGTCGGCCGCCTGTCAAGTAACCGCCTGCTGGGCAGGCCCTGGGATGATTCCTGTCAAAGCTCAAAGGACCAGTCTCTAGCAAGAAATTGAAACAGAAGCATCAAACGCTAAGGATGGCCGTCGGCTGCTGGGACCATAAGCCACCCCAGCCTGCTGGAACCTAGCAGCCACTGCCTGAAATCCGCCTACCCTGGGGAAGTCCCTGGTCGACAGGGCCAGAACCCCCAGGGGCCCTCCCGTCATTTCGCCTAAGGTAATTAGGAATGGATGGATGAGAAGCCGCCACTTGTCACTTCTCTATCAAACCATTCCTCTCCCACTTCTCTCTCTTGTGGGAAGGTATAAATACCTCCCCATTTCCCACATGAGAGGGGTGGGATTTTCTCTCTCTAGACTCTTACTCCTAAAAAACACCACCTAGCTCCTCACGAACTAGGTCTCTCAAGGCATTTCACGGACTGACTTAGGCATCGGAGAGGGTTCCCTCGGACAACCTCCGAGGCCCTGTGCGTTCATTGTGCAGGGAGCAGGCCAACTCCGCCGGGAAGGTCCGATCCTGGGAGTGGGACGAAAGAGAGGTTCAAGGAAGTCAATCGATCAATTGTTCACCAGTGGTTTAATCATACAGTCTGGATCCAAGGCCGGGTGAATTGTTTCCGTGACCGGAACACATCTATCTGCCTCGAGAAGAAAACCAGTTTGCAGATGCTCTCTCAAAATTAGCATCTTTACTGAATATCCCAGCACATCTAACCAGCATGCCCATTTGCGTCGAAAGACGGTCCAAGCCGGCATACATCCACGCTATCCAAGATATTGAGATAACTGATCCAAAACCTTGGTATCAGGCTATTCTAACCTACTTAACGTCAGGGGAATATCCTCCGGGAGCTGAAAACCGGGCCAAGAAAGCTCTACGAAGATGGGCAACCCACTTCATCCGCACAGATGATGGACAGTTATATAAGAAGACAGCACAGTGGGCTTTACTCCTATGCATTGACAAAACTCGAGCCGAAAGAGTTATGGCTGAGGTACATGATGGTGAAAACGGTCCGCATACGAACGCCCATATGTTGGCCCGAAAAATCGCGAGACTCGGTTATTACTGGAATAGCATGGAAACTGACTGTCAGTTATATGTCACACACTGCCATAACTGCCAGATTTTCGCCAATGTTCAGCATATTCCTTCATCCCTATTATATACAATGACATCACCATGGCCATTCTCAACATAGGGAATTGATATAATCGGGAAAGTGAACCCTTCCGGGACGGGAGGTCACTGCTTCATCCTAGTAGCTATCGACTATTTCACTAAATGGGTCGAAGCCGAGTCATACCGGATCTTGAATGCCAAACACGTGGCTAAGTTCATTCAAAACAAGATTATATGTCGATACGGGATTCCGCACGAGTTCATCAGTGATCACGGGACCCATTTTCAAGCTGAAACTGCCACTTTGCTGGAAAAGTACAAGATCCAAAGGCATACATCGTCGCCTTACCGTCCTCAAACAAATGGAGCGGTGGAGGCAGCCAATAAAACAATTGTCACCATACTTAAAAAGATGGCTGAGAATTACCGGGACTGGCCCGACAAGATACCCTTTGCCTTATGGGGATATCGGACATCAATTCGAACTGCAAACGGAGCAACGCCATACTATCTGACATATGGAATGAAAGCAGTCCAGCCAGTCGAGCTAGAAGTACCATCCCTTAGGATTCTGCTCGAGAGCCAGGTACCTGAAGCAGATTGGGTCCAAGCCCGATATGACTCGCTAGTCCTCTTAGACGAACGGCGATCTCGGACTCTGAATAACATTCAGATATATCAGAAAAGGATCCAACGGGCTTTTAACAAAAGGGTTCGGCCCAGGAATATCAAAGAGGGCGATCTAGTCCTAAAATCTGTTCGAGCTTTACTACCAGTTGATCCAAGGGGAAAATTCAAACCCAATTGGGCTGGGTCGTATTTAGTGAAGAAAATTCTTTCGGGAGGAGCAGTAGTGCTAACGGATTTAGACGGAAACGAGTTCGTCAACCCAACAAACTTGGACCAACTGAAGCGTTACTACCCGTAAGCCCTATCTCAATGTCATTTGCAAAATTTATAAAATTTTTCTTTTTATGAATTTTCAAAATTTTTTTAAGCAAGTCAATAAGTTAGGATTATTTATCCTACCGTTGCACATCTCGAATTAATAATCTTGATGTATTTCGAAAAGTTGCAAAAATACTTCTAAACTACGGAAGGTTTGATTCCATTAATTTTGGATACGTAGGCAACCCCTCAAAAGGGTACAACCACTGCAATAACGAAAAGACGGGAACGGTATTCACTAGTATGTCCTTTTATTATGCAAAAAAAAAAATGACAAAACTCGGGAATTTCAAAAAATACATCACAAAAAAAAAACAACAAAATCACACCACAAAAATAGTAGTAATACTTAAATAATAAATTTAGGAGACTACTCGTGCATTTTTCCTTTCCCCTTATCTTTTGGGTCACGTGGAGCCCGAGGCCGACGGGGCGGAGGCGAACGTTCCCTAGAGAAACTTCTTTAGCTCGAACCCGCTTCTTCGATTTTGGGTCTTCCACCGCTTGCACCGGTCCAAGCCGAGCCCTGACGGGCTCGGGAAGTCTGTCTCGAGGACCAAGTCGGTCCTTGGCTGCCAGCTTGGGCCTTAGTCTCCTTTCTAAATCTGTCTGGGGGCTCACCTTCCCCCGTGCACCCTTAGTACTGGACCCTTCAGTCTGAGTCCTAGATTTCCCTTTCTGACCTGTCGGAGTAGTGTCTTCGTCAAAGAAGCTCCTATTATCTTTAGCATATTCCCGGCGTAACAGGTCGAAGGCCTCGTCAGTCTTCAAGGCAGCTCGGGTTTTAGTTGAATCAGCTCGTGTCCATCTCACATAAGAGTCAGATACCCAGATCGAATGAGGATTTCTAGGAACAGGCCAAGTAGCTCGTGTATACCACCTCTGCATCCAGGTGTCACACATTACATCCGTCAACTGAGTAGATTCACTCACGACTGCCTCGATTTCTGGGATTCTTTGCACCCGACCATAATGCCTAAGTATGCGATCGGGAAAGAGGTGAATTGTCTGTCTAAAAGATAGGATTACTTGATATCTAGCCCTATCTCGAGACTCCAAACCGGTCCAAACATAAATCGGCCACCATGGGACGGTCCAGCGGATCAGTGGGCCTCCATGGAAAGATAGCACCTCATCCCAGTGTTTTTGGGTGTTGAAGCGAGAAAAGGCAATGGTTCGTCTCCTCATCATTACTTGCCTGGGTGGATATCGGCTCACGTCTAGGCGAGGATCCAAGATCGATAGCCTCTCGAACAGCCACAGCTGAAAAACCCGCAAAAAAAACGTGAAAAAACGTGAAAACTGAGAAAACCGCAGAAACCGGAAAAATCGGGAAGAAACCGGAAAATCGGGAAAAAACCGGAAAAAAAATCAAAAAAGCCGGTATACCTGTAAAAGACGGGTACTCCCAGTCAGCCGGACTGACGGATCCCTCTTGCGATTATCCAAACCCTGGATAATCTCTCCTGTAATCAACCAAGCCGGGCTGTGCTCCGTTTCCATCAGGTCAGCCACAGTGAAAAGTCTAACGTGGCCCATGCAAGATAATAAATCCATATGACCCTCGAAGGCATAGACATGGAGAATACAAAAGGTAAAGGCCCTACGGCTGTGGACCGACCTGACCCGGACGTCATCTGGGTTCATAAATTTTTCAGCTAGATCGATCAAGGAAACGGCGTCTCCTTCCAGCATACGGGATACCTCCATGTGAGAAAGCCCTAAAAATTCCCGTAACTTCCTCCTTGGGTCAGAAACCAAAAAAGGGATAGCAGGACGAAGTATGGGATTCCATCCTCCTGCAGCAGCAATTTCCTCAGGGATAGGGCAGATTTCGCCTCGAGGAAAACCAAATACATGATAAGTATCGTCCCAGTAGGACAGGCAAGCATCCAAGAAGTGACGATCTACTTGCATCTGACAGATCACGAACAATTGGGTAACGCCATTCTGATTTAGGATGACCCTATCTGCATCTCTGAAATATTTGGACCACTCATGCAGCATTCCAACTAATCGGTCGATGCCCATAATTGGATTTCTAAAGGAAAGAATAAATTTCTCAGGGCTTGTTCTTTCTTTGTGGGAATTGTGAGAATTCATGAAGCAAGGGGGGGGGGGGGGGGGGGGGGTATTTATAGCATAAAACCAAGTTCTCCTCCTCACTTTAGGATTCCCAATCCTAGAGTATTTAGCATACAATCCTTATCCTGATGCTTAGCTAAGTCATCCCGAGCATTCCTATTCCTTTTTAGAGTCAAAATTCTCTAATTTTCAAAGACTCCTACAAACTCAAAAATTCAAAACTTTTCTCAAAATTTTTATTTCCCAGCGCGAGTCATTTTTCCTACAAATGTTACGTGCAAAACTTTGCTACTTTGCATAAATATGTACAGGACGACTCAAACAGGACCATGCAATTCGCATAACCCCCCCAGCGACATTTAGCAAGATGAGCCCATATATAGGCACACCTAAAGTCTTATACGACGAGTTCAATCCCCCACGGAGTTATCATCAGCTCAGGTACATTTCTAGTCTATGGCCGACGGGCCCTTCACGCAGGTCTAATGGACCTTAAACGACCCGACCGGAAGCTACCAGGTTTTAATCTTTGATTGACCTGGTGGCTACTCTGACTTTCGCCCTATCCAAGCCTCAGTCAGAGTGAGGGCTCTGTAGACACCCACATTTTGATAAATGTACGCGATTTATCAAATTTTCGAACAACGAGCGAAATCGGGACAGGCCCGCACGCGAGTCGCGCCCCTCACAGGCGACTCGCGTACGAGTCTGAAACCCGCGCTCCTTTTTTAGCTTTTTTCGTTCGTTTTTATTATTTATTTTACGAAATGACTCCTAAAATTTATATCTTTTCTAAAACTATTCCGAGTATTTGATAATGATTTCGTAGTCGACTATCAAATATAATGAATATCGAAAATATTAGATCGAGTGCAAATTATGCGATATTTGTACGCGATTCAATAAAAACATCGAACTTTCAAAAATCGACCTCGAAACAGGCCGGGGCGCAAGTCGCGCGCACCCCGGGCGAGTCGCGGGCAACGCTGGAAACGCGACCCGTTTTCTTCTTTTTTATTATTTTTTCGAACATCGTCTTTTATACAAAACAACGTCTTTTTAACAATATTTTTCAGATTTCGACTAATATTTTCTCGATCTTGCATATTCGTCATATTTGCTATATTATTTCTTCACAAATCGATACTAACTCGTTTGTTCATCTTGTAGCAAATTCATTCTTTTTATCGTTTGTTTTATTATACTAAAACGAATCTCACATGCTAAATTCAACTTCGACGTTAATTTTTCATGCATTAAACCGACTTAGCAACCCATTCAATTCCTCGCATGCTTAGGAAAACAATGTTTGCATATCATTTCATCGTTCAACTAACGCGCGTATTCAAAAATCAAACGATATCCTAGTAGAGGCCGCCAATATGCGGGCGGGGTTGGGTGTTCTTTGTGAACTTCCCAACACGTACCCTCACCCCTTACTCAGAACCTCGGTTTCCGGATGTCCGAAACCATTAGCAACGAGAGTCATTCAATACACGATATCCGTATCGGTATCAAATGCTAAGGGACGAACCCAATAAACTCTGACATCGGAAATGGACCGTATTTTGTACACGGCCCACTACGACATAGAGTGGGTTCAAACGGGCCCGAACTCCCAAAAAGTTCGGTGGCGACTCCAACTTCGATTTAAATTTCAATTCGATCCATTATCATATGGAGATTCATTCGCCTCCTCAAACCCGCGCGTGGCTGCGTCGGGGTGGACCTATGTCATGTCCACACCACTCAATCTCCCCCCTCTCTCTCTTTCTTTTTTCTCTGTCTTGAAGGAAGGTATAAATACTTTCCTTCCTCCCACATACAAAAGGTTGGATTTTCTCTCTCTAGACTCTCACTCTAAAACCGCCACCTCACTCCTCATTAGTTAGGTTTCTCAAGGCATTTTCACGGACTGACTTAGGCATCGGAGAAGGTTCCCTCGGAAACCCACGAGGCCCTGTGCGTTCATTGTGCAGGGAGCAGGCCGTCTTCGCCGGGAAGGTCCGATCATCGGAGTGAGAGAAAGGAGAGATCAGAGGAAGTCGGACGATTACCACCCGAGTAACATCCTAATCGCAAGATCCGAATCCGAAGTCGGATCTATTGTTTCCGTGACCGGAACAATTTGGCGCCGCCTGTGGGGAGAATTCGGTTGTACTCACGAGTTACCCACAAAAAATCCACAATCAAAAAGCATGCCTGAAATCGTAGAAGCCAGTTCTGGGGCGGGTCCGACGGTACTACCGGTGATCCCCCTGTATGGTATGCCCCCGCTTGGGACGACACCTGCTGCCATAGTCCCAGGGGTAGGGCGAGCGAGCCTTCAAGGAGTGCCAAATGGAGTAACTACGGTTGCAGCCGGGCAGGTTGGCCATTAGAGGCCTAGCTTGAACCTCACCCCTGCCCAGGTTGCGCAGACCGCTGCCTTCTTCTCGGCCATGCTCAACCAAGAGTTCACTCTAGAGGACCTGGTAGGCATGATCGCAACAACCCCCAGGCAGCTTCACTTTGAAGGAGTGGATGGAGCCGGGGGCACGAAGCGAACCGCCGCCAGGAATGTCCAGAGGAAGGCAAGGAAGACAGCTCAGGGGTATGTGCAGGCCCAGAAGCGCCTCACCGGAAATCAGAAGCAGCATGCCCAGCAGCAAGCCTTTTCCATACATACCACTGAGTCTACCTCAGCTATGGAGAAAAGGGGTTTGTCCCAGGATCTTGAGGATAGGATGAGGCACAGGGAGCCAGCGTCGACACGCCTGAGGGAGAAGCAAGGAGATGTCTTCTCCAAGCTGACCCCAGCTGGGTCACAACGAGCTCCAGGGTTGTCCCAGAGCCTGCAATCAAGGCTCAACCATGGAAAGTCACTGGAGTCAAAACACCGTTAGGGTGACAATCTGGAGCCACCCCAGAAAAAATGGTCCAGGCACCGCTTCCTTTACAAGGAGGATGAAGCTATGAGTAGGCGAGCACCCAGGCATCTCTCCCCCAGTGCTGGAAAACCGACCCCTGAGAAATGAGATGACCACGGTTACCACTCTGGTGGGAGCAGGTCAAGAATGGTGGGTCGGCCAACCAAAACTCCACTCCACCCTGACGTGCAGGAATACCCCATCCCGAAGATCAAAATGCCCTCCGTCAAGTTCGAATGGAACCACTGACCCAGAGGACCACCTGGCAGCATATGAAAGTCATATGGGGATGTACGACGCCGACGATGCGGTCTGGTGCAAGATCTTTCCTACCACCCTGGTGGGTCTGGCCCAGGGGTGGTTCAGAGATCTACCGCGGGGTTCAATCTGTTACTTCATAGAGCTGGCCGAAGCCTTCCTGGATCAGTACGCAGGAAACAAAAGGCGCCAGTTAACCCGATTCGACCTGATGACCCTCAGACAGAAGAAGGGTGAAACTGTCAGGGACTATTTGAAGAGGTTCGACCTGTCTTACCAGCAGGTAAAAGAAATTGACGACTCAACTGCAGTATACGCGCTAACCATCTCACTGCTCCCAGGGGAGATGAAGAACCAAATGATTAGAGCCCAACCAGAGACCCTGGCCAAAGCTCGGAAGATTGCCGAAGGCTTCATGCTGCAAGAGGAATTCCATAGCCTGCCGGATACCCCCACAGGCCCCTCCTGGCCACAGGGGGGACCACAGGGTGGACGCAGTAGGGGTGCAGCAGGCAGACAGAGAAATGAGGAAGGCGATACTCCAAGAAAAGAGCGTGTAGCTTATCAGCCCAGGTTTGATAGCTACACAGCTCTCAACAAGTCCACAGCAGAGATTTTCGAGCTGGAAAAAGAGACGGCTAAGTGGAATCGCCCAAGCAAGCCACGCAGTCCAAAGGGTGATCCGAAGAAATTTTGCACATTTCACGAATGCGTCGGGCATACCACTGAGGAATGCCGACACCTAAAAGATGAAATCCAAAAGCTCATCAGGAATGGGTGGCTGAGTAACTATGCTGCGAGGAACAAGAGTCAGAAGGAAACGGTGGACAAACCTGAGGGATCAGTGCAAAATCGCCTGATAATCCATGTAGTGTCGGGAGACGCGGAAGGCCAGACAAGCAAAAGAGGTCAAAAAACACAAATCCGCGAACTTCGAAACCAGATATGCTACACTGAGAGGGCCGGGAGCCCAAAGGGCCTGACCCTGAGCATCACCCCCAGGATGTAGGGCGGGTAATCTACCCTCACAGCGATCCTCTGGTATTATCCCTCATCATCAGTAATCATATTGTGAGGAGGTGTATGGTAGACACTGGCGCCTACACAAACTTGCTGTACAAAGACACATTCGAGATGATGAATCTGGAAAAGAAGCACCTCAAGCCTGCCCCTGGATCGCTGTACGGGTTCAGCGGAGCAAGCGTGCTTCCAATGGGAATCATTGACCTACCAGTGACGTTTGGAGAAGGTACCTCAGCCAGAAATATCAGGGCATCGTTTGTCGTTGTGGACACCAAATCAGCATATAATGCCCTGATAGGCAGGGCTACCCTGGATGAGATTGAGGCTGCCATATCAATCAGAGCCCTAACCATAGCCTACGTTACGGACTTCGGTATGGAAGGAAAGGTGCATGGTGACCAGGAATCGGCCAGGCAGTGCTACGCTGTAGCCCTGCGCACCCATGAAACAAAGCGAAAGGGTAAAAGAAAAGCGGACAGTTCTCCCAGCAGGAAAGGGGAGATTCCAGCTGGCCAGCAGGCAGCGGACCACCTCGAACCTGGGGGCGAATGCCTGCTGGTAGACTGGAACCAGGAAGGCAAGTCCTCATAGGGGCTGACCTAGTGGATCCCTACCGAGAAGAGTTAATCAATGTCCTGAGGGACAACAGGGATGTGTTCGCCTACTCGGCAGACGAGATGCCAGGAGTAGATCCGGTGCACATCGTTCACAAGCTGAACGTAAGCCCGGAGGCACGCCCTGTAAAACAGAAGAAGAGAAACATGTCCGCCGAAAAGGATCAAACCATAAAAGAAGAAATCGAGAAGCTTTTGAAGGCAGACTTCATAGAAAGCTGCGATTACCTTGAATGGTTGGCCAACGTGGTGATGGTAAAGAAATCCTCGGGGGGTTGGAGGATGTGCGTAGATTTTACCAACCTCAACAAGGCCTGCCCGAAGGACTGCTACCCTCTCCCAAGGATCGATCAGCTGGTAGACGCCACCAGCAGATACACCACACTTAGTTTCTTGGATGCCTTTTCAGGTTATCACCAAGTCTACCTCTGGCAGTCGGACAGGGTAAAATGTGCCTTCATCACCAATGCCGGCATATTCATGTACAAGATGATGCCGTTCGGACTCAAAAACGCAGGCGCCACTTACCGGCGATTGGTCGATAAGATTTTTGAGAAACAGAAGGGTAGGAATCTGGAGGCTTACGTAGACGACGCAATTGTAAAGAGTAAAGGAGATGCGGAGCACCTGAAGGACCTGCAGGAAACCTTCTCTTCCCTGCGCGCATATCAAATGAAACTGAACCCCAAGAAATACACTTTCGGTGTCCGGTCTGGAAAATTTCTGGGTTTCTTAGTAAGCGCCAGGGGTATCGATGCGAACCCCGAGAAGATTCATGCCGTGTTAGACCTCCCAGAGCCAAAGACAATAAGAGACATCCAGCGCCTGACAGGCAGGATGGCTGCCCTCGCACGGTTCATTGCCAGGTCGGCCGATAAATCAACACCCTTCTTCAAAGTGTTGAAAGGGAACAAGCAGTTAAAATGGGAAGATGAACAGAAAGAAGCCTTCGAACAACTCAAGGAACACTTGAAGAAGCTGCCCACCCTGGCAAGACCAGTAGCGGGGGAGAAGCTCTTCCTCTATATCGCCGTAACAAACACAACAGTTAGCGCAGTGATTCTAAGGGAAGAAGCAGGCTCCCAGCAGCCGATATATTTTGTGAGCCACGCCCTGGGGGCAGCGGAAAAGAACTACCCGTTGGTCGAGAAAGCAACCTATGCAGTCATTATTGCAGCTAGAAAGCTCAGGCCTTACTTCGATGCCCACCCTGTCGTGGTATTAACTGACCAGCCCCTGGAAAAAGTCGTGGAAAAATTCGAAAAGTCTGGAAGACTATTAAAGTGGGCCATAGAGCTGAGCGGGTTAGGAATATCATACCAGCCCAGGACCGCCATCAAGGCACAGGCCTTGGCGGATTTCCTGGCTGAGTGTTCCCACTCAGAGGAAGATGATCCACCTGCATGAGAATGGGTGGTATACACGGATGGATCCTCTACAGCCAATGGTGCGGGGGCAGAGATTGTGCTGACTAGCCCTGAAGGAGCGGACTTCGAGCATGCGCTCAGGTTCACCTTCCCTGCATCAAATAACGAGGCTGAATACGAAGCCGTACTGGCAGGCATTAATTTAGCCAAAGCTGCAGGGGCCGAGAGACTCGTCCTGGCAACAGACTCCCAACTCATCGCCAACCAGATTAATGGAGAGTACGAAGCCAGGGACCAGGCCATGGCCGCCTACCTGGAAAAAGCGAAGCATGAATTATCAGGGCTGAAGTCCTATGAAGTCAGGCAAATCCCTCGGTCCCAGAACAACCGGGCAGATGCCCTGTCTAAACTGGCCAGTTCTAGCCTGCAGGACATAAGAAGGTCAGTCTGGGTAGAAGTGGTCCAAGAAAAATCCACCACCCCATGCCAGCCAGTCAGTGTCATTGAAGAGATAGGGCTCAAAGATTGGATGACCCCAATCATCCAATTCAAGAAATACGGAACCCTTCCATCTGACCCTGCGCAAAAAAGAAGGATGCCGGCGAAAGCCGCGTGGTTCATATTAATCGGTGAAGAGTTGTACAAAAAATCATTCTCCTCACCTTTGCTCAGATGCTTGGGGGCAGGACAGGCCGCGAAAGTTCTAGATGATATTCACTCAGGAATCTGCGGCCACCACATAGGGGGAAGGTCACTAGCACACAAGGCCCTAAAGGCAGGCTACTACTGGCCAACTCTCCTAGCTGATGCAAGAGATCTAACCCAAGAGTGCAGAAAGTGTCAGTTGTTCGCCCCATCAATTCATGCTCCGGCCTAGGAACTCAGGCCAATCCTGTCTCCCATTCCCTTCGCCCAGTGGGGGATGGACATATTGGGCCCCTTTACTGCGGCAACGGGGGGCCGGAAGTTTTTAATAGTAGGGATCGACTATTTTACTAAGTGGATCGAAGCCGAAGCAGTCCCAAGCATTACCGAGCCTGCAGTCAGGAAGGTGATTTGGAGGAATATCATAACCAGGTTTGGCCTGCCAAAGATGCTGGTATTCGATCATGGAAGACAATTTGACAACGACCCCTTAAGGGCTTGGCTGGAAGGTCATGGCATAGCAGTCGCCTACTCTGCCGTCTGCCATCCACAGACTAACGGGCAAGCCGAGGCTGCCAACAAACAAATTCTGAATGGGCTAAAAAAGATGGTGGATGATCTCAAGGGCAGGTGGGCGGATGAATTACCAAGCATACTGTGGTCAATCAGGACCACCCAGAAAGAATCCACGGGACAGACCCCCTTCGGCCTGGTCTACGGGGCTGAGGCCTTGTTGCCCATTGAGGTGCGAATCCCCACCCTGCGATCCCAACAGTATGACAGGGCGGATAATGAAGCGACAATGACCGAGGCTTTGGACCTAGTCAGTGAAGTAAGGCAAGAGGCCGACGTTAACATTGCCGCCTACCAGCAGCGGATGAGGAAAGCATACAACAAAAGGGTGAACGAAAGAAGTTTCCAAGTAGGAGACTTGGTTTTAAGAAAGACGCAGGCGGTCGGGAGGTCAAGAGAACATGGGAAGTTGAGTGCCAATTGGGAGGGCCCGTATGAGGTCACCCAGATCATGGGACCAGGTACCTACAGAATTGCCAACCCTGAAGGCCAGGAGCTGGCCGCCCACTGGAATGCCGACACTCACAAACGATTGGAGGGTTTTCTTTTCTTTTCAAAAAATTGGCGGAGGACTGTCAGGAAAAAAATGTAGACGACTCCGACCATGGATGTCTTAAGAAATGAGAAAGTGTCATGAATTTATACTCGTTGTCTGTTCAAACCTGCATTTCACACACAAACGAGCAGGGGGCAATAAGGGGAGGCCCTCCTGTTGCTTAAACCAAGGAAAATGGACCCCCCAACAAAAAACCTCCGGGCAGGCAGGGGGCATGCCCCCTGGACTTCGACCAGAAGCCAGGGTCAGGCCAGGCCCCACGTGCCGAATGAACAAGGACTAGGGGCATCCCGCAACCTTGTATAAAAAATCTACGTCCCCCTGCCTACCTCTGGGCTGGCAGGGGGCAGGCCCTCTGGACTTCAACCAGAAGCCAGGGTCAGACCAGGCCGCACGTGCCGAATGAACAAGGACTAGGGGTATCCCCCAACCTTGTATAAAAAATGCAAGGTCCCCCTGCCTACCTCTGGGCAAGCAGGGGGCAGGCCCCCTGGACTTCGACCAGAAGCCAGAGTCAGGCCGGGCCCCACGTGCCGAATGAACAAGGACTGGGGGCATCCCCCAACCTTGTATAAAAAACACAAAGTCTCCCTGCCTACTTCTGGGCAGGCAGGGGGCAGGCCCCCTGGACTCCGGCAAAGGGGCCAGGATTAGGCCTGACCTTGAAAGAAAAACAGCAAGTGAAACAAAGAAAGTACATTAACAAAAACGAAAGAGTTTGACAGATGAACAATAAGAATCCAGACACAAGAGAGTTAAAATATTACATCAAACCGGCAGCCGATCACATTAGGGCCCGACGCGCAAAAGGATTAAAATATTAACGAGGAAGCAAAGGCGCAGCAGGGTAGGGACAAGAACCCTCAGAGGACGACTGCCTCGCATGTTAAGCATTGGGGGCATCTTGATCAGGATCAGTGGCCTCCTCAGCCGACCTATTGGCCCGAGCTTCATTCTTTGCAGCATAGAGATCTTGAAAGGCATCCTCATCAAAGTTTGGGAGCATCTCCCTAATAACTTCCATAACAAACTGCAAAGAGGAAGAGGCTCCGGCCTCAAAATTCGTCGCCACTGCAACTTGGGCTTCTTGAATAATGACGTCTTTCTTCTTCTTCCATTCCTCGCCCTTTGTCTTCAGATCGCCCTGCACCTTCTGGAGGTCCGAGTCAGCTTTTATTAGGAAATCCGCCAGCTCAAAAATCTTTTTCTTAGACTGCTCTAGCTCAGCAACCGCCTTCTTGGCCTCCTCCAACTCGGCAACCGCTTTCTTTGCTTGCTCCAGCTTTGCCTCCGGGCCAGTCACCTCCCTCATAGCCTGTTCACCCTGAGCCTTCCAGTGCGCTGCCTGGTTCTTGGCCTCCCCCAAGTCGCCCTCGCACTTTGCCAGTTGTTCCTTCAAGCTGGCGATAAAGGTAACATCCCTCTCAACCATCGCTAGGCGACCAGGGAGAGGGAGTCCAGGAGTAACGACTAGCACCTCATCGCTCAAACGGCTGAGGGCCGCCAGCTCGGTCGAAGCCTGGAACACCCTGGAAGTGCGCTGGATGTATTGAATCACCTGGTTGGTAGTGGAAGTCACGGACTTAGTAAGGTGATCCGCCAATACAGCACTGGAGTCGGAAAGCAGGGCGTAAACGTCAAGACTGTCACCGGCGGTATAATGAAACTCAGTATTCTCTTATGAGAAGAAACTGCCTGGAATATCATGAGCAGGACGCTTGGGGTCAGGCGTATTGACATCAGCCTCTAGATCCACCACTGGCGTAGCATTCGTGGGTTCCCTGTTTTTCCTCTTCCTGCTCTCTAGGGGAGTGCTCTCCCCAGTTTCCTCGGAGCTAGCTGGTCTCGACCCCAGGGGAGGGTGAGTCCCCGCAGGAGAACCTCCCTGTTTGCTAGAAGGGAAGGGGGTGGCCTTTGAGGCAGCCTCCCTCTCCACATCTCGGGAAGCAGAAGGGGGAGTCGCCGACCTTGCAGGCGTGAGCCTAGGTAGAAGAGGAAGTCTCGCTCGGCGGGCAGATATATTCTTCGCGTACTTCATTAGGGCTTTCCCACCTTTCTTATAGCTGGAAGGAAGGGAGGGGCGTTTTACGACGATGTTAAAATCACTGTCCAGTCCGAGGTCCCTCACCTTGTTTTTTGACCAGAGACAGGTGGCGAGATCTGCAGGGCAAAGGAAAGTTAATCAGAGGAATACAGAGGAATAAGGCTGAAAGAGAACAAAATATCATTGATATCCCTGAACTACCTCCTCCGAGGCCGGGGATTAGACCCACGCGGGTCAGATAGTCATCGGTGGCTATGAGCTCTGCATGAGGAAGCCAGAAGTCAGGGCCAAATGCGCCTGATGTATCTTTGGAGGTGGCGAACCTCTTGACCAGTTTCAGGTCCTTGTCAGTCAATTTCACCTCAAGGGACTTCCCCCCAACGCCAGGTTGATACTGCTGACGGGTCTCCAGTCGAGTATGAACATGATTCCTGAAGTGTTGAGGAATCCTCCACCCTATGGCGCTGTGCACGTACAAGAAATAGTTTTTCCAGTCCTTCAGACTATTTACAACTGGTCAGACCAAAGAATAATTTTGCATGTAATGCTCCGGTCAAGTCATAATTTCTAAAAACGAAAAAAAAACTTGAGAGGCCATTGTCATGGCAAATTTTACACTCGACGTTTTCAAAAAAAAAATCTATTTTAAAATGCTATCACACGGTTAAAGTAAAACCCGTCAAAACAACAAACACCGCTGATACTACCGAGACCCTCCAATTAATGGGATCAAGGTACACCAAGCGGTTACATTTCATTTAAAAAAAAGTTTTTTTTACACACACCGTTAAGACAACCAAAGCTTCAATTAATGAAGTCAGGGAATCTGAAACGGATACATTCTCGAAACATTTTCTTCACGACACATCACCATCCATTGTCGAATAAACGTGGATCACTCGTTTTTTTTTAAAAACACACAACAACTTTTTCAAAAAAAACACTGTTCACTACCTAAACCCTTGACAAGGATTTAGTCGCGCCTTTAAAGCGCCACACACACTATCGAACTAGCTAATTAATAAGTAGTCTCGATGAAAGCGTCACTTCACTATTTTCAAAACCGGTCCGCCTAAGGGCCATGTTCATTTAAAAAAAATGCCTTTACACTATTGCTATCGCTGGATTCCCGACACACACATAGCAACACACATTTTACGTCACAAACGATGTCATCACATCGTCATCACCCTAGTTTTGCGAAATCACCTTTTTTCAAAAAGACTTTTTCCGCGAGTATCGGTCATTTTCAAAAAATATCAAAATTCTTTGATCCTGAGCCGGGATCGCGCTCGATTCCTTACGTCGTACAATTGTGTGTTTAACTGTCCATGTTAGCTACTAGGATCACCTCTACTCGAAATTTTACATTTTTTGGGTCGTCTCAATTTCGAGAAGTCCTCTTTAAGCCTCATCTGCGAGGTTTGTGTCACATCGTCTCATTACAGAGATTTAAAAATCGTTAGGCGTTTCGCCAAACATACCAAGAGTCTAATGCACCTGAGTCCCTAAGCCAAATAACCTCACGCACACGCAAGTCAATGGTCTCATTTACGTGTCGCTCAGTTGCAAGAACTCCTCAAATCTCTAAGTCGCCCGGTGGATCCGATCTAACCTTTACCCTTTCCCACAAAATCACTCCCCAACATGTCGATAGATCCAAACACCATCGAAAGCATCCGCAACGATGTCAATACCCTAACCAAATTGCTTTGCAACATCCACACTTCGGTAATCCGTGTGACTTTATCCGTCCGTCAAACGATAGCCGCCTCAATTTCCTTGAGAGTAGAGACACCGAAAGCGATACAAACACCAACCTGAGCAATTACCATGCTCAAAAGCCTACCCAGGATAGATTATCCCCATGCTCCACCCGATCGGAACTTCCTAAAGTCGATACGGAAGGGACACCAAGACCTTACGAGACCACACCCAACAAAGTAGGAAGGTCACCGAAAAAGTTTACCCCAATCAACTCATCTTACATTGAAGCTCTTAAGTGCCTAGTCGATCGAGGGTTAATCTCACCTTTGGGTCCCACTCCGGACCCACCAGTCACCAAACGAAGCAAAAGTTGGACCCCTAATGCTTATTGCCTATATCACCAAGGTAACGATCACGATACCGAGTCCTGCTATCGACTCAAACATGCCATACAAGATATGATCGAAACTAGGACCATCCCTCTCCCTCAACCCGAGAAACCAAACAATACCACAAACCCTTTTAACATTCACACAGCCTTAGGCGACGCCATCAGTTGTTCCCACCTCGACCCTATAGAGGAGAATGTCCGGAATATCAAGGAAAATCTTGGAAACCTACGTGCATCCACCGAGACGAGTAAATCTGTGTCTGAGTCAGAGTCTAGTTCGTCTTAGGGCCAAGACCTAATAGTATAACAAATGTCTCTTGTTTTTGCATCAAGTCAGGAGGTGCGAGGGGATCTGTCCTCCACCTCCCCAAAACCAATATCTTGGACGCATAGCCCACTTATTACTACTAATAAGATGAAATAAACTTTTCTTCCTTTATAATACGCCTCGACAATTGCTTGATTTAACAATGCACTTTCTTGCTTAGAACTTGATATTATGCCATTCATCGATGACAATCAAACATACCTCAAAACAACGAGGAATTACAAAAACCAAGATCCCGTGTTCTTTTTTACATATTCCATGCTTGGTATAGAAAGCCACAAACTATCCCTTAGAACGAGCATTCCCGAATCCAATGACAAATCTAGATAGTTTCTTAGCCTGCGATCAAAGACGGAAGGTAAACCCATTTCCCACAATAAATGCCACTCGAATAAAGACCAACCAAATCCCACCATACGCGCTAGTCTGGCAAAAAAGAGTCTGAAATAGGCAGAAGGAGCCAAAGGAAAAAGTAAAACCAAGGCCAAACTAAACCGACCCAGTTCAACGACCAACACCAAACTCAACGATCAAAATAAAATTCCCAATCATCCAACACGACTTTAAGTGCGAAGTTCGAATGAAAAACAAAAAGAGAAAAATGAACAGACCAGTCGGCTAGCACCCAAATATTAGCCTCCCTACATTGTAACCCTTAAGACCTTCCCGAGACACTAGTTAGGAGACAGTCCGGAATTTTGGGGATTCAAGCTCAATAGGATAACCCCAACCATTAGGGCCAGACATGGAAATCAGACCCCACGTAATTTACAACCCACCCGATTGAAGTCTGAGTCATTTTTACTCAGCTTCCCCTTTCCTACCACATTACGAAACCGTAACCCCGTAGCCTTAACTCCACAAAAATCAAGCTCCAGATTTTGATCTATCGAAACCACTTACTGCCTAGCTCCACATTCCAAAACCATCCAAGCCAGTCAGCCTGACCCAAACACGGTGTCTCGGTAATTGTCACTTTCAAGAGGTCACACCCAATCACTCCGCCTCAGTCATTTAACTAGGGAGAATACACTCTCAACATCTCACATCGATAATTAGCATAACAAGTCTAAAGCAAAATCACTCACGACTATTAAAGAACTACGAACATAGTTTGATTCCGTCTAAATGCGAATACCTAGGCAACCCATCCCCGGGTGCAACCAACGAAATAACAAAATCGATTACTCGATTCACATGCAAATCGGAACCTTTTTCTACGTTCCGTTTAACGAGTAATTTCAATGACAAAGCACAGACGACGAGCCGAGGACGGGGTGAAAACCCGAAAGGGCGCCCCGGGCAAAAAGAAGAAACGAGTTGCGAGCTGTCGTAAATAAAAAAAACAACAACAAAAAAGAAAAACAAAAAAGAGCAAAAAAGGTGAGTCGAGGACGGAGTGAAAACCCGAAAGGGCGCTCCGAGCAAAATGAAGAATCGAGTTGCGAGCCACCACAAAAAAAAATAATAAAAAAAAACTGTGCTTTTCATTAATACAAAATCAATTAAATCAAGCCTTTGTCGAGGCCCTTTACATCGAACATCCAAAATCCGTCTACTCCGGAAAATCATAACATGTCAAGCAAACCCCACAAAAAACTAGTACTAATACGCCACATAATATCAATTAATACAACATAGTACTAAACGGCTGGGCTCTACCAGTCCAACTTTTCCTTTCCCTTGCCAATCGGGCGTGTTTGCTTGGGTCTCTCACCATTGACCCTCCTACCGCAAGCTTCCACCTTCCTAGCCAAAAGCGAGCCCAGCCGATTCCACTTCCCATCCTAGCTCACATCTTCGATATGAGTCTTATCGGTCTAGGACCGTCTAGATGAACTATTGAATACTGGGATCGGTAACACCATCTTTGGTCGGACACCTAGCAACATTAGCCCACATAGCTTCCTTATTCTGTAGTACAATCATCTCCACAATCCTTAACCTTTCTCTCACACCCGACAACCCCAGACGCCAGGAACGACCTTCTAAAGTCACTAAACCTCCCTTTCCAACAACCAAAATGCCCGCGCAAGAGTGATATGTCCACACGGACGGTACATTTCGTCCATCGGATCCACCAGACTTAGATGTCTTTTCATTTTTTTCTTTTAGGGGGATAAGCTACCCCACCTAGGCGTGTTGTAGCCTCTAACGGTTGTTGTCAAGTCGCGTCTATAAGCCCAGTACGACATTGTCTTGAAATATACAAAAAGTGGTCTAACTTTTTCAAAGGTAGCCTAGATTTTGGCTTCGGCCTCATTATGAATGTCGAAACAACTACATTTGCATCCTAATGCACTTGGTCATAGCACGTTGACCTCTTATATTTCGTCCGTCTCAAGTCAAAATGTTTTAATCGACGTACTACCTTATCCGATTCCCGGCTCAAACTAACGCATTTCAAAACATTCGAAAGAAACTGTTTTCTTCCCCTCGTGCAACGCTAACGCACCCTAAACTTAGCCGCATCGCAAAATGAACGAACGCAAAAGTAATTACTTGTCAATCTAAGTAAACAATTCGCCAAACGAAAACGCAAGATTAATCCGATCAATTCAAATACTAAGAATCTAAAACAAATATACAAAATACACAAATTCATACACAAATCGAGACTAGGACGGACCCCTAGAAGCCGCACCTACAGCTAGCACAACCTCGCAAAGATTGCCATCTAAACCTAGGTCTTCCAAGTCTATGAGAGGGGACTCACTACCATCCATCCCCGACAGGATATCTAGAGTAGCTGTCTCGGGAATCCCTCCAACCTCCTCCGTGGCACCCGTAGCCTCAGCCTCAGCCACAGTCTCCATCTCCACCCCGTGTCTGGCTTCACCCTGCGCGGAGGTCTCACCCCGAGACCGAGCCAACTGCTTCTTTAGGAAGGCGATCTCGTCAGCCCGATATTGCAGGAGCCGTTGCGATTCAACCTCTCTCGTCTCGAGCTCGGTCACCCGAGTCTCCAGCTGTCCCACCATGTCCGAGACATCCTGCAAATGCACTCTATCATTAGGAAAACACGCAAACAGCCTAGGAATGCACCTTAGTCACACAAACTCACCGATCGAGGCCCCGAAGTGTCACGGGAGACCCTCGAGGCATAAGCCCGGAAACGGTTGGCTGCCTGCCACAACCGCTGATGGCAAGTCGAGGAAACCTGAGAAGGCAACCATAAAAGTTAGACAAACCAACCCTAATTCTTAGAGCCCAAACGAAAAACAAAAGAAACTCACCCGATACACCCGGTCACGCCACTCAATCCCGACGTCCATCTCCTCAGCAGAGCACGGGGAGAGGGGCTCAGTGAAGGGTATCCCAGCCGCATCCACCCTAAGTAAAGTCAGGGGAAAATCTGGGGGCTCGATTTCGTCAGCCGGATCGGCCAACTGAAAAGACAACAGATTGGTCAACCAAAAAGCAGAGAGATAACTAACCACAAAGCAAACCTTAGGATCAAAATTAAGACATTACCATGAGGCGATACCAAGCCAGCCGACGGGTGACATGAGATAGGTAGAAGGCACCAGGCACCAAGAGTGTATCGCCTCCTTCTCCGTCTTTGTCTTCAAGAGTCTCTGCGGTGGTCGGCGGTCTAAACATGGTCCGGAGAGGGTCAACCGGCTCCCTGAAGTCGTCATAAAGGCACTGACGCACCAACCGCTCGCCCAAGTACCAAACCGGACGAATCAATGCATGGAGAAGTATCCTCCTATAACTCCGCGGCCTCAGCTCCGCAGTCACGTACTCCGGCACGCCCTCATAATCGGCCCAAGGGCGGGCCACAAACTACACAAACAAAACCAACATCCTAGTAAATCTTAAGCCTTGGGGGCTATTGAGGAAATAAACTATAGAGGGAAACTTATATCTTCAATGCGTAGCTTGTTGACTAACGCATTCTCCACCTGGTAATGGCTGATTGTGCTCTTAGGCTTAGCCAGCCTCCACTCGATCCCCGCCGGGAATCTCTTCGGATGCGCCCGCACCGTCTTAGGTGCCAAGCGCGGAAAATAGGAATAGATCCAAGCCTGTGAATCCCAAAACAACCTTAGCAACTCGAGCATAAAGCTAGGTAGAAATCAAAACAGGGGAGCGAAAAAAAAACAAAAAAAACAACTAACCTCCAGTATAAGGCCTGGACCCACAATAGGCACAGCTGAGGCCGACCCTATCACCAGCGGCCTCACCATGACTTGCAAACAGCGGGTCATCTCGCCGAAAGCCGCGGTCACCCAATCGAAGCGTCGTAGCTGAGTCAGGTTGGCTAGGAAGAGCAAGATCCTAGTACTAAACCTCTCGCCCTTGTCCGAGAAGTGAGTCGACCCTAGGAAATACCACAGCCACAGCCGAGCATCCTGCTCCGGCGTGTTAGCCTCCTGACCCTCTAGTACCGCCACTCGCTCAAAGTGGTCGGTGATGTAAGAATTCACTAACGCATGAGGCGTACTATATGCCTCAGGCGGCAAACAATCCCCGATGAGGCCCCGCACCTCATCACTATCTAGACTAGGAACTTCGGCGGCCCACCTAATCCTATCCGGACCCCAGGGCATACCACTAATCATCCCAAAGTCCTCTAGGGTCATCCCGACCTTCCCAAAAGCCATGTGGAAGGTCGAGGTAGTATCATGAAAGCGATCTATCATCGCCCTAATTACCATAAGGTTACATTTGGTCTGGCAATTCACTAGCCTAATCCATTGCCCGACCACGGGACCTAGTGCGGTCCTCTCGATAATCCCCTTTACCGCGGGGGTCAGTTTCTAGTGGTAGATTTTGAGGCACGTAGTAAAACCCGAGAAAGTCCTCATCGGACCTGGGGGCTGCAAACCAAAACATTGCAAAGATAAACAAAACAAACCTAGCCTAGCCAGAGCAAAACAATAACGATAGCAAAATTCGAGTAAGAACCAAATAAGCACGAATAGGACACTCACCAAGCCTCGCACAATATGGCTAGAAATATGACGGTCGAGATGAAACATCAGCTGATGACCATCCCAATCCCGAGCCCACTCAGGATCCTCATAGACAATCTCCTCGTCCTCCGGTACAGAAGCCAGAACGTGAGCCCTCCTAGCCACCGTATCCGGAAGCCTGCGCTTCTTCACCCTATCGAACTTAGCCTCGTTAATAGTCTCAGGATCGCGCCGCTGAGACGAGACACTCCTATGTCTTCTGGGTATTCCTCGAGGAGTCTGTGAACTTGCCCCGACGACCTCCCCACTAGCACCAACCGAGGAAGTTCCCTCGGGATGCTCGGTATCACCTCTAGCTATAAAACAAACCCAAAACAAAAAACACAAAGAGACACATCCCTAATCAGGCTAAAGCAGCTTAAACAGGTCAAAATATGGTCAAAATTCCAGATAAAAATATCGAAATTCCAAGAAAGCCGATGGCACACATTTTCGATCCCGGTCACAATGGAAGTGGTTTCGGGAAAATCCGGCATCTTTTCGACACCTTTTGGTCCGTCTTAAGACACACAAAACTTTACGGAGGGTCCTAGAAGCCATCCTAGCCCTAGCAGTCAACAATAAAGCTACCCATATCCTCATAAACACTATTTGAGCAAAAATACGTAAAATAATCATAAGAATAATCGGGAGACGGTCCCTAACCCTAGCATTCCAAACATATTTCTCATAGAAAGCCATTACCACACCTCAAACATATTTATCAAGCTTATAAACATTTCAACAAGCTATAATCGACCCCAATTTGACAATAAAATCAAGCACAAGCATCGAAACTTAACAAATAAAAAACACCCAAATCAATTTTCTAGGGTTTTTAACAAACTAACTCCTAATCAATTCAGTCAAGGAAAACCGACTTTAAAGAAGTAAAAAACACTAACCCGGAGTCGACATTGTCGTAAAAAGCGGAATCGAAACGAAATTCGGCAAGAAAAATCGAAGAAGTCGAGTTTGAGGCGAAGAGATTGACGCGTTCGACTTCTTCGTGAAATAATATGAGCGCCCCAACCTTCGATTACTTAAACAGACCCGGACCGCAAAACCCTGACCGCATCAGCTAGCACGTCTAAGTCTAGGTGCGCTGGGGGCTAGGCGCCTCAAGACTAGGCCGCAGAGAGACGTGCGTCTAAAACAAAACAAAACAAGCGAACTCAAGGTTCAATACACACAACCTTTAAAACCAACAAAGTAACAATAAACGGAATAATTACTAATCGACGTCAATAATACACTCTCGATAACGAAACAGACATCAGAACCGCACTTAGCTTAGACACTGCACTCGAACGAATAATAAAACAATTCAAAATAATCTAAACAAAATCTGAGCAGACTCAACTACACAACAAATTAAAACGAAACAAAACAAACGCAAGTCAAAGACAATACACATAAAACATGCACCTACTAAGACAAACAAAACATCAATAACGAGGCGACTCTAATTAACATCAATAATACACCCGCGACTAATTAAAAAAACGCTTAACGCTGCATCAGGACGCGTAACAAAAAAAACAACCGAGATCAACATAAGCAAACCCTGAGAAAACTCAAAATCAAAACAAAAGCAAGAACAAACCTGAACAAAATAAGGCAAGCCTACAAACAAAATAAAACGAATTCACTCCACCAGCATTTTACTAAGACAGATAAACAAACAGCAATTTTGCCCAAGGGGTCTGAGTTACCCCGGAGGCACAGCAATTTGCCCGAGGGATCTGAGTTACCCCGGAGGCACAACAATTTGCCCGAGGGGTCTGAGTTACCCCGGAGGCACAACAATTTGCCCGAGGGGACTGAGTTACCCCGGAGGCACAGCAATTTGCCCGAGGGGTCTGAGTTACCCCGGAGGCACAACAATTTGCCCGAGGGGTCTGAGTTACCCCGGAGGCACAACAATTTGCCCGAGGGGTCTGAGTTAACCCGGAGGCACAGCAATTTGCCCGAGGGGTCTGAGTTACCCCGGAGGCACAACAATTTGCCCGAGGGGTCTGAGTTACTCCGGAGGCACATCAATTTGCCCGAGGGGTCTGAGTTACCCCGGAGGCACAACAATTTGCCCGAGGGGTCTGAGTTACCCCGGAGGCACAGCAATTTGCCCGAGGGGTCTGAATTACCCTAGAGGCACATCAATTTGCCCAAGGGATCTTAGTGATCCCGTAGGCACAGCAACAACAATTTTGTCCTAGGGGTCAGAGGCATCCCAAAAGACAGCTACTCGAGTGGAGACTAACGCCCTCGAGGAGTTTTACCCAAGGGATCTTAATGATCCCGGAGGCACAACAACAAAAATTTTGTCCTAGGGGTCAGAGGCATCCCGAAAGACAGCTATTCGAGTGGAGACTAACGCCCTCGAATGGTTTTATATCCCTTTGTTTTGTCCTAGGGGTCAGAGGCATCCCGAAAGACAGCTATTCGAGCGGAGACTAACGCCCTCGAATGGTTTTATATTCCTTCGTTTTGTCCTAAGGGTCATAAGCATCCCAAAAGACAACCGCTCGAGAGGAGACTAACGCCCTCGAACACTTTGTTTCATCAAGGGTTTACAAGCAGCCCGAGGTATACTTGTACAAGTAAAAAAACCAACTTAATGCGTTGCTAGCGCGCAAAAAACACTTAAAACTAAATGAAACCTCTAAATAAACTGAAGAAGACAAAGTGCGCGCGCACAAAGAATCAAGAACAAGATGTCAAGCAACGGCTCGAGCCCCAAGAAATCAACAACAAGCGAAGACGTCAGGTATGACTTCTCAGCCTTGGCTGGCGAGCCTCACCACGCAGTCTAACGGACTTAAAATGACCCAACCGGACAGCCACCAGGTCGTAATCTTCGATTGGCTTGGGGGGCTATACTTTGACTTTCGCCTTGTCCAAGCCTCAGTCAAAGTGGGGGCTTCTGTAGACACCCATATTTGGACCTGGTGGCTGCAGAAGCGCCCATCAAACACCCGATGACGATAGCACTGCAACGCGACGCGAGTTCGCGATGTTTTAGATAGTTTTCTCATAGAACGGACCAAATAATTACCCGTAAAAATTAAAACTAACATGATGTCAGCCTTAGTCGTGTCGTTACGGTCCTATAGACACTAATTAGAGTCAATTCCGATACCGGGACCCCGAGCCGGCCCCGAAACTCGAACTGAGTCAACCCCGAGTCAAGCGAGCCTCGGGATGAACACCCGAGGCGACGAAACCCACGGTGCTAGGTCAAGCCGTAGGAAGCCTTCGCGACCAAGCAAGCTATCAGATACCCGCCTCTCGGTTTTGAAAAGTATGAAAATCATATCTTCAAAACTCCAATCGCCCTTCCTAACGCGCCTGGGTCTCCCCACGCTCGGACCCAGGCGCCTGAGTCCTGGTGCGCCCCAAGTCACGCGTCCATGTGAGCGACGAGGGCCGAAAACACCTATAAATACCCCCCTCCGCCTCGCTCATTCGACACACTTCAACTCTCTCTTCTCCCTCAAAAACTCTCGCTAAGGGCTCGCACTCCAACACCCGAGGCAAACGATCCACTCGATCGTAGTTACGATAAAAAAGCAACATCGACGCTACTCCTCACCGTCGAGCACTCCACTCGATACCGAGGTACTTGTGATCGACTAGCTCAAAACTAGTACCCAGGTTCTGCTTGATTAGCCGCAAAACTAGTCCTTAGTAACGGAGTTCTGCCGGAGTAACCGCGGGAAGGTCAAACGGTAACGGGGTTCTGCCGGAGTCACTACTCAAGCTAGGAGGATCCGTCTGTTGATCAAGTCGTCACTAGGTTGTCATCTAAACAAAATTTTCCATATTTGCACTTTCTATTATTATGCACTACGACAACTCTAGATGTGGCCACTAGGCCCGCAAACATCTACTAAAATACGTAACGTCCCAATTTCAACAACAAATACTAAAACACACTAAACAAGCCCGAGTAATTCCGAGATCCGTTCTCAAGACTATCTATGCATCGAGTCCCGTTTAGCGTATATTCCGAGGGTGCAATTCCTCACAATGTGATTTACTTACATTCGCATTTACAGTTTTTCGTATGATTTATCGCTTTTATGACCTTATAATCGCATGCTAAATCACCTAACACGGAATTCAAAACGTAAAATAACTAAAACTGAACAAAGCAATGGTCGGGTTCCGTATTAGTCCGGATGCTCACCTTATTGGGTTCGAAGCATCTCAATTAATACCGAATCGACGCATCTTAAGCAGAATACCGAGTAAGGTATACCACGAGAATGACTAATATCTGTATTATCATGTTAAAACTGATTTGCTAATACATATAATATTAGTACTCTCTACTCTCCTACGTGCATCTTTTCATGGCCTGCTTATCACGTGAAATCGCATGCAAAGAATGTAAAACACTACCATTTTGACGATAAAGCTTATCTGTCCTTAAAACAACCGACATAGCAAAGACATAGGGTTTAAAACAACGGATGTTACAGAACTTCCACCACAACAAAAGAACTAGGAAATCAGCCCACCGATTGATTAGTAGAGGCCGCTATAGTGCGGGCGGGATTGGGTGTTGATATCTACCAGATGTTGGTTTCCTAATACGTACCCTCACCCCTTACTCAGAATCGACGGTTTCTGGATGTCCGAAACCATTGGCAATGAGGGTCATTCCAGGCATGGAGTGCTTAAGGGTACAAGTCTTTATCTTTAGGTCCCGTGCCACTCAACTTTGAGCCGACAAGGGATCAAAGTTGACTTGAACGGTTTTCGAGTCCCCATAATCGACTCGGTGGCGACTCCACAAATCAACAACAACTTCAGTTCACTAAAAAGGTCGCCTTACCAAACAAAATGGCCTTTAAACATTTACAACCACGACTCGATCGATTCCCAAACGGAAACACGGGTGTCCCACCCGTCTAGTACAAGTCCGGATCGTCATCCAAATCGAGGTCCGACACTTCGCCCCGTATGCGAGATCGGACCGGCCCCTGGCAGGGAGGGAGCCGCGTGGGTGGCCGCCGCCACATGATGAAAACCAGGTCGGTCCTGCGCGGGCATGCGCAGGGCGCCGGGCGGTGCGGACGGACGTCCACAGGTGTTAGAGGCTTGCTTTTGGAAAATCGCGGAGGAAGAACGCAAGCAGTTGTACCCGGGCGATAAGGGTGAGGAAGAGTTGGACTGGTAGAGCCCAGCCATTTATATTATGTATTACTAGTTGGTAACATGTGGCGTATTAGTACTAGTTTTTGTGGAGTTTAGACACGTTGTTGATTTTCCGGGACGTCCGGATTTTGGATGCTTGATATTGATGCCTCGACAAAGGCTCGATTTAACCGAATTTTGTTATTAATGAGAAGCACATTTTTATTTTTTATTCTTTTTTTTTGTGGTGGCTCGCAACTCGATTATTCATTTTACCTGGAGCGCCCTTTCGGGTTTTCACTTCGTCCTCGGCTCACCTTTTTTTGTTTTTGTTTTGTTTGACGGCTAGCAACTCGATTCTTCATTTTGCCCGGGTGCCCTTTCGGGTTTTCACCCCGTCCTCGGCTCGTTTTTTTTTAAAAAAAATATTTTTATTTTATTTTTTTACGACGGCTCGCAACTCGTTTCTTCTTTTTTGTCCGGGGCGCCCTTTCGGGTTTTCACCCCGTCCTCGGCTCGTCGTTTGTGCTTTGCCATTTTAAATCACTCAGGGGCCGGGTCGCAAAAGGAGTCCCGGTTTGTATATAGATCGATTAATCTACTTTTTGTTGTTTTTTTCAGTGGTTTGGTTGTACCCGAGAAACGGGTTGCCTACGTATCCACTTTTAGACGGAATCAAACCGTGTTCGTAGTTCTTTAGAAAAGTGCTAGTGATTTTGCTTTAGACTCGTTTATGCCAATTATCGATGCGAACTTGACTTCTTTTTTTTTTCGTGTTGTTATTGTTGTTGCTTTTTTTTTGTTTCCCCCTAAGTCAAAGGTCGGGATGGGGTTTTGGTGTGCCTAAGTCGTATGCTCCCAAAGATAAATAATTAAGTCTTATTACCTTTAACAATATAGTAGAGGTAAGTCGGGTGTCAAATCCACAGGGAAGGCGAGGTAAATTAATGTGTGAATAAAATAAATAAAAGTAACAAGAATAATGGGGGTTTTGTGCTTGAATTGTCTAATAACTAAAATATGGAAAGTAAAATAACTAATAATGATGAAATCAGATAATTAAGAAACTCGACTCAAAGAAAATCCACTAACTAGTTAAACAATTGATCATCGACTACTAACCTTTATTTAATCCTTGAGTATTCTATTGTGAAACTGAAAGTTCCAATTGTTTCGTAGATAATATTACTTAGGTCGAAACACGATACTAAGCAACCTAATTATTGAACAACCTAATCCACGCGTCTAGATTTAATTCAATAACAGCATGAATGATATGAACAAATCAATAGAAATAACGACCTTTAACACACGCGGTTATTGGTTCGAATTATATGTTTATTCCCCCTTTTCCCCAATTACGATGAAACGCATACAAATAATTATGTCTAAAGGTTGCAACTTTATCAAGTGAATTGAACAATTACGGATTCAAACACAAAGAATTGCAATAGATTGAAAATTGAAATAATCAATTGGCCAAAAAGATTAAACAAACAACAATCATAAAATTAGCACAAGGAATAAACAATACTCAAGTATTTAAATAAAGATTAAGAAAGTCTCACAATCAATTAACCAGAAAGTTTCAAATCTTTGACCCGAGAAGGAAGAATTAGTTACACATAATTAGGGTTCTTCTCTTCTTTATTTTCTTGATGAACGTAACGTTCATGAATGATGAATAATGAAAAACTAATAATAGTATATAGTCTAATAATGATAGGAAATTATCCTAATTTCCTAAATCTAATAATAATAATAATAATAATAATAATAATAATAACTAATAAGATGACACGGACCCAAAGCAGTTCCGTCTTCAATCCCCGAGCTGCGCTTTGATTTTTCACTCGGTTTGGTTGGGCTTGTTCTTCACATTCTCCATCTCGAGCCCAAATCACACATCATGGAATTAAGAGCTCTAAAAATCGTCTTTTCTCCAATAAAGCACAATTTACTTAATAAAATCAATTGGACGATTTCCACTCTAAATCCGCATCTTTAATCACCAAATCTAGCTCAAATCTCAGTCATAAACACATACAAAACATGCTAGATCAGGTTTCTCGGGTGTTTACGGGTAGTATCGCTTGAGTTGATCCATATTGGTCGGGGTTGAGAACTCTTGTCCATCTAGGTCGGTAAGGATCGCGGCGCCCCCCGAAAGTATTTTTTTAACGAGGTAGGGGCCCGCCCAGTTTGGTTTTAATTTCCCTCTAGGGTCGACGGGAAGGGGTGCTCTAATGGATTTGATTACTAAACTTCCCTCATGTATGTTTCGGGATTTCACTCGCTTGTTAAAGGCTCGTTGGATGCGTTGTTGGTAAGCTTGTACGTTGGATAGGGCATGTATCCTACGTTCATCCAGGAGCACTAGCTCATCGTACCGCTTTTGGTTCCATTCTTCTTCAGGGATGCCGCTTTCGGCCAATATTCTTAGTGATGGTATTTCTAGCTCTATTGGTTGGACGGTTTCGCAACCGTAGGTTAGGTAATATGGTGTGGTTCCGGTGGGTGTTCTATAGGATGTTCGGTATCCCCAAAAGGCGAAGGGGATTTTATTTGGCCAATCCCGGTAGTTGTCTATCAATTTCTTAAGGATTGTGGTGATGGTTTTGTTGGCTGCTTCTACGGCCCCGTTGGTTTGTGGTCTATAGGGTGAGGATTTATGTCTTTGGATTTTGTCTATGAATTTTTGGGTGTCGGCCCTGAAGTGAGCCCCCTGGTCGCTAATGATTTCATGAGGTATACCGTAGCGGCAAATGATGCTGTTTTGCAAGAATTTGACTACTTGTTTTGAGGTTAGTACGGTGTAAGAGGTGCCTTCTACCCATTTGGTGAAGTAATCTATGGCTACTAAAATAAATCAATGTCCGCCGGTCGCGGATGGGTGTACTTTCCCTATGATGTCTATTCCCCAGGTAGATAAGGGTCAGGGTGTGGCTATGGTGTGTAGAGGATGTGGAGGTATGTGTTGGAAGTTGGCGAATATTTTGCAATTGTGGCAGTGCCGAATGTGACATCGACAGTCTGCCTCTAAGTTAATCCAGTAATAACTCAGTCTCATTACTCTTCGAGCTAGTAGGTGTGAACTCATGTGGGTCCGCACTCTCCGTCATGTACCTCTTCTTTGACTTTCTCGGATTGGTTTTTGTTTATGCATCTAAGGAGGACCCCTTGTGGGGTTCATTTGTACGGTAGGCCTTGATTCAGGACGTAATGGGTGGCTTGTATTCGTAGGGCTCTTTTGTTTTTGGCATTAGTGTCGCGTGGATATGACCCGTGGGTTTTAAAGTCTAGGATTGCTTTGTACCGAAGTTCGCTGTTGGTTTCCGGGTTGTTTGCTTCTTTCTACACAGATGGGCATGGAGAAGAGGTGATCGGGCATGTTTATTGGTGAGGCTAATTTGGATAATGTATCAGCGAATTGGTTTTCTTCGCGGGGTATGTGTATGAAGTCAACTTCGGTGAATTCCCGAGACATTGTTTCTATTTTGGCTCGGTATGGGGTTACGTTTTCACTATGGACTTTCCAGGTTCCTGTGGCTTGGTTGATTACCAGGGGCGAATCTCCATGTACTTTAAAATTTTTGATTCCTAGAGATACGGCTGTTCTTAGACCTGTCAGGCAGGTTTCGTATAGAGTCGCGTTGGGAAAGTTTAGTTGGGTGGAGGTTTGTTTGCTTCCAAGTTTATTGTTGTTTGGTCAGTGGGGTCGATAGTGGGCTAAGCTAGGGTTGTTTTTTCCGATTTCCTTCTTAGGGTGAAGTTGAGTGGGCCATTTGTGGTAGCCCTTGCATTTTAGTCAATTGTTATCGATAATTGGCATAAAGTCGAGTTTATAAGCATTTAAAAGCGGATTGTTGAAAGAAAGTTAAGCGATTGTCGAGGCATGTTTGTAAAATAAAAGGAGATTGTTTTGTTGATAATGATAGTATACGGGCTAGGTGCCCGTGATTTTGTTTGGGGGAGGTGGCGGACATGTTCCCCCGCACCTCCCCGGACTCGATAGAATAGGGGACAAGTGTAACAACCCGGTTCTTCTAATGACATTAATTAACAAGGCGGAAAATAATTAAGTCATAAAAAGGGGTAAAAATTAAAAACCGTCGACTCGAGTGAGTCTTTTACCGATAAATGAACCGTTTGTTAAAATACAACAACTGAAAACCGAATTACAAATTTCTAAAACAATAGTTTGACAAAATTTGTGTTACAAGATTTATAGTTTGACACTCTCATCTGCTACACTGTATCTCTTGCACTCGTGCATGACCCCATGTCCAGTCTTGAGAGTTCGTCAACCTGAATGCATATTTAAATATACATGTCCCACTTAGTGAGAGTAACCTAACCATCCTTCTAACACGGCCCTGAATAATCAATGTTGTATAACGTTTAGGTTATCTAATTAACAGATAAGCAGGCATGTCACATTACAAATCGACATGTATACAATGTGAGATACACATGAAGTGATTTCAGTTAACATGCGAATCAATTTAAATATATAAGCCATGTAGGTTATATAGAATAAAGTAATTCATACATCATATAAGTATCATGTGAATAGAATACTGTAAAGCATGGATCATGGATTCATAGAAGTGTCATGTGAAAATAGAGTAAGACATGCATAATACAAATCATATGAAACATAATATCAATCATAATCAATATTCAGGCAGGACATATAACAAACATCACTTCCCATTATCAAGCATTTCAATCACATCATTAGTCATAAGAGTATAGAACAGTAATGAAGCATACTAACACATGTGATTTAGAAAACTGTAGTCATTTACTTTTAAAAACAATGGTTTTCTTTCACATAATGCACGGGACGTGACTACTAATGTCTCATGCACACTTAAGTCTTGCATCTCACCATAAGTTTGGATGGGAACATCAATCCCGCCAATCATATCGATACTAGGAGGTTTACATCTCACCCCTAGTGCTCAATAGGATCGAACACCTAAATTGACTCGGTTTAGTCGACTGACATACGGAGAAGAAGGACTGCAAGTGCATGGACTCAGAGGCCCCGCTAAACCGAACATGTCCCATACACTGCTAAGGCAAAGGTCAGAAGGTATTCCGCCCCCAAAGATATCCGATATGAAGAGTGAGAGTTGATCAGTGCCCCTGTCTATGTATGCGCACACACCCAATCCATACTCTTGGTCTCGGGAAAGAGAACCTTTACACAACCGAGCACCTCAATGGCAACTGGACGACTACTACTCTACCGACAAACTCATAAAGAGCTGGCTGCCCATTTACTTCTTAGCATTTTCTCGCACCGGCAGGATGCATCATGGCCTCCCATGAGCAGTGACTCCGAGTGTCGTAGTCTAGTTTCGAAGCTGTCTTCTATCGCATCGCCTTCTAAACTTTACCAAGATAACGCCCAACACGAAACGTAGGCTGAATTTGGGTGTTTTATAAAGACAGAGTCTCTGGAATATCGAGCTTAACGGTCATCGTGGGGCATATGTCTAATGACCAGAGGAATGAAACAATACCGGATTCCATAAGGATGACCGGTCTGTGGGCTGTGTATTGACTCGGAACAAGTCATTACAACATGGAATGGTGAAGACGACTCAGAGGGTACTGCCAGGGCACATGTTCATTTTCACCATGATTGGTGTCGATAACATCGTTCGTGAAAACGTGTCTGATCACCGGCTTAGGTAACACACCGACTAGAAGTACGGTTGTTCTTATGGAATTTAAGTATGTCGATTTTAAGATTAACAAACATTATCAATCGTCGTAAAATTTATCTTAACTGATAGTTTTAGTATACTGATGTAAGAGATTTGGAACATTTTATTTGAGATATATTATTTGAAGCGTTCATTAGTTGAGATTTGATTAAAGATTCAATTATTTCTAAGTACATTATTTAAGATAGGTTCCTTTATCTTGACTTGGTCTATGTTGACTTAAAAAGCCAAAGTTTGACCAAGATGGACTAGTCAACTCTTAGTTTTGACTTAGTCACTAATTAGTCCTTAAGTGCTTATTATAAAGTTTAAGTGTTGTTTTGCACATTTAAGCATTGTTTAACTTAGTACTTTTGGGTTTTTCGTCTTTTAGTACTCTATACTTTTTGGGCACAAGTATTTAGTACATTTATTGTTCAAGTGTACGTATTTAGTATTTTTATACGGTTTCGTATTTGTACAAGTATACTTATCTTTTAAAGCCTATTTATACTTAGTAAAATATTTCTAACACCAAATAAATCAATAATAATTATAAAAATCATTTTTAACCTTATTATGTATCATATTTTTCAAAACTTAGACTTTTACCAAAATAACTTTAAGTAATAACGAAATCGATAATGTTATTAAGGATACTAAATGAGTCATTTTTCAAATGTTATTTTTAACTATCGATTTTCGAACTCAACATACTTTTATGAGTTAGGTTTCCAGATATAAAGTCATTTTTAAAAAATAAGAAGGTTTATTATTTTTAACAAATTAAAAACGAAAACAGTACGGTTTTCAATACTTTCTTTTAAATCGTTTAAAATACTTAAACATCAGAAAAATGAACCAAAGTTTTATTTTAGATACCTATACTTGTAATAACCTATCCCCAGAAATTTAGATTAAAAACCTTTATAAATGTCTTTAAATAAAATCCTTTTTCCAGATCTAACCCATTTTAGTAAACATTTTATAAATGAAAATATATATGATGGATTTATATGAAATTTGACGTACACATAATAGACATCATCAGGAATATAAAATAAATTTTCAAAGTCCAAAATAAATGTTCAACATCATGGAACATATTATTTTCTCAGACAGTACATAAAATCATACAGTACCAGTTTACGTAATAAATCGTTATTAAATATATATTTTCATAAAAACTTACTTTTAATATTTTTGTCATATTCTAGACATTCAGATATACAACTTTCATGAAGGAACCTAAGTCTAATTCGAAACATATTTTACACATACAAATCGTGAACATACATCATACATCACAGATTACAGCATGTATTGTTAAGTGATAAATCAACAAATAGTTAGCTTTAAACTTGGTGATCTAATGATTTAGTCCTAAACATGATGTTACATGTTAGTTAGAGTCTAAACACTATACTACGAGATTTGAGGGCGAAGAAAAGTTAGGTTACTTATTAGCAATTCTCCGGATCAACTATGAAATCAAATATACTAAGATCGAAGCCCCCTTCCTCTTCCTCCTCTTCATGAATAAGTTAGAAGGACACACAAACAAAGTAAGTTAGTAAATATAATAGGAATAAGACTTAAAAATAAAGAGTATAAGGTAAGGAAAAGAAAGAGTATGTGCTCTTGAGATATGGTGGTGTAAACACCTTAGAACTTAGAAAAACTTGTATGATTTTCTTTGGTTTTTAGATGGATCTTTGAAGGAGTGTCTAAGTGAGTGAATTAATGAGTAAATGAAGAGAAAATGGCTGGTTATAAGCACTCAAGTCATGCATTAGATGAGGGAGCAAAGGGTGGACAAGAACTTGACAATTACTCAAAATAGCTAAACATACTTTAAGAAGTACATTACTATAAATGGTGTTTTTGATTAGTTAGGCATATTTTGAGGCTAGGGATTCAAAGGCAGGGTTTTGCATGCCTTAGGATTATATTTATGGTTTTATTTGGTCACACAATGGTTAAGAAGGAAGCACGGAAATCGAAAGTCGAGAAACGGATAATCGGATGACAATTTTCGTTGCAAAGAAGCTGTCTAGTACAATTTTATTTAGATGAACTTTGAAAATGAAATTTTGGATGTTACCATTGTGTAGATCTTGGAAAAATAATAAATTTAGGCTTTTGAAACGCCTCAATCGAAGTCCGTATGAGAAAATAGGAACCGTTTTACGAAATCGCGCAGAATTGCGATAACGATAGAAATTTCAGTTTTGCAAACACTGAAGTGAAATAGAAAGGTTCCAAAGGCACAATAATTGAATATTACTATATAAAATAGTTTTTCAAGCTTCGATTTATTAATATTAATCGTTATTATAAATAAATAAAATGGTCAAAAGCACGGGGTGTTACAACAAGACATTTATTATTATCATTCTAGTCTAGGCCCTAAGATGAACTAGACTTTAGCTAAGACTGGTCACGCGGCTTGGTCGCGTTGGCCCTTCGCGCCCCCCGGGTCTCAACGTCTGCCGTATTCCTCTGAAGATGCTCCTCTTGAGCGGCGCCTGGAGGCGGCTCTTGGGGCCAGCCTGTCGAGGGGCTTGAAGTGGCTTGTGACTACTACCGACGTTACTATTTCTCCCTTGGTAACCGAGAAAGTAAAGACGGTCTTTTGTCGCTTTGTCGGGGAGTATGCTTCTGCCTTGATTAGGTCTTGGATAGCGTGCTTCAACGATAAACATGCCTCGGTGTCGTGCCCATTGCCCCGATGGAATAGGCAGTAAGCATTGAGACTCCTTTTTTTATTTCTTTTGCCAGTCGGCGGGTCTGGTGTGGGACCCTGAGGTTTGAGTAGCCCTTGGTCTATTAAGTGTTCAAGGGTCTCAGCATATGTTGAGCCGAGTTTGGTAAACTCTCTGCAGGGCGTTTTGACTTTGTGAGGTAGTATCTTGTGAGGAGTCGAGGTTATTTCTTTGTCATTCTCAGAGGATTTCGCCCGTACGGAGTATCTAGGTGATTTGCTCGGAGTGTGTGTGTTTGGTAGTTAATCGGACTGTAGTTCGGTTCGCTCTCTGCGTCCTTATTTTTGAGAAAGTAGAGGCGGCTATCCATGTGACGAACGAAGCTGGACAGATGGTCTATCGAGGTTCGGATATTGTGCACCACCTCAGCTAAGGCAGTAACGTCGGAGCAGAGGTTCTCAACCACTCCTGGTTCCGCGGACATGTTAGGGATAGATTTCTGCAAGATGGTGTCGCAGATTAGGATGATCTCGTCAGACGTCTTAGAGACTCGTGGGATGCTCATGATTGAGCGATAAGGAACTGAGACCCTTAGCCCATATGAGTGTGGTCATTAGCTCAGGGATTCAGGTGCTTTAGACTCTTAGTGTATTTGTAATCCCCTAGAAAATCTAACGAGATACAGTGGCGGAAACACTGTAGAGTCGGGATTAAAACACACTGTAACTATGTCTTAGTAAAATTTAAAATGGTAAAGTCAAACAATAGGCCTTAAATAAAATGACCAAAATTTAAAACAATCCACAAAAGGGGTTTGAACAATCCATAAGACATAATTATCAAAATAAACAAGCAGGATCCACACTGCTCGCTAGCCCACACCCAGAACAGTATACCTGCCATGTTAAAACATAACAGCCACAATCAGTGGGGAGCAACGTCAACGTTCTCCCAGCCGTATAACAGGATTTTAAAACTGTAATTACTATTATAGAAAAATAGTAAGAAAATAGAAAACGGTAAAACATTATAATGAAAATAAGTTTTCAGTGAAAAACTTCACGTATCGAAACAATATAATAAAAATGAGTTTTCCGGAGAAAACATAAAACATTTGCCAACCTGCAAACCAAATTATATCGATAATAATAAAAATATTCAAAATGGCGTTATGGACAGGAGTAGTGTAGACGGCTAGACTTTCACTAGGAGAATACTAAAAACTAGCTTCGAGAAGTCAGTTCAAACAAATCAAACCTCGATCTCTAACTAGGCTACTCAACCATAATAGGACGGCGACTTATAAATGCGTGGCCCTAGTTTAAGACAGTGCACACCCCTCCTGGGATTACCTGTCACCCAGTTCAACTTATGACGGTGACTTATTGCGAGGCCTAAGCTTAAGGTCAAAATGTACTCCACTCCCGGGATACCTGTCACCCGGTTCAACAACCAATGTACCGATTCCTGATACACTAGCCTTATAGTTGATGGCAAAAACGTAGACCCTAGATTATATTACTCTAACCTCACACTTGCCCTTATTCCATAACTCCAAAACCAAGCCATTATCGATATTTAAAAAGATATAATCATTACAAACAATATGGAGATAAAAGGAGTAATCATAATATTCTAAAAGAGAAAACTTTCTATTTTAAGAAACTTCTATTTTTAGAAACTTTACTAAAAATAGCGTCATATCAAAATAGCGAAAATATTAGTTTATACTAACACAACATTTTAGCAAACGATATAGATTTATAAAACTACTATTTTCGGCCTTAACGATATTAATTGTTAAAGTGAGAACAATTGAGTTTATGAAATTATTGAAAAACCATACAAGTGTTTATAAAATAATTAAAAATGTGTTAAACACTTTAGTACTACTAACTAGGGTGTTTTCAAAATTTATAAAACTAAAATTCCCTAATTATTAATAGTTTCGACAATACGAACATAAATAGGATTTTACGGCAAATGTCAATTTAAATATTTTAACGTCTTTTATTTAATTAAACCAATGAATATATTTAGAGTACGTTAAGGGATGATTTAACTCTTAAAGTTTCAGATTTAAATATTTTCAAAATAGCTGGAAAAATAAATTCTTTAGGTAAGACGAAGCATTTTAACGATAAATCGTAATTTGTCCAAAAATCAATACTTATTAATTAAGGACTATAATAAATAGTACAAAAAATTACGTAAAATAGCTAAAATATATTTATGGACATTCTGTCAAGAAAAGAAAATTTTCCAGAATCCTAAAACTCGGTTTTTAAAGCGTTTTCTCGTTAATCGTCTAATCTCGACGATAACGATTAATAAAAATAGTAATTCCAAAACGATTTAAGTATTAATATCCAAAAATTATTATTAAACTTAAAAATCATGATTTTCCAGAAAATACTATTTTTCCAGATTTCCAAAAATTCCAGATTTAATAAACCTCGTTAAAACCGTCTTTTAAACCCATTTTCACAATTAATAATTCCATTAATAAAACTTATCGTTCCTAACATTTTATTAAAGCACTAAAAATCATAAAATTACATTTTATCATGAAATCATCAGAATCATAATTTTTTCCAGATTAAATCAAAAGACCAAAAATCGAGAATTTAAACGACAAACACGGTTTTAACGATAAACGATGATTTAAAGTGATTAATTAATTCATCCACTTAACAATTCCAAAAATTTATGAATAAATTCATAAAATTTTATTTCATCAGAAAATTTCACCACGTCAAAAATAAGATTAAAATAAAATGTTTAGATACTAGAACTAAAAATTGGCTTTTAATCGTTTTTGTCCGTAAACGGTAATAATTCAATAATCGATAACTAAAATATTAGAAAAATTCTAAATTATTAAAAATCATCAAAAAATTTATTTTTTAAAGAATATAATCATATATTACAAGTTTAGGCCGAATATTACGATTTTACAAATTAATACAACGATTTAATCGTTAATCTCGTAAAAGCGATAAAAATACCGAAACATGCAAATTTTCAACTTTTAAAAATCTTCCAGATTATATGACATACATATATTGTCAAAAAATGAAATATAAAAATATACATGCAATTACACAAATAAAATCATGAAATCCCGAGTAACATCGACGTTACCTCTAGTTCAAATCGGAAACGATAATATACTCGTCGGCCTCGGGATTGTCCACAAATCCTTAACACACAAAAATCATGGAAGAAAAAATACCATGAGAAAAACTATGAAAATCGAGGTGAATAACGATCGAAAACAACATCGATTATTACCTTAATGGAAGGATCGGAATAACGATTAATTTGACGATAAAAACAAGACGATTATGACTCAAATTGGAGCAAGAATCAGCCTAGGAATTCTGGAGTATGTCACGGTTTTGGGAAAGATGAAGGACTATTATTTTGTTGTTTTTGAAAAAAATGAATGTAAGAAAATGGATGGTTTCTTAAGAATGAATGGAAATAAATTTTGATGAAAACAAGGTGGAACCATAGCCTAAATGAATCAGCCAAATGAAGAGGAGAGGGAGTATGAAAAGTTTGATCATAAAGCATCGAATAAATGAAAAGAAAAGAATTACGTAATTATGTTTTAACATAATAAAATGGAACGTATTATGAAAACGTAGTGAGGGTATGACAAGGAGGTGCGTCGGTCCAAAACATGGGGAAGTGGCCTCAAATAATTTGTAAGTTGATAAAAAAAAAGAATCGTAAAATCGTTAAAGGTATTTCAAAGCAAATCGAGTAAATCTCCCGTTAGAAAACAATTATTTACGAAACTTCGTAATAAAATCTTTAATGGCTAAATTTCCGTAAATAAAAATAATTATTAGTTGAAAATATTATATAAATATATTTATACATTTGTAGGAAAAGAAATAACTTAAATCCGAGCTTTAAAACGTTAATTCGTAGAGAAGTAGAATTCCTCGCGGAAAAATAATTAGTTTACGAAGAAAATCAATTAAATAGATTTAAAAGAATTAAAATCTTCAAAAATAAAAATAAGTATCATTAGACTCAAAAATGAAAATAAAGCTTGGGAAAAAAAATGATGAAACATAGGGCCGAAAAGTGACAGAGTTATGACGAAGTCATAACGGTAAGGATAAAAATGTTAGAAAAAATAGCGGGTGTTACAATCCTTCCCACTTAAAGAAAGTTTCGTCCTCGAAACTAAGAATAAGCAGAAAGGACTCAAGATTACCCCACTCGAAAACATGAGGATACCGATTTCGAATAAAAATTTTGCTCTAAAAGAAAAATTTTCAACTTCCAAAGTGACACGAAATTGAATGAAAATATTTATTCCAAGAGGAAATAGGGCTAAGCTACCCGAAGTTTAAAACCTCTTAATTAAAGAAATCGTAAAGTAAAGTTTATTTGATAAAATAATGACGTCAAATAACATTGGTAAACAAACTCGAAGGTAATGGGGTAACCAAAACTTTTTAAACTAAAAGTAAAACAATTTGATTAAGAAATTCGATAATGTTTCTTTTTCTGATGAAACAAAATTTAGTTTGGAGAAATCAAATTTTGTAATTAGTAAATATCGAACCAGTTGTCAAACATTTTCAATAACAGATTCAAAAGTCCACCAACAAAAAACGAAAAAAAAATTCAAACGCTAAAATTTCGAAAATGTTATCAAAGTAATTATTAAAGTTTTCAAAAATATTATCAAACTTGGACATACAAAATTATTTCGACAATGTTAAAATGTTTTACGTAATAATCCTATAGAAATTGAAATATGTGGAAATATGAAAGTCTTCATAAAATTTTGATAGCTTAAAAATCAAAAATTGAATTAATTTCGAAATAATTTAAAATAAATTATTAGGGCATTTTTAAACATATCTAAAAATAAATATCAACCTGTAACACCCGCTATTTTTCTAGCATTTTTATCATTTCCGTTATGACTTCGTCATAACTCTGTCACATTTCGGCCTTATGTTTCATCATTATTCCAAGCTCTATTTTCATTTTTGAGTCTAATGGTATTTATTTTTATTTTGAAAGATTTTAATTCTTTTAAATCTATTTATTTGATTTTCTTCGTAAACTAATTATTTTTCTGCGAGGAATTCTACTTCTCTACGAAATAACGTTTTTAAACTCTGATTTAAGCTATTCCTTTTCCTAAAAATGTCTAGATATATTTATATAATATTTCTAACTAAGAAAATATTTTTATTTATGAAAATCTATCATTTAATGATTTTATTACGAAGTTTCGTAAATAATTATTTTCGAACGCGCGGTTTACTCGAATTGCTTTGAAATGCTTTTAATAATTTTATGATCCTTATTTTTATCAACCTACAACTAAAAAGAGACCTTTTTGGACCGTGACACCATGTAGTAAAACATTTGATTACAACTTTTATTTACATAACACTTTATGTTTAAACTTTAAGTAAAAAAATATTTTTCTCTTTAATTGATTTACATGCTTAAATTACAAACCTTTCATGCTACCATCACATTCATTTTGGCTGAAATTTTAAGACTACATTCACATTGTTTTTATCAATTTTAATGCTTCATTCATCCACCATCCTTTCATATTTTTCTTATTCATTTTTACATCAATTTTATTTTAACAAAAACCTCTTCTTTCTCCCTCTTTTTGGCTGGCGTTCCTGCCCATTTTCACCAGCCATTTTCATCCATAATCAAGCTTTGATCGTCGTATTTTCATCTTCTAAATTATCGATTTTCTTTTCCCTTCGTTAAGGTAATAATCGATGTTATTTCCGATCGTTATTTACCTTGATTCTTTTAGTTTTCTCATGGTATTTTTGTACCATGTATGTCATGTGAATTAGGATTCTTGGTTGATCCCGAAGCCGACGAATTTATAATCAACTCGGAGGTAACGTCGATGTTACTCGGTATTGCATGATTTTATTTGTGTAATTGGATGTATATTTTTATATTTTTGTTTTTGATGACATATATATGTCATATAATCTGGAAAATTTTTAAAAGTTGAAAATTTGTATGTTTCGGTATTTTTATCGCTTTTACGAGATTAACAATTAAATCGTCATATTAATTTGTAAAATCGTAATATTCGGCCTAAACATGTAATATATGTTTATATTCTGTAAAAATGATGTTTTTGATGATTTTTAATAATTTAGTATTTTTCTGATATTTTAGTTATCGATTATTGAATTATTACCGTTTACGGACAAAAACGATTAAAAGCCGACTTTTAGTTCTAGTACTTAAACATTTTATTTTAATCTGATTTTTGACGTGGTGAAAATTTCTGATTAAATAGAATTTTCTGAATATTTTCATAATTTTTCGGAATTGTTAAGTTGATTAATTAATTAATCACTTTAAATCATCGTTTATCGTTAAAACCGTGTTTGTCGTTTAAATTCTCGATTTCTGGTCTTTGGTTTAAATCTGGAAAAAATTCTGATTCTGATGATTTCATATTAAAATATAATTTTATGATTTTTAGTGCCTTAATAAATGTTAGGAACGATAAGTTTTATTAATGGAATCGTTAATTGTGAAAACGGGTTTTAAAGACGGTTTTGACGGGATTTATTAAATCTGGAATTGTTGGAAATCTGGAAAAATGGTAAATTATGGAAATTCATGATTTTTAAGTTTAATAATAATTTTTGGATATTAATAATTAAATCGTTTTGTAATTACTATTTTTATTAATCGTTATTGTCGAGATTAGACAATTAACGAGAAAACCCCTTTAAAAACCGAGTTTAAGAATTCTGGAAAATTTTCTTTTCTGGACAGAATGTCCAAAAATATATTTTTGCTATTTTACGTAATTTTTTAATATTTATTAAAGTCTTTAATTAACAGTAATGGTTTTTGGACAAAATTACGATTTGTCGTTAAAATGCTTCGTCTTACCTAAAAGAATTATTTTTCCAGCAATTTTGAAAATATTTAAATCTGAAACTTTAAGAATTAAATTATCCCTTAACATACTCTAAATATGTTCATTGGTTTAATTAAATAAAAGACGTTAAAGTATTTAATTTGGCATATGCCGTAAAATCCTATTTATGTTCGTTTTGTCAAAACTATTAATAATTAGGGAATTTTAATTTTATAAAATTTGAAAACGCCCTGATTAGTAGTATTAAAATGTTTAAGACATTTTTATTCATTTTATAAACACTTGGAAGATATTTTAATAATTTCATAAACTTAAATGCTCTCACTTTGATAATTAATATCGTTAAGGCCGAAAGTATTAGTTTTATAAATCTATATTGTTTACTAAAAATGTTGTATTAGTATAAACTAATATTTTTGATATTTTGATATGATGCTATTTTTAGTAAAGTTTCTGATTGGGGTGGGCCGTCTGTCAATCAACTGCCTGCTATGCAGGCCCCGAGACGGTTCCTGTCGGGGAGTCGAAAGACTAGCCCCCAGCAAGGACCTGAAACAGAGCATGAAACGCTAAAGGTTGGCCGTCGGCCGCCGAGAGCACGGGCCAATCCAGCCTGTCGGAGCTTGGCAGCCCCCTGCCTGGAGACTGTCTGCCCTGGGAAAATCCCTGGCCTGCAGGGTCAGGACTCCCAGGGGCCCTCTCGTCATTTTGCCTAAGGTAAGTGGGAATGGATGGATGAGAAGCCGCCACTTGTCACCTCTCCATCCATCCATTCCTCTTTCTCTTCTCTCTCTTGTGGGAAGGTATAAATACCTCCCCATTTCCCACATTAGAGGGGTTGGATTTTCTCTCTCTAGACTCTGACTCCTAAAACGCCACCTAGTTCCTCACGAGCTAGGTTCGTAAAGGCATTTCACGGACTGACTTAGGCATCGGAGAGGGTTTCCTCGGACAACCTCCGAGGCCCTGTGCGTTCATTGTGCAGGGAGCAGGCCGTTTCCGCCGGGAAAGTCCGACTCGAGGAGTGAGGGGAAGGGGAGACCAAGAGAATCAGACGATCAGTTATTCAATTACACTACCCGGATCCTAGGCCGGGTTAATTGTTTCCGTTACCGGAACAATTTGGCGCCGTCTGTGGGGAACTTACGGTTGTGCTCACGAGTTACCCATTAAAATCAACCACTCATAACCACAAAATTAAACACAATCATGCCAGAAATCGTTGATGCCAGTGCAGGGGCGGGTCCGACGGTCCCTCCGGTGGCCCCCCTGTACGGCATGCCGCTGTCGGAGAGGGTCCCTCCTGCCACAATCCTGGGGGTAGGGGGAACCAATCCCCTCGGTGGATCTAACACTGCTGTGACACCCGAGCTGGGGGCACGCCCAGGACGTGCTCTCAATCTGACCCCAGCTCAGATGGCACAGGCGGCCGCGTTCTTCTCTGCGATGCTGGATCAGGAATTCACACCTGAGGACTTGGTGGGCAGGGTCGCATCGGCTCCCAGGCAACCGTCCCCAGTCAGCAGGGACGAGGCCGGGGGCACGAGGCGGACCGCCGCCAGGAATGCTCAGAGAAAAGCGAGAAGAACAGTCCAAATGTATACGCATGTGCAGAGGCGCATTACCACTGGCAATCCAGAACCACCTGTCCAGCAGGCGTTCTCTATTCACACAACAGAGTCGGCGTCTGGAGGGCAGGGAGGCTTATCTCAAGGATTACAGGAGCGCATGAGGCCCAGGGAGCCTGTGTCAAAACGCTTAGGAGAGAGGCCAGGCGGAGTTTTCTCCAGACTAACACCTGCGGCCAAGGAACAGTCAGCCCCCGGCTTATCCCAAAGCCTGCAATCCAGACTCAACCGAGGACAACCGCTCGAGTCCAGGTACCATCAGGGTGAAAACCTCTGCCACTCCCAGAGAAAGAGGCCCAGGCAGGCCTCCTCGGGAACAGAGGATGAGGCAGCTAGCAGACCGCCACCGAGGCACCGCTCCCCTAGTATGAGGAAACCGACGCATAAACAATGGGAATCTCATGGTAACCAGTCTGGGGAAAGCAGGTCACGACTGGTAGGCAGGCCTACGAAAACCCCGTTGCACCCTGAGGTACAAGAGTACCCCATTCCAAAAATCAAAATGCCCACCATCAAATTTGACGGGGCGTCAGACCCTGAAGACCACCTGGCAGCCTTTGAGAGCCACATGGGCATGTATGATGTAGATGATGCCATCTGGTGCAAAGTCTTCCCTACCACCCTGGTGGGACTTGCGCAGGGGTGGTTCAGAGACCTCCGCCAGGGGTCAATCAGGTTCTTCATAGAGTTGGCTGAAATTTTCCTTGAACAGTATGCCGGAAATAAGAGAAGACGCCTTACCCGTTTCGATCTCATGACCCTGAAACAGAAAAAGGGTGAGAGTGTGAGAGAATACATGAGAAGGTTCGATCTATCCTACCAGCAGGTTAGGGAGATCGACGATTCCACCGCCGCCTACGCCCTGACGATCTCTCTACTTCCAGGGGAAATGAAGAACCAGATGATCAGGGCCCAGCCAGAAACCTTGGCCATGGCCAGGAAGATTGCTGAGGGGTTCATTCTGCAGGAGGAGTTCCACGGCCTGACGGACACCCCTGCAGGCCAAACAAAGCCTCAAGGGGGACCGCAGGGTGGAAGGGGCAGAAGTGAACCGGGTAAACAAAAAGAAGAGGGAGACACTCCCAAGAGGGAACGCCCAGTCTACCAACCCAGATTCGATAGTTACACCGCCCTGAACAAGTCCAGGGCGGAAATCTTCGAACTGGAAAAAGAAACTGCCAAATGGAACCGTCCAAGCAAACCTCGCAGCCCAAAAGGCGACCCAAAGAAATTCTGCACTTTCCACGACTGTATTGGCCATACCACCGAAGAGTGCCGTCACCTGAAGGATGAAATTGAGAAATTAATCAGAAACGGATGGTTGGCCAACTACGCAGCTAAAAACAAGTCTCAGAAGGAAGTGTCTGAGAAACCCGAAGGGTCAGTGCAGAACCGGATGGTAATCCATGTAATTTCAGGGGGCACTGAGGGCCAGCTCAGTCGAAGAGGCCAAAAAAGGCAAATGCGCGAGCTGAGGAACCAGATCTGCTACGCTGAGAAAGAAGGGAGTCCAAGGGGAGTGACATTAAGTATCACCCCTGACGACGCAGGACGGGTGATATATCCGCACAGTGATCCTCTGGTGCTGTCCCTAGAGATCAACAACCATATTGTGCGAAGATGTATGGTAGACACGGGCGCATATACAAATCTTTTGTACAAGGATGCTTTCGAAAAAATGAGCCTGGAAAAAAGGCACCTGCGGCCTGCTCCCGGATCGCTGTATGGATTCAGTGGGGCCGGCGTGCTGCCCATGGGCGTCATCGACCTGCCTGTAACCTTCGAGGAAGGTTCTACAGCCAGGAATGTCAGGGCAACCTTTGTTGTTGTGGACGCAAGGTCTGCCTATAATGCCCTGATTGGCAGGGCCACGCTGGATGAAATCGAGGCGGCAATCTCCATCAGGGCTCTCACCATCGCGTATGTCACAGACTTCGGGCTGCAAGGAAAGATACGCGGGGACCAGGAGTCAGCCAGACAATGCTACTCCGTGGCCCTACAAGAACACGAGAGGGACAGAAAAGGAAAAAGAAAAGCTGACAGTTCCCCCTGCAGAGAAGGCGAAGTCCCAGTCGAGCACCCGGCGCCCGACCGCCTGGAACCAGGGGGCGAAAGCATGCTGGTGGACTTAGAACCAGGAAGACAGGTCCTGGTAGGAACAGGCCTAGAGGAATCCTACCAGACCGAACTGGTCAAACTACTGAGGGAGAACAAAGACGTATTTGCCTATTCTGCAGACGAGATGCCCGGCGTTGATCCCTCATGCATCGTTCACAAGCTGAATGTAAGCATGGATGCTCGCCCTGTAAAACAGAAGAAACGAAACATGTCTGCAGAAAAAGACGCAGCAATCAAGGAAGAAATTGACAAACTCTTGAAAGCAGACTTTATTGAAGTCTGCGACTACCCAGAATGGCTGGCAAATGTTGTTATGGTCAAGAAGTCGTCAGGCGCATGGAGAATGTGCGTCGACTTTACGAACCTGAACAAGGCCTGCCCGAAAGACTGTTATCCGCTCCCTCGGATCGATCAATTGGTAGACGCCACCAGTGGCTACACCATGCTAAGCTTCTTAGACGCCTTTTCAGGCTACCACCAAGTGTACTTGTGGCAGCCGGACAGGGTGAAGTGTGCGTTCATCACTAGCTCGGGCACTTACATGTATAAGATGATGCCCTTCGGGCTCAAAAATGCAGGGGCTACGTACCAGCGGTTGGTTGATAAAGTGTTTGAGAAACAAAAAGGCAGAAACATCGAGGCTTACGTTGACGATGCCATCGTAAAAAGCAGGGAAGACAAGGAACACCTGACAGACTTGCAGGAAACCTTCAGTTCTCTGCGCGCTTACAAAATGAAACTAAATCCGAAAAAGTGCACGTTTGGAGTCCGCTCCGGAAAATTCCTAGGGTTCTTGGTCAGTTCTCGGGGTATAGATGCCAACCCTGAAAAAATTCAGGCAGTTCTAGACCTCCCTGAGCCCAAGACCAACAGGGACATCCAGCGCCTGACGGGTCGAATGGCCGCCCTGGCCCGATTCGTTGCCCGATCAGCAGACAGAGCCACTCCTTTTTTCAAAATACTGAAAGGAAACAAACAGTTCAAATGGGAAAACGAGCAGAAAGAGGCCTTCGAGCAACTGAAGGACCATCTTAAGAGGCTCCCTACCCTGGCAAGACCGGTAGCAGGAGAGAAGCTTTTTCTCTACATTGCAGTAACCAATATAACTGTCAGCGCAGTCATCCTACGAGAAGAGGCAGGCACCCAGCAACCTATATACTTTGTGAGTCATGCGCTGGGGGCAGCTGAGAAGAATTATCCAATGGTTGAAAAAGCCGCCTACGCGGTTATAATTGCAGCCAGGAAGCTCAGACCTTACTTTGACGCGCATCCAGTCATAGTCCTCACCGACCAACCCCTGGAAAAGGTGTTGGAAAAATTCGAAAAATCAGGGAGATTGTTGAAATGGGCAATTGAGCTGAGTGGGCTAGGTATATCTTACCAGCCGAGAACAGCCATCAAAGCCCAAGCCTTGGCAGACTTTTTGGCTGAGTGCTCCCATTCAGGGGAAGAGGAAGCCCCTGCCCAGGAATGGGTCGTGTATACTGACGGATCCTCGACGGCCAACGGCGCAGGCGCAGGCGTCGTACTAACCAGCCCAGAAGGGACCGACTTTGAGCATGCTCTCAGATTCGTTTTCCCAGCATCAAACAATGAAGCAGAGTACGAAGCAGTACTCGCAGGCGTCAGGTTAGCTAAAGCCGCAGGGGCAGAACGAATTGTCTTGGCGACAGATTCCCAACTCATCGCCAACCAGATTAATGGAGAATACGAAGCAAGAGACCAAGCAATGGCCGCGTACCTGGAGATGGTAAAGGGAGAGTTGTCCGGCCTGAAATCATATGAGGTCAAACAAATTCCCCGATCCCAGAACAACAGAGCAGATGCCCTGTCAAAACTGGCAAGCTCCAGTCTGCAGGACATCCGGAGATCAGTATGGGTCGACGTTTTACACGAGAAGTCTACTGATCCCTGTCAAACGATTAATGCCGTGGAAGAAGAGCTGGAAAGCTGGATGACCCCTTTCATCCAGTACAAGAAGCAGGGTATCTTACCATCAGACTCATTACAAAAGAGGAAGGTTCAGGCTAAAGCAGCCTGGTTCATATTCATCAATGGAGAACTCTACAAAAAATCTTTTACTTATCCCCTGCTTAAATGCCTACGGGCGGATCAAGCCGCTGAGGTGTTGGATGATATCCACTCAGGGATTTGTGGACATCACATTGGCGGGAGGTCGCTGGCCCACAAGGCCCTCAGGGCAGGCTACTATTGGCCTACCATGCTGGCAGATGCCAAGAGCCTGACCCAAAAATGCAGAAAATGCCAACTCTTTGCCCCATCGATCCATGCCCCGGCCCAGGAGCTCAGGCCAATCCTATCTCCCATCCCCTTTGCTCAATGGGGGATGGACATTCTAGGACCCTTCACAGTGGCCACAGGGGGCAGAAAATTCTTAATTGTCGCCATAGACTACTTCACCAAATGGGTGGAGGCTGAAGCAGTGCCCAACATCACTGAGCCGGCGGTCAGGAAGGTGATCTGGCGAAATGTCATCACCCGGTTCGGTGTACCAAAGATGCTGGTATTCGACCACGGCAGGCAGTTCGATAATGACCCACTAAGAATCTGGCTGGAAAGCCACAACATCTCAGTCGCCTACTCAGCTGTCTGCCATCCTCAAACCAATGGGCAGGCGGAAGCAGCCAACAAACAAATTCTGAACGGCCTGAAGAAAATGGTGGATGACTGCAAAGGTAGGTGGGCTGATGAACTCCCCAGTATACTCTGGTCCATCCGAACTACCAGGAAGGAGTCTACAGGCCAGACCCCATTTGGCCTGGTATATGGAGCAGAGGCCTTATTGCCAATTGAGACAAGAATCCCCACTCTGCGCTCCCTGCAGTACGATCAAGCCGAAAACGAAGCTGCAATGGTTGAAGCCTTAGACCTGGTGAATGAACTAAGGGAGGAGGCCAGTACCAACATCGCTGCCTATCAGCAGCGAATGAGGAAAGCTTTCAACAGCAAAGTTCGACAGAGGAGTTTTCAGATGGGCGAGTTAGTTTTGAGAAAGACACAAGCGATTGGGAAGTCAAGAGAGCATGGAAAGCTGAGTGCCAATTGGGAGGGCCCATACCAAATAACTCAGGTTTTGGGGCCAGGCACATACAGGATAGCCAATCTGGAGGGACAAGAGCTAAGCGCTCACTGGAACGCAGATACACTAAAGAAATATTACGTCTGAACAAGAATGTAGGCAGTTTTCACTTTTACTAGAGTAAAAAGGCGGAGGACGATCAGAAATGTCGACGGCTCCGACCACCCCAATGTCAAAAAGAATTTTAAGAGAAATGAGAAGATACAGATTTATACTCGTTGCATGTTCACACTCGCGTCTTTCACACACAAACGAGCAGGGGGCAATAGGGGGAGGCCCCCCTGTTGCCAAAACTGGGTAAAATGGACCCCCCAACGCAAACCAGAGCCACCCTGCTTACCTCCAGGCAGGCAGGGGACAGGCCCCCTGGACTTTGAACGAAAAGCCGGGGACAGGCCAGGCTAACAAGGACTGGGGGCAGCCCCCCCAACCTTGTATAAAAAACACAAGAGCCACCCTGCTTACCTCCAGGCAGGCAGGGGGCAGGCCCCCTGGACTTTGAACGAAAAGCCAGGGACAGGCCAGGATAACAAGGACTGGGGGCAGGCCCCCCAACCTTGTATAAAAAACACAAAAGCCACCCTGCTTACCTCTGGGCAAGCAGGGGGCAGGCCCTCTGGACTTTGAACGAAAAGTCAGGGACAGGCCAGGCTAACAAGGACTGGGGGCAGGCCCCCCAACCTTGTATAAAAAACACAAGAGCCACCCTGCTTACCTCCAGGCAGGCAGGGGGCAGGCCCCCTGGACTTTGAACGAAAAGCCAGGGACAGGCCAGGATAACAAGGACTGGGGGCAGGCCCCCCAACCTTGTATAAAAACACAAAAACCACCCTGCTTACCTCTGGGCGAGCAGGGGGCAGGCCCCCTGAACTTTGAACGAAAAGCCAGGGGCAGGCCAGGCTAACAAGGACTGAGGGCAAGCTCCCCAACCTTGTATAAAAAACGCAAGAGCCACTCTACTTACCTCTGGGCAAGCAGAGGGCAAGCCCCCTGGACTTTGAACAAAAGCCAGGGACAAGCTATAACAGGCGTGATCAAATGGGCGAGAAAAAGATCCCTAAATTTTAAAACAGTTATGCCATAGAAAGCAGAGAGAAATATTCCACAAACAAAACCCATGAAGGGTGGAAAGGTTTTTACAAAGTTGAAGAAAAAACCGAGTAGCAAAATATTACAGGAAAACCATGAACACTGGTTCAGCACAAGAAAATAAAAAAGCTTCCATAAAGGAGAAGGGGCGTCACGCAGCATCCTGGCGAGCGTTGGCGTCAGCTTCAGGCTGCTTGGTCACCCGGGCTTCGTCCTTGGCGGAATAAAGGCTCCGGAAAGCATCCTCATCAAAAGATGGGAACATCTCCCCTATCACCTCCATAACCAGTTCCAGAGAGGAATTGGCGCCGCTCACGAAACTGGCACCCACCGTTTCCTTAGTTTCCGCAGCCAGAGTCTCTTTCTCTTTCGTCCATTCCTCCTTGGCCTGGTCAAAAGCCGACTTTGCCTGTGACAGCTGCTCCTCCAAGACAGTCACCCTTCCCTTCAAATGCCCCATCTCGGCCAAAGATATGTTAGCACGGTCCAACGATTGCCGGCTCTCCTGCAGTTCGGCCCCCAACTTAGAAACCTCCTTCACAGCCATTTCCCCTGCAGCCTCCAGCGATCAGCCTGCTTCTTGGCCTCTTCCAGCTCCCCCTCTTGCCTTGTCATTTTGTCTTTCAAGGAGCTTATCAAGGAGACGTCCCTCTCTATCATGGCCAGGCGGTCGGGAGGAGGAGCCCCAGGGGTAACTGTTAGCTCCTCATCACTCAGGCGGCTGAGAGCCGCCAGTTCCGCAGATGCCAACATGACCTTGGAGGTACGTTGGATATATTGAAGCACTTGATGAGAGGTGTAAGTTACCATCTTTGTAAGGCGGTCGGCCAAAACAGCCCCGGAGTCAGAAAGCAGGCCCGATACATCCACACTATCACCAGCTGTGTAGTGGAACTCCACGTTTTCCTCCGGGAAGGGAATGCTAGAGGGCTCACGTGCAGGGCGTTTCGCGTCAGGGGTAGAGACATCCACCTCCAAATCCACCACATCAGCACTAGGAGGCTCCCTCCCCCTTTTCCTCCTTGTTTCCAAGGGAACACTCTCCCCAGTCCCCTCGGAATCTCCAGGCTGCGTTCCCTGCGAGATCCGAGGGCCAGCCGGAGAAGCACCCTGCTTTTGACCAGGGGAGGGAGTAGCTCCTGAAGTGACCTCCGCTTCCCCCTGCTCATGAACGCTGGGGGTAGGAGTCGCCGGCTTCGACGAAGGCAGCCGGGGGGGGAGAGGTAACCTTCGACCAGCGGCAAAATCCTTCACAAGCTTCATGAGGGCCTTGCTTCCTTTTCTAAAATTTGGTGGAAGAGAAGGACGCTTTGAAAGAACGTGCAATTCCTCGCTCAAGCCTAACCTTCTGACCTGCTTCTTGGTCCAGGTCCAAGAGTAGGAATCTGCGGGAAAGGAAAGGCGGTCATTTAAAAAGCAGGGAGAAATAAAATCCCTGGAAAATCGCGACAACAAGAAAACCCTAGAACTACCTTCAAGGCCACGAATCAGGCCCATGGGAAGCAGGTACTCGTCAGTCGTGATGAGCTCCGCGTGAGGGAGCCAGAAAACAGGGCAAAAGTTCCCATGTTTATCCGTCACGATCTCAAACTTTTGTATCAGAATCTTCTCCTTTTCGCTCAGCCTGACTTCCAGAGCCTTCCCCCCGACACGAGGATGATACTCCTCACGCGTCTCCATGCGGGTATGGACATGATTCCTAAAATGTCTAGGAATTTTCCACCCCGACGCACTATGGACATATATGAAATTATTTTTCCAGTCTTTGAGACTGCTCATGGCCGGCCAGACCAAGGCGTATTTTTTCTGTCTCAGCAGAGACCAGTAGCCGGGGGAGCCATCCCCCCCAGATGAAGACACCATTTGGAGGCCAACCATAAAGCGAAGGGCGTCGATGTAAGGCCCCTCGCCATGGAACAGGCAGGTCCAAGTATAGGCCACTAATGCCCTAATGGCCGTTGCAGTTAACTGAGCGATGGCGACGTTCATCCTCCTAAAAGTTTCCTCCAGGAAAGGATGTAACGGGAATCGCAGGCCGAATTCTAGGGCCTTATGGAAAACGGCTACACACCCTTCTGGGGGGCAGCATACTGTGTCTTTTTCCCCAGGGATCACCACTGTGTATCCCTCCCCAAAATTATAAAACTGCTCGATGGCCTCAGCCGCGCCACATTCCAAGATCAGGTCCCTATTCTTAGCCTCGGGATAGGTCTGTAAGGGAATCACGTATTTTTCTTTGTCTAGAAAGTAGGTCCTCCCTCTCTCCCTGCGGATGAGAGGACCGGCCACCCTGGCAGGATCCACCTCCTGGGCTTCGTCGTCAGAATCAATCACATCGAAGGGAGCTGGGTCGGGTGACTCAGCACCCTCTCCCCTGTGATCATCTTCCTCCCTGGGGCCAACCCCGGAGGAAGAAGCAACATCGCGACGACCACCGTCGCCGCCGCCAGTTCTTCCAAGCAAAGAATCAAAGGAAAGGGGGTGGACTCGCGACATTTAGGCTATAGAAGGGAAGAAAAGAAGCGAAAGATTCGAAAAGTTCTGACCTAAAAAACGCCGGTGAAGTTGTCAGAGACGGCGACAAGAAGTGATCCTTGCTCCTCAAAGAAAAAACGCTCGGTCAATGAGGGAGATTCAAGAAGTGTTGTGGGGAGTAAAGGTATCAAGAAGAGTAAAAGAGGAGAATGAAGGGGGAGAAGGGTTTATATAAAAGCCCAAAGAAGTTCGAAAGGCGGAATCCCTGACAAAAACTTCGAAGACCGTCCACGTGTCACATACTGAGTACCAACTGCTCACCTTTTTCAAGAAAAGCCTCGGTAAACAGAAACGTCAGAGAGGAAGGTCAATCAGGTCAATCAACGACCTCATTCAAAAAAAAAAAAAAAAAAAAATAAAATAAAAAAATAACATAATAACATAATAAACTCATATTAAAAATTCAAAATACACAAAACATTCATTTCATTGAAAACCCCTCAAGAGAAAGATACATCGTGAGACGAGCATGAAAGAAAATTACATAAGGCCTAAAAAGTTCCAGCCTGATAGAAATCAAAAGCCCTGCCGCGCAGGCCTAGTCATCCCCCAAATCCGGGGAATAATCCCCAGGGCTGCCTGGGCTCCCAAGAGCAGAACCCCAGTCCCAACTTGGGGAACCCTGAAAGGGGTCAGTTGAAGCCCCGTCTTCGTCCCTGTCGCTCAGGCAGCCAAGACCTTCGCTGTCGTCAGAGTCGTGGCTGCTGTCTTCCCAGTCCCTCCCAAAAGGGACAGCTCGGGACTCGTCGCAAGTGCGACAGCCTGTCTTCTTCACAGGCGAAGAGGGACCCGACTCCAGGGAGGAATCGGTGTCAGAGTTGGGACCGAATTGTTCAGGGTGCAGCCATGGAAAACACTCATGGCACCCCCTATCATAACAGCCCCCCCCCTGGGGGCAGCGCCTAAACCTAGGCGCAACAGGAGGCGAGGACCTCCTAGGGCGTTTGCCCATCCTAATGGAGGCCTTCCGACCCCTCCGGCGAAGGCGAAGCCGTGAACAGCGACTCCGGCGAACAGCTAAATAAGCGGTCCGCGCATATCTGAGCCTCCAAACCCCTCTGAAGATGAAGGAAACATGTTTGACTCCGCGGCGAACTACACTTTTCTTGATCCAAGTCATGTTTAAAACGAGGAAAATGGAAAGATTGAAGGTGGAATGAAGCACAAATGATCAAGGAAGCTAAAGATTTTATACCAAGGAAAACACCTCATTAATGAACGCTCCAACCACCCTGGGAGGAGAGCCACCAATCAGGAACTCTTCACGGTTCCCCAAAATCCGCCCAGAGGAAAAGGGCAATCATTACAAAGGTGTTCTCGCCTCTTTGCATTCCTGACAGGAGCAGTACAAAGTTCCATTGGGAAGACGCAAAGCATTGAATGCTACAACAGACATGGAAGTCAACCCCCCTCCAAGCAAGAGTCGCCAGCAGAGGGGAAGTCTCACTTCCCTCCTACTGACGAGGGCCAATTGATTGGGGTGGGCCGCCTGTCAATCAACTGCCTGCTATGTAGGCCCCGAGACGGTTCCTGTCGGGGAGTCGAAAGACTAGCCCCCAGCAAGGACCTGAAACAGAGCATGAAACGCTAAAGGTTGGCCGTCGGCCGCCGAGAGCACGGGCCAATGCAGCCTGTCGGAGCTTGGCAGCCCCCTGCCTGGAGACTGTCTGCCCTGGGAAAATCCCTGGCCTGCAGGGTCAGGACTCCCAGGGGCCCTCTCGTCATTTTGCCTAAGGTAAGTGGGAATGGATGGATGAGAAGCCGCCACTTGTCACCTCTCCATCCATCCATTCCTCTTTCTCTTCTCTCTCTTGTGGGAAGGTATAAATACCTCCCCATTTCCCACATGAGAGGGGTTGGATTTTCTCTCTCTAGACTCTGACTCCTAAAACGCCACCTAGTTCCTCACGAGCTAGGTTCGTAAAGGCATTTCACGGACTGACTTAGGCATCGGAGAGGGTTTCCTCGGACAACCTCCGAGGCCCTGTGCGTTCATTGTGCAGGGAGCAGGCCGTTTCCGCCGGGAAAGTCCGACTCGAGGAGTGAGGGGAAGGGGAGACCAAGAGAATCAGACGATCAGTTATTCAATTACACTACCCGGATCCTAGGCCGGGTTAATTGTTTCCGTTACCGGAACAATTTCTAAAAATAGAAGTTTCCTAAAATAGAAAGTTTCCTCTTTTAGAATATAATGGTTACTCCTTTTGTTCTCTTATTATTTTAATGATTATATCTTTTGAATATCGATAATGTCTTTGTTTTGGAGTTATGGAATAAGGACAAGTGTAAGGTTAGAGTAATATATTCTGGGGTTTACGTTTTGCCATCAACTATAAGGCTGGTGTGTCTTTATGGGGCACACTAGTTGTTGAACCGAGCATATATGGTGTTCGGGAGTGTGTGTACATTTTGACCTTAAACTCGTGCCTCCCAGTGTAAGACGCCGTCGGGTTGAACTGAGTATTTATGGTGCTCGAGAGGGGTGTGCATATTATCTTAAACTAGGGCCACGCATTTATAAGTCGCCGTCCTATTATGGTTGAGTAGCCTAGTTAGAGATCGAGGTTTGATTTGTTTTAACTAAGTTCTCGAAGCTAGTTTTAGTATTCTCCTAGTGAAAATCTAGCCGTCTACACTAATCCTATCCATAACACCATTTTGAATATTTTATTATTATCGGTATAATTTGGTTCGCAGGTTGGCAAATGTTTTCTGTTTTCTCCGAAAAACTCATTTTTTATTATTATATTGTTTCGATACGTGAAATTCTTCACTGAAAGCTTATTTTTATTATACTTTTTTTACTATTTTCCGTTTTTACTATATTTCTATAATAACAATTATAGTTTTAAAATCCTATTATACTGCTAGGAGAACGTTGACGTTGCTCCCCACTGATTGTGGCTGTTATGTTTTAACATGGCAGGTATACGTGTTCCGGGTGTGGGCTAGCGAGCAGTGTGGATCCTGCTTATTTATTTTTATAATTATGTCCTATGGATTGTTCAAACCCCTTTTGTGGATTGTTTTAAATTTTGGTCATTTTATTTAAGGCCTATAGTTTGACTTTACCATTTTAATTTTACTAAGACATAGTTACAGTGTGTTTTAATCCCGACTCTACAGTGTTTCCGCCGCTGTATCGCGTTAGATTTTCTAGGGGATTACAGTTGGTATCAGAGCATCACTGCTCCCAACGCTTACACCTGAAATTAAGGAAAATACCAGTAAATTATTTAAACAGTAAATAAAAATATTATTAGAGATGGGTAGAAACAAGTAAGGACTTATTTGATTAGTCTTCCTGTTTCTGAAACTCAATGATTAGCATTGAATATTTGTTTTATATGTCAAAGAAGATGATGAGTGGACAAGATGTTGGCGTGATGCTGCTCCAAATTGGGACAAGACCTACCTAACACTCTCAACGCCCGCTGACTCGAGTGGACAACTTGGTGCTCTAAGAAAGATACAAATGGTGACTTTCCAGCCCCAATTCAGTTTTCTCAAGCTACAGGCCAGATGGTCAAGAGTAGATCCCAGTTCCATCGTGGTGCAGTAAACTCAGATGTGAAATCACTTTGGATCCAGATGGAGCGACTCAATACTAGTGTGCTTGTTCCTCTACTCGAAATTGAAGAAATCCAACGAGTTCCCGTGTGAACTCTGGAGGCCCGAAGATTCTTCTCTGGTTCGTGATCTGAAGTATCTAGGATCATTGATTCTTTTCTTTCATCTTCCACCCTCTGCTTTTCCCAATTCTTCTCTTATATTCTCATCTTCATTTTTTTTGGTAAGTCCTTGTTCTATTCTTCTACTTTACCATCTTCTCTTTTGAGATTCTTTGGTTAGACCAAATTCTATCTTAGTGAACCTTTTTAGAAGTAATATGTTGGAGGTTTAGTTAACTTTTTATTACTAATGGTTTGAGGATTGTGAGTTGTGCCCTGTTATCTAATCTAGTGAGCTTTTGAGGAATTGATTTGAATGGTATTAGTTGATTAATGGAATTAGGATTATACCATAGAGATTGCTCAAACTTGGGTCAAGAATTACTTGATCGTAGAGAGGACTAAGAGTTGAGTAAATTACTGGATAGTGAGAATTATATCATATTTTGATGGATACCTAATACCCAACATAGAACCTAATCAAGTGTAAATAATAATATATATCACTTTGGGATTCTTACCTAATGCTTATTTGGTGGATGCATCGTGAATATTTGGAATCTTAGAGTATCGTTTAAAATGTTAGCCTGAGTGTTGTGGTACCATTAAAGGCTTTCATTAATGTCGTTAGAAATTTTGGTGGACATAGATTTCCCGTGTTTCTTATGGATTATTTCGTGGATTGTTGATGTAAAGTTGTAACCTACAAACTTTGAAGTTGAATGACCTAAATTTTGGATAGATCATTGTTAACCTTGAAGGAGAGAAATATATTGCACAATTAAAGGTTAGATTTATCGCGTTGATTTGAGGAATACTTAATGCCTATCATCTTAATGGATTTACAGTTCCGTACCCTTAGACCAACGAGATTGTGGCTTCGTTGATTTAATAAATAATTTAGTGGTTTCGCTGTTACGATATGAAATTTGATGGAATTCTCATAAACCTTAGCCGAATGACGTGTTTGGAAATGTGAGTATCTGTCGTTACATGTCAAGCTGAGTGTGTTTAAGGGTTGGCGTACTTTCCTAACCTTTGTCTATTGATGATGTGAAGGATATGTTGATGAACATTTTTGGAGTTTTCGTGTCCGAACCTTGTTAATTGGTGGATTTTATTTAGTGTTCCTTACTCGAGAAATTTGAGGTATACCTCGAGTTCGGACTTTGAGCTTTGAATTTATGAGCCTTAGTGATTACGAGTTTGGGTATGTTTTGATGATCGTTGAAATCTTAATTAATGGATTAGTCTAAATCATTTGCGAATTCTTACCATACTAATTGAAAAATTATATATGTAAGACTTAATTTTGGAGGCTATGGCAGTTGATAATTTTGGAGGTTGTAGATTGAGTAGGACCACCCTGTACCGATATTGGACTTAGCGTAGTTGATTGGCCAATTGGGAACCGTGTTTGTGAGAATCGTGCTAGGAATCTGGAGATGGTTAATTTCTTCTATAATCCTTGAGAGTTCTTTTTGACTCTAAACTCCGTCTTCTATTCTGCTTCTCTTGAATTCTGTTACCGCATCTGCTGCTAATTTCTTCGACCTCTATCGATTTTGTAAGCTCTTATTTTTAATTTATTTATCCTTGTTCTTTTTATCCGTTGACCATTTTGTTCGAACTTCCTATTTTTATAAAAAGTTTGACTTGTTTAAAAAAAATGGATTATCGTAAAATTTTAACATTTTGAGTTACAATTTCTAATTGTGATTTTGCCCGTTTTGTAAAAAGTTTGACTAACTTAAACTTTTTGGATGTCGTGAAATTTAATAATTTTTGAATTATAATTTAAGAACTTTATACTTCACTTTTGTTTTATCTTTGGTTGATATTTATATTTAGATCAGCTTCAAAATGCATTAATAACTCATCTTAAATTATTCAAATTTTTGATTTTCAAGCGATCGGAATTTTATGAAGACTTTCATATTTCCAAGTACTTCGATTTCTATAGGATTATTTAAAACGTTGTCGAAATTATTTTGTATATTCAAGTTTGATAATATTTTTGAAAATTTTCATAATTACTTTGATAACATTTTCGAAATTTTAACATTTTGAAATTAGTTTTCGTTTTATTGTTTTTTTTGCAAGAAAAATAGCTCTTTATTAATCCATTACGGAAATAAAGATAGAACTTACAAAATGATCACCACTTCAGCTAGGTATTTATACACTCTATTAAATCCTCGTTTTATTGTTGGTGGACATTTGAATCTGTTATTGAAAATATTTGACAACTGGTTCGATTTTTACTAACTACAAAATTTGATTTCTCCGAACTAAATTTTGTTTCTTCATAAAAAAATAAAATAAACATTTTCGAATTTCTTAATCAAATTGTTTTACTTTTGTTTTGAAAATGTTTTGGTTACCCTATTTTCTTCAAGCTCGTTACAAATGCTATTTAGCGTCGTTATTTTATCGAATAACTTTACTTTACGATTTCACTAATTTAGAAGATTTTAAACTCCGAGTAGCTTAGCCCAGTTCCTCTTGGAATAGATATTTGCGTTCGATTTCGTATCACTTTGAAAGTTATTAAATTTTGTTTTAAAGCAAGTTCTTATACAAATTTGTATCCTCATCTTTTCGAGTGGGCTAATCTTGATTCCCTTCCACTTATTCTTAGTTTCGAGGACGAAACTTTCTTTTAGTGGGGAGGATTGTAACACCCGCTATTTTTCTAGCATTTTTATCATTTTCGTTATGACTTCGTCATAACTCTGTCACATTTTGGCCTTATGTTTCATCATTATTCCAAGCTCTATTTTCATTTTTGAGTCTAATGGTATTTATTTTTATTTTGAAAGATTTTAATTCTTTTAAATCTATTTATTTGATTTTCTTCGTAAACTAATTATTTTTCTGCGAGGAATTCTACTTCTCTACGAATTAACGTTTTTAAACTCTGATTTAAGCTATTCCTTTTCCTAAAAATGTCTAGATATATTTATATAATATTTCTAACTAAGAAAATATTTTTATTTATGAAAATCTATCATTTAATGATTTTATTACGAAGTTTCGTAAATAATTATTTTCGAACGCGCGGTTTACTCGAATTGCTTTGAAATGCTTTTAATAATTTTATGATCCTTATTTTTATCAACCTACAACTAAAAAGAGACCTTTTTGGACCGTGACACCATGTAGTAAAACATTTGATTACAACTTTTATTTACATAACACTTTATGTTTAAACTTTAAGTAAAAAAATATTTTTCTCTTTAATTGATTTACATGCTTAAATTACAAACCTTTCATGCTACCATCACATTCATTTTGGCTGAAATTTTAAGACTACATTCACATTGTTTTTATCAATTTTAATGCTTCATTCATCCACCATCCTTTCATATTTTTCTTATTCATTTTTACATCAATTTTATTTTAACAAAAACCTCTTCTTTCTCCCTCTTTTTGGCTGGCGTTCCTGCCCATTTTCACCAGCCATTTTCATCCATAATCAAGCTTTGATCGTCGTATTTTCATCTTCTAAATTATCGATTTTCTTTTCCCTTCGTTAAGGTAATAATCGATGTTATTTCCGATCGTTATTTACCTTGATTCTTTTAGTTTTCTCATGGTATTTTTGTACCAGGTATGTCATGTGAATTAGGATTCTTGGTTGATCCCAAAGTCGACGAATTTATAATCAACTCGGATTTGGGTTAGAGGTAACGTCGATGTTACTCGGTATTGCATGATTTTATTTGTGTAATTGGCTGTATATTTTTATATTTTTGTTTTTGATGACATATATATGTCATATAATCTGGAAAATTTTTAAAAGTTGAAAATTTGTATGTTTCGGTATTTTTATCGCTTTTACGAGATTAACAATTAAATCGTCATATTAATTTGTAAAATCGTAATATTCGGCCTAAACATGTAATATATGTTTATATTCTGTAAAAATGATGTTTTTGATGATTTTTAATAATTTAGTATTTTTCTGATATTTTAGTTATCGATTATTGAATTATTACCGTTTACGGACAAAAACGATTAAAAGCCGATTTTTAGTTCTAGTACTTAAACATTTTATTTTAATCTGATTTTTGACGTGGTGAAAATTTCTGATGAAATAGAATTTTCTGAATATTTTCATAATTTTTAGGAATTGTTAAGTTTATTAATTAATTAATCACTTTAAATCATCGTTTATCGTTAAAACCGTGTTTGTCGTTTAAATTCTCGATTTCTGGTCTTTGGTTTAAATCTGGAAAAAATTCTGATTCTGATGATTTCATATTAAAATATAATTTTATGATTTTTAGTGCCTTAATAAATGTTAGGAACGATAAGTTTTATTAATGGAATCGTTAATTGTGAAAACGGGTTTTAAAGACGGTTTTGACGGGATTTATTAAATCTGGAATTGTTGGAAATCTGGAAAAATGGTAGATTATGGAAATTCATGATTTTTAAGTTTAATAATAATTTTTGGATATTAATAATTAAATCGTTTTGTAATTACTATTTTTATTAATCGTTATTGTCGAGATTAGACAATTAACGAGAAAACCCCTTTAAAAACCGAGTTTAAGAATTCTGGAAAATTTTCTTTTCTGGACAGAATGTCCAAAAATATATTTTTGCTATTTTACGTAATTTTTTAATATTTATTAAAGTCTTTAATTAACAGTAATGGTTTTTGGACAAAATTACGATTTGTCGTTAAAATGCTTCGTCTTACCTAAAAGAATTATTTTTCCAGCAATTTTGAAAATATTTAAATCTGAAACTTTAAGAATTAAATTATCCCTTAACATACTCTAAATATGTTCATTGGTTTAATTAAATAAAAGACGTTAAAGTATTTAATTTGGCATATGCCGTAAAATCCTATTTATGTTCGTTTTGTCGAAACAATTAATAATTAGGGAATTTTAATTTTATAAACTTTGAAAACACCCTGATTAGTAGTATTAAAATGTTTAAGACATTTTTATTCATTTTATAAACACTTGGAAGATATTTTAATAATTTCATAAACTTAAATGCTCTCACTTTGATAATTAATATCGTTAAGGCCGAAAGTATTAGTTTTATAAATCTATTTTGTTTACTAAAAATGTTGTATTAGTATAAACTAATATTTTTGATATTTTGATATGATGCTATTTTTAGTAAAGTTTCTAAAAATAGAAGTTTCCTAAAATAGAAAGTTTCCTCTTTTAGAATATAATGGTTACTCCTTTTGTTCTCTTATTATTTTAATGATTATATCTTTTGAATATCGATAATGTCTTTGTTTTGGAGTTATGGATCAGAATAAGGACAAGCGTAAGGTTAGAGTAATATATTCTGGGGTTTACGTTTTGCCATCAACTATAAGGCTGGTGTGTCTTTATGGGGCACACTAGTTGTTGAACCGAGCATATATGGTGTTCGGGAGTGTGTGTACATTTTGACCTTAAACTCGTGCCTCGCAGTGTAAGACGCCGTCGGGTTGAACTGAGTATTTATGGTGCTCGAGAGGGGTGTGCATATTATCTTAAACTAGGGCCACACATTTATAAGTCGCCGTCCTATTATGGTTGAGTAGCCTAGTTAGAGATCGAGGTTTGATTTGTTTTAACTAAGTTCTCGAAGCTAGTTTTAGTATTCTCCTAGTGAAAGTCTAGCCGTCTACACTAATCCTATCCATAACACCATTTTGAATATTTTATTATTATCGGTATAATTTGGTTCGCAGGTTGGCAAATGTTTTCTGTTTTCTCCGAAAAACTCATTTTTTTTTTATTATATTGTTTCGAAACGTGAAATTCTTCACTGAAAGCTTATTTTTATTATACTTTTTTACTATTTTCCGTTTTTACTATATTTCTATAATAACAATTGTAGTTTTAAAATCCTATTATACTGCTGGGAGAACGTTGACGTTGCTCCCCACTGATTGTGGCTGTTATGTTTTAACATGGCAGGTATACGTGTTCCGGGTGTGGGCTAGCGAGCAGTGTGGATCCTGCTTATTTATTTTTATAATTAGGTCCTATGGATTGTTCAAACCCCTTTTGTGGATTGTTTTAAATTTTGGTCATTTTATTTAAGGCCTATAGTTTGACTTTACCATTTTAATTTTACTAAGACATAGTTACAGTGTGTTTTAATCCCGACTCTACAGTGTTTCCGCCGCTGTATCGCGTTAGATTTTCTAGGGGATTACAGTTGGTATCAGAGCATCACTGCTCCCAACGCTTACACCTGAAATTAAGGAAAATACCAGTAAATTATTTAAACAGTAAATAAAAATATTATTAGAGATGGGTAGAAACAAGTAAGGACTTATTTGATTAGTCTTCCTGTTTCTGAAACTCAATGATTAGCATTGAATATTTGTTTTATATGTCAAAGAAGATGATGAGTGGACAAGATGTTGGCGTGATGCTGCTCCAAATTGGGACAAGACCTACCTAACACTCTCAACGCTCGCTGACTCGAGTGGACAACTTGGTGCTCTAAGAAAGATACAAATGGTGACTTTCCAGCCCCAATTCAGTTTTCTCAAGCTACAGGCCAGATGGTCAAGAGTAGATCCCAGTTCCATCGTGGTGCAGTAAACTCAGATGTGAAATCACTTTGGATCCAGATGGAGCGACTCAATACTAGTGTGCTTGTTCCTCTACTCGAAATTGAAGAAATCCAACGAGTTCCCGCGTGAACTCTGGAGGCCCGAAGATTCTTCTCTGGTTCGTGATCTGAAGTATCTAGGATCATTGATTCTTTTCTTTCATCTTCCACCCTCTGCTTTTCCCAATTCTTCTCTTATATTCTCATCTTCATTTTTTTTGGTAAGTCCTTGTTCTATTCTTCTACTTTACCATCTTCTCTTTTGAGATTCTTTGGTTAGACCAAATTCTGTCTTAGTGAACCTTTTTAGAAGTAATATGTTGGAGGTTTAGTTAACTTTTTATTACTAATGGTTTGAGGATTGTGAGTTGTGCCCTGTTATCTAATCTAGTGAGCTTTTGAGGAATTGATTTGAATGGTATTAGTTGATTAATGGAACTAGGATTATACCATAGAGATTGCTCAAACTTGGGTCAAGAATTACTTGATCGTAGAGAGGACTAAGAGTTGAGTAAATTACTGGATAGTGAGAATTATATCATATTTTGATGGATACCTAATACCCAACATAGAACCTAATCAAGTGTAAATAATAATATATATCACTTTGGGATTCTTACCTAATGCTTATTTGGTGGATGCATCGTGAATATTTGGAATCTTAGAGTATCGTTTAAAATGTTAGCCTGAGTGTTGTGGTACCATTAAAGGTTTTCATTAATGTCGTTAGAAATTTTGGTGGACATAGATTTCCCGTGTTTCTTAAGGATTATTTCGTGGATCGTTGATGTAAGGTTGTAACCTACAAACTTTGAAGTTGAATGACCTAAATTTTGGATAGATCATTGTTAACCTTGAAGGAGAGAAATATATTGCACAATTAAAGGTTAGATTTATCGCGTTGATTTGAGGAATACTTAATGCCTATCATCTTAATGGATTTACAGTTCCGTACCCTTAGACCAACGAGATTGTGGCTTCGTTGATTTAATAAATAATTTAGTGGTTTCGCTGTTACGATATGAAATTTGATGGAATTCTCAGAAACCTTAGCCGAATGACGTGTTTGGAAATGTGAGTATCTGTCGTTACATGTCAGGCTGAGTGTGTTTAAGGCTTGGCGTACTTTCCTAACCTTTGTCTATTGATGATGTGAAGAATATGTTGATGAACATTTTTGGAGTTTTCGTGTCCGAATCTTGTTAATTGGTGGATTTTATTTAGTGTTCCTTACTCGAGAAATTTGAGGTATACCTCGAGTTCGGACTTTGAGCTTTGAATTTATGAGCCTTAGTGATTACGAGTTTGAGTATGTTTTGATGACCGTTGAAATCTTAATTAATGGATTAGTCTAAATCATTTGCGAATTCTTACCATACTAATTGAAAAATTATATATGTAAGACTTAATTTTGGAGGCTATGGCAGTTGATAATTTTGGAGGTTGTAGATTGAGTAGGACCACCCTGTACCGATATTGGACTTAGCGTAGTTGATTGGCCAATTGGGAACCGTGTTTGTGAGAATCGTGCTAGGAATCTGGAGATGGTTAATTTCTTCTATAATCCTTGAGAGTTCTTTTTGACTCTAAACTCCGCCTTCTATTCTGCTTCTCTTGAATTCTGTTACCGCATCTGCTGCTAATTTCTTCGACCTCTATCGATTTTGTAAGCTCTTATTTTTAATTTATTTATCCTTGTTCTTTTTATCCGTTGACCATTTTTTTCGAACTTCCTATTTTTATAAAAAGTTTGACTTGTTTAAAAAAAATGGATTATCGTAAAATTTTAACATTTTGAGTTACAATTTCTAATTGTGATTTTGCCCGTTTTGTAAAAAGTTTGACTAACTTAAACTTTTTGGATGTCGTGAAATTTAATAATTTTTGAATTATAATTTAAGAACTTTATACTTCACTTTTGTTTTATCTTTGGTTGATATTTATATTTAGATCAGCTTCAAAATGCATTAATAACTCATCTTAAATTATTTCAATTTTTGATTTTCAAGCGATCGGAATTTTATGAAGACTTTCATATTTCCAAGTACTTCGATTTCTATAGGATTATTTAAAACGTTGTCGAAATTATTTTGTATATTCAAGTTTGATAATATTTTTGAAAATTTTCATAATTACTTTGATAACATTTTCGAAATTTTAACATTTTGAAATTAGTTTTCGTTTTATTGTTGGTGGACATTTGAATCTGTTATTGAAAATATTTGACAACTGGTTCGATTTTTACTAACTACAAAATTTGATTTCTCCGAACTAAATTTTGTTTCTTCATAAAAAAATAAAATAAACTTTTCGAATTTCTTAATCAAATTGTTTTACTTTTGTTTTGAAAATGTTTTGGTTACCCTATTTTCTTCAAGCTCGTTACAAATACTATTTAGCGTCGTTATTTTATCGAATAACTTTACTTTACGATTTCACTAATTTAGAAGATTTTAAACTCCGAGTAGCTTAGCCCAGTTCCTCTTGGAATTGATATTTGCGTTCGATTTCGTATCACTTTGAAAGTTATTAAATTTTGTTTTAAAGCAAGTTCTTATACAAATTTGTATCCTCATCTTTTCGAGTGGGCTAATCTTGATTCCCTTCTACTTATTCTTAGTTTCGAGGACGAAACTTTCTTTTAGTGGCGAGGATTGTAACACCCGATATTAATACTTAAATCGTTTTGTAATTACTATTTTTATTAATCGATATTGTCGAGATTATACGATTAACGAGAAAACCCCTTTAAAAACCGAGTTTAAGAATTCTGGAAAATTTTCTTTTCTGGACAGAATGTCCAAAAATATATTTTTGCTATTTTACGTAATTTTGTACTATTTATTAAAGTCTTTAATTAACAGTAATGGTTTTTGGACAAAATTACGATTTGTCGTTAAAATGCTTCGTCTTACCTAAAAGAATTATTTTTCCAGCAATTTTGAAAATATTTAAATCTGAAACTTTAAGAATTAAATTATCCATTAACATACTCTAAATATGTTCATTGGTTTAATTAAATAAAAGACGTTAAAGTATTTAATTTGGCATATGCCGTAAAATCCTATTTATGTTCGTTTTGTCGAAACTATTAATAATTAGGGAATTTTAATTTTATAAACTTTGAAAACACCCTGATTAGTAGTATTAAAATGTTTAAGACATTTTTATTCATTTTATAAACACTTGGAAGATATTTTAATAATTTCATAAACCTAAATGCTCTCACTTTGATAATTAATATCGTTAAGGCCGAAAATATTAGTTTTATAAATCTATATTGTTTACTAAAAATGTTGTATTAGTATAAACTAATATTTTTGATATTTTGATATGATGCTATTTTTAGTAAAGTTTCTAAAAATAGAAGTTTCCTAAAATAGAAAGTTTCCTCTTTTAGAATATAATGGTTACTCCTTTTGTTCTCTTATTATTTTAATGATTATATCTTTTGAATATCGATAATGTCTTTGTTTTGGAGTTATGGAATAAGGACAAGCGTAAGGTTAGAGTAATATATTCTGGGGTTTACGTTTTGCCATCAACTATAAGGCTGGTGTGTCTTTATGGGGCACACTAGTTGTTGAACCGAGCATATATGGTGTTCGGGAGTGTGTGTACATTTTGACCTTAAACTCGTGCCTCGCAGTGTAAGACGCCGTCAGGTTGAGCTGAGTATTTATGGTGCTCGGGAGGGGTGTGCATATTATCTTAAACTAGGGCCACGCATTTATAAGTCGCCGTCTTATTATGGTTGAGTAGCCTAGTTAGAGATCGAGGTTTGATTTGTTTGAACTAAGTTCTCGAAGCTAGTTTTAGTATTCTCCTAGTGAAAGTCTAGTCGTCTACACTAATCCTATCCATAACACCATTTTGAATATTTTATTATTATTGGTATAATTTGGTTCGCAGGTTGGCAAATGTTTTCTGTTTTCTCTGAAAAACTCATTTTTTTTATTATATTGTTTTGATACGTGAAATTCTTCACTGAAAGCTTATTTTTATTATACTTTTTTTTTACTGTTTTCCATTTTTACTATTTTTCCTATATTAGTAATTACTGTTTTAAAATCCTATTATACGGCTGGGAGAACGTTGACGTTGCTCCCCACTGATTGTGGCTGTTACGTTTTAACATGGCAGGTATACGTGTTCCGGGTGTGGGCTAGCGAGCAGTGTGGATCCTGCTTATTTATTTTTATAATTATGTCCTATGGATTGTTCAAACCCCTTTTGTGGATTGTTTTAAATTTTGGTCATTTTATTTAAGGCCTATAGTTTGACTTTACCATTTTAATTTTACTAAGACATAGTTACAGTGTGTTTTAATCCCGACTCTACAGTCTTTCCGCCGCTGTATCGCGTTAGATTTTCTAGGGGATTACAAACCAAAGATAAAACCAAAGTGAAGTATAAAGTTCTGAAATTATAATTCAAAAATGTTAAATTTAACGATATCTGAAAAGTTTAAGTTAGTCAAACTTTTTACAAAACGGGCAATTAAGTCAAAATGTTAAAATTTTACGCTAGTCAAACTTTTTATAAAAATAGGGAGTTCAAAAAAAAAATTAACGGGTAAATAGGACAAGGATAAAAAAAGTTAAAGACAAGAGCTTTCAAAATTGATAAAGGTCGAATGGATTAGCAGCAGATGCGGTAACAGAATTCAATAGAAGCAGAAAGGAAGATGGAGTTGAGAGTCAGAAAGAGCCCTCAAGGATTATAGAAGAAGTTAACCATCTCGAGATTCCTAGCACGACTCTCAAAAACACGAGTTCCTAATTGGCCCATCAAATAACGCTAAATCCAATATCGGTACAGGGTGGTCCTACTCAATCTACAACCTCCAAAATCATCAACTGCTATAGCCTCCAAAATTAAGCCTTACATACTTATATAATCTTTCAATTAGTATGGTAAGAATCCACAAATGATTTAGACTAATCCATTAATTAAGATTCCAACGGTCATCAAAACATACCCAAACTTGTAATCACTAAGGCTCGTAATTCAAAGTTCATAAGATCTGAACTCGAGGTATACTTCAAATTTCTCGAGTGAGGAACACTAAATAAAATCCACCAATTAACAATGTTCGGGCACAGGATCCTCAGATTACCAACATGTTTATAATGCCACAAGTAAAGAAGTTGGGGAAAGTATAACAAGTCCTCAAACACGCTCAAACCAATTGATAATGGCGCAAACACTCACATCTTCAAACACGTCATTGGGCTAAGGTTTCTAAAAATTCCACCAAATTTCACATTGTATCAGTGAAACCACCAAAATATTTATTAACTCAACGAAGCCACAATTTCGTTGGTCTAGGGTTATAACAGTCCCAATAAGATGATCCGTATAATAGTATTCCTCAAAACAGCATAATAAAACCAAACTGTGATTATGCAAGATAGTTTTCTTCTCCAGGGACAACAACAATTTATCCAAGTTAGATCACTCAACTCCAAAGTTCATAGGTTACAACCTTAAACAACGATCAACGATCTAATCCTTAAGAAATACAGGTAATCTATGTCAACCCAAATTTACTAAACATTAATGAGGACCTGAAATGGTACCACAACACTCAGGCTAACATCTTAAACAATGATTTATGATCCCAAAATTCCACAATTAGTCCATTAAGTCAACATTAGGTAGGAATCCCAAGTAATATTTTTATTTACACTTGACTAGGTTCTATGTTGCGTATTAGGTATCCATCAAAATGTGATATAATTCTCACTATCCAGAAATTTACTCAACTCTAAGTCCTCTATACAATCAAGTAATTCATAACCCATGCTTGATCAATCTCTATGGTACAATCTTAATTCCGTTAATCAACTAATACCATTCAAATCAATTCCTCAAAAGCTCACTAAATTAGATAACAGAGCACAACTCTCAATCCTCAAACCGTTGGTAATAAGGAGTTAACTAAACCTCCAAAATATTTAACTTCTAAAAAGGTTCACTAAGACAGAATACGGTCTAAGCAAATAATCTCAAGAGAAAGATGGTAAAGTAGAATAATAGAAGAAGGACTCACCATAAGAATGAAGATGAGAATATAAGAGAAGAATTGGAAGAATCAGAGGGTGGAAGACGGAGAAAAGAATCAATGATTCTAGATAATTAAGATTTTAAACTAGAAGAGAATCTTCGGACCTCCGTAGATCACAAAGGAATCTAGCTGGATTTCTTCAACTTCAAGTAGAGGAACAAGCACACCAGTATTGGGTCGCTCCATTTGAATCCAAAGTGATTTCACATCTGAGTCTGCTGCACCGTGATGGAACTGGAATCTACTCTTGATCATCTAGCTGTATCTTGAGCAAACTGAAACAGAGCTGAAAAGTCACCATCGACATCTTTCTTGGAGCACCAAGTTGTCCACTCGAGTCAGCAGGTGATGAGAGTATTAAGTAAGTCCTGTCTCGATCTGGAGCAACATCACGTCAGCATCTTGTCCACTTATCATCTCCTTCTTGGACATATAAAACAAATATTCAATGCTAATCATTGAGTTTCAGGAACATGAAAGCTGAACAAATAAATCCTTATTTGTTTCTACCCATCTCTAATAATATTTTTATTTACTGTTTAAATAATTTACTGGTATTTTCCCAAATTTCAGGTGTAAGCGTTGGGAGCAGTGATGCTCTGATACCAACTGTAATCCCCTAGAAAATCTAACGCGATACAGTGGCGGAAACACTGTAGAGTCGGGATTAAAACACACTGTAACTATGTCTTAGTAAAATTTAAAATGGTAAAGTCAAACAATAGGCCTTAAATAAAATGACCAAAATTTAAAATAATCCACAAAAGGGGTTTGAACAATCCATAAGACATAATTATCAAAATAAACAAGCAGGATCCACACTGCTCGCTAGCCCACACCCGGAACACGTATACCTGCCATGTTAAAACATAACAGCCACAATCAGTGGGGAGCAACGTCAACGTTCTCCCAGCCGTATAACAGGATTTTAAAACTGTAATTACTATTATAGAAAAATAGTAAGAAAATAGAAAACAGTAAAACATTATAATGAAAATAAGTTTTCTGTGAAAAACTTCACGTATCGAAACAATATAATAAAAATGAGTTTTCCGGAGAAAACATAAAACATTTGCCAACCTGCAAACCAAATTATATCGATAATAATAAAAATATTCAAAATGGCGTTATGGACAGGAGTAGTGTAGACGGCTAGACTTTCACTAGGAGAATACTAAAAACTAGCTTCGAGAAGTCAGTTCAAACAAATCAAACCTCGATCTCTAACTAGGCTACTCAACCATAATAGGACGGCGACTTATAAATGCGTGGCCCTAGTTTAAGACAGTGCACACCCCTCCTGGGATTACCTGTCACCCAGTTCAACTTATGACGGCGACTTATTGCGAGGCCTAAGCTTAAGGTCAAAATGTACTCCACTCCCGGGATACCTGTCATCCGGTTCAACAACCAATGTACCGATTCCTGATACACTAGCCTTATAGTTGATGGCAAAAACGTAGACCCTAGATTATATTACTCTAACCTCACACTTGCCCTTATTCCATAACTCCAAAACCAAGCCATTATCGATATTAAAAAGATATAATCATTACAAACAATATGGAGATAAAAGGAGTAATCATAATATTCTAAAAGAGGAAACTTTCTATTTTAAGAAACTTCTATTTTTAGAAACTTTACTAAAAATAGCGTCATATCAAAATAGCGAAAATATTAGTTTATACTAACACAACATTTTAGCAAACGATATAGATTTATAAAACTACTACTTTCGGCCTTAACGATATTAATTGTTAAAGTGAGAACAATTGAGTTTATGAAATTATTGAAAAACCACACAAGTGTTTATAAAATAACTAAAAATGCCTTAAACACTTTAGTACACAAAAATCATGGAAGAAAAAAATACCATGAGAAAAACTATGAAAATCAAGGTGAATAACGATCGAAAACAACATCGATTATTACCTTAATGGAAGGATCGGAATAACGATTAATTTGACGATAAAAACGAGACGATTATGACTCAAATTGGAGCAAGAATCAGCCTAGAAATTCTGGAGTATGTCACGGTTTTGGGAAAGATGAAGGACTATTATTTTGTTGTTTTTGAAAAAAATGAATGTAAGAAAATGGATGGTTTCTTAAGAATGAATGGAAATAAATTTTGATGAAAACAAGGTGGAACCATAGCCTAAATGAATCAGCCAAATGAATAGGAGAGGGAGTATGAAAAGTTTGATCATAAAGCATCGAATAAATGAAAAGAAAAGAATTACGTAATTATGTTTTAACGTAATAAAATGGAACGTATTATGAAAACGTAGTGAGGGTATGACAAGGAGGTGCGTCGGTCCAAAACATGGGGAAGTGGCCTCAAATAATTTGTAAGTTGATAAAAAAAAGAATCGTAAAATCGTTAAAGATATTTCAAAGCAAATCGAGTAAATCTCGCGTTAGAAAACAATTATTTACGAAACTTCGTAATAAAATCTTTAATGGCTAAATTTCCGTAAATAAAAATAATTATTAGTTGAAAATATTATATAAATATATTTATACATTTGTAGGAAAAGAAATAACTTAAATCCGAGCTTTAAAACGTTAATTCGTAGAGAAGTAGAATTCCTTGCGGAAAAATAATTAGTTTACGAAGAAAATCAATTAAATAGATTTAAAAGAATTAAAATCTTCAAAAATAAAAATAAGTATCATTAGACTCAAAAATGAAAATAAAGCTTGGGAAAAAAAAATGATGAAACATAGGGCCGAAAAGTGACAGAGCTGTGACGAAGTCATAACGGTAAGGATAAAAATGTTAGGAAAAATAGCGGGTGTTACAGTATTCGGCGAATCGCCTATGGAGTTTTCTATCTCTGTAACGAGACGATTTGACGCAAACCTCGGTGGTGAGGTTTAAAGAGTACGTCTCAAAACGAGATGACCCGAAGATGACCTTGAGTAGAGGCGATCCTAATAGCTAGCATAGACAGTTAAACACACAGTTGTACGACGTAAGAGGTTGATCACGATCCCGGCTCGGGATCAAAGAATATGGATGTATACTTCTTTCGAAAATGACCAGTTTTGAAATGTTTTGAAAGGGACGACTTATAGAAATAGTGCAACGATGGCGTGGCGACATCGCTTGTAGAGTGTAGGTGCGTTGCTATGCGTAAGCATCGGAAATGATGACGAAATGTAAATATGCTTTTTTTTTTAAAGAAGTGCACTTCTTTTAGGGGAAACGTTTTTTTGAAAATAATTACGTGATGCTTCTATCAAAACTACTATTAATTAATTAGTTCGATACTTGCGGGGTGCGTGATACTCGTGAGGGAGTGTGAAATCTGATAACGGTCTCCTTAAGGGTGTGACTAAATCCTTAATGAGGGATTTAGGTGGTGCATAGTGTTTCTTATAAACTTTTCGCTTTTTTGAAAAAAAACTTTTAAAATCGGTGACCCACGTTTGTCGGTTGTACTAACTAGCATTTGACGGTGGGGATGCGCATTGCAAAAAAGTGTTCTGAAAGTGTAACCGTTTTTTGAGTTCCTTGACTTCATTAACTGAAGCTTCGGTTGCGCTAACGGTATGTGTGTAAAAAGTTTTTTTTTTGAAATAAAATGTGACCGCGTGGTGGCCTTAACCCCATTAATTTGGAAGTTTCGGTTGTGTTAACGGTAATCATTGTTGTTAATAGGTTTTAATTTGGCCAAGGTGATGGCACTAAAAGTTTTTTTTTTGAAATCAGTGTGCGTGAATTTCGCCATGGTAACGACATTAAAAACGTTTTCCTTTTTTAGAAACCATGATTTGGTCAGAATATTGATGTTTAAACGGTCGTTTTAAAAAGATGAGGTATTTTCGAAAACGGAATTGGATGCGGTTGAATATGTTGGCGTGGCTGAATCCGGATTTTAGTGCTTTATTTGGGTTGTATTGTTCAAACAAGCTAAACATAACTAGGAATGCGTACACTGATGCAGGATGCAGACTCGGGTAGGTTAGGGTAGGCTACTGCCCACGAATAGTCTTTACTTAGGTATTGACAATGACCTGGGGAGATGAGTGCCATATCGTCCGTTCGGAACTATCCGTTTATCAATCCCGTGGGTTACGCGTTAGGCGGCCGGAGCGTCAACCGAGGATCTCTCCGCGTATCCCTAGAGATCTTACCGCGAAGAGGTCGATTGGTCCTGATATCGTTTAAGGTGGGCTTTTTAGGGACAAAACCTGTAGTGACCACAACTAGGAACTAAGAAATGAGGTTCACTGACCTCGTTCAAGTTACACCACCACAGGAAACTTGTTTCCAAAGCCCCAGGGGAGTCGCCAAACTGTGGACGTCCGTCCGCACCGCCCGGCGCCCCGTGCGCGCCCGTGCGGGACCGACCCAGTTTTCAACGTGTGGCGGCGGCCACCCACGCGGCCCCCTCCCTACCGGGAGCCGGTCCGATCTCGCATACGGGGCGAAGTGTCGGACCTCGATTTGGATGATGATCCGGACTTGTACTAGACGGGTGCAGGCACCCGTGTTTCCGTTTGGGAATCGATCAGACGTGGTTGTAAATGTTTAAAGGTCGTTTTGTTTGGTAAGGCGATCTTTTTAGTGAACTGAAGTTGTTGCCGATTTGTGGAGTCGCCACCGAGTCAATTATGGGGACTCGGAAACCGTTCAAGTCAACTTTGATCCCTTACCGGCTCAAAGTTGAGTGGCAGGGGACCAAAAGATAAAGACTTGTACCCTTAAGCACTCCATGCCTGGAATGACTCTCATTGCCAATGGTTTCGGACATCCGGAAACCGTCGATTCTGAGTAAGGGGGTGAGAGTACGTATTTGGAAGCCAACATCCGATAGATGTCAATAGCCATTCCCGCCCGCACTATAGCGGCCTCTACTAATCAATTGGCGGGCTGATTTCCTAGTTCTGTTGATGTGGTGGAAATACTGTAACATCCATTGTTTTAACCCTATGTCTTTTACTATGTCGGTTGTTTTAAGGACAAGTAAGTTTTGTCGTCGAAGTAGTTGTGTTTACATTCTTTGCATGCGATTTCACGTGACAAGCAGGCCATGAAAAGATGCACATTGGAGAGTAGAGAGTACTATGTATTATACGTATTAGCAAATCAGATTTAACATGATAATACAGATATTAGTCGTTCTCGTGGTATACCTTACCTGGTATTCTGCTTAAGATGCGTCGGTTTGGTATTAATAGAGATGCATTGAACCCGATAAGGTGAGCACCTGGACTAATACAGAGCCTGACCATCACTTTGTTCAGTTTTAGTTATTTTACGTTTGGAATTTCGTGTTTTGGTGATTTAGCATGCGATTATAAGGTCGTAAAAGCAATAAATCATACGAAAAACTGTAAATGCGAATGTAAGTAAATCACATTGTGAGGAGTTGCACCCTCGGAGTATACACTAAACGGGACTCGATGCATAGACAGTCTTGAGAATGGATCTGGGAATTACTCGGGTCTATTTTGTATGTTTTTGTGTTTGCGGTTGAAGTAGGGACGTTACGTATTTTAGTAGGTGCTTGTGGGCCTAGCGCCCACACCTAGAGTTATCGTAGTGCATAATAATAGAAAGTGCAAATATGGAAAGTTTTGTTTAGATGACAACCTAGTGACGATACGACTTCGACAGGCGGATACTCCTAGCTTGACCAGTTATTCCGGCAGAGTTCCGTTACCGTTTGACCTTCCCGCGGCTATTCCGGCAGAGCTCCGTTACTATTTGGTAGTTCTGCGGCAAATCCGACAGAATCTGTGTCCTAATTTTGAGCTTGTCGATCACAGGCACCTCGGTTATTGAAAATGTCGATCACTTTATTGTTGGTGGACTTTTGAATCTGTTATTGAAAATGTTTGACGACTGGTTTGATTTTGACTAACTACAAATTTTGATTTCTCCAAACAAAATTTTGTTTCATCATAAAAAGAATTATTATCGAATTTCTTAAGCAAAAATTGTTCTACTTTTGTTATGAAAATGTTTGGTTACCCAATTTTCTTCGAGTTCGTTTACAAATGTTATTTGACGTCAATAATTTTATCAAATAACTTTACTTTATAATTTCATTAATTTAAAATATTTTAATCTTCTTGGAATAAATATTTGTATTCGATTTCGTATCACTTTAAAAGTTGTAATATTTTCTTTTAAAATCAAAATTGTTTGTATGCGGAATACGTATTTTCATCTCCTCGAGTAAGGTAAACCTCGAGTTTCTTTCTACTTAATCTTAGTTTTGAGGACGAAACTTTCTTTTAGCGGGGAGGATTGTAACACCCGCTATTTTTCCTTGAGTTTTATCCTTTCCGTTATAACTTCGTCATAATTCTGTCAAATTTCGGCCTCATATTTCATCGTTTTACCAAGCTTTATTTTTATTTTTGAGTTTAATGATATTTATTTTTATTGTTAAAGATATTAATTCTCTTAAATCCATTTATTTGGTTTTCTTCATAAACTATTTAATTTTCCGCGAGGAATCCTATTTCTCTTTGAATTGACGTTTTTAAGCTCGGATTTAAGTTATTCTTTTTCCTAAAAATGTTTAAATACATTTATATAATATTTTTCAACTAGGAAATATTTTTATTTACTAAAAATAAGCCATTTATGATTTTAATACGAAGTTTCGTAAATAATTATTTTCAAACGCGAGGTTTACTCAAATTGCTTTGAAATGCTTTTAATAATTTTATGATTCTTATTTTTAAGCAACCCACAATTAAAAGAAATACTTTTGACTTCTTTTTGGACCATGACACCCTCGGTCACACACTTTCACATTTTTTTAACACTTGGTATTATAACTTGATTAAATGCCTTAGATATTTTATTTTCGTACAATCATTTTTGGACTTATTACAAGACTCTTCACACTCCCTTCTTATTCATTTTGGCTGGTGTTTTGGATCGTTTAACATAGTTGTTATCATTTTAATAATCCACATTTATACACTCATCTCATCATAATTTATTCATTCATTTTTATTCAACACATTAAACAAGAAATACCCTTCATTTCCTCTCCTTTGGCCATGAGTTTCAGGAGATTTTCCAGCCTAGATTTATTTCAAAATCGAGTCTTGATCATTCCATTTCATCTCCAAATTAATCGTCTATCGTTTCCATTCGTTAAGGTAATAATCGATGTTATTTCCGATCATTATTTACCTTGTTTCTTTCAGTTTTCTCGTGATATTTTTGTACCATGTATGTCATGCGATGTAGGAGTCTTGGTCGACCCTGAAGCCGACGAATTTATCGTAGACTCGGATTTGGAGTGAAGGTAACGTCGGTGTTACTCGGTATTGCTTGATTTTATTGTTGTAATTGCATGTATATATTTATAATTTTATTTTTGACAATATATGTATGTCATATAATCTGGAAAATTTTTAAAAGTTGAAAATTTGCATTTTTCGGTATTTTTATCGCTTTTACGAGATTAACGATTAAATCGTTATATTAATTTGTAAAATCGTAATATTCGGCCTAAACTTGTAATATATGATTATATTCTATATAAATGATGTTTTTGATGATTTTTAATAATTTAGTATTATTCTGATATTTTAGTTATCGATTATTGAATTATTACCGTTTACGGACAAAAACGATTAAAAGTTGATTTTTTGTTCTAGTACCTAAACATTTTTTTGATTTTCGACGTGGTGAAACTTTCTGATGAAATAGAATTTTATGAATTTATTCATAAGTTTTCTGAATTGTTAAGTGGATGAATTAATTAATTACTTTAAATCATCGTTTATCGTTAAAACCGCGTTGCCGTTTAAATTCTCGATTTCTGGTCCTATGATTAAATTTGGAAAAAATATGATTCTAATGATTTCTTAATAAAATGTAATTTTATGATTTTTAGTGCTTTAATAAAATGTTAGGAACGATAAGTTTTATTAATGGTATCGTTAATTGTGAAAACGGGTTTAAAAGATGGTTTTAACGAGATTTATTAAATCTGGAATATTTGGAAATCTGGAAAAATAGTATTTTCTGGAAAATCATGATTTTTAAGTTTAATAATAATTTTTGGATATTAATACTTAAATCGTTTTGTAATTACTATTTTTATTAATCGTTATTGTCGAGAGTATACGATTAACAAGAAAACGCTTTAAAAACCGAGTTTTAGGATTATGGGAAATTTTATTTTCTGGACAGAATGTCCATAAATATATTTGAGCTATTTTACGTGATTTTTGTACTATTTATTAGTCTTTAATTAATAAGTATTGATTTTTGGACAATTGTGATTTATCGTTAAAATGCTTCATCTTACCTAAAAGAATTATTTTTTCAGCCATTTTGAAAATATATGATTCTGAAACATTAAGAGTTAAATCATCCTTTAACATACTCTAAATATATTCAATGGTTTAATTAAATAAAATACGTTAAAGGATTTAATTTGACATTTGCTGTAAAATCCTATTTACAATCGTATTGTCGAAACTAATAATAATTAGGGAATTTTAGTTTTGTAAATTTTGGAGACACCCTAATTAGTAGTATTTAAAATATTTAAGACATTTCTAAATCATTTTATAAACACTTGTATGACATTTCAATAATTTCATAAACTCAAATGTTCTCGTTTTAGAAATTAATATCGTTAAGGCCGAAAGTACTAGTTTTATAATTCTACATTGTTTACTAAAAATGTTTATTAGTATAAACTAATATTTTTGCTATTTTGATATGATGTTATTTTTAGTAAGTTTCTAAAAATAGAAGTTTCCTAAAATAGAAAGTTTTCTCTTTTGGAAAGTGATTCCTTTTCCTTTTGTTCTCTTATTGTTTGTATTGAATACATCTTTTAAATATTGATAATGGCTGTTTTGGAGTTATGGAATAAGGACAAGTGTGAGGTTTAGAGTAATATATTCTAGGGTTTACGTTTTTGCCATCAACTATAAGGCTGGTGTGTCTTTATGAGGCACACTGGTTGTTGAACCGAGCATATATGGTGTTCGGGAGTGTGTGTACATTTTGACCTTAAACTCGTGCCTCGCAGTGTAAGACGCCGTCGGGTTGAACTGAGTATTTATGGTGCTCGGGAGGGGTGTGCATATTATCTTAAACTAGGGCCACACATTTATAAGTCGCCGTCCTATTATGGCTGAGTAGCCTAGTTAGAGACCGAAGTTTGATTTGTTTGAACTAAGTTCTCGAAGCTAGTTTTAGTATTCTCCTAGTGAAAGTCTAGTCTTCATCATTAATCATATCCATAACGCCATTTTGACTATTTTTATTATTATCGATATATATAATTTGGTTTCAGGTTGCCAAATGTTTTATGTTCTCTTCGGAAAACTCATTTTTATTATATTATTTCGATATGTGGAGTTTTTCACTGAAATCTTATTTTCATTATAATGTTTTACTGTTTTCATTTTTACTATTTTTCTATAGTAGTAATTACAGTTTTTAAAATCCTGTCATATGGGTGGGAGAACGTTGACGTTGCTCTCCACTGATTGTGGCTGTTATGTTTTAATATGGCAGGTATACATGTTCCGGGTGTGGGCTAGCGAGCAGTGTGGATCCTGCTTATTTATTTTAATAATTATGTCTTATGGATTGTTCAAACCCATTTTGTGGATTGTTTTAAATTTTGGCCATTTTATTTAAGGCCTATTGTTTGAGTTTACCATTTTAATTTTTCTAAGACATAGTTACAACGTGTTTTAATCCCGACTCTACACTGTTTCCGCCACTGTATCGCGTTAGAATTTCTAGGGGATTACGGTTGGTATCAGAGCATCACTGCTCCCAACGCTTACACCTGAAATTAATAAAAATACCAGTAAATTATCCAAACAGTAAATAAAATATTATTAGAAATGGGTAGAAACAAATAAGGACTTAACTGTTAGGATTATTTGTTCTTGTAACTCAATGACTAGCATTGAATATTTGTTTCTTTTATCGCGAAGAAGATGAAAGAGCAAGATGCTGATATGTTGCTCCAGATCGGGACAAGACCTGCTTAGCACTCTCAACGCCTACTGACTCGAGTGGACAACTTGATGCTCCAAGAAAGATGTCGATGGTGACTTTTCAGCTCCGGTTTAGTTTGCTCAAGCTACAGGTTAGATGATCAAGAGTAGATCCCTGTTTCGTGACATTGCAGTAGTAGATCCCGATGGAGCGACCCAAGACTTGTGTGCTCGTTCCTCTACAAGAAGATGAAGTAATCCTTTTAGTTCCCTCGTGAACTCTGGAGGCCCGAAGATTTTCCTTTGGTTCTAGAACTTAGTATTATAGGATCATCGATTTCTTCCTTCCTTCCTCTACTTCTTCTAACTCTTCTCTTATAAACTCTCGTCTTCGCTCTTGTGATAAGTCTTCGATTAATTCTCCTACTTTACCATCTTTCCTCTTGAGATTCTTTGGTTTGACCGATTTTCGTCTCAGTGAACCCCGTGAAAAGTTATGGATGTTTGAGGTTTAGTAAACTCTTGTTACTTGGTTTGAGGATTTTGAGTCTGCCCTACCTTCTAAGCAAGTAAGAAATTCTTGAGGATTAATTTGAATAGAAAATTGTTGCTTGATGGAATTAGGATGATACTTTAGACACTGAACCTTGGGTTATAGGTTACCTTGATTATTTTGGGGTACTTAGAGTTGGATATATTTGGGAGTAGTAAGGGTATGCCATATTTGATGTATACCTAGTACCTAACCTAGAACCAAACTAAGTGTAACTGATAATATTACTTTGGATTCTTACCTAATGCTTATTTAATTGATGCATCGAGAATATTTGGGATCATAGAGTATTGTTAAGGTGTTAGCCTGAGTGTTGTGGTACCATTGAAGGTTTTCATTAACGTCGTTAGAAATTTTGGTTGACATAGATTACCCGTATTTCTTAAGGATTAGATCGTTGATCGTTGTTTAAGATTGTAACTGTAATATCCGTGTTTTATAGTGAGTCAAACTGAGTCAGTAATTATACTAAGTCAAATCCGAGCAATCATGTAGTAAGTTTTAACCGTACGGAACAAGTTACTCGACCCAGCCCGGATTAATTAGCGTGTGACTACATGTAGTTAATTTCCAAACTACACGTAGGTAATTCATGAATGAAACCCAAGCCCACATTCCTATTTCTTTTTAAATTCCCTTAATAACCTAGCATAACCCACGTTACTCTTCTTTTTAAATTCCTTTAACACCCTAGCAGAACCCATGAAAAACACACTCGTTTAGCACAACGTAGGGCTGCCGCACGAAACAAGAAAGGAAGGAGGAGAGGACCCTAGGAGTCGGATCGGATCTTCGGTAGGCTAGACCTTGACTAAGCACGTCACTCGGTACGATACGCTGTCTTTTACGTTTAATTGCATGATTAGTATACATTTGTGTCGAATTATCGGAAACTAGGATCATATAGTCGGGTAACACTTGTGGTGCGTCATTGTTGTTGTTACGTAGTTGGACAGGTTATCCGTGTCATGATTTTGACCGTGTCATGCTAATTCTGTAGGGTAATGTGTCGAGTCTTAATGTCTAAATAATGATGTCGGGAATGGTATTATCGGGTTGATGTTGTTTGTCTAGTTTGGGTCAGACTATTGACATCTTTACGGTCGTGTGATAGTGTGCTGTCGTTGTATTATCATAGCGGTATTTGTCGTTGCGGTTCTCGTGGTATCATTGTTAGAATTTGTGACGCCGTGACGGTGTAGTGAGGTTGAAGTCGATTGGTGTGGTTATCGATGCATGTGAGTTGGTGATTGTTGATTTCCTTATGGTCGGTATAATGCAGCAGTGTAGAGACCGAGGTACATCTCAGTAGCATATTTTTTTAGAGGAGTATCATCAGGTTGACGGGTGGAGTATGTCAGCAGAGATTAGAGTAGTATATTTATACTATATTAATTTAATTAGGTTGATTTCATTTTATGCAGTGAGAGAAGTTAGAATACTTTAGGATATTGATTTAATTAATATCTTCTTATTAATCTAATTAGAATCGATTTCACTTTATAAATTGAATATGTTAGGATCGTTATTAATTCATGTATATACTACTTTATTAGGTTCGGATTTCGTAGAAATTCCGTGGTGAATTGTACTAACGACGTGGTGGTGACCTGCTAATTAGGTAAGGTTTTTCCTTACTTGGAATATGTTAATATTATAATGTCATATGAGCTATGTACTTATTGTGATATGATATTGATATGGATGAGATTGAGTAGTGTAGCGAAATCCTGGCCGGGAGGCCCATTGAGTAGTGTAGCGAAATCCTGACCGGGAGGTCCATTGAGTAGTATAGCGGAGATTATTGGTACCGTGAGGTACTGAGAATACGGAGATGATATAATTGATTAGTACCGATGATGGTATTGAGATGATTGAGACTGGATGTTTTATGTTACGTTCATGGTTTATGATGTTAGCATATTCTAACCGTTTTCTCTGTTTAAATTGTCACCCTATTTTATTGGGGGCCTGCGACGATCCAATTGACATTCCGGTCTTTTGGGGAGCAGAGTATTGATGCAGATATGGACCATTGATGTGTGCTTAACTGAAGGGAATTACTGTTCGGGAAGGGAATGCGTGTCCATCGTTATTATACTCTTAGCATGTTTCCGTTATTAGTACTTATAGACCGTTTTATTCATTTAGTCGTTTTGGATTTTGTAACCTTACTTAGTTCTCGAACTTGGTTTGCATCGTTTGAATAAGCTATTAAACTCGGTTGTGTTTCAGTATTGTTTTGTGATGGGACTACTGCCTCGGTTGACCCAAGATGGTAACACTCTCATTTATCCAGGAAGACCTAGTAAAGGCTCTTGGATAAGCGGGAGTGTTACAGTAACCTATGAACTTTGGAGTTGAGTGATCTAACTTGGATAAATTGTTGTTGTCCCTGGAGAAAAGAACTATCTTACACAATCACAATTTGGTTTTATTGTGCTGTTTCGAGGAATACTATAATACGGATCATCTTATTGGGACTGTTATAACCTTAGACCAACGAGATTGTGGCTTCGTTGAGTTAATAAATATTTTGGTGGTTTCGCTAATATAATATGAAATTTGGTGGAATTTTTAGAAACCTTAGCCCAATGACGTGTTTTGAAGATGTGAGTGTTTGCGCCATTACCTATAAGTTTGAGCGTGTTTGAGGATTTGTTATACTTTCCCCAACTTCTTTACTTGTGGCATTATAAACATGTTGGTAATCATTTTGAGGATTCCGTGCCCGAGCATTTTTATATTGGTGGACCTTGTTTAGTGTTCCTTACTCGAGAAATTTGGAGCATACCTCGAGTTCAAACCTTATGAGTTTTGAAATTAGGAGCCTTATCGATCAAGGGTTTTGGTATGTTTAGTTAACCGTTGGAATCTTAATTATGGATTTGATTCTAAAGCATTTGTGGATTAGTATCGTGTCGCTTGAACGATTGGATAATCACTTAAGACATTTTTGGAGTTTGTGACCGAGTTGTACCACCTAGTGCCTAATATTGGACTTAACGTTATTTGATGGAAATTAGGAACCCGTGTTGAGGGAGTCGTACCGGGAATCTCGAGATGGTTAATTTATTTTTCAATTCTTGAGAGTTCTATTTGACTCTCAAATTCGTCCTCCCCTTAGCTTCTCTTGAATCCCACTTCTTCTTCTTCAGTCAATCCCTTTCGACTTCTTTATCGGGTTTGAAAACTTTTGTTTCGATTTGTCGTTGACTTTGACTCTGTTTATCCATTTATTATTTCCCCCAAACTTGTGTTATGAAAAGTTTGACTAATCTACAAATTTTTAATTTTCATGAAATTTTAACATTTTGAAGCATAATTTCAAATTTTAAAACTTCCCATTTTGTAAAAAATTTGAACAATTTAACATTTTGGGTTATCGTGAAATTTAACATTTTTGAATTATAATTTAAGAACTTTATACTTCACTTTTGTTTTATCTTTGGTTGATATTTATATTTAGATCTGTTCCAAAATGCTTTAATTATTTATCTTAATTTATTTCGAAATTATTTCAATTTTTGATTTTTTTAGCGATCGAAATTTTATGAAGACTTTCATATTTCCAAATACTTCAATTTTTATAGGATTATTATGTAAAGCATTTTAACATTGTCGAAATTATTTTGAATTTTCAAGTTTGATAACATTTTTGAAAACTTTCATAATTACTTTGATAACATTTCCGAAATTTTAACAATTTGGAATTAGTTTCACTTTATTGTTGGTGGACTTTTGAATCTGTTATTGAAAATGTTTGACGACTGGTTTGATTTTGACTAACTACAAATTTTGATTTCTCCAAACAAAATTTTGTTTCATCATAAAAAGAATTATTATCGAATTTCTTAAGCAAAAATTGTTCTACTTTTGTTATGAAAATGTTTGGTTACCCAACTTTCTTCGAGTTCGTTTACAAATGTTATTTGACGTCAATATTTTTATCAAATAACTTTACTTTATGATTTCATTAATTTAAAATATTTTAATCTTCTTGGAATAAATATTTGTATTCGATTTCGTATCACTTTTAAAAGTTGTAATATTTTCTTTTAAAATCAAAATTGTTTGTATGCGGAATACGTATTTTCATCTCTTCGAGTAAGGTAAACCTCGAGTTTCTTTCTACTTAATCTTAGTTTCGAGGACGAAACTTTCTTTTAGTGGGGAGGATTGTAACACCCGCTATTTTTCCTTGAGTTTTATCTTTTCCGTTATGACTTCGTCATAACTCTGTCAAATTTCGGCCTCATATTTCATCGTTTTACCAAGCTTTAATTTTATTTTTGAGTTTAATGATATTTATTTTTATTGTTAAAGATATTAATTCTCTTAAATCCATTTATTTGGTTTTCTTCGTAAACTATTTAATTTTCCTTGAGGAATCCTATTTCTCTTTGAATTGACGTTTTTAAGCTCGGATTTAAGTTATTCTTTTTCCTAAAAATGTTTAAATACATTTATATAATATTTTTCAACTAAGAAATATTTTTATTTACTAAAAATAAGCCATTTATGATTTTAATACGAAGTTTCGTAAATAATTATTTTCAAACGCGAGGTTTACACAAATTGCTTTGAAATGCTTTTAATAATTTTATGATTCTTATTTTTAAGCAACCCACAATTAAAAGAAATACTTTTGACTTCTTTTTGGACCATGACACCCTTGGTCACACACTTTCACTTTTTTTTAACACTTGGTATTATAACTTGATTAAATGCCTTAGATATTTTATTTTCCTACAATCATTTTTGGACTTATTACAAGACTCCTCACACTCCCTTCTTATTCATTTTGGCGGGTGTTTTGGATGGTTTAACATAGTTGTTATCATTTTAATAGTCCACATTCATACACTCATCTCATCATAATTTATTCATTCATTTTTATTCAACACATTAAACAAGAAATACCCTTCATTTCCTCTCCTTTGGCCATGAGTTTCAGCAAATTTTCCAGCTTAGATTTATTTCAAAATCGAGTCTTGATCATCCCATTTCATCTCCAAATTAATCGTCTATCGTTTCCATTCGTTAAGGTAATAATCGATGTTATTTCCGATCGTTATTTACCTTGTTTCTTTCAGTTTTCTCATGATACTTTTGTACCATGTATGTCATGCGATGTAGGAGTCTTGGTCGACTCTAAAGCCGACGAATTTATCGTAGACTCGGATTTGGAGTGAAGGTAACGTCGGTGTTACTCGGTATTGCTTGATTTTATTGTTGTAATTGCATGTATATATTTATAATTTTATTTTTGACAATATATGTATGTCATATAATCTGGAAAATTTTTAAAAGTTGAAAATTTGCATTTTTCTGTATTTTTATCGCTTTTACGAGATTAACGATTAAATCGTTATATTAATTTGTAAAATCGTAATATTCGGCCTAAACTTGTAATATATGATTGTATTCTGTAAAAATGATGTTTTTGATGATTTTTAATAATTTAGAATTTTTCTGAGTACAGAAGGCGATTCTGCATAATTTGGTACCTCTGGTTGCTACTTCTTTGTTAAATTCAAATATTTCCCTTTGAAACTTTTCAGAAATCGACCCAGTCGGGTCGTTTATAATCCGTTAGACTCGCGTGGAGGGCTCGCCAACCATAAGCAAAAGGGTCATACCTGCCTTGATATTGATGGCTCTGTGGAGAGTCAGACTTGCCTTTGAAGTCCTAGGTGTACCTGTAGATGGTTACATAATAATTTGCACGTAACACTTAGATGAAACACCGACTCGCGCTGGGGAGCAGAAATTTGGAAATTTTAAGAGTTTTGAAAATCTTTAGATTTTTGAAAAAAAAAAAATTGAAAATTATTAGGACTGCTCGGGATGACTTAAATCTTATGTCCGTATGAGGAGACAAAGACCAGGCCTGTATGTTTTGGTCCGCTTGGGCCAAGGAGGCACAGTAGCAGGAAACTGCCAGGGTTTTGATGTTATAAATACATGATCCCTGTTCCATCTTCTCTACAACTCTCAACTCTTCCTTTCCTTAAAATAAAAAAACCTATCTCTTTCAAGCTACTTGGCTATGGGTATTGATCGTTTAACTACGATGCTGTAGGATTGGTCCCGACGCTTTAGGGACGCGGATAGGGTAGTCCTGAACCAAACGAGTATTTCCCAACTATTCACGATCCGCCAGATGTAGGTGGATCGTTATTTCCTTGATGCTTGTCTCTCCTACTGGGACGACACATACCACGTTTTACCCTTCCTTGGGGTGAGATCTGTCCTATTTCTGAAGAAATTACTGCTGTGGGAGGATGGAATCCTTTGCTCCGTCCTGCTGTCCCGTTTTCGGTTCATGATCCGAGGAGGAAACTACGAGAGTTTTTGGGACTTTCCCATATGGAGGTATCCCGCATGCTAGTCGGGGACACCGTTTCACTGTTTGCTTTGGCCGAGAAATTTATGAAACCGCAGGACGTCCGGGTTTTGCCAGTCCATAGTCGTAGGGCGTTTGCCTTTTGTATGCTTCACGTGTATGCTTTTGAAGGTTACCTGGACTTGCTGTCATGTATGGGCCACGTTCGGCTTTTTACCATCGTTGACTTAATGGAGACAGAACATAGTCCCGCGTGGCTGATCACGGGGGAAATTATCCAAGGTCTGGATAATCGTAAAAGAGACCCGTCAACCCGTCTGATCGGAAGCACTCGCTTGCTACAGGTATATCGCTTTTTACTCTTTTTTTTAAATTTTTTTTCGCGATAGCCTGCTACAGGGGCACTCGATCGAGTCACCCTGGCACTCGATCGAGTGCCTTTGTCAAAAGTTTGTTGCCCATTATTAGGGGTGTCACTCGATCGAGTGACCCCTAGGCACTCGATCGAGTGCCCTTAGGCCGACGTCAATATTGCCGTATGATTTTCGTTTTTTCTTCAGCTCTGGTTATATGAGAGGTTATCAATCATAGAGCCTCCCCTTGATCGGAGTCGATATTGGCCCAACCAAGTGATGACAAGGAGGCGGGCTATAGATTCGTCTCGCTTTATCAACTGGAAGTATTGGGACGAAGAACTATCATTCCATGGTGGTCCATTGATCCGGTGGGTGGTCCCGTGGTGGTCTATTTATGTCTAGACGGGTTTGGCGGCGAGGGATAAGGCCCGTTATCAGGTGATTCTGTCCCTTAGCCAGACAGTTCACCTCTACCCCGACCGTATACTTAGGCAGTATGGTTGGTCTCAGAGAACTCCAGAAAACGAAGCAGTTGTGAGTGAACCTACCCAGCTAAGTGACGTAATGTGCGATACCTGGATGCAACGATGGTACACCCGGGTTAATTGGTCCGTTCCCGAGTCTCTTCACTCAATTTGGGTATCTGACTCCTATGAGAAGTGGACCAAAGTGGAAACTGCCGAGACCCGAGCTGCTTTGAAGGTTGACGAAGCCTTTGACCTGCTTCGACGAGAGGAGGCTAAAGACAATAGGGGCTTCTTCGACGAAGGCGAGACTCCGGCCACACTGGTCCGTCTAATGTCAGGTTAGAGGGGAAGAGCTAGGACTCAAGCTGAAGGGTATAGTGCTAGAAGTGCTCGGGGGAAGTGAGCCCCCAGACAGACTTAGAGAGGAGACTTGGGCCCAGATTGTCAATCCAGGACCGACTTGGTCCTAGGGACAGGTTGCCGGAGCATGTACGGGCTCGACTTGGGCCGGTTACAATTGCAGAAGACCCACTGTCGAAGAAATGGGTCCGAGCTAAGGAGGTTCCCCTTGTGATCTGGGAACGCTCGCCCCCGCCTCGACGACAACGGGCTCCACATGACCCAAAAGACAAAGGGAAGGGCAAGATGCCTTAAATATCTGTCTCCTGATTTTTATATTTAGATATTACTACTATTTTTGTTGTTTTTTTTGAGTGATGTAATTTTGAAATTCCCGAGTTTATCGGGGTTTGTTTTTATTTTAATAATAAAAGTACTTTATTAGTGAAACCATTTCTGTCTTTTTCGTATTGCAGTGGTTGTGCCCTTTTGAGGGGCTGCCTACGTATCCACAGTTAGTGGAATCAAACCAAACGTAGTTCAGGCATAGGATTTTTGCAATTTTGAAATACACCAAGACTATTAGTTCGAGGTGCGTGTGACAGTAGGATAAATAATCGTAACTTATTGACTTGCTTAAAATTTTGAAAATTCATTTTTTTATAAGATAACTTTTGCAAATGACATTGTGATAAGGTTTAGGGTTAGTAGCGCTTCAGCTGGTCCAAGTTGGTCGAGTTGACAAATTCATTCTCTTTTAAGTCTGTTAGCATCACTGCTCCTCCTGATAGAACCTTATTTACCAGATATGGCCCGGCCCAATTGGGTTTGAATTTTCCTTGGGTCAACTGGCAGTAACGTTCGAACGAACTTGAAGACCAAATCCCCTTCCTTAATGTTTATGGGCCTAACTCTTTTGTTGAAGGCCTGTTGTATCCTTTTTTTTTATATATTTGAATGTTATTGAGGGCCTGGGACCGTCGTTCGTCCAAAAGAACTAACGAGTCATATCGAGCTTGAACCCAATCCGCTTCAGGCACTTGGCTTTCTAGCAAAATTTTGAGAGACGGTATTTCTAACTCGACTGGTTGAACTGCTTCCATCCCGTACGTCAAATAATACAGAGTTGCACCGGTTGCGGTGCGGATTGACGTTCGGTACCCCCACAGGGCAAAAGGTATTTTTTCGGGCCAGTCCCGATAATTATCAGCCATCTTTTTAAGTATGGTGACAATTGTTTCATTAGCTGCCTCTACCGCTCCATTCGTTTGGAGCTCGTAAGGCGAAGATGTATGCCTTTGAATTTTATATTTGGCTAGCAAAGTAGCAGTTTCGGCTTGAAAGTGTGTCCCGTGATCACTGATGAACTCATGTGGGACCCCGTACCGGCAAATAATCTTGTTTTGGATGAACTTGGAGACATGCTTAGCATTCAAAATTCGGTGTGACTCGGCTTCGACCCAATTGGTGAAATAGTCGATAGCCACTAAAATGAAATAGTGACCTCCCGTCCCGGAAGGGTTTACTTTCCCGATTATATCGATCCCCCGTGTCAAAAATGGCCATGGTGATGTCATGGTGTATAATAGGGATGATGGCATATGCTGAACATTGGCAAAAAATCTGGTAGTTATGACAGTGTTTGACATATAACTGACAGTCGGTTTCCAAACTGTTCCAGTAGTATCCGAGTCTCATGATTTTTCGGACCAGCATTTGGGCGTTCATATGGGGATCATATTCACCATCAAGCACTTCGGCCATAACCTTTTTGGCTTGTATTTTGTCGATACATAGGAGGAGAGCCCTATGTGCCGTCTTTTTGTATAATTGTCCGTCGTCTGTACCGAGGAACTGGGTTGCCAATCTCCGAAGGTCTTTCTTGGCCCGGTTTTCAGTTCCCGGAGGATATTCTCCCGTTGTCATGTGGGTTAGAACAGCCTGATACCAAGGTTCCGGATCAGTTATCTCGATGTCTTGAATGACGTAAATATATGCCGACTCAGACCGTCTTTCGACGCAGATTGGCATGCTGGTTAGGTGATCCGGGATATTCAGTAAGGATGCCAATTTGGAAAGTGCTTCCGCGAACTGGTTTTCTCCCCGGGGTAGATAAATGTATTCTACTTTTTGGAATTATTTTCCGAGAACCATTACTCACGCCTGATAGGCCATGATATTGGCATTCCGAGTTTTCCATTTTTGGAGATTTTGGTTGATGACTAGAGATGAGTCACCGTGGACCCAGAGATTTGTGACTCCTAGATCAGCGGCAGCTTGCAACCCGTGAATGCATGCTTCATACTCGGCTGAGTTATTGGTTACGTCGAAATCCAATTTAATGGATAACAGAGTATTCTCCCCTTTTGGTGATATTAGGAGAATGCCGACCCCGAACCCACGGAAATTAGACGCCCCTTCAAAATATAAATACCATGTTTCTGTATCGGTATGGAATATATCTTCGTTTGGGAAGGACCAGTGTCGGTGTGTCCTTCTTCTGTCACGGGACTATCAGCGAGAAATTCGGCTACTATCCGGCCTTTGATAGCTTTTAACGGCACAAATTTGTGGTCGAACTCTGCCAACATTAGAGTCCATCTAGACATTCTACCGTTAAGGATGGGCTTCTCAAATAGGTACTTGATCGGATCCATTTTGGATAAGACATGTACCTCATAGCTGAGCATATATTGTCGGAGTTTCTTGGTGGCCCAGACTAGGGCTAGGCATGTCTTCTCTAGCATGGTATATTTGCATTCATACTCCAAGATGTTTTTGCTGATGTAGTAAATTGCTCGTTCTTCCGAGTCGACTGTCTGTGCTAAAATAGCCCCCATGGCTGTCTCGGTCGTTGTTAGGTATAATGACAAAGGCAAACCGGGTTGAGGTGGCATTAATACTGGCGGAGCAGACAGGATCTCTTTGATTTTATCGAAGGTCGTTTGACATTTATCGTCCCATAGCTTTCGTTCACCCATTTTCAGTTTCTTGAAAATCGGTTCGCATACCATGGTTAGCTTGGAAATGAAACGGCTGATATACTGAACTTTCCCGAGAAACCCCCTTATTTCTTTTTCGGTTTTAGGAGGCTGCATCTCGGTAATGGCTTTGATTTTAGCTGGATCGACCCCGATACCACGTTGGCTAACGATATGACCCAGTAATTTGCCAGACGTTACCCCGAAACTGCACTTTTGAGGATTTAGCCTCATGTTGTATTCACGCAGTCGGGTGAAAATTTTCCTTAGAGCAGCAATATGCCCGTCTCGACTTTTGGACTTGACGATCATGTCGTCCACATAAACTTCCACTTACTTATGCATCATGTCATGTAATAAGGTCGTGGTTGTTTGTTGATAAGTGGCCCCGGCATTGATGAGACCAAACGGCATGACAGTGTAACAGTATGTACCCCAAGGTGTAGTGAAGGTGGTCTTACTCATATCTTCCTCTGCCATTTTGAGTTGATTGTACCCGACTTATCCGTCCATAAAGGAAAGACGGGCGTGATCAGCGGTATTGTCCACCAGTATATCGATGTGTGGAAATGGAAAGTCATCTTTCGGGCTTGCTTTCTTAAGATCCCGAAAATCTACACACACGCGCACCTTACCGTCCTTTTTAGGTACCAGCACGATGTTTGCAACCCAGTCTGGATATTCTGACACTTGTATGAAGCCAGCTTTGTATTGCTTGTCAACTTGTTCTTTGACCTTGAGAGACCATTCGGGTCTTATTCTGTGGAGCTTCTGCTTCACCGGCTTACACCCGTCTTTGATGTGTATACGGTGTTCAGCTATTTCCCGGTCTATCCCCGGCATGTCCTTGTAGGACTATGCAAAGACATCTTTGAACTCTTGGAGGAGGTTTGTGAATTGCTGTCTCTCCTCGGGATCTAATTATAACCCTAACTTAAGCATCTGGCACTACTACAAAATCCTTGATTTCTGGACGCTTTAAAGGTGGGTTCTTGACGTTTTAAAGTGTCGCAAATTTAATTCTCGACGCTTCCAGAAAGCGTGGAGATTTTGGGCGCCGGGAATTCTCGCCGCATTTTTATGTCGCCATTCTCGACGCATTAAAACGTTGAATATTTTATTCAAGACGCTTTTTTGCGTCACTACGTGGTACACTAAAATATGCAATCTCGACACTTTTCTATGTCGCGATTTTTTTTCCCGGCTAATTTTTTTTCAAAGCGCGAGAGTTTCTACTACGTAAAGTGTCGAGAAATAATAATATAAAATTCAGTTATCGACACTTTGATATCGTAAACTCGTCGAGAATCTTATCATAAAGAATCTAATAATAATTATATATTTCCAACAACTGACTACTGCTTGCGATTACATATTTATGTTGACTAAAAAGGGCGACTCCACATTTACTGAATTGATATCAATATACAAAAAGATCGAATTGGTCGTTCAGAAAACAAACACTAGCTTAATTAGAAAAATCACCAATCATATATATATTTCGCAATCAATAAATAGAGTTTCATACGACGAATACCAAGAATAATCTTCATCCAATCATATATTTCGCAATCCAAAGTAAAATAAAAAAAATACTAAAAAGCTACAACATTATTTAAAAAGGTCCGTTTTCCTCCATAAGAATTTGAATTTAATGTCCAAGATTGTCTTTGCCATATTTGCACTCTCATATGATGTTCCCCTACTACTCATTACATTCAAAAAAAATTTCAGTAACGAATTAGTCTCAGCATACTTCAATTGTAGCTCTTCATTTTTCTTCTTTATTCCCTTATTCTCCTCTGTTAACTTATCCACAACCTTTTGCACATCCCGAAAAGCTGAAGTATCTTTTTCACTACACTTAAATCTCTCTTCTCTTAAGATACTACGCACCCCATATATGTCAGTTTGATTCACACCAAATCCGTAACCCAAGGGACGTTCAGGGACCTCCTCCCCAAACATTAGCTTGTTAAAAACATCATTCTCAATTTCTACTTGGGACTTTTTAGGATATAACATAGTTTGAGTGTCAACATTAATATCTGCATCAATCTGAACAAAAAATTATTTAACAGATATACCTCTAACCTTTAAAAAAATAGAAAAATGAAAAGCAATTGGGTGGTAGAAATTTATAAGTATAAGCTTACCAGAAATTCCTCTGTTAGTGTGTCTTTCACAAAGGTTTCATCTTTCCTCGTATGAGTTTGCTTAAATATCTCCAATTCACTCGGGTCTCTCTTATTCTTCTCTTCCTGTTCATTGTCAAAATTTAAATTAGTTATAGCTCATTAGGTATTATACACACCCAACTAGTTAGTATATACAAAGTGACAAATGATAGAATAAGTACAAAATCAGCTCGTATATTAGCATAGCTTGTTGACCCAGTTGTATGGACATGGTTATGTGCTGCTCGTGCCTTTTTTCCACATTGAGCGAATTTCTGCATAAGTACACATACTTTTAATCACCCTTATTTAATCACAACCCTTATTTAATCACCATTATAGGTGGTAGATTATTATTACCTCTCCCTTTTCAGAATACCAATAATCAACCAACTGGATCCAATTATCAAGAGTATGTCCATCAGGCCTTATTTGATAAATCTCCTCTTTTTTCTTTTTGGGTTGAAAAAGGTCTTCTTCAAGTAATGCCTATATTGTCTCACACTTTTACCCGTGCGCTTGAGAATCCCTTGGTCGTAAGGATCACCATCAGGAATTATAAAACGGTCCTTAAATGGGAAAATAACAAATAAGTAACTTTATAATCTAAATAGATTTATAACTCCACCCGAAGGCTATTTTTTTTAAAAACGTACCCGAATCAGCTTGATGATATCAGCTTTATATTTTGCATTGACACGACGCCAATTTGTTTCTCTAATGGGACAAAGCCTTTCCTTCTTAGCAACATCTCCAATAAACCGTACAAGAATATGCCCTCCTTTTTTAAGTGGTTGATAAAACTCATTGAAGGTAACAAAATATTTAACTCCATTATCAATCCATACATCATGTGGTTGAATTAAATCATGAACCATGTTGTAATTTCCTTCTGCATCTGCCAAAGCACACATGTGAAACAAAATTAAGACAACTAATACATCACCCAAACGCAAGGGTTATAAATAGTCATTCTATCCATTTTATTTTATCCATTCATCCTATCCAGGGACTATAAACAAGCATGAATAATACATCACCGGTTTTATCCCTACTAAATAACTTAAGAGTACAAGTGACCTTGACCAGATTACTACGAACCATAATTACTTATCATTTATATAAAACTGGAAACATTAACTATGGACAATGCATTCTCCTTTTCATTGAAGGCGACATCATCAGGCCAATCAGGTGCTGCCGTACGTCGCCTCAATATGAAAGCTTTTGGTTCATTTTGCCTAATTCTTGGAGTGTCTTCATTGCAAACACTTTTTTCCTGAGGATTAATGAATGGTGTATTAACCTTTGCAGACATTGGCTTATGAACATTGATTTTCGGGAAATCGTTAACCATGTTGTACTTTCCTTCCGCATCTACCAAAGTATACATGTAAAACAAAATAAAAACAACTAACACATCACCAGCTTTATACCTACTAAATAGCTTAACAGTACAAGTGACCTTATTAAATTACTGCAAGTCACAATTACTTAACATTTACATAAAACTGGACACATTACCTACGGACAAAACGTTCTCCTTTTCATTAAATGCAGGCCAATCAGGTGTTGTCGTACCTCGTCTCAATTTGAAAGCTTTTGGTTCATTTTGCACAATTATTGGAGTGTCTTCATTGCAAACACTTTTTTCTTGACGATTTATGAATGATGACGTATTAACCTTTGAAGAAATTGGCTTCCGAACACTGATTTTTGGGAAATCATTAACCATGTTGTACTTTCCTTCCGCATCTGTCAAAGCATACACGTAAATCAAAATAAAACAACTAATACTACACCAGCTTTATACCTACTAAATAGCTTACAATACAATTGACCTTGATTAAATTACTACGGATCACAATTACTTAACATTTACATAAAATTGGAAACATTACCTACGGACAATACGTTCTCCTTTTCATTAAATGAAGCATGATCGGGCTTTAAATTGGTGGCCACAGCTGAAGAAGATGATGTTCTGTGAAACATTTTGGGTGAAGATGTGGACTTCAAATTAGTGGTCACGACTGAGGAAGATGGTGTTTTGTGAAACACTGTAGGACGCCTTATCATTGAAAATGTACGTAGTTGGAGGGTTTGTCCATATGCCCTCAGATTCTTCATCTTTTGAAGCAGGAGCTTGTTGGTTTTTCATGGTAGGTTGGTGGGTTTTAAGTACGGTGGGTTTAGATCTTGGGGTAGAAAGTATATGACTTTTCCGAGCAAAAGGGGCTTGAGTTTTCGAGGGAGGTTGATGTGATATTGGAGCAGGAGCTTGTTGGACTTTCTGGGTGGGAAGTTGATCCTTTACGATGAGAGGTTGTTGGTTATGTTTAGGATGAAATGGTCCCCATCTTTCAGTAGTAGAAACCTCGCAAGAAGTAACATTTTTTTCAAAACCAGTTGACCTCTTCAATGTTGGTCTTGTACCAAGTTCTAAATTTTCCACCATCTCCGCAGAGGTACGTTTGCTTCGATAAGTCATCCTGACACCAATTAGAAAACACATATTAGTTATCACAAAAAAAAATCAAGCTTACACACCTCATTTGTTGGAATCAATGCATGCATATGAGGATGAAAATATAAGTGAAATACACACATCATACATCTATATACTTCAAGACAATCAATCCATCATTCAAACAATTAGAGAACTAAAATATGTAATATCCACAGTATAATCCATCCCTCGTGAATTACGAATTACACTTTAGGGTCCAACGGCAGGCATTCTGCACCACCTAGCTGGTACCTCATAAACGACCACGTTCCTGACTCTCCAAATGAAATAAAAATATTAGTGTCTTCACAAATACCATACTCGTGCCACCTATCCTTTAAAGGAACGTCATCCAATGAAAATATTAGTTAGTAAACTAATAATATTTAACTACCAAATACTGCGTAATAAAAAAAACATTTAATTGTCAATTTGACACCAATTGATATTTTTAATGCTAAGAAATACTACTGAAATAATCAAGCAGAAACATCCTCTCCCGTCTCAATCAAGTCTCTAGGCTTAGTCCTAATCACAAACGACCATCCTTTTTGCATCTCATCTTGTATATAAAACACCTGCTTGGCTTGAGATGAGAAAACAAAAAGATCATCTGATAAATTACGACCTGTGTGCATCAACTTAGAAAAGTTGACAGAAACACTCCAATCTTCAAATCTCTTAATGCCTCTATGTATGTCTACCCAATCACAACGAAACATAACAACTTTGTATTGCCCAAAATAATCTAACTCGTAAATTTCCCTAATTTTCCCATGATACTCTTCGCCATCAGCTCCAACCATGATTCCAGAGTTCTGCGTTTTCAGATTTTTCTCTCGATCAACCGTTAGAAACTTGTAACCATTGATCATAATTCCGGTCATTCTTTTGCCATAACTATGTAAGCAACCTGCCAAAGCTTTTCGTATTTGTCCTTTTTGGGTGCTTCCATCCAAGTTGTGAACCTGTGAAAAGAAATACAAATATACAACGTCATCACAAATTTCGTTTACTGCAAATGTAATGTTGTGCATTTCGAATTTCTCTAGAACAGAGAACCTGATGTTGAAGCCAATCTATTAGTTCATTGATGATCCATTCATTTTCCTTACTTGCGGTAGCTATATTTTTACTCTCTTGGCACTTTTGACTGAGGAACTCCCTGGAAACAATTATTTCAAAATCAAGTTTCATTGTTAGCTTGTTTAAGACAAAGAGACATCATCATAATTTTAAAAGTATTAACTTTTAAGTATGTACACTTACTTTATGACCTCATTCATTTCATCACAATGAAGTAAAACATAACGGGGCGCTTGTCGTGCACTTTTATCATCCAAGCGTACCTTTTCCGTCATCCCAATAACTCGACCACCCGACTGAAACAAATAACTACTCATATTTACACTACCATCATCATTTCTCTTAGGTCTATTATGGATTGTCTCAACGCCCTCCAAGTATCTTGAACAAAATGTGATAGTTTCCTCTAGTAGAAAGCCTTCTGCAATCGATCCTTCGGGCTAAGCTTTGTTACTCACGTAAGATTTGAGGTGAGCCAAGTACCTAAAATTATTGTAATTACAAGTTAGGTATATAACATAAGTTTAAAAAAATACTTTAAAAATTAAGATACTTACCTTTCGATGAGGTACATCCAACGATATTGCGCTGGTCCACCAAATTTTGCCTCCTCTACTAAGTGAATTAGAAGATGAATCATTACAGTGAAAAAGGTGGGTACAAACTCGATTTCCATACGACAGAGTATAACTGCAATTTTGGGTTCAAGGTCATCAAGCTCTTTCTTATCAAGTGTTGTAGAGCATAAATATTTGAAAAAAGACGACAACTTTCCAAGCAAATCAATAACTTTCGTCGCCTTGGATGCTCTCAATGCTACCGGAAGTATATCTTGCATTAAGACATGGTTGTCGTGACTCTTAAGATTAATGAGTTTTCTTTGTTTCATATTCACACATCTAGAGATGTTCGATCCATAACCAGCAGGAGCTTTAATTTTCAAGAGGACTCTTAAAAATCTTTCTTTTTCCTCATTAGACATGGAGTATGAAGCTGGAGGCTTGGAAGGTTCACCATTAGACCAATCTTGAAGCCAGAGATGTTTTTTAATACCCAACTTCTTAAGACCACTCCTTGCATTTTCACTGTCTCTACTTTTATCCATATATAAGAGTGTCCCTAATATGTTGTCGCACACATTTTTTTCAATGTGCATAACATCTAAGTTGTGTCTTAAAGAATTATACTCCCAATACGGCAATTCAAAAAATATACTCTTTTTGTTCCAAAGATTATCGACACTCTCCTGGCTACTCTCACCGACAACGTCTGTCGACACACCGACTTCTCTAGCTCTCATTTTTCTCTTCAAGCGCTTATGTGTCTTCCCATAAATGTACTCAATTTCCTGCTGCTCTCTTAATACATCGGATCCAGTAAGGGGTTTTGGAGCAACACCTAACTCTATGGTTCCATCAAATAAATCAGCCTGAGAACGAAAATGATGATCAAGAGGTAGCCATTTTTTGTGTCCCATATAACAAATCTTACCACCAAATCGTCCAGAACATGTGGAATTGGTGCATCGAGGACAAGCATTATAACCTGATGTGCTCCATCCAGATAACATAGCATATGCAGGGAAGTCATTAATAGTACTATGTAAAGCTGCTCTCAATATGAAATTTCCTCCTTCGTATATATGCATCATAAGCATCGACACCACTCTATAATAATTTCAACTCATGGAGTAACGGTTGCATAAACACATCAATGTCATTACCCGGACCAGATTTTCTAGGAATAATACACGAAAGAATAAATGAAGATGGTTTCATGCACAACCATGGTGCCAAGTTATAAGGAATCAGAATAATAGGCCACGTGCTATATGTGGTATTCATCAAGCGATATGGGTTAAAGCCATCTGTTGCCAAAGCTAACCTTACACTTCTAGGATTAGAGGCAAATGTAGGATAACGAGAGTCAAATTGTTCCCAAGCCAATGCATCAAATGGGTGTCTAAGCTTTCCATCTTTCACACGTTCATTATGATGCCATCTCATATCCTCTGCTGTTTTGGATGACATATAAAGCCTCTTCAATCTAGGAATGAAGGGGAAGTACCTCATTACTTTGCTAGGTTCACCTTTATTTGGTACAGGGATAACTTTTTCCTTCACACCACCTTGATTTTTAACTGATTTCCATCTGCACGTGTGACAAACACTACACTCTTATTTTTCAGAATTGTTCCCCCAATATAACATGCAATTGTTTGGACAAGCATGAATTTTTTCATATCCAAGACCCAAATCACTTATTATCTTCTTACCCTCATAATAAGATGATGGAAATTCTGTAACTTGTGGAAATGCTTGAAGTAAAAGCTCAAGCAACATGTTGTATGACTCAATAGGCCAATGAAACATACATTTAATGTGAAACAAGTTCCGAAGGAAGGACAATTTTGAGTAAGACTGACACCCTTTGTAAAGTTGTTCGCTTGCTGCTTCAAACATTTTTGAATATTTTACCTCTTCTCCTTTGTTGACTGAAGGTGGTTTGGTTAAACTCATAATCAGACTCATTATCATATTCATGAGCAAACTCGGTATCAGATTCAGCATTGGTATTAAATCCCATATCCATATCATCATCTATCTCAAGTGAGTCATTACCTATATCATCACTAATTTGTTTAGAAGAACTAGAAGCATCTACCCCAAAGACCGCATTTAACAAACCGGTCATATCATCACGTCCAGGTAAAGGCTTCTCCACTATTTTGTTCATTGATTTCAAGAACATCATCAAGAACATCTCTTTTACCATGCCAAATCCAATTTGTATATTTCTGGTAAAACCCTTTGAACAAAATATGTCCCTCTACATCTCTGAGTGTTAACCAACGTCGTAACTTACAACTCTTACAGGGGCATTTTGTTTTTTCATCTACTAGGTTCTCCTTTGATATCTCAAGAAATTTCAAACATCCATTTACGTAGTCGGGATGATCATTTGGCAAGCTAATCTAACTAGTATTCATGTCTACAATTCATAAGAGGTTAAGTTCACATAAAATTTATTTCATAAACACAAAAATTACTTTAGAAACAATTGCAATAATATTGTGAGGAAAAACACAACCACAAATGAATTTTGTGATATGATGATTTTTCAAATGTACATATATGTTATAGATTGAAGTTTGAATTCAAATTTAAAATTAATTAAGGAGAAATTTGGGTTATTAATTACGAAGTATTAATTAATCAAACGTGAAAGATTGGCTTTTACAAGAAAGGCTTAAAGGCAATAGGAATGTGAGCTTGTATTCACTATGTATGCAAAGTTGGAAAACTGTTGTATAAGACATTATTCTTGTGTGGGGAGATATACATACATACATACATACATACATATACACAAATGGGTTTTTCCACACGATACCCCTGAACTTTTCACTTCTCTACATGATACCCTTACCTTTTTTACGTGTCTACATGGTACCCTTGTACTTCAGTATAAACATCGTTGGTACCCTAAACTTTATTATTACCTTATTGGTATCCCTAAACTTTTTCTTCCGTCAAAATTTGGCACTAAATTACCTTTTTTTGTTCAAGATTAAAACTTAAATGTCATTTAACATGCCTAATTAACCTAAAATTGAACTTAAACTAAATTCTTGTATGTTTTCGCAGTTATGCACCAAATCTAAAATGAGTATATCTTTGGTGTTATATTGTCAAATCAAATGATAACACTTAATTTAAGCTCAATTACTTGTTAATTATTTAAGTTAAATGGTATTGAAGTCGTTATTTAAGCTACAAACATAATTAAACGACAAAACATGATGAAGAAAAACCTTTAAGGGGTACCAAGTAAATTAATAGGAAAGTTCAAGGATACCATGTATACACATAGAAAGAGTAGGGGTACCACGTAGAAAATTGAAAAGTGCAGGGGCGTCATGTAGAAAAACTCTATACAAATATATATATATAATTTTACATTTTTACCAAAAAACAACAGCAATGCGTATCGATATACCAGAAAACATTAGTATCAATCATGAACTGTGCGCGAGAACAATGAATATATAAGAAACAAAACAAGCACCACCAGATAATCCGCACAAAATATACCGACATACTAGCAAAATTACTATAATGAACAAAATAAAAACCAGCCAACAAAGCATACTAAAAATCCGCACCAACTAAAACCAAATCGGCAACAGACCTGATAAAATACGTGCCTAACATACAAAATAAACAAAAAAATTGATCGATGAATGTAAGTTCTGATAATCGACCCACGTACCTGATAAATTAGTGCCTGATAATTGGTGATAAACTTCTGAATAAAAGTGAAAGGTTCCGATCATCGACCCACATGTATCATGAACAAGTTGATTAATTAAAAAAACAATCAACTAAAAATTCACAGAAAAATAAACAAAACAAACAACTAGTATCATAATCACGATGAAGTTTTATCGATTCAAACCGATAAAGTTGATAAATTGAACAACAAATTTAAGAAATTAAGCGATGAATCGAGAGAGGCAAGTGGACTAAAAATGTTGTAATATGGCGTGATTCTTTAGTGTTTTGAGAAACATACTAATTGTTGTATTTAGTGTTTTTAATTCATATAATTTTTTACATTTCTACCAAAAAATAAATAAATAAATAAACTATGTAACCTAATTTTTTTTAAAACCCCATTGATTATATTGTTGTTATGTCTTAATGCTACATTCACATGATTTGAAATGAATTGAGTTGGCCGAGTTTTGCTTACTTTGCATTAACTGATTCAGGGTTGCACTAGTAATCCATCTTTGAGAGACGGGTTAAAGAAGCGTGTTGATGCATCTTTGCTAGATGAGACGTTGAAGTCGATGTATTTTGCTATCGACAAGAGCCCTTGGTAAGATTTGATATCTAATGAATTAACCAACCATTTTCGTGGTCATTTATGTACCTCGAGACGAAGCGTTAGAGGAAATCAAGCAGCTGAAGTTATCTGCCAGTACAGAAGGCGATTCTGCATAATTTGGTACCTCTGGTTGCTACTTCTTTGTTAAATTCAAATATTTCCCTTTGAAACTTTTCAGAAATCGACAACCTATATATCGATAATTTCGCTGCAAAGGACGACATTACAAAGCAAGTTATGAGCATCAAAGATGCTCTCAAGTTTGACATTCCTACTGGTATCAGAAGTATATGTTCTGATGCACTCTTTCATCATCCTCTATAAATTTTCCGACAGTAACAGTACACCACTGATTATAGGAAAAAAAATCTATGTTTTCAAATGATAGATTCTCATGGTTGCAGGATAGTGAATTTGCGTGTCAAGAATGTAGCCGGAATCAACCCTATGAAGATTAAACTTTTGTAGGCAAAGCTTTAGTGTTTATCAACTTTCTTGACATGGATAAACTGGTATAATCTTTCTTGTAACTAGGTACAGAAACGGAATATGAACTGGTGTGGACATGACATAGGTCCACCCCGACGCGGTCACGCGCGGGTTTGGGGAGGCGAATGAATCTCCATATGAGCATGGATCGAATTGAAATTTGAATCGAAGTGGAGTTGCCACCGAACTTTGTGGGAGTTCGGGCCCGTTCGAACCCACTCTATGTCGTAGTGGGCCATGTACATAATACTGCCCATTTCCGATGCCAGAGTTTATTGGGCTCGTCCCTTTGTATTGCAATACAGATACCGTCACTACCGGTTATCGTGTATTGAATAACTCTCGTGCGCCAACGGTTTCTGGCATCCGGAAACCGAGGTTCTGAGTAAGGGGTGAGGGTACGTGTTGGGATGCCCACAAAGGACACCCAACCCCGCCCGCACATTGGCGGCCTCTACTAAGATATCGAGTGACTTTCTAATACGCGCGTTAGTAGTTCGGTGAAAATGAATATGCAAACATTATTTTCCCTAAACATGCGAGAATTGAGAGGGTTTCTATGTCGATTTAATGCAACTAGATCTAACGTCGAAGTTAAATTTAGCGTGCGAAGGTTCATTTTAGTACGATAAAATAAACAATAAATCAACAAGAAAAGCAACAAACTTGTTAGTAACGGCATAACGATAATAACGGTTTGTAGAATGATGCAATATGGAATGACGTAAATGTGATGATGCATGGTTTTTAAAAAGTGATGTTTCACGTGATTGATTAAGCACGTGTTGAGCTAAGTCGTAAAAGGTATGAACGAGACTCGAATGACATTATAGGACTCACGGTTTGACGTGATAAAGGGCCACTCGACCGAATCATTGAGGGACTCGACCGAGTGGACCTCTGAAAAGTGTTCTGTCCGGATTTTGAGACGCCACTGACCGAGTTATGAGGGAACTCGACCGAGTGCACGACCACTCGATCGAGTCATGGCGGGATTCGACTGAGTGGGTGTCTAAATAGCATTCTGTTTCGTTTTTGGGGTTCCACTCGACCGAGTGGGCTAGGCACTCGATCGAGTGCCCCCTGTACGAACCAGGGTTCACTTTGCAACTCGCTATTGATTTTGAAATTGCTCTTCGATTTTTATAACTCGATGAGTTTGTTGAATCGGGCATAAATATTGTGGAATTTATACTCGAAACTTAACTTCGACACTCGTCATATCCCATATTCGATTATTGAATCGATATGGAATACTAGAGTGAAAACTTAAAAAAAAAAGCTTTAAGTCTTTTTAAGTTAACTAGCACGATTCGGATAGATTTCCTCCGCGTTTAATAGTGTTGCAATTCTAACGAATTGTATGACAATTATTTTAGCATCAACGAAAATCACGTTAGTTAATTTATTTGACTAAACCGTTGAGATTTGACATCCAACTACTGAGTTGGTATCGAATCTAACGGATCTACACTTTACTTGAATTGAAAGACTTGATTCCCTCGGCTTCTCCGACATCGTAACGAATCCCTAGGGATTATGTGATGTCGGATCCGCGTCAACGGGTTTCGACCCTTATTAAAACACTTGTTTTGAAAATAGTTTGTAATTGATGAAAATATGCGATTCGATGATAACGATGCGAAGGAAATAAATATTATTGTTTAAGTTGACTTGTTTCAATAATCAAATGATCGGGGTGATGGGATAAGCGACCGGCAACGCTGAGTGCAATACTCTTGTATATTCGGGTTTCCTTATCCCACCATCACTCACACTCGACACAAATTCACAAGTATTTTAATGTTTTATACTAGTGATATTAACGATATTATAACGCGATAATGACGATAAAAAGCGACAACTACGACGACGAACGACGCGAGAGAGAAGGAGAAGAGAGAAAAGACGGGATTTGGCACCCTCAACTTACATGTTTCTTACGCTCGGACGGGACTCGTAGTTGTGGCTTGTAGGGGAGTATCGAGATGTAGGTTAAGTTGTGGTGGTTTGGGTTTGAATTCCTAAGTACTAGGGTTAAGGTTTGCAACTGCGAGATTAGGGTTTGATTAGGGTTGAATCAATGTGATAAAAGGTCCAAAAAAGGTGTGTTGAAGTGTGTGCATGGGGGTGTATATATAGGCATTGCCCATGTACCCCGGCTAGGGTTACTCGACCGAGTAACTGGCTGACTCGGTCGAGTGGCCCAGTGCGCCTGCAGTCGGGCTTGAAAGAGGGCCCACTCGATCGAGTGGAGCTGACACTCGATCGAGTGGGTCAGCTGGATCGAGTGGTCCGGGCTTTGGACCTTGAATTGGATATTTTGTGGGTTTTGCTTTTGAGTAGGACTTTTTGATGTTTGTGTGGCTGTTTTTTGTGTGTCTCAGAAACGACTTTGACCGGGGTTGACCCAATCGCTAAAAGTCGGTTTTATTTCCGGTGTCGGTTTTGACCCAAAATAGTCTTGTTTGATTGGAAACGACCCACTGGGCCTGAATTTGAGGTTGGTTTTGTGAGATTTGTACTCCATAAAGTGCTTAAGCCGACAACTAATGTTTTTGAGCCCATGTCCGAGCGCGTAGAGACACGTTAGCGTCCGATCATCATCGGGTGTTTTTTGGAAACTGCTATAGACACCTGGCAGTCAAAATGCGGGTGTCTACAGAGCCCCCACTCTGACTGAGGCTTGGACAAGGCGAAAGCCAGAGTAGCTACCAGGACAATCGTGGATTGAAACCTGGCAGACTTCCGATCAGGTCGTTTATAGTCCATTAGACTCGCGTGAAGGGCCCGCCATCCATAAGATAGAAATCATACCTGAGCTGATGATGATAACTCCGTGGGGAATCAGACTTGTCGCATAAGTCCTGGGTGCGCCTATATGTAGGCCCATCCCGTGCTATTCTAGGGAAAATGCCGCCTCGGGCTTTCCGCTGGAGAGATACAGTGGGTTGCATGTCCCTGCTTGAGTCATACCTGTATAAGTTACATAAAATTTTGCATGTAACACGTAGGTAGAAAATACGACTCGCGCTGGGGAAAATGATTTTTTGAATTTTTTAAAATTTTGAGATTTGGAATTTTTGAAAATTTTGAGTCCAAAGAAATTTAGGAAAGTTCGGGATGATTAATTCCCGGGCTAAGATTAGGGAATCTCAAGACGAGGCCTGCATGTTTAAGCCGGTTGGGATTAGGAAACTTTTCATGGAAAAGTGATATGGAAAGAGGATTGTAAGGTTGATGTTATATATATAGCCCTCCCTTGTCTTTGATCTTCCTCACAACCTTCTCATAATTCATCCCTCCTTAAAAAGAAAGTCTCTTTATTCCTTTCAAGAATTTTAGCCATGGGAATCGATCGATTGACCGTGATGTTGCAAGAATGGTCCCGACGCTTTAGGGACACAGATAGGGTGGCTCTTAACCAGACGGGTATTACTCAGCTGTACCCATTCCGTCGGATGCAGGTCGATCGTTACTTCCTTGATGCCTGCTTGTCTTACTGGGACGACATATATCATGTCTTTGCCTTTCCCCGGGGAGAAGTTTGTCCCTTACCCGAGGAGATTGCTGCTGTGGGGGGATGGAACCCGATACTTCGTCCTGCCATACCCTATTCGGTCTATGACCCAAGGAGAAAGCTACGGGAATTTTTAGGACTTTCCCACAACGAAGTATCCCGCATGTTGGAGGATAGTAATGTTTCTCTGATCGACTTGGCGGAGAAATTTATGAATCCTCTCGATGTCCGAGTCAGACCGGTTCACAGCCGTAGGGCCTTTTCCTTCTGTATGCTCCATGTTTATGCTTTCGAAGGTCACATGGATTTATTGTCTTGCATGGGTAATGCCCGCCTCTTGACCGTGGTTGATCTGATGGAGACGGAGCACAGTCCGGCTTGGCTTATCACAGCGAAATTATCCAAGGCTTAGACAACCGCAAGAGGGATTCGTCAGCCCGCTTGACCGGGAGTACCCGTTTGTTGCAAGTATGTCGGATTTTTCTTGATTTTTGATTGATTTTTTTTCGCAATCTTTTGCTGTAGTGGGCACTCGATCGAGTCACCCTGGCACTCGATCGAGTGCCCTCCAAAAAAGCTCCATGTTCGTGTTCAGAGGTACCACTCGATCGAGTGTCCCCCTGACACTCGACCGAGTGCCCTTAGGCGGACGCCTATTTCGTTTCGGGAACTCATATTTTGCTTCCTTTTTCAGATTTGGTTATACGAGAGGCTATCAGTGATAGATCCTCCTCTTGATGCGAGCAATTACCGTCATAAGCAGGTAATGACGAGGAGACGAGCCATTGATTTTTCTCGCCAGATTACCCAGAAATATTGGGACGATGTGCTATCATTCCATGGTGGTCCTTTGATTCGATGGGTAGTGCCGTGGTGGCCCATCTATGTTTGGACAGGATTGGACCCGAGGGACAGAGCTCGTTATCAAGTAATTTTGTCTTTCAAGCAGACGATCCATCTTTATCCCGACCGCATACTAAGGAAGTATGGTTGGACCCAGAGAATCTTGGAGATTGAAGCAGTTGTGAGTGACCCTACCCAACTGACTGATGTGATGTGCGATACCTGGATGCAAATGTGGTACACCCGACATACTTGGCCTATTCCCAAGTCTCGTCACACAATCTGGGTTTCATACTCCTATGTGAAGTGGACTAAAGCAGGCGATGCCAAAGCCCGAGCTGCTCTTAAGGTCGATGAAGCTTTTGATCTGCTGCGAAGGGAGGAAGTTAAAGACAATAGGGGCTTCTTCGACGAAGGTGACACTCCAGCTACTCTGGTCCGTCTAATGTCAGGTCAGAGAAAAAAGACTAAGACTCAAGCTAAAGGGTCTAGTGTTAGAGGTGCGCGGGGGAAAGTGAGCCCCCAGACTGACTTGGAAAGGAGACTGGGCCCAAGACTAGCAGTGAAGGACCGACTTGGCCCACGAGATAGATTACCCGAGCACGTGCGGGCTCGACTTGGACCGAAGACTGTGGCAGAAGACCCACTGTCAAAGAAACGGGCTCGAGCTAAGGAGGTTCCCCTCGTGATTCGGGAATGCTCGCCCCCGCCCCGGCGACCTCGAGCCCCACGCGACCCAAAGGACAAAGGAAAGGGCAAAATGCACGAATATTAGTCTCCTTTGTATTATTATTTGAGTAATTTTATTATTTGCGGTGTGATTTTTTTTTGAGTCCCGTTTTTGGCGTTTTTTTTTTTTAATTTGAATTTCCCGAGTTTATCGGGTTTTAATAAAGACGTATTAGTTTGAGACGTGCGGTAGTAGAATAATTAATTCTAACTTATTGTCTTGTCTATAATTTTTTGAAAATTTATAAAAAGACAATTTTTTATAAATTTTTGCAAATGACATTGAGATAGGATTTATGGGTAATAGCGCTTCAACTGGTCCAAGTTGGTCGGGTTGACGAACTCGTTCCCGTCCAAGTCTGTCACCATCACTGTTCCTTCTAATAGGACCTTCTTGACTAAATACGACCCAGCCTAATTGGGTTTGAATTTTCCTCCTGGATCAACCGGTAGTAGGGCACGAACCGGTTTTAGGACCAGATCCCCTTCTTTGATGTTTCTGGGCCTAACTCTTTTGTTGAAAGCCCGTTGGATCCTCTTTAGATATATTTGGATATTATTAAGAGCCCTGGACGGTCGTTCATCTAAGAGTACTAACGAGTCATATCGGGCCTGTACCCAATCTACTTCCGGCACTTAACTTTCAAGCAAAATCCTGAGGGATGGCACTTCTAGCTCGACCGGTTGGACCGCCTCCATTCTATATGTCAAATAATATGGAGTTGCTCCGGTTGCGGTGCGAATTGAAGTTCGGTATCCCCATAGAGCAAAAGGTATTTTGTCGGGCCAGTCCCGGTAATTCTCAGCCATCTTTTTAAGTATGGTGACAATTGTTTTATTGGCCGCTTCTACCGCTCCATTTGTTTAGGGACGGTAGGGAGAAGATGTATGCCTTTGAATTTTGTATTTTTCTAGCAACGTAGCGGTTTCGGCTTGAAAGTGGGTCCCGTGATCACTGATAAACTCGTGTGGGATCCCGTATTGGCATATGATCTTGTTCTGGATAAATTTGGCCACGTGCTTGGCGTTCAAGACACGGTATGACTCGGCTTCGACCCATTTGGTGAAATAGTCGATGGCTACCAGAATGAAGCAATGACCTCTCGTCTTGGAAGGGTGCACCTTTCCAATTATGTCAATGCCCCATGTCGAAAATGGCCATGGTGATGTCATGGTATATAATAGGGAAGATGGCATATGTTGTACATTGGCAAAGATCTGACAGTTATGGCAGTGTTTGACATATAGCTGACAGTCTGTTTCCATGGTGTTCCAGCAATACCCGAGCCTCATGATTTTCCGGGCTAACATATGGGCATTCATATGTGGGCCATTTTCACCATCGTGTACCTCGGACATAACTTTTTCGGCCTGTATTTTGTTGATACACAGGAGGAGAGCCCCCTGTGCCGTCTTTTTGTATAACTAACCGTCGTCCGTGCAAACAAATTGGGTTGCCAATCTTCGCAAGGCGTTCTTGGCCCGGTTTTCAGTTCCCGGGGGATACTCTCCCGTTGTCAAGTAGGTTAGAATGGCTTGATACCAAGGTTCTGGGTCAGCTATCTCAATGTCTTGGATGGCGTGGATGTAAGCCGGCTCGGACCGCCTTTCGACATAGATCGGCATGCTAGTTAGATGGTCTGGGATATTTAGCAGGGATGCTAATTTGGAAAGTGCATCTGCAAATTGATTTTCTTCTCGGGGTAGGTAGATATATTCCACCTTCTGGAATTATTTCTCTAGAACCCTTACTCGTGCTTGGTAAGCCACGAGATTGGCGTTCCGAGTTTTCCATTTTTGGAGCGCTTGATTGATGACCAATGATGAATCACCGTGGACCTGGAGGTTCGTTACTCCTAGATCAGCGGCGGCTTGCAACCCGTGAATGCATGCTTCATATTCGGCTGCGTTGTTGGTCACCTCAAAGTCCAATTTGATGGATAATGAGGTGTGCTCCCCTTGTGGTGAGATTAACAGAATTCCGACCCCGAATCCTCGGAAGTTGGATGCCCCGTCAAAATACAAATCCCATGTTTCGGTATCGGTATGGAATATGTCTTCATCAGGAAAGTCCCAAGTATCGGTGTGTCCCTCTTCAGATATCGGACTGTCGGCAAGGAATTCTGCCACTACCCGGCCTTTGATGGTTTTTAGTGGCACAAATTTGAGGCCAAACTCTGTGAGCATCAAAGTCCATCTGGACATCCTGCCATTGAGGATGGGCTTCTCGAACAAGTACTTGATAGGATCCATTTTGGATAAAACATGTACTTCGTGGCTAAGCATGTAGTGTCGGAGCTTTTTAGTGGCCCAGACCAGAGCTAGACACGTTTTCTCGAGCATTGTATACTTCCATTCGTATTCTAGGAACTTTTTACTGATGTAGTAAATAGGCCGTTCTTCTGAATTGACTGTCTGGGCCAGCATAGCACCCATGGTTGTCTCGGTCGTTGTTAGGTATAACGACAAAGACAGACCGGGTTGAGGTGGCATTAATACCGGCGGAGCAGACAGAATCTCCTTGATTTTATCGAAAGCCGTTTGACATTTATCGTCCCATAGTACCCGTTCTTCGATCTTTAGTTTCTTGAAAATAAGCTCACATACCATGGTTAGTTTTGAAATGAACCGGCTGATGTATTGGACTTTCCCGAGAAACCCCCTTATTTCTTTTTTGGTTTTGGGTGGCTGCATCTCGATAATGGCCTTGATTTTAGCTGGGTCGACCTCGATGTCGCGTTGGCTAACGATATGGCCCAGTAATTTGCCTGATGTTACCCCGAAGCTACACTTTTGAGGGTTCAGCCTCATATTGTATTTGCACATTCGGGTAAAGAATTTTCTTAGGGCCGTAATGTGCCCACTTCGGTCCTTGGATTTGACGATCATGTCGTCGACATAAACCTCCACTTCTTTGTGCATCATATCATGTAATAAAGTAGTGGCGGTCCATTGATAAGTGGCTCTGGCGTTGATAAGCCCAAACGGCATGACGGTGTAACAGTAAGTACCCTATGGTGTAATGAAGGTGGTCTTACTCATATCCTCTTCAGCCATTTTGATTTGATTGTATCCGGCATACCCGTCCATGAATGATAGAAGGGCATGATCGGCCGTGTTATCCACCAGTATGTCAATGTGTGGTAACGGAAATTCGTCTTTTGGGCTGGCCTTGTTAAGGTCCCGGAAATCCACACATACCTGCACCTTGTCATCCTTCTTGGGTACCGGCACAATGTTTGCGACCCAGTCTGGATATTCAGACACTTGTATAAAGCCCGCTTTGAATTGCTTGTCGACTTCTTCTTTGACTTTGAGAGACCATTCGGGCCTCATTCTTCGGAGTTTCTGTTTTACCGGTTTGCACCCATCTTTGATGGGTATATGGTGTTCAGCTATTTCCCGATCTATCCCCGGCATGTCCTTGTAGGACCATGCGAAGACGTCCTTGAATTCCTGGAGGAGGTCCGCGAATTGTTTCTTCTCCTCAGGATCTAAGGATAGGCCCAACTTAAGCATCTGGGGCTCTAAAGTGGTTCCCACATTGATAGACTCGGTTTCTTCGATTACCGGATCTCGGGACTCCCTTTGTTCGAGCTGCTAGATCAGATGCGGAGGTAGAGGTACCTGTTCGTTGGGTTTCTCGATGTCATTGCATATAAAATTTTTGAAATTGAAAGAATTTTGGAAATAAGACAAGTCGTAAGCAGAACGGTTTTCGTTATTATTATTATTAATGGTAAATTTTGAGAAAAGCTCGAATAGAGCGGCCATCTGCTCATTGGTCAGCGGCGGGATAGGGAGAGGTCTTGGGAAAGGCCTCGAGACCTCAGTGGAAGTGGCTAAGGGAAGAGGGGTTACAGACTCGACTCTAGCACCAGACCCTCTAGACTTGGACTTAGACTCCGACTCAGACTCAGACTCAGACTCGGACTCGGTATCCGCCATGTCTCCCTCGCCGGTGGTCAGCTTGTAGGTCCGTCCTTGGCTGTCGGTCCACTTGATTGTTTTCCTCCAGGCCCTTTTCCCAGTGTCTGCACCGACTTCGGAGATTAGCTTGGTTGGGTCAAACCGATCGTTGCAGAGGATCAGGTTGACCAAATCATGCTTTGGAGCAGGGACGGCTTTGTCTTCTCCAAATAGGAGCCCCAGCACGGGCTCGGAGTTGTTTTCCCCTTCCTTGGACTCAGCTTGAACAAGGGTGAATATATCATCGGGGATGAAATTGCATTCCCGAGCCGTTTTGGTCTCGGGATATGTGATGGTGGGTTGGTAGAGGCCCACTTGAGTAGCTCCGAAAACTGGAGTAACAAAGTAGTCAGCTAACTTCAGGCTATAAGGGCCTAAGTAAGGGCCGGTAAGTAACCCAAGTTTTGTAGCATCGTGTCGATGCTAGTGTTAAAGTAAGGCCTGAAGAGATATTCCTCCTCGATCATGCCCATGAAATCAAATCCTCGCGGGTCGGCCCGACCCGTAGCATTGCAGCTTGCTACAGTAATGGGGGTCGCCTCTAGTGTGATGACACTGTCATGGAGTGGCATCTTGACTTTTCTGTGGAGGGTAGAGGATACGGCCTTGACTGCATGGATCCAAGGCCTTCCTAGTAGTAAGTTAAAGGACGAGGTGACATTGATCACCTGAAACTCCAACTCTTTTTCGATTGGGCCCGTTATTATTGTCAGCTTAACGGCCCCGGCGACTGGTTTTAGGCTTCCGTCAAAAGCCTGGATAGTTTGCGCCGTTGGGAGATAGTCGGCATCTGTGATGCCGAGGGCCCTAGCGGTCCTTAAGGGTAGGACATTCACGGCAGATCCGTCGTCGATTAGGGTCATCGGGAGGTACTTCCCTCGGCAAACGACCGTGATGTGTAGGGCCAGAATATGATTGGGTCTGAACGGTGGCAGATCAAATTCAGAGAAGGTTATGAGCGGGCCTTCATCTTTGGATTTGCCCTTGAGATAGGGCATAATAGTGGCTACCATTTCAGCGGGGGTAACCTGTGAGTTGACCTTGATCTCATCGAGAGCCTTAGTCAGTGCTTCCCGATGTGCTTGCGAGCTAACCAGAAGTTGCCATATGGTTAAGTCAGCTCGAACCCTCTTCAATTGTTGGACCAAAGCCGTGTCACTGCTTGGTTCTTGGAGGGTAGATTCTGTCCTGGCAGGTTCAGTGACGGTTGTTGGGGTAGAGCGCCCGGCTGTGGCGAGGTGGTTAGTGGCTAAGGCTTTGGACTTAGCTTTTCGAACCTCTTCACTGGTGATGGGGACAGCTTCCCCTTTGGCTAGGTAAACGTCGTCCTCGTCATCGAACCATATCCCGTTGATTTGTGGGATAAAAGGGGAAATGAGCTGAGAACAGTCGATTACCTCAACCGTGAATATAACATGGGTACTGAACGGATTTTCTTTGTTGCTCGGCTTGTCCCCGGGCAACGGCATTTTTCCGCTTTCAATCAGATCTTGGATCAGATGCTTCAGCTCCTAACATTTTTCCGTGTCGTTCCCATTACCTCGGTGGTACTGGCAATAGGCTTGGACATTGTAGCTCTTGGGCCTTTTCTCCACTGAAAGTTCGGGAGTCGGGCCTATTGGTTGGATAAGGCCTTTTGAAGATAGCCTTTGTAAGGTGTAGGTATAGGTAGTCCCTATATCCGTGAATACCCGAGTTGGTGTATTCTTTTTGGACGAGGTGTCAAGCAGGTTTACCTCATCGAAGATGCTACGAGTTGCAGCTGTAGATGTGGGCTTGCTCACAGATGAACTGGCCCCTTGATATCCCTTGGTAGAGGCCTTAGTCAGGCTCTCTAACCTTAAGTCATCCTCGATCCTTGTGCCCATTTTTGTAAGGGCGGCAAAATTGGGGATGATTGTATACCGGAGATGGACCCGGTAGGATGGGAGGAGGTTCCTGACAAAGGCCTCCACTAGCACCTTTTCGCTGGGCTTATCGACCAGCTTCACACTTTCGGCCCGTCATCTTTGCAGATATTTGGTGAACCCTTCTTTGGGCTCTTGGGCCATCACTTCTAGAGTACGCATTGTAGTCTGGATCTCGGTAATATCAGCGTAATTCCGAGCAAATTCAGCCGCCACATCGTCCCAAGTTTTATATTTCTTGGAATCGAGCCTGTAGTACTAGGCCTTGGGATTCTTTTCAAGGGAGGAAGGGAATAAGTGCTTAAACATGGTGGACTTCACCCCTTTGACCGCCATAAAATCTTTGAAAGCCCGGATGTGGTGGACCGTGTCTTTAGTACCCTGAAACATTGGAATTACCGTGAGGTTGAGGTTAGAGGGTAGTTCGTCGTTTAAAGGCGAATAGGAACGAGCATTTTCAGTGTGGATCGAGTTGTTTGTTGATAGGTGAACCTGTTCTTCGAGCCTGCGAACAACGCTGATTAGTTCAGCTATGGGCCCAGTGGGCTCAGACCCTTCAATGGGGGCTACCTTCTCTACGGCACTCACCCGGGTGGCCAGGGTGGTTTGGTCGGTCCGGATAGCCGTCAACTGGGTTTCCATCTTGACCAGAGCGGCCTTCAGTTCGTCCAAGGTTTCTTGCATCTTGCGTTGACGTCTGGTCTCGGGTGGCCTGTCTGTAAGAACATCGCGTAATCAGAAACTTGCCCGAATCCTGGAATATAAAGTACATCCCGAACAAGACCGAAAAGGGAAATGACTCGGAAAAGACGCCTGGACGGGTGACTTGTGAAAAAGTGGGCCTTCCTTAGAATTCGGCCGGTGGGCCGAGTCCTGTCCGAAAGAGGGTCCACGTGAGACATCCCCAGACTTTTAGACTCGATTGTGTAGACGGGCCCTCCTTTGTAGGAGTATGTCCTACGTAAGTGGGCCGGACCTTAGTCTAATAAGGCGGACTGGGATGGGGAAGAAACTCGCGATGTAGGATCGACAGAGTTTCGACGCTAAAGACTTCGACGACTTATGGCATGACCCGACACTGCTAAATACGGGAAGTCCTAAGAAGAGGAAGGTTTTGAAAATGGATTTTTTTTAGAGGATCCGAAAAAAAAATCGGTGGAGGGGCCCAATTTTTCGAAAATTGAGAAAAGTATCGGCCCTCGATTTTGAAAGTTCGAAAATATTTTCGAGTTTTGAAATGGGCAGAATACCGGGTAGAAATAGGCTATTTTGAGTAAAATCATAAGTCCTAAATTCGGTATACGTCCCGGGTTTCAAAATTGGATATCTTGAAAAAGATGTATTTTTTGAAAAGTTGACGGTTTTTGAAAACGACATGGAAACCAAGTAGCATGTAGTCAGGCAAGCATTATAACGACGCCATGTATGCTTTACACTAAGTCTCGGTCGGTCTAAAAAGGGTCTATACCAGTGCACATAGTCTAGACGTTGATCGGGACGGACTTTCTAAGTCAAGTTGAGCTTAGAACATGCCGCGAAACCCACTCGAATCGACTATGGACACCTTTGACATATCCATATTGGAGTACATCACGGTATAGTGGGACGTCGGTCACGAGTACCGGCCCGGGAAAATATGGGGTTATGCATGAACCGTAAAACTAAAACGCGTATTGTACTAGTCAAACGATTTCTATTCAAGTCTCACCCTGAGGATGCCGATGGTAAGTCACGCATCAGTTAATCCTCGGCGTAGTCGCCAAATTGTGGACATGACATAGGTCCACCAAGATGCGGCCACGCGCGGGTTTGGGGAGGCGAATGAATCTCCGTATGAGAATGGATCGAATTGAAATTTGAATCGAAGTGGAGTCGCCACCGAACTTTGTGGGAGTTCGGGTCCGTTTGAACCCACTCTATGTAGTAGTGGGCCGTGTACAAAATACGACCCATTTCCGATGCCAGAGTTTATTCGGCTCGTCCCTTTACGTTGCGATACCGTCACTACCGATTATCGTGTATTGAATGATTCTCGTGCGCCAACGGTTTCGGGCATTCAGAAACCGAGGTTCTGAGTAAGGGGTGAGGGTACGTGTTGGGATGCCCACAAAGGACACCCAACCCCGCCCGCACATTGGCTGCCTCTACTAAGATATCGAGTGACTTTCTAATACGCGCGTTAGTAGTTCGGTGAAAATGAATATGCAAACATTATTTTACCTAAATATGCGAGAATTGAAAGGGTTTCTATGTCGATTTAATGCAACTAGATCTAACGTCGAAGTTAAATTTAGCATGCGAAGGTTCATTTTAGTACGATAAAATAAACAATAAATTAACAAGAAAAGCAACAAACTTGTTAGTAACGGCATAATGATAATAACGGTTTGTAGAATGATGCAATATGGAATGACGTAAATGTGATGATGCATGGTTTTGAAAGAGTGATGTTTCACGTGATTGATTAGGCACGTGTTGACCTAAGTCGTAAAAGGTATGAACGAGACTCGAATAACATTATAGGAATCACGGTTTGACGTGATAATGGGCCACTCGACCGAGTCATTGAGGGACTCGACCGAGTGGACCTCTGAAAAGTGTTCTGTCCGGATTTTGAGACGCCACTCGACCGAGTTATGAGGGAACTCGACCGAGTGCACGACCACTCGATCGAGTCATGGCGGGACTCGACCGAGTGGGTGTCTAAATAGCATTCTGTTTCATTTTTGGGGTGCCACTCGACCGAGTGGGCTAGGCACTCTATCGACTGCCCCCTGTACGAACCAGTGTTCGCTTTGCAACTCGCTATTGATTTTGAAATTGCTCTTTGGTTTTTATAACTCGATGAGTTTGTTGAATCGGGCATAAATATTGTGGAATTTATACTCGAAACTTAACTTCGACACTCGTCATATCCCATATTCGATTATTGAATCGATATGGAATACTAGAGTGAAAACTTTAAAAAAAAAAACCGTAAGTCGTTTTAAGTTAACTAGCAAGATATGGATAAATTTCCTCCGCGTTGAATAGTGTCGCAATTCTAACGAATTGTATGACAATTATTTTAGCATCAACGAAAATCGCGTTAGTTAATTTATTTGACTAAACCGTTGAGATTCGATCGACATCCAACTACTGAGTTGGTATCGAATCTAACGGATCTACACTTTACTTGAATTGAAAGACTTGATTCCCTCGGCTTCTCCGACATCGTAATGAATCCCTAGGGATTATGTGATGTCGGATCCGCGTCAACGGGTTTCGACCCTTATTAAAACAATTGTTTTGAAAATAGTTTGTAATTGATGAAAATATGCGATTGGATGATAACGATGCGAAGGAAATAAATATTATTGTTTAAGTTGACTTGTTTCAATAATCAAATGATCGGGGTGATGGGATAAGCGACCGGCAACGGTGAGTGCAATATTCTTGTATATTTGGGTTTCCTTATCCCACCATCACTCACACTCGACACAAATTCACAAGTATTTTAATGTTTTATACTAGTGATATTAACGATATTATAACGCGATAATGACAATAAAAAACGACAACTACGACGACGAACGACGTGAGAGATAAGGAGAAGAGAGAAAAGACGCTCAGACGGGACTCGTAGTTGTCGCTTGCACGGGAGTATCGAGATGTAGGTTAAGTTGTGGTGGTTTGGGTTCGAATTCCTAAGTACTAGGGTTAGGGTTTGCAAGTGTGAGATTAGGTTTTGATTAGGGTTGAATCAATGTTATAAAAGGTTCAAAAAAGGTGTGTTGAAGTGTGTGCATGGGGGTGTATATATAGGCATTGCCCATGTACCCCGGCTAGGGTTACTCGACCGAGTAACTGGCTGACTCGGTCGAGTGGCTTAGTGCGCCTGCAGTCGGGCTTGAAAGAGGGCCCACTCGATCGAGTGGAGCTGACACTCGATCGAGTGGGTCAGCTGGATCGAGTGGTCCGGGCTTTGGACCTTGAATTGGATATTTTTTGGGTTTTGCTTTTGAGTTGGACTTTTTGATGTTTGTGTGGCTGTTTTTTGTGTGTCTCGGAAACGACTTTGACCGGGGTTGACCCAATTGCTAAAAGTCGGTTTTATTTTCGGTGTCGTTTTTGACCCAAATTAGTCTTGTTTGATTGGAAACGACCCACTGGGCCTGAATTTGAGGTTGGTTTTGTGAGATTTGTACTCCATAAGTGCTTAAGCCGACAACTAATGGTTTTGAGCCCATGTCCGAGCGCGTAGAGACACGTTAGCGTCCGATCATCATCGGTTGTTTTTTGGAAACAGTTATAGACACCTGGCAGTCAAAATGCGAGTGTCTACAACTGGTTATATGTCAGTGAATGATAGCATATCTTATAACAAATTAGCTTCATTATACTTCTAATGCACCATCTTTATAGCATGTTCTCTTTAGCTTGTCCATTACTCCGTGATTCAGAAACAATAACAAATATCAGACATGAAATTAAATTCGGGCCTAATAATCAGTGAGAAACTTCTTAATGAAAGTGAAAGGTTCCGATAATCGACCCACATGTATCATGAACAAGTCGATAAATTGAAAAAAACAATCAACTAAAATTCACAGAAAAATCAACAAAATAAACAACTAGTATTGTAATCACGATGAAGTTAAATCTATTCAAATTGACAAAATTTATAAATTGAACAACCAATTTAAGAAATTAATCGATGAATGTTACCTTATGTTAATCCACCGTGTACCTAAACTAATTGTGATGAAACCAGAAGAACAGTGGTGCCAAATCAATAGTAGAACAGTGACTCGAAATCAATAGCAGAAATAACGTGCCTGAAATGAAATTTCATGTCAACATCAGGTAATCGATTAATACGAAATAATGATTATTATTCATCGTTATTATTTGGAATAACGAAATACGAAATAACGTCATACTTGGAGCAAACATCAATATTATTTGATTATTATCGGAACAGTAATCAATTAAGACGAAATAACAAAATCAATTGAAACCAATAATCGATTAATACGAAATAACGGGTATTATTCATCGTTATTATACGAAATAACAAAATACGAAATAACATCTTATTTGTTCTGCAGATATCAATATTGTCTGATTATTATTCAAATCAGTAATCAATTAATACAAAATACTCCAATCAATTGAAATCAATAATCGATTAATACGAAATAACGAATTCACGCTACTGTAGTACCGACGCAAAATCGTGAAAGCGATTGGTAGCCGGGTAATCGTGAAATCAATAGCAGAACAGTTGATTCAACCCGACAAATTAATTCAACGCGACAAATGAAAGTTGATAAATTGAACTACTAATTTAAGAAATTACTAGATGAATTTGTTACCTGATGCTAATCAACGATGATAATCGTTATGTGATAACGATGATGCGAAGTGAAGTCAGAAGAACGATGATAATCGTGATTTTTAAATAAGGAATGAAGGTGCGTGATTCATGAAGGAGGAAAAGCAGCACAATATATTTGGGGATTTCGTTTGATTGATTATGGCGGTAATTTGGTTTCAATTTTGTTTTTAGGTTTCAGAACCGCGCTCGATTAGTTCTATCTCGTGATGAAATTTGGGGATATTTCGTTTTTGGTATTATAAGCTGTATTATACTCATATATTTTAATTTGTTTTAGGAAATTATGTGATTCACGAAGGAGTATGTTTTAATTAGTTTCTAAATAACATGGTTTCATATATTTCATTCACCGCACACATACGTAATATGCTTCGTTTAAATATGTTTTAATTTGTTTATGAATTATTATATTAATTATATAATTCTCGACACATTAAAGGGTAGACAAAGAAAATTTGATAAATGTAAGGGTAGACACTTATAAAAGTGTCCAACTTAAAGCGTCGAGAATCTAATGATTTTGTAGTAGTGTGGGTAATATGAATTAAGGAATTTTAGTTAGGTTGCATGCTTGTTGATTTATCATGTTTGAGTTTTTGTGTCTTTGTTGACTTAGAACGGCCGGCTAGATCGACCGTGACTCACTTCTATCAATATGGGGAAACTCGGGGTAGGAGTTACCTTGACTTGAGACTTACCCTCTTTCACCGCGAAAGCGGGATCTAGATAAGTTGGGTGAAGAAACCGAAAGGTGGCATTCTCCCTCTATCGACTTTGTGACCGACCATAATTGCGAGACTCATAGAACCCGATTTACGATTCCCGACTCCCCCTAACACCCATTCCTTATTAGATTAGCTTCTCGTAGTTTATAGCTTTTTAGTGTAGTAGACTAGTGTAGACTTAACCCAAAAAACCTCAAAAATAGACCCCGAACGTCCAAACATGCTTAGACTTTGACTCAACCGACTTCCCATAGACCGTCCCTGAGGATCGCTCCTGACTTGCCGCTACTAGGTAGTAGTTAGTTAGAGTTTATGAATTTTGTTTGATCGTGTTAGATAGGTGACAATCCGACGCACATCAGAGATATATAGGACTCTAATGTCTCTCGGATAACTAAGACCCGTTAGGCAAAAATTGTTGTGGAGGTATAGGACTCCAATGCCTCTCGGATAACTAAGACCCGTTAGGCAAAAATTGCTGTGGAGGTATAGGAATCCAATGCCTCTCAGATAACTAAGACCCATTAGGCAAAAGTTGTCGTTGTTTATTTGTTTTAGTTAAGTGGTTTTTGTTTTGCGGGTTTGTCTTATTTTGTTCGGGTTTGCTTTTGCTTTGTTTTGATTTGTTTTTCATTTGGGATTTGTTCGAAGTTTGCTTAGGTAGACTTGATTTGGTTCGTTTTATTACATGCTCGAGTGCAGCGTTTATGCTAAGTGTGGTTCTTATGCTTGTTTCATTATCTTTTTGTAATGGGTGTGCTTTATCGATATTGATTAGTAATTGCTTCGTCATTGATATTTTGCTTGTCTTAAAGGTTGCCTGTTTCGTGTATATCGTATGTTAAACCTCATTTGTTTCCGTCTTAGTCTGTGCTGGACTGTTCAGACGCGCGTACATCTGCGCCCCAGTCTTCAGGCGCCAACCCCCTTGCGATTCAGAATTTGAGCGCGTCACTTGAGGCGGTCGGGTTTGTTTAAGTTGGTGAAGGTTGGGGCGATTCGTTCATTCGTCCCAAAAATTGAACACGTCGCCTCTTTCGCCCCAATATCGCCTTTTCGATTTTTCTATTCGGTTTCCGTCTCGATTTCCACCATACGTGAGAATGTCGAATCCGTGTAAGCGTTCTTCGTTCGTTTATTGTCGGGTTTGCTTGATTCGGTTGATCGTGAGTTTGTTTTGTTGAAACCCTAGAAAATTGATTTGGGTGTTTTTAATTTACTAAGTTTCGATGCTTGTGCTTAATTTCATTGCAAAATTAGGGTTGATTAGAGCTCGTTAGGGTAGTTATAAGCTTGATAGGGGATTTCGAGGCACGACAATGGCTCCCTATAGTGATAGGTTCGAGATGCTAGGTTTGGTGGGCGTTTTCCCGAATATTCCCCCATTTGTTTTGTGTAATCTTGCTCGATTAGTGTTTGTGAGGATATGGGTAGCTTCCTTGTCGATTTTTATGGGCTAGGATGGCTCTTAGGGCCTTTCGTGAAGTTTTGTGTGTCTTACGATGGACCAAAAGGTGTCGTAACGATGCCAGAGTTTTCGGAAACAACTTCCATCGTGAGCACTTCCAAAATGGGTGTTAGCGGCCTTTTCGGAATTTTAATATCCTTATCCGAAATTTTGACCCTATTTTGACCTGTTTAAGCTGCTTTAGCTTGACCTGAGGCATGGGTTTTTCGTGTTTTGTCTGATTTTACAGCTAGAGGTGATATCGAGCATCCCGAAGGAGCTTCCACGGTTGGTGCTAGTGGCGAGGCCGCCGGGACGAGCGCACAGACTCCCCGCGGGATTCGCAGGAAACGACGGAGCATTTCATCTCAGCGTCGTGATCCGGAGGCCATAAATGAGGCCGATTTTGATAGGGTGAGGAAGCGTAGACTTCCCGAGACAGTTGCTAGGAGGGCCCATGTTCCGGCTCCCGTACAGAAGAATGAGGAGATTGGCTACGAGGATCCCGAGTGGACCCGGGGTTGGAATGGTCACCAGTTATTGTTTCGTCCTGACCTACACGTTTCTCACCGCATCGTGTAGGGGCTGGTGAGTGTCTTATTCGTGTTTATTAGTTATGTTTTGGATTTTAGCTCGGGTTTGGTTTGCTTTGGTTTGTTTCGTTTATACTTGTATTGCTTTGGTTTGCAGTCCCCAGGTCCGATAAGGACTTTCTCGGGCATTACTACATGTCTCGAGATTTATTCTCAAAAGTTGACCCCCGCGGTAAAGGGAATTATCGCGAGGACTGATGATGGGATTTGCCGCGAGTCCTACCGATCAATATACAACCAACTAATCCTAACGGTAGCTAGGGTAAGTCGGGTCGTGTCCACGGGGACGGTATTGTAGTGTCTAGACTAGGTCCACCTAAAACAAGGCTAAGTCACAAACAAACACAAAGAGAATGATGATTGACAATCTATGATGGGAGAAGAGGTAAGGACTAGACTAATGACGAACTAGCTATAACAAGGCTAAATGAAATAACTAAATACCAACTAAACAATGAACTAGAGAAATGATCACTAACTAGAAGGATGGATCAAGTATGGAAGGGAGTAGGGTTAGGTCGGGTTCTTAAGTGTAGTAGGGTAATTGGGCGATCAAGGGTGTGGGTGCCACTTAGTTACTAAGGTCGGTTTGCGCTCTCGCGCCAAAGCCAAAGTCCGCACTCTCGTGTCTAAGACTAGACCCGAATATTCATGCAAGATGCTACTCAAAACACAAACATTCAACCACAAATCGAATACACAATGAGAAGAAGAGAACAAGCATGAGAAACATTGGCCACTACTACCTACACAAGCAATACAACAAACACATAGTGTGCCCAATAAGTGACTAGCAACAAAGGAATCACCTTTACCCTCAATCAAGCCCTAATCACCCATAATCCACACCTAATCCCCCTACTAACCCCACAAGGAATCTACTCACTCATAATGAAACTAACTATAACAATAATAAGAGAAATCAACATAAATAACCCAACATTCATCATGAACAAACAAGAACAAATAAACAATATGTAAAGATTAAAACTTGAGAGATTAACAAAGATTAAGAGAAGAGAAATTATACCCACTACAATAGGATGAAAAAGAGGAGAACTTGAATTAATAAGAAACCCAAATGAAACTCCAAGGTTGTCAAGCTTGGAATAATCTTCAAGAATCTCCTTAATACAAGACTAATTACTAGATTAAACAAAGATTAACTAGAGAAGAAGAGAGGCTAATTAGGGTTTTGAATGCTTAAGAGGGGTCTAAAATAATCTAGGGTAATGTATCATGCTTAAACAATACAAGGGAGGAGTATTTATAGGGTTACAAGAATGAAGGAGGAAGATAAAAGAAGTCAGCGCAGCAGCTCGCTCATCCCGTTCGGGACGGTTCGGTCCCGACCGGGACGGGTTGGTCCCGACCGAGACGGGTCCAAAACAGAACCATCGCAATTTGCGCACCTCATCCCGGACGGGATGAGGTCCTTCCCGTCAGGGATGGGTCTTGTAGGCCTCCAATATGATCTTTAAGGTTCCTCTTTGCTTCTCATGGGCTTCTCATCGATTCTCGGGGCTCGGGATCGGGTTCCAAGGTCTCGGGATTGAATCCAAGGCATCGAGTGATCGTTCCTTCACTTCGTTGGCTCCAAAAAGTATATGAAACGAGTCGGAATCGTTCCAATTCTTCATGAATGGTCTCGGGAACCTGAAACGAACTAGAGGAAGCATAAGTAGCCCATGAACCGCTCCCAAGGAGCGATTCCGCAAGGAAAATGGGACCAAAACACAACAAACTAGGCACTACAAACCACACTTATCAAGGACTGCTCTAGGTCCTGTGGTCGAGCAGTGGGTCCGGTTGGTGGGTTATAAGACTAAGTGCAACCTTATGGTGATTAGAGCAATGGTAGATCGCTTTCATGATACTACCTCGACCTTCCATATGTCTTTTGGGGAGGTCGGTATGACTTTAGAGGATTTCGGGGTGATTACCGGTTTGCCCTGGGGTCCGGAGAGGATTAGGTGGGCTGCTGAGGGCTCTAGGTTAGACAGTGATGAGGTGCGGGGACTCATCGGGGATTGTTTGGAGCGTGAGGCATATAGTGCGCCTCACGCTTTGGTGAGCTCGTACATCACCGATCACTTTGAGTGGGTGGCGGTGTTAGAGGGTCGAGAACCCAACACGCCGGAGCAGGATGCCCGGTTGTGGTTGTGGTACTTCCTAGGATCGACCCACTTCTCGGACAAGGGCGAGAGGTTTAGTACTAGGATTCATCCGACCAGATTCCCGGTGGGGATCGAGTGGAGGCTGGCTCAGCCTAAGAGTACAATCAGCCACTAGCCGTCGGAGAACATGCTGGTCAACCGGCTACGCCTCGAGGATGTAAGTTTTTTTTTATGCTCCGCTTTATTTGGCGTTTATCGTGGGTTAAGGGTTGTTGAAGTTCTAATTTCGTTTGTGCAGTTTGTTACCCGCCCTTGGGCCAACTATGAGGGTGTGGTTGGGTATGTGGCTGCGGAGTTGAGGCCTCGGAGCTACAGAAGGATGCTTCTTCCCGCGTTATTTCGCCCGGGATGGTATCTGGGCGAGCGGTTGGTGCGTCAATGTTTGTATAACGATTTCAGGGTGCCGGTTGATCCTCCCCGGACCATGTTTAGACCACCGACCACCGCAGAGGTCCTTGAGGGTAGGGATAGAGAAGGAGGCGATGCGCTCCTGGTGCCTGGTGCCTCCTATCTATCTCATGTCAACTAGCGGCTAGCCTGCCACCGCCTCGTGGTAAGGTTTTAATCTTTGGTTCTAAGGTTTGTTTCATGGTTTGGTGTTTACTTGCCTCTGACCGACCAATTTTTTGCTCTCAACCGGCCGATCCGGCTGATGCTATTCAGCCCCTAGAATTCCCCTTGACGCTGCTTAGGGTGGATGTGGCCAGGATAGCTTTCACTAAGCCTCTCCCCCCGTGTTCTGCCGAGGAGATGGACGCTGGGATAGAGTGGCGTGACCGGGTATACCGGGTAAGTTTTGGCTTTCGTTTTGGGTTTGGGTTCTAAGAGTTAGGATTGGTTTGTCTAACTTCCGTGGTTTCACCTTTCAGGTTTCTTCAGCTTGTCGTCAGCGGTTGTGGCAGGCCGCCAACCGCTTCCGGGCCTATGCCTCGAGAGTTTCCCGTGACACTTCGGGGCCTCGATCGGTGAATTTACGTGACTAGAGTGGCTTTCTAGGCTGTTTGCGTGTTTTTCTAACGCTTAGGTGTACTTGTAGGATGTCGCGGATATGGTGGGGCAGCTGGAGACTCGGGTGACCGAGCTTGAGGCGGAGGCGGTTGAGGCGCGACAGCTCCTACAATCTCTGGCCAACGTGATCGCTCACCTAAAGGAGCAGTTGGCTCGGTCTCAGGGCAAGACCTCCGCACAGGGTGAGGCTAGGCATCGGATTGAGAGGGAGGCTGAGGCTACGGGTGCTACCGTGGAGGTTGGATAATAAGTGTAGTTTGTAGTGCCTATTTTGTTGTGTTTGGTCCCGGTTTCTCTCGTGGAATCGCTCCTTGGAAGCAGTTTCTGGGCTACTTATGCTTCTTCTAGTTCGTTTTAGGTTCCCAAGACCATTCATGGAGAATTGGAACGATTGCGACTCGTTTCATACACTTTTGGAGCCGACGAAGAGAAGGAACGATCACTCGGTGCCTTGGATTCGATCCCGAGACCTTGGGACCCATTCCCGAGCCCCTTAGACTCAATCCCGTGCCTCGAGAATCGATGAGAAGCCCATGAGAAGCAGGAGGGACCTTAAAGATCATATTGGAGGCCTACAAGACCCTTCCCGGGCGGGATAGTAGCCTTCCCGACCGGGAAGGGGTGCACAAATACAACTGCGCCTGTTTTGGGTCCGTCCCGATCGGGACCACTCCGTTCTGGTTGGGACCACTCCATCCCGGATGGGACCGTCTCATCCCGGACGGGATGGCCCTGCTGCAGCTCGTGTTTGCTTCTTTTCTTCTCCTTTGTTCTTGTAACCCTATATATACCCCCCCTCTTGTAATCTTAGCTTATGTTCTTGATTACCCACAAAACCCTAGACTACTTTAGCATAGATTAGCATAGATTAGTGTAGATTAGTCTTTAGTTAATCGTTAATCTTAGTTTAATCCTTGTATTAAGGGAATTCTTCAAGATTCAACCAAGATTGACAACCGTGGGAGATTGTTTTGGGTTTTTCTTATTAATGCAAGTTTCTATCTTTCTTTCATCTTCTAGTATGGTATAATCTCCTTTTCCTTCTCTTTATCTTTGTTTTATCATTCAATTTTCAATCTTTAGCTCTTGTTTATTGTTTTGTTCATCATCCCTGTTAGTTCTACATATGTATGCTCTTGTTCTTGTTTTGGTTTCTCTTGTTAGTGTTAGTTTTAGTTTAGTTATGTTTGAGTAGACTCTTGGTAGGGTTAGTAGGGAGATTGGGTGTGATTAGGGATGATTAGGGTTAGATGGGTAGTACTAGATGTTATTATTGTTGTTTCCCATTAACTTTGCAGTCCACATGTTTGATGAAATGCTTGTAAGACTTGAGACGATCAATCCTTGTTTTTCTTGCCTCTTCTCTTGTATGTGTGTGTTTGGTTGATTGGTTTGGTTCGCTCATTAATAGCGAGAGCGTGGTGAGGATGACCCCTAGGCCGTTTAAGTAGCGAGAGCCCGATCGGAACCTAGGGTACGAAAGCACGCTAGTAACCCCGTCTTTCCCCTTTTTATTCCCTTGACATCCATGAACCCGACCTAGCCCTAGTTTCTTCTTATCGTTTTATTAGCTTCTGTTAGTCATTAGATGCTTGCTTTGCCTTGTTAGTTCTTGTCGTAGACCTTAGCTTAGTCCTTAGTCTATCCCCTAGTTTAGCTTGTCTCGGACCGAGTCTTGGACCATAGCACCCTCTTGTTTTGAACTCCCGTCCCTGTGGATCGACACGACTTACCCTAGCTAACTAGCTTAGGTTCGTTGGTATTATTTGATCGGCGGGATCCACGGCAAATTCCACCCGTCAAATTGGCGCCATTGCCGGGGACGACGTAGTTTAGACTTTTGTGTGCTTAGTTTTAGACTTTGTTCCTAATTTTTGTGTTTTCTTCTCCTTGTGTATCTCCGTTCTAATTCTCGTGTGCTACTCTCCCTTCCTAGTGCCTCAAAAGCACTAGGCTACTAACGTTTGCTCAAGTGCTTCGAGTTCATCCTAGGTATCAAAGCAATGTTATGGAAATGGCACGTCCTAGCTTCCATCAATCGTCACGGACAATTATGGGGCAAATTGCCAAGTCCCAAAATTTCACCAACCATATCAACCTCATCAACAATCTTACGAACGCCCTCCATATGGTTACCATGAAAGTTGTCAAGGATCATTCCAACATCCTAACAACTACCAAATACCCCCACATGACCCACAACCAAAAATCCCCAACTTTGAGACTTGTCAAATGATGATTCAATTGCTAAAGAGTCAACAAGAGGCGTTAACTCTAATGCAAAAGAGTCAACAAGAGATGATGATTCAATTACAAGGGGTTAGGGAGGAGTTTAGGGCCCAAAAAGCGGTGCAAGATGCTCGAATCGATGCACTCAAGGCTGGCATCACGATGTCGGCCACTCGAGCTCCACAAATTGTTGGGGAAGGTTCATTTGGGCAAGAAGGTCGGTTGACTCCACATGGAAATCAACCCGACCATGTAGAAACGAATGAAGAAGAGAGGGTAAATCGAGAAATCATTGTTGAGTGTTGCTTGGATGGTGAAGATATGGGAAAAATGGAGGAAGTTGAAGCTTCAAGGGTCGACAATGCGGAGGGGTGTGAACATGATTCTCAAGGTAACTCATGGGGAGCCGATGTATTGGCTATCAAATTGGATCTTTACGATTTTCTTCATGATGAACCGGATCTTGACAATCCAAAGCCAAGTGAAGACAAGACTCCTCTAGGCCAACTAGACAAGGTGACTGAAAAGGAACGTAATACTTGGGAAAAAGAGGTGGATGCCTTGGAACTTGCCTTGAATGGGAAATTGGAGGATCCTAAAGCCTCCAATGAAGAAAACTTGATGTCTTCACCTCCTTTATCGCACTCGATTCTAAGTCCCTTGTCTTGTGAGACGGTTGATGAAGAGGATCCTTGTCGGGCGGTGGAAGAGAACTCTACTCACGACCCCGTAGAAGAAGCAACCCCCTTAGGGTGTGATCTCCCAACTCATAATGCCGAGCTTGACTCTAGACCACTATACCTACCGGATGGTCATAAGAGTCGTTGCTATCATGGTTCGGAAGACCCGAAAGATCACGAGAACCCCGAGCATAATGAAGATGATCGCTTCTTGCCTCCGACTTGGAAGCTCTTGAAGGTAGCTAGGCTTGGCCATGTGAGCCTTAACGAAGATGTTGCTAGAGCATTTGACTTACTCCTTCGAGCTCTTGATGGCTATGGAGGTGTAGATGGTGAGAGTACCCTATTGTAATTATCTTTTTCCATTTTCTTTTGAGCTTTTGTTTGTGTATATGTTTGTTTGGATAGTTTGATTTCTAGGATTGTTAGTTTTAGTGGAATTCTTGTAATTTGGAATTTTTCTTGAGTGATGTGAGGGAGGGATTCTTGATTGTGGTTATTGAGCCTACTTGATAGGTTTGAAGTGAAGATGAAGAATTAGAAAGGGGTATTGTTGATAGAAGCTTTGAAGCTCGGTAGAGGAAGTCGGTTTTTGGGCTTGGTACAAGCTTTTGGGGACGGGATTCTAAATCCTGGTGCATTAGTTGACTTGTGGGTGGAGCTTTCAAGAGGAATGAAGGGCTAGAAGAGTCATCCCGACCGGGAAGAGTTTCATCCCGGTCGGGATGAAGTGTGCACGATCTGTAGCTACTGACGGTGCTTCCCGACCGGGATGAGCTTGCTCCCGAACGGGATGAACTTGCTCCCGACCGGGATGAGTTGCTCCCGACCGGGAAGAGCTCCCGTATTCCCCTTTGCCTTGGTTTCTTCATTTAAGCCCCACCCAACCACTTTATACCCCCACCCAACCTCCCTACTCACCTTAGCCTCTATCATATGACCCCTAAACTTCAATTATACACCTTCATCCCATCTTCTAAACCCTTTACACCGAGTTTAACCTCAAATCTCACCCTCATTATACCATAGCAAGCCTAGTACTTCAACCATGCAACCATATTGAGAATGAAGAAAAATAACAATGATGAAGACAAGTAATGTGCCGATATCGATCATTGGGACGATGGAGTTAATGGAGTTGCTAACCGTTTGGTAAGGCTACTCTCCTTTCTTTTCCGTCTTTTATTGCTTGTCTCCCTTTGTATGTTCCCCTCCCCTTATACACTCTCGTGTCATGGTGGCCCTCGGGGCCTTGGTAATTGTTGCTCCCGACTCTCGATGACGTGATTACATCGAGAGTCATTTGAAAAATCCAAATTTACAAGATTTTCACCCTTTTTGTAGGATTTAATCGGATTTAGGCGGAATCCGGGCTAGGTGACTTGATTACACCTAGTCCTCCCCTCCCATTTCCTTTTATTTCCTTCTTTTTATTTCTTCCCCCACCCATATCTTTTCTTGTCTCGGCCCATGGTGACTTGAATACACCCCGGCTGGACACATTCTACCCTTTTCTCCGCTTTATTTTTGATTTTTAGCTTTATTATCGTAGTTTCTTTTCTTTTCTTTAGTGTCTCCGTACACTACGATCGAGCATGAGGACAATGCTCGGTTTAAGTGTAGGGGAGCGATATTCTAGTATAGTTTAATTTTGTTTTATTTTCGTAGTTTTTTTTTCCAAAAAATCTTAAAAACCCCTAAAAATTTGAAAAATTTCATAAAAATCAAAAAGATTTTCTTTAGTGTCTTTCTCTTTTTGTGTCGTTGTGTCGTACTTTTGTTGTGTTGTGTGTGTTTTGCCTCCCTTTTTCCTTGTAGGTCGCCTAATCACCGTTAACTTTGGAAGGCTTTCAAGACATCCGGTAACGCCTTTCTATCCCTTTTTCCTCTTTATCTCTTATAGAGTTTGGAGGAGATTTTGTGATGATGTGTGCTCGGGTGGAGCTTTGTAAAGTTTGAGGTTGATTTGGTGGCTTGTTTGGAAGTTCAGGGTGGTGTTTGTTCTCTTTGTGTTTGCTTTGTTTTGTTTTGTTTTGTTGTTTTTGTCTCATTTTCTTTCATTTTTGCCGCGTCTTTGTTTTGTGATGTGTAGTTGTGTCTAGTGTGTAAAAAGGTTTTCGAAAACCCGGTTTTGAGGCTAGTGTGCAAGTGTTTACTTTCCCTTTTCTAGTAGTATGAATCAAGTCTTGGACTTTAGTCTAGTACAATGACCCTAAATCAATAATTTCGTTGGTTCTTTACCTTGAATCCACCTAGTCTACTAGGGATTTACTACGGGATTTGCATTTTGACCATTATGACCACCCACGGTGTGAAAAGGCCTTGGTTGCCGAGTCCCGTCTCTTAGGTGACCGTGTTTGAAAATATTTGATTAGTCCAAGTTCTCCACCTTTTTGTGGGTTTGAAGGGAAGGACGCTCCCCGACTCACCCATTTCCCTACCTCCTACACATATCCACAAAATAAAGTTGTAAATTGTTGAAATCTCTTTCTTAGTTGCAAAAGAAATGCCTACAACTCAAATCTAGCCAAAAGGGCAAACAAAGAAAAAAAAAGAAAAAAAATGAAAGAAAAGAAAAGATTGAAGAAAAAGAAAAGGCACAAAAAGCCAAAAAGAAAATAAAAAAGAAGAAAAAGAAATGGCATAGCAACCCAAAAGGCAAATGCAAAAGAAAAATTCCAAAGAAAACCGTCTCACAAAAAGATTCTCAAAATAAGCCTTTTTTCCGACTATTACCGTGAAGAGCCTACCAAAGGACCGAGTCCCTAGGAAGGATGATAGCGGTAATAGTCGGTCTTCCCTCACTTTGCAACCTTATCCACCTTTTTACTTGGACTAGTTGAGCGGTTCTTGAGCATGGGACGACCCTCTTGGCTTATCGCTAAAGGGGGCGGGGTTTTACTTACCTACAGTGTCGACTAACACCGTGGTTCATCCTTTTTCCATCCCTCCGAACGTCCCGTAGTATGTTCTTAGAAGGTTAGGAGGACCTAGGTAAGTTACCAACGTTTTTATTGCTTTGTTGTCATACTATTAGGGTTTAGTTCATATCGGTTTGTGTTATTAGCTTGGGAACGTTGTCACTTGCCTTGAGTCCTAAACCGGTGCTTCTTTCACCGCTTTGTAGAGGGAAATGGTATTTATTTCTTTTTGGATGCAACCAATTGTTTATGTGTTTGTTTGTTGGTGTGTTTTTGTGTCCGGTTGCATCCACAGTTTTGTCGCTTTGTCGCAAGACCTCACTTGCCTTGCGAAGTGCACTTTTCCTCTAAGTGTACTCGCGTGAGTTGAAAGGGTGTAGGGTGCGCTAATACCTGGCCTGATTGGCTAGTATATTAGTTTTTATTAGTTTAGTAGTTAGTTCGTGCTTACTCGAGGGCGAGTAAGGGTTAAGTGTGGGGGAGTTGATAAGTGTAGTTTGTAGTGCCTATTTTGTTGTGTTTGGTCCCGATTTCTCTCGTGGAATCGCTCCTTGGGAGCGGTTTCTGGGCTACTTATGCTTCTTCTAGTTTGTTTTAGGTTCCCAAGACCATTCATGGAAAATTGGAACGATTCCGACTCGTTTCATACACTTTTGGAGCCAACGAAGAGAAGGAACGATCACTCGGTGCCTTGGATTCGATCCCGAGACCATGGGACCCATTCCCGAACCCCTTAGACTCGATCCCGAGCCCCGAGAATCGATGAGAACCCCATGAGAAGCAAGGAGGGACCTTAAAGATCATATTGGAGGCCTACAAGACCCTTCCCGGGCGGGATAGTAGCCTTCCCGACCGGGAAGGGGTGCACAAATACAACTGCGCCTGTTTTGGGTCCGTCCCGGTCGAGACCACTCTGTCCCGGACGGGACCGTCTCGTCCCGAACGGGGTGGCCCTGCTGCAGCTCGTGTTCGCTTCTTTTCTTCTCCTTTGTTCTTGTAACCCTATATACACCCCCCCTCTTGTAATCTTAGCTTATGTTCTTGATTACCCACAAAACCCTAGACTACTTTAGCATAGATTAGCATAGATTAGTGTAGATTAGTCTTTAGTTAATCGTTAATCTTAGTTTAATCCCTGTATTAAGGGAATTCTTCAAGATTCAACCAAGATTGACAACCTTGGGAGATTGTTTTGGGTTTTTCTTATTAATGCAAGTTTCTATCTTTCTTTCATCTTCTAGTATGGTATAATCTCTTTTTCCTTCTCTTTATCTTTGTTTTATCATTCAAGTTTCAATCTTTAGCTCTTGTTTATTGTTTTGTTCATCATCCTTGTTAGTTCTACATATGTATGCTCTTGTTCTTGTTTAGGTTTCTCTTGTTAGTGTTAGTTTTAGTTTAGTTATGTTTGAGTAGACTCTTACTAGGGTTAGTAGGGAGATTGGGTGTGATTAGGGATGATTAGGGTTAGATGGGTAGTACTAGATGTTGTTATTGTTGTTTCCCATTAACCTTGCACTCCACATGTTTGATGAAATGCTTGTGAGACTTGAGACGATCAATCCTTGTTTTTCTTGCCTCTTCTCTTGTATGTGTTTGTTTGGTTGGTTGGTTTTGTTTCCTCATTAGTAGCGAGAGCGTGGTGAGGATGACCCCTAGGCCGTTTAAGTAGCGAGAGCCCGATCGGAACCTAGGGTACGAAAGCACGCTAGTAACCCCGTCTTTCCCCTTTTTATGCCCTTGACATCCTTGAACCCGACCTAGCCCTAGTTTCTTCTTATTGTTTTGTTAGCTTCCGTTAGTCATTAGATGCTTGCTCTGCCTTGTTAGTTCTTGTCATAGACCTTAGCTTAGTCCTTAGTCGATCCCCTAGTTTAGCTTGTCTCGGACCGAGTCTTGGACCATAGCACCCTCTTGTTTTGAACTCCCGTCCCTGTAGATCGACTCGACTTACCCTAGCTACCTAGCTTAGGTTCGTTGGTATTATTTGATCGGCGGGATCAACGGCAAATTCCACCCGTCATTGGAGGAGTCCCCGAGACGGTTATCCTAGACATGTTGTCGGGAATGGATGGTAGTGAGTCTCCTCTTCTGGATCTGGAGGATCTAGGTTTGGACGACAACATTTGTGAGGTTGTGATAGCCATTGGCGCGACTTCTAGGGGTCCTTCTTAGTCTTATGAATTCGATTTGTGTATGGATTTGTATGTGTTGTATATTTTCTTGAGATTTTTAGTATTTGAATTAGTTGGATTAGTCCTGCGTTTTAGTTTGGCGAACTGTTTACCTAGATTGACAAGTAATCACTTCGCGTTCATTTATTTGCGATTTGATCTTTGTTTAGGATGCGTTGGAGTTGCACGGGAGTATGAAAACAGTTCCTTTCGGATGTTTTGAAATGTGTTAGTTTGAGCCAGGAACCGGATCAGATAGTACGTCGATTAAAATGTTTTGACTTGAGACGGGCAAGATGCAAAGCGTTAGCGTGCTTTGACCGATGTATTAGGAGATGAGTGTAGTTGCTTTGACATTCAGAACGAGGTCGAAATTAAAATCCAGGCAACTTTTGAAAAAAAAGTTAGACCACTTTTTGCATACTTATAACATTGCCTTATTAGGCTACAGACGCAACTTGACAATAACCGTTAAAGGCTACAACACACCTTGGTGGGGTAGCTTATCGACTTGACAAAAACCGTTAAAGGCTACAACACGCATAGGTGGGGTAGCTTATCCCCCTAAAAGAAAAAAAAAAGGAAAAGATGCCTAAGTCTCGTGTGTCCGACGGGTGAAATAGCGTTCCTGTAAATCTTGCATGGGTGTTTCGGTCTCCGGAGAGGGTTTTAGTGACTTTGGGAAGTCGTTACCGACGTCCGAGATGTCAGGTGGTAGTTATGGTGACAACACCGGATCACCGTCTCTATTTTGGGGCGCTTGAGAGGTTATCTGCTTAGGGATAGCTAGGCGCCTGGACTAAGGCTTTCGAGTTCCGGGTCGCCTGGGCTCGGGAGGCTGGAGACTTGGGCGCCTGGGCGTGGGCGGTTCAAGCCCCATTTGTGGAAATTTATGTTGTTTCCTAATTGTTGTGGGATTAGGGCTATATATACGGGTTGTGGTCGCTTGTTTTAGACATACTAGAATATCCATAGTGTCTAGAACATCCATATTTAAGGTCATGTCTGGTTTCGGGAATCTCCTAACCGAGTGGGCAGGTTATTTTAAGAAAGGCGACCCCGAGGTTTGTTCAAATGACGGTTTGTCAACGGTCGTTGCACTGAGTCGGGTCAAGATACTAGATGACTTCTTATTAGCATGCTCTAAGTTTTGGGACTCAAAAGACCATGTTTTTGCTTTCCCCAGTGGTAAAATTTGTCCTCTTCCGAAAGAGCTAGACGCTATAGGTGGGTGGTATTTGGTTCGGCCTTGTGTGCCTTCGGGAGACGATGCTCTATAGCGGTTTTGTCATTTTTTTGGACCTTTCTTCATTGGAGGAGGCTAAGGTTTTCTTTGGGAGAGATGACATTGACTTAGGGTCCGTTTGGATAACAAAATAGGAGGGAAAGGGAGGGGAGGGGAGGGAGAAGGAGGGGAGAGAAAGGGAGGGGAGGGAAGGGGAGAGGAGGGAGAAGGATGGTTGTTTGGATAACATGAATGGGGGAAGGGAGGGAGAGGAGGATTGATGAAAGATTCTTTTAGGGTCGTGCTTTTTCTTAACGAACGTTTACTCAATCCTAACGACATTTTACCTATTTGCCCCCGTCATTTCCCAACGCTCTCAAAAGTGAGGTTCATTTTCTCTCTAAAAAAATCCCAAATTCGACCTAATCGAATCCAACCACCCAATCCGCCGACCACCACCACCACCACCCTCTAATTTGTTCCCCGAACCCTACTTTACTTCACCAATTACAATTAAACAATAATTAGAGAAAAATGTAACTAAACCCTAATATGATCCTTCAATTTCAATTAAATTTTGATTAGACAAAATAATTAATGTAACCATACAATTGATTTAGGGAAAACGACAATTAGTTTATCATTAATTGAATTAGGGCTAATGATCGATCCCTAATTTCCTCCACCAATTTCAATTAAACAATAGTTAGAAAAAGAAAAAAGTAACAAAACCCTAATTTAATCCTTCAATTTTAATTAAAGAGTAATTAGAAATAGTAATTACCGTAACCAAACAAGTAATTTAGGAAAAACGGTGATTAATTCATCACTAATTGAATTAGTACTCATAATCGATTTGTGAATTAGTACTCATAATCCATTTGTAATTGTGGTTTGAATAGTTGTAAGCAAATGAGAGAAAAGTTGTTCTTTGTTGGGAGAACTGTAAATTATGAGAAGGGTAAATTTGGAAATATTAAGAAAAATACGTTAGGATTGAGTAAAGTTGCGTTAGGAAAAAGTAATTTCGTTCTTTTATTAGGGAGGAACGAATGTATTACGATTATTAATCATAATTTTTGTAATTACCATTATTAATTTTTGACTCGTTTAAATATAACAAAAAAATGACTTAAAAATTGATAAAAAAACTAAAATTTTTTTTATTATTTTTTTAATCAACTCGACTCAGTGACTCACTCGTAATTTTTTTATTCGCTTTATTATCCTAACCGATTCATCCGCAATGAAAAAAAATGACATAAAAAAACTAAATTAAATGTGTCTAAACTGAATCCGTCTAACTGAAGTGAACTGAAAGTGTCTAAATATAAGTCTACAAGAACAGCGCGTTATCTTAACCCGACTCACCCATAAGGGTCATAACGGAAAAAAAAACAAGGCGTCATTTTTTTTATCCTAACCTGACTAAACCGTAACGAAAAAAAGCGTCGTAATTTTTTTATACGTTTTCTTATCCTAACCCAACTCACACGTATCAGTGGAAAAAAATTCGTCGTTATTTATCCTAAGTCGACTCACCCGTAACGGGAAAAAAAAATTGTCGTAATTTTTTTAATCCTAACCTGACTCACAAGTATCGGAAAAAAGAACAATTTGTCGTAATTTATCTTAGCCCGAGTCACCCGTAACGGGAAAAAAATCATTGTAATTTTTTTATTCTAACCTCACAAATATCGGAAAAAAATCGTCATAATTTATCCTAACCCGACTCACCCGTAACGGGGGAAAAAAAGTCGTCGTAATTTTTTAATGCTCACCTGACTCACCCGTATCGGAAAAAAAAAGTAGTAATTTTTTTATACTAGCCCGATTTGCACGTATTGGAAAAAAAAACAAGTCGTCGTAATTTTTTATCCTCACCCGTAACTGAAAAAATAAGGCATCGTAATTTTTTTATATGCTTTTTAACCTAACTTGATTCCCCTGTGAGGCATAACGGAAGAAAAAAGTAAAAAAAAAATAAGAAGATAAGATGAGCGTAAAAACATTTGTTTAATAAGTATAAATTTATAATTGTATGATTAATGAAAGGAGAATCCATTTTCCTTCCAAATCTTGCCTATTTTGGCAAGATTTTACTTTACACTAAAATGAATCAATTTAATCCCTCCATTTCCTTCCCCCTCCATTTCCCTCCCTTCCTAAACGGTATCCAAACAAAGGATAGTTCATCCCTCCCTTTCCCTCCCTTTCCCTCCCCTCCCTTTCCCTCCATTTCCCCTTATCCAAACACACCCTTAGAGTTGCTTTTTAGGACATTCTCACAGGCCGGTTCCAATGATATTTCGGCTCTAGCATGTAGACGTGCTTTTAACATCGCGGTTGCTTGTTATTATCTTTTCGAGGATGCGAGGGCGCGTGAAGGTTGGGGTAACCCTCGAGTTTTGGATGTGGTGATGGGAATGGAACATAGACGATCACCCTCTCTACTTATTTTGGGTAGCTTGTTTCAGGTCTCGATGCCCGTGCCCGGCTACATAAGGCACCTTTTCGGGGTTCTAGGGTCATTTTGCAGGTGTTTTGGGTGTCATGTTTCCTTGTCGTTTTTTTTGTTCTTCTTTTTTGTGGTTGCTTTGGTTTGAAGTTGTGACGTTTTGCCGTGGTTCGTGCAGGTTTGGCTACAGGAACAGCTTGGTTTGGTTAACCCTCCCAGGGGCTTCAAAGGTTATAACTACAAGGGTTTTACGGGCCGGAAGACGGTGCAGGTGTGGAGTAAAGGTCACACCGAAGAGGAGTGGCTCTCCTATTTGGCTAAAGGGCAGTTGGTCATTAGGTGGTCTATCTCGTGGTGGAATATCAATGGGCGTACCGGATTTTCATTTTCGTCTTCAGCCGAGGCTTTGTCCGTGCGAGTTGTCGAACCAAATAGGCGTTAAACCATCCACTTCGAGGACTGCTAAGGGTATTTCTAGGTTCGACTCATGGACAGAGAATTCGCTAAGGTTGCGTTTGGGTACTCGGAATTGATTTGAATATCATGAATTCAATTCTTGTATTTGAATTTCTAGAATTTGAATCCAAATCCAAATCCAAAATTGTGTTTGGGTACCCTTAGATTTGGATTTGGAATTTGGGCGGGTAGAGTCGAGTCAAGGTCATCATTTTTTTTTAAAAAAAACTTATCATTAGAAAAATATAAATTACGGGGAAAAAATGAAGAAAAAAATATATTCTAACAAGATTATACGGAAAAAACAAAAAAGAAATAAGTGAGGATTTGAAATGACTACTATATACTAAGAATTTGAGGAAATCAAATTTGAACTAGGTTGGATTTGGTCAAATTTCAAATCCAAATCCGAGGGGTTCCCAAACGCTTGAAATATTTCAAATCCGAATTTCAAATCCAAATTCAAGTTCCCAAACATAGCATTAAGGAATTTAGGGTGTCTTGGGAAAAGAGGTTTTCGCGTCCCGTCGTTATTGAGAGCGTCCGACCGACCGACACTGCTCCCGTCCGGCGAGAGATTTGTGAACACCCGTCAGGACAGAGCAACTTAAAAGTTAGGAAGACAGCGCCGCTAGGGGACGAGGAGGTGACTCGAAGGAATGCCACTAAGTGTCTGACCAAAGACAGCGTTATCGATCCTAGTTCCGTCAGTTCATCTATGCTGGCCAAGACTAATGGGACCCATATTGAAAATGTGAGTGAGGAGGTAATGTGGTATTGGCTGGACTTGCCTTTGGCTAGGTGATAAGTGTGTTTTGTAGTGCTTATTTGATGTGTTTGGTCCCAGTTTCTCTTGTGAAATCGCTCTTTGGAGCGGTTTCTGGGCTACTTATGCTTCTTCTAGTTTGTTTTAGGTTCCTAGGGCATATCTTGAAGTAACGGAACGATTCGGACTCGTTTCCGACACATTTGGAGCCAACGAAGAGAAGCGACGATCACTCGGTGGCTTAGACTCGATCCCGAGACCTTGGGACCCATTCCCGAGCCCCTTAGACTCGATCCCGAGCACCGAGAATCGATGAGAAGCCCATGAGAAGCAAGTAGAGACCCTTGAGATCATATTTGAGGCCTACAAGACCCATCTCGGCCGAGATAAGGGCCATCTCGCCCGAGATGAAGAGTACAATCAAAGACGGGCCACTGATGCTCAATCTCGCCCGAGATCATCTCTTCTCGGCCGAGATGGGGCCCATCTCGACCGAGACCATCTCATCTTGCCCGAGATTGGCCACCTGAAGCCCCGCGTCACTTCTTTTCAATTCCTTTGCTCGTGAACCCTTATATATACCCTTCCTTTGTATTGTTTAAGCACCTTAGGCTCCTCTACATTATTCTAAACTCTAATTAGACTCTCTTCATCCCTAGCTTAGTTTAGATTAATCTTTTCTTAATCCTTGTTAATCCTAGCTTAATCTAGATAGTTAATCTTGTATTAAGGATCTTTTGAAGAATCCATCAATCCTTGACAACTTTTGGTGGAGATTTTTGGGTGCTCTTTTAATGCATGTTCTCATTTTTTTCATCCCCTTATTAGTTGGTATAATCTTCTTAATCTCTTTTCTCTTGTTCTTTGTTTAATTCTTCAAGTTTTAATCTTTACATATTGTTCATTGTTCTTGTTAGTTCATAATGAATGTTTGGATTATTATGTTGATTTCTCTTGCTAGTGTTAGTATTAGTTTGATATTGTGTGAGTAGACTTATTGTGGGGTTAGTAGGGGAATTAAGTGTTGATTATGGATGATTAGGGTTTGATTGTGGGTAAAGGTGAATTCTTTGTTACTAGTCACATATTAAGCACACTATGTGTTTGTTGAATTGCTTGTTTGAGTAGTAGTGGTCATGCTTCTCATACTTGTCTTCCTCTTCTCATTGTGTGATTGATTTGTGGTTGAATCCTTGTGTATTGGGTAACATCTTGCACGAGTATTCGGGTTTAGTCTTTGACACGAGAGTGCGGACTTTGGCTTTGACGCGAGAGCGCGGACCGATCTTAGTAACTAGGTGACACCTACACCCTCGATCTCCCAATTATCTTACTACACTTATGAACCCAAACTAACCCTACCTTTTCCCAATTTGATTTTCTCCATCTTGTTATCTTATATTCATCTAGTTAGTTTATTGTTTTAGCTTTAGTGTTCCATTTAGTCCATGTTGCATCTAGTTCATTGTCAATCATAGTTAGTCAATTCTTGCTAGTTTGCCTCCCTTTGTGTTGTTTGGGTAATTTAGTCTTGTTTGTGAGTTAACCCTAGTCTAGACACCTTCTACCGTCTTCGTGGACTCGACCCGACTTACCCTAGCTACCCGTTAGGATTAGTTGGACTTTACTTGTTGGTGGGGACCCACGGCAAATTCCTACCATCAATTTGGCGTCGTTGCCGGGGACGGTGCATGTTTAGACTTAGTTTGCTTATTACCTTGACTTAGTTACCCCTCCTGTGCTCTTTTTCCATTCATTGTGCTTATTTTGTAGGCTTTTTCTTAGTTTCTTTTGCTTTCTTTTCTCTTTGTCTTGGGTTGTGTTCGTTTATTGTCTTTGCCTAGTGCCCATAAAGCACTAGGTGTTCTCACGTTTGTTCCAAGTGTGTAGTGCATGCCAATGAGGAGAGACGACTTCTTTCTCTTCAATCTAGAGCCGGAGAGACTCTTTAGAGCCTTTCGCCAACGGACGATTGACCGGGTTAGAAATTCTCAACCGGGTACTAGCAATACCATTGAAGAACAAGCCCAAGGATCCGACTTTAACGAACAACCTGAAGGAAATACCGAAGGGACCTTCATCAATCCCTTTGGTACTTCTTCTAACCACTCTTCTCAACCTATTTCTCCATCAACATCTACATCAACACCGTCTACACCATCATCTCCCTTAGATCCAACAATGCCGAAGTTCTCATCTCATTCTACATTCACTACTACAATAAAGGGCTATTGCAATGCATTGAAAATGTTGCATAAGGCTACAAAAATGTTGCTTTATGGTTTAAGCAACATTTTTAGGTGTGCTGCTTAAAACTCCGTTGCAATAGTCTAATGTAACACTTTGTGCAACATATTTTACTCAAATGCAACATTTTTAAAAAATGTTGCAACGATATTCTAATGTAACACATAGCTAAAGAAGCTATTGCAACACTTCAAATATATAAATGCAACATTTTTTTTCCTTCCCTCTAAAATTTTGCAACACCTATGTTTTCATTAGGCAACATTATTTTGTGCAAATGAGACATAAAAGCAACACTATTTTTTTTTCTAATGCAACATTTCAAACTTTATTAAAGGCATCACTATTTTGGATCTAATGCAATTTCATGAAAATGAATAGCTTACATTTGTATTTGTCCAGTTTATTTATTTCATTGATCCAAAAATAATCATTAATTGATCAACATAAACATATGTGACTAATATATGTGAAAATCAATATCCATATTTCATGATACATCTTTGAACATGTCATAATACATCTTTCGTACTCAATTTTTTTTCATAACAAAATTCAAAAATATTTGATCACATGAACTAATAAACATCATCCCAAGCTCTTCAGTGAACCCAAGTTTGCTTCCAATGTTGCATCCATACGTAACCAAAAAGTTGGCCTGTGTCAAAAAACAAGGACATCTATAAATGAATCATTGTCCTTTTTAAGTAAAAGGTTTTACAACTATACAAAGTATTTATTTGTTCAATCCAATAAGATTTCTATTCCAACGTTAGAATATAAGACTTCTGGCAATGGAAAAAATAATGATCTATATAATATCTAGGATTATTACACGAATTAATAAATTAAAATGGCAGTGGAAAGCAAGAGTTAGCAAGTTTTTTACCTTAGTAGTTGGTATACCCTCAATACAGGTTGTCTAAGTCTATCAAAGTTATCAGATGAACGAGATGCGTTTCATACCTGATGCAAATCGAATCAAGTGTAGGCTGCTAAGGATATGTAGACTGAGAGACAACACCTTCAACTATATCTAAGTATTATCCCGAACATACTAGTTTCCAAATAATTGTCGGTATCCAACTCACAATCCCGATTATAAAACATCACGATAAGAAAACATCACATCTAATACACAATTTGAGAGAAAAAGCAAGGGCATAAGAGGATCATAGGCCCTCTGCAGTTTACCTAATACGATATTTCTCTGAAAGCTCCTCCTGTAAGAACATCAATTTTCAATGGAAACTCCTTTTTAAACCAAAACAACGTGTACTGTTCATATATAGCTATGGTCTAATACATGGACTATAATCTAGTAACAAAAGAGTATCAGTGAGAATCATAAGCCGTATACTGAATATAAAAGGCACATTATTCTACCTCATTTAACCTCTGAATCTCCTTAGGATCCAAGTCACGGTAGCCTTCTGCAACGTCCTCGCCTAAAGCTTCTTTGAATACAGTTTTTGCTATTTGCATTGTGATGTCTCGTATTCTGCAAAGTTTAAAGTGAAAATACAAATTGGCTAACTAACTATAGATAAGGTAATATTATACTTTCCGATAACCATGATGTAGATGGATAGATAAGGCCATTAAGCAACTCTTGTTCTGTCATGTTCTCATGTATCCTGCTAACCTGTAAATAAATGAAGAGTTTTAGTGTTTCACACACAAATGACACTAATTACTCCAATCATGAGATTAAATATCACCCTTCTGATAAATATTTCGTTCAATACAATTTTTGCCCACAGTCCACAAGCTTTACTTTAGATCTTAGCCCTCCATAATCAATTAGCCAAATATTGAAATAACTAGGTGTAGGCTTCGAAGCGAGTAAATGGAGAAAAAAGACGAGAGAAAGAGAGAAGGAAAAATTAAACAAAATTAAGTACAAGCCTTTCAGCCCCTTTCATACGTGAAGTGTATATCAAGGATCTAATGTGTGAATTTTTGGAATTATTGTGAGTGGGATTACATTTTGATGATGCAATCAAGGGAAAATTATATTGAAAATGGAATATGTGCGTGACTTTTGTTCTAGCTAATGGCCAGCTCACCAATTAAGAAAAAAATGCTTGTGGCCCTTCATACCTTCATCTGAAACCCAAGAAAATGAGATGGAAGTGGGCTTTTCCATTTCTAGGAGAGAACATAAAATATAAGTGGCTGAACAGGAACATCACGCAACCTGCTCTACTCAATTCAATGCAGCTTGCGTTTAAAGTCTGTTGCGCCTTTGCATCGATGTATAGCACATTCTCCCTCCGCCTTCATTTCAGACGGATGTAAATACATGGGAATGCAGCCTGGAATTGCATTGAATTGCAGTGCAACCAAGCATAGAAGGCATCCTTGATAATGAAACTCTCAAAACACGCCATTGCAGCCTGAACCGATAATCTGTAAACCCGATTCACAACCTGCATTAGTAATAACCGTAGCCTGATCAACGAAGCTAGAATTTAGCTCACAACCTATTCAAATGAAGCTGGTACTTGCTCGAATATACACAAGTTTGTAACAGGTATTGCACAAAACACAGCTTGAGCAACCTTCATTCAGCTCTAAACCCATTTGAATGTTTCCCAAAAAACACAGTCTGTCTCAAGTATTACGCATCCTACACTTGGTCAAAACCCAATGCTATGCAGCCTACATCAGTCCGTGAACTGAAGGCAGTTAACATGTCGATGTTGCAGCCTACAACGGAATCATAATGTACTGCCCTTGGAATGAACACGTAGAAAGTCTGAAATCCAGCATATAATATGATACTCCGTATTTCATTTAGAGTCAGGCTTATAACATGAATAACCACATAAAAACAGCCGAATATCACGGTCTAAAACACATTTATCACTGTGCATTACAATAGCATGCTTTCTTGTTCGTCTCATCTTCATTCCTCCTTTATTTGTGTGAGAACACTTTTGTAGCACACAAAAAAAACAAAACGTTCTATACATATGCACATAGGAAAATAAAAAATTAAGTACTCTAATAAATAAAAGTACTCTAAAACAAGATTAACACTATCCCATTTGAAAGAATCGACATCAAAAGGCAAAATATCATTGTACTCCGTAATTACAAAATTGTTAAAATGCAAAGATAATAGCAGTACTAAATACTCATTAATCCTAAGAAATTGCAATGGGGAAAAGAATCAAAAAAAAGTTTTAACTTTTGCTCACAAGTACCGCGATTCAATCTATTACATTAAATCCTAAGCCATTCAACTCAATCAATCGTTATTTATACTAAAACTCATAGCAATCAACCGAAATTTTGTGCACCGCAAAAATTCAATAAAAACACTAAAAATTAGGGAAAAAAACTTTAATTTCTAAGCTTGAGGTTTCATTTTTTTGCTCTATTTACTGCTGCCATTGAGCGAGTTGAAAGAGAATGAATATCTGAAGTAGAAGTGTAAGAATAGTAAATTACCTCGATGGCAAATGAAATTTGAGCGAGGATTGCTAGATTAATAGTGTGGGGAAGATGAATTAAACCCTAATTCAATATGAGGTGTAAGGAGTAGATACCAATGGCATAAGTTCTGCGGTTGAATGAAATAGATATGTAGGGGTGTTGACCAGTCTAAACCCGGATCGGAGTGACCCGCGAACCGGCAACCTAAAAAATCCAAACCCACGAATTGGATCGGCTAACTAAGAAACCCGGATCGGACCCTCTTAAGATTGGATTGGACCCCAAAAATACACTAAATTTAATTCTTTTTTTCAAGTGTAGACCGGACCGCGGACCGGCAACTGAGTTTTTGGAGACCCACAGACCGGACCGGTATGTGGCCCGGTCCAGAACGTACCGGACCGTACGATCCGAGTCGGTCTGGTTTACCGGTTCGTGTCACCTTTTGAACACCCCTAGATATACGGAGTATTTGACAATCAGGGATCTAACGTGTCGTTTAAGTGAGTTCATTCGTATAGATTTTTATTTATTTAAGTTGTCAATAATATGACTAATTGTATGTTTTCTGGGCTAATAGTCTAATCGTTGCGAAATAATCACCGCTAAAAGACTTGTTTGTTGTAGTGTCGGTCCCTTATTTATGCCTATTTATTAAATGAGCGCTTACTTATGGAGAATATATAAGAGACGTTGGTTTCGTAAGAGTAAAGATGTAATTGAGATTTTCTTTTAGTATTTTTACTCTAGAATCTAACCAAACTTTAACATTTTCGCCTTTTATTTTATTTATTTAATTGTAGGTTATCAATTATCCTAACAATATTGCAACAAAATAACTAGTGTTGCTAGATGTTATACCAAATGCAATAATTAATAAAAAATGTTGCTAAATCGTGTTATATTTGCAACATTTTTGTAAAACTGTTGCATTTTTTAATTAAATGCAACATTTTTTAGATAAGTGTTGCATAGAAAATATCACTACTATAAATTGCAACACAACAAGAAAGTGTTGCATTGAAAATGTTGCAATAGACTCATATTGTAGTTGTGATTCATGGAGGATGTCTTGCCCGGACCGAGCACTTTACCGGCCGCTTATGCCGAAAATTTTGTGGCAAAGACACAATTCATCCAACTTGTAGAAAGAAATCAATTTAGCCCGGGGTTACTCAAGATCAAATTCGTTGGGTACTTTTCCCGTTCTCTCTCATTGGAAAAGCGAAGCAATGGATCAAGAGTCTCGATAGGGCAACCATGGGGATTGATACTTGGAAGAAACTTGCATTGGCGTTCTACCAAAAGTTTTACCCTCCGGAAAAGACGAATTTGCTAAGGGCCTCCATCACCGGTTTCCAACAACGGGATGAAGAGAGCCTTTATGAAGCATGGGAACGGTTAAAGGCTTTGGTTAGATCGTGCCCCCACCATGGACTTTCACAATGGTTCTTAGTCCAACCATTTTGGAACGGTCTATATGAGGACTCAAGAGCCATACTCAATATGGGCTCCAATGGAAGGTTCACCGAGGTAGATGATGACCAAACCCGGTCAAGGATCGAAGAAATGGCGGTCCATAACTCTCAATACTCAAGGCCAAGAAAGGAAAGTAGAGGGGGAAGGCATGAGATTGATGCCATTACACAATTAAGTGCTGACCTTGGAGCACAATTGAAGATGTAACACCCCGTATTTTATAATGATATTTATTCGGAAAGTTATTTATTTAAAATAATTATTTTCGAGTTTTATAATAATATGCATTCTGTATTTTATTACCTCCATTGTCTGTTTTAAATAAATGTCTCGTTTTGACTCACTTTTAATGGGTTAAAATGTCCGTACACAATTTGACTATTTTACTATAATATGTACTTCACCTATATTGCTTCTTCAAGCGTTTAATCTTGGTCCAACCCAATTTTTAGTTGGATGATCCATTGTATGAGATAATGGACCCAAAGCCCATTTGTTAATCCCCTTATATAAAGAAATTAACCTAGCAAGCAACTAGGTCATTTCATTATTTTGTGCGGTATTATGCCTCACGCCCTTTTGCTCTCTTCTTCTCTTTTATTTTTCATTTTCTCCATTTAACTCCATTGTTATACATCTATCCTTTCTCCAATCTCATACATAAATTATATTTTCATAATCTTGCCTCTTTCCTCTACAATATGTTCATCTCCAATTATTTTTATGGGACTCATTTTTATGAACATTTAGACCTACCTTTAGGGTCCCTAATTAAAGAAAAAGATATCATTCTTTTGGTTTTGTGTCGTACGATTTTTATCACATGAGTTTTGGTTTGTTTCATCAAAGTTGATTTTTGGGGATGATGACACATGTTGGAGACAAGGTTTTGTTGGTCGCGTTATTCATGGTGTTTCTTATTAATGTTTATCATTAATTGCCAAAAGGTAACTAGATGTGATTCTTTTCGTGTTTATGCATCTTGAATGTGTTGTGTGATTTTAATGATTTGTAACATGATTTAATTGATTTGTGTTGTATCTTTATTCATGATTTAAAGGGTCTAATTAATTAGTATGTTAATTGAATGATTTATTATTTCGTTAGATCTATAATAACTATCGTTTGCGCTTATATTAGAATTGTTAGATCTAATCCATTGTAACATCTAAAATTTGTACGTGAGCCGCTTGGCCTCTCCGTTTGGAGATGCTAGGGTTGTTTCATCGATGCTTTTAGGGTTTTAAACCCTAGATTCAATGATGACTCAACCTACCATCACCCGGTGGTTGAGGTTAGGGTTGAGGTTAATCTAACCTTGATTGAAGATCATGTAACTTTATTGGAAGGTTACTATACAACTTCACTTAAGGTTAAGGTAACTTCAATGCGGGGTTATAGTCTCGTTGGGGCTCAATTTAAGTGACTCCACGAGGTTGTGATCAAGGTTAATATAACTCGAGTTGAGGTTTACGTAAATTTTTTGGAAAGTTACTATACAACTTCACAAGGGGTTAATGTAACCTTATTACGTGTTATGATCTCACGGAGGTTAACGTAACCTCACGAGGTTATGACAAGGTTATTGTAACCTTACTTGAAGCCAAGTAACTTCAATGGAAGTTACGATACCCTTCACTTGAGGATTACATAACACCGTTATGAAGCTATAATCTCATTGAGGTTAAGGTAACCTCACAAGGTTATAGTCGAGGTTAATGTAATCTTAACTTGAAGTTAGTTGACATTATAGTGGTTATACTATGACACCACCTTTGGGTTGACGTTATATACATAACTTCACTTTAGTAGACAAGGTTAATGTAGCCTTACCTTAACCTTGAATACTAATACACGTTAGATGTTCAGGATTATACTTTGTTAAACATTAACTCTATCACTATTTGAAGGTTATAGTCAGTTGTGCTATAACTTTACCATGTTATCGTTGTTTGATTACTTCTATACTCGTTCCTTTAGAACAATCAGTTACATTGTTCCACATTTGAGTCGTGATGTTTATCACGAATGATTAGTACTTGGTATAGTCCGTTACACTATCTAGGGCCTGATTTTCCCTGGTATAGTCAGTGACACTATATTCAGTCTGATTACTACCTAGTGCAGTCAGTTACACTGTACTACGTAGAAGTCGTGAGGTTGCTCACGTAGTTGGCAGTCAGTTACACTGTACAATGTACATGATGGTTAGTGATATAGATGACGGTAGTATTAGTTACATACTATCGGAATGAACCAATACTGCTCGCAAGAGGTTTAATTGGTCTATGTTCGGTGGGTCCAGATTCGTCACTTACACGTTCTGGGTTCCCGTGTGTCGTTCGACGTACAGTTACTGCGTCGAGAGCTCTGGCCAGGTCTTAGACATATAGTCGTCAGTTACACGCTATACATAGTACCGTGGAGTATCAGTTACATACTTCACAAAACGGAGGGTCAGTTACACGCTCCGTGTCAGAGGGTCAGTTACACGCTCCGTGTCAGAGGGTCAGTTACACGCTCTGACTAGTTAGAGTATCAGGTACATACTCTAGCCGATGTTCATTCTATATCCTATACGTTTTTGTATGAAGTCTGTTGTTACTTACTCCGACATGTTTGGATGGATACGTAGTATCTATCTCGATCGTTAATGATTAATTATGGGTTGCAATATTTATATGATCATGTCTAATAACATGTTGGTCATGTGTATTGATATCTTCATATGTCGTTTGATTATGTTATCTTTTATTATCATTGCTATGCATGTTCAACCTGTTATAACCATGACTGGGAGAACATCTAGTTGCTCCCCACTGACTGTGGACCCCCCTTTCAGGTCTTTCGAGATGCTGTTGAATGTGATGATGTTGGAGAAGACCTGTGGAGAGAGACATTTATTTAAGTTTCTTTTGAATTTCATTTTGAACACTTTTGAATAATGTATTAGTTGAATGTCGAGATAGTGGCGATCCGGATTCGGTCAGGTGTTTCCGCCACCTTTGACCCTATCTTTCATACAATTTATATTATTATAAGTTTTTAAAAATCCGGGTTGTTACAGAAGACACACATGGATACTATTGACAAGAAGCTCCAACACCACTTTAATCAAGGTCAAAGCACTAGTTCCTCCAATCAACAATCAATCCATCAAATTAATGTTTTGGGAACGGTTACACCATCATCTTATTATGGAATATGTGAGATTTGTGGAATATATGGACATGAGCCTTTACATTGTCGAAGTAGCATTGAGCAAGTAAATGTTTTTCAAGCATACAAGCAAGGTGCCACATACTCTAACTTCAAGGCTCAAAATGTGCCAAATTCTGACATGTTCCAAACTTCCCAACAACAAGCTCAACAACAATACCGTGTACCCTATGTTCCTCCTCCCTTAAGGGACAACAACCAAGGCTTCCAAGGTTATCAAGGCAATCAAAGGCCTTTTAACAACTTCCAACAACATAACCAAGGTGCCTTCAACAACAATCAAGGGTTCCATAATCAAGGGAACTTCAATCATCAAGGTGGTTTCCAAGGAAACCAACATTCTCAAGGATATCAAAGCAACAACCAAGGTTACCACAATCATAACCAAGGCAACTCTCAAGGGTTCCAAGGGAACTTTCAACAACAACAAGGGTCCCAAAATACTCAACAAGAAAACAAGCAAAGAAGCCGGTCTCCAATTCCTGATTATGGCATTCCCCTAGCCATTACTAATACCCCACACAATCAACAATCCCCACCTCGAGATCCGGAGATGCAAAAGGTAATTTTGGATATTCAAAGAAGCCAATTGGAGATGCAAAAAGCTCAACATGAATTCTGAACTAACCTTCAAATGGAAAACAAGGCAAGAGATACGCATGTGAAAATGCTTGAAACCCAACTAGCTCAAGTAGCTTCCGGTAGTTCTTCAATACAAAAGGGTCTACTACCTCCTCAAGGTGTACCGACAAAGTTTGAACATGTGAATGCCATCAGCTTGAGGAGCGGTGCATCCTATGAGTCTCCCTTGTTTCCTATTGAGCATGAAGCAATAAAGTGCAATCTCCATATCAAAGCAATGAAAATTGGGGAAATCTCATGGAAGAGCAAGTCGTATGGAAGGTTGAAAAACCTATTGAAGACAAGCTTCCCACACCCCAAGAGAAAGACAAGGGAAAGAAGAAAGTGTCAATTGAAAAGTCCCAACCTTATGAGCAAGACAAGATACACATCAAGTTGCCATTCCCAACAAGGCAAACGAAGACCAAGGTGGATGTTCAATATGAAAAGTTCCTTGATATTGTGACGAAGTCGGATGTGAGCATCCCTTTCACCGAGTTAATTACCCAAGTCCCGGCCTATGGAAAGTTCATGAGAGAAATCTTGGCTAGGAAGAGACCCGTTGACAAGGAAGAGACCATAGCGTTCACAAGAGAGGTGAGCGAGCTCATTCAAGGCTCTACATTTCCTAAGTTGAAGGATCCGGGTAGTTTCTCAATCCCGTGCACCATAAGGAGCTTGAAGATTGATAGAGCATTATGTGATTTGGGAGCTTGAAGAGTAAGGGTTAAGTGTGGGGGAGTTGATAAGTGTGTTTTGTAGTGCTTATTTGTTGTGTTTGGTCCCAGTTTCTCTTGTGAAATTGCTCTTTGGAGCGTTTTCTGGGCTACTTATGCTTCTTCTAGTTTGTTTTAGGTTCCTAGGGCTTATCTTAAAGTAACAGAACGATTCCGACTCGTTTCCGACACATTTGGAGCCAACGAAGAGAAACGACGATCACTCGGTGGCTTAGACTCGATCCCGAGACCTTGGGACCCATTTTCGAGCCCCTTAGACTCGAACCTGAGCACAGAGAATCGATGAGAAGCCCATGAGAAGCAAGTAGGGACCCTTGAGATCATATTTGAGGCCTACAAGACCCATCTTGGCCGAGATAAGGGCCATCTCGCCCGAGATGAAGAGTACAAGCAAAGACGGGCCACTGATGCTAAATCTCGCCCGAGATCATCTCTTCTCGGCTAATATGGGGCCCATCTCGACCGAGACCATCTCATCTCGCCCGAGATTGGCCACCTGAAGCCCCGCGTCACTTCTTTTCAATTCCTTTGCTCGTGAACCCTTATATATACCCTTCCTTTGTATTGTTTAAGCACCTTAGACTCCTCTACATTATTCTAAACCCTAATTAGACTCTCTTCATCCCTAGCTTAGTTTAGATTAATCTTTTCTTAATCCTTGTTAATCCTAGCTTAATCTAGATAGTTAATCTTGTATTAAAGATCTCTTGAAGAATCCATCAATCCTTGACAACTTTTGGTGGAGATTTTTGGGCGCTCTTTTAATACAAGTTCTCATTTTTTCATCCCCTTATTAGTTGGTATAATCTTCTTAATCTCTTTTCTCTTGTTCTTTGTTTAATTCTTCAAGTTTTAATCTTTACATATTGTTCATTGTTCTTGTTAGTTCATAATGAATGTTTGGATTATTATGTTGATTTCTCTTGCTAGTGTTAGTATTAGTTTGATAATGTGTGAGTAGACTTATTGTGTTGTTAGTAGGGAAATTAAGTGTTGATTATGGATGATTAGGGTTTGATTGTGGGTAAAGGTGAATTCTTTGTTACTAGTCACATATTAAGCACACTATGTGTTTGTTGAATGGCTTGTTTGAGTAGTAGTGGCCATGCTTCTCATACTTGTCTTCCTCTTCTCATTGTGAGATTGATTTGTGGTTGAATCCTTGTGTATTGGGTAACATCTTGCATGAGTATTTGGGTTTAGTCTTTGACACGAGAGTGCGGAGTTTGGCTTTGACGCGAGAGCGCGGACCGACCTTAGTAACTAGGTGACACCTACACCCTCGATCTCCCATTTATCCCACTACACTTATGAACCCAAACTAACCCAACCTTTTCCCAATTGATTTTCTCCATCTTGTTAGCTTATATTCATCTAGTTAGTGTTCGATTTAGTCCTTGTTGCTTCTAGTTCATTGTCAATCTAGTTTCTCCTTTCCAATCATCATAGTTAGTCAATTCTTGCTAGTTTGCCTCCCTTTGTGTTGTTTGGGTAATTTAGTCTTGTTTGTGAGTTGACCCTAGTCTAGACACCTTCTACCGTCCCCGTGGACTCGACCCGACTTACCCTAGCTACCCGTTAGGATTAGTTGGACTTTACTTGTTGGTGGGGACCCACGGCAAATTCCTACCATCACTAGGGTGGTACACCCGAATGGCAAGGGAAAGAAAAAGTTGGACTGGTAGAGTTCAGCCGTTTTGTATTATGTCCTATTAGTTGATATTATGTGGCGTATTAGTACTAGTTTTTGTTTAGTTTCGACACGTTGTTGCTTTCCGAAATAGCCGGGTTTCAGATACTTGAAGTAAAGGCCTCGACTTAACCAAATTTTATTGTTAATGAGAAGCACATTGTTATTATTTTTTTTTTGTGGTCGCTTGCAACTAGATTCTTCATTTTACCCGGTGCGCCCTTTCGGGTTTTCACTCCCTCCTCGGTTCACCTTTTTTGTTATATTATTTTTTTGACGGCTCGCAACTCGATTTTTCATTTTGCCCGGAGCGCCCTTTTGGGTTTTGACCCCGTCCTCGGCTCGTCATTTTTTTTCTTTTTTATTATTATTTTTTTTTCGACGGCTCGCAACTAGTTTCTTCATTTTGCCCGGGGCGCCCTTTCGGGTTTTCACCCAGTTCTCGGCTCGTCGTTTATGCTTCGTCACTTAAATCACTCATTAGCCGGAACACGGAAAGAGTCCCGGTTTGTACGTGAATCGAGTAATCAATTTTTTTTTGCTTATTTGTTTGGTTGTGCCCGAAGGAGGGTTGCCTACGTATCCACTTTTAAACGGAATCAAACCATGTTCATAGTTCTTTCAAAAATGTGAGTGATTTTGCTTTAGACTCGTTATGCCAATTATCGATGCGAATTTGTTTGTTTCCTTTTTTTGTTCGTCTTGCATGGTTTCCCCCTAATTTGGAGGTCGGGGTGTGGTTGTTAGGATGTTTATGGGTAGTATCGTTTCAGTCGATCCATGTTGGTTGGAGTTGAGAACTTTTGACCGTCTAGGTCGGTGAGGATCACGGCGCCCCCCGAGAGTATTTTCTTGACGAGGTAGGGGCCTGCCCAGTTTGGTTTGAATTTCCCTCTAGGATTGACGGGAAGGGGTGCTCTAATGGATTTGACTACTAAGTCTCCCTCGTGTATGTTTTGGGATTTCACCCGTTTATTAAAGGCTCGTTGTATACGTTGCTGGTAAGCTTGTACGTTGGATAAGGCATGTATCCTACGCTCGTCTAAGAGTACTAAGCTAGCTCGTTATATCGTTTTCGGTCTCATTCTTCTTCGGGAATACCGCTCTCGGATAATATCCTTAGTGATGGTATTTCTAGCTCTACGGGTTGCACGGCTTCAGAACCGTAGGTCAAGTAATATGGTGTGGTTGCGGTGGGTGTTCGATAGGATGTTCGGTATCCCCATAAGGCGAAGAGGATTTTGTTTCGCCAATCCCGGTAATTTTCTATCATTTTCTTAAGGATCGTGGTGATGGTTTTGTTGGCTGCTTCTACGGCCCCGTTTATTTGAGGTTTATAGGGTGAGGATTTGGGTCTTTGGATTTTGTATTTGTCGAGGAGTTTTTGGATGTCGGCCCTGAAATGAGCCCCCTGATCACTGATGATTTCGTGAGGTATGCCATAGCGGCAGATGATGTTATTTTGTAAGAATTTGATTACTTGCTTTGAGGTTAGTATGGTGTAAGAAGCGACTTCTACCCATTTGATGAAATAATCGACGACCACTAGTATAAAGTATTGTCCGCCGGTCCCTGATGGGTGTACCTTTCCTATGATGTCAATTCCCCAAGTAGAGAAAGGTCAGGGTGTGACTATAGTATCACTACTACAATTGAGCACTTGGGCCACAGCTGAATTCGTGGCAAAAGTGATAAATTTTCGTGGCTAAAGTACTTTGCAACGGAAAAATCATCCGTGGCGCAAGTGTTCGTGGCAAACAAATAGCCACGGCAAAAAAAAAAAGTGTGGCAAGTGTTGATTTTATTGCCACGTAATCTCCCGCAGCTAGAATTAATTTTTTGCCATGGATTATCCCGTGGCTAATTATGTTTGTGGCGAAACATTTATTCTGGTGATAAAATATATAATAAATTAATAACCGTAAGAATTCTCTACCCGTATAGTAGTCACATCTGGAGCGGTTGCTAGCTTTTTGAGTCATTCCAATATTATTTAATTTCACCATACGCATCGAAGAGCCTTCCCAAGAGGTCACCCATCTTAACAATACTCTCACTCAAGCACGCTTAAGTTTGGAGTTCTTATGGACATGAAATTTTAATCATTGGTTTGAATTCTTTTAAAGTGATGTTTTTTCACAAACTACATTTACTTTTTAAGTAATTAATTTTTTTCCCCATTGATTTATATATTATGATTTAAAATTTATTATTCCGGGAAAAAAAAGTTTCGAAATTGATTTTCGGACTCATGATTTCGTTAATTTATCTATATTTATATTTTAGTTTCTATTTTCCACGTTCTTTTATTGCTAGTTCTTTCGATATGTTTTTTTTTCTTTTCGTTATCGTTCGTTATTTTATTTCATCAATTTTTTATCCTCATTGAGTTTCCTCTTACCTACTTCAAGTTTTACCCGAATTTTATTTTTCATTAAGTAAATTTTATTTTAAATTCATTTTTAAAATATCTTCCAAATAATATTACAGAACAGTTATTGAATTAAACAGTTGACGATAAATTAATTTTGGATTTTCTCACTATTAGTCCTAAATTATTAGATTTTCTTACTTGTATTTGTTAATTATTTGATTTTCTCACTTATACCTCTATTTTTTTGAAAAAATATTTTGAGTAGTTATTGAACTTAGGCACGACTTTCTAATACATTAATCTTTCTTCCAAACCAAACTACTTGAAAGACAATTAATTTACAAAATTAATTATTGTTTTCGCGGTTAAAGTTAACTTCATAAAAAAAATATAGACCGATTAGAATTCTTAGATACAAGTTTAATAAAGCGGTTTTTTCACACTGAAAATATTGTAAGAAAATCAATAACTTGGAAAAAATCATGCTCAGTCACTTTCTTTTTAAGTTTTTTTTATCTTAAAAAGAAGTGTATTACATGTGAAAAAATTAATTAATTAAGCGGTAAAAATGAAATAGCCTTAAATAATATTAGACGTCTCAATGATGGATGATGAAACACCTCACATTGATTGACGATGTCCTATTTATGAGCTCAAATGACTAGTGCTTAAAGTGATTGATAGTACTACTCATATCAACAAAGTGCACTTTCTTTTTTGGTCATCCATGCAAAAGAACTCCGCAGTTAAGCGTGCTTGACTGGGAGTAGTCTAAGGATGGGTGACCTCCTGGCGTACTTGACCGGGAGTAGTCTAAGTATGGGTAACCTCCTGGGAAGGTTTCCGGGATACGCATGAGTAGGGACAAAATGCCATGGAAAAGATTCGTGTTGGTCTGTGGGACCAGTACAAAGCTTGGCGAGCTACCGCAGTTAACATTTCCGGTCCTAGGATTGGGCCGGGGTGTTACAAACACTACAAGAATAGATGGGCCTGGCGTCCCTCCATTAGCTTCCGTTAGTGGACGTTGTATGGGTCCGGGCGTCCGCAAACAGACGCCAGAAGGTGGATGCCACGACCAGTCGTCTGTTTTTTGATCGGGCGTCCACTAATGGACGCCAATAAAATTGGCGTCTGACAGCACACGCCATGCGTGGCGTCCGACTGTGGACGCCAGGTGTCCCTGGATGGCGTCCACAATCAGACGCCATGTGCATCATGGTGGTGTCCGACTGTGGACGCCATCCAGGGATACTTGGCGTCCACAGTCGGACGCCATGTTTGCCAATCTACATCGCGTTTAGCTTCCTCCGGCGTCTGGCTTGGCGTCCGTTATTGGACGCCATATATGCTGATGCATGGCCGTAGACAAGCGTTCGATGTCTAGCCAAAACCTGCAAAATAAAATATGTCCACAATTCTCATCCAACCACAACTGTCGATCATCCACAAGACATCAATCTCATTCACTCTCAATCAACCAAAACACTTGATCTCCCGCCACATTTATGCTCAAAAAACATTCATATAAAAAAGTTTTAACATACGGTTTAAAGGTACATAAATCTAAACTAGTTCGAAGATACATAATTCATAAATCCAGTTACAACAAGAAACAATCAGCTAACTATGAAGCTAGCTGAAGCACCAGAGTTACCGCCACCCCCACTAAAGGGGTCTCTGTCGTCTGGAGGGGAAGGGGGAGGACCTTGGTTGCATTAGTTGAACATGGCCTGAAACATGGCCATCTGTTCCTGCATCTTTTTTATCTGCTCCGCCTGCTCCTTCAGTTGCTTCTTCATGGCCTCTTTTTCTGGGTCGGGCTGCTGAGATCCGGCTGGCGTATACTCCATCTGTGTGGAGGTGCCGAGACGCGCTGGGGGAGGTGTGAAGTAGACCCCGTGTGCATTCCCAACACCATACACACTACCTTTCTTGTACCCCTTCACGACCTTGAAAAAGGTCTGATTCGGGTCTACTTCGGCAGCATCAGGAGCAGTCTCGTGGTTTGCTAGCTCCTCTTGGTAGGCATCCTGCGTACACAACAGTGATTTCAATTCAAGTTATTAGTAGATGAAATCAATAAAGATACTTATCTACCACCTAAAGTATATATATAGACACAGTTGATTTATTTGAAATAGTAAGTACTCACCTAGATTGCCTGATCTTTACTCGTCATAAAAGAAGTCCCTTCCGAGTCGGTCTTCCCGTGCATGTCCAGTTATACCTCAGGGGTGGTTGGCATCCTCCTGAGTTCAGCTTGTAGCTGTTAAATGAGTACGACCGTTAGGCGAACGTATATTACGTGAACATAGTTTATGATTAATCAAGTACGAGTACGATATTATTAGAAATCATACCCTCTTATGACGAAGAAACGAAGACTGTGAACCCCGATGATGTGTCGGGTCGGCCTTCCCCTCCTTCTCGCAATTCTTCATTTTGTTTTGGGATGCCCTTTCAGATCTGACCTTGAAGTCCTCGTCATCGTGGTACTTAACCCACCTCTCCAACGCTTCACCTGAAGTATGACAACACTAATATATTATTAGTTAATATAGTAAAAGATTGAAGTTAGATTGTTCTTTAAAATTGACTAATATAAAAAACTACACCTTTCAGGTCTTTTAGCGCAATCCTCCGGGTGCGGCGTTTGTTCATTACGTCAGCGAAGCGGCGTGTGCAAGTCTCGTTGTACCGCTCCCAAACCCTTCCTTCGAACTTCGGCTTCCAAGAGAACTTCAACTACAAAATCAAGGCGGATTAGTAATTACTAAAAGAAATAATTACGAAGTCTACATTATGAATGCAGAACTCGGTAGCAAAAACAGTCAACGAACCTTGAAGTTGTTGAACCACTGCTCTCGTTGATCCGTCGGCACCTGAGTCCAACAGGCATACCCTAGACCTTTGTCGACCATGTAGCTGTTAGTACAGCCAGTGGTCACTTGCCCATGGAGGAACCTGCACCAAGTCGAGAAACACAGACATGTACGAAATATTACAAGATGTATGTAGTCCAAAAATTCATATGTTACAAAAGAGTGGGCATGTTAGATTATATTACCATACGCGACCGGGGTCGATAATCACCCGACCGTTCTCGTCCTTCTCTGGCTCCTCCGTGTCCCCCTGCCGCTGCTGCTCGACGTTCTGCTCCGGTCTCGGCATTTCAAGGACCACTTCCTCCTCCTCCTCCTGCGAGGTGGATGCGTGCACATACCTACTTCCTCCGCCACGTCTCCTCGTCGATCTACCGCCTGCCATTATCTTAACCTTGCAACAAATTAGCAACAATTAGCAATTACAATCTAACTTGATTGAAATAACGTACAAAATAAGTAACACAATGATTAATATGGTTAACCTACTACAACAAGTCTAGCAGTCATCTTCGTTGTCGTTATTGTCTTCAGCCTCATCGTCCTCACTCTGATCCTCCTCCTTCGTTTCCTCGCCCTCCTCTTGATCGTCCTCCAAATTCTCTTCATCGTGTCCGTCATCCTCCTCAAGGATTTCCGGAACATCCCTAACCATGTAATCTCCTTGTCCATCGTCATTATCATCCTCAGAGTATTCATATGCCCCTTCATTCTGATCTTGTTCGGAGAGTATGGTCTCGTCGATAGGAGACAAGCGTGTACCACTTGAAGTCGCATCTTCCTGGAACAAAGAACTGTCTATTTGCCCCCGTGGTTTTGTCGTAAAGACTACCCACCATTGACTTTGATTTCTGTCATTTCTCGTGTACGGAGTAGGAGCAAAGTAGACTTGCTTGGCCTGATGCGCGAGTATGAACAGATCGTACGTAGGATATTTCCGGGTGTGGTTAACTTCCACGATCTTGTAACGTTCATGCACTCGGGTTCCGTTCACGGAGCTGTCTTTCCACTTACATTTGAACACCACAGCTCTATACCCCCGTTCTTTGCCGGCATAACATAACTCAATAATATCCTCCAAAATGCCATAGTACTCATCACCATCAAGAGATGTCACACTGACACCAAAATTACATCTAGCCTTGTTCTTACCATAGTTGAATGTGTGAAAATTGAACCCATTCACTGTGTACCGGTTCCAGGTTTTAACGAATCGCACTGGTCCGTAAGCCAAACTTCTAACCAAATCATCACGTATGTCTAAGGCAACTACGTTATCCTTTAGCCACATAGGAAAATTTTCATCGTGCGTACTCCAAATGTCATCAGGGTTCACGTCAGGGTTCACAGCGACATATTCAGTTACAAATTGCTTCTCATAGGGCTCTAAGATCTCACAATTAGAGAGTAGGTAAAGGTGCGCTCGGTTGTACTCTTTCTCATCTAGTACCCTAGAACTCTCGACAGATGAAGTTCCTTCATCGTCCTTCTTTTGAAAAAACTCGGGTATAGTAGGATCAATGGAAACCGAATGTTCTAGGTTCAGGTTCTTGGTTTTTGTTTGTACATCTTTCTCGAAGTATAGGGAGCAGAAGTTCGCAATCTCTTCTGTCAAATATGCATTACAAATAGAACCCTCTACCCTAGCCTTGTTACCAATTTTCTTCTTCAGATGATTGAGGAACCTAAATAAACAAGCTATGTATTTTAATTAATAAAAGTTAGCTATGTTAAATTAAATTTATAAATAAAGTTACAAAAATTTATGTACCTTTCAAATGGGTACATCCATCTAAACTGGACAGGTCCTCCAACCTTAGCCTCGTAGGGCAAGTGGACAGGTAGATGCTCCATGGAATTAAAGAACGACGGTGGGAAGATCATCTCAAGTTTGCATAGTATCTGTGGAATCTAATCCTCCAGCCGAGTCATGTCCTCACTTGTTACTGTAGAAGAACACAAATCTCGAAAAAACTGAGATATCTCAGTTATAGAATTCCACACCGTCGGTGGCAAAAGTTGCTTTAGAGCTACCGGAAGTAACCTCTCCATAAAGACGTGGCAGTCGTGACTCTTTAACCCTTGCAGTTTTAGGTTCTTAAGATCAACACAACTTTTGAAGTTGGAGGCGTACCCATCAGAAAACCTCAACTTCTCTACCCACTCCAACAACGCCTTTCTCTGAGCCTTGTCAAGTGTGAACAAGGTTCTTGGTTTGGACCCATCCCGTTTTATGTGCAGCTGAGGACGGTCACAAAAAATCTTTACATCTCCCCGGGAGTCGGTAGTGTCACAACTCTTCCCCTCCACATCCATCACAGTGTGAATCAACTGCTCGAAGAAGTTTTTCTCTATGTGCATCACATCTAAATTGTGATGAAGTAACAAAGTCCTCCAATATGGTAGGTCAACGAATATGCTAAGTTTAAACCAACCATTTTTCAACTTTTTGAGATCTTTGAACTCCTGCTCGGTTCCGTCAACAGTGGACGGGTAATCGGAAATCAACTCCCATATTTCATCTCCGGGGAGTCGATCAGGTGCGTCGTCAAGTACAACCTCACCCTTCTTGAACGCCTTCTTATTCTTCCTATATGGGTGACCCTCTGATAGGAACTGTCTATGACAGTCAAACCAACTAATTTTACTAGAATTTGGAAGATAAAAAGCTTTGCTCTCATCCATACAACACGGACATGCTTTCTGACCCGCAGTAGACCACCCCGAGAGCATACCGTACGCAGGAAAGTCGTTTATAGTCCACAACAGAGCTGCTTTCAACTGAAAGTTTTGTCCCAGAGAGACATCATAAGTTTCGTCCCCTACCTCCCACATTTGTTTCAATTCCTCAATAACAGGTTGCAAGTAAACATCCAAATGATTTTTCGGATTTTTGGGACCAGGCACAATAAGAGATAGAAAGATGAAAGGCTGCTTCAAACACAACCAAGGAGGTAGGGTATAAGGTGTGATCATCACAGGCCAGCAAGAGTACGACTTACCAAATTGGTCGAAAGGTGCAAACCCATCAGTACACAACCCTAGCCTTACATTTCGGGGTTCTGACGCAAAGTGGGGATGTAGTCTATCAAAACGCTTCCACTCCTCGCCGTCACTCGGATGACACATCTTCCCTGGTACCCTAATATCCTCCTTGTGCCACCTCATTTGCTCCGCTATGGTTTTTGTGGCATACAATTTTTGAAGCCTTGGTGCAATAGGGAAGTACGTAAGCTGACTTATTGGGATCGGTTTCTTACCCCTAACACCGCTTTTCCCTTTTCTACCCCTCAAAACAATATCCCCCTCAACCATCTTATACCTACCCTTACCACATCTCTTACATTCATTTAGCATCGCATTGTCCTTTCAAAATAACATACATCCATCTAGACAAGCATCAATCTTATGATGCGGGAGTTGAAGGCCCTTCACAACTTTTTTGGTTGTGTAGAAAGTTCGGGTCATGATATTGTCTTTCGGGATTACTCTCTCGAGCAAGGCAGCAATACCATCGACGCAGGCAAAGGGTAGGTTGAACTCACATTTAAGGTTGACTACGACTTCTAACAAAGTCACATCGCACCCTCCGTATAACGGTTTCTCCGAAGCGTTCAACATGTCGAAAAACGCCTTCGCTCGTGGGTTAGGTTCTTGTGGGTTAGGTGAGTCTTGTTGGTTGGGTGAGTCATTCCCATATGTGTTCTCGTTGTTAAACAAGTTGCACTCCACTACGTCAACTATCATACCTCTCAAACCCCCCACATTTTGACGGTTTTCGGGTTCCTCAGACTGAGGTGGCTCACCATGACAAATCCAATTATAATAATTGGCTGAAAAACCATTATAGATGACATGTTCCTTAACTACAAGGACATCAAATAATTTAATGTTCTTGCATTTAGTGCACGGACACCTAACCTCCCCCCTCGATACATAGTCTACTGACTTTTTAGCGACCTCGACAAATGATTCCACACCCCTAAAAAGTTCTACGGTGGGACGTCTCTTCTTATCAAGTCTTCCCTCATACATCCATTTCCGTTGAGTTCTCTTCATTTTCTATGTTAAAAAAATATATATAACAAATTAAAGTTTAATTTCTCTAACTTAATTTAGAACTTACTAAACAAAAATTCAATCACCATTTAACTTAAACTTAATTTCTCTAACTTAACTTCCATAACTGAGTTTCCTCAAGTTAATCACTAATACGTCAAAGTGGACCCGAATGGCTTCTTAATTTAAAATTGATTTTACAAAGATTAGTCACCGAATTTAATCACAAATGCCACCACAATTTAATCCCAATTTTAACCCTAGCTAATTTATCAATTAAATCCCAATTTAACTAAACAAAAAAGAAAAATTCATGGCTTAGGTCAGACAGAAACAGCTTAATCAGGTCAAATAAGGTCAAATTTTAGGATATAGATATGGAAATTCCGAAAGCACCACTAACACCTATTTAGACCCCCGATCATGATGGAAGTGGTTTCGAAAAAATCCGGCATTATTACGACACCTTTTGGTCCGTCCTAAGTCAAACAACACCTCAAGGAAGGCCCTAGAGGTCAGTCTAGCTCAATTCAACCAAATTCATCACACCCTAATCAAATTTAGGCTAGCAAACTACTCAATCTATTAGCCCTACACAATATTAACTAATCTACCACATCGATTTTGGGCTAAACTAATCAACCTAATCAAAATTTATTAGCCCTAAACAATATTAACTAGCAAACTACCAATAAATAACAATACCAATCAAACACAAGAGCTAATTATAATGAATAAGAATTAAGTTAAGTAAGAAAACATACCGAAATATAGAGTAGAAGAATGAAAAATGGTGGAGAGGATTGAAGATGGGGCTCGGCAAGTAAGGGAGGATGAATGTAGAGAGTGTTTTTTTATTTAGAGAGTGAAGGGGGAGAGGGGGGTTGGCGATTATTTGACACGAAATTGGGGTCCGGGCATCCACTATCGGACGCCACAAGTGGACGCCATATACCCCCAAATGGCGTCTGACAGTGGACGCCATTTACTGTATATGGCTTCCGCTTGTGGACGCCCGTTAGGTCGAATTTCTTCCTCTCCCAGCTCAGTCGGACGTCAAATTTGGCGTCCGACAGTGGACACCCGAAAGTGTTTTCAGACGCCATTCAGGCGTCCATATGCCCAGGACGCCAACCAGGCGGACGCCCGGAACTGGTTTTCTTATAGTGAAATGATCAATCACATACTTATTTTACTTGATATGCAATATATGCCGCATTTTACCTAGCATATATTAAACTATGTAAATGTTAGTTGTCTTTCAAAAGTCATACTTAAGACTATAATTTTAATAAAACATATTGCCAAATTAAGAGAAATCAATTACTTCAAAAATGATGATTAGTAAAAAAAATCAACAAATTAGACAACCAAGGTTTTCCTGTATTTAATTTTACAAAAAATTAATTTCTTTTCTTGAAACTAAATAAAATAATACCAATTTTTTTATTAATAAAATATTTTCAAATTTACTATTTTTTTTAATATTATCTTTAACTTTGAATTTTAATGAATTTTTTAAGATCAATATTTGACACTCGGCTTAACTTGAAAGTAATTTGATTAAAGTTTGGAGAACCATTAGCCACACGCGTTTTTTAATATATGGCTAAAAAATAATTTCGCCACAGAAGTTAATTATGTCGTGGCTAAATAATATTCGCCACTGAATAAATTCGTAGCTAAATATATTTTTGCCATGGGTGTGGCATCTTTCGTGTCAAGAGTGATTATTGGCCACGACTTTAATAAAATTCGTTGCGCAAGTGAATTTTTGCCACGGGAAACAATGTTCCCATGGCACAATTTTTTTTCCCCAGTAATGAATCAAATTTTTCCCATGGGTAGATAAAATTTAGCCAGAAATAACAAATTCCCGTGGCATAATTTGTGGCGCAAGGGTCAATTTGTTGTAGTGTATGGAGAGGACATGGTGGTAGGTGTTGGATGTTGTCAAATAATTGGCAATTGTGCCAGTGACGAACGTGACGTCGACAGTCTGCCTCTAAGGTAATCCAATAATAGCCCAGTCTCATTACTTTTCGGGCTAGTAGGTGCGCGCTCATGTGGGGTTCGCTTTCTCCGTCATGCACTTCTTCCATGACTCTCTCGGATTGGGTTTTGTTTATGCATCTAAGGAGGACTCCTTGTGGGGTTCTGTATAACAGTCATTGATTCAGGACGTAATGGGTGGCTTGCATTCGTAGGGTTCTTTGGTTTTTGGTGTTTGTGTTGGGTGGATATGATCCGTTAGTTTTAAAGTCTAGGATTGCTTTGTACCAGGATTCCTCGGAAGTATCGTCGGTTTCAAGGTTATGGATGTGGGCTGGTTATTCGCTTCTCTGTATGTAGATAGGCATAGAGAAAAGGTGGTCGGGCATGTTTATTAGCGAGGCTAGTTTGGATAAGGCATCGGCGAATTGGTTTTCTTTGCGGGGTATGTGTATGAAGTCGATTTCGGTGAATTCCCGGGACATTGTTTCCACTTTGGTTTGGTATTGGGTTAGTCTTTCGCTATAAACCTTCCAGGTGCCCGTGGCTTGGTTGACTACTAAGGATGAATCCCCGTGTACTCTGAGTTTTTTAACTCCGAGAGATATGGCTGCTTTTAGTCCTCTAAGTTTCTTAACTCCTAGAGTTACGGCGGTTTTTAGTCCTTTTAGGTAAGCTTCGTATTCGGCCGCGTTGTTGGTAACGGGGAAGTCTAGTTTGACTGATGTGGGTATGTGGTCGCATTGTTGTTTTGGTTAGGGGGTCGGTTATGGGTTGAACCTAGGGTAGTTGTTCCTAGTCCCTTTTTAGGGTGAAGTTGTAGCGGGCCGTTTGTTGTAGCCCTCGCGCTTTAGTTAATTGTTATCGATAAATGGCATATTATCGAGTATCAAGCGATAAAGTATGTTATTAAAAGAAGTCGAGTGATTGTCTAGGCATGTTTGTAAAAGAAAAGTTATTTTTTTGGTATAATAATAAACGGGCTAGATACCCGTGACTTTGTTTGACGGGGGGAGGTGGAGGACATGTCCCCTCGCACTTCCCGGACTCGATGCGTAAGGAAAGAGAAAGTGCTTATTATTAATTTAAGTCTACGCCCTAAGACGAACTAGACTCTGATTAAGACCGGCTTCACATGTCCCTAGAAGAACCTCCGTTGGTTGGATTCTCGACGCTCATAAGGGTCGCCTTCTTGGTGGGTTTGGTATCCTGAACCAGTCCTCCTCTGCAGACATCCTACGTGTAACACCCCTGATTTTATAATTTAAATTAATTTAAAGTTATGTTCGTATTTTTATTTTGTTTACGATTTAACTCGTAATTCAAAAATTATTATAGAACGAATTTATCGTTTAATCGCTTCAAACTCCTAAAATTCTATTTGTTTCGGAAACCCTTCTTATATTTAAAACTTATTTTTATTTTGTTTTGATTTATTTTATACATTTAACTTAATTTTTATCGAAAGTCTTTTTCGACGATTTAAATTCTAAATTCTTTTTATTCATTTATATTAGGTTCGAATTTTCTATTTTTTCAGCTTGAAACTCATTTATTTTAAGTTTCGTCAAAATATTTATTACCTTTCCTCGAGAAATCAATTTATATTAATTCACTTCGTCGAAAATTTATTATTAATCGGGAAATACTATTTTCATCGTCTAATTATTTATTTCTATTAGCTTTGATTTCGTCCCGAATAATTTATTTACTCATTTTATTAGTCGACTCAATTATTTATTAATTTTTTTTTGACTCGGTTTTTAACCTGATTCGTGGATCAGTCAACCTATCGTTACCAAATTCGTTTAGTTTATATTTCCGAACCGATTCATTTATTTAATCCCTACTTTCAGCCCACTTGTCTTGACAATTTATTCCACATTTACGTACACCTCCCCCTGCCTTCTCATTCTTTTCCCCCACTCATTTACTCTCTCCCTCCGCTTCATTCTACCTTCCCTTGTTATTTTCACAAGTCACCCGTCAACCTCTTCGTTCACCTCATCAAACCGCATCCCCTCTACCTCCTTTTTACTTCTTCTTTCACGCACACTCATCCCTTCTCCCGTTTTGCTTTCATTTTTGAAACCATCTTGGTTCACAAGTCGTCATCCATCTCTCCTTTACCCTCATCGTCTGTATCCTCTCCGTTTTCGACCCCCCCTGTTTTTCCTCTGCTACTACTCTTCGTGCTGCTGTCTTTTCTACGCCGATCATTGAGAGGTAGCCCGTCTCTTCCCTATTTCTGTCTTCTGTCCGATGTTGTTGCTGTCGTTTTTCCCGTATCCGTCCTTGTTTTTGCCTCTGCTGCTGCTATTAATGTCGCACTAATCATGTTGTTGTTCTCGTTTTGTATCGCTGCTGCTGGCATTGTTTTCCTCGATGTCCTATGTTGCTGCTGCGTTTCGTTTGTCATTTCGTTGCCGCTGTTTCGTTTGATTACTGCTACTGCTGTCCTTCTTTCCCTTCCCTGTTTTCTTCTTCCTCTTCGTTCTGTTTTACCGATGCTGTTACGTTATGCTGTTGTCCCGTTTTATTGCTTTGCCGCTGTTGTACGTTCTATAGGCTGCTGCTGTTGCTTTTATCATATTGCTACTATTTCGTTTCCCCCTTCTTACTCTTTCCTCCTTTTAATTTTTTTTTTCTTACACCGATTTTCGTGGCTGTGTTGCTGTTCATCTTTCTTTTCTTCCTCTTCTCTTATGTCGTAATTTGATGTTCGTTTCGGGCGTTGTTCTGATTGTTACTGCTGCTGTGATGCGCTCTTGCTGCTGTTATTGTCGATTTCGCTCGCTTTCGTCCGGCTTTCGGTTTTCGTCATTTGTTATTGTTTGCTGTTCGACTGCCGCTATTTCCTCCTGATTTGTGGCTCGTTTGTTTCTCTATTCTTTTATCGATCCTTAATCCGATTCCTTTATTTTTGTTTCTTTCCCGTTTCCGTTGGAGTGTGAAGTTTTAGTAGAACGAGTGTTCAAGACGACTTTGGAATTCAAGATTGGAGGTCAGGCTATTAGACGAGCAAATGTTTCGAGGTTATCTTTTCGACTCAAGGTAACTTTAGGACGTTACTCGATTTTATATCGTATGTTTGAGTAATAATATGTAGTAAATATTTTAACTTCGGTTTTCTATTTTTAGCTATTTAATTATTGCTAATTATATTAACTTTAAATCGTATGCCTTATAAATATTTTTTCAAGTTTTCGATATTGTTTTATAAATCGTTAGTAATTTAATTATTTACGATCGTTATAATATTTTGTTGGTTATCGTGACACTAGTAACTAAATAATATCGATTTCATATTTTGTCATATTTTATTAATTTATAATTTTTAACTCAAAATCTTATTTTTATATTATAATCGAGATTTGTATATTTGTTTAATAAATTAATTTCGTTTTACGACTTATATTAATAAGTGAGAAAGTAGTCAATTTGTTTTAAATACATTTTTAGTCGAGACTAATTTCCCTAATAATTTCTCATTTGTATACGATTGATTATTTTTAGTAAAATCAGTATTATTTATTGATAAAATCGATTTGCTAAAACTAATTTGAAAGCTTTATAAAATCTCGTTTAATTTATAAAACTCGTTGACTCAATTAATTTTGATATTTTTTTTTCTTAAAACAACTCTTTTCTAAAATTTATAATTTTAACTCGATTTCCTAATTATTTATAAAATACTATACATTGATTTATTATATTTTATTTATATTTTGAGTAACGAATTTAGAAATATATTAAAGTGACGATAACGACGATAATAATAAAATATTAATTTTTTTAGAAATGCTATTTCTATACATTTCACTTATTTTAATAACTTACGTATTTTCTTTAAGACTTTCTATTGTAAGTAAGTTTCTAAAATTAGTAAGTTTCTATATATAGAAAGTTTCCCTTTGAATATAAATGTTTATTCCTTTTATTTTCATATTATTCATAATGATTATATCTTTTGTATATATCGACAATGGTTGTTTTGGAGTTATGTACTAAGGACAAATGTGAGGTTAGAGTAATATATTCTAGGGTTTACGGTTTGGCCATCAACTATAAGGCTAGTGTATCAGGAATCGGTACATTGGTTGTTGAACCGGGTGACAGGTATCCCGGGAGTTGTGTACATTTTGACCTTAAGCTTAGGCCTCACAGTAAGTCGCCGTCATAAGTTGAACTGGGTGACAGGTAATCCCAGGAGGGGTGTGCATTGTCTTAAACTAGGGCCACGCATTTATAAGTCGCCGCTCTATTATGGTTGAGTAGCCTAGTTAGAGACCGAAGTTTGATTTGTTCGAACTAAGTTCTCGAAGCTAGTTTTAGTATTCTCCTAGTGAAAGTCTAGCCGTCGACACTAATCTATCCATAACACCATTTTGAATATTTTTATTATTATCGATACATTTTGATTTGCAGGTTGGCAAATATTTGAAGTTTTCTTCTGAAAACTTGTTCTTATTTTATTGTTCCAATATTTTAAATTTTCTCCGAAAGCTTATTTTTTTATTATATCATTTAATGTTTTCCATTTTAATTATTTTGATATAATAATACTATTAATTTTCCATATGATATAATATGGCTGGGAGAACGTCCGAGTTACTCCCCACTGACGTGGCTGTTATGTTTATAACATGACTTGTAATTGTTGCTGGGTTTTGGGTGTGAGCTAGCGAGTAGCGCGGATCCTACTCTTTCTTCATTTATGTAATTTATGGATTTGTATAACCCATTTGGTGAATTTTCTCTTTAGTCCTTTTGTAAAAAGAGGCCTTTGTATTGACTTACCATTTCTTTTAATAAGATATAGTTTGTCAGTGTGTGTTAATCCCAACTCTACAGTGTTCCGCCACTGTATTGCGTTAGAATTTCTAGGGGATTACACTACGAGGACATAGACTCCCTTGTCGATCAGGTCTTGTACTTCACGCTTGAGCTCAGTGCACATTTGGGTCTCATGCCCCCGACCCTGATGGTATAGGCAATAAGCATTCGGATTCCAATCTGCCCCCTCTTCTCTATGGGCAGATCTGGAGTAGGTCCTACTGGCCACAACAACCAAGCCTCTTGTAGCTTCCTAAGGGCTTCGGCATAGGACTCCCCTAGCTCAGTGAACTGCCTAAAGGGTCGGCGAAGGGTTCGAGGTTCGGTGGGATGTGCGAACTTGGCGTATTCGACATATAAATCTCCACTGAGTACCAGTTCTCGCCCCACTGTTCTTTCGTGGTGTTTCCTCTCGGGCCCTTCTAAGGTCTCGAGGCGACGCCTGACGTCGTCAATGGAGGAAGAAATTGATGACATGAGTCCTAGGATACCGTGGACCACGTTCATCAGGGCATTGAGTTGGTCGATGCTACTTTCGTTGCCATTTGATGCCATTTCTGGGTCTGTGGAATGGAACATGAAGATGAGGTTGGACCCGCCAGATGGCCTAGAGATTCGAGGAATACTCGTAATCGAGCGACACGGAAAGGAGACCCTTGATTTGTGTGTGTTTGCGGCCATTGGATTAGGGACTCGGGTGCTTCAGACTCTCGGTGTATTCGGCGAAATGCCTAGTGAATCTATGTCTCTAAAACGAGACGATTTGACACAGATCTTGGAGGTGAGATTCAAGGAGGACGTTCTCGATATGAGACGACCCAAAATATAAGCCCTCGAGTAGAGGTGACCCTAGTAACTAACACAGACAGTTAATCACACGGTTGTACGACGTAAGAAGTTGATCGCGATCCCGGCTCAGGATCAAGGAGTTTTGATGTTTTGTTTTTTTTAAAACGATCGAGCTTTTTAAAAGAACACCTTTTTTTTTCGAAAAAAAGAGGTTTTTAAAATTGATGTGATAATGTGACGTGAAAATGTGCTGCTACGTGTGCGTCGGGAATCCGACGATAGCGAAAGTGTAAATGACGTTTTTTTCAAAGGAAGCTCGGTTCTTAAGGGAACCGGTTTTGAAAGCGTGACATTGTGTTTTTATCGAGACTACTATTGATCAGCCAGTTCGATAATTGTGGTGTAGACTGTGCCCGTGACGGGCCGTGATGTCTTGTGATGGTGCTTTTGAAAATGTGAGTAAATTTTACTACCGAATTTAGGTAGGGAAAACGTATTTTTTAGAAAGCTTTTGAAAATGTGCGGCCATAATTTAGGTGGTGATGGCGTGTTAAAAAACGTTTTGTAAAGGTAACCGTTTCGGATTCCTTGACTTCATTAATTGAAGCTTTGGTCGTGTTAACGGTATGTGGAAAAATAAAATGTAACCGCTTAAGGTGCCTCGGTCTCATTGATTGGGAATTTGGCATTTATTAGCGGCTCCCGTTGTTGTTGAGAAACTACGAGTTTTGCTTTGGCTAATGGTGATGGCGCTTAAAAAAAAACTGAAAGTAGTGAGTGTAAAATTTGCCATGATGACGGCATCTAAAACGTTTTTTTTTTCGAAAATTATGATTTGACCGGAATACCGGTGTTCAAAAGGTCTTTTTGAAAAGAAGAGATCCTTTTTTTTCGAAAACGTAGTTGAGTGCAGTTGAATATATTGGCGTGGTTGAACCCAGATTTTAGTGTTTTATTTGGGTTGTTCAAACACGCTGCACATAACTAGGAATGCGTACACTCATGCAGGATATAGACACGGGTAGGTTAGGGTAGGCTACCGCCTACAAATAGCCTTTGCTTAGGTGACGACAGGTCACCCGAGGAGGTGAGTGTCGTACCGACGGCTTAGACCATTCACTTAGTATATCCGTGGGATGCGCGTTAGGCGGCCGGAGCGTCAACCGAGGATCTCTCCGCGTGTCCAAAAGGATCTTACAGCGAAAAGGTCGATTGGTCCCGATATCGGTTAGGGTGGACTTTTTAGGGCCAAAACCTGTAGTGACCACAACTAGGAACTAGGAAATGAGCTTCACCGACCTCGTTCGAGTTACACGACCGATGGAAACTTGTTTCCAAATCCCTAGCGGAGTCGCCAAACTGTGGAAATCCGTCTGCACCGCCCGGCGCCCCGTGCGCGCCAGCGAGTGACCAACCCAGTTTCCAATCGCGGCGGCCACCCACGCGGCCCCCTCCTGGTCGGGGGGCCGATCCGATCTCGCGTTCGGAGCGAAGTTTCGGACCTCGATTCGGATGACGATTCGGACTTTTACTAGACGGGCGCGAGCGCCCGTGTTTCCGTTTGAATCGATCGAGTCGTGGTTGTAAATGTTTAAAGGCCAATATGTATGGTAAGGCAATCTTTTTAATGAACCGAATTCGTTGCCGATTTGTGGAGTCGCCACCGAGTCAATTATGGGGACTCGGAAACCGTTCAAGTCAACTTTGATCCTTAGTCGGCTCAAAGTTGAGGGGCAGAGACCTAAAGATAAAGACTTGTACCCTTAAGCACTCTATGCCTGGAATGACTCTCATTGCCAATGGTTTCGGGCATCCGGAAACCGTCGATTCTGAGTAAGGGCTGAGGGTACGTATTGGGAAGCCAACGTCCGCTAAACATCAACACCCAATCCCGCCCACATGTAGCGGCCTCTACTAATCAATCGATGGGCTGATAACTTCGTTACTTTGTTGTGGTGGGAATACTGTAACATCCATTGTTTTAACCCTATGCCTTTTGCTATGTCGGTTGTTTAAGGACAAGTAAGTTTTGTCGTCAAAGTAGTTGTATTTACATTCTTTGCATGCGATTTCACGTGACAAGCAGGCCACGAAAAGATGCACATAGGAGAGTAGAGAGTACTAGTATTATACGTATTATCAAATCAGTTTTAACGCAATAATACGGATATTAGTCGTTCTCGTGGTATACCTTACCCGGTATTCTGTTTAAGATGTGTCGGCTCGGTATTAATAGGCATGCGTTGAACCATGCATGGCGAGCACCAGGACTAATACGGAACCCGACCATCACTTTGTTCAGTTTTAGCTTATTTACGTTTTGATTTCCGTGTTAGGTGATTTAGCATGTGAATATTAGGTCATAAAAGCAATAAATCATACAAAAACTGTAAATGCGAACGTAAGTAAATCACGTAGTGAGGAGTTGCACCCTTGGAGTATACGCTAAACGGGACACGGTGCATAGATAGTTGAGAACGGGTCTCAGAACTACTTGGGTCTATTTAGGGTATTTTAGTGTTTATGGTTGAAGTTGGGATGTTACGTGTTTTTGTATGTGTGATGGACCTAGTGTCCACGTTTGACATTATCGTAGTGCGTAATGAAAGTGCAAGAATGTAAAGTTTTGTTCAGATGACAACCTAGTGACGATTCGACTTCAAAGGCGGATCCTCCTAGCTTGCCTGGTGATTTCAGAAGAGGTCTGTTACCGTTGGCCCCTTCTGCGGCTAATCCGGCAGAGCTCCGCTGCTACTGGCTAGTTCTGCGGCTAATCCGGCAGAACTCTGCTAGACTCGGGGTGGCTAATCGAACACAGGCACCTCGGGATCGAGTGGAGTGCTTGAAGGTGAGGATTAGCGTCGATTTCGCTTTTATCGGAACTACGATCGAGTGGATTGTTTGCCTCGGGTGGCGGAGTGCGAGCCCTTAGCGAGAAACTCTTAACGAGTGAAGAGGGAAGAGAGAATGAATTGAATTGTGTCGAATGAAAAGGGTGGAGGGGGTATTTATAGGTGTTTTCGGCTCTCGTCACCCAGATGGGTGCCTGAGTTCAGGCGCACCAAAACTCAGGAGCTTGGGTTTAGACGTGAGAAAACTCAGGCGCGCAGGGTGAGGCGCTCGGGATTTTGAAGATACGATTTTGATACTTTTCAAAACCGAGAAGTGCGCGTATTATACATATCTTGGGGATAAAGTCTTCCCCGCCTTGACCTAAAGTCGTTGCGCCTAGTGGGCCTCGGGTGCGCGTCCCGAGGTTCGCTTGGCGCGGTGCTGACTCGGTTCGTGTTTTGGGACCGACTCGGGGTCCCGGTGTCAGAATTGACTCTATTTAGTGTCTATGTGATCATAATGACACGACTAGGGCTGCCACGATGTTAATTTTTTTTCCGAGTAGTTTTTTGATCCGTTCTATAGAAAAACTATCTAAACATCGTGAACCCGCGTTGCGTTGCAGTCTGATCGTCATCGGGTGTTTGTTGGGCACTCCTGCAGCCACCAGGTCCAAATCTGGGTGTCTACAGTAGCTTAACACGTATATCACATGCGTAGCTAAAAATATTGTTTTCATAACATTTAATCATCATACTAACGCGCGTACACGAAAACCGAACGATATCTTAGTAGAGGTCGCTAAGAGCGGGCGGGGTTGGATGTCCTTCGTGGGCTTCCCAACACGTACCCTCACCTCTTACTCAAAACCATGGTTTTCGGATGTCCGAAACCGTTGACATACGAGAGTCATTCGATGCACGATACCCGATAACTCGGCGTCGGTATCGTAATGCAAAGGGACGAACCCATAAGCTCTAGCACTAAAGTGGGTCGTGCTTTGTGCACGATACGCCTAAGGGTAGAGTGAATTCGAATGGGTCCGAATTCCCACAAAGTTCGGTGGTGACTCCTACTTTGATTTAAATTTCGACCCGAGATCAATCTAACCACGAGATTCATTTGCCTACCCAAACCCGCAGGTGGCCGCGTCGGGGTGGACCTATGTCATGTCCACAAGTTCTATTATAGATAAATTTGATTGAGTTTAATTTATGCACTTCATTAGTTTATTTGGAAAACATTTTAATCGATATCGACAATTAATGAAGCTTAAAAATATTTGTGCTTATAATGCAATCATATACGCATCCTCATTTTCTTAATATACAGTTGCGTTAAATTTTGACCCTATGCGAAATTAAATTCTAACTTTGTCACAGGCTGTGAGAAGGTCCGCTATCAGCCAGATTCGGGTTCTTCATGTCCCATCTCGCTATCATTACGCTGATATCTTTACTAAGGGCCTTTCTTGCGTCTTATTTGATGGCTTTCGTTCCGTTCTCAACGTTCGCCTTCCTACCGTTACAACTGTGGGGGTGTAATAGAATATACGTAGATATTCTTGTTTTCTTATCTTGTAGATACGATAATATTTGTGTATGATTATGATTGTATTTAGATTTTGTTTACGTTGTAACTCGCCAATATTTATACAAAGTCATATCATAAATAATAGGCAAGCAATTCATAATCCCTTACGGCCTTACATAGAATATCTGCTTATTTAATGTCCATCTGTTGGATATTTTGGAAAACTGGAAATTACAAGAGAATGAAGGATCGGCAAATACAAGCGTCAATAGCTATGGAAATACATCTCTCAGCAAGATTCAAGCCAAATGTTCGAAATGCGTCCCCACAGATGTCTCATTTTGGAAGGCTGCCAACAAGATCAAGAATGGAAAACCAATCAGGGTAGAAGTCTCTTTGTTGATGTGTCATGGAAATATAGGTTGTGGGCAAGGTTTGGCTGGATATGCTACTCTTCCACCAACAATCAGATGTTTTAAAGCACTTCAGGTTACAGTCAAAACCTTGTCCAAGCCAAGGCATTGACAATTATAGTAGCCATGCAATGGGTGAAGAATGAAGATTTTCTACATCTTCATATCCAATCAGATAATCAGATTGCTTACAAATTTTACTACAGCTAGGGTAACTTCTCTACTCTCTATACGGTCGGTTAGTATCAGAAATTTTGCAACTTTCTTGGTGTTTCCTTTAGTTTCATTAGTCATCATATGAATGTAAGGCTAATAACCTTGCTATTAGAGCACAGAAACAGTGATGTAGTTACCCTTCCACCTGCCAAAAATAAGAAAAGATCACCAATTGTTGGTCAAAGTTAACAGCAAAACAAGCAATAAACCAATGACATAGAAACTATCTCATGTCGTTTGCAATGAATTAGTCCAACTCTGTAAACTGAGAGAAAGCATTCCCCTCTTTTTCTTTTCCTTATAAGCTAAGGAAAGCTTACTCCTTGGGCTAATCGGCAGCCTTAGAGGGAGTTCTCTTCTCGTGTTCTTTTCTGCGATCGTTTCACCTTCCATTGGGTTTTTGATTGGGGGTTTGGTTGATTCTCTTGGCTCGAGAACAGAAGGTGTTTTATGTGTAGCCTAGAGTTCTGCTTTGGATTTGAAGAGTTCCTTTTATCATTTTGTTTCCTGTAAAGGGATTGGTTGGTTGCATCTGTGACTGCTAGTTAATAAAACCTAGTCCCAAGAGGATTCTCATCATTCTGCTGCAGAGTCAGCTCATTGGGTGCACTATTGAAGAGTTTTACGGAGATCAAGAAAGTATTTCAGCTGCATGCAAAGCTGAGTAACTATTCAGTTTCTCAAGACTTTTAATTTTCTCAAGAGGATCAACAGCTTTTGGGTGTTATATATAGACATGGAGTGGACGAAATCATCAAATTATCATTGGAAAAATTGTACAAAGCACAACTCTAAAAAATCTTATAAAACCTCAAAAAAGACTTCTCAATTTAATAGACTGGAAGCCATGAATGGAGACGAGTATAATATGGTAAATGGGGAGGCTGAAAGGAGACATGCAAGACAGAATGGGTTTATCAATGGAGAAAGGGAGCAACAGATTGGAGATGATCTGATTGTTCATATTTCATCGTTATCATCAGGGGATAGTAGTAGCTCCAATCAGGAGAGGAGAGCTAGAGGAAGGAGGTCCCTAATGGTAATCTTCCAAATGGAAATCTTCCTAACGGGTTTGTCAGGCGAACTCAGCACAGGATTGATGACAAGGTGGACGATAGGGAAGAAGACGGAGAACCAACGCATTTCAACATTCCAGAACAACCTCCAAGAATGAATGATGACGAAGAGTTTGGTGTTCGTTGGAGACTTCTAAGGGCAGGTGCGATTCTTACCTTGGACCCAGAATCATAAGAGGTAACGTGAACATTTTTAGCAAGTGTGTTTCAGGATTTATGGTGGTGTAGACACTCGCATTTTGCCTGCTAGTGTCTATACCAGTTCCCGACAAAACACCCGATGATGATCGGACGCAAACGTGACTTAATATACTCGAATACGGACTCGGAATCAATAATATACAACGTGGGCATTTAGCGGAGTGCAAATCTCTCAAAACCAACCTCAAATCCAGGCCTAGTGGGCCGTTTCCAATAAAATGAGACTAATTTGGGCCAAAACCGACACCAAAAATAAAAACCGTCTTTTGGCGACCGGGTCAAAACCCGGTCAAAGATGAATCCGTCACATAAAGTCAGCCAAGTGAGCATCTAGAAGATTGCGCTCAATTACCTTTTTTAAATTTTCAAAAAAGTCAACCCATCCCTAATTTGGCTCACCCGCCTGATCCACTCGATCGAGTGGATTGACCTCACTCGATCGAGTGGAGCCACTTTGAACCCAACAGACCTCTTTTTCAGGCACTCGATCGAGTGTACTAGGGCCACTCGATCGAGTGACCCTAGGTCGAGGGGCGAACTCTATAAATACCCCTCCTTGTGCTCTTCATTCTTCAATATTTCTCATGCAACTAAACCCTACATTTTCAACCCTAAGTCTCCCATCATAATACACCACAACCCTAAGCAAATCTACACAAAAACTGAGTCCTTATCCCTCGAAAAACCGATAAAACATCTCCATGCAAACACACACACCATAACTCAACTACATCCTCGATACTTCTCCGCTCCCGTCGCCATTTACGAGTCCGTTCCGAGGCCATTTTAAGCATGTATGTTGAGGGTGTCATCAACTCCATCTCTACCCTTTCTCTTCCTCTCTATCTCGATTTATATATATGTACATTATACTTTATATTATTGTCATTTTTGCACACTTACACTAACATTTCTATACTTATCGCATTTTGATTCATTTTTCTCATCGTTACTAATATATATACAATAGTAATAAAAAGTTCGGATCGAACACGTTTAACTATGATCACCGCACCAAGTCCGTTTAATCCCTTTACGAGTCACGATGGAGGTGGCACCCTTTCGAGGAGCGCCTCCCCAAGTACTCAAGGGCGTAATGTGATCGTGGTCGTTCGTAGTTGAACGCGTCCGATTTCATTTCCGAGATTAGTATGGAACCCATTGATGTGAAATTCGACATCACATAATCCGTGAGGATTAGTATCGATGTCGTGATGTGGAGGGAGTCAATTCCGTCACTAATCAAACTTTTCGATCCAATAACAACGTTTTCTATAAAATCCTGATGACGGTCTTATAATCGTATAGCACACAATTATAGCACCGAAAACCGAGTTGAGTTTAAATCATATAATATTTTTACGTAACTCGGTCGATCGTCGATTTTGTATAAATAAAATCTCGAAACCATCACATTTTCGAAGTGACCAGTAGCTCATACAGGGGAACTCGATCGAGTGCCATAGGCTACTCAATCGAGTAGCACTATAAAAACCGGGCAGTAGCCCCTTCAAAGGTTCACTCGATCGAGTCCTGGCTATGACTCGGTCGAGTGGGTCCCTTTGATTAAATAAACTGAGAGCCTCAAAGCATCCTTTGAGCCTCGTCTTTTTTTACGGCTCCGGTCCACGCGTGTAAAGTCAATCCCGTGATCTTCTTTTTCAAAATTCATACATTTTCATTTCACTTTCACGACTTTGATCGATGTCTTTTACGATTAGTTTTGTGTCGATGACTCTTTAGTCGTATCCGATACATGACTAATCTAGACGCCAATTTTTGATGTGATAAGTCGGGACAAGGCATCGAGATTCGGGATCGGGCTAGCACCACGTCTAGGTTCCATATCTCCGTCCTCCGTTTAATACACAATATAACGTGTACTTAATCGAAGTTCGTCCATTTATTCAACTTACGGTCTAGTTTATATTTACGGGTCCGTTTCTAGCTAATATTTGCCGCTTTTAATTTGACTATTCCATTTTTTTTATTGTTCGTAATTTTTTTGTTTTGGCTGGGTTGTATTTCCGCCCGTGTATATTGTATTTGTTTACAAGTTTTGTTTGGTGTTTTATCGCTTTGTAAATGAACCTCGCATGCTAAATAATTTGACGACAGTTTTGATGCATTAAAGTGACGTAGTTAACAAATAATTCACATGCCTAGCCAAAAACGCTGTTTGCATGTCATTTAATCATTTTACTAGCGCGCGTACACAAACACGAACGATGTCTTAGTAGAGGCCGCTAAGTGCGGGCGGGGTTGGGTGTCCTTAGTGGGCTTCCCAACACGTACCCTTACCCCTTACTCAGAACCTCAGTTTCCGGACGTCCAAAACCGTTGGCGCATGAGAGTCATTCTATACACGATAACCGGTAGTGACGGTATCGGTATCGCAATGCAAAGGGACGAGCCCCATAAACTCTGAAATCGAAATGGGCCGTACTTTGTGTACGGTCCACGACGACATAGAGTGGGCTTGAATGGGTCCGAATTCCCATAAAATTCGGTGGCGACTCCAACTTTGACTTAAATTTTGACCCGAGATCAATCTTACCACGAGATTCATTCGCCTACCCAAACCCGTGCGTGGCCGCGTCGGGGTGGACCTATGTCATGTCCACAATTTGGCGACTCCCCTGGAGATACCTGATCTACCACTAGTCATCAGGGTTCCTATGGTGAGACTCGAAAAGAAATCATTCGATTAATAGTGTACGCGCATTAGTTTGATGATTCATGCATAACCCAAATTTTTCCCGGGCCGGTTACTTGTGACCGACGTCCCACTATACCACGGTGCATTCCTAAATGGGTGCGCTAAAGACTTCTACGGCCAAACTCGTATGGGTTTCGCGGCATGTCCTAAGACCAATTCGGCTTAGGGAGTCCGTTCTGATTTACGAGAAAGCCATCGTTGTATGTATAGACCCTATTTTGACCAACCGAGGCTTAGTGTAAAGCATACATAAGCGTCGTTATGATGCTTGTTTGACTACGTGCTACTTGGTTTCCGTGTCCTTTTTTTTTTCAAAAACCGTCATCTCAAAAATGCATCTTTCCAAAATATCAAATTTTGAAAAACCCGAAATACCGTCCATTTCGGGACCCGTCTTTTTCAAAATATCCAATTTTCAAAATTTGGAATGCTGCCGAAATTTAGACTTAAGATTTGACTCAAAAGTAGCCTATATTCTAGCCGGCATGCTGTCCATTTCAAAATTCGAATTTCCGATCCACCATTCGATTTTCAAATTTCCAAAATCCCATTTCGATTTTCAAAAAACCTCGAGATCTTGTTCTCGATTTTCAAATTTTTGGAAATTTATATTCGATTTCCAAATTTTCAAAATTCCAAACATCCAACCTTTCAAAAACCTTCCTTATTATAGGACCTACCATTATCCGTGTGTCAGGTCTTTTCATAGTATGTCAAAGGTTTATAGCGTCGAAACTCCGTCGATCTTACATCGCGAGTTTCCTCCCTTTCTCGAGTCTGCCTTATTTGTCAAGGCACGACCAACCCGCGTAGGGCATACCCCTACAAAGGAAAGTCCGCATATACACTCGAGTAAACAAAGTCTGGGAAAAAATCTCACGCGGGCCTTCCTTCGAACGGGACATAGCCCACAAAGGCGAGTCCTAATGAAGCTATACCACCCGCGAGTCATCCGTCTAGGTGTCTTTCTCGAGTCTTTTTTTCCTTGGGTCTTTTCTTTTCGTCGCTCGGGATGTACTTTTGATTCCAAGATCTGGGTTCGGTTTCTGATTACGCGGTGTTCTTACAGACAGGCCGCTGTCAACCAAACACAGAAACAAGATGGAAGCATCTTTGAACAATCTGAAGGCCTCCGTGGATGCCATGATCGTCAAACAGACCAACATTGAGGCCAAGCTGACGACAATGAGGGCTGGCCAGGCGGCCGCCACCACCCGTCTGACTGAGGTGGAGCAAGGGACTCCTAATGCCGAGGCCACTGGGCCCATAGCTGACCTAGATAGCGCGGTGCGCCGACTGGAAGAACAAGTCCACTTGGCTGGGAGTAACAACATCCATCGGGAAAATAGCCGTGAGTACTCCCCGGTGAATGACAAGCTACCCCCAAACCTGAATCTCACGGGCTTGCCAATGTTTGAGGGAACCGAAGACCCGTTACTACATGTACGGGCCTTCAAAGAGTTCATGGCTATCAAGAGAGTGGATTCCTTGATGTTCAAGAATCTTTTTGCTGCATCCCTTGAGAAGCACCCACGGGCCTGGTACTATAGGCTAGACCCGAAAAAATACCCTACTTGGGATGATGTGGCTACGGAGTTTGCTCGGAACTATGCTGACAACACCGAGATCCAAACCACAATGCGCTCTTTGGAGGTTATGGCCCAAGAGCCCAAAGAAGGTTTTACCAAGTACCTTCAACGCTGGAGGGCCGAAAGCGTGAAACTGGTCGATAAGCCTAGTGAGAAAACTTTAGTGGAGGCTTTTGTCAAGAATCTCCTCCCCTCCTACCGGGTTCATCTCCGGTACGCTGTCATACCCAATTTCACCACCCTTACTGAAATGGGTATGAGAATTGAAGACGATCTGAGGCTGGAGGGCCTTACTAAGGCCTCTAGCAAAGGATACCAAGGGGCTTCCTCTTCCGCTACTAAGCCCCAAGCTGCAACCCGCAGTATTTTCGACGCGGTCAATCTACTAGATACCCCGTCCAAGAAGAACACCCCACCTCGGGTTTTCAATGATATAGGTACCACCTATACCTATGCCTTACAAAGGCTATCCTCTAAGGGCCTTATCCAACCGATAGGCCCAACTCCTAAAGTTTCGGTCGAGCGACGCTCCAAGAACTACAATGCCCAAGCCTATTGCCAGTACCACCGAGGCAATGGGCACGATACCGAAAAGTGCTGGAAGCTGAAGCACTTGATCCAGGACTTGATTGAAAGCGATAAAATCCCGCTGCCTGGAGATAAGCCGAGTAACAAAAAGAACCCTTTCAGCTCCCATGCCATCTTTACCGGGGAGGTGATTGATTGCTCTCATCTTATCTCTCCATTTGTCCCGCAAGTGAACGGGATCTGGTTCCATGACGAGGACGATGTCCACCTCGATAAAGGGGAAGCTATCCCCATCACCCCTGAGGAGATTCGCAATACAAAATCCTGAGTCTTAGCCAGTAACCACCTTGGTCGTCCCTATCAAGCCACTAGCCCTAGGGATACCCCCATCCCGACAACTGTCACTGAGCCACTCAGGACGGAAGTCGCCCCTGAGGAGCCGACTGCTGAAACGGCTGTCGTGAAGCAATTAAAGAAGACCCGAGTTGACCTTACTATATGGCAACTCCTAGTAGTCAGCTCACAAGAACATCGAGAAGCACTAACTAAGGCTCTCGATCAAGTTAAGATCGATTCTCTAGTTACCCTTGCTGAAATAGTAGCCACGATCCTGCCCCACTTGAATGGCAAAATCAAGGAGGGAGGCCCACTGATCACCTTCTCAGAAGCTGACTTGCCGCCGTTCGGGGCCTCTCATAATTTGGCCTTATACATCACGGTAATCTGTCGGGGAAAATATCTCCCGATGACCCTAGTTGATGACGGGTCGGCTGTGAATGTCCTTCGCTTGAGGACCGCCAAAACTCTCGGGATCACCGAGGCCGATTATATCCCGACTGCTCAGACCATCCAGGCATTTGATGGGAGCCCAAAGTCGGTAGCTGGGGCCGTAAAGCTGACTATTATAACGGGCCCAATAGAAAAGGAGCTGGAATTTCAGGTGATTGATGTCACCTCGTCCTTCAACCTGCTCCTAGGAAGGCCGTGGATCCACGCTGTCAAGGCAGTATCCTCCACCCTCCACCGAAAGATCAAGTTGCCCTTACACGACAATGTTATTACTTTGGAGGCAACACCAATGACTGTGGCTAGCTGTAATGCCACGGGTTGCACGGACCTTTGGGGGTTCGACTTCGTGGGAATGATCGAGGAGGAGTACCTTTTCAGGCCCTACTTCACAACTAGCATTGACACGATGCTACAAAACATAGGGTACTTACCAGGGGTTACTTCTCGACCCAATCTTCCAGCTAGGAAGATTATCGAGGTCCTTAAGGACGAAGACTCTCACTTCGGCCTTGGCTATGCCGCCACCCCGGGCAATGTTGTCCGAGCAGGAGTTGAAAAGGCCTGCAACATTATTAAGAGTATCTACTTGAGCCCTTATAGCCCACGGTTGACTGAGTACTTTGTCACACCGGTATTTAGGGCTGTTCAGGTTGGTCTGCACCAACCCAGTGCTGCGCACCTCGGGACCCAATTGGCCCAGGACTGCAACTACATTCCGGATGATGTGTTCACCCTCATCCAATCTGATGGAGCTGACAATGCTGAGCCCACGCTGGGGCTACTTTTCGGGGAAGACACCATAACCCCGACTCCAACGGAAGACCTGGTCAACCTGATTCTCCGCAGCAACAGGTTTGACCCGACCAAGCTGATCTCGGATGTTGGTTCCGAGACGGGGAACAGGGCCTGGAGGAAGACTGTTAAATGGACTGACAGTCAGGGAAGGATCTACAAGCTGGTCGCTGGAGAAGGAGATATGCCTAAGTCCGAGTCCGAGTCTAAGTCGGAGTCTGAGTCAGAGTCTGAGGTCGAGTCTAGAGAGTCCGGTGCTAGAGTCACTCTTGTAAACCCTCTCCCTTTTGTTATTCCAGGTGCTGGCGCTTCGGGGTCTGTCCCGAGTGCCTTACCAATTCCGCCACTGACCAATGATCAGATGGCTGCTCTTTTCGAGTTGTTTTCAAAGTTTTCAATCAATATTAACAACCGTTCTGCTTACGACTTGTCGCTTTTTAATTCTGGTTTTAAAAATATTTTGTGCAATGACATTGAGAAACCCGACGAACAGGTATCCTTACCTCCACACCTGATCGAACAACTAGAGCAAAGGGAATCCCGAAATCCGGTAATCGAGGAAACTGAATCCAATAATGTGGGAACAACCTTAGAGCCCCAGATACTTAAGATAGGGTTATCCTTAGATCCCGAGGAGAGACAACAATTCACGAACCTCCTCCAAGAATTCAAAGATGTCTTCGCATGGTCCTACAAGGACATGCCGGGGATAGACCGGGAAATAGTCGAGCACCACATACCAATTAAAGACGGGTGCAAACCGGTTAAGCAAAAACTCCACCGAATGAGGCCCGACTGGTCTCTCAAGGTAAAAGAAGAAGTCGATAAACAGTTCAAAGCCGGCTTCGCACAGGTGTCCGAATATCCAGACTGGGTTGCGAACATCGTACCGGTTCCTAAAAAGGACGGTAAGGTGCGTGTCTGCGTAGATTTTCGGGACCTTAACAAGACGAGCCCGAAAGACGATTTTTTGTTACCACACATCGACATATTGGTGGATAACATGGCGGATCATGCCCATCTATCATTTATGGACGGGTATGTCGGGTATAATCAGATCAAGATGGCGGAAGAAGACATGAGTAAGACCACCTTCACTACACCTTGGGGTACTTACTGCTATACCGTCATGCCATTCGGTCTCATTAATGCAGGGGCCACATACCAACGGACCGCTACGACCTTATTGCATGACATGATGCATAAAGAAGTAGAAGTTTATGTGGACGACATGATCGTCAAATCCAAAGACCGGGACGATCATATTACCGCCCTAAGAAAATTCTTCACCCTATTGCGCAAATACAACATGAGGCTAAACCCTCAAAAGTGTAGTTTCGGGGTAACATCAGGCAAATTACTGGGTCATATCGTTAGCCAACGAGGTATCAAGGTCGACCCAGCTAAAATCAAAGCCATTACCGAGATGCAACCTCCTAAAACTGAAAAAAATAAGGGGATTTCTCGGGAAAATCCAGTATATCAGCCGGTTCATTTCCAAACTGACCATGGTGTGTGAACCAATCTTCAAGAAGCTAAAAGTAAGGGAACGGGTACTATGGGATGACAAGTGCCAAGCTGCTTTCGACAAGATTAAGGGCATCCTGTCTGCCTCGCCAGTCTTAATGCCACCTCAACCTGTTTTGCCTCTGTCATTATACCTAACAACAACGGAGACAGCCATGGGGGCTATGCTGGCTCAGACACTTAACTCTGAAGAATGAGCCATTTATTACATCAGCAAAACGTTTTTAGAATATGAGTGCAAATATACCATTCTCGAAAAGACATGCTTAGCTCTAGTTTGGGCCACTAAGAAGCTCCGCCATTAAATGCTCAGCTACGAGGTTCAGGTATTATCCAAAATGGATCCAATCAAATACCTTTTCGAAAAGCCCGTTCTCAATGGAAGAATTTCTAGATGGACTCTAATGTTGGCAGAGTTTGACCTAAAATTTGTGCCGCTAAAGGCCATTAAAGGCCGAGTAGTAGTCGAATTCCTTGCCGACAGTCCCGTAACGGAAGAAGGACACACCAACACTTGGTCCTTCCCAGATGAGAATATTTTCCATACTGACACAGAATGAAACATGGGATTTGTACTTCGACGGGGCATCTAATTTCCGAGGGTTCGGAGTTGGGATTCTTTTAATCTCGCCAAAAGGAGAGCACACTCCCGTGTCCATCAAGCTAGACTTTGATGTTACTAATAATGCAGCCGAGAATGAAGCATGCATCCATGGATGGGCTACAAGCCGGCGCCGACTTAGGGGTCACTAACCTCCGAGTGCATGGCGATTCATCCTTGGTCCTTCACCAAGCACTTCAAAAATGGAAAACTCAGAACGCTAATCTCGTGGCCTACCAGGCACGAGTAAGGGATCTCGAGAAACAATTCCAAAAATTAGAATACATATACTTGCCTCGGGAAGAGAATCAGTTTGCAAATGCACTCTCAAAACTGGCATCTTTACTGAATATTCCCGATCACGTGACCAGTATGCCAATCTGTGTCGAAAGACGGTCCGAACCGGCATACATTCACGATATTGAAGATATTGAGATAACTGATCCTGAGCCATGGTATCAGGCTGTATTAACATACCTGACGACCGGGGAATATCCTCCCGGGACCGAAAGGCGGGCTAAGAAAGCCTTACGGAGGCTAGCTACCAAGTTCGTCCGTACCGACGACGGACAAATGTACAAAAAGACGGCACAGGGGGCTCTTCTCCTTTGTGTTGACAAATATAAAGCTGAAAAGGTCATGGCCGAAGTGCATGATGGTGAATGCGGTCCATATATGAATGCCCAGATGCTAGTCCGAAAAATCATGAGGCTCGGATACTACAGGAATAGTATGGAAACCGACTGCCAGTTATATGTCAAGCATTGTCATATCTGCCAAATCTTCGCCAACGTGTAGCATATGCCGTCATCCTTACTATATACCATGACGTCGCCTTGGCCATTCTCGACATGGGGTATCGACATAATCGGGAAAGTAAATCCCTCTGGTACCAGCGGGTACTGTTTCATTCTAGTAGCTATCGACTACTTCACCAAGTGGGTCGAAGCTGAATCTTACCGCATTATCAATGCTAAGCATGTTGCCAAGTTTATCCAAAACAAGATAATATGTCGATATGGGATCCTGCACAAGTTTATCAGCGATCACGGAACTCATTTTCAAGCCGAAACGGCAGGCCTGTTGACCAATATAAAATTCAAAGGCATACGTCTTCGCCCTACCATCCCCAAACAAATGGAGCAGTAGAGGCGGCCAATAAAATAATTGTCACCATACTCAAAAAGATGGCTGATAATTACCGAGACTGGCCCGATAAAATACCTTTTGCCCTATGGGAATATCGGACGTCAATCCGCACCGCAACCGGTGCGACGCCGTATTACCTAACATACGGAATGGAGGCAGTCCAACCAGTTGAGCTGGAGGTACCGTCCCTTAGAATCCTGCTAGAAAGTCAAGTACCCGAAGCCGATTGGGTCCGAGCACGATATGACTCGTTGGTTTTATTAGACGAGCGACGAGCTCGTGCCCTTAACAATATCCAAATTTACCAGAAAAGGATCCAGCGGGCCTTCAATAAAAGAGTAAGGCCAAGGAACATTAAGGAAGGAGATCTGATTCTTAAGTCTGTTAGAGCATTATTACCAGTTGACTCAAGGGGAAAATTAAAACCCAATTGGGTTGGGCCATACTTGGTGAAAAAGATCCTATTAGGCGGAGCCGTGATGCTAACAGACATGGACGGGAATGAGTTTGTCAACCTAACCAACCTAGACCAGCTAAAGCGTTACTACCCTTAGCCTTTTCTCAATGTCATTTGCAAAATTTATCAAAATCGTTTTTTCTACAAAAAGCAAGTCAATAAGCTAGAATGATTTATTCTACTGTCACAAACATCTTGAACTAATAGTCTTGGTGTAATTCGAGATTGCAATTTTATAAAAAAGTCTGAACTACGTTTGGTTTGATTCCACTAATTGTGGATACGTAGGCAGCCCCTCAAAAGGGCACAACCAATGCAATCGAGAAATGACAGGAACGGTTTAATAATAAGCTTCCTTTATTTAATTACTAAAAAAACCCGATAAACTCGGAAAATTATAAATGCAAAAATTCAAAAAAACTCAAAAAAAAACAACAACAACACGCGACACTCCGAATAAATAGTAATAATATTCAAATAATAAAAACTAAGGACTCGATGTTTAGGGCATCTTGCCCTTACTCTTGTCCTTGGCCTCCTTAGCCGTCCACTGGCGACGACGTGGAGGGGAACGCTCCCAAATCACCACGGTAACCTCCTTAGCCCAGACCCGTTTCTTTGAACTCGAGTCCTCAATCACATCGATCGGCCCGAGCGGGGCCCTCACGGGCTCAGGCAACCGATCACGTGGGCCTAGTCGGTCTCGAGCCGCCAGTTTTGGCCCGAGCCGTCTCTCTAAGTCGGTCTGGGGGCTTACCCGCCCTCGAGCGCCGCTAGCACGGGCATCCTTATCTCGAGTCTTAGTTTGTGACTTAAGACCCGATTCTAATCGAACTAGACTAGCAGGAGTATCTCCTTCATCAAAAAAACCCCTGTTGTCCTTTACCGTCTCCCGACGGACCAGTTCGAAGGCCTCATCCACCTTCAAAGCTTTGCGAGCTTCCTCCGACTCTTTGGAAGTCCACTTCCGGTATGCCTGTGAAACCCAAGCGGATTGGCAAGAGTTAGGGATAGTCCATGTGGGACGGGTGAACCACCTCTGTAACCACGTGTCACACTTAGCGTCCGTCAATTGGAGCGAAATGCTTATGATTGCTTCAGTCTCAGGAATGCGCTGAGACGAACCGAACTGCCTCAGAATGCGGTCCGGGTAAATATGAACAGTCCAGTCAAGTGACAGGACCACCAGGTAGCGGGCTTGGTCCCTCTTGGCCAATCCCATCAGCTTCGAGAGAAACCACCAAGCGACGGTCCACCTAATCAAGGGACCACCAAGAAATACCAGCTCCTCGTCCCAGTAAGCCCGGTTCACATGATGAGTCGAGCTTATCCGTCGTCTCCGCGAGCAAATTTGACTACTGCGGTAATTGGGTAAACTCGGAGGAGACTCTATGATCGACAGTCGTTCAGATAGCCAAATCTGAAAAAGGATACACAAAATTCGTAAACAAAGGAGGGGTTCACTAGAAGCCACTCTATCGAGTATCGCACTGACTCGATCGAGTAAGCCTTCCAAAAACAGGCAGGCGCTCATTAAAGAGGTCACTCGATCGAGTGATGGGCCCACTCAATCGAGTGGCTCGCGTATATCAAAATTCTCGCGTGAAAAAAAATGCGCGAGACGTATACCTGCAAAAGACGGACGCTCCCCGTCAGCTGTCGGTCCGTGTCAAGCCTCCTAGCGTCTAGACCCATAATGATCTCCTCGGTGGCTAGCCAAGATGGGCTATGACCAGTCTCCATCTGGTCAACCACACCAATCAGCCTGATCTGGCCCAAACACGAGTCAGCCTCCATTATCCCTTCAAAGACGTAACGGTGCAGCATACAAAAGGCGAAAGCCCTACGCCTGTGAGCAGCAGTAATCCTCACGTCGTGGAGGTTCATAAACTTGTCAGCCAGGTCGAAAAGGGAAATAGAATTTCCCCGCACCATTTGATCTGTCTCAGCATGAGACAAACCTAGAAAATCCCTCAACCTCCTCCTTGGATCAGGATAAAACGGAGGGATAGCAGTTTCCAATAAAATGAGACTAATTTGGGCCAAAACCGACACCAAAAATAAAACCTGTCTTTTTGCGACCGGGTCAAAACCCGGTCAAAGACAAATCCGTCACATAATGTCAGCCAAGTGAGCATCTAGAAGATTGCGCTCAATTACCTTTTTTAAATTTTCAAAAAAGTCAACCCATCCCTAATTTGGCTCACCCGCCTGATCCACTCGATCGAGTGGATTGACCTCACTCGATCGAGTGGAGCCACTTTGAACCCAACAGACCTCTTTTTCAGGCACTCGATCGAGTGCACTAGGGCCACTCGATCGAGTGACCCTAGGTCGAGGGGTGAACTCTATAAATACCCCTCCTTGTGCTCTTCATTCTTCAATATTTCTCATGCAACTAAACCCTACATTTTCAACCCTAAGTCTCCCATCACAATACACCACAACCCTAAGCAAATCTACACAAAAACTGAGTCCTTATCCCTCGAAAAACCGATAAAACATCTCCATGCAAACACACACCATAACTCAACTACATCCTCGATACTCCCGTGCTCCTGTCGCCATTTACGAGTCTGTTCCGAGGCCATTTTAAGCATGTATGTTGAGGGTGTCATCAACCCCGTCTCTACCCTTTCTCTTCCTCTCTATCTCGATTTATATATATGTACATTATACTTTATATTATAGTCATTTTTGCACACTAACACTAACATTTCTATTATCGCATTTTGATTCATTTTTCTCATCGTTACTAATATTTATATACCGCATACATATACAATAGTAATAAAAAGTTCGGATCGAACACGTTTAACTATGATCACCGCACCAAGTCCGTTTAATCCCTTTACGAGTCACGATGGAGGTGGCACCCTTTCGAGGAGCACCGCCCCAAGTACTCAAGGGTGTAATGTGATCGTGGTCGTTCGTAGTTGAACGCGTCCGATTTCATTTCCGAGATTAGTATGGAACCCATTGACGCGAAAATCGACATCACATAATCCGTGAGGATTAGTATCGATGTCGTGACGCGGAGGGAGTCAATTCCGTCACTAATCAAACTTTTCGATCCAATAACAACGTTTTCTATAAAATCCGGATGACGGTCTTATAATCGTATAGCACACGATTATAGCACCGAAAACCTAGTTGAGTTTAAATCATATAATATTTTTGCGTAACTCAGTCGATCGTCGATTTTGTATAAATAAAATCTCGAAACTATCACATTTTCGAAGTGAGCAGTAGCTCATACAGGGGCACTCGATCGAGTGCCATAGGCTACTCGATCGAGTAGCACTACAAAAACCGGGCAGTAGCCCCTTCAAAGGTTCACTCGATCGAGTCCTGGCTATGACTCGGTCGAGTGGGTCCCTTTGATTAAATAAATCGAGAGCCTCAAAGCATCCCTTGAGCCTCGTCTTTTCTTACGGCTCCGGTCCACGCGTGTAAAGTCAATCACGTGATCTTCTTTTTCAAAACTCATACATTTTCATTTCACTTTCACGACTTTGATCGATGTCTTTTACGATTAGTTTTGTGTCGATGACTCTTTAGTCGTATCCGATACATGACTAATCTAGACGCCAATTTTTGATGTGATAAGTCGGGACAAGACATCGAGATTCGGGATCGGGCGAGAACCACGTCTAGGTTCCATATCTCAGTCCTCTGTTTAATACACAATATAACGTGTACTTAATCGAAGTTCGTCCATTTATTCAACTTACGGTCTAGTTTATATTTACGGGTCCGTTTCTAGTTAATATTTGCCGCTTTTAATTTGACTATTGCATTTTTTTTATTGTTCGTTATTTTTTTGTTTTGGCAGGGTTGTATTTCCGCCCGTGTATATTGTGATTATTTTCAAGTTTTGTTTGCTGTTTTATCGCTTTATAAATGAACCTCGCATGCTAAATAATTTGACGACGGTTTTGATGCATTAAAGTGACGTAGTTAACAAATAATTCACATGCCTAGCCAAAAACGCTGTTTGCATATCATTTAATCATTTTACTAGCGCGCGTACACGAACGATGTCTTAGTAGAGGCCGCTAAGTGCGGACGGGGTTGGGTGTCCTTAGTGGGCTTCCCAACGCATACCCTCACCCCTTACTCAGAACCTCAGTTTCCGGACGTCCGAAACCGTTGGCGCACGAGAGTCATTCCATACACGATAACCGGTAGTGACGGTATCGGTATCACAATGCAAAGGGACGAGCCCCATAAACTCTGAAATCGAAATGGACCGTACTTTGTGTACGGTCCACGACGACATAGAGTGGGCTCGAATGGGTCCGAATTCCCATAAAATTCGGTGGCGACTCCAACTTTGACTTAAATTTCGACCCGAGATCAATCTTACCACGAGATTCATTCGTCTACCCAAACCCGCGCGTGGCAGCGTCGGGGTGGACCTATGTCATGTCCACAGGTGGACTATAGGGAGTTTGATGCCCTAGCTATTAATCTAGCTATTGAAGCTAAGTGGACCACTAGAAGTTTTATCACTGTTTACAAAATGGATGACCTGTTTATTTTCTACTGTGATGATGAGAGGGACAAGCAAGATATTATTTTTAGAAGTGTGGCTTCATTTTTTGGGGGACTTATGGTATTCAGAGATTGGGAGAGGGAAATGGTACCTAGAACTGTAAAATTTCCAATGGCTAATATTTGGGTACGAGTGGTTGGGTTACCCTTTGAATTCCTCAATAATGATGTCGGAAACGTGATTGGGAGAATTTTAGGCCAATATCTATTGGTTGAACAGATGGATGTCTTCCCCGTGAACGATTTTATTCGTATCGAGGTGACCCTGTTTCTGGATGAACCGTTGATTACGGGGTTTTTTCTCGCTTGTGATGATGGTATTGATAAGGCTTAAGTCGTATCACCTATACCAAAATAAACCTAACAAACAACTAACAAATAGCTAGCGGCAAGTAAGGGTCGAACCACAGAGAGATGGATGAATATTGCTAATTATTTAAATTCGACTCTAAACTATTCTAATTCCGATTGTTTGATTTTTAACTAAACTAATACGATAATGTAAATTAATCGAAGTTCTAACAGTGTTAAAAGGATCTAGGATCTTACGGTTCACTATGTAATTAAATTGGTAAAGTTAATTAATCGTTTAATCAATCAATCAATCACAGTTATTTAGGGCAAAGACACGACCTTTCGGATCTTATGTCAACCTTAGGATAGATTCTGACGGGCTCTCGCAACTTACCAGATTATCCTACCCACTTACTTGTAAGTCTACCCTTACCAGGCTTTCATTCTTAGGGTCGGGTTTCCCAAACATTCAACTAGTTCAACGTCTCAAACTAATCGAACAACGATATAAAACAAGTAGAAAGGCAATAACATATGAATGATCAATCAACAATTAATTAAACCAACATTCTCAATTCAATTAACATAGATCCCCTTTAACCCTAGAAGAATTATTTAGCTGCTCATATTAAAGGTTGAAACAATAAAGCAATAAAGCATAATAGAAGAAAATATGAAACTAAAAGAAAAGAGAAAAATACCAATTACATAGGACTGAAAAGATTGAATAACAACTCTAAAAAGTACCGCTACAAGCGTGAAGAATTCTGATGCTAATAATAAAACTAAACTAAAGTTCTGATTATGAAAGTGTTTTTAAACCTAACCCTAAAAAGGGTATTTATACTTATTACAAGAGTCTAGATAGTAAAGAAGACATAGTTTACTAAAATAATCCCGTAGGATTTTAATTAAGGCAGAATACGGACTCTTCAGCAGAAGAGGAAAGTCCACTTAAAGCATAGCGAACCGCTTGGTACAACATCGGCCCGACCGGTTCACGAACGAACCGACCGGTTCACAAATGAACCGATCGGTTCATCTTCAAACCGACCGGTTCGGCCTTCGTTGCCCATCTGATTGCCTTGTTTCTCTTGTTTTCTTAACTTGTTGCTCTTAATTCCATCTTTTGCTATGTTTTCTGTCAAAACATAAATGAAATACATGGCATAACAAACTACGGATAAAAGCTACCAAAATTATTCCTAAGGCATGTGAAATCGGTAAAAACGAAGGATAAAATGAGACTAATTATGTATATGAACTGCGTTCATCAAATCCCCCCAGACCGAACCTTTGCTTGTCCCCAAGCAAACTCATATCGGACACATAGAAAAATGGCTCAGAGCAAACTTCGTCAACACGCACCATCCCAAATCTAATACTCTAACAAGAAAATGACACCAAGGCTAAAGAAACAAATTCTATAGCTGAAGAAGAGGAGTAAAAGAATTCTAAAAACCAAGTCCCAATCAATATTCAAATGCCAAACTTTTAATCTTGCACAATCATCTATGTCGAGACTTCTTACGGTTTACACTCAGCACTCAATAAGGGCAATATTGTGAGTGTATGTAAAATCGGAAAGACAAAACACTCACCTAACTGCGACTTATAAGAACATGCTTGCAATCTAACATGATACCAATCTCTACCAACCGTACATACACATTCAATCGGACCAAGACACATGCCAAGGACTTACATATGGTATAAAGTGTAACACTCACTATTTTCCTAGTGCCGTTAATTATTCTGTTGTTACTCCGTCATGACTCTATGTCAATTTCGTCTTCTATTTCCTTCATCTTTCTGAATTCTTATTATTTTTTTGAGTCAAATAATATTTATTTTTATTTTAAAAGATTTTAACTCTTGTAAACCTATTTATTTGATTTTTATTGTAAACTATTTATTTTTGCGCGTGAAGTTCTATTTTTCTACGAACTAACGTTTTAAGCTTGGAATTCAGTTATTTATTTTTCCTGAATATCAAAACACGTTTATATGATATTTCCAACTAAGAAATATTTTTATTTAAGAATATTTGACCTTTAATGATTTTATTATGAAGTTTCGTAAATAATTATTTTCCAACGTGCGGTTTACTCGAACTGATTTGAAATACCTTTAACAATTTTACGATTCATCTTTTTATCAACTTAGAAGTTATTTGGGACATTTTCCCCATGTTTTGGACCGTGACACACCCATGTCATATTTTTACACTACACCTTTGTATACATTTCATTTTATGATGTTTAAGCCTTAGATATTTTCTTTTTCTCACCCATTTATTTTTGGCCTTAAACACAAACTCTTCACACTCCCTTCCTTTCTCATTTTGGCTGATTTGTGCATGTATTATGACATAGTTTTCATCAAAATTCACTTATAATTTATGCTTTAGAAAACTATCCACTTTCTTATCATTCATTTTACAAAAAATTAAACAACATTTTTTTCCCTTTTTCTCTCTTGGCTGAGATTTTCCAGCAGCTTTTCTAGCCAAATTTTGTCTCAATTCGAGTCTCGATCGTCTCGTTTTCGTCTCCTAAATAATCGTCATTCCGATCCCTTCGTTAAGGTAATAATCGATGTTGTTTTCGATCGTTATTTTCTTTAATTTTCTTAGTTTTCTCATAGTATTTTTCCACCATACTTTTCTTGTGTTGAAGGATTTTTGAATGATCCCAAAGCCGACGAATTTATAATCGACTCGAATTTGGGTTAGAGGTAACGTCGATGTTACTAGGTATTTCATGATTTTAATTGTGTATTTGCATGTATAATTTTTTTATATTTTATTTTTGACAATATATGTATGTCATATAATATGGAAAAAAATTTAAAAAGTTGAAAATTTGCATGTTTCGATATTTTTATCGCTTTTACGAGATTAACGATTAAATCGTCATATTAATTTGTAAAATCGTAATATTCGGCCTAAACATGTAATATATATTTATATTCTGTAAAAATGATGTTTTTGATGATTTTTAATAATTTAGTATTTTTCTGAT